>JAWZSL010000040.1:3418229-4815303 GCA_034769285.1 Lutjanus argentimaculatus | reverse complement strand
AACTAGCAGTTTCATATCCATATCCTGATGCAAGTTAACCCATAATGTGAAGTGATGTCATACATTACGCATCAGCAGAATAATGTAATATAATGAAAAAAATGTGCTTAATATTTTCTCTTAGCCCCTTTTCAATGTTTTCAGAATTGAGGGAATACATTAGGCGGCCAAGCGTGAAACCCAAATGCAATATCGACTCCTGTCCGCAATTTGTCAAATCTGTAAAATATATGGCAGCGTGGAAATATCCAGCGCCACCATTTACGGGGGCTTTCATAAAACATATTCGTTGGTAATAGTGTTCTGCAGACAGCCTTATGTATTATTGAACAGTTCTCATTTTCATTCAAAGAACCTGTAAGTCCTTCACACACTCACATACACAAACATAAACACACATGCAGGGACGTACCAGAAGCCCTTACAACAGTTTGCGAGGGAATTAGTCACCCTGTCCTTTGCAGCCAATTTTCCGCAGCTAGCTGTGGCATTTATCAAAGCCGAGCAGGTAAATGTGCACTCGCCAAGCATTTTTATTGGGCCTTATTTAGCTGGCATTCTTACTGAGCTAACTTAAACCCCATAAACACACACTGGAATGTGCACAAACACATAAACACACACTGGTACACAAGCTGAGGGCGTTCAGAGGTCACAGCTAGTCATAATAACCAGCCTTGATTACATTATTACCTTCTTGTGTTTCAAAGACAGACGCTTGCGTTTCCTTTGTCTCACTTTCAATGTCACTCACTGTTTTCTCTCAATCTGTCTCTAATTCTCTTTTATTAGACTGCTGAGCTGGTCCCAGGGTCTCATTTCTGCTAAGGACAGGAGGGACATGTCCCCCCATTTTAACTCTCAGTCAATCTGGTCTTAAATAGTGTCCTGCTGCTGCTGTCACAGTCCTGAAAAGGAAAAAAAAGAGAAATCCAGAAAATGTCATCAAGTTCACCCACCTTGAACGGGTGACTCATATTTGAAGGACCCAGAATCCTATGGAGCATTTGTCCCTGAGTGAAGCCTGTCAGGCACTGCTTCCTTAAAGGATAAGTCTAGTGATTAATATGATTTTCTTAACTGAAAATAAATGCTAATGACTAGGGCTGGGTAAAATTTACACCACAGTACAATTTGAAGCATGCACAGTAACAATATTCACCGCGGTATATTTGTACATATAGTACAAATATTCACATAGTACAGAGGGATTTTAAGAATACTTCAGTATTAACATCCCCACAGTCATCTGACATAATTTACAGATTTTGTTTTAAGTAAGTAGTTACTTTGGAAAGTAAGTTTAGCATCACTTTTAGATATTTGCTTTAATTCTCCTATTAACGTAGCTATATTATTTTAGTGTAGTAATATTGTTTTAATGTGGTTATATAAACTTTGTGACAACTGTCAAATTTTCATTCATCATTTTACCCATTAGCCATTGATAACCCATTAATAGGAGTTATTAATACTCCCAACCACCAGAGGGCATCAACAACTAGTGTATTCCCAACGCTGGATACAAACAAGCTAAATTGAAAGCTGTCTGTAGTAGCTAGTTTTAGCATTCTGGTGTAAATAATTCAGTCATTTCTTTTTCAGACAATAAACTGGTGCAGGCTGGTGACGATGGATGTTGGGACAATTTTTTTTTTCTTTCTTGGTTTAACAAAATGAGGGCTCTACTGGTTAGCACGGAGCAGGCAAAATTCATCCCGTAAGGCAACACTAGTGTTATAGACGGGTTAGGTAGCTGACTGGATTTCTGTGTCACTAATATTAGCAATTGGTCTGTGTAGCTAACGTTAGCAGTCGGCCTGTGTTGCTAACATTAGTCGTCAATGTTAGTTATTTTCTTTCATTCATTCATTCAACCTTTATTTAAACTCGGAAATACATTGAGGTAGAGACCTCATTTACAATGTAGCTGAGTGAAACAATAAAAGCTTCGACACAGAGAAAGCCTAAGAGAAGCTTGCATAAAAGTGGCGACAAGAATAAAAGAAACACAATAAAACTGCGATAAAAAATAATAATAAAAAAAATAAAAACAAATAAAAGCATCAATAATTAATTAAAGCTGCAAGCAGCGTTGAACGGGCCCTCGCACCCCCGCGCCACTCCGGGCCTGCTGCGGCCGCGACCATGCCACCAGAGGCTGACTGGTGGACGAGGTACTGAATTTTCACCCTCTTTAGACACTGTAGGAAGCAGTGCGGTGTTACTTCCTGTCCCCACTAGGTGGCGCTCTGACTATGACTGGTGAGTTTCATGTAGATGTGTTCAGGTCGGGACTTTTATCATACATGTGAAGTTTCGAGCAGATTTGACTATTAAATCCAATGTTATAGCAATTTCGTGTTTCATGGCGAGACATCAAAAGTCGACGGCACGCCACGGCCACACCTTTCAACGCTGACCAATTCTGTTAATAACTTTTAATCACACACTTGTTTACACTTGTCACAGCAGTTTTGAAGTCAATCGGATCAGTTGTGGAAGAGGAGCCTGTTTAGCCACGCCCACTTATGAAATTAATATGCTTAGGGCGGGACCAGTGACAAACATTCAAAGATTCAGGAAGATTTGACTAAGTAAACTGAAGTTATGTCCACTTCCTGTGTTTTGGCGAAACATCGACCTTCGCCGCGCTGTCGGTGGCATCGTTTGACGAGACATCATGGTCTTCACAAAATAGCATGACCAACATCTTAAAGCCTTTCTGAACAAATTGGAGTTGAATATGGTCAACCTGCTCAGAGTAGCACCTCAAAGTCTAAAACATGATATTTCCTGTCACCAGCAGGGGGCGCTATGACAATTACAAAATATCTGCATGTAGACATGTTCAGGGCGGGACTATTATCAAGCACGTGAAGTTTGGTGCAGATAGAACCATTCATGGTAAATTTCATGTTTCATGGCGAGACATCAAAATTCGCAGCCACCTCACGGCCACACCCTTCAATAAGAGCGTAATCTTTTAATAACTTTTGATCTCAACGTTGTCTAGATGGCACATAGTGATTTTGAAGTCATTCTGATTAATCCTGTAGGAGGAGTTCGTTAAAATAGACCATGTGCAAAACGTCAAAAATGACCGCCAAATTCAAAATGGCTGACTTCCTGTTGGGTTTGGCCAATAGGTCCAAGAGGCTTTTTTGTGGGTCTGGGTGTCATACATATGTGTACCAATTTTCATGCATGTCGTTGAAACGTGCAGCAGGGGCTGATGTTTAAAGGGCGTGGCCAAGCCATTTGGCCACGCCCATCACTGAAACTCATATCACATGTTCAGTCCTGGACCGTTAACACACATGTGAAGTTTCAGGCAGATTCAACCAAGTACACTGAAGTTAAGGCACTTTCCTGCATTTTGGTGAAACATCAACTTCGCCGCGCTCTGGGCGCAACGCCATTTGACGATACGTCATGATCTTCACAATATAGCATTACCAAGGTGTTAAGGCCTCGCTGACCAAATTTGAGTCAGATATGGTCAACGTGCTCAGAGCAGCACCTCAAACTGTAAAACATGTCATTTCCTGTCACCACTAGGGGGCGCTATGACATTTACAGAATATTTTTATATAGATGTGTTCAGAGCGGGACTATTATCAAACATTTGAAGTTTGGTGCAGATAAGACCATTTATGCCAAAGTTATAGCAATTTCGTGTTTCATGGCGAGACAACAAAATTCACCGTCACCTCACGTCCACGCCCTTCAACGATAGCGCGATCTTTTAATAACTTTTGATCACAGAGTAGTCTAGATGGTACACAGTGATTTTGAAGTCGTTCTGATGAATCCTGTAGGAGGAGTTCGTTAAAATATGAAACGTGCAAAACACCAAAAATGACCACGAAATTCAAAATGGCTGACTTCCTGTTGGGTTTGGCCTATGCATCCAAGAGGCTTTTTTGTGCGTCTGGGTGTGATACACATGTGTACCGATTTTCGTGCATTTCAGTTGAACATGCAGTTGGGGCTGCTGCGTGGCCAAACGGATTGGCCACGCCCATCGCCAAAGACCATATCACACGTAAATTTCTACCACGACTGACGCGCATGCCAAATTTGGTGAGTTTTTGAGTATGTTTAAGCCTCCAAAAATGCGATTCATTTCAAGGAATAATGGCAAAGAAAAAAAATAATTCCTTCAGTTTCAATAGGGTCCTCGCACCGGACGGTGCTCGGGCCCTAATAAAATGGTTAAAATGCAAAGCACATTAATCAGGTAAAACAAGAACACCTAGAAGTAAAATGTGACACAATTAAAGATTTAAATTGCCCTAGGGAAAAAAATGATGAGAGCTATAAATGGTTCTGCATGTTGTTCCATGTTGCAGGATGAAAAACTGGATTTTCCAAGTTCAGTAAAAACAGTTGGCACCTGTAGTGTAAACCAATCACTGGACCGAGTCTGATAAGAACCCACATTAAAAGAAAGCATGGAACTGATATAATAAGGTAAAAGACCAATAAGAGCTTTATAAATAAATAAAACCCAGTGCCTTTCACGTCTTATACCTAGAGAGGGCCACCCAACCTTAGAGTACAGATCACAATGATGGGTGTTATAACTGTTTCCAGTGATGAATCTTAATGCAGAGTGATAAATGGAGACCAGGGGCTTAAGAGTCGCAGCAGAGGCATGCATATACAAAATATCACCATAATCCAAAACTGATAAAAAAGTTGCCTCAACAAGCATCTTTCTGCAATGGGGCGGAAAGAAGAGCCTGTTTCTATAATAGAAGCCAATTTTACTCCGTAAGGAAGTCACCAGCTTAGAAACATGTTTAAAGGTTAATTTATCATCTAACCAAACACCAAGGTACTTATACTCAGTGACCCTTTCAATAACTGTATTGTTGATGGCAGAGATGATGAGGTTGTCATTAATACTATTTTTTGATCTGGTGAACAACATGAATTTGGTTTTGTCTGCATTGAGAACCAGTTTATGATTATTGAGAGCAACTTGGACATCAGAAAAGCAGTGTTTGAGGGAATTTATGGCTGAGTGTGCATCATTGGCAATACTGTACAAAACGGTGTCATCTGCATAAAGATGAATATTATGCAGAGTGACAGCTGAGGTAATATCATTGATGTAAATCAAGAACAGAATAGGCCCCAGAATTGAGCCTTGTGGGACACCTTTTGCTATATGGATAAATTCAGATTTCACATTACCAATAGAAACACACTGCTGCCTGTCGCTGAGGTAACTCTGAAACCATTTAAGAGCTAATTCATTAAATCCAAGACAATGAAGTCTTTTCAGGAGCAACGTATGATCCACTCTATCACATGCTTTAGAAAGATCAATAAAAAGAGCTGCACAGTGTTTTTTCTTATCTAAAGCAGTTATGATGTCGTTCAACACAAGAGTGGCAGCAGTAATAGTGCTATGTTCTTTCCCTAAAACCTGACTGATGCATACTGAGAATGCAATGTGTTGAAAGGAATGATCTTAGCTGAATATTAACAAGAGATTCTAGTACTTTTGCTAAGCATGATAATTTAGAAATTGGCCTGTAGTTATTAAAGTTGGCTGTTCCACCACCTTTATGCAAAGGTGTTACACAGGCGACCGTCCAGACCTTAGGGACCCGCGCCATTTGAAACAGAAAGGTTAAAAATATGTGCAATGTAGCTGACCACAATTGGTGCAGCAAGCTTTAACTGTAACGAAATACAGTTACCTTTTTTGTATCCTAATTATACAATCCTGTTACATGTATTCCATAACAAGCTTTTGGCTCGCTCTCTTCTCTTGAATGTTTTAGTTGTGAATAAATTGTCTGTCTTTTGAGCCATCAGCCTCTCGTCCTGGTTATTCTGACACCTGTCTGTGTCTGTGGTTACTCAGATTGGCAATGAACAATTATATGAGCCCTTCACACAGTTTCCATCATTACACCAGAGTAAATAAAGGTTCAGGCTCTTCAGATCTATCAACCTCTGTCTGACATGCCAAAGTGCTGTTGATTAAATTACTCTCAAATATTAAATAATCTATTAATGCTCAGGTCTAATTATTTGGGATGCGCTATTGACCTAGTTTGTAATTGAATTCAAAAAGCAACACGTTGTTGTGTTTATTAATTCATGAAGAACAGCCTGCTGCTAATGATTTGGTGCCTTGGAAATTAATTCCTCATTTCTCACTGCGTCTCTCTCCTGGCCTCTGACAGAGCCTCTCTTTCATGTACTACATGTACAGAGCACATCAGATCAAATATCTGCCGATCGTCGAGCACTTGACAGGAAATGAATGTTTCACGTTTCATCTTTTTTCCCTCCTCATTTCTTTCCAGCAGATACTGTACGGCTGTTTTGTTCTCTGCAGCTAAATTGCTCAGAAAATGTGCTCGGCAAATTTCACGGCATGCTTGTTAGATATGAGTGTTTGTCGTGTATCAGTGGAAATTTGACCTGAACGCTTCCATCATTAGACTTCCTTTCTTTATAATGCTGCTTTTGCACTTGCACCTGGATGTCCACTTTCTTGCATGGGTGAGTGAGTGTCCACACTTTGTTTTCTCTGCACGATTCAGATTGTTTTGAAGGCGGATGATTGGGTGACCAATCAGTAGTGACAAGGGGTACGAAAAATAATTGATACAAATCAGAACTAGATTTAACGCCTCGCGGTTGTTTGCCTCTGCAATCAGCCGAGTTGCAGTTTACATCCATATCTGTGCAGACTCATGTAATATAGTGACGAGTATAAAGAAATGTAATAAAAGTTATTAAGTATATTATTTAGCAAAATGGAAGTTGTTACTATTTTGACATCGGCATGGTTGCCGAGTTGTTTAAAAGTGGCAGTGCAAGATTAGTACAGCAGGAAAACTTTCATTTAATTAATATGTGAAAGTGCCATTTTTTGATAGAAACTTCAATCATTATAAAGCTGCTCTTTGATTTTGCTCTTTGACAATTTTATATGGAAAATATTACTCAGCAGTGAGTGAAAGATAAACATGCATAAATCAGCCCTTCATTGTCAATAAAGGGCAGCAGCCTACTGCTGTTGGCATTTGAGTACAGTTACCTGCTGTTTCTGTAATTTCGACAAAATGTTAAAAAAATATATACATATCACAAGTTTGAATTAAACCAAAGCTTCCTGCGCCCTGCAGGGAAAATTTTTATACCAATCTCATTTCAAGAAATATGACATATTAACAATTCCTTACGTCCCTAAATACACATAACCCAGGAACCCAAGTGTGTCATATGTCCTGAGACTGTGCCCAAATCTTACAGAGCTCCAGCACGGCACCCTGGATCAAGGCGTTGCTCTTGACAGACGGACCAGTTCTGAGCTGACAGACGCAAGACTCTGACATAACGAGGGGAGAAGGTCTCCTGGAACATCTGGGCAACATAGTCCATCAACTTTGACTGTGTTTGAGCACGAACCATCATCCATATAAACACTGCTCATGTGAAAATATTTCTAGATGTTCCAGCTGTTTTAAGACGAATCCAGCGAAGTACCAGAAGTTAACTTGCCGCCATTGCTGCGTTGGTGTCTCCCTAAAGCATAAGCGCAAATGAATGGGAGCTGTCATGAAAGGTTTTCTGCTTTTACCTTTACTTTGAATGTAACGTCATTTTGACAACAATGTCCAGGAAGTCGGGAAGAACCTGTGCAGTTCGGCTGCTCCAACAGTAGTGTCAAATTTTAACTTTGGAAAAGAACAGAACGTAAAACACACCAACCTTTACTTCATGAAGAGTGTTGCTGTCTGAGAACAGACACTCTAACCTAGATTGTCATAGTGAATCAAAAATATTAACAGAAAGGAAATGTGAGGTGGTCCATTTTTTTCTTCTCCATTAACTATTTCTGGTTATTGTCACAACCATTGTCTGTACTGTGTACAACTTGAAGAACACTAATATCGCCATCCTAAAAGATACCTTGATCAGTTACTTAGGGCCACTGTTTAATGTTGTCAGTTCAGTTATCCATGTTGTCACTGTCAGCAGGCAACTCTGAGGTCTCACGAGAGCGAACATTTTGACTGAAACCATGAACCAACGAGAGTCTTGCAGATTTGGGGTTCCCTTCTAGACACAGCCACCAGACATAGAGCGCGACAGACTTGATGTACCACCGTAGCAATGGCGGCGCCGCAAGATGTCAGAATACACAAAGCGGTCAGCAGATTCGTCTATATTCAACCCAGAGCAAATTTCAAAAATGCACCACAGAATTATTAATTTCCTGGGTGTATACGTGTAGAACAGACAAAAACATAGTTGCAATGTAACTGCAACATTGTAGCAACCTTACCCTGGGCTGGATAATGACCTTAATTGCTTGATTACTTCACCCAATCCAAACTGATCTGTGCACTTTCAGTAAACATGAAACTTTATGAATCACCACACCTTCACTTTTCGCTCTGACTAAAGGCCTCAGAAGAGCTGCAGGTGCTGATGAACCTCCTGGGGTCTGACACAATAGAGGCAGCTCTCTGTAACGATTGGCGGGGCTCAGGTTCTTAACACAGCTGTAAATACATTTAGAGATTCCATAAGCAGTGCCAGGTGTCTGTCGCTCCCCTGCTGCCTCCAGCGCTGCCATTGAAAAGCCAACACTGTGAAGCAAATCAAACGCAGCTGAAATGTGAAAGTCTGTGAAATGTGAAGGTCTAATTTGTCCTGTTTACTGTGATGGCTCTGAGATGAAAGCATCACTATAGATCAGGGCTCACGAGTGTGTGCACACACACACACCATCAGCAGCGGCGGAGTTAGTCAACACCATCTGTGGTGTCTGTTTATTCCTCTCTCAGATAGAGTGCTCATCAATAGAAATCAGGTTGACTGAAACCAAGTTGCTCAATAAAAGCTGCACTGCAGGTTAAACTATCCTTCAAGCAAGTGTGTGTGAGTGTGTGCTTGTAAGAAAGTGGTGTGTGTGTGTGTGCATCATAATCACCTCCAACATTAAACTGAGATCGTTTCAGATCCAAATCACTGTGGTAAATGGTGTTTCTGCCCTGGTACCACATTACCACCCACATGCTGGCTAAATACTCCACACCAAAGCCCCTACACACACACACACACACACACACACACACACACACACACACACACACACAATGCATTCCCCGGGCCTTAACCTGAGCCTAATACTACACTCTCAAAAATAAGGGTGCCAAAAGGGTTCTTCCTGAAGGTCCGAGGTTCTGTCCAGAACCATCTGCTTCTGAAGAACCCTTTTTGGTGGGAAGGGTTTTCAAGGTTCTTTGTAAGACTAATGGTTCCATTAAGATCCTTTTTTGGAAGCAATAGTTCTTCAAGGATTGTTAAAATCCCCTCTGTGGGTTCTGGATGAAATCCTTTGAATATAAAAGGGTTCTTATTAGAACCCTGTGGGTAGGTCCTAGATGAAATCCTTGGAATATAAAACCATTCCCGGTAGAACCCTCTGGGTAGGTTCTGGATAAAGCCCTAGGAATATAAAAAGTTTTTAGTCGAACCCCTTTTTGTTGGTTCTAGATAAAATCCTCTAATATAAACCCGTTTTCAGTAGAACTCCCTGGGTGGGTTCTAGATAAAATTCTTCGAATATAAAACTGTTAGCTAAACCCCCCTGGGTGGGTTCTGGATAAGAACCCTGGAATATACTGTAAAAGGGTTTCTGTTAGAGGCCCCTGGGTGGGGTCTTCTGGGGAGTGGTCTGCTTTAGAACTCATTAGGGGTTATGGGTAAGACCTTTCACACGTGTTTCCAGGAATAGTCCTTTGTGTTGAACTCTAGGTAGAATCTTCTGAAAGGGTTCCAAGTGGAACCTTTATTACAGGTTCTAGTTAGCCCCTTTATTTCTGAGTCTAACCCTAAACCTACCCCTGCCCATCACCACTCTGTGCCTAATCCTAACCCTTACCCAACCCTAATGTAAACCTAATTCTGACCCTAACTCTACACACACACACGCACACATGCACGCATGCACGCACACACACACACACACACACGCACTCACACACTCTTTTTTGCTCCTGATGGAGGTCTTGGCAGTTGATGCAGGCGGGGACAGGATCTTAAAAACGAGGGAAGCAGCAGCTGCCACAGACCGTTGAAATCATGGTGCTGTAACATTTTCATGTGTCCCATTAGGCTATGAATTGTGGGTAAGATTATCCATGGGGGGCACACAAGGAACGGCCTAAGTCACCCCAATGGTCCCAGCGATGGCCATAGCTGCGGCTTTTATTCGGACCAGAATGTGCTAGCTTCACAGAGGACGCGAGCCACCTCCGTGATGTGTTTGCGTGCCAGTTGTGCAGGGTCAGAGCCGAGCTGTACGCCCCCCGACATCACTCCCCGGCTATGACAGGAATGTTGCCTTTGAAATCAATGGAAGATGCTTTATTGTCACCGCGCCCGGCCTCCTCCTTTATGTTTGCCTCGCATTCATGTAGCGTTTGTGTTGTATTCTCACAACAAGGGCAGGTTTTCACATTCTCTTTGAATTCAACATACCGTGTGTTTGTTATACATTTTATCACTTACACTGAAATCATGCAAGCTGTAAAATTGTAGTAGTAGCTGTAAAAAATGCTTTTAACAAAAGCTTATATACTATTCCTACCAAAAGAAAAAACTAACAGCTAATTAATACCAACATTTTATTTCCATTTTTTAGTGATTTTTTCTTTGAGGATTTATATATGATAAACATAATTTATTGAATGTTTTGGGTTGCTTAAATTTTGCTTGTTGCTCTGTCCCAGACAACAATTCACAGCTTCAAATACTTAAAAAATGTTTTAAAAACCTTCAAAGTCTAAAACTAATAATACCCACTGATAACATAGGTGTAAAACTGTGCTACTATAATCATCTTTGTTTTAAAATCGATTCTTTTATGAAAATGTGTGTATGAAAAATTGTGTCCCAGATTTCTGTCAACTGTGTCTTATTTTCACAAAAACATGATTTAATCAGTCATAAAAAGGGTTAACTATACTCTAAGGACCCCTGTTTCTCAACTCCGTAAGACGACAATTCTACATTTAATAATACGTCTACTTTAATAAAAAAAAAAAAATGTAATCACAGCAGGAGTCTGGAGTCGTTTAGAATAAGAATTTGGAAAAACAAACCACTTTGATTTGACTGAAGGCTGCTATTGCTAATGCATTAAATATCAATGGTTAAAAAGTAACTAGTACTCTGAGTATTTTTCAAGAATAACACTTTGTACTTTTACTTATTCTTTCCATCAGGGGTAAAAGAATGTGAACAATCTTCTACATACTTTTATGTACCTAGAGTCTGCTGTTTTTTAGGGTTAGGCCCCTCAGATAAATGTGCTTTCAAATCTACTTTGTTTAGTCTGGACTTATTCAGACTTTCCAGTTTGATTCAAACCAAAATTACAGCTTTGAAACCTCCCATGCACCGTGGTCCAGACCAAACAGCTGAATCAAGGACCCTTCACACTGTATATCCGTAGCCCTGGTCTGCGAGTTAAACCTGGGATAACTTAACCCCTTTTCACACACACCTTAACTCAGGGTTAACTTAACACAGGGCTGTGTGATTCATGCTGCACTTTAACGTTTACAATGATGTGTGATGACTCTTCAACATCCTTGAGCCCCAGGTTTACAGTGGAAGCTTTTAGCCCTGTGTTTAGTTGATATTGCAAGGACAACCCCGCAAAGTTGGGGCTAACCCTGCTCTATAGCAGTGCCAGCAAGCCCTGTAGGCCAAAATCTTGCTTATTCCACTTTAGAATGTGCCAGGATTGTGCCAGTGTGGAAGCTCTCTTAGCCTGGGGCCAAAAAAGCAGTTATCAGCATCAGTGATGATGACCTGGGGCTATTTTAAATAAACAGAATAAAAAAGAAGAAAAAAACAACCTACGTGGCACACCTCGACAAAGAGGAGAGAACTTGGTGAGTTTCACTGCCTGGTTCAGGAGCTGAAACTGAACCACAGCTGTTTTAGGATGGATTTCAGCACCGCTATGACAGCTGGCACCAAGCTTGAAGAAACAGAGGAGTTATTTCAGAGAGCTGATTGACCCAGAGCAGCAGCTAGTCGTATGTCTGAGAAATATATGATCTGATTTGTAAACCGTTCCTGCTGTGTGCAGAATGCATTTGGTTCATTCCTATTCTTCCAGAAGAGGGGGGATCGCTTGTATCTTAGTTGGATTTTTTAACAAAGATGTTTTCCATAGACTCTTGAAGCTTGATATACACACCATCATCATACTGAAGCTCCTTTTATCATATAACACAGACTTCTGTGAAACAAGCAATGCGCCACGTTGAATATTTTCAACATGACTTTATCAACAATATGCAGTTTGACTGGTCAGATGTGTTCATCCCAGAAGTTAAAACTTCGAAAATTTGATCTTGGTCCGAAAAAATAAAAGCAGCAATATCGCTCAGTGAAATTCGGTTGTTGATGCGAAAGGTTAACCTGACACGCCAGATGGTCTGTTACATAGAACTCTCCTTAGAAACTGTTTGGAAAAGGGCAGGCACTTTCAAAGAACACTTGACAGGTGATTAGATGGTTCATCTTCAACCAGTCTGATCAAACTCTTGCCAAAGCTGGTCAAGAGAAGACTGAAAACATCTTTGCTCTTCTTTCAATGATTAACAAAAATGTGAACTTTAGTTTGGATTTTACAAATTTACAATAAGTTGCAATTTCATCATTTAGAATGTAGAATGGAATAAATAAAGTGCATTCATTAATATTAATAGCACTAGATTACGTAACATTGTTTTTGCATAATAAATAGAAATGTTTGCTGACTATGATGTTAATCTGCAAGATAAAAGAGAACACCAGTCACATTTTTGCTCTTGCAGGCTACAAATACATACACTGTAATATACCAGCAAATTTTTTTTTCACGGTTGCAGTCACCTGGAGATGTGGTTGCTGTGGAGATTGCAGGAAGTGAACACATCTGTGCAGTGTGTTATTTAAGAGTGAGTCATTGCTCCACTCATTGAGTACAAACCTGATGATTTCCACACCATTTAAAGTATGTACATTTGCACTGTGGCATCCTGAATCGATGGCTTGTGCAGCGAGAGGACAAAATACCACCAGTACCAACAACATGGTGAATAATAAAGTGTTCCCAACATGCAATATTGACAGGGCTCAGTGTGGGGAAGTTCTCATGAAAAAATACATTATAACAGATGCACAGGTTTAAAAATGTCATTACTTCTTGTTGAATAAGTGAATAAACCTGACTTGCACATCATGTGTGAAAGCCACAGTTACAGAGTGACGCCTGTCACACTGACAAACACCTGTCCAGATGTGTTCACAGCAGTAACTCACTGGCTTATATTAATCACGATCAACTGCTGTGAGTGAAACAGACTGTTTTACTTGTGGAGACGTGACTGATCAACTCGTGAATCAGAGATCTGTGCATGTTTTGCAGAGGATACAGATTTTTTTGGGCTCATCTGGGTGCAAAAATGTGACTGTTCTAAATAATGACCACATGTTCTACTAAATAAATCTTGCTTCATTATTATTCAAGAGAAAAAAAAATCTAAATTATGAAATAAGCAACACATAAGGTCAGAGTTCATGTCTTAACAATCCACCAATAATTTATATTATTCAAGCGCTTGAGTTCTACCAGTACAAGTTCCAGGTCATTTTGACTGTTTTCATGTGTGCAATGACTTTGTTGAATTAAAAATACAATGCTGCCGGTACCTGACTTTTCTTACAAGTGTGTTTTTACACAAAAAGCAACGAAAATGTGATCATTTTTTCAGCCACAGGCGGTCACAATGACCACACGGAAATTGCAACTGTTTTATTGTTACTTTTTGCACAGTTGGAGATGCATCTTGGTTGCTGAGTAACTATCATTGTCTCTGTCAATAAAACTTAACAAGTGGTCTCGATTTCCAATTTCCCAACATTAAAATACAAATACTTATTTAATTAGACTCATTTAAAAATAAAGCAGGGGAAACCGCGGACAGTTGTAAGAATTTTTGTCTCAGCACCTATGACTTGCTGAATTTTTGTGTTAAGGCTCTCAACCCTTACTTATTACAAATAGCAATGTTTTCAACTTTTCTTGGTTTTACTTTTGTGCTCATTTCCAGGCTTTTCCCATAGACTATGAGATGTTTTTTGTGATGGGTCTAGGTGGAAATTTGTTATCATGAATGTTAAAATATCATGTTTATAATCTGATAAAATACATTTGATGGTTTCTCTTAGATTAATCTAAAATTTGAATCAGATCACTGATGGTTATTATACTACAGAAAAACACTGCTGTGAATATATGCAATCATTATGGTTTACTGCATTTGATGGCATAATATTGATAAATATATAAAAATTTACATTTTGGTGTTATTTCAATTTAACAAAGATAAACTGACAGAATAAATGCATCAGTCTCCTAGTCTGGAATTTATCATGAGAGATAATAGTTTGGAAGTAAAAAGTCAATATGACAGCTTATGGTCAATCTAGTAATTATGTAATTCTTACACTTCTAGTGTTAAACATGTAATTTTTCTGATATAATGTTAAAAAAAAAAAAGAAAACTGTATTCTTTCCCCAAAAGTTAACACCTTTAAAAGTCAGCAACAGCCAGGGGAAACCTATATAAAATGCTGCTGTGTGCTCCAGACATGCCTCCAGACGTCTCCACTGTGCGTATTATTAAAAAGAGGTGTGATGTGCTTACCTTTGTCAGAGGCTGTAACACATTACGGTGACCATCTCGCAGCTCTCGCCTGAGAGTCTGTTTGTGTGGGCGCTCATCTGTTTTTGTGCTTTTCATGTTGCACGCAGCAGCGAGCGATATTTCTGTGCTTTTAACATTTGGACAGCCTACGTTTAAAGTGCTGTTTAACCTTTCAAAACGCTGCAGAGGCTCCGAGCAACATTTGAATAATACTGTCTCTGCCAACATCTTACCTTGTGTGCTGGAAGAGGCTCGCAGGCAGCCGATGATATACAGCTTACCACTTCAAAAAAAGCCAAGTCTATATTTAGGGTTCAAGGAAAAAAGTGTATATTTATTTTTAAAACAAATGTTTATTATTCCTTTTTATCATGCGGGCTCTTGAAAAACATGTCAGTTACAATCCTTTACTCTCGCCCCTCTGTTTCCCTCCATATTAAAAACTCATAAGAGATATTTAAACAGTAAAAGGGGTGTTTAAGGAGGCGGATGGAGATAAACTTTAGGCCCTGTGTATTTTCAATCTCAGCCATTCCCCCGGGCCCTTCTTTTACCGCCTTTAAGAGAATACAAATCACTTCAATTATTCAAACCTCCAGAGAACTCTGGGGGAATAAAAACTAATACACAAGGCAGAAAAACAGATAAATAAACCTATGTATAAACAAACTCTGCACGCATTAATTACACGTTTCAAAAGACAGCGAGGAGGATGCTGCTCGCTGTGAAGAAAGCACAACTTTTCCAGCGTGCTTTATTGGGCCTGGTGTTGTTTCCATGCCTTACCTACCGCGGACTAATAAGCCCACACAGGTAAACAAAGCAACTCCCTTGATATGCTGGAGTGAAACATCCTGCTTTTTTTTTTCCCTGCCTTTTGTCATCCTTCACTTGATCTGAGATGCTTTAGTCAGATCGTACACAGGGACGGCTGCGGCTTTCGTGGGAGGATGATGTTTTCGAGTCGGAGCGACGTGCAGGAGGAGAGCGTCGAGGAAACAGTGACCTACTTTTTAGGATCCGCACTCCCTCAAAGCGGCGATGAAGAGGCCGTGTTAGAACATCATTGACCTGGCTGGTCAGCGGGAGCAAGAGGCTCCTTTTGAAAAGCAGAGACACGCTGAGAATGACCACTGCTGAGCTTTTCACTGCTCACAGTGGAGGACGTGGTGGTGAATAGTCCCCGCTCGCTGGAATACACAGACTGTGAAAAGCTGAAAGTGATCTGTGTGTTGGTCTCATTGATCAGTGAACTGTGGTGCAGATAAGCCTGGCGAACAACAAAGGTCCTTCTTACATGGTCTTGAAAAGGTGTGTGACACAGGCTGGGGCTGTGTGTGTGTGTGTGTGTGTTTTGGGATTTGAGACAGGGAGGGTGTGTTCATTCAAATTAAGGTCAAATCAAACCTCATATTCAAATGTCTTGTTTTGTCAGACTAATAGCCCAAAACCCAACATATTAACAAATTCAAATAATCACTTTTGAGAAGTTGAACAAATGAATCTTTAGCATTTTTAATTAAAAAAATACTTAAAGGGATAGTTCAGACTTTTTGAAGTGGGGTTGAATAAAGTACTTATCCATAGTCAGTGTATTACCTACAGTGGATGGTGGTTGACACAACCCCAGTTTGGAGAAGAAGCAGGAGTACCACTGTAGGAAGCTAAACAATGCACTGTTGTGGACAGGGTCAGCACCAAAACATATTTTTTCCACTTAAAAAACAGCCATCTAACCATCTAAAAATATTAATATTTGTTTCAGTGTATGCTATATTTAAAATATTTTCACTGCTTTACTTTACCATCAGACAGTCTTTTCCAACAAGAAACCACTGTTTTATAAACCAAATATCACTCTCTCCAAACCAACCAAACTCCATTGGTGAAATCAATAATTTTACCTCACAGAACATGGGAGTTGCTGGTCCACCACTGCCTTGATTGGTTAATTTGTTTGTGTTATTACATAACTTTGGTGAATCCAAATGTTTTAAACACCAACGTCACACAAGGCAACAGTAGACCAGCAAGTCTTTGGTAAAGTAAAACTGATTTTGCCAAAGGAATCCTGTGGCTTAGGTGAGAGTGCTGTTTGGCTTATATAATGCCAGTTTTTTGGAAAAGGCTGTCTGACTGCAGCAACAGTAACAGTAAAAGCATTTTAAATATAGCATACACTTAAACAGATTTTTTATGTGGCCAAAATACATTTTGCTGCTGACACTGTCCACAGCAGTACATTGCTCAACTTCCTTACTTGTAGCCCTCTCTGCTTCTGGGAGCATATCAGCCACCATCTACTCTAGCTAATACACTGGCTATTGATAAGTACTTCAGACAATCCCAAATGACCCTTCCTAAGTCCCATCCTTTTTCGCTCTGTGCTCCAAATACAGTTGAGCCAGTTTGAAACCTTGGTCAACTTTATCCTTTACTGTTTCCTCTACTTAGATATGCTATTCTATGTGTTAGGTTCATCTATGTTAGAAAGGAAAACACATTTTAAATATGGCTAAAAGATGCAGCTGGGGCACCTGTAAAAGCCACATACAGTGAAACTGTAAGTTCCATAATGTTAGCAAAACGCTAGCTAATTAGCTAGTGAACAGTTGATCTAGATATTCTAGGTAGTTAGCTAGCAATTTGCTAACATTAACAAACATAAGAAGCAACTATAAATACTTATAGTACAGATCTTTTACCATCTTTAAAATTTGGTTTTCTTTACAACATAGACGAACCAAGCACATAGCATCTAAGTACAGGAAGCAAAATGTTTTTTTCCAAGGATGGCAAAGTCATGACCTGCCTTACTCTCGCTCTGATTGGCTTGTACTCATTGCTTTCATTGATCTGGGTCATTTGGGTTGGGAGTGTGATTGGTTAGGGTTAGGGTAAGAATACCAGGATAAGCCAGTCAGGCAGAGTAGGGCGAGTCAAAAAAAAAAGTGTACTGGAAACAGGAGAGGAGATAGTTGGCAACCATTCTAGATTGTTATTGGAACACAGAGCAAAAACGGGCAGGATGGGTCAATCAAGTAATTGCTATTAATTTAGCATCGATCGTCTAATTCAGCTTTTCCCCAGCTTAAGGTAGCGACCACAAATGGTCATGGACCCTTGTTTATTGAGTTGCTAACTGGCTGAGTAAAGTGCATGCCGCATTTATTCAAATAGTGACCGGGGCCTTTATTTACCTCAACTGCAGAAGGTGAGAGGCTTTTAGCTGAGGCAGCCTTTTATTTGAAGCTGGCATTTATTTCTAATTGCCCCTGTTGATAAGTGTAATTAGTCATATTGTTGCAGGCAGGGAAGTAGCAGTAGCGGTAGCAAAATACAGCTGTGGTCAAGAAATGTAACAGCCACCTCACTGATGGTTAAAACTATAAACCTGCACAAAAATGACAATTAAGCTACCAACATACATGACACATGACAAATTTTGGAACGTAGAACAGCAAACTTAAAACAAACAGTCCAGCACTCAGCATGATGGGAAATGTGGGCTGCCACTACAGAAATTTTAGTATGTAGCCTCGTTTTGATCTGCTCCTGTTTGCCCTGCTAAAGGTAGAGCATGATGCAGTGAATACAAACTCAACACTTCCTGTATTCATTTCAAATTAAAAGCCCTCAATTGTTTCAACGGACAGTGGTGAAAAACTTATCGTTAAACTCAGCAGCATCGTTACACTTTGATTACTGCTGTGAGGTACTTTTATAATGAAATAAATACTTTTAATACACATGCTCGAGCTGAAAAAATTTTGGAACCCCTGGTCTCATTTATTAATGGAGTTTGTCTTTCAGTAATCCAAATACGGCATCCGTTGAACCTGAAGATGTTGCCTGTCAATGTTAATTTCTTTATGCTAATGGAACAGTCATTATATGAATCAGGCATATCGTGTATTGTTGTTCTCAGCTGAAGTTAAGCTACTTATTAGTGCCATCTTTTTTATGGGGGTGGTATTATGTATGTTAAATGATAAAACAACAACAACATAGGTTTCACGCCGTTTGAAAATCTGCACTGTGGGTTGAAAGCCTCACAACAACACAAATATCTGTATATGAATGGATAAACAGTCGCACCACCAGCAGACTACAGAGCAGCTTCCTCCCTCAGGCTGCGAGACTCCTCGATTCATCCTCAGCACTCCTCCGTGCAAAAATACTTTGCTTTATTTATATTTCTTTGACTTATTATTTATTCAACCAATCTACTGTAGCATATATGGATATTGTACATAGCGTTTGTTTTTGTGAGTAGCAGAAAGGGAACTACTATTTAATCTCATTATACAGCCCTGTGTTGTAAAATGATGAATAAATATAGCCTGTCTCTTGATAGATGAGAATGCCAGTGTTCCAGGATATAAGAATGTTGATGCAACATTGTATGATTTATTAACGTAAGAAATACTTATAGCGTAAAGAGAAAATGTAAAAGACATTTTTCATAAAGCTTGTTTCGTTTTTCAGTCGATTTAGGGGACAGTTTAAAGGGAGTATTTCTGTAACTGCTGTTTATTTAAAACAATAAAAACTGTACAGTAAAAACTACAGGATGCGTGGCACATAAAACATCTGATCTTGTGCAGTGCTCTTTCTCCATTATTAGACTGAACGCTTCTCACTGTCGTGTTCTTCTGTTTGCGTCACTCCTCACACATTCTCCTCCAGAGACACATTTACACTGTGTTCCTCTGTGTAAATGTGGGTTAACTGAAAGCAGATTTTATCATGTGTAAACGCTATGATTTATGTGTTATATGAGATGATTCATAAGTATTAGAAACACAGACTATGGTTAGTTTTTGTTCTGTTATTATTACCAACATTTTTAGGATAAAGCAAATAAACCCCACGTTTAACAGCCACCCCATGTTGTGTAATTCTCCTCCAACTTATTGTGAAAAACTGTCAACTACATCACTTATGATACTGAAGACCTGAAAGCAATGCTAAGAAAACTAAACTGGCAGGGGTGTGTGTAATATCCAGGGTTGGGAGGGTTACTTTAAAAATTTGTTCTGATACAGTTACTGATTACCTCAGTATAAAATATGGTTAAATTGTTTAGCCTGATATAGTGTTTTTAGGGCTGCAACTAACAATTATTTTCATTATCAATTAATTGGTTGAATATTTTCTCAATTTATGGATTAGTTGTTTGGTCTATAAAATGTCAGAAAATGGTAAAATATATCGATCAAAGCTCAAGATAATGTCCTGAAAACGATTAATCGATTAATTAATCCTGTCGCAATCCTGTCATTTGAAACGTGTGGATTTGTCAACCATTTTCTCCGTTAATCAATTAGTTATATGGTCCATAACATGTCAGAAAATTGGGAAAAATGTTGATCAGTGTTTCCAAAAGTCCAAGATGTCCTCAAATGTCTTGTTTTACTCACAATCCAAAGATAATTCAGTTTACTATCAGAGAGGAGTAAAGAAACCAGAAAATATTCAGATTTATGAAAGTGAAATCAGAGAACATGGACTTTTTTTTCGATTAAAAAAAGACAATTAATCGATTATGAAAATCGATGAAGATGGATTTAATAGTTGATTAATAACAGTGCAATAATAAAAGTGTTATATGGTTGTTGTTACTTCCTTTGTTGTGCACAATTGATTGATTGATCGATTTAAACACACAAAATGTTGAAATTTCCACACAGTGAGGTATTTTTTCACTAGAGGCCATGATAATGAATTGTCAGCTGTGGGTACACTGTGCACGGTAGTATATCATTCTTTATTTTTAAAATTGTAATTCTACTAATAATCCCCATTTGTATTAAATATATCTTTTTTTATCTGTAACTGTAATGGAATACAGTTATCTTTTTATGTATCCAGATGATGTAATCACGTTACATGTAATCTGTTTTTCCCCAGGCCTGATGATATCTGTGTTACAGTTCAACTGAATACAACTGATTAGATTTTATGACAGATTTTGAAGCTGGTGCATGTTTTTTTTTTCACACTGACTCATTAACTGAATTTTGAGTAAAATAAGTTTGTTTTTGTCCACTATTGTAAGGTGGTAAATTACTTTTATAGGCACGGTTCAGCATTTTGAGTATATGGGCAAGGGTTAAATTCCTTTGTAAGCTACCTTTTTAGGATGGTGGCACCGGTCAGGCTGATGGCGAGGTGCCTCCATGAATGTGAAGGTTCACAGGTTAAGTAGAATCAGTTATGAACCAAGACACTAAATAAAAGTCTCACCTTGCTTCGTTCCTTGAGAAAAGCTTGTGTCTTCTGCACTGTGTGTTTGTCCTTCATGCATGAATAAACCAGCCATACTGAAGCATCGACTTGTTGGTCTGATTGTATTTAACTCTTCAACTCTTGATCCTGTGAACTCATCTTTTCAATTATGGTTTTATTATTTAATTATCAGCATCTTGGAGGAAAAGGAGCCCTTTCACATGACTTGAAGTAACTTTATTCACTGGTAATATTAAAAAAAAAAAAGATAGTGCTGCTGTAAATGTTGTTTTGGCATTTCTATTAGAAATGCAGTTCGGTATTGCAGCAATTCTTGAGACGGTCACAAAATGTAATCATTAGATTTGTGTACATGGAGACTAATTGTCCATTATTCGTGTGACAATCAGAAAGACGTATAAAAAAGGTAGTATAAAAATTGACAAGAGTATACAAACTCCAAGTAGTTTTGGTGCCTATTCCAAACCAAACTGTGATTATTATTGCAAACTTGACCACGGAAGGAGAACGACAGTGCATCATACATTAGTTTGAAAGTTGTGCTGAGAGTCATGAAGAAATGGAAAATTTGCATCCATGTTTCAAACTTCCAAAGCAGGTCTGTTGTTATATAAAGTGGTTCCTGGTTCATCAGACATTAAGTAAATGTCGTGCCCCACATCAGAGACGAGGGGAATCCAGTTCATTGCATCAGTGTCACAGTGAGAAAGAGATCCCAGTCATCAAGGCTTGACAAAGGCAAAGGCAGACAGAGGATGGCTGACATTTGGGTTTGACTGAGGATGGAAGCGTGACCTGAAGGTGGTGTTGGTGCTCGTGAGGGCGGCGGGGGTATTGTTTTTCTGTGTAGGATAAATGTCACTACGGTGAGCGTACACGGAGAAAGCAACAGGAACAAAAGCCCACCGGCATCCTTGGATGGTTGTAAACCTGCTGTGACACAAGCCCTGTGTATGTGCCTATTTATAGCTGCATTCTCCCAACATGCCTTTAAGAGGGACAGAGTGGCCATCATATATTTCATAGACTCATAACTGTCCACTGTTATGAGCTTCTATTGACAAAACAGCGACTGAGAGTGTGGCGCACGGCTGTGGCCGTGTGCTCTTTGAGTGTTTTTCCTCAGCAAATACGCCTGTGGGTTCAGAAGATGTGGAGTTTCTACAGTACAGCCCCGCTCTCTGGGTTCACCAGACAGGCCACTTCGCTGGTAATTTGCAGCGTTTTAGACAGGGGCCTTGATTTACACTGCTACAATACAGGCCTGCGTGTACCTGCTGCCTAATCCCATCCACGCTGAATGAGAGGCTGATTAGCGATGCATGGGACCTGCTGCAAAATGGCCCCGCCATTGTTGATTCTGCTGACGAGGCAGGCTCGCTGGCTGGCCGGCTGGCTGCAGAGAGGGAGAGGCAGGCAGGAGGGAAGAGGGATGGTGAGACTGAAGCGAGGGGGGAGGAGGGATGGGATGGGGGGGTTGTAAATGAAAAATGGGCAGCCGTAATAAAAAAGAAAGTTAAATGACAAGAAGAAGGAGGGGGGAGCAGAGAGAGTAGGTGAGTGAGAGAGGACAATATTCACATACACCTTAGGCCAAGAGTATAAGCACAGTTCTGTTCATTTGTCACAGCAAGGTTTGGTACCATCAGCATCATCATCATGCAGAGATCAAAACTAAAGCCTTCACATTCATCCTCATTCTTAAAAACCAGATAAGATCAATTGTCAATTAATGGTGGAGAGTACCGGTCATGACAGCTGAACTGGACCTTAACGTTACGTAGGTTAATTAACATAGCTCATGTGACATTACACATGTGGTTTATGTTGTAAAACAGTCACAGTTTGGCTAGGGCTAGGTTTAAGCACAAAAACACTTGGATTAGGGTTAGGAAAAGATGGTGGTTTGGTTTAAATAACTACATCACGTTAACCTGACACACCAGATGATGTGTTACACAGAACCACCTGGGAGGTCGTCTTCAGAAACTGTTTGGAAAAGGGCAGGCACTTTCAAAAAAACACGTCTAACTTCAACCAGTCAGATCAAACTCTTGCCGAAGCCGGTCGGGAGAAAAATGAAAACATCTTTTCAAAGGAGAAGAGCCTTCAGTGTCATTCTTTGTTCTTCTTTCAATGAAGAAATTCTCTCCAGTTCTGATATAACTGTTGCTATCACAGTATCTACGTTACCTCTTCAGGAGCCGCCATTGTTTGTTCGAGACGAGTCACTGGATGCTTCTCTCCCTAAAATCATGCCCATAGCTGCCAGTAGTCCCTCCGTGGATGCTGACTAGCTGCACCAATAATTGGTGCGGACACAAATGGATAACTTGAAGGCAAGCAAGATGAATTCTTGTGTGATCTTGTGAATCCAGCAATCCTGTAAGATAACTAATTTTATACATTTGGCTGGATGGTTACATGTCTTGTAGGGTGACAAACTCAGAACCATATATTTATTGTTGCCCTTTAAAACATATTCTGTATATTTAGATGCGCAGATCTGATGTGAATATTACTTCTGCAGGAGAACTCAGCCCTGTAGCTTCTCACCCCGCTCTGCCTGCATGAGAATACTCCAACTCCCCATCTGACAGCCCCACGTTGTTGCAAAGCCCCTCTCCTGCGGTGTAGTCAGACTTAATGCCAAAGCTTTACCGCCATGTTCAGACGTATTACACAGTAAAACTGGATTTGCAGTGTCTATGACAAATCAGCGTCTATGTGACAAACTTTTTAGGGAGAGAGGGGGAAGAGAAATCTGATTCTCTCTTCAGAAAAAAAAAAAGCTCAAACATATAAGGCTATTAGCCAGCACATATTTCTCCCATAAGCCTCTTAGGGTGTAGAAAGACACACCTAGGATGCCAGGCCGCTCCCTCGGAAGCTAATCCCGAGCCATAACGTAATCTCGTGTTAGGTGATCAAACGGACGAGAGACGAACCTATGAGGAGGAATTGTAAGAGCCACAAATCCGCAGGAACAAATCTTATTATGGCGAGAAACCTCTGACTTTACCCCTGCATCAACCATATTTACTGCTCAGGCTCGCTGTTAAAGGAAGTCTTAAAATTGTCACAGTTTCAGCCGAACGGGAAGATATAACAGCTCGTAAACGAGAGCTGTTACGTGGGTTTGCTGCTGCTGCCTCTCCTGCTGTCACCAACAGAAGTCTGTGCATTAGTTCGGTTTATTCCAGGCAAAACACATCCCACTGAGGCTGAATTCACACAACAAATTAGTATTTGATTTGCACCCTGTGAATAAGCTGCACTGTTGTACTTTTCTCACCCAGTTCTGAACTTTCAAAGGAAAATAAATTATTATACACCAAAACAAGGATCAGCTGGATGGAATCAAATGGGTGTGTTGCCACAGCGAGAGGGGAATGTAATGATTGATTCAAAAAACAACAGCAGCTCAAAAAACAACTGTACGTAATAAGCTCTGGCTGAGTTTTGCCGAGCGCAATCAGAGTCATTTATAGAGGCAGGCAGGGGTCGCCTATCAATTCCAACTCTTCCCGCCGAGCTCCTGTGCCTCTGACATCACATCCTGTGAGCTTGTTTAAACAGCGGTCCCCGCAGTGACAGCCAGCGTGCACAGCCTTCCGGGAGAACTCCAGAGGGCAGCGGCTTATTAACATGATGGAGGGAAATATCAGGTGTCATCTCCAGGAGATCAAGTCTGCATTCTGAGCAGCCTGCTGGCCGTAACAAAGCCGTGGCTGCTATAAATATGTGGCTCTGCTTGTCTTCACTCATTTCTGTGATCTGTGACCCCCCACCCCCACCCAACCACATAATTCATTCTCCTTTATCCCTTCAAGATTTGGTCTAACACCAGTCATGTCGGCATCGCTCGAGACAAACTGAGAAGCAAATGATTTGAAGAAGAGAATGAAGGCCGTGATCACGCCGGACGCTCTTTGGAACCCAACACCCACATCTCATGCTCATGTTTCCAACTTGAACATATTTCAGCCTCAGCCCTGCTGTGTGTTACATAAGTGTAAAAATAGCACTTTAACTCTCTGAACTCTTGGTAGCTTGGCTCAGTTTTCATTTTCTTTATTTACAGGCTTAAGGCATTCTATGTACATGACATATTGGGTGCGTTCCAATATCTATATGTCCATACTATTTAGAATGCCAGAATAAGATTTAGTGGGATGTCAGATACAGTGGGCCAAATATTCCATGATGTTCTATTGCACGTTGTCACATTTGGCAGTATTCAAGCTGGCATTCTTTTCTGGCTATTCTAACTCACAATCAGGGCCGGCCCATGGTACTGTCAATACAGGTCAATGCTAGGGGCGCCATCCAGCTGCAGGAGCACACCAAATGATAACCTGACACACCAGATGGGTTGTCACACAGAACCATTTGCAAAGTTGTCCTTTGAAACTGTTTGGAAAAGGGCAGACACTTTCAAAAAACACCCAGCAGGTGATTGGGTGAACCAACTTCAACTAATCAGATCAAACTCTTGCCAAAGCCAGTTTGGAGAAGAGTGAAAACATCTTTTCCATGGAGAAAAGCCTTCAGTCTCATTCTCTGCGCTTTGTTTAATAAAGAAATACTCTCCAGTTCAGCAGCCACCATTGTTTGTTGTAGCTGAGTTGCTAAATGAGGGACAAAAATTAAAAATCTTAATATCAATCTGAAACACCACTAGGACCTGAAAATGACCTCACACGGACGCAGCTTTATTGGACATGTCCAGACATGTTTGAGTCACCAGAGCCAGAGGGTGGTGACAGGATTTTTTTTTTTTTTTTTTTTTTTTCTGTGTCAGGCTGTTGGAAGTGAAGTGAGCTTAACTGAACTGCTGGGCTGAGGTGGGGGTTGTGTCGATTCATAAGGCTTATATAGTGTTTGGGGGACCATGTCTCCAGCACGTCACCAAGCCATGGTTCAGGTCTGCCCAAAAAACCCTGAACACAGAAATAGTTAACAACAGTTTAATGGTTAACTCCCCAATTCAGCACTACATAGTCCTCAGTGTTCTATGTTCTAACATGTATAATGTGTTTAGAATATATACTCTGAATTTCCTTTACTTTAATATCAGAACTATATTATGTCAAAAAGACCAAACTGCCCGAATGAAAAAGAATAAGAAAAGTTGGAAAATGGGAAAAAGACAAAGCTAATGTCAGCTGTTGGGAATGTTCACTAATTTCTATATAGTTAGAGTTAACATGAGTTACTCTCACCATAAATTCCTTAGGGAATGTTAGAAACACTATTTTACTGGTTGGAGAAATAAAACTTTTTCTTCCAAGAGTGATGCACAAATTATCCATAGTCTCCTGAAACCAGACAGACATTTTTATTGACATCTAGGTTAAGTTAGCCAACATTATCCCTGCTTGTTGCTTAGTCAATTAAAATGCTCTCCCTTTCCCATCCTGTTTTGTAATTAATAGTTGCAGCTTTTGTGTTTTCATCATTGATTAGTTTTAGCAAACAGCAGGATCCTGTGAGAAAAGAAATCATTGAATACATTTTCAGTGATGATTGTTTGGTCTCCTGCAGTGGTGGAAAGTAACTAAGTAGGATTCTTATACTCTTGGGACAGAATCATTCCTATACAGATGATGTTTAAATAATCCACTTTGTAGTAATTGATGGTAATCAAGTAGTCTGCATCTTCATTTTGAGTCTTTTCATACATTACAACATGGACATAACATTCTAAAACTACTGTAATTCTATTATTTCTAAACTTAACTCGTCTGATACTTTGCCTCACAGTAATCCATCTTCTTCTGGCTGGCTACCTTAGGCTGCTGGTGGGTGCACATTGAAATCATGATGGGAAAAAGTCATTTTCTCTCAAGAAGAACATATTCTCCTTGAAGCTTGTGACAAACTCCCAAAAATGAGCCAACAAGATGCAGCAGCGAAGCTCGGTGTTCCTCAGGCTACCTTGTGTCGTCAACTCCAACAACAAGAGGCAGGCCGTTAGTGATGGAGACAGAGAAGCAGGGCCTTTGAAGTAAAAATACTGAAGCTGTCAGTTTAACAGACAGCTGACAAAAGGTAATAAAAAATCATTAAATTATTGATGATAGGCTTTATGTGTAATTTTACAAATATATTATAATAATCCCATCATACTTATGAAGTTTGATTTATTTTTTAAAAACTCAAAATGTCTTCAGACTTATGAAATATACAGGCATCAGTGAAAAACATTGGTTGTGTTACTAGCAGACTGACTGCACATGATTCTAGGACACGTCTGGACCTTATAAACTGTGTTCATATCAGAAAGAAAATTCAAAATATGAGAAAATTTGTGAATGCGACAAGTTCTCCTAACTAACGCACCACTCAAGAACAAAACTGTTCGTGCAAGTGGGTCTTGCATGAGGTCCGTGTGCGATGGTAATTCGCTATGATGTGAGGGGCACAAGGTAAAGTCTTGCCAGGGCAACAAAATGGTCGGCGCCGGCTGTGCCAACAAGTCCCTGCACAGCAGAAGATCTGTCACATGGACTGAGCTGCAGAGAGAACATTTCTTTGTACTTCATGCTACAGACAGAGAGGGATGTATAAGCAAGAGGGTCAAAGTTCAAGCTGCAATGTTATGACAAAGTAGTGTGTCCCAATTGTGTGTAAACTGCATTCAACAGTACGTACATTGTAAAGGGCTGCTTCGGTACAAACTAGAAGTAAAAAGAAAGAGAATGTGATTTAGAAAGCAGCTATTCATTTTTTTCATAATGTTTGCTGAGTTTAGGCACTGCAGTTCTCATCAGGTAATGTAAACAGCAATTATAATGTTGCCATGGAGACAGTTACTTAGCTGTGGGTGACACCTGTAAAACCCTTTCACCAGTGGCTAAACAAGAATTGTTATTTATCTTTTTATGTATTGAATAAGCAATTAAACCTCTTGAAAAAGTATATTTTAAATGTAAAAAAAAACACTTTCACAGTGTCAAAAGCATTTATATATAAAAAAAGTAAATCAATGATTTATGTACCTTAACATGAACTGTATATTAGTGCCACATACTAAATTGTTTAAGGCACATTAACATGAACTTAATGCACTTTACCATGCATTCTATGTGACTTTAGCCATATATTATAGTGAATACAAGATGCAAAATAAGAGATGGGGACAGCTGTAACACCACTAATTCCACCAATCAGGGATGAAAACACTTTCTTGATCTAAATAACTTGACTGAATGCCAAGGCAGTGGAAAAGAAAAACTGACAGAATGGGTGCCGATGTTTTTCAAAAAGCATCTGATGAGGTCACACAGCGGATCAGCGGTCACATCTCCAAGGTTACCAACATTCATTTGTCACCATTGTGACTGATTAAGAATATACAGGCATAGACACATGCCACACCACACACACACACACAACACACACAAACACAAACACTGACATTTTTTAATTAGACCTACATGTTCTCCACACAGGTACATTGAGTGTTCATTAAGTATACCTTAGGGGAGTTTGTTCTAGTTGACTAACACACACACACACTCACACACACGTGCACACACATGCACACACACACACACACACAGACAAACAGATATGGTAAAAATTAAACTAAGGCGAGTGACAAAACTAAATAATAAGTCTTTACATTCTACACAGCATTCCGTAAACATTAATAATGTTTGCATCATCATTCTTGCCATGCACATTTGTTTATGTTCATTTATGTTTCATTCCCCTGCTCACTTTTGGATACTAAATCATTTATAACCCATATAATCAGGTCAGGTTAATATGTGCATGTCAATTTATGATAAACTATCAGAGGTCCCTCAGTAGAGTGCAGATCCCCACCAGGCAACAGATGGTGAAGCACCTACTGCAATGCCACCACAATTTCCAGATGCAACAAGCAGAGATTTGCAAAGTTCCGCCAACACACATATGTTGTCCTGAGCTGAAACAAGATTTCAAACTGAAGCAGTTGTTGATCACTTGTGGCCCCTAGTGGCTGGTTGAAGAGAGTGACAAGTCAGCTGTCGGTGGTCCTATAAAACAGAGCAGTCAAAACATAGAATTACTGCCTCACAGTTGTGTGTCTCCACCAACCAGTCAACTTACAGTTTTGACCTGTAACTTTGTTGTGTATTTTTTGGTAAGTTCTCACCATACATGTGTGATTCCAGTGAATAATATCTAGTGAGAAACATGCTGTCCTCCCCAAGAGACTATTTTTACAGATGAGTACAGAGGACTGATAAAGAGCTGAACATTATGATGCCACACTGAATTTGACCTTTGACCTTTGACCTTTTGGATATAGAATGTCACCTCACTATTTTATCCTGTTAAACGTTTTTTGTGTAATTTTGTCATAATTAGCATATGAAATTGACCTTTTAACCTTTAATCACCAAAATCTAATCAGTTCATCTTTAAGTCCAAGTGAACATTTGCGCAAAGTTTGACTAAATTTCCTCAGGGCGTTCTAGAAATATTACGTTCACAAGAACAAGATAACAAGGAAGTAACAGCAGTCAGTCACCTGTGAGAAGCCACTGCTAAACACTACTCACTGACAGTAGTGATTCCTTGCAGTCACTTCATTTTGTAGGTTCATTGATAAAGACGGTTGGTGAAACTACCATTGCTGTGCTCTCCCTGTGAGCATGTCATGTACCCCAACATGAATCTAACTTTTGACAATGAGGGCTTCATCATCTTTCCAGGTCTATTACCCATTTTATTCTAACAATGAATGAAATGATTCTGTGATGGGAGCGTGTTACCAGTCCCATGTTAGGTGATGTCAGGATGATGACAGGCTTTTTACTTGTGACTTGTCATAATCTGTGGCTCACACTGGAGCAGTAAGAAACCCCTGAGTGAGCCAACCACTTCTGCCCCTTTTATCCCAGCTGTGCACAATGTCATCCTCCAGTTTTGAAAGGTGGCTGAAAGATTCGGTGGGTCCCAAATCTTTCATGCCCCGCTGATCTCTCAGTCCCTTTGCAGCCCACATGCTGCAGCTTATCAGCCTCATCATGACAGCTCTCCTCTTCCTCGCTCTTCCAGGGCTTTGTGTGTGTGTGTGTGTGTTGGTGGGTAGGGTGCACCTCAGGCTTCGGTGACCCGGGCATCTGCTGAGGGTTGGGGACAGCAGACCCTTTGCTCAGGTGAGCAGGGGGTACACACTTTGTAGTGGGATGTGTGTTGTTTGCTTATGTCAGAACTTGGAGTTCAGTAGCAGTCAGATACACAGAAGAGAAAAGTTCCAAAGATTTTTTTTCAAGCAAATGCAATTCAATTTCCTTTAGCATATGTGGTCCATAGAGTGTTACCATTTACCATTTTAGGGTTGCTTACATTTATTTACATGACAAGAGAGATGGGACCAAGTCATTGTTTTGCAAGTCTCAAGTCTTTGCACTCAAGTCCTGAGTCAAGTCACAAGTCGAGACAGGCAAGCCCCAAGTCCTAAACATTGAGTTTGAAGTCCAAAACAAGTTGTAATGTAACAGTGAGCTTCCATTCTCATTGTTTTACAAAGTTATTTAGCTGTTAAGCTAACACTAGCTCACTAACTATTGCTGTGTCACAATTTGGATACTTAGTGTCATGTGTACTACATGGGACTTTGCACACTCACTTGTGTAGTGCTCAAATTTCAACAGGGTAGTGCTGTCTCAAATCCAGGACACTCATTGTGCCCTTAGCGGAAATGCTGATCGCAGCTTCTTCTTCTTCTTTGTGGGCAAACTGAAGCCAGGCTGAACTTTACTGCCACCCACCAAAACATCTACTGGCTTGTTTATTCATGTGTGTTCAATTTCACTTTGTTCATCACCGGGCTGCTTCCTCAGCTGCCCTGTTCACAAGTTTGATATCCCCACCTCCTCTGCTACATAGACAAGATGGCGACCACTGAGGGCGAAAAGTGTCTGATGTTCCACACTCAACTTTTTGGCAGTTAAATGTCAATGTGAATGCAATTATGCACTCAAAACAGGAAGTGTAAGTACTGAAGTATGCAAAGTGAGACACAACAGTTGTTTTGCAAGTCTCAAGTCTTTGCACTCAATTCGAGTCACAAGTCAAGACAAGCAGGTCCCAAGGCCTGAACAAGTCATAATGTGGCAGTGAGATTCCAGCCTCAGTGATTTACAAAGTTACTTAGCTGTTACGCTAACATTACTAAGCTTTAGCTCACCAACTATATTAATATTAGCCTTCACTTAGCATTCTTTGTGCAACTTCAAATGTCCATGAAAGTTGGAGGCTGTTGTGTCTCAGTAATTATCCAGCATGTTTTGCAATTTATTTTTACCTGAATACCTTGCAGTGGTTGTACATAATTGAAATGATCTTTGATATCATTTTTTCCACCTGGAGCTCAGTAACATAACGTTAATTCTTCATTGTTCTTTCCTGCAACTAGATTGGATGCTGTCGAATTTCAGTCTGCATTCTTCCAATGGTTGTGACTGTGCAGACTTGTCAGCAGACTGTAGATGCCATTCAACTGTGTGGTGAACACAAACTCCAGAGAGAAGTAGTATAAACAGTGCTGCTACTTGTCTGTGGTGTCCAAAGCTGTCCATGTCCATTTGGGAGTATAACCCAAGTTTAACTCTTTGGGGTGCAGACAATAGAATGAATTTTACTTTGCATAAAAGGCTGAGATGTGCTGGCAGCAAAAGTGATTAGTGTTGATTAAAATTCACTAATTTGTTACTGAAAATGGTCTCTCTGGATTGCATTTCATGTCTCACGGGTACCTGAAGAAACACACCCCCACCAACGCAGCCCCATGTTTTAATGCAGCGCTGAATTCAGTTTAAATACCTACTTAGTTGATATAGTTTTGCAAATCCCAATAGGATAAATAAATGTTGGTATTCAAATTAGTGCACCTAATTGACAAGCAGTGTACCATAGGCTGTTGGGGGCCTTGAGAACCCAGGGCCCTGGGGCAGTTGCCAACTTTGTTCAGCTCATATTCCAACCTTGTTGGCAGAACTGAAGGTTAGGATGGTTCCACAGCCCACTTCACATTCAGTTCACTCCATCACTGCATGCTAAAGCCAAACAATATATAAAGAAAGCATTGGACTGTGGTTATAAATGTTTTTTCCAGACATAAACAACAACAAACATACATACATAAACCCACATGCTGAGGTGACTGAGATTTCTCCTGTCTCTCAGTAAGAGTAAAGTATTGTGATTAATATTTCTTGACTGTGGTCTTTAGAATTTAGTCCACTCATAATTTGAATCATTATGATCCTCATGAGCACTTTAAATTCCATTTTATTGCGTTTTGTTGTGTCATGAGAGCGACAAAAATAACCCACTAAGGTTAAAAAGCATGTTATTTTCACATTTTATATTCTCCACCTATTTTCCCTTTTTATACTCGCTACGGAAAAATAAGCAGTATTTTCCATTCTTTTTTTGTTCTTGTTGCCCTAAATGAGCTGTAACTCAGAGATCGGAAGTCCAAGGGCAACAAAATTTGCAGGAATAAATTCAAATCGCACCACAGGCAACAAAAATGAGACAGGGAGGTCAGACAGTGCTGCTATAAAGCATAGCTACACATTTTTAACAATAATTTCAGAACCTGAGGGTCTTGGGGAAGTAAATCCTGGCAGTTTTCTTGGTTTAGACAAGTTAATTGCATATATTCATTTCAAAGGTTAGTGAGAGCAGAGGACGTCATGCATTGTTTTTAAGACTAAATAAGTAAAACAAGTGAATATTGGTGTGTTTTTTAAAGAACAAGTAATTCTGAGACCACTGCCTTCTGCAACAACTGATCAAACTCAGACAGTTGCCTGTACTAAACATGATAAAACACGCTATATTACACGAAATATTAAAGGAAGCCATCTGATTGACTGATTGATTGATCATGTGCAAACACTATGCAGTGGTCAACACCTAAAACTAATTGCAGTATGCAAAACTGCTGATCGAAATTTCCCCACAACTTCCAACTTCATTTGACATTCGAAATTGCATAAAGAAAGGTGAGTCGAGGCTCTGTTGTTAAAATGGCATTATGTTTGGTAAAGAGGACATTATGACCTCTGCAGGACTCTAAAATCAAAGTTTAGGACTTGGGACTTGTCAGTCTTGACTTGAAGCTTGATGTGGGACTTGAATGCAAACACTTGATATTTGCTTGTGACTTGCAAAGCAATGACTTGGTACCGCCTCATGAGTGAAGCAGGAGCCAGACAGTCAGATACTGTAGTATGGATAATATTTTTCCTTTATCCTCTCTCTTTTTGCTAACTTTTCTCCTCCAAATAAGTTTGGCTAACTTGTTTGTTTTGTTTCCAACCTGTCTTGATCATCCGAATCTTGTGTTTTTTGCCCTACATGAGTACTTTTTAGTAAAGTCACTTAGGTTTTTATTTTGTAGCTTCTGCCATCAGTTTTACCAAAAATTGTTCTCATCAAGTTTACCGCTGATATCTTGGAACATGGAAACGCTGCTAAAATGAGGTCTGACAGGTCAAGAAACACAAGCAGCCAGACAATCAGTGAGGTTGGAAACAAAGCTCCACACTTAGCAAACTCTTTACCTTTACTGTAAACATCCATCACAGTTTACACACTAACTTACTGTTTCAACTTTGATCTGTTGTACTGCTGCTGTAGTTGTGTGCACTGTTTTCCTTTGCAATGAGGAATTATCAGTGTCTTTCAGGTGCATCCAGACAAACTGTTGGTTAGTTTGTGTTGCTTAACAAATTGGACTTATTTTTAGCATGGCTGCCACTTTCTGAGACCTCCAGAAACCAAGTCAAGTAGTCTACAACCAATGGCCATAGCTGCAAAAATAAAACCTAAATCATTGTTTTCTTTTTACCTGGCCAGTATAATATTATTATTAACAAAAGCAAACTACTAAATTAACATGCATATTTTGTGCAGAGGTAGAAAATATACATACATTATTTACTCAAGTATAAGTATAGATACGTGTGTAAAAAATACTCTGGTAAAAGTAGAGTTACTGATTCAACTTCTTCAGTCAAGTAAAAGTGAAAAAGTACAGGCTCTGAAATGTACTCAATGTATAAAAGTAATAAGTCAACCTGTGAAGGACGTTTCTGCCATATCACGTTGTTACGTCTTGTTACATGTTTTACGTAACTTTCATCTTTCGTCTTTGTCTTTAATATAGTTTTGCCTTGTTATGTTATTTTCATCTTGTTGTGTCTTTTATGTCACGTTCATCTTGTTATGTGTTTTACGTAATTTTTCTCTTGCTACGTCTTATACGCAGTTTTTGTTTTGTTGTGTCGTTTTTGCCTCGTTACATCATTTATGTCATTTTCATCATTAAGTCTTTCACATGGTTTTTGTTTTGTAACAGCTTTTACATTGTTTTCAACTTATTGCATCTTTTACGTCATTTCCGTCGTGTTACGTCTTTTATGTTGTTTTCGTCGTCTTACGTCTTTTGTCATTTCCTTCTTGTGACATGTGTAATATATGTAATATATGTAATTTTCTCTTGCCAGGTCTTTTACATAGTTTTGTTGTTGTGTCTTGTTACATCTTTTACGCCATTTTCACTGTTGAGTCTCTCATGTCATTTATGTCTTGTGACAACTATTACATTGTTTTAGCCTTGTGATGTATGTTATGCGCGATATGCACTGATGGATACACCAAGGAAGTCTTTTCTGTGTGTTACTGTTGAATTGTTGATTAAGTTGAAATCAGTCTTGAGGCGGTGTTCAAAAATAAAAATGTTCAATAATTCCCCTTAAATGCATTAAATCTAAAGTATGAGCCTATTTTGGAAATGCAATATAATGTAATAAAATGTAAAGTAATAAATACTCAAGTAAAGTATAGATACCTGAAAAATCTACTTTTGCACAGTATCTAAGTATTTGTACTTAGTTACTTCCCATTTTTGATTGTGTGAACCCTGAGTTTCCCTTTAAAAGTGACGAATGTCAGCACAAAGTCCCAATAATACAGTTTAAGCAACAATATCAGCCTTCAAAGAGCATCATCTATTGGACAGAAAGCAGAGTCTGCTGTGCCAAAGCATCAATCCAAACCGTGGTGTGGCCAGCTCAGCCCTTCTGACACGCTGTCACTCACTCATTGAGAGATTTTGCACCTTTGTGTGAGAGCATGTTTGAAGGAATGAGGCAGTCACTGTAAGTAATTGGACAAGCCTGATCTTAATTACCATATAAATGTTCCTCACAGAGGCTGTAGGGGTAATTGGGTGGGCTTGAATGTACAGGTCTTGTGAGTCACCCTGAACATCAGGGGGTGGGCGAGACTAACCGTGAGACCAGGGCCCGTTTGGCTTGTCTACTGGCCTGGCCATCTGTGTACCTTATTAGATCGTGTTTGACAGAATGTCCAGGGCTAGCTGGAAGATGATCAGTAGTTTCAATCCACCTTTAATTCTAAGGTGGATGAAAAAGCAAAAAATGCAAAAGCTTTAGGTGGCCTGAAAAATATGCCAGGTGAGCAACATTCTTTTGGAATGAACCGGGCGCCATCTGTGAACATGGCATCCAGGTGTCTTAATGCATCAATAACCACAAGCAGGAAACAAATACGTCTCATGGTGTGTTTATGTCTTGTTCTATTATATTCTTCCTGACCGCCACAGACTGTGACACAGTATGTAATACCTGGATTTCCATCACTGGCAACAGCAGGATGCCAATCAAACAGTGGTGGAAAGAGTACTGAAAACTGGTACTCAAGTACAAGTGCTCAAATACAAGTAAAAGTACTGGTATTAATAAAATACTTATGTAAAAGTACAAAGTATTCTTCTCAGAAACTTCTCAGAGTATTAATTACTTTTTTTTACCATTGATGTTTAATGCATTATCAATACCAGGCATTCAATCAAAGTTTCGTCAGATCTTCACACTCCCAACTCCAGCTCTGTTCTGCTTAGTGGTCACACTCACCTCTCCAAACCTGTACCTGTTAGCTGTGAGTTTTCTTACATCCTTATGTCCTGGTTTTCATTGCAGTGGTTCCCAAACTGGGGGTCGGGGGTCACTGCAAGGGTTGTGGATGACCAGGGGAGAAATAAAGAGCGAAACAAAGTTGAGTGAATATTATCTACGTAGGGGAGCCCAGTGAACTCCATCCGGTGGTCCATTCCTGGTCTAAACACCATTCGAACCAGTTACAGAAGCGCATGTGTCATTTCATTTGTTAAAAACATTTTCTTTTCCTGTTCACTAGTACTGTGTTTGCAACCAAAATGTGGACTGGCAGTGAGAAGTGCTTGAGTTACTAACTTATTTAATCCCCGCTGTCTTACGAACCTGATGGTGTTTTATGATGATGATATGCAGGTAGAATTTTTTATCTTTTCGCCTGCTGAGTGCATGACCAATAACTGAATGACATTTCGACCACATGACTTGTGTTTACAGTTTCGGGCCTGTTTGAGTATTGCCTTTGTGGACGCAAACTGGACCAGCTGGAAAACCGAAACAGTGTATCACCCTCTCATTGGTTCAATTTTTTAGGTGTGAATTCGCCCTATATCGTCTTCATACAACAGCCAATTAATCAGTTATATACCAATATCTATCTAAAGTTTGCTAACATCAGCTAACATAAGCCACCATAAGCTACTGGTCATACCAGACCACAAATACTGTATATTATGAGGAACTAGATAGTGTATACAATGATGGTGCCTGGTGCATTAGCTGAAAAAGTTTTCTATCTTCTGGGTTTATCTCCTGGTTTTATGACCCATTGAATATGCACAGTAGTGTTTTCCTGCCTTGTTCCCGCATGCAAGTTCCCGCTTAGCCCCTAGACTTTACATTGTGATGATGTCACAGATTTTTAAATGGCATTTTTAGGCTCGCGGAAAGTTTTACAGATATAAAACCACCATGGATCAAAAAGTCATAATAGAAAGCATTGTAACTGATGTCCTTTTTATAATGGTGGCCTATGGGGGAAAATGCTTAATGGGCCGTTGTGGAATTTTCTGCTGCAATACCGTGAGTGGCCACTTGGAAAAATTTGTGTTGAGGTTGAGCGGCAATGTCTTGTCTAAGTCTGTTATAAGTCTATGTACCAGACTGTTGCTACAGTAAGTAGAGAGGAAGACTGAGTGAATAGTATTGAACTAAGGATCCAACAAGGTTGTGTTTTATTATGAATTCTACTTTTCATTTGTACAGATGTGACTGTAAGGTTTGGTCTAAGTGAAACCCAAATGAAGCTGTTCAGATAGAGCATCTGAAGATATTTTTTGCCTGCAAAAGTGCAGCTTTTACAATATCATAGACTGGCATACGCACATATTAGCAGCTGTGGCTGAGACGTGGGCACTTGCTGAATGAAGCATTGTTAATTAGTATTTTTTTTTATTGTTTAATCATTGTTGAATGAAATAATTGTTTGGTAATCCAGTGATATGAGTCATACAAACACTAGAAAAAAAAAGGTTGAGAAATGCAACCCTCCTTATACTATTGTAGATTCACGCTGCATTAATCTCTTTCTCCTATAGCCCATTGAATAGATACACAGTGCTGTTGTTGACCTTGCTGTGTTCAAACACATGATGAATAGAGCGTGAAATGCTATACAATGGTTTGTTCAGTCTTTTGTGCAAGCTGTTTCCTTTTCACTGTATTGTGGCTCAGTGAAATGCCTTTTGTTTTCCGGAGGCAAAGAGGAGCTTAGCACGCATGCCAAACAAGCTTCTCCAGCATGTCGTCGCAGAACATGTGATCAGTATCTGCTATCCAGTAACAAATGAAAACAAAGACACCAGTTCAAGCAGCCTCTGTGGCCCTGTGGTTTTATTCCTCGAGCATTTTCAAATCTTGCCAAGATACGGCCTCGACTATCCAAGTGTAATGTGTTGAAAAATCCAAATGGTTATTATGCGTAAGTATTTGTCTGTGTTTCTGGGAGTTGACTATGGGCCCCTTTGTGCTCGGTGCACTCTGACGGCTCCTGCTCTCTGTTGGATACACAGTGTCTCCAAAAAGCCAGGCCCATAATCCAATTAGAGATACTTGACTGGTGGAGCTAATTAGGGCTGGGGACATTGTCTTCCATCTATGGATCAAGTCTCATGGACCAGTGAGCTAACAGCCTGAGCACTGGCCCCGACATCTGGATGCAACATGGGCTGATCCATAGTCCCCATCCATGGGAATGCTAATTACCCCCTTCAATTCATCCAAGCATTGACCCAGACCTGAGTCATGTCTTTTTTATCATCTTTTCTTCATCTTTTATGAACATGGGGCCCCAAACCTCGGAGGGTGCCTCTCGAAAAGCGAAAGGCCTGGATTTTCACATGACAAAAAAGCATGAAATGAGCTTGATTGTTCTCGCTGAAGAGGCTTGGTCCTCGAGGTTTTTCTGGAGCCTTGTACTTCTGTTTTTGTACCTCTCAGGGCTGTGGCGTTCAGCGTGAAAAGAGCCCATCAAAGAGGCAAGGCCAAGCTTTGTACCTCACACAAAGGTAATTGGAGCCTGACAGAAAGATGAGGCATTCCGATTTAGAAAGAGAGATTGGGGATTCTTTAGACTTATTTCCACCTTGCTCTCGCCTTGCAAAGCTGTGTTGATCAAGTCATGAAAAAAACAGCAGCAGCAGATGCATAATTCCTCAGTGTGCTACCAATACACGCATGCATTTACATGTTGAGGGAGTTTAAGAGTGAGGCTGGGAGTGAAACAAAGGCAGACCATCTCTCTTACTCTTTCTTTTCCCTCCCAACTCTGCCCAGAGTTCCAGGCAGCAGCTACAATCCAGCCTTAGAGAAGTGTGGTCCAGTCAAGCAGCATAAGAGGATTGGAGCTCAGATACCACTTGATTAGGCCGCAGTGAATGGAGCTATGTGCTCAGTCCCAACAGGATTTCCATGGCACTTGACTGGGGACATACAGGCTTTAACCCAACGCAGAGAAACATCCCGCAATCTGCTGCTTTTCTTTTCGTGTGCATGTGTTCAACATGGGGAATAAGAACACCCAGACAGCTTTAAACTCACTTAGCCTGCACAGAAAAGCAGAGTGCATGCTGCTACTGCTGCTTAAATGAGTTGTACCCTTGGAACGGGCCATGGAGCTTACACTAACCTAATTACTATATGATAGAGCCGAGTTAGGAGCCACTCTAATTAATGTAAGCTTAGAAAGTACAATGGTTGTTGTTTTCTCAAGTGGACAGGGAATTGCTATGAAATGTAGATAACATGCAGACATTATAGAAGCAGTCATGGATAATTTGCACTTACAAATCCACCTCTCAGCATTATAGAAGTGTTTAAATGTGAATGCTGACCTTCGTTTTGCTCCGGCTTCCCGGCCTTTCTGTAAATATGTGCACTTGATCTGCTGTGTCCCTGTAGACAGCCGGCGTTGTAGAGCTGCAGGGTTTTGTTTCACTGTTTTGAATGCCTGGTGAAGTTTGACAGCTCCGCTCGCTAAAAAGCAGAGTAAATCTGTCAGTCACGACTATGTAAAACACCGGCTGGGAGAGATGGAGTGGAAACTTGAGATAGAGTGGGAACAACACGCTGTAGATGGAGTTTGAAGTGGAGTATTTCTCCCTAAGGTTAAAGGCTCCATCGAATAATATACCTTAACACATGGACCTAAATTAAGGCTATGGCAAATGAATCACATGAGTATAGTCATGCTCTGAAGGTTCTCAGCTTGTGGGAAACAGTGACTGTAATTTAGATAGTTTTGATTGCCCGTAATTTTAAAATCACCCCCAGTGTATTAAAATATGGAAGAAAGACCTGAACTTTGTGTTGTAGATACTTTAAGTCATCATCGGAAACCAGATATATTCATCATAACATTAAGATCTGTGATTTTTTTCCACTCTTAAACAGCGGGACAGGGTCAGGACTTTTCCACATAAAAATTCAGTCATTTTGTCTCATATAAGTTGTCAAAAATATGACCTACAACACCATTGGGTAAAATGGCAAAGACACAGGGTTTTTTTTGTTCGAAAACACCATCAGTAAACAGCAGGACCGACTTGGCTCTCACTGCCAGAGATGGATGCTGTTTTCCAGGCGAGGTCTGACGAAGAGTCAGTACTGACGACTGACTGGGTTGCAACTTTTCCACAAGTAAATTCTGCAGTTTTCTCATATAAGTTGCTAAAAACACAACTTACAAGATACCCTTGGAAAACTACAAAAACATTATTTGTTTTTTTGTTCAAAATTACATCTCATAATTACCATCATTATACAGTGGGACCTACTCTGCTCTCCCTGGTCAACATGGAGGATGTTTTCTCGACTGAAGCGCGGCAAAGAGTTGGTAGTGATGACTGACCAGGTCACAACTTTCCCACACATAAAATCAGTATTTTTACTCATATTAGTTGCCAAAAACATGACCTGCTCCCACATTACTGATGTTTGTTTTTTATAACAGAGCTGTGTGTGACATTTCTCTTTATTTTGAAAGCCCAGCATTATCCAGTGATGATCTGTTGTTTTTCAAACTCTGAATGTCGACTCAGGAAGCAAACAGAGAGAAATGTCGTGGATCATATTTGTTAGAAAACTGACCTGAAGTTACTTTCTCTTATTTTAGGCGGACTGAGATTTATTCCATCAAAGCTGTTTACAGCAGTTTTAGTGCTACTTGTTGTTTTGTTTGGTGTTTTTAGAAATGTGATGAAATCAAACTTGGTCTAAAAAGCAACATATGCCACATATTTGGTACCAATTTAAAGAGGAAATTGTGCTCAAATGAAATAACTTGTAATTGTCCGTAGCAAGGTTTGTCGTAGGCAATTGGACTTGATAGAGTTCTTGAAGACGTTTCGCCTCTCATCCAAGAAGCTTCTTCAGTTCTGACTGACTGGTTTGGGAGTTCAGGTATTAAACCTCTGTGTGGTTAATACCTGAACTCCCAAACCAGTCCGTCAGAACTGAAGAAGCTTCTTGGATGAGAGGCAAAACGTCTTCAAGAACTCTATCAAGTCCAGTTTCCTACGACAAACCTTGCTACGAATACCATGACCTGGATGACTGAGAACCTTCACAGACAACTTGTAATTGTACATTTCTTTCTGATCTGAGATAGAGCTGTTTGTTTGGGTTGAGTCAGAAAATTATCATTTAAGTGAGGATTTTCAGTGAACTGCAGCAACATTCTAGAATTGTGCTGGACTTCAACTTGACCTTAACGTGAACTTAATCTGAAAACTTAAGGGTACTATGTGAAGCACTTTACATTCTATTAATTACAAGTTACCAGTGTGATGTTTATGTACACTTCGGAGTGCCTTTAGCTCTCCTACAGCACCAACACCAGCTAACGTTAGCTATCATTAATCTGCGAACATCAACAAATGACCGGCATCCACCACAGCACAAGCTTACCTTTACTTACACATCTATCAACGTGATGCTGGTCAATCATGTTCAGTCTTGTGTATGACACATCACTGCTTTGGCCGATTCCCAAGATGCTCGCCCACATGACTCTAGATCCAGCTGTGATTAGCTTAGGTTAGCATAAAGACTGGAAATAGGAAAGCAGTTCACCTGTCCCTGTCCAAAGGCAACAATCTGCCTACTGCACCGCTAAAGCTCACAAATTTAGCATTAAAATAGGGTCAGAGTAAAGTTTCTCAACCAAAACTCAATGCTATGAAGAAAACAGTTTTGTATAGAGCCATTGCCAAGTGGAATATTCTAAGAAAGTTTTAAAAAAGCAACTAACGAAGCTACTATCGGATAGAAGCGAGGAAAATATCCTATTTCTTCTGTCTCTTTTTCTCTGTGGTTTTGTGAAATATAACCATAGATACAATTAAGTATGTTTGTGTAAATAAGGATGTGCATTTTGACATGGGGTTGTGTATGCACATTGTATATTTTCTGTATAGATATAGAGGATTCTATACATTTCACATGGCTTGCTGAAATAGGAGATGGTTTTGTAATGTCTGTACTATTCTAATTAGGATTGGGGGTAAGTGGTTGGTAGTGATGTAAATGTATTTGTGTATGCATGTGTGTGGAAACGTGTATACAATATGTTCGTAATATGGACCCCAGGAAGAGTAGCTGTTACAGCTAATGAGGATCCTAATAAACAATAAACAATAAAATTGCATATTTGATCTTGTGTTTAACAACCCAAACATTGGCTTGTGCCCCCTTTTGTGGCTTTAGTGAGGTTTGTGGCCACCATTGGTTCTCCTACACTCTTGGAAGGGGAGGGTGAGGCAAGCTGTGGTTTTCTCTGCTTTTATTGCTGCACGTGTCTGTTTTCTGCTTGTATCTGTCTGTGTTCTGCTTTTACTGACCACCACGATAGTTGTTAGAACTTGTTTCTTAATTCTTAATTTAATATTGATTTTAGGTTTCCAACTTTACATCTGACCCAGGACTATGGATGAACCAGCCTTTTGGCTAATTCTGGCATATTTACAGAAATGTTTATTAATATGTAGAAATGTAGAAATAAATAACTAAATGATAAATAAATACATAAATAAGATGCCACTGAATCCTACACACTGATCCTTTAAAGTTTAAACTTACTTTACTTAAGTTACATGACTTCCGTAACTAACTTTTTTTTTTTACCCAAACAACGTGGTTTTGGTTCCTAAACCTAACCAAACCTCTACCGTTTCCTGATGTTAGTGTTTATTTTTGTTACCATAACAATGAAGGTCACCTAACTATTGATCTGCTCTCCACAGAATTTAATGGGAATGACTGGCGCATCACCTGCACACAAGATTGGACTTGACTGAAAGTCGTGTTATTCGTACATAGATTGAAGAGACCTGACTGATTTTTAAATACAAGAAATTACTCTGTCAGTCAGTGTATCTGCAGTTGTTTAAAAGAACAAAAGATACAGCCTTTCTGTCAGTGACTGATCTTCCATTTGTTCCACAGCTGCACTCTTCAGTTAATGAGTCAAACTCTCACCTTTCTGCAATTAACTCTTCCAGGTGAAACTGCTCCCAGCTGCTGTGAAGAAGCATTTTAAGAATCACTTCAGTGATTTTTTTGGCATGCTAATTTAACATTCCAATTACAGTGGAGATTAATTTGACCCATTTCAGCTTCTGGGTTTAACAACAACTAACTTTACATCACTTTTACTTTAATGTAAAGAGGGTCATGAACTAAAACGTCAGTGTGGATTTTGTCTACAAAGATGATGTTATAAGTTATTTTTTCATTTTGGTTTGCAGCAGTGATGTAGAAAATGTTTGAGAAAGGAAGGACAGATGCTGTGGATAGTCCAAGTAGTTAATTATTCTTCACCTGAATTCATTGTGTTCATTATTATACTAAAACTTTGGCTACATTTCTAATTACTTGTTTGAATTGCTGAAGGGTTTTGTGCCCATTGTGAGTGGGAGCTACAATAATTTAGCAGTACTAGGTCAATGAAAGGCTTGGTGCTCCCAGAATGAAGAGAGAAATTATTTTTTCCTTACCTTTCAATACTGTATTTGAAAAGGTTTAAAACCTCTCCCACCAGGCACTTATTCAAATTTTTAAAGTTTCCACAAAAAAAAAGGCTTAGAACATTACAATTAAAGTGTATGATGATGATCAGGTCATGAGTTGTTGCAGCAGTTTTTTGGTTTTTTTTTTGGTTGATACCATTTATAACAGATTTTGTGCAAAATTTTGCCATTGTGACGGCTTGAGAATAGACACACCAAGACCTTGATGAAAACCATAGAAAATTCATGCTGTGATTTGGTATCAAAAACTCTTGACATTGGGAGATTTCTGTGAGAATTGCATTTTCCATGATTGGATGGCGAGCACTTCTTTTCAGGGAATTGCCCTGACACCATCCACCTTAAGTCAAGGCAATAAAGCTAGTTGTAGTTCAGTGAAAGAAAAAAAACTTAAATTTAGAAGGTGTACGGTTGCAGGACAGGAGGTTGAGCTGAAAATCCTTGCCGTATTGTCTCTTGAAAGCAGAGAACATTTCTATTGAGACAAGCTTGTGAATTGACAGCACTCTTGTGTTGAATACTGCTAGCCTCCAGCTTTTGGCCATGCCTGCTAGCCTCCAACCATCAGCTCGGTCTGCTAGCCTCCAACCTTCACCAAGGTCTGGCAGCCTCCAGCTTTCTGCACTGTTTGCTAACCTCCAGCCTCTGGCCCTGCCAGCCTCCAACCTTCAGCCTGGCCTGCTAGGTTCCCACTTTTGGACCTGCCTGCTAGCCTCCAGCCTTTGGTTCTGCTTGCCAGCCTAAAGCCTCCAACACAGCCTACTACCTCCAGCCTTAACTCAGGCCCACTAGCGTCCAGTTTGTGGCCCTGCCTGCTAGCCTCCAGCCTCTAACCAGACCTCCTAGCCTCCAGCCGACAACTGGGCCTGCTAGTCTCTACTGTAGCTTTCAGCCAGGCATGCTAGCCATCAACCACTGGCACTGCTTGCTAGCATCCAACCAGTTTTGCTAGACACAAACTTCAGCTCTGCCTGTTAGCCCCCTGCCTCCAACCAGGCCTGCTAGCTTCCAGCTTTGGTCCTGCCTAATAGTCTCCAAACGTCAGCTAGGTCTGCCAGCCTCCAGCTTTTAGTCCTGCTTGCTAACCTCCAGCCTCTGACCCTGCCTACTAGCCTTCAACTTTTAGTCTGGCCTGCTAGCCTCCAGCCTTTGGCCTTGTCTTTTAGCCTTCAACCTTTGGTCTGGCCTACTAGCCTACCAGCCTTCATCACGTCTTGTAGCCTCCAACCTTTGGTTCTGCTTGCCAGCCTTTAATTTTCAGCCCTGCCTGCTAGCCTTTAGCACTCAGCCTTGAGGTCATAATCAAACAGACATGAATCATTTCTCTTTTAGCAAGTCTACCAGTTGGATAATGTCAAAACAGTTTCAACACCTGTAATTAAAAGGCCCAGCCAAAATTACTTTGGCCCATCCAAAATTGATATCCTGGCGCCATGCCTGGTCCCACTACAATGAAATGGCTACTGTGGGGACTAACATCATCACACATGAATATAATCAGGCTCATCGAATCCACAAGAGTCTCAGCTTTCCAGTCACACTCAATTTATGCACCTCTGCACCAAAAATAACACATCAATTAAAAGTTATTCTTCTAGTTGTTGTTTTTTCCCCAAACTGCATGGCATTGGGATAAAATGTGTTTGTAAAGGGGAGACTCTTGGGTACCAATAGAACCCATTTTAAGTCAGATATCTTTAGGTGAGAGGTCAAGAGACCCTTTTGGAAATATAGATATTGCCTTGACAAAATGTACCCTAGCATTTTTAAGCCATCTTCCAGACAAGCTATGACATGGTTGGAATGGTTTCCTCAGGTCTTTCAGGTCTTTCTTCTTCTCTGACAGTAAACTGAATATCTTTGAGTTGTAGACAAAACAAGACATTTGATGATGTCATCTTGAGCTTTGAATCAACATTTTTCACCTTTTTCTGATCAAACAACTAATGAATTAATTGAGAAAACAATCAACTGATTAATTAATGATAAAAAATAATCATTATTTGCAGCCCTAAAAACACTAAACTATGCTGAACAACTTCACCATATTTTGTACTAAGATAATCCATAAGTAACAGAAAGTAATCAAGTTACATGACTTTAATACTGTGATACTTGGATTATGTTATTGATGACTCTTTTTAACGTAATCAGTAACTGTATGGGAATACATATTTATGTAACCATCCCACTCCTGGTGCTGGACGAGTTTTACAGCTGATTCACAGAACAGTTTAGCTTCTCTCACGGTTTTCTTTAGAAAGACCTCCAGAAAAGCTCCCACACAGATCAGAAAAAACACAAAATATCTTGAAAGTTGAGATATATTTGAATCACACTGGTATGAATGCCTTTCAGGTCTGTGAAATAAACCCTTTCAGCATACAGCTTGTGTGTTACTGAGCACCGTAGGATAAAAGGTGCGTGTGAATGCTGCTGTTGACTGCAGATGCTTACAAATGACTTATGTTAGAGGTCCACTGATTTCACTGTACGGCGGCTGAAAAGAGAAAATGTTGGAGTGGTGTAAAATGTCATGTTGAGGATCACAGCAGCCTGCCATGGGGACATTTGCCATTTATAGCACAAATGTACCTTTAATATTTCACACAGTGTATGACTGTGCTTTGACCAGAGATCCATTTGTCAGAAGAAGACTGTCACTTCACATTTACCTTTTCGTACACACAATAAGATTCTGTACAGTGGCCAGACAGATCCAGCAATACACACACACAAACACACACTGACATATACCTTTGAAGACATTTGCCTACACACACCAGGCCTGAGCTGCCAAGACCTTTTCAGATCACCCTTCCTACCCCACTATCCCTCCCTTGCATCCACACCACCACTGCAGGTGTGTGTGTGTGTGTGTGTGTGTGTGTGTGTGTGCGTGTGTCGTGTGATAGGTACAGTCTGTCTGTCAGGGTAGCCACAAAGTGCTCTGACATCTCCCGGCTGTGTTCGCCAGGTTCTGTGATCCCTCCTGTCCCCCCGCCATCCCTCCGTCCCTCCTCTCCCCTCCCCTCCCCCCTTCCTTTACCTGTGGATAAATGCATCACATCCCATCATGTCTAACCAGCCACACACCGCCTCTGCCTCCACCCCACCACCCCCTCTCCTCTCTGTACCCGGATTAGACTGACAGGCGTGCGTTGATATTTCAGAGCACCCTGGATATGTTGGGCGCTGCATGATATACTGTGTGATCTGTGTCCAGCTAACAGATGAAGCTGCAGTATGTGGCAAAAGAAATATTGGCGTTTGATGGGAAGGAGACTCTTACATGCAGACAGATCAGCTGGAGCAGTAAATAAGTAAAAGCAACTTAACTCTGTAAAATCAAAATGTCATCATTTTATCTGTGAGTGGTTCTATATGTTCTAGACCATTTTTATTTTGTTTTTTTTTATTTTATCATGAAAAAATTTGCAGTTTTCTCTGCTCTGAAACACCAGGGGCATGTCCACTCTGCTGTGTCAGTGTCAAACACCACTGTGACCTGAAAATGACCTGAAACATGGATGCTCTGTCTAGCAGCTTTATTGGACAGATCCAGACATGTTTGAGCCACCAGAGCCAGAGGACGGTGATAAGATGACATTCTTTTTTTATATCTGTGTCAGGTTGTTGGAACTGAAGTGAGCTGAAGTGAACTGCTGGGCTGATTTGGACTCAGAGAGTCGCTGAAGGTACGTTCATAAATGAGTGATAGTGGGGCTTATATAGTGTAGTATAGTATTGTGTAGAATTGTATTACACAAAAATTCTTTTCAAGCTCTCGCTGGCCATATAAAATGAGGTGCTGGGTCTTGTGTTTGACATATGTGCTTTACACAGTCTTTAAATGGACTTTTTTGCCTGCATGTCCACAGGTTTTAACCAGGTTAAATATCCATACATGAATGGATAGGGTGCAGTTTCAGTGTTTTGGGATATGCCATTGCTAACACTGAGGTCATGTCCATTATGTCATGTCCAAACGTTATTCTTCTTTAGCTTTGACATGTTATGCTTTAGACGCATCTGATAGCAATATTATTGAATGAATCTATCAAAAAATAGAAAGTTTACCAGTTCTTGAGCAGAATTCCTACCTTTTTTTAAACCAGGAAGTGAAACAGGGTCCTTAGCTAACCCTTTTTATGCTTGATTAAATCATGTTTTTGTAAAACTCTGATGGAATGGAGACAAAAGTCTGGGAAACAACTTTATAGGTCCAACATTTTCATTAAAATATTTTAGATTTTATTTTAGATTTTGAAGGCTTTTAACTCATTTAATTGTTCAAAGTTGTGTATTCTTGTCTTAGATAAGGGTGTTTTCTGGCACAGAGCAAGTTTAGTCATTAAAAAAAAAAATCATAAATTGCATATATTTATAATTTTGGTATTGATCATTTTTAAAGTTTTCTTTTGTAGGACATGATTTGTCCCAATTCTCAAGAACCGTGAATCTACAGTACATCTAAAATGACTCTCTGAATCTTTGTCTAGCCAATAGGAGGAAAACTGGGGGTTGTTCTTTAATGTTCTTGTCTGGGTCCATTTTGTACAAATTGCCTGTTGGAGGTGGTCATTTGTAAAGAGGCTTTTTGTGCAAGTCGGATATTCCCCTGATAAAAAAGAAAACATTTCCTGTACAGGCAGTTCCAGTGCTGGTCGATTAGATCTCAGCACACTGTGCTGCGACCTGGACTGAACCTGAACGTGAACTGAAAGGAACTTGTGTCCTGGACCGTCAACTCTCACATCACACAATGCTGGTCCTCTCTCATCTGATCACACACACCACATGGAGACAAACTCAATGGCCTTCAGATAGCAACAAAGAAATCAGATTCAAGCCTGCACACAAAGAAACAGAGGAGGAAAGGCCGGTTACTCACTGTACAATAGCAACTGTATACCTTACCACAAGTAGCACAAAAGTGAATGACCATGTCAGACATTACTGCTACAGAGAGAAAACAGAGATTTGTAATGGCGGCCCATTCTCACTCCCATCTTGTCAAATACAGAAGTTTGGTCAGTGTTCCCAGGCTTCAAGCTATGACACGGTAGGTGCTCCTCCCGCATCATTTCTGGAGGCGCCGTGGAAGCTGTGCCGTCGAACTTATGATGAAGTATAAAGAGCAAGAAAGTCTGCTAAAGGGTACTTTGTGCAGCAGTATGAGATGCCGAGGGGCGTGACAAAGCAGCCTCGGTATTTGACAGACAATCTGGGATAAGAATGGGTTGTCAGGAGTAGGTGGTCTGTCAACAGATCATATCCAAAAATTCACCACATTCTCGTCCGAACTCGTCACATATCAATAAAATGTCACCGCCCTTCAGCGTCTATACTGAGGCAGAAGGCGGCTTGCTGCATCTGATGCGGTCAGAAAGCCATTTTTAACACGTGGTTGACATCGTGATAGGGTTGCACTTTGGTTAGGTTCAAGAAGAAAAAAAAAGACATGGTAAGGTTTAGGGTAGGTTTAGGATAAAGTCACATTTGGGGTCACCATGACTTTGAAAGTCATGTGTCACTGAAGCGACTCAACATGAAAATCACATGATGCGTATAACATTATCTACCTCACAACTTTTAATGTTTTGTTGAGAAAAATCAAAATGTACTGCAATAGATTTTTGAGTTTTGAGCCCAACTCAAACTCTTAAATGTTGTACGTCAGCGGCCCATGTCATCTCATACAACGGCAGATGGGTTCACATTGAAGTCACTTCAAAAGCTTGATGCATTGGTTTCAGCCACAAACAGGTATCCACTTTGGTATGAGCTGCTGAGTGCTGGCGACATTTCTTTGGTATCTGATGAGTTGAGAGTGAGACCGGGCTGAAAAAATCTAACAAAACCTTCTCATCACTTTCATCCCACTGCCCTCCCGTCTTATCTTTCTATGCTCTTTCTCATTCTCAAGACTAACTTTTATTTTTTCAGAAGCAGCCCCATTCCTTCAGGTTTTTTTTTTTTGTTCTCCATTTCCATCAGTTCCACTCTCTTTTCCCTCATCTGTCAGAGCTTCTATATAGCATAGTACAATTACATATCATTAAGAGGCTGCTGACTGCCATTGAACAACGAAGAAATCACAGTTTTCTCTCTGTCACGATCACTCGTGTTCTCGCCTGAGCTCTGTGAATGGCATGTGTTCATACAGCTCCACACCCATCAGAGCCTCCCTCGACACCTCACACACTGACAAAATGACAGTCGATGACCGCAGATCAATTAGTCCCATTATAAATATGACACCTGAGAATACGTTCATTGTTAAATTACAGTTAATATTCACAGCCTTCCGGGACTAGGTAATGCCAGTGGCCTAGTGTTACTCACGTCAGTGGAAAAAGCATGTATGAACGTGAAAAAAACCCTTTAATTTTGAGTGAAGAAGTATGATTGGTCTTCACATGCATGATAAACAATGGCCAGGTCTGAATGTATCCATGCACCATGAAGGCCTGCCTATAGCCTTAATTATACACAAATTCGTTTTCATTTTCAACTTGTAAAAATGTGTGCAAGTATGAGTAGAAAATTTGGTAATGCTTTAGATTACAGGTACTGCGTGTATGAGCACAGTACCTACTGATGTATGTATGTAGTTACTGGGGAATAAGATGGAATAAGGAAGTAACAGTTCAGGATTTTACAAAGAAATTATACTGTAGTTATATGTATTTTATGACACCATGTCTGCATGCGTAAATGCATTGAGTTGCTGCCATGTGATTGGCTGATTAGATATTTGCGCTAATGAGCAGTTGAACAGGTGTACCTAATAAAGTGGCTGGTGAGTGTATTACAATCTTGATGCTTGGGAAGAACATAGAGAGAATTAAGACGGTAATTATTATTTAACTACTGGGTACGTATTCTATTACTAATACAGGGAAGAGTGTGACCATATAACTGTGCAATAATCTGGATGTTTCAGGGAGATGGAGTGATGCCGTCTGCGTAAATCACCCACACTAGATGTCACTTTCTTGTGTTTTGGTGCAATCACATGTTGACAATTTTGAAGTCATCAGAATGTTAAAAAGTCATTTCCCTGGAAACTGTGTTCAGCATTACAGCATTACAGCTCCTCAAGGTGAAACCTTACTTTTTTTCAGCTCTGTGCACTGCCTCTCTTTATCCTAGGAAATAAATGCAAATATACCAAGATAAAATATAAAAGGCATGATGTGTGGCCTGGCCTACTATTTCTGAGTGAGGACAAAAAATATATATCTTTTTAAAAAGTTTTGTAGGCAGACTTTTGTATAAAAATTTCAATAATTTTGACAACCTCAGAGCAGACAAAGCAACAAAGCCTTGGGGACATCCTGTGATTTTCGTTCCCACGTTAGGAACCAGTGCTTTAGATGATTAGAAATAGACAACATGAGAACTCCCCAAAAGTAAAGCCAGAATGTCTTGATCGCCCCCTGGTGGCTGGCTGCAGTACAGGTCATAAATTCTGCTGCCCCAGTGTTAATAGGTAGGACATGGGCCAAACTAAAACATCAAAGTATGCATCAAATATACCTCTCTCAGATTATTTCTGCCATGTTAGGTAGTTCTTATCATGTGGCTGTTTGTTCAAATGTTCATTTTTCTGATCAGTTTGGTTTTAAGTAGTTATTTAATGATATAAAAACAAAGTTTTATGCCATGATTGACAGCTGAGCTCTGTTCACGATTGAGTCAGATGGCTGAGTGTGCGGGAACTCGAAAGCATGGCTTCAACGCTGGTCACTACTGCGCAGACCCCGGCTCCAAATGTCGTCACCAGTGTAAAATGGCAGCACTCATGTCTGGAATGTTTTGGCATCAGTTTTGTACAGCGGGAAAAAGTGGAGTTGTGTTGTCCATCCATTATTTTATGTCAGTGTCTAAAATCAGTTGGGTTCGCTGCATGACTATAGAGATAAGAGCCATGCTGGGCCACCTGGACTTAAGGCTGGTCCTGGTTTATGTCCACCAGGAACATAAAATGGACAAAATAGGACTCAGGCTGGACAAGCAATGGGACACCACAGACTCTGTGCCCACACAGAGAGACCTGCTCCACACCATCCTGGATCAAGCTACTGCACTGGATGGGTTGAGCAGTTATGACCTAACAGAACGCAACATGCAAGACTCTGCAAGGACGATGGAAGGACGACTCTGTGCTTCATAGATTATGCAAAGTTGATGGACAGTGTTTCCCAGATGTTGAACTTTAATGTGAAGATGTTGACCATATTATCATCACCATATTGTTGCTGCTGTTTACATTCAACCTGATCCAAATTCAAAAAATGAACTACAGAATTATATAGGTGTATGTCTATATATCTAAATCACTATATTGCTTTTGTTTAATTTTATCATTTTTTTTATCCTATTCAATACTGATTTTAATTATCTGCATATGTCCTATATGTGCGTAGCATGAAAGGGCTCTCTGCTCATTGAGCAGCCCTGTGTTGTATATTTATAATAAATTCCCTTGATAGCCTCATCATCTCAGCTGTGCATTATGTACTTCTTCAGTGGAAATATTTCACATACTTAACATACATTTCTGAAAAGCAGAAAACACTTCATTATCATGTATATACAATATGTGCACATATCAAATGTGTAAACTGAAATAGCATCTTGAATGTGGCAGCTTTCTATCACCAAAAATAGTTGTGAAAAAAAAACCCTTTATGTTCACAAGGAGGACACTTTTAAGTCAAGTTTAAATTTACATGTAGAAAACAACACAGTGAAAAATACTGTATGTGCAATTTAGTGTAGATATGAGAAAACATGATGTTAAGCTACAAATATAACACAGATATCAAATGTGGAAATAACAGAACAAATATGTATTATTACACAAATATCATCTATGTTCTCTCTTCCTCACTATAATATGAAATAACCAGGCTTGGGGAGTAATGGATTGCATGTAACATGATTACATTTTCCATTACAGTTACAAATAAAAAAAGATGTAATCAGATTACAGACATATTTGGCAAAAATGGGGATTATTAGTAGGATTACAACTTAAAATAAATAACAATACACTCCCATGCATAGTGTACACACAGCTGCCAATTCATTATCATAGTGAGTTTTTTTTCTTTTTTTTAATCAATCAATCAATCAATCAATCAATCAATCAATCAATCATATATTGCGCACAACAAAGGATGGAACAGTGATTAAGTGATTAATTGAGAAAATAATCGACTGATTAATATATGATGAAAATAATTATTAGTTGCAGCCCTAAAACACTATATTAGGCTAAACTATTTCACCATGTTTTATATTGAGGTAATCCATAATTAAATTGCATTACTTTAATAGTGTTTTAACAGGTAATTAGTAACTATCAGAATACATTTTTAAAGAAACCCTCTCAATGCTGGAAACAACAGCTACAGAACACCAGGTAGAGAAAACACTGGTTTTGCTGTCTTGTTGGCTGTGTGCAGTTGTATGGGATGGGCTGTTGAATATACGACTTTTTTGTCATGTCCTGGACAACTTACTGACTTTTATTCATGTCTGTTTACATTTTGCTGTCATTGATGCAGACCTCTGACCTTATGTAACAACAAAGTTTGAGTGTTCCACTTCTTTTTTTTTTCTCCCGTGCCTGAAAGCAGCATTAAAGCTGAAATCCTTTGAGCTGCCATGTTTACAGAACAGCCAGAAGGATGTTAAATTCTTAAAGCTTTTTTGATTATGTTGCTTTTTACTTTAACAACTCTCAAAATGGGAGCCTGGTGCCTAAGCTTCACTTAAAAAAAAAAAAAAAAAAAGAAAATGCAGAATTGTGCAGTGGGTCAAACAAAAATCCTCCCAAGTTATTAAAAAGAGAAACAGTTTTTATGTATGTTTTTATAATCAATTTTTTACAGAGATTATTTATGTTCTTTTATATTCTGATTTTCTTCCATGCGTAATGTGTATAAAACCTCAAAATAACAAGCCCTAAAGATGAGTCAGACATAAACGTGATATAATGTGTCTACTTAAAAACATCATTAAACCTGTTCAAGGATACCTTTGACAGAATGTACTGGGCTCTCTGCAGGGGTTGGGAGCAGAGAGGGGTAACTCTGGGGGTGCTGAAGGGAGGGTGCAGAGTCGGGGGTGGGGGCATCAGTGTTAGGTTGTGATCCACACTGACAGTCCCTGCCTGTGTCTGCAGGCGAGGCCACCAAACCAAAAACACCCCAGCTGCCACACTGACAACTGGAAATGGTAGGAGAGACATCGCACTAATGAGTGAGAATATATGTGTGTGTGTGTGTGTGTGTGTGTGTGTGTGTGTGTGTGTGTGTGTGTGTGTGTGTGTGTGTGTGTTCCTTAAGGCAGGCAGGACAGGACCTGACACCAGGGGAGGGTTTGGTTGTCTGGGGAAGGTTAAAGCTGTTTATAATCCCTGTTTATATTTATCCTTTTTATGTGCATGTTTGATGTTTTTCTAAAGTTTACAGAGTTTTAACTGTGACATCATCATCATCATCATGTTCATCAAATCATCATTGATCAATACCATCACCACTATGTGATCATCACCATCATCATCATCATCATCGTCAGCATTATCTGTATCATCCTCATCCATTTCATTTATCATCATCATCATCATCGTCATCACCAAATCACCATCACTGATTCATTATCATCATCTCTACCATCATATAACATCAATTATATTTTTTCTATTCTTATAACTTGTCTGTCTCTTTTCCAGTAGCTTAACATTTTTAACAGCCCAGCAGAGTAGCTTATATACACACCCGTCTTTACCAAAAGAATAATAATGACTCATTTACCGATCTTGTTTCTGCTGAGTTTAAGTCCCACCCCCAACAACAAACAAGGCCCGGTCATACATCAGCTAGTCTTCCATAGCCAGACGTCTTGCCACAGCGCTCAGTGCTGGAGAAAGGTCTGGTTCCATGCATACATATTCTGCTAAAATGCCCTGCCTTGTTTGCATTTCTTCAAACCAATCACAAACGTCCTGGGCGGTGCTTAGTCCAGGATGCAACGATGGTGCTGCTGCCAAATAAGTCTTGCTATGTCATATTCGTGTTGGTACACCTTTTGCATCGTTTTCATCTTTTTACGTCTTTCTATGTTGTTTTCGTTTTGTTGCATCCTGTTAAATCTTGTTATGTCTTGTTCCGCTATTATGCTGTTTTCATCTTATGTGTTTTTTATGTTGTTTTCATCTTTGCACTAAGCCTAAAGTAATGGTGGCCTGGTAGCTCACTTGGTAAGAGTGATGTACTGAGTCTGTGAGGCTTATCATGGCCATCATCGCCATCTTCATCATCATCCTCACCACCTTCATCATCACCATCACCACAATTAGCATTATCAGCAACATCAGCAGCTTTATTAACATCACCACTTTAGTCTCTTCTGTCATCACCATTACATTTCATCATCTCATCAAATTCATCATTATGATCGCCATGGTCACCATCATTGTTATCAGCATCATCCTGACCACCAGCATTATCATCATCATCATCATCAACAACATCATCATCACCTACATCTCTTCTATTGTCATCGCCATCATCATCACCACCATCACATTTATCATCAGAATCACCATTACCGTTATCGTCATTATCATCATCACTATCATCACAGCACAGCATGTTTATGTGTGTGTTGTACATACACACATACAAGGTGAGATATATGTTAATACACACATGCATCAATATACACAAACTTTTGTTTTCTCCATTTGAACTGAATGCACACAGTATTTACACACACGCACATAAACCTCTCTGCACAGGAGTGTATCAACTGGAGCTTGTCTCTGTATATAATCTAATGCTTTATGAAGCTCCCATCCATTAAAGTAACCCAGGCTGCCATCAATCTTTGCACTTTATCAACAAGCAGTCTCAGATTCTTAAAGTGACGCTCAATTAATTTCTCGCAGGACTATAGAGGTTCCTACCTCACCACTCACAAAATGTCCTGTGTGCACAATTTATGAGGGGCTTCCATAAAAGTGGAAGGTATTGTATATCTTTCACGCTACACAACACACAGATGCACGCATTTCTCCGAGCTCACGATCTGTGCATCGCCTGTCGACATAAATATGCAAATCAACTAATGAGAATGTTGTAAAGTAACGTGGCAAGGTGTGGAGCGGGCCGGGTGGAAATGAGCAGGGGAGGACACAGTTTAGGTGCCATCAATAACCCCTAGTCCTGACTCTGTCATGGAGAACAAGGCTGCGAGCGGAAAAACACACATATGCACACACAAAAACACACATATACAAAAGGTTGAGCAAACACGTGCATTTGTGCATAAATAACGACAAGCACTATCAGAATGGCACACAAGTATGCTAATCATTGCAATCTTTGTGCAATTACAGGACAATATCTTCTACATGTATCTTAAGTACAAGTACCAAGTGTGTATTACAAAATGTCTGCAATTATCCTGTGCAGCTGTCCCTGTATCTGTGTAAATGAAAGGTGTATATAGCAGGGATACTCAACTTACTTTGCCCTGAGGCCACTTTTGCAAAATGACAATAGGCCACAGGGCAGTAAATAAACAAACATCAATAATGCCTGGCACAAACATTAATGTTAATGTTTGACATAATTGCTTAATCCTTGTTTTTCTGGATCCCAATAAACCTGCAGACACAAATACTGCAGTTTTACAGCTCCTGTGTGGGGAAAAAAAACTTAACATAAATGAAGGTGTTTTGTGATTGCGGAGACGTGTGTGTGCACCTCAGCCAAACGTGTCATTTGCTATCTTGTGCAGACAGATCTACCGTGCCATGGGCTTTGTGCTTCAACCGGTTTTTAGCATGTTTTGACCACAATGAGCCATGCACGAGATACCAAACATGCCTGGTCATGCCTTCATTTTTAGACCTCCTGCTCATGGACACACAGACAAGCACAAGTTCATTTGCTATCTTGCAAACATGGGGAAAATGACAGCTGTGCAATGCCACCTATGTCACCAGCGCCATCCGCTTTGCACGGGGTGTAAGATAGGGCTCCCTGAGTCTATACATTACTTTTGTTTTGTTTTGTTTTGTTTCAGGGAACTTTTGGACAGTGTTAATTTGAGACATTGGGAGAAATTACTTTTTTCTAACTTAAGGAGAAGGTTCAATTAAATAATTGCTTTTGCAGAGGGTTCAGCATTTTAAAAGTATGAAACACAAAATTCAGCTGTCCCAACTGCCCTGTAATGTTTTCACAACCTGTTGTGGGACTTTCCTGGAAGAGCAGGCCAGCAGATGGCCTTTGATATGGTGGAAGTCTGAGGGCTCAGTGCATGTTCATTCCAGCTTGATCCTTATGGAGGTTTTGTTTGCTTTGGCCAGTTGTCTCTTGTTTACCAGGCTGCTGCTGTTCTCTGCTTCTTAATCCACATTGTGCATTGCGCCCAACATTATTTTATTCATTGTTATTGTTTGTCGTGTAGCTTCTATTCCATGTGGATGAAATACTCATTATTGGATGAATGATCTGATAATAAGTTCTATACATATCACCACAAAGGTCTGTGAAATGTCAGTGAACAAACAGGACTGTGTGAGTTGTACATGTACTGTGTATGCAGTGTGCAAATTCACATTTAAAAAGAGCTCATTCAAGTTCACTTCACCCGTTCATGTTCATAGTTCATGGTCATTTCTTCTGGTTTTTTAAATTTTTTTATTTAATTTTAAATAGAATTTCCTCCTGGAGTCTACATAATGACAAAATAGTGCACAATATTCATGTTCTTTTAAAATTATTTCTTTTATTTTCTATAGCCTGAAAATTAAAGTAACGTTAAATTATTAGATACCACATCAGTAATATGATTATTTTGAGGTTTTGATTGAGCTTTTATTTGAGACACAGTGGGTTAATATTACAGATTTTTTTCAGTGTTTCAACTGCCCCCAACCACTGTGCAACGGTAACACTCTGACTTCTTGCATGAAATTTTACATTAGTCTTGTCATTATTGGTGAAAGCATATGAATTGTATTATTAATGAGTGCACATATATATGTTTTTCATATCAAAAGATGACTCATGTATTTCAAGTAGTCTGTAAATTCAGAAGAAAATGGCACAAACTGCCCCGTCTCCCCTATCTTAAAATGACTTCATATCTCAAAATAATGACTGCATATGTAAGTCATTTTGAGAAGGTTTTTAATTATTTTGAGATATACAGTCGATATTTTGAAATTCTCAATCATTATTTTGAGATTCCAAGATATTATTTCAGCAAAGTTTCTCATTATAATGACTTACAGGATCTTTTTTCCATCACATTGGCAGAAATGTGCTTCCATAGACACAAACGTTTGGGATTCATCTGTATGTTTCTCACTGTTACCAGATTCCAGCAAGTAGTTCACAGACTTCACTGATTCATATCACGTCAACACCTACGTCCATTTTGTCTCACCATGCTCACATTTACATTCATTACAAGCTGATTTGTTCAGTTCACCGTTCACCTAAAATATGAGCATGTTCACTGAATACCACTCGTTTAGTGTGTTCATGTACAACACTGTGTATGTGCTGACTGGTTTGATGCAGTTCTACGTTTGACTGTCCAGTCTGAGGCAGTTTTTGCAATCTGTCCAGCTTTTGAAAAGTTTCAGAACATAGAAAGTTTTTCATGTACATTGAACGAAGTCTGACTCACAAGCTCTTTGATACTGAAGTGAATTTGAGAACTTTAAAATGTTTGAAATATTAAAAGTGTTCAAACACTGTTAATGTCGGGGAACAGGGCTTAATGATTATGGAGAAAAGGAACCTTTTCACACTAAGAATTCCCAGGGACATGAGCTGCACACAAATTTTGACTCTGTCCATTGCGAGTCTCTCTTTTTCTTTGACTCTTTGTAAGTTTTAATGAGTAAAAGTTCAGCAAAACTACACTTGGAAAGAGCAACCTGTTTTGAACCTTTTCCAGAATTTGACACCAACTGATACATAAACTTCTAAATTAGTCGAGTTCTAACAGGTCATTTTATCTGCAGCAAACACCAAACATCCACCGAGTACGACTTGAGTCCACTAACTGAAGAGTAACATGATAAGACAATCAAAATGGTAAATAAAATCAGGCTAAATTATGAATTCTGTTTCCCTGCCTGTAGCCGACAGCTGCTGCTGTTCTCTGCTGTCTTCACTAACTGGCTCAGGGGGCGTTCAAGAGCCATCAGTGTTTCAGGGCGTTCACAGAGTTACAAAGCATCACTGCAAAACACCCGGGCAATGTCAACCCTTCTCCTCATCTGCGAGCAGGGCTCGAGCTTCAGCCAACTGCTGCAGGGACATCACATAAAGATAATGTGGAGGTTTTATATACTGTATCAACCTCATTATAGTTTTACAAAATATAACTTTGGTACAAAAAGAACTTGATTAAGTTTTCGGCAACTTGGAGAGGTTAAGAAAAAGACAGTGGTTTGGGTTAAAATAAGTATGTGCTTTACATAAGAGCCATAGACCGTATATTAAATAGGTTGTAATCCTGTTTAATATATCACCTGTGGTTAAAGTGAGTTGTTTCCCCCCATCCCCTCCTCTTCAGGCAGGGCAGAAACAGGCTGCAGGAGCTCCACAGGAGTGCAAGATGCGCACAACCTCGTAAAGTGACAATAACAAGCAACGACGAGTCTCTCCACTGTAAGTTGATCAGCTGTTAATAACTGTCACTGTCTGTCAATGTAAAGTTAATCCTGCTATCCTGAAAACAGAAGCCCACTGCTCTGAAATAACACACTGTGGACGATGAGTTTAGTGGCTGCCTGTCTCACTGCCTGCCAAACTCCATGAACATTTTGCTCAAATTAACAGTTAGAAACATCTACACCTTCTACAAGATTATTAATGATTTCCTGTAACGACACTCACTCACTCGGTGAAAATTCTGCATTAATTTGTGAAACGGACATACAAAAACTATGGAGGCTAATGAAAGAAAAAAATATCCCCATGGTAAGTCATAATTATGAGAAATAAAAGTCAAAATTCAAGGATTCAGTAGCATGAACCCTAGGATCCTGTGTGAAAGTCCTGTGTTTGTTTGACCCATCCATCACCCCAAAGACCTTCTCCCTCTTTATACGTCACCTGGGTTCCACAGAACATCAAAACATAACACAGGAATGGCTTCTGCAGAAATAACACTATAGGGGGACCTACAGTGTCTAAGTCACAGAAGCATTTGAGCTCTGATCAACCAGATTGAGTTTAAGTTTGCCTAAAAAATCATGTTGCATTTCTTACAGTTCTGAAGGTGTCAGACATGACAGCTCATTACACTTCAGCAGTCCAATAAATAATTTAAATCTGTGGCCTTTATGGTGAAACTGACAGAAACTACGATCCTACCACAGCATCATGAATGATAAATAACACAGGTGAGATTGATAAATTGCAATAACAAACCTTTGCACATAATAACTTTTATTGGTGAGGACAGAGGATGGAAACGGGAATGCTCCTGGGAAAAAAAGTAATATTGAAGAGGAAAAAGATGCCTCTATCCATGGGTACCAAGCTGCATAAAAATCCATTTCCAGACACTCGAGTGGATAGTTAACAATAAAAAGCCTTTATTAAATATGGGCTGGTAATACATTATGAAAATACACGTATCAGCACTCTTAATATCCTCAGGGTCTAACTTTTATTGCATCTTTCCTCCAGTCAAACCATGTTACTGCAACCATCTCTGACCTCTTGGGGGTCAAAGGTCAACACCATCTAGACTGTTTATTATTTACAGAATCATTAATAATAAAAGAAAGCAGGGGGGCCATCGGTGCCAAATTTTAAAATGTACCTGCAGGCTCTTACCCTCCATCCATTAATAAATTGGTTGAAGACAATACTTCAACTCTTTGGCTCGAGATTGAGCTGAAGCTGGTGGCCCCACTCCAGGGATTTCTGTCAGAAAATGTAGACTGAAGTATGGTCAAATAAGAGCTTATGCAATTCAAAATTTTTGGAAAATAGAAAAATATGTAATTGGAAACCCAGCTGGCATACTGTTGTGAATTAAGCCCTGACAGGATGATGTTTGTTACATGGTTGTGTACCAAAAAATATCAATAATTTGACACAAAATATTAAAATAAAAATGATTTTAGTGCTTTAACAATGATTTTATTGCTCCTCCCATGTCTATGATCAGAACTGTGTCCATAGCAACGATCTGTTCTTCATAATAGCTGTCTGTTATACATGGCAACTTTCTGCTATAAAGAAATAACAGACCTTAGAATGATGTAACTGACCAATCAGAATCGAGTATTAAACAAAGCCATGTAATAAGTAAAGGATAATGAAGAGCAAGCAGGTCGCTACATTATCCTGCTTATCACACGGCTACTTCCTAAAGAAATCAATAGTTTGATCTGACATGTTGATTTAAATATGATTTTATTGATTTAGAAAGGATTTCATTGCTTCTGCTTGAAAAAATAGTCGTTCGTTTCTACGGTTGGAACTGCGTCCATAGCAACAGTAACTCCATGGCAAAGATTAGCTTACTTAGCGTTATAATTCACATTCTTCTTCAATTTTGTCAGTTTCCTTGTCGTCCAGCACCTTGTGTCTTTTCACCTCTTTATTTTCTCTGCACTGTTTTCCTCTCCTCTTCTTTTCTTTTCCGTGGACAGTTCAGCCATTAACCATGAATCCAAAGTTTCGTTCTCTCCAAATATATCAAAATTAATATTGGAAAAATATTCTGTTAATTTTTCTGATGGAGCAACAGAAAACCAACGGTTTCTTGCCACAGGGTGTAGACGTCTTTCTACGGATTGATATGACAGGACGTGATCGGCCAGAGTCAATCAGAACGACCATAGCAACAGTCTGCTCTTCATAGCAATGGTCTGCTCTTCATAGCAATGGTCTGCTCTTCATAGCAACGGTCTGCTATTCAGAAATAACAGACCTTAGAATGCTGTAATTGACCAATCAGAATCGAGTATTCAACAAAGCCATGTAATAATTCAGGTGTACATAACTTAGGAGATGTTATGAATGATACTGATTTAAGAAGCTGTCAGGACTTGAGAGAATCAAAAAAAATTGTCATCTAACTTCTTTTTTCTATATTTGCAATTACATTCTGCAATGTGGGCTTCAAATGTTCTGTGTGACAGGCAACCTATTACTCATCCAACAATGGCTTTATTTAAGACACAATCAGGATTAACTAAAGGACATGTCTCTGTAATTTACAATACAGAACAAAGTATGGAACAAAGACTGCTGCTTGAATCATCTGTAGGCTGGTCCAAAGGTTGAAGGAATGTCTATCATTCAAAAACCAAAAAGCCAAAGCGGCATTTGATGATGAACCCTGTGTGACTTGAATCAAACAGGGACATTTTTTACACATCATGTGGGAGTGTCCATCAGTTAAAAACCTGGGAACAATTAACAACATGTCTATCTATCTAAGCATGAGGCTTAAACATTAACCGCTCTCCAGAACTTCTGTCATTGAATGATGATTCAGGGCAGGATTTTAACCATTCTTAAAGGCAGCTGTGGCTATCAGCATGTTCTGCAGCTAAAAAGAAGAAGAAAGAAAGTCAGTCAGGTAGCAACCACCACACACTCTGACTATTCATCAGCAGAATCAGTCTTTAATAGAGATATTAACTATGGAATGTGCAGAGGTATGCTTTGTGTCGCTGCACTGTACCTGAACTCTCTCAGTGAATATTAGTAAAGCTGCAGTGTGATTAAAGCTACAGTGCGTAACTTCTACATGTCCGTAAATGTCCGTTTCACCCAAGCTACTACTAGAGGAGATGACACAATGCTGATTAAGCCGATTGGCTCCTCTAACATCTCACAGTATTTTTCAATATATATAATTTTTGCTTTGCTTGTCAACCGGCGACATTCCCGCGCTGGCGCACAGGAAATGACGCGTTTTACCTCACAACAAGAAGGGAGGGGGAGGAAGAGCAGAGAGTCTCATAGCAAGAGGCAGAGCGCAGGTAGAGAGAGAAAGCAACATGGCGGAGAACCCAAAGAAGTGGCTGAGACACGGTTCAGAAGTGGATCCTACCACAAAGAAAAAGCCTGGACGTTCAGCTGAAGGACTATTAGCAAAGAAGGAAAGTGACCGACGGACAACAAATGACTTCTGCTGACTACCACTGGGTCTTTTCATCCACTAACCTGTCAGCTGTAAATTAGCAGGCACCTTGTCTCCCGTTTGTAACAGGCTATTTGGTTTCTGTGGCAGAAAAAAACATACAATAATTACCTCTTCCGAAGAGTCCATCTTTTTTTTCACTGGTTGTCCTTCAAAGAGAATAAAAATCGCGAATCACCCGGTGGTGGAGGGATAGCGGTGGGGAGTCGGGGGCATAGTGGGGGGGTGGGGTACACCTGGGCATACGTCATATGGAAGTGCTGGCTTTATTGTTGTAATAACGCAGAATTCCGCTAGGAGCGACAGAAGTTAGGCACTATAGCTTTAAATGTAAAGTTAGGAATTTATTAAGAGAAGGGGAAAAGTACTTTTCTTTAATTTGTATTATTATTTTCCAATGTTTTAATGGTATGTTATTTGTTGACCTGCAAACCTTGGGGAAAACATAAAAACTTGGTCAAAAAAATAAAAATAAAAAACAGAAAAAAGATCATTATCAATTCATGGCACAGGGAATAGTTTATTCTAAAAAAAAAAAAAAAAAAAGCATGTAAACTTCACAGACACTCACCCACAACCAAAATGTGATACAGTACATACAGAAATTTTGAACGTCAAAGATTTTATTTTCCTTTTATGAACCACTTTATGCCTTTAGTGCATCAGTTTATGGTGGAAATGTATTTTTTATTCATGTAAAATTCAGGCACCAGGTGAATTTTACAATACAATATAATGTAGTGAGACTCTCAGCAAGCGGTTTGTCAAAATAAAAGTCATCTCTTGTGTTTTTATTGGGGAAATATACACCTATGGGCTTTCTTATCAAAATCAGAGATTACAAAGTGGAAATGAAAAAACAGAATCATATAATGCATAGAAGGTGATGAGAAGGAGACGTAAACCACAAAAAACATTTGATAAATTGATGTAAATACAAACATGCTCCATATGCATACATAGAGACATCATAAATACACACACTGAAACACATTATCAACTGAACAGGGTTCTAAAGAAGGGACCAAAGTTGCAAAATACAAGTTAAATCTACAAAAAAGAAAAATTCTGACACATTTAAATAAATATATAAAAATAATAAAATAAAAGACAGAGAGTTTTACCATGAAAACATGAAGAAATCACATTTTTAAAAATGAACGAAGGCCACAAAACATCATCAAAAACCTTGGAAGCACCCAGTAAGTGGACCGTGTGGAATTCGCTGTTAAACTGCTGTTTCCACGGCCAAGAATAAACCTTCAAGCTCCAAAAAATGACTTAAAGGTCCAGTGTGTGAGATTTAGGGGGATTTAATTATAAGTAAGCTTTCATCAGTGTATAATCACCTGAAAATAAGGATCATTGTGTTTTTGCTACCTTGGATTGAGCCCTTTATATCTACACAGGGAGCGGCTCCTCTTCCATAGAGGCCACCGTTGCACAGCCATGTTTCTACAGTAATCCAGAAAAGACAAACCAGACAATGACAAGTTTTGTCACCAATGTAGCTTCTCCGATACACCACTGGGGGCTTGAGGGCAATGGTTACATTGTGGAGCCACTGACCTTGCTTGTTGTGGCTGGCAAAGTAAATAATTATTGGTCAGTTCACTCTGGAATCGAGTGAGTCATCTGAGACATCTGAGTCAGACGTTTCAGAGTAGCTCAGGGATGGCTATTTTAGTTTTAATTATCTTTTTACCAGAGCTGTCCCAAATGCCACATTTTGGTCGTCAAAGCTTTAGTAGTAAATGAATATTTGAAGCTTCATTTTTACAGTGCGCTTTTTTACAGCGCAATTAAAATGTCCGCCTTTATCACAGGGAAATATCACAAGTTCAGACAGATGTGTCAGACGACAAAGCAGCGTTCTAAGTAAATGATTAAAACTTCAGAAACACTGAGTGCAACAGGCCACCTTCTCTTCTCTCCCTGCGTCTCTCTGAAACACACAGCGCCTCCTCCTCTCCTCCTCTCTGACCCGCTGGCCGCCTCCGTGCCACCGCTCGTGTTTTGTCAGTCTGCCTCCAGATTGCGCTCAAAGTGTTTTCTCAGCATTTCAACTCAACATTTTTCCTTGATCTCTGATGACATGTCGTGGTCATTTTATGATTTATTACAGTAAATTATTACAGATTTCTCCATAAAAGTTTGTATTCATGATTGTGTATTTTGCATATTTCATGATTCAGTATCATCCAATATGACTGAAACTGCAGTTCTTCATTTAAATAATCATTACTTTAAAATACACAGAGAAGTGAAAGCATCACTAAAAAGAAACACACACAGTGACATTGACAGTCCTCTCCCTCTGTGCAGGCCAACTGTGCCAGATTTGGAAATGAACAATGATTTTCCTCCAGTTGTTTACACGAGTGGACTATCAGGCTCGCAGAGGTAGCTGCAGATGTTGCCTGCTCCTAATCCAAATCATGAAACCACAGAAGCAGTACATGGAAATGATATTAAAAACAAGGCTAGGTTAAGCCGCGCTAATGCCCTGCGCTCAGCTTACCAATCAGTTCACCTCTAATTCTGTGGGAGAGAATTAGATTTCGCTAAAAAAGAAAACAGAGGGAGACGTGGACGGAGAGAAAAGGAGGGATGGAGAGCGAATCGTTGGGCCGATATGAGGTGGATTCAGAGAGGGCGGAGGTCAATCTGTGCTTGATAAGATCAACTGTATCATCTCCTCAAGAAAAATGTTTTTGGATTTGTGACCGGTCTGGATGACTGTCGCATGACAGCCAGCCGATAAAACCAACCTGTTGTGTGTGTGTGTGTGTTCGTGTGTGTGTGTGATAGTGGCTGGTTTTCATATCCACACGACCGTTCAACAGTCCCTTAAGTGCTTGTCACGCTCGCGTAGGCGCTTACTCAGGCGATCCCCGGGGGAAAGCACTGGAAAACAAACAAGGAACGGTAGAGGAAGAAGAAGAGAGGCGAAGAAAAAAAAAACACATGCTCAAAACAAAGTAGAGCAAATGGAGGAGTAAAGTGACGCTATAAAAGATGCATCATCACCCCCTCCCTCCGCCCCGCCATCTCCATCCTGTTATTTTGCCTTGAGGTCTGCCTGCCTGTCAGTCTCCTATGAGTTCTGACGCCTGTCAGTTTGTAAAAAGCTAAATGAAATAAGTGACAGCGTTTAATATTCACACTGCCGCATAAATCCGTGCAGCACTTTTATGAGCCTGTGTTGTGTTTCATTTCAATACTTTATTGGCATCAGGCGCAGTTGCAGCGCTTGCCAGTTATTTATAGCCTCCCGACAACCTCGGTCCTGATGCATTAGTCAGTGGGTCATTTTCTGACGCCCATAAATTAGCCATGTTGTTCTTCAAGCAACAGAGTCTCAGTCCACAACAGACACATGGAGACTGAACTCACAGAAAGAAGAAACTCACAGTCCTGTCTTTGTGCTAAACTAGACTAACCACATCCTGGACCTGGATCTCTACTCTGCAATATCTACCCCACTGAAAATCTATTTTTCACTTTCAATTTGTGTTCAGTTATATATAACAATACACTATTCATTTCTTTATTTATTATTACAACATCAATTGCAATATTATGTTCAATATCATGTGCAGTATTACTTTGTCATTATTATCATGTACTATATTATGTTTAATATCATGTGCTATTTTCACATTCCTTATCAGGCTCAATGCAACTTTTTATTACCTCTCAATATCACTGCCAAGATAACTTTTCAATATATATTTTCTATGACTGTTATTCCATCAGGCACCATTTCTTTGCATCCTTATACACTTTGTATTTTACTGTATATTTCACAATATTTGATTCTCTATTGTTGTTAACATGTTAATCTTATGTGCTTATTCTGGAGCAATCTGCCACAAGAATAATTATTCTTATCGTATCGTATCGTATCGTATCGTATCTTAAAAGCTGGTGGCTTACAATCAATCATGAATTGTTCCTTCACTAATTGATCACTGAACACATTGTATTTATGGCAAAGTTTTGAGGGGAGGTTTATTTAGCTTGCTGTGGACAGAATATGTGGGTTTGAAACTTGTGCTGATACATTTCTATCAATGTTTTGACAGGTTTTGTTGCCGTGACACTGGGTCTGTTGGAAGTGGGTGAAATGTTTTGGCAAGGCGTGATATTAACTTTTTGAGGCACTTGTCTGGATAAAAATAATAATAATATATGTTTTTCTTTTTTTTGTGAATGCAGAATTCATGCAAACAAACAGTTGAAAGCATCCAAACAGTGTCAACATATAAACAATTAATTTTATGAATTGTTGTTAAAGTGGTTTAGGTAGCATTTTCACCTCAACCAATCATTTTCATATTCATTTTGACTGTAGATCATTAGGAGATACAGGGTGACTGAACATTGTTTAGGTTGTTTGCCAATTTCCCTTATTTCACTGACTCATTTAAAATTATTTATGAGTGAATTTTATCATTCTTTTTCTTTAAATTTGAGCCATCACCATGATCTTTTCATCTGATCCTGAATTGCAAAGCACTTTGTAAAGCCTGTTTCTGTGTTTGTCATCACTGCTGAGCAGAAACCTTTTGTGTCCAAAATCATTACTTTTCAGGAAATAAAAAAAAACCCTGTGGTTTTCAAATAATTTAATCAAAAGTCAGCAAAGTTGGTAGCTTTTTTAAATACTTTACATTGATTAAATATTTGTAAAACCAATAGATAGGTGAAAAAAAGTGACTAATAGCACTGATTTATGAGAAAAGAGGGAAAAAAGACCAAAAGTAGAGATTACCAGGTTTCCACCTAACAGCAACGACACAAGCTCTATAGATTAATCACTGATTATCCCTCTGAAGTTTAATAATGATGATTGAGATATCACTGTGATGATGGTTTAGAGCTACATATGATGAATTAGTGGTGTGGGTGCTATAAATAACCACAGCCGTGCGTGGTGACAGCTGATCTGATGCTGCTGGAGAACCTTGCCAATACAACATGATCAGTGAAATTGCATATCTTTGTTTGACGTTCCTCTAATTTAGAGGTCTAATGAGTGATGGAGTGGGCTGAAGTTTCAATATGTGAACGGGTGATTAACTGCGTTTCAAAGCCTATTATCATACATGTGGCCTACTGTGATTATTCCATCCAAGAGTATTTTCAACACCAGTTTCATGAGAGAAGCTTTGTGTTCAGGTAATGTCAGCCTGGGTTAGCAAACCACCCTCCCCAATTAGCTATATGGTCACAATGTGCATGGCTGCTAATGCTAGCTAGCTAATATAGCTTGTCTGTGTTGTAACGCACAAAATCAAATTAATTTGGATTTGCACTTGCATTTATAAAGCGCATTTCTTGTCTTCTGACGACTCACTGGCTTTACACATGGCAATTCTATTCCTTAGAATCTAATTCATTACACACATCACGCACACACATGCCATGGGAAGCAATTTGGGGCTTAGTATTTTGCCCAAGGCTAATTTGACATGTGGAATTGAGGGGATCAAATCGCCAATCTTCCCATTGGTGGGTGACCCCGCTCTACAACTGAGCAACAGTTGCCCCAGAGGCATCTTTCCAGCTGTTGATGAACCTTTGTCCTCTTTTTGATGGGACTGGTGCAGTTGTACCTCTTCTGAGGTAAAATGTTTAAACTGGAGGTGGCTCCTGCTCTGTGATGTATGTCGACTCTGTGGGGAGAAATGCATTCTTTTCGAATCAGTACGCTAAATATACTCATTTTATGTGATATCTAAGTAATGTGTGGTGCATAATGTTAAGACACAATATTTGCATTTGTTGTTTATGACTTTTAACTTGTCCGGTGGGACAGTTTCTCTTCCACTTTTCCAACAAAAAAAAAAAACACTTGTCCCGGATGAGCCTTTATCAGTCCCTCCAGGAAATTGCGATGTTGGGTTCACAAAAATTAATGCAGTCATCTCACCCCTGTGAATTCTGCACAACCTTGCAATTTAGTTCCACCAATCATGGAGGTTCGCACTCGCAAACATTGTCTCCCGACATCATTGTAAATGACGGCACTCCCTGAATGATTCCTCGAGATTAAATAAAAGTTGAACGAATGAAAACAGCTCAATGAACAAACTCAACATTTTATTATTTCGTTTTGTGTGTGTGTGTGTTTTTTTTTCTTACTCTGTCACAGGTACTGAAAAGAGCACAAGATTTGATATTGTTGATGACACTGATCAATGCTCTTGCACTTTTTTATTTAATAAATTTGGAGTTTGAGCTCCAAATTACATCCAAATTGCAAAAGAAGACATATTTTGTTTTGAATTTTTGTAATTCTAAGCTTTTCTTGTAAGACACTCAGAACAGTGTGATTTTATTCTTATCACAACAAATTGCCTTTGATCTTTAATGAATTATACAAAAAAAGAAAAATTATTTTGCACTTTTGCCTTGCTCCCACAATTTCATTGCAAACAATGCCTAGAAGCCTTGCAACCTGCATCACAGTATTTTTAAAAAGCTGCCAAATAATCAGGCATATTCAGCCACAACAATTTTTAAAAATTGCCAGCAATATTCTGGAACGACGGCCTAATTTTGATCCCTGGTTTTGATGGAGCATCCTTTAATAGCAAACATAATATTTTTTCACATTACTATTGTCAACCTTTTAAAGCAGAACAAGTGGAGTACACTCAATATTCTCTCTCTTTTAGCTCTGTTTTTGGTCTCCACCAGCTCCTGAGAAAAATATCTGTCTCTTCAGCTGCGAAAAGCTCCACTATGTTCACCAGCTTGTCTCTAACTGTGTCTGTCTGCTGTTTGCTGCTGAGCAGGTGGTGTATAGCAGGTTTATCAGAGCCTTTTCTCTGAAAGCAGCTGCTCATTGCTGCACGAATCGAAACAGTAATTTTTTTTTTCTTTGAGCTCCACTGAAGGATCAACCATCTCACTTTCCTCAGAGTGGTGTGTGATACTGTTTCAGGTTTTCTGTTGATCAATCAGTGACTAGATCATCATATACAAACACCATTATCATCATCCTCTTCCTTTCAAAGTAATGATGATAATAATAGATCATGATGTCATTATACATATATCCTCCTTATGGCTGAAGTTTCTATGAGCATTTGAACATGTTTGGACACAGCGTTATGTCCGTAACTGTGGATTGCTGTGGACTTAATAGCTGCTATATCCCGTGAAGGAGCCAGCTACAAACTTTTCAGATCCAACTTTCAACCCAACCAGGGAGAGTATTTGATAAAAGATTACCCCATTGGGGGTACTGTTTAATGAGAGAGAGAAAATAATTTTCTTTCTCTTATTTTGTACTTGGAAGGTGGACGGCTTAAATTCAAAGTGGTTCCAACTGTCTCCACAACACTACCCCGCACAGTTTTACTATGACACAATTATTACTCTCCCATGTTATTTTCAGCTGTGGCCAACTAAACTTTGTTCCTTATTTGCCGGCTTCAAAGCTGTGGCAGAGCAGCTCCACACTGGTAATACCTGATAATCCCTGCTATCTCTGATAAACACACATCTGCACCACTGTCCTCGCTGTAAAGATCTCACATCCCCTCTGATCTGATCTCCTGTGATTTCAGGACAAACCGATTGTTTTTTTGTTTTTTTTTGCTATGCAACTAAAGCAATGCTGGTGTTTCCGGCTTTGATATTGGTAGTATTATTATGAGACACAGCAGAGTTTGTGATTTGCAGCAGATTATAGAGGGGTAATAAATCATGCACTTTATTGACTTAGTATAATGTGATTCTCCAAAGATTCCATTCATAATGTGGCTAGCTGAAAAGGTTTGTGTGCAATAATCTGAAGAAGAGTAAAAATAAAGGTAAAAGGATAAAGGATAAAAAAAATAATATTGCAGCTATTGTAGACTGTGAATGAACATGAGGATTAAAAAAATAATATTGTAGCTATTGTATATTGTGGCAACAAATGGTGAAGCACCTACTGCAATGCCACTACAACTGCCGGATACAACTGGCAGAGATTTGCAAATTTCCACCAACATTAACATGACGTCCACAAACGTTGTCCAGAGGAAGACAGAGGACTGATAGAGAGCTCACTTCATTATTTCATCCTATTTGTGTGTAACTGTGTCATAATTTTGGCATGAATTCTTGCGGTACAACCATCAAGGTGTTCTTGAGCTATCGTGTTCATAAGAATGAGATGAGGAGAAAACATAAAGCCTGTGGCCACAGCTGTCGCCACCGTGGGGCCATGAAAAAAAAAAAAGTTTATTAAGGTCTTTCAAAAATTCCAAATCACATCAGGTCCTTCAGCATACAGTTATAAATGTACACACAAAAAAATTAGGCTGCTTGATCCAGTAGTATTCAAGATTAGCTGCGGAAAAGCTGCGGGTCTGTTGATCACGCGCTCACGCACTCACAATGAAAGGCTGCTCTGTGAGGCTGTGCTGAGGCGTAACCTTGCTTTGAGCTGAGCATGCTCACAGTTACAATACTACTAATATTAATAAAACATTCTCATGTTTAGCACATTTATTGTTTACCATGTTCACTGCTTCAGTTTAGCACGTTGATAGTAACATTTGCTAAACACTGCAGGTATGCTGTCATAAATCAAAGTATAATGGCGTTACATAAAAGGTCAGGGCATAATCAAAGTTGTAACAATGTCCATATAAAATACAATCACCATCAATGAAAGGTTAAAAAAAAGCAATATATTCATGCCATACATTTCCATCTAAACAATTCAAGTAAAATCTGTATATTGATGGTGTTATAGCACATAGATTTGTGAAATTTCACATTAGTCTTTAAGGATCGCCTAACAGAAATAGAAATAGTTGCTGGAAATATGTGAACAGACAGAATTGTGGAGTTAGGCCGACACACAAACAACACCGCCTCCCCCTCCCCATTCACTCCTCCTATCGATCCATTACAAAAGTACCTTCAGTGACTCTAAGTCCAAATCAGCCCAGCAGTTCACTTCAGCTCATTTCAGTTACAACAACCCAACACAGAAGGAAAAAAAATGCCATCCTGGCACCGTTCTCTGGCTCTGGTGGCTCAAAATTGTCTGGACATGTCCAATAAAGCTGCTAGATGAAGTGTCCATGTTTCAGGTCGTAGTGGTGTTTGACACTGAGACAGCAGAGCGGACACACCCGCAGTGTTTCAGACAGAGAAAACGGCTAATTTTTTCACAATTTTGTGATCTATTTTTTATACTTTACGATTTACGATTGGGTGGTTAATAACACGTTTCTGTGGTGTGACAAACTCAGAACACACATTTATTGTTGCTTTACGCAAGCTTTAAATTAAATTTATTTGCCTTTTCTTGAAATTAAATGTTTGTCCTTAGTTTCAAAATAAGTCAACACTGACTTCTGGTTTCCCATGGGACATGAAAGCCAGTCTCCTGCAGGGAGGTCTTGTGTGTACCCCGCCTCCTCTGGGCATGGACTTTCTCTTTATACTGCTCCCATCACTAGAGGCCATCGCCTAACGATCAACATAAACATGGGTCATAATAAGCTGCTTGCTCAGTCGACCTATACGGCTGTTTATCTGGACACGATGCTGCCACACCTCCACTCAACAAGCCTCCAAACTGCAGAGACAACATCTTTTAGCTTGGCTGATTCTGTTTAAACTTCCCAAAAAGCCAGCTTTGAAAGTTACTGAGTATCATCAAAACAACAAATGTCTATTGGCAACTTAAATCCAAGAACGTCAAAAAACCTAACTCTGAGTCAAACTCTTGCGGTTGTGCTTTCCAGACTCAACTCGTTTCTATGTGCTCTGATATCTTGTTAACTTTGCTGACAGGCTGAATGAGTGTTCTGGAAAGTTTCATGGCTGACCAAACTGTCTTAGCATTGATCTCTGCAACCCCAATCCTTTCCATCCCACTTTCAACAATCAATAGGAACGGCTTAGACACCCCCGAAGATGAACACACACATGCGTACAGTACTCCCACTCTGCCTCTGACACATGCTGCATTTTTCTGCGCACTCTTTTTAAAATAATTTGTCATTTGGCTTTTCTCTCTGCCTTTTCTGTCTCTTGTTTTCTGCTGATTGTTTAACAGGAAACAAAGACAGCAGCCACTGGGGAGGTGGTGAAAAACAACCGCTCCGCTCTGCACTCAGTTATCCACAAATGTACTCTTCATTTCATCTCTCCCCCTCAAAAGACTAAACTCACCGTTTGCTGCTGTGCTTTTAATGTCTGCCTGTTACTATACACCCCCCTCTTGGCACAGAGCAAATGCCAATCCAAATCCACCAATTTGTATTTACTTTACTCAGCAATGGCAAAAAAATGACCTCTGCTTTCCTTCCAGCACAATTGGATTTGAGCCAAAGAGCTCGACACTCAGCTCTCAGGACATTACCAAATCCCAGCAGCTAGAAGGAAATCAGTTTGACCGTGGAGAGCAGTGTGGCGGCCGACTGGGCAGTCATTGGCTTTCACCTCTGGGGAGAGAAGATCCCTATCAGTGGCAGGGAACCACTGGCTAGAGCTGGGAAATAGCTTTGGATTCTCTGGGCCAGCCAGATTAGCACTCTGGGAGATCTGAGGGCTGCTGTTTCCATTCACGCTTGGGGAACTATATGTTCTCTGGGGAAAGAAAAAGATTGTGGTCAACATGAACCAGGGCTGGGGACACACTAAACACAATGCAGTTGTGAAAAAGGTGTTTATCCCATTTCTGTCCTATTCCCATCAATTATACCTGCTTCTATGTTCTGCTGAATCCATGACAATATGCAAAAGTTTCGACAACATTCTGAGATTGTTCATCCTGGCATGGATGATCTGAACACCAGTGGACAGCTCAGTTCACACCTGGCATTGGAATGCGTCTTTATTTCCTTGCGTGGCGGCTGGATTCGTGAGATCACGCAAGAATCCATCTTGCCAGGCTTCAAGTTTTCCGTTTGTGTCTGTGCCAAAAGCAGTGCAGCCAATCAGCGTCCTATAGGGGGACTACTGTCAGCTACAGGCGTGGTTTTAGGTGTGATGATTGCGAGAAACGTCCATGGACACGACTCATCTCGAACAAACAATGGCGGCTCCTGAAGATGTTGGCATAAATACTGTGATAGCATCAGTTATATCAGACCTGGAGAGTATTTCTTCATTGATAGAAGAGCAAAGAACAGCACTGAGGGCTTTTCTCCATGGAAAAGATGTTTTTGCTCTTCCCTGGACCAGCTTCAGCAAGAGTTTGATCTGATTGGTTGAAGTTAACCCATGTTAGACATTATGTAGCAAAGTCTCACAAAGTACGAACACAAACTGTTCCTGGAGCACAGTTACCAAATATCATTTTTACCACCTTGTAAATTATTTAAATTTAACTAAATTATTTTGATTATCTTTTTTTCAAGTTATTTATACATAATTATACATAAATATAAGTTTTAACCCAGTACATTCTTAATCATTTATGCTTTTAACCTTTCTAACTTATTCTTACAGTTGAATCAACTGCTAGGTTTTTACAGTGCTAAAAGAAAAGCTTAAGCCTGACAGCACAAACATACAGCATGAATACAACAGCCACCACACAACCCCTCCAGGACTGCCTCATCACCACCCACTCATTCTACAGGAAAAAACATGAACAACAAACATGAGTCACCACAAAAATGTCAAGACAAAAATATGTTTATGTTTTTATTATAAATTAAAATCACCTCTCAGACAAACAAATCTGGTATCAAGGAATGAATAAATTGTAATGTGGATGTGTGCTTCATGGTTTTCGACCTGCAGGCCAGTATTTCACTGGAGGTAGCAGCAATAAATAAACATACCACAATACAACAGCCAATCACAACGCAGGAGGATTTTATAACAGCCAATCACAGCACACAGGAAGTTACAACAATTAATCACAAACAGGTGAGTTGTACAAAGGCCAATCACAATACAGCTGGATTTCACAACAGCCAATCACAGCACAGGAGGGGTTTACCACAACCAGTCACAGCACAGAGATATTACAGCCAATTACAGCACAGGTGTTATTTTTACAACAGCCAATCACAAAACGGGGGGGGGGGGGGGGGGGGGGGCTTTATAGCAGCCAGTCACAGCACAGCACACTGAAAAAGAGGAAACGAGGTTGAAGGGAGGATTGGCGCCTACCCTTTGAGGGTAACCAGCGCCCATCTGAAGTTGGCGCCCTAGGTGCCCGCCTATATGGTCTGTGCCTTCAGCCGGCCCTGAATGGCGAGAGCACAGGGTCTCCCGCTGCTAGCTTACACGGCGTCCATGGCAGGCAAAAACTCTGTCAACAGCAGTACAAAAAATGCTGTTTTTCCTCCATATAAAACCACAGTAACACAGTGAAAACTCCATGTCAATAAGTTCCAAGTGCTTGGTGTACATTAATTACCTTAAACAAAGGGGAACAGAAAAGGAGAGGGATGAAGGACGACATCAACACGCGGCTCTCGCCTTCACTCGTCTGTATTTAGTGAGCGAGAGGAGCGCAATCCCCCTACAGGAGCCCTGAGGCATTACAAACAGATCGACAAATAATCAACCCACACAGGCAAAACTCTGCAGCAGTTATCTGTGTTTCCTCTTTCTGGCTGCCTAAACAGTGTTTCAACGGTGACTAATACACACTATACTAACAACATATACAAACAAATATGAAATGACATGTTCTGAACATAGGATACCATAAGAACTGTAATAAGAAAAGACTAAAATTAGCTTTTCAAATCATCATCATCATCATCATTTATGTTAATACATTAGTCCAAGATGCTGCAGTTTGTCTTTGAGCAGCAATATTTTTATGCTTTCTTTCCTCTCTGTACTTTTCTTTAGTCCAGATAAGCTAAATACAGATAACCTTTCTGGTGTTAAATCATTCAAGGAGTTCTTGAGCAATTTAGTATTTACTTTAGTATTTAATCTGCAGCACTGGTCAGGTTTCACAATGCTAGCTCTTTGGTTTACCATGACGCAACCATTGGCATGTTTTCATCAGACCTTCCTGACTGTTTAACGCCTGCAGCATAATAACTCACCTCCTCACACTTTCATTTTGTAACGCTGCCGTTCTGTTATTAATCTGTAGTTTCTGAGGCCAAAATGAGAAAATAACCGCGGGTTATTTTAACAAATCCTCAGAACCACAAAGGACATTATACAACTGTTTGCACAGGCTGAGAAGAACAGTGCTTCCTGTGACTAGTAAACTAAACTAAACAGTTCTCCTTTAGTTTTTAAATTAAAATTTAACTTTACAAAGCTCCCTAGGTGTGGGATCCCTCATGTGTTTAATTTAATCAAATTAATTAATTTTCAATCAGGTTTGGATTCATCAGTGCAAAAAAATAAATAAATAAATAAATAAATATTGGTATCAGCCTTGAAAAAGAAACATGAATGGAACAGTTTTCTTACAGGGACAGAAAATAGGCTGCAATAATACCACACACCCACTCACTGACACATACTACATGCACACACACACACACACAGACGAACACACAGCCAGTCTGTCACTCAGTACCTTTCTGTTGCTGTGATGCAGGCTGATGCAGGCTGAGGGATTTTCAGGAGCCGGGATCAGGAGGGGAGGATTTCTGAAGACGAGCTGCTAACATAATGGCCTGGAGTCCTCTCTGAGCACGCTGTAAACACACTGTAATCAAAGACGCACAAGAGAAACACTGCTGCGCTACAACTTATGATTATCTTGATCAATGTCAGAACTACAAGCATCTCAACACGAGGCTGTAAAGGAACACATTTGAGTAATTACCTTTGAATGATGAATCGTAGATTATTACCCTGCTTCACAAATTGGTCATAAATGATCTTCAACTGATTTCATGTCAGCCTTTAATACTCTGACTTAACACTGGAGCTACCAAGGCAGTCAATCTGACTGTTTTCAAATTTTGCAGTGTAGTAACTTTGTTGAAATAAAGCTCATGCACTTATAGGACCCTGAATTTCCCTAAATATGTGTATATCTTATTCTAACATGGCTATTTTATTAAAATTACAAAACAAAAAAAGAGTTAGTTTCATCCGCTGTTAAAGATGTGCATGATCGTTGCCTCACAACTCTTTGTTCTGGTTGTGTTGAAAAGTTACAACCTTGTGTTAGTGTCAACGTAAAACCAAGGAGGACAGAAAGTTTGTGGAATATCAGAACGGATACAGAGTCTGAAGGGGGAGCAGGTTCAAATCACAAATCAACATTTGAATTCTGCACCTTATTTTTTCATGTATATTTACCCAGTAAGATTAAGCAACACTAATAATGTATTTTTTGTAGAATATTATACAATTTATTTACTCAGATTCCACTGGTGGCTGTGTAGGATTGTTTCCAAGGTTGAAAGTAACTAATTATAAATACTCAAGTTTCTATAATTAAGTAGTTTTTTGGTAATTGTACTTTTATAAGTATATTTTCAAGTATATACTTTTAGTTGTACTTAGGTACGCATTTCACTTTTTAATCTACTTAGTTACTTTTAAAATCATAATTGAGTACTGAGTACAATTTGAAATAATATCCAAACCTTTCATCTGCATTTTGTTTTAGCCAATAATGCTATTTGATCACAAACAGGCCAATGAAAACCAGGACATATGGAGGAAAAAACAAACAAACAAAATGCTGCAGAAGGGACAGGTTTGTAGTTGTGACATTGACCATCGACCAGCCTTGTGTTCTTTTCAGTACCTGTGACAAAATAAAGGCATGAAAATACAGTCAATAATAAATTATTAAATACTGAGTAGGGTCATTGAGACCTACATGTATGACATTTGTGTGGGGAGCTTCTATAATTGGTGGAGCTCAAAATGATGTCAAATTTGCAGTAAATTTGCAGTGATCGGACAAAAATTGCAAGGTCATGCAGATCTCATGGAGATTGGTTGAATTTGCATGAATCATCAACATCGCAACTTCCTGGAGGGACCGATTAAACATCAACAGTTAAAAAATAACTAACAGTCTGAGTAGTTTTTGAGAAGAATACTTTGTACTTTTACTTACATACTTTTCTAATACCAATACTTTTACTTGCAATTGAGTAATATTATAGTGATGTAACAGTACTTGTACTTGAGTACAGATTTTCAGTACTCTTTCCACCACTGATTGTTTCTGACTTGTGTGATCCAAAAAATTCCAATAACTGCATTGCGTTGTGAAGTCCACAAGTCAAAATTTATTACATACATAGACGTGATCATTTATCCAACAATCCATATTTGTTATCATATTGTGATTATGGTCAAAAACTGTGTACTCTCCTGCTTGCTGCACACAAATGGAGACACAAACCTCCCTGAGTGGTCTAGCAGGGATCTAAAAGCAACATAAATTACATTTATATAACCACAATAACTGAAAATCTAGGCCTGTAACAGAATATATTGCAAAAAAAAAGAAGACTATAGTATGTAGGCTAACTGCATTCACTTGGCATTCACTTCCAATAATCTGATGAATTATTGAGGATTTTGTTTGAGGATTTTTGATTGTTTAGGGTGATGCATCATAAAATATGATGACAGACATTCAAAGCTTCATTTGAAAAGCTCAACAGAAGCTTCAAATGTAAATTTGACACAAAAAAAATAAAAATTCAATACAGCTTTTGAGCAGTCAGAATGACTGCTATGGGTGTTATAGTAGTTGTAGAATTCCAGTAGTTCTCATGTTAAAGCACATTTGTCAGTTGGGTTTTCCCTGCTTTCACATCCTTATAGTTGATATTATACTGTATAATGCTTACATCGCATGCTCAATAAACCACATCTCCTCATCTGTCAATCAAGGAATCCATATACGACTGAGACAGGGACTGTTTTACATAAGTCCTGGACATGTAGATGTCTGGAAATATACTGGAGATCTACCTTGGATATCATAAAAAGCTGTAGGGGTGGAGATGCCAACCTGCTTGAGACTAAGATTACTGGGGGACTAATGCTTATTTTATCAGGCTAGCTCTAATTGCATCTTATAAATGTATTGGCATTCACCGGAGAAGTGAGGAGCTCCCGGGTGTATCTTTGTGTCTAATAGAGCTTTCATCGTACTGGCCTAGAGAAGATTATGTTTAATCTCTGAAAAAAAAGTCTTTACTTTTTGAAAAATTCTGGGAAAGCTTTGTAACCTTTTTACCAAACAGAACCTGTCTTAATGTCCACGGTCAGACTTAGAGCTGCACTGCGGTCCTCTGCGGGGGTCTTTGGGAGCTCCTTGGGGCTGGTGGCTGTGCCTGGGGTGGCACGAGTTTGTGGGAACGGGGGTATGATTGTCCCCTGTGGGTGTCCCTGGGGCTGGGCTCTGGGGGTGGTTGTGTTCTCTTCTGGTGCAGCAACTGATGTCTGATGCTGTTTTGCATTAACTGTATTGAATCTTTTGTTGTGGGAAAAATTAAAAAGATAGGAATCCACAAAGTTATGAATTCATATTAAACATGAATCCTCAAATCCTTCATCAAAAATAAACTGCATAATTAAAAATCCATAATTATGTGTGTGGGGTTGGTGTGTGGACAGGTCTTGCTGGAGCTGATGATACCAGATGAACATTAATGCTGTCTCCTAAGAACTATGTTTATATATACATTAGAAAATGCTTGATTAAATTTTACTATCAGGAAAGGAAATATTTATACTGAATCTATCATTAAAGCATACACTGAAACCAATGTATGATTAATTGTTTTGGCTGGACTGCAGCAAAGCTGGGCCAGCCCTATACACACTAACGTCTGTCCCTGACTTACTGAGTGAGTGATAAAGTTACACTATTGGTTGGTCGAGTGTTGGAGTTTTCCTTTGGCTGTTGCTCAAAATGAATATGTATAAACTGTCCTAAATTTACATCCTCAGGAGGCTTTTACAGCAGCTCTTCTCACTGACTGCCACTCCTTCCAAATCCATTGCACCCTCAGGATGGAATATCTGCAGGTCTTGGATATGACGCTGCCATCTGAAGACTAAAGACTTCTGAAGTAACGCATAGATAGAGGTCAATCAAGCAATGTTATCGGAGAAAATGTAAAAGCTGTAGAAACTCAAATAGCTAAATGAACCTTATTTAGCTCAACTGCAGAGGGTAGCAGGCCTTTACTTGGAGCAGGTTTCTATTAGAGACAGGCTTCTATTTCATTGCATTGCTGTGCATTTTCTGTATAGTTTAAAAACTGCTAGGCCCGGCCCAGATGGAAACACACCTCTTGTTCCATTCTCACAGTTTTTACTCCGTAACAGATGTGAATATAGCGTCTACAATGCTTAAGATACAGAATTTTAATAGCTGATTTATAAAAATACTTCTTTAAAAAAAAAAGTATACAAAAAACAAGAATAAAACTAATGTGAGGCTTACTTTGAATTTAAAAATGGTTTCAATTTTTTCTATTGAAATTTGAAAAAAAAAGTGTATTTTCAAAACTCGCAACTATTCCTTTACCCATAATGTCATTTTCCTTTAAACTTAAAGCAGTTTTAATTCATCTTTTTATACTATAAATTGATCACATGACTTGACTTGTGGGATTTGCCCGTAAAAGGAGTCACTAATAACAAACATACAGGGAATTACACCAACTTTACAATTCATCTCTGTTCTATTGAGGCCTTTAGCATCTTACAGCTCAACATTTTAGTTTTAGGGCAAAACTTTACTGTTTTAATTCATTCTCATTGCTCTCAGCTTGTTTTCCAGCAGGCAGCTGTTTTAACTCACTGTACAACATCAACACCTGCCCAGCAGCAAACCCAGCTAGAGACCAGCTGGTGAACACAGTGGAGCATTTAGCAGCTAAAGAGACAGATATTTTTCTCTGGAGCTGGTGGAGACCAAAGACGGAGCTAAAAGCAAGTGAATATTGTACTTGCATTTGTGAAGTCGACACAAACGCGGCTCCAATTGAATTATCATGTTAATTTTCATATCAATATGTAATAAAGAGGTGACTGTTTGCTGTCTTTGTGGTGCCAAACCTCCAGGGTTGGAATAACAGAGGTTGGCAGTGAACATAATTGAGGCAGAAGTCATAGTTTCTCCCGAATCTATTTGGCAAATTATTAACTCTAAGGCAATAATGTATTTTGTAGGACACAGTGTTAAAGAACACAATGTACAGGACCAACCTCAGGGAAGTACAGCTCCTGCTGGAAGAACCCATATGGAAGAAAACAGAACGTCTCAAAGACAGGTTATATAAGCTTGGCACCTATATAGAAACAAACTGGAAAGCGATTTCCTCCACACAGTAACCTTCTTTTAAAGCACAGTCTGATGGGAGCTGTGGAGTGAAGGCCGCAGGAAGCTGCAATGAGTTTGTGTGCGACTGACATTTGCTGATAGACGATCTTTTCTGCTAAAATTAAGCATTTAAATTTCATGCCAAGAATCCAAAAGTATTTTATCTTTCATTTTAAGCCTCCAAAACCCTCTGAAACAGCACTTACGTCATGGTGTCACACTCCATCCACTTAAAGGTGAATTAAAGAAAACTTTGCAGGAGTTTGCAGCTCATTAAGGCAGCACAGTTGACACTGCAAACTGCAGGTCCTTTAGTTTTATAATCATTTCTCAGATCAGAGTTTATGTGTAAGTGGTGATTATTAGTAAGTTTCCTGGAAAGGACCGTGCAGTTACAGTATTTACTAATTACAGCAGAAAGGGAGAAAAAGCCCTCCCAATTTATATTAGTTTAGTTAGAAAATGTCATGGAATTATATGGTATTTACATAGAAAATAGAAAAGGTCAGGTTTGTGGAGTTCAGAAGATGCTGGTAATGTGTCTCTGAGTTGCCTCATGCTGTTACTGTAGGGATAATTAATTAAAAAGTTGGCACGGAACATTCAATAACACCGTCTCATGTATTATTCAGGGTTTTGTCTAATAGTCCAATTTCATTATTGTGTTTAGTATATGGTTTGCCAAAACATGCCAGGCCACCTGTGTTTTATATCTCCTATTTTTAATAAAGATGCTGTGTTCTGTGTGATCTTTCTCACAGATATATGAATGTTCCTGCAAAAGAATCTAATCATTAAAAACACTTTTTTTTTACTGATAAGTTTAAATTCACTCTCCACAATTAAAATCCTCACATTAACATGCTAATCTTAGTTTAGCACGATCACATGCTGACATGCTAAACTAAAATTGTGAACATGGTCAACATTGTTCACTTGGGCAGCAGGGTGGCACAGTGGTTAGCATTTTTTTTCCCTCACAGCCAGAAGGTCATGGGTTTGAATCCTGGTTCAGACATGCCCTTTCTAGTACTAAATGCAGAGAATGAATCAACTCTGAATGTATGATTGTATAAAGCTGGCATTTGCCAACATTAAACCAGTCAAACATAAGCATGTTAGCATTGTCAGTACAGAGCAGCCTAACAGAGCTGCTAGCAAGTAAACAAATCACTCATTGTTCAGTTGGTGTAAAACTCCATACTTTAAAATCTCATTCTCAAATATATTACATTAAGGCAAATGCTATTTGCACCCAGGTGTCAGTGGCCAGCAGTGTTATTTGCACCAGAGGTGGGAGTGCCAATGTCGCCATTTACACCCAGGTTTATGTAGCCTATCACGGCAGAGACGAGCACCTAGGTGTCCATAGCCAGCAATACTATTTGCACCTGGGGTGTAAATAGCAAGTGTCGCTATTAACACCCATATGGCAGAGACAAACCATGATCTTTTCCTCAACCTAAACTAACTAAACTAAACTGAAAATGACAATAACTTAAAAAAGAACAACATGATAAATCATTTAAGTCCATTAAATCACACTGATTTCTAGTTTCACATGGGACTCAAATCCTGGTCTCCTGCTTCAGGACTCAAACCCTTCATTTATCTACCCCACCTTGTCTCGACAGAGAATTTGTCGCTAAACTGGGGGACCGGGTATAAATAGCTGAATAGCTCCTGTGTGACTATTCTCATCTGGCAGCAAATAGACACTCAGATAAATGAACCCATCGTTTATCATTAAAACATGTCAAATTAAATTGTTTACTTACCATTTCATTTGTGAGTTCAATTCAGTTTTGTTAATCATAGTGACTAAATACTTCACTAAATGACCATCGGGTTGTTCTCTTAAATCATTCAGTTAGCATACTGCAGGCATGCATACATGTTTTACTTATGTAAAAGTAATACACTGTATAGTTCCTGGACTTAGAAGTAGAAGTCTTGCTTTGAATGTTATTGTCTTGTATGATAAATGGAAAAAAAAAAAATCTCTATAAATGAAGTGTATAAAAAGTTTTGCTTTAATCCTGTTAAATTCATTAAGATTCACTTACAGTGCGCTCAGTGCAGGAAAATGTCCCCGGCTGATGCATTAATGTGTAAATAGTAATTTTTTGTTGTTGCTCGAGATGAAGCTAATTTCAGCTATTTAATATGCCATTAGGCACTTTAATCCAACCTTTTCTCCTTGGACCCCCCCCCCCCCTAACTTGTACCTAAGGAAAGCTGAGCCCCCCACAAGCTCCCATCCACACACACACACACACCAAAAGTGATTCATTCCAAAACTCTACCATCCAAAATAAACATAAATTAACTTGTTCCATTCTAAGAACTTTTACCTTTGGTTAAAAAAAAGTGTGTGTGTGTGTGTGTGTGTGTGTGTGTGTGTATACACATGTGTATATATTGTATGTGGTGTGCATGTGTGAATTGGCAATAGTTTTGGAAGAACTGGCTCTAGGGAGTTTATTATATAAGTCTATGTTATGTAGGAGTGTGTGAACTCTGCATATGCTGAGCGAAGTAATTCTGAAATTATGTACAGTTTAACCATAAAAACAGATTGTTTTTTATGATTAATGAGTGACACTATGATTCAAGTGAAGTGAAGTTTCACTTTCACTTCTGCATGCACTGTACTTAAAACAAGACATTCATGTGAGCATGTGACTTTGCTGTGATCTTCTCAGGTTGCCATTTCTGGAACATATCTACATTATGTTCCGTCATGTTTGAGAAAACTGAGGTTCAGCAAAACCACCTGTCATTTTCTTCCCATTTAACACTGCATACTCTTCTTTCCTTTGAGCCACTCTGCTACTTTTTGTTCCTGGTTTGCCATCATGGAACCGACTTTCCTCTGCTGATGCATATGTCTCCTCTAAGTGCACACAGGCAGGAGCTGCGAATGTAAATCAGGCTTCAGACAGCAGAGTGTGAATTGAGATGAAAATAAGGAGAGAGCTGTAAGCAGCTGAGAGACACAAATATGAAGATGAGAAGCTACGAAGAGGAGCAACTGTGCATCTTTACGGCTTATTCCACTGTTAGCTGGAGGTCTAGAAAACATACATGAACAGCACATTCAGCTGCACATTCACCTGCTTTATGTTTATTGTTATTAACTACATTTTCTTCATTTTCATGCAAAGGTAGTATAAAAATACAAGTTTCCTGTTTATTGGCAAATCATAAAAAATGAACAGCATGTGATTTAAACTGTGCTGAGGGCAAACAATGAATAAAAATGTTGTGCGGCACAGTGATATAAACATGTCATCAATCAAACCACATCACATAGAGGAAACTCACATTTCCTTTGTGATGTGTTGAGGGTCACATGTTGCTGATGTGCATGTATGAGCTTCATCAATATGCATGTCATCAATAACTGTCATCAGTTTTTTTTATTTTTTTATTGTGCATCCACTTGTCCTCAGCCTTTACCATCCAACTGCTTCAGCCAGACATTTCAAAGAGCATTTTCCAAAACCCCCTGCAGACATTCATGTGAACCTACATGTGATAAATCATTCATTTCTCTGATAAAGTGTATTTTTCAGCCGACATAAAGTGAAAGTGGAGATAGAGCAATGCTGCATTTAAATGGGAGTCAGGAGTTTGTGTTTTCACAAAGGGAATAAAATTAGCTGGACGTGCCTACACACTGTTGCACTCAGCAAACAGATTGGAGCCATCCAGATTCCTTCTTCTTCTCTTTTCATTATGTTTTATGTCCAGCCTGTTCTCGCTCCTAACATGTTAAATATGGCAGCTTCGTCAGTGCCACCACACTTCTGGCGTCACACTTCTGGTATTATACTTTTTTGTACAATCAGGTGATGTATAAAGAGCAAGACAGTCACTGTATGGAGGAGCTGTGGTGGATGGATGACTAAAACAAACAAGACTTTCACCCAGGAGACTGGGTTCATGTCCTGAGTGAAACCAAAAGTCATCATTGACTTCTTTTTAAGTTATGTAATGAGTAGAAGCAGCGTAACACAAGTCACATAATGTTAACTATGCAATGTAGGAACTGACTTTACGTTGCCTAAACCTAACCAAGTACTTCCTGTGCCTTTATTTTGAAAGTCTATCCAGATGTTGCATATTCATTATTTTGTTGTTGGTAACTTGAAAACCGAGAACAGCACACACAAAACTGACTCTAAAGGTGTACCTACAGCAGCATAGTTTGAAGCGTAGAGTCTCTGACCAAGTTGCCATGTCTAATTAGCGACCTATTTCCCTATGTGGCCCTTGGAACTGCAAACTGAGAGGAACCAAGAGGAAAATTTTGTTTCTCGCAATCGCCTTCCCTTTGTCTTAAGAGAAATAAATGAGATTCTGGCAGAATTGCAAACAGGTTATACACTGGGTACATCCAGCCAGCACCAGGCTCTGACAGAAGCACATGTACCTTTTTCTCCCCAGGTCAGGCTGGTCTTGTGGTCAGACATAACGTCTTGTTCTGTATGTTACAGATCATAATTGATTAATCCTTGTTTTACTGGGTCTCAGTAAACATGTGGACACAAACACTACAGCTGCTTCAGCTGTCATGTTGAATGATCTGACAGCTGTTATCCCGTCCTTTGTGCACAACAGCTTTGCGCTGGGCTTAAGATAGGACCCAAGATCTTATTTTGAACTTTTCCATTCCTCTTGGAAACCACTAATTTTGTTGTAAGGACATCTTGTGAGGTAGACTTTTTAACTGGTCTGTTGTGGTGTCCCCCTCCCCTCCCCCTCCCTAACGTCCGGTTACAAACGTACCTTCAGCGACTCTCTCAGTCCAAATCAGCACAGCAGTTCACTTCAGCTCACTTCAGTTCCAACAACCCAAAACAGAAGGAAAAAAGTACGATCCTGTCACCGTCCTCTGGCCCTGGTGGCTCAAACACATCTGGATGTGTTTCAAGTTGTTTTCAGGTGGTAGTGGGGTTTGACACTGAGACAGCAGAGTGGACGTGCCCTCAGTAGTTCAGAGATTTTGAGACCTAATTTTATATTCTTGGCAAACACACATTTATTGTTGCTCTACACAAACTTTAAGAACTTCCACTGCTAATGTCATGACCAGTGGGTCCTTCATGTTGATAATACTCATAAACACTGACCCGGTCATGTGTGGTTTTAAGACGCTATCTATGAGAGACCCATAAACCTGTAAACTTTGGCTGCAGTACATTCTGAGGCTGTGGGGAAAGTGTTTGCCTGCTTTAAACTGCTGTAACATTTCCATCTTTTGAAACCGCCATGGTTAAAATATCTGCTCATTAAATTCATTTGTCCTATTTAAACAGTAAACTGTGGGATTAAACCTCCTATTGAAGGGTTTCAAAGTGGATTTTGGAGGTGGAAAGATTGCCACCACATGTAACTTCAACATCTCACAGTTGTAAATAAACCCAGTGAAACCTACTGGTTTCAGCTCCAATCCATTCCTCCAGATTACATCGAATTGAGGGGGTTGCAGCCTTACAGCTTCAGAGCTATCCTGGATAACTCTATATTGTGACATTTTAGGTAAGATTTCATAGAAACCAGCTGAGCTTCATGAGGTTAATGGTGCACCACACTGAAGCTCCCCTCAGCTCAGAGGAGTCGATGCATCTTCATCTAATTTGTGGTGCGAGGGGAAAAAAAACTGTTTGCTGTAGGAACGGGGCTTGCAAGCTGCCAACAGTTCACGTTCTCCTCTCGTTAGACACTCTGATTGGCATAATCAGGTTACAACGATGCTGAAAGGAAAAGGCCATCAACAGGAATTAGCGTCACTGCGTCGCACTAACGATCAGTAATGTCAACGGGATCCGTATCAGATACGGAGGAGGGAATAAAAATGCGCACGTGGCTACGAGTCTTCACTTTGGGACCCCACCTGAGCAACCAGGAAGTGGCTGCCTGATGAAATCTAACATTAACAGTGCCTTTCTAAGACGAACCATGGAGGGTAGGGGGGGGGGGGTTGTAGAAAATAGCAGTGGCAGACAGATTTGAGGTGACAAGGCGCGTACAAAGCCCTGTCAGGAGGCTGAGATGTGAAGAAAGGCTGTCAAGATGCAGGGGGAGGCAGGCATGCTGTGGTCTTTTGAAGGAGCTTGTCATTACAACAAATTGTTTCTTCAGGTTTGATTTCTAATTTAGCCGTCTATTTACAGCGATCATTTGAATATTCACCACTGATCACGTTACAAAACCATGTTGTGCACGTCGTCTGTTGGAGGCGTTTTGGTTTATTTTTGGAGAAATCGCAGCTTTGCACCGTTTAATTACCTGCCTGGGCTGACTGGTAATTGTAAGTTGGAGCGACAGCATTGGAGTTGTTAAGTCAGCTTCATTTATAAGTTGGCGTATTGATGTAATGTCAAACACTTTGACTACGCTGTCATTCAGCAGCCATGGATCTGCAGGTAATGCTTCAACTAAATCAGACCACAAAAACACCGTGTTTGGAATACAGCGTGTTTGGAATACAGATGCTGTAAAAGAAATTGAAAGAGTTTAGAAAAACGCTCAGAGATAAAAAGATAATTAACAGAAATAAAGGGGCACTGTATAAATACTAATTAGCACAAGCAGGATTTAAAAAAAAGCGCATAAACATGACCGCTCAAAGCCAAGTGTGGAAATAATGAAGGAACAAAAGAAAACAACAAATAAATCAAGATGACATGCTGAAACTCAGCTGGATGAGATTTAAATATAACAGACAGCATATGTCATGGCGAGCGGGAAAGAAAACCACAGTGTGATAATGAGTGTGAGCTCGTGTGTGTTTGCGTGTCACACGATTGCGTGGCATGATCACAACTCCAGATAATCATGTTTGTGATCATCGGTTGATGCAGTTCTGGCTATCTGAGCTTTTAATAAAAGTGTTAATCAAAAAAAGAAGAGAACAGAGTATGTCTAAGAAATGGCTGGTGGGTGGTTCGGTACAAATGAGCAGTCTTGAAATGTGATTTATGCTGCGTGCTGTTTTTATAAATGTGTCACTAACTGTATTAACACCTTCTGTTGAAAACAGTTCATTTGACGGCACATCTTTTTAAAGGCCTGCTGCGAAAAAGCCCCAGAAGAAACTGATGCACCTGCGGGCTGATTCAAGAGCACGGAGGGATGAGAATGTGAGGAGGCCGCTGGACACAGGCTGCAGACTGTTACCACCCTGTAAATGGTCTGTTTACCCAAATTACTATAAAGAAAATCATTGTTTTTGTCATTTACCAGGTGATATCTTGCTCTGGACAGTAGTGGCTTTGCTTGTTTATGTTTTAGAATTGTCTTGATGCCAGAATTGTTATATTTTGATACAATACCTCTTTTGATAGCAAAGTCCTTGGCACACAAAACAGGATTTTTTTATTTCATTTTTGAATTAAGGCCCACCTCCAGTCATGTTTTAAATAATATTAAGTGCTCTGCAAGAATTAATAAATTGTGTCTGATATGCTTTTGAAAAATAAGTTCAAATACCTTCTTAAAATGGCTTACACACAGCTCTACACCTTGCCTTCCTTTAGTATTTAAGCATTTCATGAGTATGCAAAAAGTCCCCGCCCTCTCCACACACCCCACACCACCCAACCCCCACCCCTGCCCTGACGTAGCTCTACCTGGCTTCTCCTCTGTTTGCCAGCTAACCACGCTAACTAGCTACATCCGGCTTCTCCTGTGTGCTGTTTGCATCGCCGCTAATATTATGTATCGCGCCCACCCTCGATAAACAGGATTGATTCCTTAGGTTTATGACATCACATACTCAGCCCGACTGAATCTGTTTTTTTCAGACTGCCCTTGCTCACTGGAATTTCAAAGAAAGAAATGCTCTGACATGATGTTTACTGCTTATTTCGCTCCTGATATGTCTTGTAACACATGAAAAACACCACATGGACAAGGTTAACAAGGTTAACAACAGGACTTTGACTGGAGCGGCCTTTAACAACCTGCAACAGTGCAAGTACAGAAAATATCACTGGACACTGTGGTTCTGCTGTAAGCAAAATTTCAAGCAGGGCAACAAAGACTGAACGGAACTGAGCTTCGTAAATAACCACTTAGTGTTGTTACATCTTTTTTGTCTTACGTCTTTTTAGTCTCGTTACTTCTTTTTTTTTTTGTCTTGTTATGTGTTTTAAGTCTTCTTATGTCTTTTTTTTTTTTAGTCTTGTTACATCTTTTCTATCCTGTTACGTGGGCAGGCCCTCTACGTGTCCAGAGAAAGGACCAGAGCAAGGACTCTGAGAGCAAGTAGAGACATTTTTACATTTAATATTTGTTGATAACACAATTTTTTGGTGATAACACAATCTGTAAAATTATGTACTTGGGCATATAAGCTTTTATTCAATGGACATTTTGCTAATCTAGTCAGGAATCTCAAGGTGAAGATTGGCTCTCATTATAAAAAAGCTTGATTCACTGCACCGCATATCTCTACATTTCATTACAAACATAAAGTCCCTTATTCTCCTTTGTGTTCTTTATGATTTAGTTGGACATCAGTGACCACTCAAAGACAACAGGACTGGTATATTTTTATCTATAAAGAGATACTCATCTTCTTGAGAAGCCACTGCTTTCTTGTTTTTCTGTGAGTTTTTGTATATCATGCTGCGATTTCTTATGTTGTGATTTTGCACGGCTGTTACCTCGGCCAGGTCTCTCCTTTAAAAAAAGATTATTGATTCCAGTGGGACTTCCTAGTAAATCAGTGTCACAATAAATAAAATATTTCTGCAGTTATTCCAAATAATAGCAACCAAAGTGTCTCAACTGAAAAAAAAAAAAAAAAAAAAAAAAAAAAAAAAATTGCCCAAAGTGCTTCCAGGTGAGCATTTTTAGCTGGGAAAGAACGCTTCCGTGAACACCTCAGGAGTGTCTTAGTCTCTCTCTCTGAAAACAAGCAAATGACACTGTTACTTGTATCAGGAAAAAGTTGTTTCCACCCCCCTTCATCTCATGGGAAAACACAAGTATTGGTAAGTTAGAACAAAAAAAGCTCACATGTATCTAAAATAATTAACTGAATCTGCCAAAAAACAGATTTGGGCTGGCAGTCTGAACAAGGCCCAAGTGTCTGCAAATCTGTAGACTAAAGATGGAACTTTGGCTAAAACAAACAAATGACAAGCATGGTTAAAAATATGTTAGTGTAAAAGGGACAAAATGGTGTGGTCTAACACTGTTGGTTACTTTTTTTTCTTTCTTCTTTTTTAGTTTAAGTTTAAAGAGCAGAGCTGAGATGAACTAAATGTACTTTTTTTTAAAATCCACAAATCAAGACAACAGTAGTCATAACCAGAGAAAGCCATTTCTGAAGAACTTGAGGTGTGAATGCTGGATGTTGAAAATCTGATGCTAAACTGCATTGCCGGCTTTAAAAGTTCAATAATACCAATAATGTAGGTACATTGTGAGGTTTGAATTATGAATTAGTAGATAAAAGCTGAAAAGAATAGGCTATGAAAAGTTGAAAACGTGGGAAATTGATGAAAGATGCAAACTGTGGAGTAAGCGTGGAGCTAGACTGCATTGCTTCATTAACAGCTCTGAGCAAAACTGCCCTGACATGCTGTTAATTTGTGTGTGCACATGTCACATCACACACACACGGTTCAGACCGTGTGCATGCACACGTGAACATGGCTCCAAGCTAAGGATCTACAGGCAAGATTTAGGCTAAAAACATGGCGTAAGTGACATGTTTCAAGTCAGCTTGCCATGTTAGGCTTTAGGAGACTTGGATTGCACCAGATGAGCAGTATTCAGATTCAGAGATTCTGCAACCGTGTTTACCTGTGAAACTCCAGCAGTGAAAAGCTAAACCCCACCTTCAGTCAGCATGAGGGTGAGTAGATAATGACTGACTTTTCATTTTTGGGTGAACTATCCCTTAAACATTTGAACACTATCAATAATGTGTGACAGCATTCACACCAATAATGTTGTTGAAGAGCACAAAATATCCTGAAAATGTTTTGAGATAAATATAAAGCAGCCCATTTAAATGAGCCGATAAGTCACTGAATAATTTATCCGTCTTCATTGTTTCAAAGTGTTGATCACATTAGATCATGGAGTATTTTAGTGAGGTGTTATGTTCAGGGCTCATTGTGACTGGAACATTGAGTTTACTTTGCAAGAAAACGCATCAGACCACACTGTAAGGTACGATCTGGCACACATTTCCTCTGTTATTCAAAGGAGCTGGCATTCTGGAGTGTGGGGTGTGTTTACACCAACAGGACACACACACACACACACACAGACACACAAACACATCGGGTACATGGGCCCTCCTGCTGCGTGTTAGCGGCCTTCCTCGGCCCATCAAGGAGTCTGAACGGTGTAATTAACGGAGTCCCCTGGGTCCCTGCCTTGCCGCTCCCTAATGAACCACAGCTACAGTTACAGGTCGCACAAATTGAAGGCTCGCCTGACCGTTTAACCCTGCCAGCCACTTCCACCACCTCTTGTGAGCGCTCACACGCAGTAGGCTAATGCGCCAGTGCATCCCCAGCCTCCCCCGAGGGCATCAAACCAAGAGACTGGCTTGTTTTGGCCTCTGACAGGTTTGTGTGTTTATCCGCTCGTTTGTTTTTTCCCCTCCCGGCGACATTCGACCACGCATCTTGGGGCAGCGTTGCAGTACTTCAAAGGTGTCTGCCCCCCCCCCCCTTACAAACACACGCATCAGGCTGTATTCTGTGTTTGTGGACTGGATGTAATTGAGCAGGCATTAGCAGATGCCCAGCAGAGACAGGCCCACAGCGAGCGAGCAGATTTAGCTTGAAAGAGATGGCCCTCTGCATAAGGGTGGGAGAAAAAAAAACACACACACACACAAACACATGCCGCAAACTCCCTATCGAGCTGGAAATGTACACCCACCCACTCTCTAGAGGCTGCGGTTATATTTACCTCTGGGCAGAGTTAAGGCAGCGGAGAAAACTGGAAAACTAAGGCGAAGGCGAGGAGGAGCAGGAGAAGTTTCTGTCCGTTGAGTGCGAGTGGCGAGCGCTGGAGACAGAAGCTCCCTGGTGACCAGACGAGCCTGGCGGAAACGCATCACTGCCTTCCCCTATTACATCCACAACGCTACAGGCAATTTTCTCTCCCCTGTCTGGCTCAGAGATCCTCTTCCTCTGCTCATTCTTCTGCCACCCACAATAGACGGAGTGAGTGAGGACGGCCTCCAAGCCACCATCCTGCATGTGCCCGAAGCTCGAGTGCCTCTTCTAACTCATCTTGTTGCAGGCTTGTCTTTAAGCTGAACCAGGATTGACATTCATATACTGAAAGATACCCACAAACTAACAGTTCAGTCTTCCTCTGCTCACCACAGGAAGCTGCTGAATAAAACTGCAGCTCGCTAAAGCTCACCTTTTCTTCTTTTCTCTCTCTCAGTCCAAAAATGATGAATTTGAATTTGGTCCTGACCAGAACAACACTGTAGATGTGAGAGCACTGAGTGTCAGTGTTCCAGGAATATAAGAACTGCACTGATGGGACATTCTGACCCAAATCAGAATCAGAATTAGAATCACTTTATGTGCCAAATGTACAAAGTACACAGGAATTTGACTTGGTAATACAGTGCAATGGAACAAGAAAAGATAAAATGTTTAAAGAGAGTAACTTAAAAGATTAAAAAATATACATTTTTTAATATGTATTAAAATATTCATATGTATGAATATGAATGCTAGTTACAAATAAGAACAAAAGGTATGAATAAGATAGGTATAGTACAGAACAGTAGAAATTTAGAATAATAAAGTATAAAACAAGTTAAGAGAAATAAGTATGCTGCACTCTGCTACACATTATATAAGGCATTGCAGAATGCTTTATATACATACTGAAAATGCTGGGTCAGACTTAACCCAGTTTGAGTTATATGGGTAACCCAACGCTGGGTCATTCTGAGTCATAATTTTATTCTTAAATTGGGTTATTTTGTCCCAGTGTTGGTTCTCTTTAGCCTTTTAATTGGGTTATAATTCTTATTCTTATATTGAATTATTTCAACCCAATTTTGGTTCCTTTTGACATTGTTGTCGGGTTATTATTATTATTATTATTATTATTATTATTATTATTATTAAATGAAGTTATTTTGACCCAGTGTTGGTTCCTTTTGACCTTTCCATTGGGTTATTATTATTTCTGCATATTTTTACCCAGCACAGGGTTATTTGTGAACATCTTTTTTTTTGGTACATCGTTTAGTCACAGAAAAAGTAGAACATGTTCTGCTTCAGTCTTGCAAATCAATAATTTGCATAATGTTTGAGCTGCTTCCAAACAAATGGAATAAACACACAAATTATTAATATTATTTATTCATATTTAAAAGAACACTATCACTAAAAAAGACTCAAAAGAAAGCACAAAACAGGTGGGATGAGTAATGGCAATAACTATTCTGCAATATGCAACAATTGCACATGTATTACACAGTCCTGGCAGGATGGTTGGGTCTGTTGAAGAGGATAGCTACTGTCCATAGTGTGTAGGTGTGTATGTTAAACTGCAGTGTGTACATGTGTTTGTGCGTGTGCACTTGGGGGCTGGGGAGGAAACTAGAGCCCATTTTACACTGGAAAAAAACAAAAACAAAACATGAACACCGACTAACATATAGGTCTTTTCTGCAATGGGAAAGGTTACAATTGGCATTCACTCCCAGGTCAAATGACTCTGCATTAGACATGATTAGTTGTCGGCTTCAGCTCTGATTGGCAGGAACATGGCACCCAAGGGGGGGGCATGCTATTTCTAACCATTTTCGGTGGAGCCAGTGAAGGCTTGTCACCTCTTTTGCCCCTTTTTCTTCCACATGTGCTGCTCGATTCAGTTTGACTCAGTACTGCAGCCCAGGACAGTGGAGTTTGCAAACAGTTCAAGGTGTGTGTTTACTGATGGAGTGCTTGAATTTAGTCAAGTGGCTGAACGGTGTTTAAACATTTTATGCCCTGTAAATTCTTCACAATAACGGTTTCCAATTATTTTGTAATCCAAAGGCTTTTATTATGAAGCACCAAAATCAGGAAATATTGAGTTTTCATTGGCGGGAAGTGAAACTGCTGGAAAGTGGACATAAATAGTAACAGAAGATAGATATCTGATGCTACAAACAGCGACGCACAGGAGAAACTAAACTCCCAACCACACAGATTCAGTTAGAAGCTACAAAAGTACTGAAGACACAGATACTTTTAAAAACTTCTTTCTCCCTGCTGTCCTGCATAGTGATGAGTTCAGTCTCAGCTGCAGAGGACCTGCTGGCAATGGGAAAAGGGTCAACTGCCTGTTTCTAGTGGGTTTAAAAACTTGTATTTACATGCTAATTTTGGTGTAAAAACAGTTTAAGTTGGGTTGTTGAGCAGAGTGATGGCCGCAGGGAGGAAACTGAAACTGCTGATGGTGCTGAACCTGCTGCCAGAAGGGCCACTATCCTGCTGGCCCATTTCCTGGCTCTGACATTGTGCAGAACACAGGTGCCTCGTCCTGGCGATGTGCTCTAGTCTGTGTTTGGTGTGAGCAGAGGATGCAGCATACCACACAGTGATGGAGGAGGGGAGGACATCCTCGATGGTGTCTCTGTAGAACTGGGCATGTACTTTTAGAGAGATGTTCATCTTGCAGAGCTGTCTGAGGAAGAACATTCCCTACTCTGCCCGCTTGATGACATTAGATGAGTGTTTCTCCCATTTCAGGTCACGGTGATGGAGGTGCCAAGAAACTTAACAGACTACTTTTTAGTTTGAGTTTTTACCTCAGAAAGTGTGAGTCACACTGAATCTATGTGTATCATCTTATAGTCAAATTTAATAAAGTTATGACTCAGGGAAACAGTAGGATTTTAGTCATTGCATCAAATGGGCACCATCAGGTCTGTGTGACAGCCACTGATGCTGCTGCATCTGGTGACTGTGTTGGTGAGTGGCAGCCTGGCATCACCAGACTAATTCACAAATGCTAAATGAATGTATACTGTTAAAAGGGTTGGTTCACCCAAAAAATGAAAATCCAGTTATTATCTAGTTTCACAGGAACTGCCTTGCAGAATCTGCTTGTCTGGTATAATCTAAGTCTCCTAAATCCCCAACATGCCAATTTGACTTGAAAGACATCATTTATGCCATGTTTTTAGCCCAAATCTTGCCTGTAGATCCTTAGCTTGGAGCCACGTTCATGTACTGTGCACATCGTCTAAACTGCGTGTGTGTGGCATGATGGTATCTGCACCAAGTGAACAGCATGTTGGGACTTGGATTACGCCTGACAAGGTGTGTTTCTGGCACAGATCAAGTCAGAAATAAAGAAAAAAAGCATAAATAAAAAAAAAAAAAAAAAGCAAAACATTCAATACATATATGTCATATTGTGGGATGTATTTTTTGCATTTTTGTTAATGATTTGTCTTGATTCTGAAGGATGCATGATTTTTCACACCCTGCCTACCTTTGGAAAACTGTATGTTGATTCTGTAAAAGTTTTTCTTCGTCATTGCCAAATGAGTAGGACTTCAGCTGTCAGCTGCTCAGGCTGCTCTTGGATGCAGAGAAAAGTTGATGGCAACTTTTTAACCTTTTCGGTGCAAAGCCATGTCCAAGCTTCTCAACTGGTCCAAGGTTTTGATTTGAAAACTCATGCAGCCCCAAAACAAATCCATAGTCCATCCCCTGTATACATGGTGGTCATCAACAAGAACTGCTGTTTCTGATTGATCACACTGTCTGTCATGTTATTTTTAATGTATCATTGTACCTGGAAGACCTGACACCTGGTTTACCCATCTGGTAAACCACTACATCCCAGCCCAGCCCTGCTTTAACAGGCGGGCAGCAGCATCCAGGACGAGGGTCCATTACACAGCTCATCAGCAGGATGCCTCTCCTGGGCCCTATAAGTGTCTTCTGCATAATTCCAAACTAGCTTAGTCCACTTGGCAATGATCAGCATGCATTTGTAGTAGTCTGTATTTATGCCAGCACAAATTGTCTTACACTGCACAAATACCATCCTTTAACACAGTTACGGGGTCTGCATTTCCAGCAGTGGAGGAACAGAAAACTACTGACTATCTATTTGTGTCCCTGAAGTTTTTGACAGTTTTTTTTTTCAGTTAATAATATACTTTTTTCTTCATTCTGTTCTGAGTGAAGAATTACACTCTTGGCAATTTGCGATTTTCTAATTTACAACAAAACTTTAATTTATTAGTTTTGTATATTTTGAGCAAGTAACAACAAAACTAAATGGGGAGATACTTTTTTAGTTTCTTGTGCAATTTATTTGGTAATGTTTTTTTGTTTTTAAATTAAAGGTCAAATGTTATAGTAGTTTCATTTCATATTATCAAGTATATATTTTGTCCACATCCAGAATGACATCTGAAAGAAACTTTTAAATATATGGTTATTTTTGTGTCTAATTTTTATACTCTGTAGTGGTCATTGGGAATTGGCTTCTTGTGTGCATGTCATGAGTTTGGATTTACAACTGCGGAATGGATTAAATTTATTATGAAGTGGTTTATAGAGTGGGGTTTCTTAATTGTTGTATATGATGATATGGTCACTGCTGTTATAGTTAAGGGGCCAAGTGGAGGCATCACCTTGCTCTGTATCCTCAAATATTTGTAATACAATTTATGTCAACAGAGAAAATGAAGAAAATAACATGAAAGTAAAGTCTTGTGAAATGCAGGCACAATTAACCTAAAGACTGACAGAAATGTTCCTCTCTGCTTCCTAGCAAAAAGTTAGCTTGCTAACTGGCTTTTTCCCGACAGTCAGCAAGTCAGCTCACATCTGGTGTTAAACGTTGGTGTGTCCAGTGACTTTTTCATTAACTTGTTTAGTGTATTTTATTTCGTGAGTGTCACACTGGGACTGTGGCCAATCTGATATATCTTTCCACTCAGTAGTTACATTAAGGGGTTTTGTTGTTTTGGATAATTTGAGCTAGCTCTCCATTTTTGTCACATTGACAGAGATGGAGATTAAACAGTTGTTCCCTAGAATCAACTCTTGGAGAAATCGACACATTTTTGTTGGTTCAAATATGTTGTATAATTTACTAAACCATCAGTCAGTGAGAAGAGTATTATTTTCATTTATCCATTAGTCACAGAAAAAACAAAACCAGAAAACACCTCAAAATGCTCTCAGGAGTTGCACCTTGTCATTAGAGCTGGGATGAAATTATCAGGGGATTTTTGTAACACAGATCTTTTCTCTTGTAACATGGAAAAAAGTTAACAGCACACCACGGCAAACTCTTTACCTGGACTGGGACACAGCCTCCGAGAGTTGATTTACATTGGCTTCAACCAGGACTCTGACTCTAGGACAATGAAGACACAAATCATTAAATGTGCAATATGTAAGTACTGCGGCTAGGGGTCACTCCGGATCCACCTTTTTCAATCCTTAAAATGAACAATGAGTGATGAAACCAAACTTCTATTTATGCTGGGTGGAAGAAGGAATTGAGGAATCTCAAACCCTCAAGAAAATAGCTGCGCTTCAGTCAGATGGTACAACAGCGGATACTTCTGTATCTCTTGCCAGATGACAGCAGGGTGAACAGGTTGTGGCTGGAGTGGGTGTTGTCTTTTACTGTCCTCCTGCTCCCTCCTTTTTCAGCATCAGTGTGATAGTTTTGCTTCATTTTTCATCGGCACCTATACATTACGGCAAACCGTTTGTTCACACAAGTTGGCTACTGTCTTCCTGAATCTTTCTACAGATGTGCGGTAAGATCATTGAATATTTTAAATTAAGGTGACATTATGCTTTCTGCATCTGCGAGCACACAAAGCCTCTCAGGAGTTTGTATGATATATAAGAAAAAATAAATAAATAAACATCCTGTCACCGTCCTCTGGCTCTGGTGGCTCAAACATGTCTGGACATGTCCAATAAAGCTGCTAGATGAAGCATCTGTGGTTCAGGTTGTTTTCAGGTCGCAGTGGTGGCATTACAAAGCAAGAAAACTCAACAAATTTTTGGATCATTCAAATTTAGTTGGGTGGTTTATAATACATTTAAAGGGTGCGACAAACTCAAAACACACATTTATTGTTGCTTTTGTCTTTAAGCATTCTGATGCTATTATAGTGTATGGGTTTTTAGAAACACATGATTAATTCCAAAAAAAAAAAAAAGGAAGGAAAGCCTTTCTTAATAATAAGTTTATGAGGTGTTTTAGGTGGCTCTGGGAAGCTGGGTGCTTGAGGCAATTGGCGACCTTTGCCTAATGGTATGTTCCCCCTGCAAGGGCTGCAAATGTAGCACCGAGATCCAGCAACACTATAAGTGAGATTTTATCACAGTCCCTGTCTGTGATGTGGGCTGGAAAATATCACAACTATTGTGTATTTTCTACAAAAGAAATCCTCTTGATTCCATCAATGAGTTATTTTTGGCACATGAAATAGATGCTGAATGAAACCGTTTGATATATCAGACTCATCACAAGTGATGACACAAACATGGATTTAATAATCTCAGACATCATCATGAAATTATTTGATGTTGGAATTTAACACTAGAAGCGCCAGATTTACATTACTACAGGAATGGCCATAAATGGTCACTTTGACCTCTATTAATCGATTAATGCATTTATTCTGTTAGTTAATCTTTTAAAGCAGGAAAATAACACCAAAATGTAAATTTTGTAAAAATTAATTTTTAGATTTATCAATATGCATGCCATCGCATATCATAAGCTGTAATGACTGCAGTATTTACAGCAGTATTTTTCACTAGGATAATAGCCATCAGTGATTCTATTCGAATTTTAGATTAATCTGGAATTACTTAGAGCGAGAAACAGTTAAATATATTTCATAAGATTATAAACCTTTTATTTTAACATTAGTAATAACAAATGTTTACCTGGAGCCATTACAAAAACAATCAAGTAGTCAAGTACAAAAATAAAAACAAAAAAAGTTGCTATTTGTAATAAGGGTACTTTGTTTCAACATTTTAGAGCTTTAGTGAAAAAAAAAGTGTTACAACCATCCCTGGTCTACACAACTTTATTTTTAACTGAATCTAATTAATTAATTATTTGCATGTTTATGTCGGGAAATTGGAAATCGAGACCACATGTGAAGTTTTATTGACAGAGACAGTGATAGTTGCTAAGCAACCATGATGCATCTCCAACTGTGCAAAAAGTAACAATATAATTTCTGTGTGGTCAATATGATCGCCTATGACTGAAATAGGCAAAAATGATCACACTTTCTTTGCCTCTTGTATAATTTGTATTAAAAAATATATAAAATCAAGATGTTTTAAATGAAAATACAGACACTTTTTGGCTGTTCTAGTGTTAAACATATATTGAACACATATTGAATGTGTAAGATCAGATGATGCTATGAGTGAAAAGGACATTTATGGCATTTTCTCCGTACAGTAGAGTTGTGTATTAGTAAAGCACACATGTACATGGCACATTTTGCAGGGGACACTTTGTTTTTCTCAGTGAATTTTAGTGTTGGAGACAAATCCAGCTGCCTGTGTGGTACAGCTGGCTGTGACTGTGACTGTGAGTCCCACAGACTGTACGGCTATCTGTGATCTGTGTGTGAGACGATGACATGTTGCTCCTCTCCGTGCCAGTAAAGCAGCGGGGTGGATTTTTAAGCTGAGAATTATCTTGCCAAGATGCTTTTGGATCCGGGTAGCGCTTTTTGTTGTGATTGACAACGCGCAAATAAAGCAGCATTTTTAGAGTACAAAGTGACAAAACGTTATATTGTAATCGCTCAGACCCCTTCGCTCCAGCTGCAAGCAACTGGCTCGTCCACAGAATGAGAATGCATGAATTCCTCTGGTTCCAAACGCTTTGGAGAAGAATGCCATTGTTCTGTTATTGTACCAGTGAGCCAATAATGTCTGTCACACTGGCAGTGGCAATTATTTCACTCCTACCGGCAGCTGTCGGTTTTCACAGTCATAAAGATAACGTTCAGTGGCACTTTGGTGCAAAAAAGGTGAGAGCAATAGTGGGGGAAAACCCACTGTGGTGAGTGACAACGTTGTTAGAGTCAACAGTGATCTCTGAGGCCTGCTCTACGGCTACTGTACATGACTTTTATTATCTCATCAGAGTCAAATCATACAAGGAGGAAGGGAGATCAACTGACATGTACTGTACTGAGGGAGAGGAGGGAAGAGGAAGAAACAGAAGAGAGAGGGCAGGGAGTGAGAATAGATGATACAGATTTCATAAAGATTTTTCTTGAAACTTTCTGCCCCTCCACAAAGACCTGAACTGCACTGTAAGGCCAGACAGTAAAAGCAGGGCTCAACAATAAGGCTTGTTCTGTTGCCCAGGATGAGTAAAATGCCATGCTGGGCAAATAAATCTAGCAACTCACTTGCCCCAATGGGCAAAGTGATAAAAAAAAAAGAATACAACTATTAAACTGATTAATTCTGATAAAGATTTAATGATTAAAGTAACTTTTCAAGCAAAAAAAGTAAGAAAATGCAGTTTTCGGCCTGTCATATGGAGATTCCCTGGTTTTCTTTGTCTATTATCATAATAAAAAGAATATCTTTAGGTTTTAGACAAAACAAGAAGACATCACCTTTGACTGAAAAACTTGATGGACACTTTTTACTATTTTATGACATTTCATAGATGTCGCAGCCCTAGATTTAACATGATGCTGAACTTAAATCTTATTGGCATATTGTCATACAGTATAGTCTTATTTGACAGCTGCTAACAAGTAAAGCAATTTATACCAGCCAAGTAAAAAGGGGCAAGGAGATTTCAGACACACTTGCCCGGGTATTTGACAACCTGGGAATGAGACTCACTAATAAACAATAAATAAAATATAAAATATCTTTCTCCAGAACCGCTTGCAGCAGCTTCGATAATAGTGTTATCAGTGTTAACATGGTGTTTTCTTTTCTTTTTTTTTTTTTTTTTGGAATGTTTACTCAAAATATAGTATATATTAATTAATGCTTAAAAATTTATTGGGGGTCCTGGGGGACCCAACTGTAAATCACCCCCTCTTAAATCCTGCCCCTTTTTTGCTCTGTGCTCCAATTACAGTTGAGAAAATTTGGTACCTCAGTCAACTTTCACTTTTCCTATTTTCTGTAGTTAGATACATATTGTGCTAGACTCATCTATGTAGAAAAGAAAACAAAAGTTTAAAGAAGGCTAAAAGATGTAAAATGGACATATATCGTCACGTCTTGCCAGTTGATTCCACCAAGGACGGCACATCTGCGTCACGGTTCTGATCTGTTCTCCACATGGCTGCAGGCCCCACCAGCAGTGTTTCAGAAGCATTTCAGTAGCAGAGTGTTTTGCTGCCTGATTGTGTTTAATTGGTCAGATTTTCTTGATTAGGTCCTCTTTCCTTTCTCTTTGTGCTTTTAGCAGTAGCCTAACATGTAATTTTTAAGCTGAAATATGTTAACATCAGTCTTAACAGTTCATCTGAGTTAAATTAAGTTGTGTGGTTTTACAGTGTGTTTGAGTGTGTGATGAGATGAAAGTCTCCTGACAGAGGAAGGGCTGGAGGCCGGTCTCAGTGGTAGGCATCACATTGTTAAAGTTCAACCTTGCAGAAGCTAGTCAAACTGTCTGTCCACTCTCTCCTCTCTCAGGCCCTGCCTTCTCATCTATCATGACCGACTGCCCACGCTCACGGCCATGATTCATTTCCGAGTCCGTATGAAAGAACGCCGAGCGGCAGGCTTCACTGCTGTGCTAGTCCGAGGAGCTGGGAAAAGAGAGGAAGGAAAAATGAGAGGATAGCTGAGAGACAAGAGGGATGTTTGATCCGGAGACAAAAGGAGGAGTAACACTACTTTTCCTCAGGTCAGTCTGTCAATTAGCCCGGTTCTAGCCGTCAGACGGAGAGGTGTTAAAGGTGGAGGAAGGCAGGGAGCAGGGCTGCAGAGAGGGGAGGAGGGCAGCCGAGATAAGAAACAGAGGCTGAGGACGGAGAGCTGGGAGCTGACTCGTCTGTGAAGAAAGGCAGATGAAGCTGACGCGTCTCTGCGAGAGCCTCGCAGGCTGGAGGAGCGTTTCTTCTCCCTCTGTCTAAACTTTTGTCTTGTTCACAGCGAGAACGCCCTGTGATCTTTCCTCGCCGTATCCTGTAAACACAGCAACAGGAGAGGTGTGCTGTCGTTTACCACCACGCTCTCCCTGACAGAAGAGCAGAGAGCCGAAGGGAGGCAAGCGAATGGAAAAAAAAAAAAATACAGGAGGTTGTGAAACAAATTGAGGTCAATCCACGCAGCTCATGGGGAGACAACGTGTAGCAGGCAGACAAATACAGTATCTGTGGCATTCATATGGAGCGAGGATTTACATAATGTGACAGTGCATTAAGAAACATCCGGGACACAGATCATTCCTTTAATCCTGGTCGACACAAAACCTACTCGCCCTGTCGAGCCCACCTGATCCGGTGCCCAATCCATCCCCAAGTCCTCCGTGTTTTACACTGGCAGCTAAACTCATCCAGCAGCCATCTGCATGTGGAGATCATTTGGGCTACATCACAGGGTGCATACACTCTAAAAAAGAGCATTTGAGAAAAGTTAGAAAAGTAAAGCAACTTTGAATTTACTTAACTTGGTGATTTTTTTTTTTCTCAGGATGGGAAAGGCATGACCCGCCCTGCTTGGCTTTCCAGATCTTCTCAACCTTACCAGCTGATTCCACCAAGCACGGCATGTCTGCGCCACGGTTCTGATCTGTCCCCCACATGGCTACAGTGTTTACTTGCTCAGATTTTGTTAATAAGGTCCTCTTTACTTGCTCTTTGTGCTTCTACCATGGATAAACAGGCATGGTTAAATAGTTTCTTTTTTTGTCTGTCTTTTTGATCATGGGTCTGCACGGGGTCTTTTATTTTGAAAATTAACCGGATTCTCCCTGCCTTTTCTGTGTCTGACTTCCTGCCCGTTTGATCTGCTCTGTGCTAATTGACGCAATATCCATCAAAAATAGACTCAGCGCAGGTGCAGGTTACCCTACCCAATCACACTGCTAATGAACCAATAAAGAATCCCCGACAAATGACCCAAACCAACAGGTAACAAGAACCAGCCAATCAGGGTCAGAGTAGGTAAGGTCACAACTTTGCTCTCCTGGAAAAAAATAAATAAAAAATTGGGGCTAATTTGTTGTGTCAACTTAGGTTAAGAAGTTCACTCAAAGTGTTATCTTAAGTTTGTCAAACTTAATATCACTATTTAGACTACTCATGTTTGTCATGGATTCAAAGCCACAAAGTTTTCTGAGGAGCCAAATAGCTGATGAATCAAAGTCCAAAGTCTGTCTTTTTAGCTCTGTTTTGGTTTTCACCAACTTCTGAGAAAAAAATAACAACATACTCACGTCATGATGATTATTTTCTTACCTCAAAGAAATCAGCTTTTTCTTTTCTCATGATAATGGCTTGATTTATATTGTTATCTCAAGAAAACAAGCTTTGTTATGAATAAATAAATAATAATGAACCCGTTCATCAGTTACCAAAAAAAACAAGCTTGCCATCTTGAGATAAAGAAAGAGTTTATCTGTTAGCACAAGAAAACAAGCTTTGTTATCTTTATTTTTTAAAAATTCATCAACCATTCTATTCACAGCAATGAAAAGGCAAGATCTGTCCCGCTGAAGGCTGGAAGAATCACTGGACAATTGTACCATTTCAAATTTAGCAAGTTGTCTGGACAGCTTGTTGACTCACACCCACCATCTTGTCTTATTGTGACACACAGAGAGACAGACAAATATAGAGAGAGATTGGAGACAAATATCCCCAAATATGGATATTTTTTTGCAGTGCTGCTGCTGATTGTTTCCAGTCTAAGAACACACAGTTTTCATTTAATCAAATGTAATAAAATCTAAGGTGTTCTTAAGTCAAGTACATGAGTAGTGAATTGAATCGAAATATTAAGTTTGACAAACTGTTGATGAACTACTTATCCTAAGTTTTTTTTTTTTTTTATTTTGTACAAACAAAGTCTGTCTTACACAACCTCCATTTGATTGTACTGTACAAAAAGATGAAAGTCCTTTTCACATATCCAGTTTTGAAACATTTCCCAAAAAGATCTAGTATAATTACAAAAAACAAGTGTTCTGAAGTTTCAATATTAGGCTCACAAAACATACTTTTTTCCCCAATATCTTCTTCCAATTCTTTTTCTTAGAAAATCATGAAAGAGATACATATGATTTCTAATGTTAAAATGAGTCTCTTTAGTTTTCAATAAAGAGGAAGAGTGATGTATCTAGTTTTACTTCTAAACCTAATCTATTTAGGATAATCTTTTAACAGATTTTTCCTTTTTACTACTTAACCTAAGATGACACATCGTGTTAGCTCTTAGTTGAATAAACTCAAAAAGGTTTTGCAGCTGGTTTCTTTCCTCAACGTTGCTTCATTTTTTTTTACAGTGTACTCTCCCAACCAGGGCTTAAGTTGGATTTGCAGAAGGCTCTATATCATATCATTTGCGCAATTTGCATTGTGCTCCTTTACTCTGCCATTATCGTAATTGAGGGCTGCGTATTGTTGGTGGATCAGAGGAAGTATTTTGCATTGGGGGTACAGGAATTCCGGGCAATGATCTGCGCCGGGAGGAAGGCAGGCAAAAATGCTAGTTTAGAACCACTGCGATTAGATTAAGAAATCCAATTTTGACATAAAGGCAAAGCCGTCAGAAACAGATGGAGCGCCTGTGAAATCCTTGCCTATCACTCAAGTCAAAAAACAAGATTATCTCCAGCAAGGGAGGAGAGAAAGTGGTCCCTCGTTTGTTATTTTTCAGCCGCTCTCTTTCATTCCGATAAAGCCAGACTCTTTCTGCTTCAAATACCAGCCCGAGATGATGTCAGGCAAGAGCAATCATTCTTTGGCTCCAACAGACGTGTGCAAATGACTAATGATCCTATCATACTGACGCTATAAAAGAAATGAAGAGGATATTGGAACAACAAAGTGAAGATAGTCCGGCTCTTTTGTGAAGCATGTGTTTTATCTCCCCTCCATACATCAAGCAAATGTTGTGAGACGCTCTTTATGCTTTGACAAAGTTAGTTGGGAGGCGCAGCCGGCACGCTGAAAGATGTGTCTGAGTTGTAAACATCACAATTAAGTCCTCAAGCTGTAAAACAATGCATTTTGCTATTTCACAGCCTGTATGTTGAGTGGGAAGCCAAATTCAGAGAGCGGTCGACAGCTCTACCCACTGCCATGTCCATACCACAAAGCTAAAATACATTTCGGATCCAAAAATTAACAACCTACAGCTAAAAAGCAGGCATTGAAGAACAATAGGATGCATTTCACTCAGTTAAATCAAAGCAAAACTGCTGCCAAGTCTTGATGCCAAGTCCAAAGTTAGACTAATGGAGAAATAGAATTGAGACAGTGAAACAGAGGGGGGAGGAACTCACGATCCTGATAGAATCCTGATATAGAAACATTTTCTGTAAGCCGGGCATGCTTTGAAAAGTTGAGTGCAGATCCACACTTTCACAAGCCAACAGTTAGCGAAGAGCAAAACTCAGACAACAAAACTACCAAGGGAAGCAAAGCAAAGTTCAGCTACTCTTGGAGACTGATGGAGATTAAAAAAGCTTGTATCGATTGTGTGAAACCAAATAAAGGTTGCCGTTAGCAGCAGCCCTCCTCTCTCGCAGATTCGAGCCAAGACGTTTCAGGGAGTTGAATAAAGACGCTGTCTCCTGCACAGACATGTTCGGGCTCATCACGAGACCAACACACTGCAGCTCAAATGGAAGCAAATGGAGAAAACACAGTTACAATACTTACCAATCTGACAACACATGAGCTGCGTTTTGAAATGCTCTACAAAAGAAACACACACTTTCGTTCACCAACAGACAGAACAGAAAAATGAGAAACACCATTTTATGTTATTTCATTTTATTTTGGGGTGCAAATTGGATTGGTGCCATTTGTTGTAACCTTTCAAAATCAACTTGTCAAGTTGAAATACTCGCTTCACTTGACATGAACACCACAGCCGCCGTGTCCCCCTTTGAAATTTCCATTCTAGACCGCAATGTCTGTTTTGTGTGTCCGTTTCACATTAAGAGTGAAACAGACAGAGTTTAAAATTAATGCTGCATCTTTGCCGAATGAGTAAGTGTCTGTTTGTGAGTTGAGAGAAATCATTAATAATCCTGTAGAAGACATAGATGTTTATATCTGTTTAAATTGAGCAAAATGTTAATGGAGTTTGGCAGCCACTTGACTCAAAATCCAGGGTGTTATTTCAGAGCAGTGGACTTTTGTTATCAGGATAACATGCTTAACTTTACATTGACAGACAGCTGACAGTTATAAACAGCTGAACAACTTACAGTGGAGGGCTCGTCATTGCTTGTTTTAAACATTTTTTTTTTTACAGTGCCTGATTAATGAAGAGACACACGATGGATTACCATCTTAATATATATATGTGTGTGTGTCTGTATATATATATATAATATATGTATTATACACACACACACATACATACATACATATAACAAAATAGTAATAATAAAACATATTTTTACTATAAATATATTGTAAAGGTTAATTTCAAATGTCACATTACAGCTGAAATAGGGCACTTAGCATTCACATGTGATTGCTGCACCACAAGATATACAGTACGTCAACACTCACTTTTGACTGCAGTTCTGCACTTTTCCTAACACTCAGAGCTTTTTCTGTGCTCTCTGTTCACACAATGTCATTATTTGCACACTATGGCTGAATATGAGGGCCTGCTGTAATTCCCCGACTCTAAATGTTAGTGTGTTGGTAAGTACAGCTCGTAAGGATTGTTTGCAGCAGGCTGTGGAGAAGCACTGTCAAATATGCAATTACTCTCTAAATGTCAACGTGTTGCTATACTGTATGGCTGATGCTGTGAACCTAACTTGATTTTTCTACTCTTATTGGAACAACTGTTATATATTAAACATAATATATGTTTGCTTATTTGCACATGGCCTCACTTTGCTCAAGCCTTCTCTATCTGTTGGTGTTTTCTGAAGTTGCACTGGGCTCCTGATGAACATGAGTCCAGTTTCTCTCTTGTTTTTAGCTCTGTTTTGGGTCCCCACCAACTCCTGAGAAAAATATGTCGTTTTAGCTCCTAAAGGCTGTTGTTCTTGGAATAAAAAGTTGATGAGTGCTGGACTGAACTAAAGCCTACACTTGATTTGATTTATTTTTACATAATAAATTAATAATAAATAAATAAGAAAATAATAATTAACGCATTATCACAAGAAAATAAACTTTGTTATCAAAAAAAAAAGACTCATGATCTGGAGATAATAGTATTAAAATATATTTGTAAGTATGGCTTTTCTTGGCTTTTGAACAAGAGGCCATGAGCATCGACATTGTTTAAAGTCCAACAATCACAGAGCACGAACAAGCAACATCATTAAGCAGTTCACAGCAATCAAAGGCAAGATGCTTCCTGATGAGGAGGAAGGTATGAAAAAGGTAGCCCCCTCGCCCCCCCCCCAAAATCACAGAGGTTAGTAACAGTAACTGGGATCTGACATTTGCATAGTCACATGATATTTCTCAACCTCAGAAGGCGTAAGAAAAATGCTCAGCCTCAAACTTCCTCCAACTGTGTCTAATCAATGTGGAACTAAGTCAAAGGAAGAAGTAAATCTGGCAACGCACTGATCACTAAGCTACAGGGACTTCATCCGCTTTTATCAAAATATTCCTGCATGGTTAGAAGAACAGGTTGCCTGTTCTTAGAAATGTGAGGTCTTTGATCAGTCAATCCACATAACTCCCCGTGGTTGTGAAATATGGCTCTATCCACTGAAATAAGGCTCCCGTGATTGATTGTAGGTCCGGAAAAGGAGGACATAAAAAATCTAACATGACAGAACATGGAATATGGCTGGAAATGTTAATTTAACTCTCTTCCAGTGGAAAGCTGGATGGATGGATGGAAGGGAAGATGGATGAAGTGACTTGAAGGTAATTAGTTGTCAAATTACTCTGAAAGTCCAGTTTAGTACAATTTGCAATGAAAGGAGTCACATATCATGTTTACCTCATTACAAGTAATGTACAGTAGTTTGTCAAATGAACGCTGCTTAATTATAACTTGTAGTAAGAAGCCATTTGGACATGTTTGCAATTTATGCATAGTGCAAAAAAAACACTATGTCAGGCCCAGATACTGTATCAATGCCTGCGGCAGCACAAACAACTCAGCAAGAAACCCCCTCTAAACACATTCCCAAGGCTTGATGTACTTACAACACTCTCTTTGTGACCAAGCATGCTCACAGCATTGCTAACATTCACTAATTATTCACTAAAAAGTCATTAGCATACATCATCTAGGAACCATGAATGTCCAAATCAAATTTTGTGTCAATCCACCAAATAGATGTTGAGATATTTGACTGGAATAAAAAGAAATCTGACCTGTTGGTGCCACGAAATGAAAATGTCATCAGTCATCAGAGTTCATCCCCTGGATACCTTGAATATTTAATGGTAGTAAAATATGTCAGTCATTTTTAAATTTTGGAAATGTCCCATGACGTCTTTCCTAAAATTGGAAAAAAAAAAAAAAAAAAAAAAAAGAAAACACACAAGAGGTTCATCTGATAGATTTTATCCTCACTGGCGACCATTAATTAGCTACTTTGACCGGCTGTCTGCTGATGAAATTTTACAATCATGGCATGTCCTCGTCCTGTTTGCTGAGTGTGAGTTTGTTGCCCCCTGTTCGTCACCTGGCCCTCCATCTGTGGATATATGCATGGATGTGGGTGCTATGTACTCCTCCAGTGTTCCAGTACACTTAGCGTTATTAATAACTCATTCCTCCATTTCATTTTATCCCTGTTTGTTTGTTTTGTTTTGTTTTGATTTTTTGTACATTTATATTTTTTAATTAAGATTTTGTCTTGCCTTCCTGTCTATTATTGCTCTTTCCTTACAATTTACTATAACTGAAAATGTCTTGTATTCTATTTCTCCGTATTGTGCAACAATCTCTTGCATTGTTGTTGATAAAGTGTTAAATATATAAATATATAAAAGGGTATAAAGATATTTCAGTCAAAACAATAACTGTTCATCTATGACAGTGTATTAGTGCCACTGTAAGTTAAAAAATGAAAAAAATGAATAGATAACATTTATAAAGATTAAAGTTGTAAATTTATGAGAAAAAAAAGGACTTTCAATCTAGGAAGTTCTGAGTTTTTTTTTTCATGGAATATTGCTCTCCTCCCCAAGGCTTTTTCTTTCTTTTGTCACAGTCCATCTCACTGTGGCACTATAGGAAAAATCACAGGATCACCAAAGTTTGTGGACTTCCTCTGGGAACATGAATGAACGTCTGTCCAGAATTCTGGCTGTCCACAGCTCTGCTGCTGACCCCGTGCTTCACTAATGGACAGCCAGCTTGCCCAAAGATGATTTTCCACTTTGGCGGACAGTCGAGGTGTAGGCTATTCCGTTCTATTTTTCTCGACAGATTTCAGTCCGGAGGAAAGTGGTGGACTGACCTACCGCTCGACAGACCGTTCATACTGTCCCCAGTGCCACTTGTGTGTCTAAAAACACAGAACAGATCAATGAAACAAACAGAATCTGACCTGTTTTTCAGGCCCAAAGCTCTTCAGTCTGTAACTATGAAGGCAAACATGGAAGGTTTGGAGGTTTGGGGATGTTTGATAAAAAATTGTAGCCTACCCGGTTCTGTTGCCACAATGGGTCTTATTGGGGATTAACTCCCTTGGCTTGAGCTTCATATATCTATAGAAAAAATAGCATAAAACATCAAATTTATCAGCTGAGATGCATGTGACTGTTGCTCAACTGTTCAGAACCATGGACAGCGCTGGTAGCTGCGTGTAGACAACATATTCCAAAATGTAACATTTGCACTAGTTTACGTCTAATGTCTTATATGATCTTTTTCTCATTTCTCATTTCCTTGCGTGATTTTCTTTTACATATTCGTCTACATGCATATTGTATGAGCATTGTTGGCGGGAGCCTGACAATATGAATTTCATTGCCAATGATTGCTTTAATGTGATTGTTGTGCTCATGGAAAATAAAGAACTTTAACTAGTTCAACTGAGATGAAATGTATATAATATAATGCAGGATTTGTCCTAATGTGTAGACGTGTACATGCACACTTAACATAATCACCCACTCAGTGTATGTTCACGATTTACTTATGAAACAACTTGTGCTCTATGCTCTGCAATTCTTTACCTTTATTTGTTCAGTTTTATCGTCCTTGTTTTTAGCTGTATGTCTATTCTTGTGTAAGTACATTGAGAGTACATTGTAGGTGGACACGCACATACTTAATAAAGCCAATTCTGACCCTGAAATGAATACTTTTATTCACTGATAGTATTGATCAAATGTTTGCAATGGTGCTTGAATTGAAAAAGCATAACAATAGCATACTGCATAACAGTAGCCGTATGTTGTTTAAATTAATCAGCACAAACTGGACTCCTAAGTTCCTTCAAGTGGGCTCAATAGGATAAATTAAAGGGCCATGACGGCCAGATGGATATGAGAGGGAATATGCTCCAGGCCAATCAACAGGACTTATCCAACCATCCAAAACCAACCAAATCCAGTTTTATCCAACATACCCTACATGACAGAATAGGTCACCTGCCAATTACTCCCATAATAACATATATTACCTGTGGAGAGTACCGGTAGTGACAGGCTTACCAGATGTGGTTTACGCTGTCACTGTTTAGTTAGGTTTAGGCACACCTGCACAACCTACTTGATCAGGTTTAGGCAAAGATCATGGTTAGGAGTTAAAATAAGTACGTTACATATGTCACACCTAGGAAGGGTTAGGGTTAGGGATACTGATGCAACAGATATCCATAAAAACAAACAAACAAACAAACAAAAAAAAACTTAAGTTATTCAAAACTTTAAATGACTCCACTTTTAGTTTTTTGTTTTCACAAATGACAGGAACCACAGTTTCCTGGGTTAAAGTCCTATTTTTGTTTGCACCATCCATCCACCACACTTCCTCTATATGTGGACTTTCTCGCTCTGTATACTCTATATATATTCCTGTCACACTTACTCCACCCACAAAAGGTTGCTGCCTAATAATAATGGACATAGAAGTCAGAATAAGCTGCTTGCACATACAACCAACACGCATGTTCGTCTGGTGAGGATGGGCTGTATTTATTAGGGCTGGCTATTGGTACCTTTAAGGTATTTATTGAAATAACCCAGTACCAAATAGAATCAAAACTTCTCCAGTCAAATAGTGCCTGCATTCAATCCTTTAGGTACCCGGATCTAGAAGAACCTTTGAAAAAAGTATCAAATAAATACTTCATTGTTATGTGTATGACTTTAAGGGTGCTGGTATGGCAGCTGGATTCATGAAATCACTGGATAATGTGAGAATCCATCTCGCCAGGTTTCAAGTTATCCATTTGTATCCGCACCAAAAGTGGTGCAGCCAATCAGCATCCTAGGAGGGACTACTCACAACTTCTTGTGTGGTTTTAGGTGTGACAACAGCGAGAAGTGTCTATGGTGGCTCCTGAAGAGGTTAGTGTAAATATTGTAATAGTTATATCAGAACTAGACTGTATTTCTTCATTGAAAGAAAAGCAAAGAACGGCACTGAAGGCTTTTCCTCCATGGAAAAGATGGTTTTGCTCTTCTTCCAACTGGCTTTAGCAAGAGTTTGATCTGATTGGTTGAACTTAACCCATGTTGGACATGATAGACTAATGGTTCATCCAATCACCTGCCAAATGCTTTTTGAAAGTGCCTGCCCTTTTCCAATCAGTTTCTAAGGACAACTTCCCAGATGGTTCTGTGTAACAAACTAACTTGGTAGCAGTTTTAAACGAGGTTAATATGAGGAAATTATTAGACATCCACTTCTTTTCGCAGTTGAAAATGATTGTTTTCAGATGTGTTGTTAATACTTATTGTAGTGCTGAATTGAACACAAGGCAGGACAGTATTTGTGTAATTTAAAGCCGAGCCACAACAAGAGCTTATGGAAGAAACTTTGTCTGGGTATCTGTGGCTCACAAACCTAAAAAAAGACAGTGTTTGCAGATGTGTTGAAGAATAAGAAACACATCTTCTGTTCTGCTACTCAAGGTGTCCAGGAAATAGCTATATAGCTCAGAAGGCTCTTGCCTTCTCCCACAGACCCGACCTTTATCCGCTACCAAACTAACTGACAGCCTTATAAATGGAAACATTACAACCTTAAGCAGTGTTACTGCTTGACAGAATTTAGCTTTAATCTGCTGAGACTGTTCAGAACTACAAACTCGTATACTCGACTGGAGCTGACCTGACTTGACTCGGCTGCTGCTGGTACCAGCTCTCTCGTTCAGACTCGCTGCCCTCCACATTTCATGTACGTGCAGAACTGCAGCCCGTACGCCAAAGACTACCGAAGAGACTCCTCGGGGGCCTCAGGGCTCGCCAGGTTTGTTCATGTGCCAGAATCAGACAGTAGACTCAGTGCTCGTTAGCCTGTTAGTCTGTGGATATTATTCCTCAGGCCTGCCGAGTTTGGCGAGAGTCTCTGCTGCAGTTTGGTTGATGGTAGAACTAATTCTTGTTTTGCGTGATGATTTAAAGGGATAGTTCAGATTTTTTTTTTAAAGAGGCGTTGAATGAGGTACTTCTCCATAGTCAGGGTATTACCTGCCTACAGTAGATGGTGGTCGACACGCCCCCAGTTTGGAGAAGCAGCTGGAGTACCAGTTTAGGAAGCTACATGTTTTTTTGTCTGTTTATGTCTTTTAAGTAGTTTTTAGTGTTCTTACTTCTTTTAGGTCTTGTCATGTGTTTTTTGTCTTTTTGCGTCTTTAACATTGTTTTTTGTCGTGTTACATATTTTTTTGTCTTATGTCCTTTTTTTCATAGTATGTCTTTTATGTCGTTTTTCATCGTCTTTTTTTAATCTTTTTACATTTGTCTTGTTACATCTTCTTGTCTTGTTATGACTTTTACATATTTTTTAGTGTTGTTATACCTTTAATGTCTTTCATGTGTTTCTTATCTTTTTGCATCTTTAACATTGTGTTTTGTCTTGTTACATTGTTTTTCATCTTGTTACATTCTTTTTGGTTTGGTATGTCTTTTATGTCATTTTTTCATCTTATTGCATCTTTTTTGTCTCATTGCGTTATTTTTTTTAGTATTGTCACATCTTTTACGTTGTTTTTGATCTTGTCACGTCTTTTTTTGTCTCATTTTCTCTTCTAACTTCTGTTGTACATGATATGTACTGATGGATACACCAAGAAATTATTTTTTTTTCTGTGTGGACACAGAAAAAAAATGTAGGTTAGGTTCCATTTAGGTTGAAATCAAAATCAAAATAATTTTTAAATAAGTTTGCCTCAACTGCATTAAAACTAAAGTAGTCTGCTTTGAAAATGTAAGGAGGAGAAAGAACAGATATTTGAAAAAAGTAAAAGTAAAAGAGAGAGAAAGAGAGAAATAAATACCCGATCAAAGTGCAGCTGCCTGAAAATCAACTTAAGCACAGTAACAAAGGCATTCTATCCCCGTCTTTATGTTCATTCTGTGCATATTTTCTATTCTCATCTTTATCTTATTTTTACTATTATTATCAAGTGGCTTTTATTCTCTGTCTTATTTTGCATTAATAAAAGCATTCTATCCCGGTTTTATGCTCTTTCTATGTCTTATTTTATGTGAAGCACTTGGTGCATGTAATTGCCTTGTTGTAAAACACTTTGAGCTGCATTTCTTATAGAAAGCTGCTGTACAAATAAAATGTATTATTAGACAGTGACATTACTATTTTTTCACCAATTAACGGATTTGATTGGCTGTAATAAGAGGAGTTCTACTAGCAGCATTCTGATCAGTTATCATGGGGCGGCATCGTAAAAGCAAAACATATGAAATATATAGTTCCCTCTTCTGGATAGTGATTTTCTTTTATTTTTTCAAAGGATATATGATTTATAGAACAGGTCAGTAAGAAATTTAATATCAGTTGGACTCCACTATAAGTCATGGTATAGCTTTTAAAATGAAGAAAAACAGTATAGAGCAAACAGCTCAGTCCCATGTCCACATACCTCATTTTAACTGTCTCTTGTTGTTAATATGGGCATCAACAGAAGAGCAATAAAACAGTCTTGGAGTAAATATAAGTGAAGATGAACATTACAGACTAAGTAAAAAATAAAAATGTAGCTAAAAACGACTTTATCCGCCCTGTTTGTTGCTGTCCTGTTGTGAAGCGTAATGAAGTGTTCCCGTCGTGGAGCTGCAGTGGCGTCGCTTTAGGCCTGCCCTCGCCGCCGCGCAGCCCTCCTTCACTTTCACATCCTGTCACAGCACAGAGCTGCGGTCCAGAGAGGATGAAAGAGGACCTGACTCTAATTGAATGTGGTTAACACTAACTGGAAACAAAACAGCATGTAATAAATGTCCATTTTAAAGAGCCGAGCTTACATGACAGAATGGGGGCAATGAATTAGACATACAGTAGAGATAGGCTGCCTGCTGAGAGCCGAGGATCAGCTGTGCACCCCAGCGCTGCCTTCAAAATACATCCAGATAGTAAATTCTGCTGCACATTACAGAAAGTCTTCACAAGAAAAAATCTTTTTGATGTAAAAAGAGTAAATTACTCTGCTCCTCTTCTGGCTGTGGCTACAGTTAGTGAGGCAGAGGGTGGAAAAGATTTTATATTTAGATTTTTTTTAACGCTAGAATTGGCATAACTACTAGAATAAGTGGTCATTTTGACCTTTGACTTTATACACATTATTTCTGATAATAAATGCATTTATTCTGTTCTGTAACAACAAAATGTAAATTTTGTAAAATATATTTATATATTCATCAGTATGCATGCCTTCGTGTGGAGTAAACCGTGATGATTGCATATTTGTACAGCAGTATTTTTCTGTAAGATAATAACCATCAGTGACTGATTCAAATTTTAGATTCATCTACAAACAGTTAAATGTATTTTATAACATGTTATTTAAACATTGATAATAACACCTAGTACCATCACAAAAATAAATAATCATGGCCTATGATAAAAGGCTGGAAATGAGTACAAAAATAAAACCAAAGAAAACTGGAAATGTTGTTATTTCTAACAAGTAAGGGTACCATGTTTCATTTAAGAGCTTTAACACCAAAAATCAGTGAGTTGTAGGTGCTGAGACATAAAGTGTGACAACAAGCCCTGGTCTCCCCTATTTTATTTTTAATTGAGCCTAATTAATAAATTATTTGTACTTTAATATCAGGAATTGGAAATCCAGAACACTTGTTAAGCTTTATTGGCAGAGACGTTGATAGTTGCTAAGCAACCAAGATGCTTTTGCACAGACGACTGTGCAAAAAGTAACAATATAACAGTGGCAATTTCTGCGTGGTCAGCAAACATGAAAGGAGAATGTTGACCGAGGTTCCACCAGGTACCAAGCTTGCACAATATTTATTGTTGCACAGAGAAAAATGGGGTGAGACTTAGGAAGAGTCAATTAGTGGGGGGTCTAGGGTCAGATTGTAATTTAAAACAAATTTCTTCCATTTCTACACCACCTAACCTCTTGGATTAAGTCAAGAAACAGCTACCTGCAGTCTGTTTATCCTCCACTACAAACCAAATAATAAAAATATCAGGGCTGATGCAAAATATTAATAACCATATAACACTTACGAGAGACGACTGGGCTCAGTTTTTCCCACAGGATCTTGTGAGATGGGTGGGTGGACCTCAGAACTTCTAAGAGGGTCTGGGGACATGCTCCACTGGAAAAGATTTAGTACATTTACAAGTTAAATGTATCAATTTGGTAGACCTTAAGGGAATTAAGAGGCTTCAGTGAATTACAATTCCCAACCCTTGTCCTTGGGACCCACTTCCCTGCATATTTTAGCTGTTTCCCACTCCATCATGTCTTATTCAAATAAACAGGTCGTTATCAGGCTTCTGCAGACTGAGGCTTGATGACGAACTGATCATTTGAATCAGGTGTTTTGGAGCAAAACATGCATGGCAGTGGGCCTCCAGGACCAGGATTGGGAGACACTGCTTTAAAACACCAAAGTTACACATAACTTGAAAAATGACTGATTTGCTGGAGTCTGGTGGCTTTGAAGACAGTGAATTTGGTTTATATATGGTGGTTACCTGTCAGATGGCAGAAGTAAAGCAGTGAAAATATTCCAAATATAGTGCACACTTAAATTGATATTGTTTTTGAAAGTGGTTGAAATAAAGCTAATAGACACTGACTGTGGATAAGTACCTCATACAACTCCACTTCAAAAAATCTGAACTATCCCTTTAAGAACTCACCACAGATTATGCAACTCACCAATGGTTTGTTGCTTCCAGCAGCAGCAGCTTGTGATTTAAGCAGAATATCAGTGTACAGTAGCATCGTCTCGTCTGCATGCTGCGGTGCTCCAGCTTATTCTGATTTTACCCACAAAACCCGGCAAGGAAGAGATTGCGAGAAGTCGAGTGAAGACGTACCTAGAGGGAGGCAGAGAAGGAGATGGCAGGCGATGTGAGGGAGCAGCTGCCAGGGGGAGGAGAGGAGTGGAGGTGGAAGAGAGTGAGAGAATGGAGGAGAAGCTGGGGACCTGACACATCTGGTTAAGGTAAAAAAAAAAAAAAAAAGAAAAAAGGGAGTGATGTGGAGGGAGCAGATCTAAAGTAAAACCCCTGACTCTTTCTTAAATAGAGCATGAAGACCACACGCTCGCTGAGAGGGACCCGCCTGTTGCCAGCAAACTGGGCCGTGATTGCATAGTTTATGGCTGAGGCATGATGGGTAAGGATTAAAGATGGCTGCCCTGAGGGCATACAGCAATACCATTACTCTTGATGGATTCCTTCTTCGCTCACATATTCTCTGCAGACGTCAGAGGGGCCACAAGGCTTGACTAATGCATGGCGTGATGATGGGATCAGAAGAGGCAGGGGAGGGATGCTCGGCAGCTTCACCAAACCTCCTGTTCCCTCCTCTATTTTCTCTTCTCATCCCATCCCCGTCTATACTGCACACTGCACAGCACGCAGCCTGTAAAATAATGCTCAGCGTTTATAATAGTCACAATGTGTTGGTACAGATTATAACTGTGACGCTGGTCTTCATGGCCAAAAATATGTTATTCCTGATGTTTAAATTCATCTTATTAGGAACAGGCTTGGGGAGTAATGGATTATATGTAACAGGATTATATAATTTGGTTCTAAAAAAAACAAAGGTAACTTTATTCCATTACAGTTGCACAAAAAAGACATCATCAGATTACAATCAGATTACAGATTGGCCACATTAAGTAAAAAAGGGGGATTATTTGCAGGATTACATTTGTATAATACATTTCCAAATAAAGAACAATATACTACCATGCGCAGTGCACACATTACAACACTCAGTGAGCCTCACTGTTTGTTAAGTGAGACATATGTAACATATTTACTGTGATAAATTAGAAAATGAGCACAATATGTCATCAAAGATCAAGGAAACATGTTAAGTTGAAAAACTGGCTCGACCATCAGTACTTCAGCCACGTTCTCCTTTGAAATTTCTCTTCGGGGCTGAATAACTGTTTCTGTATTCATGTTACATGTTAATTAAAGTTCAAATTAATGTCGAATGTTTGCCAAGTGAGTAAGTGTCCGTTTATGAGTCATACGAAATCATTAATAATGTTGTAGAAGCAGTAGATGTTTATGACTGTTAAATGAGCAAAATGTTAATGGAGTTTGGCAGCAGTAAGACAGGCAGCAATTTAAGCTATCATACAGAGTGTGTTATTTCAGAGAACTGGGCTTTTGTTTTTCAGGATAACAGGCTTAACTTGTTTTTATTGAAGTTGCGTGTGTCCTGCACTCCTGCGGAGCTCCTGCAGCCTGCACAAGCTTCTGTGAGGGAGGAGGGGGTGGGATTCTTCAACCATAGATCATATATTAAATAGGATATCAACATATTTCATACACCACCCTTGGCTCCAACTTGCTATTTGGACTGCTGCATTCATTTTTGTATGTGCAGTTGCTACATATTGCTCCTTATATCCTTTGTTCCTTATATTCTTCCTTATATTGACCTCTAATAAGAAACTAACCTGTAATAAACCTGCTATCAGCTGCTATAATAAGAAATTGCTCAGTATCTGACAAAGACAAAATTGGGCCAATGCTAATCTTTATTCAGTCCAAATGTGGGTTAATAGAGTACAAAAATGTACAAGGATGCTCTTCACCTTTCTTCTGATTTACCACTTAAGAGGCCAATCAAAGTAAATTAGGCTTTATTTTCTTGTGAATAATGACTGCATGATTTGAATATGTTAAGCTATTTTCTTGTGATTATGAGATCCTTCTCTGGATTTATTCTGGCATGATGTATCAAGCTTTGTTTTCATAATTATAAAATAAGACTTTCGTAGGCGGTAATTCTTTTATTGTTACAGCATAATGAATTTGTATTCACAATCAAAAGAGTAGGTTTGTGAAATGAATACAGTAGTAGTACAATCGGTACATTTTGGGTACATTAAGAGTGGAACGGCATAAAACACGCACAGACATACACACAGGCACACACGCACACAAAAATCCAAGCCACTACATTACTAGACCACTATCCATCAATCCACCCTGCGTTAGATCTGATTAGATGACTCTGTTAGGACCAAAATAATTGAATTTAAATAGTATTTAACTGACTCCCTGAAAGGAGAGAGAAATGGGAAAAGAAAGAGATGAGGGATAGAGAAAGAGAGAGCACATATACTGTAGGTCGATGAACAGAAGACAAGGGACGGAGAGGTGAAACCTCAGTTTTCTTTTTTTTTTTAAACTTGTGACAGCAGCCTGATGTGAACGGTCCAGTGTGGATCGAACATGTAGACTATATCTATTGTATACTTGTCTGCTTTATGACGATCTAACAGCACAGTGCATTAGGAAATAGCTTTAGGAAATAACAAGCACATAGACACAAATGTACGTCTGCACCTGCAGATACTAACGAAAGAAAAAAAAGAGCAGTGAACACGTATACATTTAATAACAAATATATGACTAATTTATTACACCTGTACTTAACCAGTATGGAAGTATGGGCAAGTATTAGGGCAAGGCATGACAGGGAAAAAATTTGATTAGATTTGTTTTGTTTTGGGTTCTTTTTCGCATTTTGAGAATAAAGTCACAATAACAACAACAAATAATAACAATCATCATCATAATAAAAATAACAATAATAAAGCTGAAATGATATTTCAGCTTGAATCTTGACATTTCAGCTTTATTCTTTTTTTTCTCAAAATGCATTTGCATTTTAGGAATTAAGTCAAATAATCTAAATTAAGGTTGAAATGTTGAGAATTAAGTCAAAATGTCTGTGGTAGTGCCAGCCACAAGGGAAAAAAAAATAGGTATAGTGGAGAAAGACTGTTTTTGTTTTTGTTTTGAGAATTAAGTGAATATTTTGAGAACAAAGTTGAAATACCACATCAAGAATAAAGTCTAACTGCATTCTCGACATGTCAACATTATTCTCAAAATTATTCTCAACATTGTGACATTATTCTAAAAATAAATCTCCCTCCTCTAATTTATTTCTGTTAATGACAGGCACAAATACTGAAAGTCTGACTTTATTTTTAACATTTTGACTTTATTCTCAAAATAAATAAATCTCTCAGTCATTTTGTGCCCTTATGCCTGGCTGTGATACTCTTCCTTATAAACCAGGAAGTCTGTTTTATAGAAGAAACTGGACCAAAATGTCAAAGTTTCAACATTCACATGAAACACAACAAAAAGCTCCGATGGTGAAAAGAGACACAGGCTGGAGTACTTAAAATGTTTCATTCTCATGAGATCAGCGGTTCTCAGCCAGAGGTGCAGAAGGCTGAATCAATCCAGCCTCAGTATTAAGGGTTCCAAAAGGGTTCTTCCTAAGGGCTAAGGTTCTACCATCAGCTTCCGTCCAATCTCTTTTTTGAAGAAAGGCTTAGTCAAGGGTTTTTTGTAAGACTGAGGGTTCCATTAAGAACCCTTTTCATCCAAATAACCCTTTTAGAAGAAAGAGTTTCTTTCTTTCTCTTCTGTCAAGGGTTCTTTGTACCATAACATAAAAGAGCCTGGGTTGGTTCTAGATGAAACGCTTGGAATACAAAAGGGTTTTCGGTAGAATCCCCTGGACTTAGAGAGGGTTCTTGCTGGAACCATTGCAACTGAAGGGTTCTCCTTTAGAACCTCTCATTGGGAGATTGTGGTTGAAACCCTTCACAGATAGGTCTAGGTATAGCCCTTTATGGTGAGTGCAAAGTAGCACTCTCTAAAAGTGTTCTGGGTTCTACCAGGTGGCAAAAAAGGGTTCTCCTATGGGGACAGGTCAAAGCACCCTTTATGGTTCGAGTTAGCATCTTTATTTTTAAGAGTAAAGTGGCCTGCGATCAGTATCTTTATGTGAATAATGCATCTGATCCACTGATGTGATGTTTACAGGATCTGTTTTCTTGATTGCCAGCTTGTCCACATGTTGTATAAAGTGCGAGAGATCACATGACTCACACAGGTTAACAATCAGACACATGCAGTATAACTTCAAAATGTGCAGGGAGGAGAAATGGCATCATTGTGCATAACACTATGGCCTTCCTTTTACCTACACACACACACACACAGCGTTCTCACTCACCTCTCATCTCCGTGAAGCAGCTGAGTCACTGTGCCTTTGTTGTGTGATGCAGGTGTGTGGAGAGCTGCTGCAGCCGCTGGAGGAGCGCTGCAAGGCCTTTGAGCTGCGTGAGTGCGCTCACACAGAAAGGGTTTGCATCTTAAAAAGCTGAGAGGACTTGGTGGAGGACTGTTGAGGTTCACGCACGGCCCCGGCATACAAAGCGAGCTGCAGTTAATTGATACTGCCAAGCTGGAGCCCTGTCTCCACATTCCCTTCCAATGGTCGCTGTAATGAATGACTATTCTCTGAGACAGGCCTTGGCCTGCTGCCTATCTGTCTGTCTCGGCTACGAATGTTGTTTTGCCCAAATTGCTGTCACAATCGTTTAATCTGCTCACCCCAGAGAAAAGAGATACCCGCCTCGACATCTTTCACAGTTCTTCTCTTGGCCTGCCTCCTCGCTCTCGCTGTCTCTCTCTTTCTATTTGCCCTTGCAATGTGCTCTTCAGCAAAGCGCAGTCCTCTCCTCTCTCATCCCCCTCTCCTCCACCTCCCCTCTTCTTGTTTTCACTCTCTTCCCTGAGTGTGCTGTGTAGAATTCCTATTTGTCTCTCTGGTGACACTAATTGGAAAATAGCTTGAGGCTTCCCCTGGGCTGCAACCCCAACAGGCTCTTTGTTGATTAGTGGCAACTTAAGAAAGTTGGTCAAGAGAGTGGTGACAGACAGCATTTTCTTCTGCCCATCTGTCCCCCCGAGCCACGTCTTGTCCTGGTGACCACTGGACGGACATGGACATGGACGTGGATGGGGGTTGTGCTGTGTTGGAGCTCTGAGGCAGCAGCAGTGTTTCATGTGGTCTGAGATTGGCATGAGGCTTTGATAACACAACCAGAGTGCTGCAGCATGTAAATTCACTTGCGGGGGCTATTTTGAGCATATTATGTAAATGTGTAGAAATGGCCATGCTTAATTTATTAAGAAAGGCATGGGAGTGAGTCTCGCAGTGTGTGAATCTAGGATGATGTTTGGCTCGAAAATTACCCCAGCATACTAAATCACACGCAGAGACGTACTTTGAGGGTACGTACTGAAAATTTGTGAAGCACTAATTGGGCCTCATGCACATGTTTTCTTACTTTTTCACTGAAATAAATTTATAAAAACAGAATAAGAGCAAAATAAGAAAATGGATGTGTGACATGTATGCAGACTCATTTGATGATTTCTTATTACATTGGAAAATTGTGTGAATCCTCATCGTCCTTAGGTGTTGATCCCACCAGGCAGGCTTGTGATCTCTCGAGAAACATTACAAAAAACAATCTCCACTCTGCTCTTCTTAAAATCTGTGTTGAGGCTGTTGTTGATGAGACTTTGACAATTTTACTTCTTCATTTCTTAAATTCGGCTCCTGAGAAATAACCTTTGTCTCATCTCAGCCCAAGACTAATTTGAGCCCAACCGAAGATCTTAAATGTTCTTTTTTTGTTTCAATGCACTCATCTTAAGTTTGCTCTTGAGATAACAAAAGAAAACTCATTTGTCTTAAATGAGATTTTAAATTTGTCTTAGTAGTCAAATTAAGGTCTTGTTGCTCCATACAGTCGTCATGGAGGCTGGAGCAAAAAGTTCTCCTTCATTTCTTTTTGTTTTACTCCATTTTTTCTCCTAAGGGGGGGTTGTTTAAGAGAAACAGCTGAGACTTGAGTGAGCTCAAAATAAGAATCTCATTTATTTCTCATAAGACAAAGAAAAGACTGTTGTGAGAAACAAAATTTTCCTCTGGGATGTCAAGCTGCACAGAGCAGACCAAGTCAGGCAAGAAGTCAGACACAGAAAAAAGAAGTTGTCTAACTATGTAGCCTACTTAACCATGGCAGAAGCACATAAATCAAGGGAAAATGACCAAATCAACAAAATCTGAGCAATTCAATAAGATCAGGCAAGCCATTTGGAGGATGGATCAAAACCGTGTCACAGACACAATGTCACATGGCTGTGCCTGGTGGAATCAAGGTGTTAAAGGAAAAATCTGTAATAGATTTACTGTAATAAATCCTAAAATGAATATGATGTTCATAAGAGATCAAGGAAACATGTTAAGTTGAAATACTTGTTTCGCTTGACATGAACGCAGTCATGGTGCCCTCCTTTGAAATTTCCATTCTGGACTGCAAGAACTGTTTTGTCTATTCATGAGTCATAAGAAATCATTAATAATCTTGTAGAAGGTGTAGATTACTGTTAAATTGAACAAAATGTTGATGGAGTTTGATGGGGAGTGAGACATACAGCCACTTAACTCATCTTCCAGAGTGTTGTTTCAGAGCAGTGGGCTTTTGTTTTCAGGGTAACAGGCTCAACTTTACATTGACAGACAACTGACAATTATAAACAGCTGATAAACTGACTGTGGAGGAGTCAGTGCATGCTACTGATAATTTATGAGATTGCACGCAACCTGCACGCCTGCATTCTGCAACCATAGATCAACCATAGGTCAACCATATGTAAAACAGGATTACAACCTATTTCATATACAGTCTATGGCTCCAGCTCACTATTTGAACAGCTGTATGCATTTTTGCATGCACAATGGCTGCATATTACTCCTTTAAATATGATGCATGTTCCAGGAAATCAGTTCGTAGCATAAGGAAACACCAAAACCAACTGTTGTGTTGGTTGGTTGTCTTGGTGGCATGATAACTAACTATCAGAACAAACAGGACTACAACTTCTACCACTACACTAATAATAATAATAATTACATTGTGTTGCTGAAAAACTTTTCATTTCCAAGTATGTATCAAAAGAGAGAGACAGTATGATCAGACACTTACTTTCTGAAATGCCTCCCGTGGACAGTGAAACTGTGACGGAGCTGTCACAAAACCAGACTCTATTATCAACTTAATCACAGCACATTATGCATGATGAAATGTGTATTTACTTGTGATAATTAAAATCTATTTTTAGCCAGGCTTGTGGGAAAACTCTAGGATTGGATTGTAAACGCCAGTCATTTGAAGTGTTGGTCCAACACTTTGGCCCAAAGAGAAATAACTATTTGACTGATTATTGTGACTTTTGGTACAGACATTCATAGTCCCCAGAAGATAACACTTATTCAGTTCTACACTAAAATTAGTGTGCAGATTTTTTTGAACATGGGAAACCACTCTGAAAACAGGAGATTGAAAGCAGAATGGAGGACAGTGAACATGGTGGTGGGTGGTTCTATCTTTTACTTTAATCTTTCTTTCAAATGCAATGCAGACTAATTTGGAAATATGTTTGAGTACTTGATGTTTCATGTTTCCATCACTGCCAGTCGGAGCTGCAGCTGATAAATACCTTACCTTGCAAGGCAGCTGGATTCGTGAGATCACACAAGAATCCATCTTGCCACACCAAAAGTGGTGCAGCCAATCAATGTCCTAGGAGGGACTACTGGCAGCTACAGGCATGGTTTTAGGTGTGATGACAGTGAGAAGCATCCATCATCTCGAACAAACAATGATAGCTTTTGAAGAGGTTAGCACTGATACTGTGATAGCATCAGTTATGTCAGAACTGGAGAGTATTTCTTCATTGAAAGAAGAACAAAGAATGATACTGAGGGTTTTTCTCCACAGAAAAGATGTTTTCTCTCCTCTTCCAACCAGCTTCAGCAAGAGTTTGATCTGACTGGTCGACATTAGGCCGTATTAAATTTGATAGACAAATTGTTCGTCCAATCACCTGCCGAGTGTTTTCCAACAGTGCCTGCCCTTTTCCAAACAGTTTCTAAGGACGACTTCCTAAATGGTTCTGTGTAACAAAGCAGTCATTCGGCCCTGAAATGAATTCTGATTGTGCCTTTTCCCACTGAAGACAAGAGTCAGATATGAGTGGGTGTTAGTGGGTTTTTATCCAGTGTAAAAGGTGCTTTACTGACTTTGACAATCTCTCTTACTCTTACTCTCACACCACTAGGAGGTTTTTCTATTGGATGAATTGGCATGAAATTTGGTACAGATACCTATGGTGCCTAGAGGATGTATCCCACTTACTTTGGTTTACTGACTTTCTGTTTCTGTTTCAATATTCCCTTACCATAGTCGCCTTGACCCTTGTTGACTTTTCAGCCAGGGCACAATCAAAGAATTATAATTTGTTCCTTTGGGTGGAGATACAGACCCTCAGGGTAAAATGCAATAAATTCAGATTGTCCTTTGTTCCAAGTACAATAAATGTACTTAATTTGCACTGAACCTTGACTGCACTGCTCAGCAGCACTTTATCTTGGCCACCATCCCAATGGTTTGATAATTTTAATGAACAGATACATCTTTTTTATTTGGTTGTTTGTTGTGGTCAGTGTCCGTGTCTTCTTGTATGTTGTGTTTCTGCCCTTTACTGTACATCAAATAACCCCTGAAGAGACAATGGACCTGGACTGACCTGACCTGAACTGAATGTTAGGATGCTTGTGCAATAATCGAAGATGGTAAATGTGGTAAACATTATACCTGTTTACAGTAGCATCACCATGGTAGCATTACATTGTGAGCATGTTAGCTTAACATATTGTGCCTCACAGAGCTGCTAGCATTATTGTAGACCAATGTTCCCAACATCACTTGTGTTTTATGTACTATGTTGTGGTCTACAAATCACTATAAACCATAATATAAATCTGTGTGGATCAGACATTAATTTTCAAGCTACAAACAGTTGGTGATTTGTTAAATTGTAACAGAGGGATGGCCCAATGGGAGCCCCTCCTTGTCCCCACACCATCAGCATTTTAATAAGAGTTTAATATAGTTATAGTTAAGTGTCCCAGCTCAGCGAGGAGCCACAGACTCTCTTTCAGGTCTAATGCCTTATTTGCATTCATAACTCTCTTTCTTTTATCCATAATGAAGTTTAGCCCATGACTTATGATGCAGCTGTATCACGCGTGGTAGAAGAAATAAAGGTGTTGCCAGTTGTAACATAGAATGTTTATCCAAACAGTTTAAATTAATGGTGCAAAAATGACTGCTTTCTTCTCTATAGGGGCAAGTCTGCTGGCTGTTGTAGGTATAAATGTTCATAGATACATGCATACATGCATACACTGAAAAAAGAGAATTGCTCGATCAACTTACAATTACTTCAGTTGGTAACTTTTTTTTTTTTTCAAATCAAGAGTTAATAAACTATGTGAACACAATTGCTTTAAGTTAGACTTGCTGTTATAGTGACTGCTTTTAAATCAACAGTTTGCATTAATGCAACCTAAATGTAATGCAGGTCAACTTAAAAGTTTCCAATTTTCCAAAAGCTTTCAAAAGTACAGAAATATAGATGAAATTAATATACTGTAGAGTACAAACAGAAGGCTTCAGTTACATCCGTATGTGTATCTAACAGAGCATAAATGAGCCTTTAAGGGAACAAGAAGTAATTTTAAGTGCCATCACTACAGAGACTCATTCAAAACATTACATTACTTCAGTGCCTACTGAAATACACTTTTTACAGTGTACACATGCTTTCAGGAAAAGTCAAAGACTTGGGGACTTTAATATTTTATTAGTGTTAACAGTGGTCAGGACTGCTCATGAGTTTTTGAAAATAAGACGATAAAAATGGTTCAGAGAAAAGTGAATCTGTTGGTACACACAAGATAAAATCTGCGCGTTCAAACATCTCACAAATGAAACTCTTTTCCTTCACAAAGGAGCTGTTTTGTCCCTCGATAAGATGTGCATGAGATCTCCTGGACTGGGATCTGTATCACAGCTTTTGTTCGCTCTAATCTGTCGTTTCAATGCTTTGAACTCTGCACACCTCTCTCTCTCCTCCTGTTCCCTCTCCTTCCTTTAGGCCCTATCTGCTCAGTCGTGAGAGGTGAGGTAAATTAAACACCTCTAATCAATATGCTCACAACTTATTTATATAATGAGATGGCTTATTTTGCCAGTGGGGAAGGCATTTGTAGGACTTTGATGCCTGGGAAAGGGCCCCTCTCCCCCTACATCACTCCATCTTCACATCATGATTACAGGCGCCAGGAGGGAACCCTCGCTCCATCGGTTGATACAAAAGCTTGATACTCACTTATCATGTTATTGGAAGACAACAATCATGCTCCTCTATCCACAATGAGGTCATTAACACCTCATTTACTCTTAGCCACTTTGTGTTTCAGACAGATCAGATAGCTGCAGTATCTGATATTGTAAAGCTGAGTGGAAATGCAACCAAGAAGCACTACACACAGATTACGATCTGATTGCTCAAATCCAACAAGTCCTCCAAACTAAATGACAAAATGGTGTTCGTAATCAAAATGACCCCTCTAAGCGTTTTCTGATCTGATGAACTGATCAACCTTCGCCCCCACACTGTTTTTGTGGTTGTACAACAGGAGAAAACTGGATAAATCTGCAGTTGCTTGAGAGACGGGGAACATGTGGTTATCCTGACAACACCACTGTCAGGAAAGTGACATTATGAAATAAAACATAAAATGAAAGTAAAGATGCAAGCAGTGTGTGTGGCCTTGTTGCCGGATGCTTTTATTCAATCATCATTTAATTGTGAACGTCTTCAGATTGCACACACCCATTTTGAAGGCGATCTGATTGATTTTCTTGGAAGAGCTTAAAGTACAATGACTGGAAATGCCAAAATGACCAATTTCCTGTTGGGTTTAGGGTAATGCTTGAAGAGGTTTTTTTTCTATGCCTGGACATGATACATGTGCCTCAAAGCCACTGCTAAATCACATCTGGATTTTTTCTGTGTATATGAACATGTTATTATTAATATATTTTATTTACATTCATATTCATGTGTGATTTTCTCATTCCTTTCCTCCAGAGGGATTGCTGCCCTTTGCATTGAATGTAAATATGTTGCACATCACAAAGGCACTGACCTATGAGCTCTAAATATAGTAGTGGTGTAAGTCTGCAGAGGGCCACAGCCTCTTCATGGAGACGAGCTTCTGTTTTATTCATATGCAGCACAACTGCAGTACAACTTGTAACAGGACACTGTGATGTCGCTGCCTGCGCCTGTTCATACAGTAGGTACAGCGGCCGCTGAACACTGTCTTAAATTGTTCAATCCCTGCTTTGAATGGTGCACAGCCCTCTGTATTACTTACACAGCAGTTTATAAAAACACAAACAGATCTGCTGTTGTGTCATTATGTTAAACTACAATTGCGTGCAGCGGCAAATATATATGTGAATGACTGAATGTGTGTGTGTGTGTGTGTGTGTGTGAGAGAGAGAGAGAGAGAGAGAGAGAGAGAGAGAGAGAGAGAGAGCCTTGGATCCAGCTGTAGGCAGAGTTGACCTTGAGGAGCGCCATTCATCGCAGTGGGGAAAGGGAACCAAGCAGAGACACAAAGCCTTATCGGAGAAAATACTCTTGTTGTCGGAAACAGCAGTGATGAAACTGCTGATGCCGGAGCTCTGCTCTACTTTTTCACAGCATCGGCAATTTGAGCCACTCAATGGCTCAACGCACTCACACTTTTCTGTCCTGATGCAGTATTTTAACACAGGCAACCAGTGGCTCTGTGAACTTTTAGGCAGGTTCACGTCGGGTAACGCTGCCACAGGAGGAAAGCCTCAAATTTAATAACAAGCATGTGAAGCAGCATTAGCTGCTGTATTGGCTTCTGTATTCATGCATCTACTGCTAATTGTGAGATGCCCCCAAGTGTAGTGCTGAGCCCAAAGTAAAGCTCACTGATTAATGATTCTCCCTCCTTCACTCAAGTGCAGTGACTAATGTTGCCATTTCAGAACACTTATAGTCACTTTTCCCTCAGGAAGAAAGAAAAATAGACGGGAAGAGGACATACAACATTTGAACTTATAAGATGCCCACACAATAATCACCTGACCTACCTAATCAAACCACTCAGCACCAGGACACCAAGCAAATTACCTTTACAACTAAACTTAACAAAGATCGCTAGATTCCCATTACTTTCCTAGTGATGCATGTACTGCAACACAGTTGTTCCAAACTTCCGTAAACTTCAGAACACCTTTATTGTTACTTTTAGCCAGGCAAGCAGCATCACTGTTGGTCAGTCTGTTGCTTATCCATGTTGGTCTGGACTGAAATATTTCAACAACTATTAAATGAAATGTTTGTACAGACATTGTAATGACTTTGGTGATCCTCTGACTTTTTGTCTAGGATCATAATTTTTTTTTAAACAATTACATGAGGACGAAGAGGCAGATATTAGCAGCCAGTTCTCATTCCCAGGTTATCAAAAAACAATTGGCCCACTTCACATCTCATACATGCACAAGGTACTCTTAAGCATCTGTATGAGACACAACAAGCTTTTCAGTAACTTCACTGTGGACCCATTCACATCAGGTGAAGTAGCATTAAGGGTGATAAAGTCTGTGTATACAGGTAGTATGGTGGATGGATGGGTCAAACAAACACAAGACCGCAGTCATGTCCTGTGGTAGTGCCTACTGCATTGTATGCAGCAACCTTGGTGCTGGCCTTCAGGAGGTCTTTTGCTATAGTCCTAATAGTGCCTGTTTTGCCCACCAGAAGCTCATTTAGTATTATAGAGGGTTTGATATGGTAGATGGTGGTCAGGCAAGCAGATAGTGTGTTCTATCCAGCATAGATGTGTTTTAGCCACTGCTGCTTCCTTGCACATGGAAGTGGTCATGGCAAGAATCTTAGCATAGGGGATTGGATCTTTCCAAGACAGACCAAGGATCATTTGAAGGCATCAGGTGTGAAGGCCTCCAAGTTTGTGATATGCCGTCTCTATGGAATCCATGTTGAGTTGAGCAGAGTAGAGGCACATACTGCCTACCACAGTGTACATGGCAACCTTGGTGCAGACCTTCAGGTTTTTGTTTTTAAAAAGCCTTCTGCAGTGGCACCCAAAGGCAGATGAGGCTTTGTTGATGCAGCTGGTTATTTTAGTGTCAAGGGGCAGTCTGAGGAAAGTGTGGAGCCAAGATAGGTGAACTGGTCCACCATTTTGAGTGAAACGCCATTGATCTGAAATCTGGGGGTGAGGGAGGTTGGATAGTGAGTTGAGCCATGACTTGTATGAATGTTGACTTAAAGACCAAAGGACTGGTAAAGGCCAAAGAGTGTGTTTAGTGCATGCTGCATGGACTCTGGGCTATGTGCCCAGACAGATGTACCTTTTGGAGTCTTTGACCATTTGTCCTGCTATGGAGCATTGATTTTATGAGCAGGTCTTTAGTTTGAATTGTTCACGCACAAGAAAATGGGCGCTCTGATTCACATCCTGTCTTAGTTTCACTATTTTCCACTGATATACAGGCAAGAATGTAAAAACAAACATGCACAAGAAAGGCAAGACAGAGGACTGCATACAAACAAATACTGATGTAAACAGTGGACAGTTTAAAAAGTTTGCTTTGCAAAGGTTTTATGAGGGAGAAAATGCATTCAGGATGTTCATCTGTTCTAAAGGATGCACACAATGAGTTCTGGTGTGGCAACCATATTCAGCTCTCTTCACATTCATTTTATAATAAAAGAGGACAAAAATTAACTCACCATTACCACGACTGTCATACACCTTCAGCAGTGCATTTTAGTGAAAATATAAACAAAAACTTTTGAAATGTTTGAGCTTTCTGTCACCTGATTACCTACAATCCTTTACAAACTCTGCCTCCTGAGAACAGCCAGAGAAAACTGGTTATTTTACAAGTTTTAAAATATTACTCAACTGTAGTGTCAAGGTGCAGAACAGGACATCTATCCAGCTCACTTATCTGTGCTTTGCATGTGTGTGTGTGTGTGTTTGGCAGGCTCTGTCAATCACTGTCACATAATGTGACCTGAACCAAAGGATTGCATTGTGCATCTGATTCAGCCAGAGCGCATCTGGGTTCAGAGGTAAGGTCGAGTCACAAACACAACACTGGAGAAAGTTTAATATCATGGATCCTCTGAACTTTTCAAAAGGAAAAAAGTGGAATCCAGGCCAACAGAGCCTGATTATCCAAATATGAAAAGGCAGTAAAAAACCATCCAACTGTGAGCTGCTGAGCTTATTAACTGTAGTGACCACATGAACACTTGAGTTACTACTGACTGACATTTATGGCTGTTAAATACAGGCTTGTTAGGTTCTTCTTAAAACAGTAAAAGTTTCCATTTAAGACATTATTTCCTTTAAACAAAAGAGACGACACAGCTCAAAAGTGAGACTTTGAATTTCATATAAGTTTGTACTTTACTATGTTACTATGTTGCTTTTAACATGCCATGGTGATGTGTTTCATAGCCATGAACTAGTACATAAATCTTTCTAACAAGAAAAGAGACAAGAAGTTACACAGTTGCAAAATACAGCTACAGTCAAGAAATACAGCAAACTGCTCAGTCCAGGAATGATGGAAAATGTGGGCCATCACCACAACATTTTAGTAAGAATTTTTGTTTTGATCCACCCCCTTTGCCCTGTTTAAGTTACAGCATTATGTTATTAATGTAAGCTCAATGCTTCCTGTATCCATTTCAAATTAAAAGTCCTCTAATGTTTCAGTGGACAGAGCAACCTCAAGCTTGTTCTCAAGCTGAAAAAATTTGGGAACCCCTGATCTACACACAACAGAAACCCCAGGCTTGCTCACACAGTTAAAAAAAAAACCAGAATGGCCTTGTTTTAATATTATATTTGGTTAAACTTGAGGTTGGCGTGGTTTATTGTTTTGACATTGACATATGCATTGTTGGGAAATTCATGCATCTAAATAATTGTTCTGCAGTCAAATATATCAGCAGAGTTGGCTATTGAACAATAACATGTGTAATCCAAGCAACTGTCAAAACAGTCTTTTTTTCCCAGAAAATCCATGTTTACTTACAAGAAATCTTCTGTCAGACATTGGGAGGTGCTCAGTGGGATGGGGGGCAGATGTAACACTCCAAAAAATACAGTTTTATACAGCATAAATTAAATGTTATTTATGGTGATATAGTATACTAATGAGTGTTTTCAAAAGGTAAAGGATGGAGTGAGTGACACTTGGATGGTTCTCCAGCCTGCAGCAGATGTGTTCATTAATAGCAGTGACAGTTCAACATGTGCGTGTGCAGATTCTGTCATTGAAACAGAGTGTTTTAAATTTGTAGACATGCAAGTGACAAACTCATTTGACCTCCCTGACCCTGCAATGATTATGTCTCAGGGGTCAAAGTTACCCCAGTGTCTGACAAGAATAGCTTTCTTTATTAATGGTAACAAAGTTTTTGTGTGTGGATAGTGTTACATGCCCCCCCTCTTGCTGATAATCCTGATCCTTACTCATTCTGTGTCTGCCTCCTTCCCAACAGGTGTGGCTGTTCAGCAATCAGAGTACCTGTAAAGAGGGGGAGGGGACTGCAGCTCTCTCTCTTCCTCATTCTGGCCTGGCAGCAGCAGCAGCAGGAGCTGCTGCAGTAGCAGCAGAGACTTTGGTGGCTATTTTGTGTGACCTTATGTAGTTACTTTTAATTTTCTTCTCCTTTGTGTTTCTGGTGGGATCAGTAGTTCAGTTTTCATGGCTTTGTTTCAGTTGTTTAGGCTTTAGTTTGGGTTTATGTTAGGGTAGAGGGGAGAACCCTGTTCTGCCGGCCCCATGTGGGCTAGACAGTGGTGGCTCCCTTTCTTTTGTTCATTTTGGCTGGCCCACCAGTATTTAGTTAGTTTGGGAGGGGGTATAATTTAGCTAGGTTTTCTTAGGTTCTTTCGGTTTTGAGTTGGTCACATCTGAGTGTTTACTTTTTTTTTTAATAAAGAAACGTGTCTTTTTTGCAACCCTTGACTTGTCTAATTGTGTTCGGGTTCATGGGTAAGAGCTAATTTAGGGGATCGTAACAATAGCAGCACTGACAAAGTTCAGACCGATGGTTTTTGTTTTATTTCTGTGGCAGATTCTGGTTTGAATCACCACCATCCTTATTATGAGATGTAGGATTGGCATAAGAATCTTAAACTTTCCCTTTTTTAAATGTTTTAACTTTCCACTAAGCCAGTGAGAGAGCTACAAGTGCAGACAAGTGTTGGGAAATTCAAACCTGTTCTCAATTCAGTATGTACATTTTAATGGAGTGAACTGTCAAGTTATTCAGCTTTTTGGGTCCAGTTTTCTGTCTGTTCTTTTGCTCTTCCTGAGGTCTCTTTTGGGAGTGGGTTGAGTTTTTTGGGAGTTTTTTCTGATCTGAATTGAAACCTGTGACTGTGGGTTATTTAAATAAAACCCACTTGAAATCAACATGACTTAACAAGTGGTGCTGGTAATGAGTAAGGCCATTTGGGCCTATTCATCATTATCCTACCTCATTTCATGGCAGTGGCTGTGCATATAGATGCTGTGGCCAATATCTTCTTCAAATTGTGGTACTTTTCTCCTTTTAATCTGTTAAAGGAGCACCTATGACAGAAACACACTTGTAAATATTGGAAAAGTAAGAGTGGGCATAGGGAGCAGTGAGCCCTGAGATGATCAACAATGCACATGGCATCTTTCAATACACAGTCAGATCAGCTGGACGCAAACACTGCGGACCACCCCAGGAGCAAGAGAGCCAGGCTTGGATTTAAGACTGCTCCTGGCTGATCAAGAAAATTAAACGGAAGAAATGAGACAATGGGAAATCGTAGACCGTCGTGCCCACATCTTACAGAGATCTGATCCACCACAACATCCTGGATCGGGCTGTTGCACTTGATGTGCGGCTCGTACTCAGAGCTGACAAGAATGCAACAAGCAAGACCCCAACAGGGGAGGAAGACTCTGTGTTTACAATTTATACTTTGCAATACTGCTTAAAGTTATAATGCTCACATTTCAATCAGTGGTAGTTGGCTGATGGGTTGCTGATACGTTCCAGTTTAGGGCTTCAGACTGTTTTCTGTAAGAATGTGTAGCATTGCAGAGCTGGTACATATTGAATTCTAAAAGGTCTCAGATGAAAGGATTTGATATGTGGCATAATTCAAGGTTTCTCAATGTTCAGCAGTTAACTCTCACACCTTAAGGCCCCCACCAGCCCATAAAAGCAAGCAAACATTTGAGGCACCATGGCGCACAAGTTCACACACATACTGTGCATTCTTTTTAATGTAATTCAACAGGCAAGTTTTGCAACTGACATCAATTCAGTTAGCAGTGTACCCAAACCAACTATCAAAGGCAGACCAAGAGAAAAGGGCTCATTCAAAGTGCATTTCTGATCATACACAGACATCAAGAGAAAGTATTTCACTTTAAGTACATACATAAGCTAAATAAAATGCTGTTTGGCAGACTTCATTGCCGTGTTGTCACTGCAGGCATGTAAGACATTTCTGCCTTCCGTCCAATTCAATAAAGCCATATTAGAGGTACTCGTCATTGTATTTTCCTCCTTCATTGTACTTTATTTGCTGCCATAGACAGTTGTTTTAAAAATCTGACCATCTTTGTAAATCCTAATCTCTGACTGGCAACATTGTTTCCACAGTAACTGGTGATACATGGTTGAATGGCGGGAACTAGGACTCTAAGAGTATATTAGAGATCAAAGACAAAACTGACAGAAGGGTGAGACTGAGAGAAAAAGTTAAAATTTCAAGTCTGTGTGCTACTTCAGCATGGACAGCTGCTGGTTGATGTACAGTATTTTGGGTAATTTTGCAAACAAGGGGGTATCTCACTTCATTGTCCTTCAGATCGCCTACCAGTCACTTGAGCCCCCTGTACACTGCACAAAGAATCCACTAACATCCACTAATATCTGGCTTTTGTTTTAAGTGAAAAGGGTTGCGATCGGCATTCATTCCTGGGTCACATGACTCCGCAGTAGTCATGGGTACTTATCAGCTCCAGCTGTGATCAGCAGTGATGGAAACATGACACCTGGGTGGCCACACAAATTTTCACCCCTTTTTGAGTGCGATGCTTGACGGATTGTTGCCTCCTATATCAGTAACCAACGTGTCATTGGCCTCCATGTTACTAACCCTTTTTTCCATTGTGTTTCTGTTGTTAAACTTGACACATCAGGACAAAAACACCGAAAGGCAAAAGGCAAAGGCAAAAAACCCATATATGGGCACATATGTGCTCATTTTGGTGTAAAAATGGTACTGATGATGGGGATGAGGTAACCAGACATACCAGACGGCTTATTACACAACTGTTTGGAAAAAGGCAGGCACTTTCAAAGAAACACTTGGCAGGTGATTGGATGAAACACCTGTCTATCACATCCAACATGGGCGAACTTCAAACAATCAGATCAAACTCTTGCCAAAGGCGGTCGGGAGATGAGTGAAAAGATCTGCTCCATGGAGAAAAGCCTTCAGTGTTGTGTTGTGTGTTACTCTCCAGTTCTGATATAACTGATGCTATCACAGTATCTACACTAACCTCTTCAAGAGATGCCATCGTTTGTTTGAGGTGAATCACTTCCATGGATGCTTCTCACTGTCGTCCCAACTAAAACCACACTCATAGCTTTCAGTAGTCTCTCCTAGGATGCTAAGTGACTGCACCACTTTTGGTGCCTTGCAAGGTAAAGGTACCTTCAGTGAAAGCCAACTGGTCTTGGTGGTGTAAATGAAGTCGAACACGCTGTCGCTGCAGGTGGATGAATACAGGGAGGACGAGTATTTCTCCATGATTTTGTCTCAAGTCTAAAGTATAGATAATTCAGTGCTAAAATGACATCCCTTTATTATTGAAGACATAAGACTTCAAAAGAAGAAAAGAAACAAGAGAACAAGAAAGAATAACCCAGGACAGTTTTGTGTTCCATCACACGAAACTCTTGGCTCACTAATTCAGACTTTTGGCCGGAGATTAGACGATACAGGTGTCAGCTGTCAGCCCTATTGCAACATCTGACCCCGTGGGTTCAAATACTGCTTAATAGAGCCGCTCTAATGAGTAGCTTTCTCTCACATGGAGCTGCTGGACCAGGGCAGATGAAGGAGTTTTCAGAAAGAGGGGTTAACCCTCGTAGCTGCGAGTGTGGAGTAATTAGACAGAGACGGAAACCTTGTGGCTACGGGTGACCTTTGAAATCAGGCTTCATGTGAGGACAGACAGCACCGGGGAGGTAGAGACTCTGGCACTGTCTGTTCACCAAACTGACCAGGTTATCTAAAAATCACATTTATACTTCATGTTTTAAGAAGACTGTCTGTTTATCCTGCTCTTCTCACTGTGATTTGAACATTTTCTCCAGGCTTTTGTTGCTGAGATGAGACTTTAAACTCTTGGAAGTATTGGGGGCAAAAAATGGAAGAACAATGAAAATGCCTGGTGATCCAACATAGTGACTGCCCTCTTTGTTACTGGGGATATCTACAGTACTGTTTGGTCTATTAGAACCGCTTCAAGCAAAAGTCGAACTGAATAACAACCGGCAGACATGAGAACAGTTTTCAGCTGATTGTTTGCGTGGACAGGACAGACAAAGAGTTTTTATTTCAAGAAAACTTCAGGAGTAACAATGCTTTTCTTATTTAAAGAAAACTGGGGCCTTGCATGGCAGGAATGTGTGTAGCATCACATACACACCTATTGTGTGCTTATACAGAACACATTTTAATACTGCTCTATAGCAAAGGTGAGAAGTATGAGAACTACATGTGGATCAATGTGGATCACAGCTAGTATCTATTTTTTCATACCGTTATGCCTCCCTGGTATTTCACCAAAGTATACAGTATATGATGGTATTTATATGAAAAAAACAAATGATTAACAGTTGGTGATAGAAGTCATCGTAACATTGTCTAGCTTACAGTGTGTTGTGTCTAATATGCCATAGATTCCTGTTAAAGGATCCAATGACACTTGTTGCCATGGATACCAGCACATCATCTGGCTGAACGGAGATGATTTACAGATATATCATGTGACTCGTAGACTACTTTTATAGTCTGAAGAAGTAATGTCTACATAAAGTTACTGTGATTCTATATCTAGTTATATTTAATTAGCAAGGAGTCTGAAGCTATAGAGCAGAAATGATGAGCCAATTATTCATTTTCTACCTCCAAATAATTCTACTGTTGGCCAAGTTTCCATTGTAATATTAATTTTAGATTTTTATTTTCCATCAATTAAAAAACAAAGCACATGCTGTGTTTAAGATAACTTTATTCATAATGACAGTATTGGAAATCATACCTTTGGGATTTCTAAATATTCTGGTACAACATAGTACCTTGATACACCTAAGCCTAATCACAACACTATCAGTTGTATCTTTGGCTCTAAAAAACTACTTTGTTGTGTCTAGAACAGGGATACACAACTGTTTTGGCTCAGGGCCAGTTTTGCAAAATGTCAGGAGGCCTGGGGGCCAGTTAATAAACAAACAGAAATAAATAAGATTTATAAGACAAAGTGGAAAAAAAGCCAATAACTCATCTTTCTTTGAAATTTGTTTTCCAATTAACTCATTTATTTATTAACTTGGTACAAGGCTTGACAATAGGCCTATAGGAATGACAGATAAATCAGATATGTTTATACGTAGTATCTGAAAGAGTTGTATAACATTTAGAGTCCAGCTGATATTGATATATTGGCGGATATTCTGTTTTTGTGATGCAATGATCCAGTCAAGAAAAGAGAAAACACAGATAACATGAGGCCAATAATGTCTGACATCAGTCAAAAGAAGAAAAAAAAAGTTTTACTTTGTGGCAATGGCTTTGGTGTGCTAGTGTTTGGTTAACAGTACAGCCTACGAGGAAGCTACTGACCAGTCACGTCAAAAGACCACTCTCAGGAAAACACTAGTCAGACTAATTTTATGCAAATGGCTCCTGGTTTAAGCTGTCAATCATGACATGTAACCCCTTTTTATGGTGTCAATTAAATTAAAACAGATCAGAAAAATGAACACTTGAACAAACATCAGGGTGATAATAACGACCTAAAATGACAGAAATCATCATACTTTGTTTTAAGTTGGCCCATGTCCCATCTGCTAAAATGGAGGGGGCGGAGTCTATGACCAATATTGCAACCAGCCACAATCAAGATGATCTGGTTTCACTTTTGGGGAGCTCATCATCCATTTTTATATATATCATTGGTCTAGACATAGAGAGAAATGCCACTTTATATTATAATATCATTATACCAACCCAACTACACAGAACTATATGGTAATATTGGACTTTGTAGCAATGTGGATCACAACACTATCATTTGTATCTTTGGCACGGAAACACTACTTTGCTTTGTCTAGAATAATTAGGTTGGCAGATATATTGTATAACAGCTTGGACCTGAAAGTCCCAAATCTATTTATTCCCCTCTATGACTCTATATCATTAGATACAGTATAATACTCCCATGGACACCGACTTGGGTTCAACATTAGTGGGAGAAAAATGTCAGCCTCTGTAATATTAGATGATGTGACGTGGTGAGGAGTAGTGATTCATATTTTTCCCCAAAATTAGACATTTTCTATCCTGGAAATAAAAGCTCACTATCAGGGGAAATAAAGTTTTTTAAGGTATAATTTTGGCTGTAATGTAAAAACACATTGGTCATACCCTATTTCAAGCAAATATTGTGGGTTCAAAACCTGACCACTTTAGACTTTTATCTGGTGGTATTAATAATTATTGAGGCAGAAGAACACCATTTCAACATTAATGAACAGAATATAAACCGCACATGCTGCATGCAGCTTGACCTCCGCTACAACAGCGAGGATGAAAGTTTACTGCCTGTGATCTGTCCCTGTATGACTGGACTGCCTCTGGGAGTGATGTTTGACAATTCTTCATATTACAAACAAGCGAAATTCATTAAAACAAATTATTTTGCCTTTTCAAAGTCATTCCACTGAGCTGAGACAGATTCAGAATTCTGTTCTTGTTCAGAGGCCGCCGCTGCGACTCCAGCAGAAGCCTGGCACCGTGCACACAGACGGTTACACATCACAGGCATGTTAGAAACAGTCGACCTGATAAATTTAATGATCACTGAAAATTGAAAAGCAAAACTCTAAAAAAGCTCTCACTTGCTTACTCACTTACTTACTTGGTGGTCTTTCTGCAGTGAGTGGCGCATTTCACCACAGCCAACAATTTAAGGTAAATCCATCATATGCTGCCATCTTTACAAGTATTTTACCCAGAAGTTTTTTGGATAAAGTGTGAATCCAGTGTTCTTAAAGCTTTGGGCTTTCACTCAGAATTTTGTCAGATATTCCAAATGTGGCAGCAAACCTCAGTCCAGCGCATTTTATCCCTCATCAGAGCGCAGCGCATACTTTGAACCCTTATTGTTTAATCTTTTTAAGCATTTCCATGCAGAACTGGTGACAGACATCATGTTGCGCTGGTCTAAATTAGATGGTGTAGCCACAATTTATTGTATTAATTTATTGTATTAACTGCATTAACAGTCATGGCGTTTTGTCCTTGTTAACTAATTAATGGTAACACACAGGGCTCCCCGATGCTTCATCATGTAAACTTAAATGAAGAATAATAGAGCATATGCTATGACTTTATTAGTGGTCCTTTCAAACACCAATGAAATTTATAAGTCGATGGCAATTTTACAACTGCTTTTTGCAGCCTTACCTCAGGTTTGTGGGGTCGTTGCACCCCTCACCCCATAAATGGTGCCTTTATATTTTCCTGTGTTGCTATTTTCAGGATCTGAATATTTCCTTTACTACTGATCAACAAAGCAGTGCCTCACATCTATATATAAACATTGTCTGTCTGCATGTGTCTGTGCTATGAACCTATGTATACGTGTTCTGTGTATGTCCGCCAACTACACCTCTGCCTGCCAGCACGCAGGACTGAAACCTGCTTTGATTCAAGCTGTTTCAGTGCGCATTCCTGTACAATATTTATGTGTGACCGTATTTGTGCATGCAGGCATGATCAGTGTACACTGGTGTGCACAAACTCACGCTAGCTGCACATGTGAATGTTTAATACCCATCTGTCAGCAAGGTACAGCCGGCGTCGGCCCCAAAGTTCATAGAAGACAGCTGATCCCATGTGATGGGGCAAGTCTTCAAGAGAGACAATCTTGTTAAAATGCATTGCAGGGGCTCGAGAGAAATAAATAAAGGCAGTAGAAGAAAGGAAAGGACTGCGGAGGAAAAAATCAACACACTGACATGCGGTTTGTCTAACAATGTACCGCCTGCCGGGGTTTTAAAAGATTAAAATGTCTGAGGTTCAGTTTTTTGTTTCTCCTCATTAGGACATGTCTTGTGTGACTTTATTGTCAAGAGCGTTTGATACTGTTACATTTTGTTCCCGTTGATAGCAATTTGCATTTTCCTTTGGTGAAACATCTTGTTCCATGTGTCACTACAAAGGATGGGTTTCTTTTTTTTTCTGGGATCCTTTCTCTGTTGCACTCTTCCTTCCCCCCTACTGCCAAAACCTGAGCTTCTTTCCTGCTGGATTCCAGGATGTTATAATCTGTGTCCCCACTATTTGAGAAGAAGGAACTAAAAGGAGATAATACGCCATGTGGTTGCACTTAATCTATCAGTGAAGAGCACATGAGGTGCAGTCAGTCTGGATCCTCCACTGAAGAACAAAAGATGTCATACCTGCTGTACTGGTGTGTGCATGAGGAGGTAAAATGAAAAGACTTAGTGGAGATATAATGTCATCTTTAATAGTGTCTGGTCTCTGGTGGGATCCACTACATTGGAACCTCATTAGAGGAACACGACTGCGGAGATGGAAGCAGAGGCAACAAGAGGCCTGCTGCCTGTACACAGGTTAATCAAAGCGGAAAACACGGCCACTCTCAAAGACAACAACATGCTTTAAGTGTGATAGGTCACAGTAATGTTCAGGTTACATTAACCCTGTTTATGGAACAACCTGAATGATTGGAGTTGGAGAAGAACTCTTAATATCGGAGCAGCAGCGTGTAGTAGAAATACGCCACCTTTGAACATTTGGCTCGATATGCAACAACCCGAGAAAAAAGCAAATCATCCTGCGGGGGGACCGCAGCTTGTTGGCACACTTTGTACTCTTGTAGAGTTCTCCAAATGTATTTATCTATCGAGATTAATATCAAGATCAAGAGGAGGCTTAAAGTCTTGGTACCTCTTTCATCCTCGCAACACCTTTGATTAAAAAGTTATTAGACAGCAAAGGCACCCTGAAACACTGACAATTTGCACCAACTGAAAAGTATGTTGTCACTCTGAATATACTGGGTTCAGCTTGTATTTTTCAGTGGATTTTTCATGTTAAGATTTGATTTTTAATAGCTGGTAGAGTGCTGTTTAAAATGTCATTATCCTGCGAAGGAAGGCACTTTCTTCTCAATAAATAAGTCATTTATAACACATTGCTTGTAGTCCCTGTAAAAGAAGAAGAGAGTTATACATGTTCAAAAATAGGTGTTGAAAACATGAAAAGACTAAAACTATGCAGTGCTAAATTGTATAGTTAGACTGTTAAACTGTTGTTCATGATGTGTGCATTCAGGATTTTTTGGGTGGACCTGAAACATGGTTCGGTGACGTGCGGGAAGACATGGTCCCCCAACACTGTATAAGCCCCACGAACTGACACATGAATAACGCTGCCTCCTCCTCTCCTCCCTCTCTAATGGTCACTTACAAACGTACCTTCAGCAACTCTCTCAGTCCAAATCAGCCCAGCAGTTCACTGAAGCTCATTTCAGTTTCAACAACCTGACACAGAAGAAAAAAAATAAACCATCCTGTCACTGTCCTCTGGCTTTGGTGGTTTCAGGCCATCTTCAGGTCATAGTGGTGTTTGACACTGAGACAGCAGAGCAGACAGCCCCCAATGTTTCAGAGCAGAGAAAACTGATCACTTTTTTTCATGAATTTGCAACCTATATATTGTATATAATTAGTGATTTTTTAAATTCTTCAAATTTGGCGGGGTGGTTAAAAACACATTTCTGTGGTGTGACAAACTCATGAAAACACATTTATTGTTGCTTTACACAATCTTTTCCCAAAAACGGAACATTTATTCTCAGACATTCATTAAAAGCTTGTTTTATTTCCCCTGTCATAAATGATGAATAAAATAAAGCAGTGAGCCATCAATAAAAAAAGAAAATGCACAATAAAATGAGAGTTGTAGTCCTTTTGTGCTACATAAACATAGAACATATATACAGATAATTAAATATATTACATGTCTTTGTTAAATACTTGATTCTGATCGGTCAATTACAGCATTCTAAGGTCTGTTATTTCTGATTATGCCATGGTCTGAGTGAATACTCTTTTCTGATTGGATGGCAGGTGTATGTTAAAACCATTTAACACATACGTAGTTCAGCTCAAGTTTAATCACTGTTCAAAATTCATCCGATTCCCAACTTGTAACCATAGCAATATTAAAAAGCACAGCTGTCAAAGCTCACACCACTTCCTAACTGGAGGTGATGAGCGAGTGAGCGAGTGAACAGCTGATTGCTTCAGTTTTCCTAAATGAGGACATCGTAACCTGCTCCTGCATCAGCCAATAGGCTGAGCGACATGCCGCATGCTTGTTGCATGCTCGTTCTGGCTGTATTTCAACAAAGTTTCATGCACCTCCAATGTTTTTTTACGGTTAAAATTGACATCCCTAACATTTCCGTTTCAAATAATAGACTAAAACAAACATGTATCGAAGTCTGAAGGTGCTATGGGCCGTAGCATCTGCATGTGCCACTGCTGCCATGGTAATGAAGTGTGATGTATGTGACATAATGTGTCATGGTATGTCGGTGGACGTCTGCTGTTCACCTTGTGTTTCCACTTATGCAAATATCTCTGCAGTTTTATAATACAACATAGTGCATAAAGGACGGACAGCGCTGGAGGAAAATGGCAGAGTTTGTTCGACAGCAGTCTGACAAAAACATTATTTATAGCCGTTCTCCCACACAGGTCTGGGATCAGCTGGTCATGTTTCTGTTTTGATAGTCACTGTGACTGGTCAGAATGCGTTAATATCTGTGATTTAATTAATATGATATCAAAACAGAAACAAATCAACCTAATTATTCCAATTTTTATAATAATAACAATAATAATACTAGAACTGCAAGCAGTTATGAACGGGGGCCGAGCCGTCGCGCAATGCACAACGCTACGCGTTGTTCGTGACCAGGAGGTACGTCGCCGACATTTGCTGTCGAGCGTGGGGTCAAACGAGGCTGCCCTGTCTCTCCGTTCCTCTTACTGTAATGGGAAGAGCTCCTCTGTATTATTGCTGAATATGTTTGTTGTAACAAGTCATGCCCACTTCGACCAAACATAACTAAACTTTATGGCCAGGCTCGGGAGCTACTCCAGATCACGCTCGCCGAATTTCTGCGGATCCGAGCAACTTTCGTGTCGCTTGATATTACTGTGTTTATAGTGCCCCCTGTTGCCCAATTTGCACCAAATTTGGTACAGAGCCTCTGGTTGACCTCAGAAACAAGTGACTTGAGTTTCATGTTGATAGCTTTTATTTTGAGAAAAATATGCAATGGTATGTGTTTTTTAGCTAGCAGAAAAAAAAAATTATTTATAAGTACCGCGTTTTTTGGAGTAGCAAAATTCTTTTGATGACTTTTGATCAGGCACATCTGGAGATTGTGTGTGCAAAGTTTCGTGTAGATGGAGCGTAAACCCTAGGAAGAGTTTGAAAAAGTAGGTTTTTGACGTGTAGCGACTTACAAAGAGAAATATGCTGTGGGAGTGGGGTGTGGCCTATGTCAGAAGATGTGGATCTATTTAGGGAACACGTGGATATAAAGTTTATGAAGATGTGATTAAAAATGTGGAAGTTACAGGTGAAAATGCGTTTGCGTCCGTTACAGCGCCACCTAGTGGAGTAGATGCACAATTTTTGGTGTGGGTGGTCTGTGTCCTATTCTATATATACCCTGTAAATTTCACACCCCTCAGCATAATACTTGAGCTAAAATAAATGTTTGTTGTTTATCTCATAATAAGCCACGCCCACTTTGACCAGTCGTGATTGCCTTCAAGATATGGCCTCAGGAGTGACCCAGCATCATACCCACAAAATTTCGTAAAATGTTCAAATTCAGAGAAATTCAAAATTTCAAGCTAACTGTGCATTTCCTGCGAGTTGTTGATAGCCAGTTGTCAGCACATCTGGGAAAGAAAGTCGGTGTATGTGACCAAACCATGTGAATACAACTTCAACATTACCTCGTCCATGATCATGACGAAAAGTGAGATAACAACTGATCACACGTTACTTCAAATGTCATCAAACTGTCTTTTGTTAGTGGCAGAACATATATTGTACATTTAAAAAGAAGTAGGTGTTGAGTGTTGGTTTCACATGGGTGAGTCCCTGCTGGGTGTTTGTTTGACACATGCATCCTCCCCACCTCATCCATATGCAGACATTCTAGCCCTTGTTTTATGTCACCTGACTTTGATGGCTCATGAAAAAACATAACCCCAGAGAGACGCCCCCTGAAATGATGCTAGAGAGGGACCAACAGCATCACAGTATTGGCACACTTTGCATTGGGAGTGAGAACAGGCTGCCTGTATCACCAGCACTGGGATGTTAAACCCCTGTTGGGTAGACACAGCCTTACTGATGCTAATGTTTGACCACCATGGTATGAAGTAGACTGTATTCTCTGTGGTCATGCTGATATTTGTCTCTCCATTTGCCAAGTACAGATAAAAGGCAAAGTGCATCTTACTGTAGAGGAAACTCAAGTCCCAGCCGAAGAGAATTCAAATCCAGAGAAACTGTCCAAAAGTCAAAGGTTAATCCTCTGTGTGCGTGTGTCTAGGTGTATGTCTGACGCTGCCTCTTTGTATGTGATGTGTGAAGATGCACACTGTGTGCCCACACAAAGACAGATTTAAACTGTTTGTAAGCTGTGACATTGGGAATTATGGCTGTGAATTTGAGCGAGGCTGAGCCGGAAGATCAGACCGGCTTCTCCGTCAGGAAACCTGGCTAATTCCAGGAGTGTACACCGTAGGATTAGGAGACGCAAATTAGAGATTAGAAGACATATGCCGAGGGAGGAGGAACAAAGCGCTAAACTAAATGCCATCCCTATCCTGTTAACACTTCTGGATGCTGTCCCCATGAGATCCCAGAGAACCCCTCGGTGGCTGAGAAAGTAATTCAGGAGGAAATCAAAAATGGTTTCGCTTCACTTGTCTCACGGACAGTCTTGCTAATAGCCAGCTTGACATCGGCTGAAGTTGCCTTTTCTCCACCCTACTGTGACAGCGGAACATCTCTGCGAACGCTCTGATGTGCCGTGTGCCTGACACATCAAGCGTAATTATTCAGAGGCTTGAGATACGAATAAAGATCTCTGTTTGGATCTTTATCTTTCAGGCTTCTTTCAGGTGTTTGAAAGTTAATTACAAGAGTGGTGCACGGTGGTCAAGTGGATCATTAGAGAACTCCATTGACGAGTTAACACCTCTAATTGTGCATATTCAGTGGACAGTAAGAACGAGTGTCACATCACCTTGAACGCTGCGCAGTGCTTTTAACAACACACGGAGGTGAAACTGCCACCTATCTCCACCGGCTGATCAAAAACAGCCTTTGTGAGAGGACTAGGAGGGAGTATTGCAGAGTTTATTCAGCCCGGTGACGCATTGAGCTAATTAGCAAGAGTATTTTAGAGAAAAGACATTGCTGGGGAATTCTCATCATCACTCATGTCTCCGTCTCTGTAGTTAAATGAAGTGTTATCTTTCATGTAGGCGCAGGGAAGAAAAGAGCGGGTCGGGGTGTGGGTTTGTCAGCCAGCGTTCAGGACACTCATTATCTCTCCAAAGTGATGGTCATGTTTGAAAATGACTGAATTTTTTATGCCTCCCTCCCACACTCAGGTTGAAAAGACTGCCGCATTGGCAGTAGATCTCAGTCCAATTTACTGCCACTGGAGACGCTTGTTTCTATTCCACTCTTCCTCTTCGTCCGTCCTTCCTTCCTTCCTCCCAACCCCCCCCCCCCCCCAAAAAGCAACTCTATTCATCCCCCTGTCTTCTGACCATAGTAATTTATGCATCGATGGAGGGGCGTCCATGCCAATGCCAAGACAATTACACCAATGGCTCCAGCAGCCATGTTTAAAAGCGTTGTGTGCGTTCCAGATCTGGTGGTGCCTGGCGGGAGGGAGCCAGAGACGAGGCCAGCGCCGGGTGAAGGAGACACAGTTTGAGCGCGCTGAAGATTTTCTGATGATCCACACACAATGTCGACAGCCAAGGATGGTGTTGAATTGTAGCCACATGGCTCTAAACATATGAAGCGCGGATATTATAGACTCTCAGCCTGGCTCACTCAAGGGAAAGAGGCCGTGCAGGTCAAGCAGGGATCATTAAACTTAGCCGCCGCTGCTTATCCGCCCAGAGAGGAGAGATGGAGGGGAGGGAAAGAAAAAAAAAACGAACAAACATAAAGCCTCGGAGGACCTCTTGTATATGATCCCGAGTGACATTTCAAACTAACAAGAAGTGAATTTTTCACATTATTAGAGGATCTGCTTACTGGACTCTGAGGTAGAAGAAAATGCACACTCTGAGTTTCCAAAAGGGTTCTGACTAAAGGGCTGAGGTTCTATCCAGAACCGTTTGCTTTTGGCTTTTTTTGATGAAAGGGTTCTTCAATGGTTCTTTGTAAAACTAACTGTTCCATGAAGAGACCTTTTGATCCAAAGAACCCCTCAGTTTTTCAAAGAATGTTATAAAATCCTGAGAATATAGAATATAAGGTTTCTCGGTAGCAGTCCCTAAGTGGGTTCTAGATGAAACCCTTTGAATATAACAAGGTTCTTGATAGAGGTCCCTGGATGGATTCTGAATGAAATCCTTGGAATATAAAAGGGTGCATGGTAAAACCCCTGAGTGGGTTCTAGATGAAACCCTTGGAATATAAAGGTTGTTGGTAGAGGGCCCTGGATGGGTTCTGAATGAAATCCTTGGAATATAAAAAGGTTCTTGGTAGAAACCCCTGGGTGGGTTCTAAATTAAACGCTTGGAAAATATAACGGTTCTTGGTAGAAGCAACTGGGTGGGTTCTGAATGAAACCCTTGGAATATAAAAGGGTTCTCGGTAGAACCTGATGGATGGGTTTTGGAAAAAAAAAAGAATATAAAAAGTCTCTCAGTAGAACCACCTCAGTGGGTTCTAGACAAAACCATTTAAATATCAAAGAATTCTCAGTAGAACCCCCTAAGTGGGTTCTAATTAGTAGTCTTAGAAGATGCAGAGATTCTGGATACAACCCACAGAGAGGGTTCTGGGTGGAACCATTCGACCATAGAAGGTTTCTCTGTAGAACCTCTCATAGGGGGTTCTGGGTGAAACTTTTCACGAATTGTTCTAGGTACAACCCTTTATGTTGGTTTCAAGGTCGAATCAGCTGAAAGGGGTCTAAGTGGAACCTTTATAAAAGGTTGTATCCTGGACCAAAAGTTGAAGAATTCTCTTCATCATTTCTTCATCTGCAGAATGTTAAGATCTGCATTTTTCTTTACTTCTAAGATTCCATCAAGTTTTAAATCCAATCAGCTTTTACATTCCACACATCTGTGTCACTATCCATCAGTGTAAACTGAGCCGTATCCACATAATTGACAGTGAAAGTCTTGTTTCTCAATGGAAGCATTGGCTTTTTATTAAAAGTACTTGACAGGGGACAGGAGTCAGTGTGCTGAATGGAATCAATAAAAAGCTGGTGATGCTACAGTGAAACCATCACTTTCACACTGTGAAAGGCAGCCATATTTCTAGCTTTATGTAACACAATGTAAGGCAATCTTTGCAACAAATCACAGTAGTAAAACTAGGGAATAAAATGTTCTATGCACCTGAATGCCTCCACAAAAATTCTACAAGTGTTCTTGAATGAAAATTTCCCACTAAAATTTTACATCACAGTTTAATTCAACCATAGATTCAAATTGTCTCGGGCGCTACTAACACATCCTACTTTAACAGGATACTTTAATATTCAAGGAAGTTCTTGACAGTGGTAATCAATCCGCGCTGCTACAATTCATCTGTACTGATTTTTACAAAGTTTTTTTTTTCAAGCACGATTATGTAACTTTAAAAAGATTAAATAACACCTTTTAAAAGGGAACACCTTGGCTCACTTGGCTAATGTTAGATGGAAAGAGTAGGAGAATGTTAAAGTCGTAAAAAAATGTGTTTTTATGAGTTTGGCACACCACAGAACTGTGTTTTTAACCACCCAGACAAATTTAAATGATTAAATAAATCACCAAGTATATAAAATTGGGTCTCAAAATCATGCTTGGGGCGTGTCCCTCCACTGTCTCAGTGTCAAACACCACTATGACCTGAAGACGACCTGAAACGTGGACACTGGGCAGCTTTACTGGACATGTCCAGACATGTTTGAGCCACGAGAGCCAGAGGATGGTGACAGGATGGTATTTTTTTTTCTCCTGTGTCAGGTTGTTGGAACTTATGTGAGCTGAAGTGAAATGCTGGGCTGATTTGGACTGAGAGGGTCGCTGAAGGTATGTTTAACTGACTGTTAAGGAGGGATGTCATTCGTTCGTGACACTTATATAGTGTTTTGGGGACCATAGTCCTGGAACAGTTTAATGGTTTAAGTCCACACTTCAGCACCACATAGTTTTCAGCAACTACTTTTGAATGTATATTGTGTTTAAAAGAAAAAAACTCCCATTTTCATTCTCACAGACTTTAAAACATTAACAAGTGAAACTGTTAACAATTAGAGTACCCTTGATGTTTTTTTAAAAGTTTTTACTCAAATCAATCTTCTGACCTTCACTCATATCTACTGGGCCCTCATTTACCTTATTGTCATGCATTTATACTACAAAGTCGTACACACCTCTCTGTGAAACAGCTTTAAAAGTCAATGTTAAAGCCATCTACTTTGTCTTTAACATTCAAATGAGAAAAATATGTAAGTCTTGTCCTATGTGCTTTTTCATTCTTATTTCATCTCGTCTTCCTCATGTTATGATTACACTTGACTGAATTGATGTTCAGGGAGGAGATTGAACATTTAGCCTTTCAGATGACTTATTCCTCTCTTCTATTGCTGCACTGCACAGCACACAAGTAATGTAATTTTGCCCATATGCATGTTTTGTACTAACAGTACAGTCCGTGGCCTACAAAACATCAGTGGCATAACAACAACAACAACAACAACAACAAAACAAAACAACAAAAAACGTTTTATGTTTTGCTCCGTCTTCTTATGTATCCATAGAAAAATAGCTAATGTATATGTGACTATTGCTTAGCTGTTGTTTCAGGACCATGGACAGCACCGTCCAAACCAATGTTGAGCCCAAACTTACGTCTGTGCTGTGAGGGACCAATCAAATCAGGTCACGGTGACATTTAGGTTAATTGTAAAATTCATAAAACACCTACCAGTTTAACATGAACATGAAGACATTTAAGAGTTAACAGGGTGAAGTAATGCAGCATTTCTACTTGTCTGACCAGACAAAGAAGACAAAAGACAGGACAAGAGGGACACACTATACATTAAATTATTAATGGGATCATATTAATATTGTAGATAGCTATTTTTTCAGTTAAATCCACACTATTTTTTTCCTTTGAATATTTAAGCAGAATTCAAAAGGAATAAAATAGATGAAGATATGACCTCCAGTTTTGAGCTCCTTCATGAATCCTGATGAGTTATTTCTGCCCACTTACCAAACTGTAGAATATAAGTAAGATGATGGCTCTTTTGCTAAAGAAATGCCATGGACGGAAACTAAGGCAGCCTGGAATATAAGCCATTATTAGTAGTATGTCAGATTGGTTAATAAAACACTGTGTTATTCAGGGCTGGCCTGGAATAATAACTGGGGACAGGAAACGTCAGCCAGCCAGGACAATCTCCACTCATTCACATATACCGTAACCATTTATTTTAAATAGCTCTACTGTTGAGGTGGCCTGGTAGCTCAGTTGGTAGAGTGTTCTCCCCATGTACTGAGGCTGTGAGTCCTCTGCAGCGACTGTGGGTTGACTCCTGCCTATGGCCCTTTGCTGCATGACATTTCCCCGCTTTCTGTCCCCCTTTCCTGCCATATCTTCAGCTGTCCCATCATTAAAGGCAACAGCCAAGCATCTCCAGTTTCAAGAGAAAAAGTTAGATCCACTTACACAATTATATTGAGATGAGAAAGCTTGTTTTGTCATGAGAATGTTTAATTTATCTTTATATTTCAATAAAACAAAAGGAGGACTTCTCGAGACTTAAATTTATCAAAAGAAAATGACTTTTCCCTGCTTCAGCCAGCAGCCAGAGGTGACAAAAGTGCTCATATTCTTTACTGAAGTAGAAGTACAGGTACTTGTGTAAAAAAAAATAAATAAAAAAGTTCAAATCCATTATGTCATTTATGTAGTTTTCATCTTGGTATGGCTTTCATCTTGTTTTTGTCTTGTCACATCTTGTGCGTCTTTTTTGTCCCTCCAGGAGCAATTCATGCAAATTCAACGAATCCCCTTGGATTCTGTGCAACCTTGCAATTTTGTCCAAATTCTACAACTTTTCTGCAAATACGACCAATCATTGTTGCTTCCCGTGAGTACACACCGATCAGAGCAGTTTGTTTAATTATTCACAGTTGTTTTTTTTTACATTTATATCTTTTTTATGTCGTCACGGGCACTGAAAAGAACACATCTGTCATTGTTATTGACATTTGTCAACAATTATTTTATAATTTTGTGCTGTTGTGACTGAGTTTCAGCTCCAAAAAGATTCTGCACCTTTGTTAAATACTTCCCCAGTGCATTTTTTCATTCACAAATAAAGCAGATTTTTTTTTCTAATTGTTGTAATTGACGTTCTGTAGACACTATAGTGGTTTGTTCCTGAAGTGCAAACCGCAACGTCAACTCCCAGTGAAGTATGATTAAAAAAGGTTTGTTTCTACTTTGAACTCTGCAAATCTACATGTACACACAAAGAGTTGTCTATCAGAGCAACATGGTGGGAAACCCAGTTGGAGAAGGTCAACTTCCGGTTACTTGTTAACTACAAAAAAGGGTGGAACACTGTCGCATTGGGTAATGAAAACGGATAAAATTGATAAAAACGTTTAATACATTAGTTCATATCCACAGCGTGACTAATGACAATATTTAACCATAGAAAAATTAATATAATGATATTATATTTTTTTATTTATTTTTAAATTTAATTTATTATGGACTGCTACTGACTGGTGCATTGTTTTTAGTTTTTGATTGTACTTACATAATTCAAACATTCATTCAAACGATTAATGCAATTTTGTTTTGCACATGTAAACAAATATTGAATTGTGGACTTTTAATTGTGGCGTTATCATACCTTGAGTTCTTAATCTTAATACAGTGCTAACCACTAAGCCAACCATTCAGAGACAATCTGAACTACTGTTCAGATACTGTTGAATTTCCTTCCAAAAAAACAGACTTGCCACACCTGAATGCAGAAAGGATTGACCAATTAAAAGGGCTTTTACAAGTCTTAGTTTAGAGATTGTGCAAACCACATATGATAATACTGGAAATATGTGAAATAAATATGCAGATATTCTTAAAAATCATCAAATTTAACAATTTTCTACTGAAAAAAGGGACCAACAGTTACATCGACCATTTGATATTGAACATTTTAACCACAGTCATTTACATTTAATTAATATTACACACTCACATCTACATTCACACTTCACTCTGCAGTCCTTGTGGTCATTAGAATCATTTTAACGTTAAAACCCTCCCAATCACCTAGACTCTGTTCGCCCACCATGTTGACCCCTGTGCGCTCTGAGCTTATTAAACACACGGTCAGAGGCTTCGACTGCTCAGCTCAGTTTTTACATTTCAAGAAAAACGGGAGCAGATCTTTGAGGTGGAGGCGTTTGATTTGTTAGAGGAATCAGACACATGGTCAGAGGCCCTCAGGAAGACACATCTGGGGAGGTAGCCACCCACCACCTGCTGCTGCTGCTGCGCTGCTGCTGCTGCTGCCTGTAACCCCTGATCACACAGCCAGCAGGCCTGCAGGCTGCCAGATAATGGGTGACACGCTCCTCTATGTATGGATGTGTGCGTTTGTGCATATAGAGCTGGCTTATTATTTTGTAAAAAGGGGTTTTGATCATGGAGAGTGCAGGAGGCCTGCGCACGCTCCCGCTGTGTCCAATCAGAGCTCGGAGGAGCTGAGGAGGAGGAGAGCCAGCCTTCACCACCACCACTTCTGCAGCAGAAAGATGTGGAGCAAAAAGCCTCTCGTCAATAACTGATTCCAGTCTTGTGTTTTTAAGTTTGATGGTTAGGCTGAACTTTTTTAGTTTGAAGGGACAGTTCACCCCTGGTCTGTAGTGCTATTTATCCATCTAGATAGTTTTGGTGTGAGTTGCAGAGTTTTGGAGATATCAGCCATAGAGATGCCTTCCTTCTCTTCAATAATAGGATAAACTGATAGGGGTTAAGACATGAACTGCAAAGCTGTAGTTCAATTCTCTTCATATTTTTGGATCTTAACATCTGACAATAGCATTAATATATGAAAATAAATAAAAAATAAATGTAAAAAAAATGATGAATATGGGCAACAAGCAGATCGAGCAGACCAGCTGACCACGTCAAAGCAGGCGGTCATGTTTCAGTGCTGCAAATTACAGGAAATCATGCAGATAAAAAACAAAACAAACCAGTATTTAAATCAAAACTGAAGTTAACTGTCTTCTCTCTAACAGAACCAAAGGACTGCTCCTCTCTGTTTGCCCCAGAGCTGTCTCTCCTTCAGACTGCAGTCTCTTTGGGGCAATTAGCTCATCTGGTTCAGCTGGGTAGCAACCCTTGTCCTAACAGCCCTCCTGACTATGGGTTTTGTAGTCCTTTAATGGATGCCATGATGGGTTGTAGTCCTTGCTGCAGCCATCAGGAGGGGATGTCTCTCCCCTCTATGACACAACCTCCCATGACATCACAGTCTTTACAATAGATACAGTGTGTAACACCCTTTGTCCTCTAGACCCTCTAAAGATTAAGGAACATCTCCCCAAAAACCACAAGGAGAGCCTCAGAAGATGGATCCCCTCCCAGGGTGGACAAATTTCAATACTATTTTCCTTGTGGAAAAAAACAAAAAAACAAAAACAAAACATGAGTGTACAGTGTGCAGCTTGTTTGTTTGTTTGAACTTTAAAGGGACAGTTCACACAAAAATCAAAAGTTCATATTTTTGGGTTATTGTGATTGCATCCATTTTTTTTAGTATCAGGTGCAACATTTTCAAGATTTGATTTCAAAGTAATAGACAAGTAGTCAGGTTAGATTACAGACTTTTGTAATCCAATGGATTATGTTACTAATTACAAAAACTGTGATTAATTTGCATTCAATAAATGGCTACATTTGGTCATAAGATGTCGTGTGCTTCTTTCTTTCCAGAAGCTATATGCTGCTTCCAGTTCAACCAATCAATACTGTTCTGATATATTATGATGAGAGGCAATAAGAATTCAAACAAGAGAACCATTAAAAAATAACACTAAAAATGAATGGAGCCTGTCTACACATAACGACAGCTCCTTGTAAGCCATCCTACCCCTGAAGGTGTTGCACTCAAATTTGTTCCAAAGGCTTTTCTGACCTGCGTTGCCAAAAGAAAACATTCCAGCAATGATGCAAAGCAACAGAATGAACTTTATTATCTACATGTGAGCTTTTTGTTACCCCTTTTTAATTACCAACATTTAGATTAGTAACTGCAATTTCATTACATATTTTTCTCAGTAACTGTAACAAATTACCATTACATTCATTTTCTAAATTTAATTTTACACATAATGAATTCCTCCCCAACACTGACGGTGACACAGAGCTGCCTCTACCCTCTGTTCCCATGACCTGTGTGTCCCATACATTATTCTTGATTATATTCTTGTATGCCCACCAAGCGTAACAAATGAATATGATTAGCCTTGGAAAAAAATCTCAGCGGACATGTGCATTCCTGTGCTGCTGTGCACAGGTTTTATTGTTTTATTGTATTTTACATTCCATATATTTGCCTGCATGTATTAATACAACATATAAATAAAATAAATATGACATATGCACATGTACATTGCGTATATAACATATAGAACAACATTCATACATGCATTGTATAAAACTCTCTCTGTTTCTATATTAACCCTTTTTGTTTAGCAATGGACTGCCGGAGGGAAATCAATACTCTCATGCAATTTTTAGTTAACTTGCAAGCTTTGGATTGTTAAAGACAAAAAAAAATTGTTTATATATTCATAAAATCTTATTTATTACTTTAAAAATATTCTAAAGAGAAGACATACCTAATAAAGACATAGCCTCGTCCTTTAAAGTTCGTGTTCTTGTGGAGTCCAGCCTGTGCTGCTGCTGGAAGAAGAACACTTTGAAGACAGAGCCACTTTTATGGGGAGCATGAGTAGGCGGGATATCAGGGGCCGTATTCGCAAAGCTTCCCAGTACAAAGAGTTGCTCATTTAATTTGGAGAACAGCGATTTCGTTTGCAATCACTTCATTGCTGGCATACTGGCTCATTGGTTTTCATTGATATAGGCTATCTTGTCTATCAGCAGCAAAACATCCTGCTTCCTCCCAGCCCTGTTTCATTCCCAACTCGCCACTTACAGATGTTTTGTCACCACCCCTCTGCAACTCATACAGCAGCACAAAACCCACCCACGGCTGAAAAAGACAAACCAGGCTTTCAACATAGTATAAAGAAGTCCACATGTGGAGGTGGTGTGGGGGATGGATGGCTCAGACAAACAAACAGCTTTCACCCAGGAGACCAGGGTTTATGTCCTGTGTCAAAACCACAATGTCACTGAAAGTTGTAAGGTGCATGACATTACGTGCATCAGGTGACTTTTGTCTTACACGTCACCTCAGTGATGCCATATGACGTACGTAACATAACATACTTGTTGTAACCACAAATATGGTCTTATCCGAAACCTACCCGAGTAGTTTTAGTGTCTAAACCTAACCAAACTGTGACTCAAAATGATAATCACATATTAAAAAGTTTTTTTGACTCAAGTGTACCTTGAGCACCAGTATGAGATTCTAAGGGGGCAGTTACAAAATGTCAGTATGTGGAGAGTTGGGATGTGAATGTGTTGTTACTTCACTTTGGTTCTCATTTTCTTTCCATTTCAGCTAATTAGATTCATGTTTATGGACACAAATTTCCCTTTTTTATCCTTTCCTTTTTATCCACCTTCATTTTCATTCCACTGTTAAGTTATAAATCATAAATATTGATTCATTCATTCGTGTCCCATTACACTTTCAAAATAAAGGTTCTGGCCAGGTTTAGGCACTAATACTACTAGGTTAGGTTGGGGATGAGATTGTAGTTTGGGTTAAAATAACTCCTCTGTTCAACCAAACAACATAAATTATTGGTATTCACCAAAACCTCCAGTGTGAAAGTCTTGTGTTTATTTGACCCACCCATCCGTCCATCCATCCATCCATCCTACCTCCTCCCTCTGTGGACTTTGCCACACTGAAAGTTGAGCTGACTGTCACAAAAAAATATTGACAATTTGTGTCCATGTACATGAAGCAATAGATTACATTTTATGACTATTTCACAAACTGCTGTGATACTGTGCTGGTTAATTTCATGCATTAATTTCTTGTAGATATTAAAGATTTTAAGTAGAATTAATTAACAAAGAATAATAACATCCTTTTGCGATTATCTCTTCCTGTCAGCATCTGTTGTCTTGCTTCATTTCCCTGCAACAGGAAAGTGAAGCAAGTTTTTTTTTTATTTATTTATTTATTTATTTTTTTGAAGTAATAAAGCTTTGCTGTAACTGTATATGCAGCAAAGAGTTCTGAATATTTTAGTTTATTGCTGATGTGAAAGGCAAACAAAAAAGACATATTTTAATCAGATTATTTTGGGATAACCTGTTCTGAAAAGGAATCTAAGAAAACATCAGGGAAGTTTTGAACTCAAGTTTGTGTTAATAATTCACAAAGTACAATGTGTCCTTTGAGATGCAATAATAGTATCTGTAAAATCAGGATTGGCACTAATCCTGTTCCATACAGCTCCTACTTTGATGAGGAAATGAAGCTGTCCTGGAGCTTCACTGCTTTAATGACATTTCAAGCTTGTCTGGCAGGAGGAACACTGTTTCCTGACATGAAAATAATGAAATGTAGGAATGCTGATGTTCATAGAGAGAACAGCTTGTTTAAAAGTGGAGCCTTGGCTAAGCAATCTGAATGCCATTCACTTCTCCTATTATTAGATCTACTGCAGTGTCCTTTCCATTATCTCCAGCTGAATAAAATTTACTCTCAATAAGTTGTGTTTCCTGTTATCCCATTTTAAAGAAACATAGATTGTGTGTAAACATGTTCTTTTCATTCTTTTCTAGTCTCTGAACCTCTGTGGAGGTTCTGTAATTCTTGTGAATATATTTTCAAGAGAGTCAAGCTGTTGATTAAAGGTTTCAATGTAAATAAAATGAAATCAAATTCCCTGCCAGAAACACCTGTTAACCAAAACCTCAGCAGCAGGTCAGTAAGGCTGAGGAGCTAATTGACCCACTTGGAGCCAATGTGACCTCAAGGTTAAGAAACAGTGCTTTGGTTCTGAATATCAAACACTTTGTAACAGTGAGAATACAGACAGACAGGGTAGAAGCGGATTAAGCTGCAAGAGTGGTTTGAGAAACTTCTACTGGCATTTTGATATTTTTCACAGTAAAAACTGGGTCACTGAAGACACCCATTGCAAACTTCAAACTTCAAAGTCAACAAAATGTGCCCGCTAACTACAACAGACCAGCCCAGTCTCTTCAATCTGCATAAAAACAACATGCCTTTATGCCACTTCTGTCGAGAGCAGATGTGTCCAAATACCAGGCATAGTGAATGTCAGGTGATGTAGTATAAGGATCAAAAAAGTTTGCATAGGATAGAGTTTGGGGTGTCAAACAAACACAAGACTATTATCCACAAGACTGGTGTTCATGTCCCCTGTGAAGCAAAATGTTCATGTAGAATCATTTTAATGTACATACGTAAATTAACCGATTTAAGTATTTAACTCATAACTCATAACAAGTAGTGCAACAGGAGGTAACGTAGTGTAGCGTAACTTACCGTATTGTAACATAGCAAACCAAACAACTCAAACCATGATCTTTTCCGAAACCTAGCTTTACAGCTGACTCTTTGTTTAGTGGATCAAAGCAAACTTCAAATGTGTTAAGCTCATCTGGCTCTTTTGTAGTGTGTGATGGTCTGGGTTGCCTGCCACGTGTCTTTGGTGTTGATCTCTCTGGCTTTGCTTGACTTGAAGAAGATTTGTCTTTTAACTGGCTTTGCTTGTCTTGAGTCTAACAGCTGTAAAATGGTGGATCAGGACACTCTCCTGCACAGACAAGAGTTGAGTCATGCAGCAACACATACTTGTTTGAGGGGGAGATGAGGAAATGTCGTGGGTTGGCCACGATCGTTGAGACGTCACTGCAACCCTGCTTGGAGGCGAGTTGGGCGTGCTTTGGCCTCATGCTGGAGATGGTCCATCTTGGGAGCAACGATGCATTATAACAAGTAATGGAAATGCAAATCAGTATGGCATGGTTTGACTCAGCCAGGTCAAAAGTGACAATGGAAAAGTCCTACTGACGTCTACCATTCCACATGTCTCCATTCATCCAGGCTTTCTAGTTGGGGAAGGTTTTTACTGTCTTTATAATCATCACATCCTCAACACCGACCGAGTAATGCAGGCCTTCTTAAACCAAGTGTAGGAGCAGAGATGATAATAGGGATTCAAGGCTGTCATCAAAGACAGTTCAGAGACATTTCAGAATTAATCTCTCAAGATGCTTGCAACACATTACTAAATGCAGTTACTGTCAGAGGAGGTCACAGTGGCAAAACACATCATCAAGAGGAGAAAAGTAAAAGAAAACCATCCCTGACATAGTGTGCCCTGGCTGCTCAGTAGTGAGAGGTTTCCAACACTAAAAGCAGTGTTTCAGGATGTCTTTAACCACTTTATTAGCAGCTGCAGCTGTGAGCACTTCTTTGGCGCCTTATATAGAGTGCATACATGTTTCAGAAACACCATGGACCAAGACAGGTTTAACCACCTATTGGTAATGTCCATTAAAATTGAGCACCTGCCTGCTGTTAAACATAAAAGGGTGACAGATTTACCCAAATGAAATTGAGACAGAACACCCTCCTGCTATCATCTAAAAAACTTTAAAGTAAAGGAATGGAACAGGTCCATAGCAGGAAGGAGAGGAAAAGAAGAGATGAGTAGAAGAGTAACAGGACGAAATCAGAATCAAGAAATCAGAAAAGAATATAGTAAAAAGACAAGCGCTTGAACACCTCAGCCCAAGCCACAACACCAGGCCAAGTCTCCATCCCAGCAGTAGCCTAGCCACTGTCCAAATTTCAGTTTCAGTAGCAGCAGCCTGGCTACCAGGCCAGGTCTCAATCCAGTAGTAGCCAAGTCTTAATCAAAGGGCATCAGCAGCCTGGCTGGCAGTCCAAAATTTAATCCAGCAACAGCAGCCTAGATGAAGTCTCCACCCAGCAGCAGCCTAGCTGTCAGCCCAAGTCTTAGTCAAGAAGCAGCAGTCTAGCTATTAGTCCAAGCCTCAGTCCAGTGGTAGCCATCTATGTCAAAGATGCAACAGTCTGGTTACAGTCCAGTTCTTAGTCTCAGTCTAGCTGCAGCCTAGCTATCAGTCCAAGTCCAGCAACAGTCTTGATACTAGTCCCAGTCTCAGTCCAGAGAAAGCTTTGTTACCAGACCAGGCCTCTGTCCACCATCAGTCTAGCTACCAGCCCAAGCCTCACTTCCAGCACCAATAGCAGCTTCGCTATCCAGATAGTTTCAGATCGAGAGTCATCAGTTTTATACTAGTAATTGAGTACTTCATATACAGTTAGCAAGTTTAGCCCAATGATTCCCAACCTAGAGGTTTGGCCCCTCGAAAGGGTTACTGGATAAATCTCAGGGGTCATTAGATGATTAATGGGAGGTAAGTAAAAAGTACAATATTTCAACAAAGTACAAGTATAAAGTAGTAAAAAAGTTACTCAAAGTAGTACTTATTTACTGAGTATTTGAGTAAATGTACTTAGTTACTTGATGTTTAAATATTGGTATTATTGAACTAAATGTCATCACTGATAGAAATGCCTGGGCTGACCTGCACAGAGATGAGTGTCAGCTGACGCAAACTGTCATACCACAAACCCAGGTTTGACCTGTTTCACTAGACTTGTGTACTCATTTTTCCAAAGAGTAGCTAAAGTTCATCAAGTGTCTCATCAAATTTGCCCTGATGGTGGCACTACAGGAAAGGGCACGGGGACACAACAATGATGAAGAATTTGCTCTCTGAGGACAGTGAATGTCGACAGTTTTACTTAATTCTGACCCTTAGAAATGCTATTCTGGACAAAAGTGTTGGATAGACAACCAGATCAAGCCAAGCGATGACATGTAGACATTGTTGTGCTGTCTATTTTTGTCTTTTTAAACTCCATATAATTTAATGACATGATGGTAAATGTTAAAATGGACTATGCTCATATTTATAGACAAAGAGCTTTACAATTGGCCTCGCATTCATCCATTCACACAAACACTCAGACAGTGATGGCGACAGAGAAGCCAAGCGGGGCACTGGCCTGTCCATCAGGAGTAAGTTAGGGATGACAGGGTTGCCACCTGTTCTGTATAATACAGTATTGTCCTGTATTGCAAAATAAAATGCACTGTCCCATACTGAACACATTTTGTCCTGTATGTTCATGCACACCCTATACATAGACTACATTAATATAACTGATGCAACTGTGCGTCAGGCTACTCTTATTGACTTCTTCTTTTACATTCATCTTGAGAGTAGCAGAGGGGACTTTGAAAGTGATGCATAAGAGCATACACTGGTGCATAAAACCAGTATGCAGAAAAAAGTCTGACATTCACAGGTCAAATTTCATAGGCGAGGACCCTCCTCCTGATTTGTGTCTCCAGGTGTGGGGCCACTAGGGGTCCCTTATTTTTCTACAATGAAGGTGGCAACCCTAGTGGACGACCTGCTCTACTTCCTGTGCCAAAGCCACCATGATGGCATAAAAGCAGTTGATATAGCTGTCTTTTAGTTGTCTTACTATAGGCCAGCATTAAATAGTGTGGAAGACTCTAAATTCTGAAGTAGAGGTACTTATATTTACATTACTTCTAAATGCATAGCTCTTTTGCTGCATTATACTGTATATAAGGCAGAAGGATTAGTGTGTAGGCATGCCTCTGCTCCGTCCCATCCACACTCAATCACGTCCTCAGCGCATACATAAATCCTTTTACATGTGACCCCACTGTGACTCAGCCTGCAGATAATAAAATACTGGAGCGCCACGCCGCCTGTATGGACACCTGTGATAATGACATATTTTCCAGCAGCCCAGGGAGTCAAATCATCAACAGATGAGACACAGCGCGCTCCGCTCCATGTTAAACAGTCACTTAACGGACTGACACTAGCAGTAGCTTCCACCTTGTTTCCATGGCAACCCCGCCAGGGTGCCCGGCACTGGTTGGCGGAGCCGGCAAAAGGCCGGTCAGGTGTGAAATTACCTCAGTGCCCGGCGCCACATGGAGCGTGAAGAGAGTTTAACAAAAGCAACGTGGTTAAAGGAGAGCCGGCCCCCACCTGCACCACCACCACCCCCACCACCATCACCACCACGCACACACACATACACATCTCTTTTCCTTGCTGTCATACTAATGCAATTCACTTGAAGCAGCATTTCTTCTCAGTGCAAAAACACCAAAGACAAGTTAAATTGGGAGATAGATGTAGGCATGCTAATGCTGAAGGGAGGGATGATCATAAAATAGAGTGAGATTTGCCTTGACATCTATATACCATTGTTCCACCGCTCTGCTTTTCTCCGCTCTATGTTGTGTCAGCTCGGATTGAAGCAGTGCCCGTTTCTGTTGATTTGTTCATATACAATAGAAATAACACAAATTCTTAGATTGTGTCAGCAGACGTCCATTTGTATGTGTGAATATGTGCTTATATATAGCCACACTACCCCTTTGTGCTCTCTGCCATGTAATTCTTGTTCTGCAAAATCTTTCTATCTCATGTTATTTCTTTATTTTTTTCTTTATTTTGCATAAAATAAGGGTCCACGAGGTTATGTTAGATATTATATTGTGCACAGAACTTTGTACAATGGCTAAGGCATGTACCTAGTTATGATTGGTTAGAGATGTGCATTATTTTCAGATAATTCAGTCCTCAGCGAAAAGAATTGGTCACAATGCCCACAGTGACTGAATTTTACTAGGCAACTACAGCCCAGTCTCACACCCAACTTGTCACATGCTGACGTTTCGTCACTGCCCCTTGGCAACTCATGCAGATGCGGAGCGTACCCATTAGTGGCTGAAAGTGACACACAAAGTGACTTCAGTGTAAACCCATCTGTTGCTGTACATGATGGCTTTTGACGTAGCATAAGAGAAAGTGAAAGTCTGCACATGGAGGATATGGGGTGAATGGATGGCTCAAACAAACACAGGACTTCCAACCAGTTAGGAGGTACATAACATTATATCTGAGTTGTGATGTAACATAATGTACTTATTGTTACACCAAACATGGTCTCCTAAACCTATGTAAGTAATTTTTGTGCCTAAACCTACCCAAACAGCAAGCATTTAACAGTGTTAACCATGTGTAACAAAGTCTTTCTGGCCACGTCTGATACAGCCACTAAATACTACCTTGCACTTCAGTATGGGACGCCAAGGGGCGGTGATAAATCCTCAGTATATGACGAGTTGGGATGAGAACAGGTTGTCTGATGAACTGCTGATGAACAAGCCAATGATACATCTGTTCTCAGCTAATGCAGGCCTGACTTTACTCCTTTGCCTGAACTAATGTTTTGCTCCATATGAGGCCTGATTTTCTAAGATCCCAAATAAAGAGTACTGAATTGCATGCGCATTGTAACATATTGCATGTTTGGTTGGTGTGCATTTCCTGGGTGATCAACTAAGAATAACTGTGTAAATGACAACAGGTGCAAACACTGTGGAGAGAACAGTATTCATGTGAGGGTTTTGAATGTTTTACAGGTTTTTGGTCCCATGGAGGTGTTAGTGTGAGGAGTAGATAAACGTATTGTTGAGCTACAACTAAAAAAAAGTAGAGCTGTGCACTGGAGAAGAGGAGTGCGCTCGGGGAGAGGACGCTGGGGGAGAGACACGCAAACACCAAAAAACACCGGTTAAAAATGCAATGTTGAGGAAACAAGGAAATAGGAAAATATAATACAGGTCGGTGTTCAATTTTCTTTAGGCTACAGTGGCTGTGAATGTTCAGTTTCCTGTTAGGGTAAATACTGTGATAGCATCAGTTATATCAGAACTGGAGAGTATTTCTCAGTGAAAGAAAGCAAAGAACGGCACTGAAGGCCGTTCTCCATGGAAAAGACGTTTTCGCTCTTCTCCTGACCCGCTTTGGCAAGAGTTTGATCTGATTGGTTGAAGTTAGCCCGTGTTACACATGATAGACAGATGGTTCATCCAATCACCTGCAAAGTGTTTTTGAAAATTTGCCTGCACTTCTAACATGGGGACCATGAATAAATAAAACAGGGAATCAGACAGAACATCAGCTCAAAACGTCATGCTACGTTGTGCTGCGCAGAGCTCCCTCACTTGCAGCAAGTTTGGGCATTTACATAGAAAACAATGCAATCAAAATGATTCTGTCAAGCCCACTCGTGTTTCATTCAGTTAGCACGCCGGGTAATGACAGATGTTTGAGATTTGTTTTTAAGTATCAGAATAATCCACTGTCACTATTTGCTGCACTGCATTTACTCTTCACCATTTTATTTGAGTGTCTGAGTCCTCAGTGTGACATTTATGCTCGATTTAGTGCCCTAAAAACTTCCACAATTAGAATGAAAAAGTAGTGACAGAGTGTACGTATATCATATAGGGAGAAGTGAATGAATCAATGAGGGAGTGATTTTGGACACAGCCCAGGCAGTCGTTGTTGTCTGTCTGCCATGGTTACAGCACTAACAGCTAATGCAGTATGACTTTTTATGGTGCAGTGGGTGCACTTTTATAAGGCTTAAATACAGCAAACTCACATGCTCCATTTTTTCTGTTTAACCAAATAATTACAACCAATAATAATAACCACACCTCGGGGTCTTCATTCAGCCTCTGTTCAAGAATTTGGTAAGAATTAACTTCCATTAGTTTTCTGTTTTAATACTGTAAGTATGATTATTCCACATATGATAGGAACTGCAGTGCCGAAATTCAAAACTTGTCCATCCATGGTTGAGCTGTAATGGAAATAAGAGAGAATGCATTTAGATATGGTCATTTTTTTTGCCATTACTATGGCATAGAATGTCAGATATTTGTAGTAATGTGAAAGTCTGTGAACTCTCAACATTTCAAATAGCATGAACAAAAGTAAAAACTGAGACTGCCAAGATATAAAAGTGTAAGCTGCCCTGCTGTGTCAGGTGTGGTCAAATCATCAGGTGTGTCAGGATGCTGTCAATCATGTAGGCTGCGTGCAGTCCTGAGCAGAAGTGTATAGTAATCAGCTAAATGAACTGAAAAGAGCTGAGTGCCTGTTATAGGTCAGGCCTTTAAAAGCAGTCTTAGTGCACTGGAGACTGCACAGTATAGTGAGTGACAACTTGAGTACAGTATGTACTGTACAGTAGTACATACTGAGGAGTGTCCAGTCAGTGTTTAGAGCAACAAATGTCAAAGCTTTCATGAAGCGGATGCAGGTCGGAGCACTCCTGTGTCACAGCGACCGGTGACAGGGCTGTGGTGAGTCAGAACTTTAAGCTTTCTGCATGACATCTGAATTACAAGCCAGGCACAGTGGTGGCTGTGATGATCTGACATCCCAGTGAGCTCCATGAATATGATTTATGGTGACAAATATCACAGTGTGGTGGAAAAAAGACACAGAGAGGTATGTGTTGTGCAGGACTTAGAGCACTTTAATGTGATACAACCCCACGCTGGTAGTGTGCACTGTGAGCCAGTGAAGACAGAGACATAATAAGGTTAACCATTTACTGTCTCATTAAATGCTGCTGAATAAAACCAAAACTACTCAATGTCTGTGCTCTCAATTAAACTTTACATTGTGCATTGCTGTAAATATGAATATATATTACTGTCTTGCAATGTATGTGGCAGTTACTAGGACTATTAGAATGAATTAGTTTGTATACAATTGTAAATAAAACACTTTCTTAAAGATTGTGTAAAGAAAAAGGGACGTTTTCTCCCAACCACATTATACACGTTAGAAAATGGTAAAAGCGTGAAAAGACTGATGTAGCACTGAAATGTTGAGTTAGACTGTTTAAGTTGTTGTAGTCTGTTTAAGTCTGGACATAGCCAATAAAGCTTCTAGACAGCATCCATGTTTTAGGTTTTTATCAGGGTGTAATGTTGTAGAATGTTGGATTTACATTCTTCATGGATGCTAATGTTGCTGTGAGTGCTAGATGTGTAAATCATTGTGTAAATCACATAACAGTTTTAACTCCTCACCAGTCAGGCTGTTTTTGAATTTTGAAGTGAATGCTAAATTCTACAGATAGAGAGAGACGATAAGTGTGTGAAAATTCCAGAACAAAATGATTTAGGTTGCATTTGTAATTAGTGGTGATGCACTAGTCAATATGGGGGATTCTTTGCTGCTTTATACTGTATGAAAAGATTCTCCTTCAGGTCATGAAATCCCTGCAGCACCTGAAGGCAGCAGGACTGATGTCAGAGAAGTGCAGTGTTGTTACACATGGCTGTTCACCGTGCTTACCTTCATTGAATTGCCTGCAAACAACACCCGGCTGCTACAGTATAACCATACAGACCTGCACATACATCAGGCTGATTGGTTGTAACTCCATATTCAGGAGATGTCTGATTACCAGGGCTCATCTCTTTCCCAACATTCTTTTCAGCAAAAGTAATATAATATAATATCTTTTTTTTTTATCCTTTAGACACACTGCAGTGCAAACATTGTTGTGCAACATTAATTACAAAACTATATGACCATGTTAAGTAAAATACATAAAAATTGTTGATAAATTATGGTCAGCCTGATATAATCACCACCAAATCAACTTCTTATTTCTGTCATTTTTATAACTATATGATGTAAAACCAGACTCCATTTGACTTCGGATGCACAATTGTGGTGATGTGTGTTCATGTTGTAACACTCTGAACCACTTAAAGCTTTGTGTTTGCTGAGCTGTCATTATCATGTTGAACTGTGATTAGCACAACTGTGTCAGTGCTATGAGACTTGTGATATGGCTGGATAAGAGACTAATCATCATAGCAATCATCACACCCACTGATCTACATTCACCTTCACCCAGCGCTTTTGTACGTTGCTGCACATACAATTGAAGGTGCACATGGAGACAGTCTGTGCACCTGTAAGACCTATCTTGCATTATCTTGCATTCTTTTGCACTCTTGTTGGAGTGTAGAAATGAGTTATAAAGCCTAACTAATCTATCAGTCTTGTTTTTATGACTGCTTATGATTCTTTTGTCACATATGCAAGGGAGTTGGACTGTGTTTTTCTGAGTCTGGAAGCTCAAATAAGTTGAATTAGGCCGGTAAAGTTAATAGCGTAGCATCTTTACTGATGTGCTCTGATTTGACTTGACTTTGAGTTATGGCTGTGGGGGCTGAGAACTTTTAATGCAAAATGCTTCAATTTGGTTCAAAGAATGAAGTTAAGTTTCTGAGTACTTGCCATTACTGCTATCAAACATACAGTGGCTGTGTGGGAACTGATGCGGAACCTTTCATTTATCTATTCTCATTTGGTGCATTTGAAGCATGTTTGTCAGATAAATAAAATAAAAGATGAAGATGCTTTTCACAGCTTTCTGTTCTCTTGCAACCTAAATATCCAGTTTACTCTTTCTTTCAACAAAGTCAACAGAAGAACCATGAACACATGCCCTCCCTAAGTGCTGTAAAACTCTCTGACTTTTGGCTCTTGGAAGCACCAAAGCGTTGATGACAAGCTTGTTCTGCATCAGAAACTCTGAAGAAAGGCAACATGAATACTTTGCAAGGTGAACGATGATTTATCATCTCCTTTTGGAGTCTTCTCAAGGTTTTGTCGCTCACAGCCAACGTCTCTTTGAATTTACTCATCAGTGGTGCATCAAAGGCTGCGCTGATGACAGAGGAAGCATTAAAAGCAGATCTTTGGAGGACGAGGGTGGGGAAGGAAACAACATGAAAATCTGCAGAATGGCAGGGAGCCAGGTTCCTCCAGACTCTGAGATTGAAAGTTGCCGTATGTTTGCTCGTCCTTGCCTCGCCCTCAGTGAACCAGATAATCAGCCGTAGCGACGTGGAAGGCGACCAACAGGAGCGTGTGAGCACCGCAGGGACTCAGGCGGGAAGCTGGTGAGTTACTGTAGCGTAAAAATTCATATTCATATTTAGCATGAAAAAGGCATTACTGAACAAGAACAGATTGCACAAACTAAAAGTCAATTAGAAGAGGGAAAGGGTGAGAGATCCTATAAATGGCATGTGTTGCCACTTGTTTATAAATATTCATTTTTTATAATCATGTTTGTAGTTGGGATAATTATTGCACATTGTGAATTAAATCAGTCTTTTTCATTATGTTCTCAAAAGGGTCCAGTTTGGGCCAGAAATGAGAAAGTTGATTGTCTCAGCACATATAAATGATCCATTAACAATTCATTTATCCATTTATTCATCCCAGAATTATCATTTATACTCACATTGTCCCTGTTATACGGTAACAAACAGTGGCAGGTTGTCTACATTTGCACCTTTCACTTTACATTTTGCAAATCATATTGTTTGATTCACTATTTTTAAAACAATCTCCTTCTTGTCCAGACAGGCTTTGATTTTAGTTTTAATTTGCTTAAAAAAAAAAAAAAATAGCAGACTCTTGAAAATTTCTTGATTGTTTTGTGATCCATCACAATGAACATATAGTCTGCTTCGATTCTATCAAAGTTACTTGATCTTGTCCTGATATAAAAGTTTAAAAGCATAATATATAATTTCTGTCACTAGGGTCTTTAGGGTCACGAGGGTTTTATTGACATCATGTTTAAGGATTTAAGGATTTCAAGGATTCAAGAACATTTATTATCATTACACAACACAAAAGAGCCAAAAGATGGAATGAAGGAGAAAACTGAATTATTAAATAAGATAGTCAAAAGTTGGGAGATTCCACAGCCGGTCCATCTGTACAGTCAGCTGTCAGCTGTCTGTAAACAGGGTTCATAGGAGCTGTGAGACTGAACCAAAACAGTAAAGTTTCAAGGCGTAAAAACCAGAACAATGAACTCAAAGATGCTAAAATTGCAGAGGTGATAATAAATCTTTGTCACTAGGAATGTCATTGTGTTTGTAACCTGCAACATAGAAAGACAAATTAAACCACTTTTTCAAATAATATCAACACTAGGAATCAAATGGAGGGGTCATTGACATGGTATAACCACTCTTTATTGGTGAAAAACAGGAAAATAATCAACTACTTTTAGGCTCATAACAATGTAATTTTTGATGTTTTGTTGCACAGTAGTTTCTGTCTTTAGCCACATGAAACTAGTTTATTCTATTATATCAGTTGCATGGTTATTAAATGTATGGTAATAAAGACAGACATTTTATGAGCCTTAAATGTGTTATTTTCCTGTTTTTCTCCAATAAAAATGCCTGCACCATGTCAATGACTTTCCTGTTTGATTTCTGGTGTCAATAATGTATAAAGAAAAGTGGGTCCACTTATCCCTGTATGTTGTCTGGTTCAGACAACATGAAAATCTGTGTTTTTTTATCACTGGCATGGTTATTAATTCATGGTGGCCCTCAAACGAACCCCATGGGATATCAGTTGACTTTGGTAACATCAAAAATTCTCAAAAAAAATTCAGAATTGCATTACTAGAACGGCCATAAGTGGTAATTTTGACCTTTGACTTCCAAACTCTGTTATCTCTCATGATAAATAACAGACTTAGAGATTAATTTATTTATCCTGTTAGTTTATATTTTTAAAAAATGAAATAACATCAAAATGTCAATTTTATCATTTTTTTAATATATTTATCAATATGCATGTCATCATGTGTAGTAAACTGTAATGATTACATATATTTAGAGCAGTATTTTGTTGTAGGATAAAAGTCATCAGTGATTTGATTCAAAATTTAGATTATTCTAGAATTACTCAGAGCGAGAAACAGTTAAATGTATTTTATCAGATTATTAACATGTTATTTTAACATTAAGAATAACAAATTTCCACCTAGAACCATCTAGGTATAATCATAGCCTGTGGGAAAAGGCTGGATTCAAATACAAAAATAAAACCAAAAAAAGTTGGAAACACTGCTATTTGTAATAAGTAAGGGTTCTTTGTTTCAGAACTTGAGAACTTCAGCACAGGAGTTCAGTGAGTTGTAGGTGCTGAGACAGAAAGAGTTACAACCATCACTGGTCTCCCCTTCTTTATTTTTAACTGAGTCTACTGAAGTAATTATTTTTATTTTAATGTTGGGAAACTGAATATCAAGACCACCACCAGTTTTATCAACAGAGACAATGATAGTTGCTAAGCAACTATTTTGCGACTGTGCAAAAACAGCTGCAATTTCCGTGAAGCAATTTTTAATTCAACAAAGTTATTGCACATATAAATTTGAAAAGTGTTCTAGTGTTGGCTGTTCTAGTGTTGGGGGCCTAAAAATACAGGTTCCATTCAAATGCATGGGGATGTATATTTCTAACTAGTTTGTTGTCATTTGACACATTGCTACAATGTAAAATGTTGATTACAGAAAAAGTTTAAAAAGTGGGATTGTCTCTGGAATGAAAAGTGTGTGTGTGTTAGTGCAGGCTGCCAGGTGTGTGTTGAGAATGTGCAGAGGCACATACAGCAATTATTAAACTGGACAAGTTAATTGTATGGATCTGCATGGGATTTAATAAGCACCTATGTAATAATGTCCAGCAGAGAGTGACTGTTCAGAGTATTGGAAAATCTCCTGGATGATGTCTGCTGTGGCTGCTGAGAGATTTGTGACGCAGATCCAAAGCTTTAAGTTAAGTACAGTAAGTGAGGAGGGAGGGAGACAAAAGCCTGATTGCCACTCAGTGTTGGGGTGGGGGTAGGTGGAGGTGGGGTGTCATGCAGCGGGGCCCGAAGGCCCTGCTTCTCCACAGAGACCAATCTGGACCTGGGGCTTCAGCTGGAGGGACACTGCTGCTCCATCTGGAGGCTGAGCGGGCCTGAGGTGACCTGACACACACACATACACGCACACACATGCACACAGGTGAATGAACAAACAGAGCACACACATGCAGTAAACATACACACACACACACACACACCTCAATTGATGCCTCAGCAAGTGAGAGATAGAGGGAGGTTATTATCTCCACTCCGCATTGTGTATGCATCGAGGAGGCTGACATCTTGTCACTACATGAGAACAGGCTGACTCTGAGTGCCAGTGAATGACGAAGATGGCTGCTACTGTGTGTTTGTGTGTGTGTGTGTTATTTGCCTCCATCCATTATTCCTCACTCATCCTACATCTCTTCACCCTCTCCTCTCCACTCAGTGACAAACTATAGGATCACATCATTACAGAATCTACATCTCAGGACGAAAATACTGAAACCAATATTGTAGACTGTAGAGATGGGAAGTAACTAAGTACAAACTTGGGGAGATTTTTCAGGTATCTGTACTTTACTTGCTATACTTTAACACAAATATCTGTACTCTCTACTATTACATTTTCAAAACAGGCTTATAAACGCAAGATGAAAACAATGTAACAAGACAAAAATTACATAAAAAGGGTAAAAAGACAAATACAACATAACAAGATGTAACAAGACGAAAATGACATAAAAGATGTAACAAGACGAATACGATGTGAAAAATGTAACAAGACAAATATGACGTATAGCAAGATGAATAGCATGTAACAAGATGAAAACAACACAAGACATAACTTGTGAAGAAAATTACACACATGACATGAAAAGGCTGTAAAAAAAAAACAATGTAAAAAGACAAAAACAAGATAAAAGATGTACCAACAAACAGAGGGAGACTCAAACGTGGATAAAAGGTGAGATTCAGTTAGATTTGCACAGAAAGAACTGGAAGAAATTTCTTTTTTAAAGTCTGCAACTTTTTACTTTCATACTTTGAGTACATTTCAGATCCTGTACTTTTTCACTTCTACTTGAGTAAAGAAGAATCTGTACTTCTTCTGTTACCAGAATCTTTTATTAAGTATTTGTCCTTACTTGACAATGGAATGTGGGTACTTTTGCCACCTCTGGTTTTACTGGTATCTTAAACTTTGTGCTGACTACACCACATTTGCCACCATTTACCAGTCTGCCACACATTTTTGAGATATGAGTCAGCAGCCCTTGAGTTGTCACAGAATTGACACTCATGTCAGTCACAGTGGGTTGTCCAGTTGAAGCTGTTCAAGACACTTCAACATTCAAGTTATGTTGATTGTCATCAAAATGATGCACTTGGTGTTGGAGCACTGACAAGATCCAATGGATGAATGGATCCTTGTATCCAATTGCAGTGCAAAGAGAAGCCCAAAGTGTGCAGGAGGAAGGCAGTAGTCCGAACCGACACTCCCACACACAGTGGGAGAGAGTAGGAGAGACAGAGCTCAGCTACAGCAGAGGTACCCACACAGTGGATCCCTCAAAGGGCCATAAAAATGCTTCTTGTCACTGTCAAAGCTCCAGCAGACGGACAAACACAAAGCCTGACTGTAGCTGCTCATGGCTGGTTAGCTTCTAATGACCAGTACTGTGCACACATGCTTCATCACACAACGTAGCCACAAGGCCACATCTCGCACAGATGTTTATTCCCCACCCCCCCAACCCCCCCACCCACCCGCTGTTGCATTTTTTTTTTTTATTTCCCAAAAGTGAGGATCCTAGTAGAATCTGAAGGTGGATTTAGTCTTAAAACTCTGCCTTAAGTCATATTAAAACTATATTTTTATAGTGTGAGAGTTAGAATGGGTAGATGGAGGTGATGTCTGATAAAGTTTGTTTTGAACATCCAGAGGTGCAGCTCAGCTCTGGCTCAATGTAACCCTTGGGTGTCAAAACTGACCACACCAAAGTGGACTGAGTGTGTTGCAGTCTGGGCCAGTTACAGACCCGCTACCACAGGCCACCACCACCCTCAGGTGTACTTATTGCCCCCTCTTCTATCTTTAGAAAAATACCAAAAACGGCATAGAAAGTCTTGGCTGCAATACATGTGACTGTAGCAAGACAGGGCTGTTTGATGTGTCTAGGTGGTGCATTTGCAGCATCTTACAGAGACCTGCACCACCACATTCTGGATCAAGGTGTTGCACTTGATGGGACGACCAGTTCTGAGCTGACAGGACTCAACGTGCAAGCTTCGGCAGGACGAGGGGAGGAGGACTCCATGTTTACATGGATGATGCTTCTTGAGGTCATAGCTGATGTTTCCCAGATTTCGAACTTTTAATGTGAAGATGTCGACAATATTATCATCGCCCTCTTTGTGCTGCTGTTCACATTCAGTCTGACACAAATACAAAAAATGCATTACAGAATTATTTCCTGGGTGTAGACAAGGAAACTAAACATGAGTGAGGGGACATTACATCACTAATGGATATTCTGCGCTCTGCTTGGTGCCAGACTTTTTGTGCCGGTTCTTTTAAAGCTTGTGGAGATGCATGCCCTAAAACCCAACATGTCTACTGTTTATTTGTTGTTGATCTTATATAGCATGATCGACATGGCATCTTTCATAAGCTTTAGTAGAAATGACACTAAAGTCTGGAGCAGAGATGTGCATCAGTGATGTACTGACCTTCCTTCTTTTTTAGTTTCCTTGGGCACATTTGTGTGCATATATATATGTAAATAACTGCATATATTGTTTTATTTTATTTTGTTTTATCTTTTATCTACTCTTAATGTAATTCATTATCTGTATGTATGTTGTATGTGTGTGTAGCATGAATGAACTACAACTCTTCTTTGTTGTACAATGCTGAGTTGTGTAATGAGAATAAACCACCTCAATACCTTGATGCAACATTAAAGCCCAAGCTGTTTACACATAATTCAGCATATGTCAGTGTTAGCTTGTTGTTTGCTTAATCATAAAATGCTTTTCAGGATGGACATCACAACGTGGTTTTGGAAGAAAACCACAGCCAATGCCAGCAGCCCACTAACTTGCAAAATTTTTTACTCCGGTATAGTCACATAGTCACAATGGGTTCACATCCTCCTCCAGCTCCGCATCCAACTGTCACTTGCAGCAAAAATTAGTGAGGCAAACTGTTTGGATGGATGTCAGCAACATGCGGTAATTTGTGTTGTCTGCAGATTTCTCCATAATTATAGTCTAGCTGTTGTCCAGTGTGTTGTCTTCAATTGTTCAATAGGTGCCTGTTTCTTTTTAGACATTTAAGAATCTGCATTTTTGGTGGAAATACTCTTTATGTGTGAGGCATGTAGTCCTGACAGGTTTCAGTCATCTTGAGGTATTGTCCCATTTTAAGCAGAATTAGACATACTAGCTCTAACATGATGGCGCTGTATGTTGATAATGTGCATCATTAATAATGAATAATGCATATTAATTAATTACTTCTCCTTGAACCGCCACCTTATTGTGGTGGAGGAGTTTGAGTACTTGAATGATCCTAGGAGCTATGCTGTCTGGGGCTTATTGCCCCTGGTAGGGTTTCCCAAGGCAAACAGGTCCTAGGTGACGGGTCAGACTAAGAGCGATTCCAAAGCCCCTGATGACTAATAAACAAACGAGGAAGCTTACGTCGCCTGGATTGGCGTCACCAGGGCCCCACCCTGGAGCGAGGCCTGGGGTTGGGGCTCGCAGGCGAGCGCCTGGTGGCCGGGTCTGTGCCCACGGGACCCGGCCGGGCACAGCCCGAAGGAGCGACGTGGGCCCGCCTTCACGTAGGCCCATCACCCACAGGAGGGTTCAGAAGGGGCCGATGCATTGTGGTTTGGGTGGCAGTCGTGGGCGGGGGCCCCGACGGCCCAATCCCTGGACACAGAACCTGGCTATGGGGACATGGAACGTCACCTCGCTGGGGGGAAAGGAGCCTGAGCTAGTGCGGGAGGTTGAGCGGTAGAGATAGTCGGGCTCACCTCCACGCACAGTCTGGGCTCTGGAACCCAACTCCTTGAGAGAGGTTGGACTCTCTTCTACTCTGGAGAGTAGCGCGGTGAGAGGCGGCGGTGAGAGGCGGCGGGCTGGTGTGGGCTTGCTTATAGCTCCCCACCTTAGCTGCCATGTGTTGGAGTTTTCCCCGGTGAACAAGAGGGTCGCCACCCTGCGCCTTCGGGTTGGGGGCAGGTGCCTCACTGTCGTTTCGGCTTACGGGCCGAACGGCAGTGTAGATTACCCGGCCTTCTTGGAGTCCTTGGGAGGGGTGCTGGAAAGCGCCCTGACTGGGGATTCCATCGTTCTACTGGGGGACTTCAACGCTCACATGGGCAATGACAGTCTTACCTGGAGGGGCGTGATCGGGAGGATCAGCCTCCCCGATCTGAACCCGAGTGATGTTCTGTTATTGGACTTCTGTGCTAGTAACGGTTTGTCCATAACGAACACCATGTTCAAGCACAAGGGTGTCCATCAGTGCACGTGGCACGAGGACACCCGAGGCCGGAGGTCAATGATCGACTTTGTAGTTGTGTCATCTGATCTTTGGCCGTATGTCTTGGACACTCGGGTGAAGAGAGGGGCTGAGCTGTCAACTGATCACCACCTGGTGGTGAGTTGGATCCGCTGGCGGAGGAGGAAGCTGGACAGACTTGGCAGGCCCAAACGTGTTGTGAGGGTCTGCTGGGAATGTCTGGCGGAACCCTCTGTCAGAGGGGTTTTCAACTCTCACCTCCGGGAGAGCTTTGACCAGATCCCGAGGGAGGCTGGAGACATTGAGTCCAAATGGACCATGTTCTCCGCCTCCATTGTTGACACAGCCGTTCGGAGCTGTGGCCGTAAAGTCTCCGGTGCCTGCCGCGGCGGCAATCCCCAAACCCGGTGGTGGACACCGGAAGTAAGGGATGCCGTCAAGCTGAAGAAGGAGTCCTATCGAGCTTGGTTGGCTCGTGGGACCCCTGAGGCAGCTGACGGGTACCGGCAGGCCAAGCGTGCTGCGGCCCGGGCGGTTGCAGAAGCAAAAACTCGGGTATGGGAAAAGTTCGGGGAGGCCATGGAGGAGGATTACCGGTCGGCCTCGAAGAGATTCTGGCAAACCGTCCGGCGCCTCAGGAGGGGGAAACAGTACCCTGCCAACACTGTTTACAGTGAAGGTGGGGAGCTGTTGACTTCAACTGGGGATATTGTCGGGCGGTGGAAGGAATACTTTGAGGATCTCCTCAATCCCACTGACACGCCTTCCGTAGAGGAGGCAGGGGCTGGAGACCCAGAGGTTGATTCATCCATCACTCAGGCTGAAGTCACCGAGGTAGTTCGGAAGCTCCTCAGTGGCAAGGCACCGGGGGTGGATGAGATCCGCCCTGAGTACCTCAAGTCTCTGGACGTTGTAGGGCTGTCTTGGTTGACACGCCTCTGCAACATCGCGTGGCAGTTGGGGACAATGCCCCTGGACTAGCAGACGGGGTGGTGGTCCCTCTATTTAAGAAGGGGAACCGGAGGGTGTGCTCCAACTATAGGGGGATCACACTCCTCAGCCTCCCTGGTAAAGTCTATTCCAGGGTACTGGAGAGGAGAATTCGGCCAATAGTCGAACCTCGGATTCAGGAGGAACAATGCGGTTTTTGTCCTGGTCGTGGAACACTGGACCAGCTCTATACCCTCTGCAGGGTGCTTGAGGGTTCATGGGAGTTTGCCCAACCAGTTCACATGTGTTTTGTGGACTTGGAGAAGGCATTCGACCCTCGTGGCATTCTTTGGGAGGTGCTTCGGGAGTACGGAGTCTGGGGCCCTCTACTAAGGGCTGTACAGTCTCTGTATGACTGGAACAGGAGCTTGGTTTGCATTGCCGGCAGTAAGTCAGACCTGTTCCCAGTACATGTTGGACTCCGGCAGGGCTGCCCTTTGTCACCGGTTCTGTTCATTATTTTTATGGACAGAATTTCTAGGTGCAGCCAGGGGCCGGAGGGAGTCCGGTTTGGGGACCACGGGATCTCATCTCTGCTTTTTGCGGATGATGTTGTCCTGTTGGCTCCTTCAAGCCAGGACCTTCAGCATGCGCTGGGGCGGTTTGCAGCCGAGTGCGAAGCGGCTGGGATGAGAATTAGCACCTCCAAGTCCGAGGCCATGGTTCTCGACCGGAAAAAGGTGGCTTGCTCCCTCCGGGTTGGAGGAGAGCTCCTGCCTCAAGTGGAGGAGTTCAAGTATCTTGGGGTCTTGTTCACGAGTGAGGGAAGGATGGAGCGAGAGATTGACAGGCGGATCGGCGCAGCGGCAGCAGTAATGCGGTCGTTGTACCGGTCTGTCGTGGTGAAAAAGGAGCTGAGCCGAAAGGTGAAGCTCTCGATTTACCGGTCAATCTACGTTCCTATCCTCACCTATGGTCATGAACTCTGGGTCATGACCGAAAGAACGAGATCTCGGATACAAGCGGCCGAAATGAGTTTCCTCCGCAGGGTGGCGGGGCGCTCCCTTAGAGATAGGGTGAGGAGCTCTGTCACCCGGGAGGAGCTCAGAGTAGAGCCGCTACTCCTCCACATCGAGAGGAGCCAGCTGAGGTGGCTCAGGCATCTATATCGGATGCCTCCTGGACGCCTTCCTGGGAGGGTGTTCCAGGCATGTCCCACCGGGAGGAGGCCCCGGGGAAGACCCAGGACATGCTGGAGGGACTATGTCTCCCGGCTGGCCTGGGAACGCCTCGGGATTCCCCCGGAAGAGTGTGTCTGGAGAGAGGGAAGTCTGGGCATCCCTGCTTAGACTGCTGCCCCCGCGACCCGGTCCCGGATAAAGTGGAAGAAGATGGATGGATGGCATATTAATTATTAACGCCTGTAGTGTTAAATGTTAATGAACACTGCATTTCAATTATTATCACCTGTAGTGTTGATAATATTTAACAGAAATAATAATTAAGACTACAGGTCTGCAAGATGTTTAAAGTGATATTCCAGTCCTAGATGATAATCCACTCAATATGTACTCACCTCTATGCCGATGTGAGGATGGGTGAAGATCTTCAGTTCACAAAACAATCCTGGAGTTTCAGCAGAAAATAGGGTTGCAGCTAATGGCAGTGAATGGTGACCACGGATAAAATGTAAAAAAAAGAACTCAAAACAAACACAAAATGTCTCCATCCTGCTCGTGCGGTGTAATCCAAGTGTCCGTGAGCCGCGACATTAAAATGTAACCACAAAAGACGCCATTTACACCATGTTTTTAGCCGAAATGTCAACTGTAGCATGTAGCAGGTAGCATGTAAACATGGCGTCGATGTATCACGAGACTTCGTATATCTCGCGATATTTTCACACATGCATCCATTAAGAGATATACGAAGTCTCGCGATACATGAAAAACATGGTGTAAATGGCGTCTTTTGTGGTTACATTTAATGTCGCGGCTCACAGATACTTGGATTACACCACAAGAGCAGGATGGAGACAGTTTGTGTTTGTTTTGTGTTTTTTTTTTACATTTACATTTGGTCTCCAATCACTGCCATTAGCTGCAACCCTGTTTTCTGCTGAAACTCCAGGATTGTTTTGTGAACTGAAGATCTTCACCCATCTTCACATCAGCATAGGAGTGAGTACATATTGAGTGGATTATCATCTAGGTGTGGAATAACGCTTTAAGTCACAAGTGATCAGGACAGTACAGCGGAATGTGATCAGGGCAGTTGAACAAACATTTTTCACTTTATTTTTCACTTTTGTCAAACTCGGAACACACATTTATTGTTGCTTTACACAATTTTTAGCTAAACAGTATTATAAACTTCTTACGCTTCACCATTTTCTATGTACTTACCTTGTAAAAAGTCTGTACTTCTCAGAGGATATACTATTGTCCACTCGGGAAGATTCAGCCCTGATCTGCACTAAAGCTTTTAATCATGTCTACATGTATTTTGTAAAAACAGTGTATCTGAAGGTTGAAATGAATTACCTCAGAGAATTTTAATGATTTCTTTAGTCTCATTCGTCCTCTTTAGTTTATTTGAAAAAGCCCATTGGTTACTGTAGACCGTTGTTTGTCTATTGTCTCAGTGTCGTCTACCAGTTTGTGCACACAGACTAAAGCTGCCCCTGTGTCTCTGTTTTCCTCCTCTCTTGGCTGGGGACGACAGACAGCTTGGATGTGGGGTATGTGGCGGTTGGTGGAGGGCGACTGTCTGTTTCTTTCTCCCCGCCGTATGGATACACAGACTGCAAACAAGCCTGGTGGCTTGTGCCTGCGAGAGTACACACACGAGCAGGCACAGACACACACTCTGGTTAGCCGTAACATGGCCCTTTGGCCTCTGTTCTATCACAACAAGCCACATTAGCTCTGCTGCGTTGGCTCTGACCTCGCCGGCCCCCTCTGCTCACTGGCTCTTCAGTAGTCCCTCCTCAAACAACTCCATGGCCCAATGTCCAGAGCGGCGTTAGCTCGGATCACCGGTGGGGTTGCAACTTGTGACTCTGGGCTGTACACACCATGTTTGACTGTCAAACCAGCAGTGACAGCTGCGTAAACATGCCCCCTTCTGGCTTCAAGTCTGTCCATGTGATGTCCTGGGTGTTACAACCACAATTAGACAGCCAAAAAAAGTGCGTACAAGCTGTATGAGTCATCGTCTATAGCCTTTAAAGGGACAGTTCAGTTCATCTGTTGTCTTATTTATACATCTAAGTAGTTTTGGTGTGAGTTTGCAGAGTTTTGGAGATATCAGCCATAGACATGTCTGCTTTCTCTCCAATATAAACAAACTAGATGGCACTCGGCTTGAGGTGCTCAAAGCAGCAATGTCTCTTCCCAGAAATCATCACCCGGTTACTGTAGATAATCCACACACTTTGTTGTCATGTAGGAACTACTTTCTTTCTCTCAAAGTACACTCATGGGCTGTATCACTGCACAGAAGGAAGCGTGCATCTATTAATGGACAAGATGCTCGTGCTTGGGATGTAAATGTTAATGGTGTCCTCCTCGGCTGACCTGTAACTTCTCATCCATTAGTCGATGGGGCCCTACTCATAGATGAGAGGTTATGTAGTTAATGTTAATGTGTTTTTTTGGATATTTAACCAAGACACTGATCCACCCTTACCTTAACACTAGAACAACCAAGGTGGTTATTTAGACCTTTTTCATATTTATATGTGCAATAACTTTGTTGATGTAAAAAAAATACAATGCTGCCTGGTACTTTTCCCAAAAGTGTCTGTATTTTCATTAAAAATGTTTTTATTTAATATAAATTACAAAAAAGGCCATAGGCAGTCATGCCACACAGACTATAATTTTTGAACAGTTGGAGATGCATATTGGTTGCTTAGCAACTATCATTGTCACTGTCAATAAAACTTCACAGCAACACTTTTTGTCTCAGCACCTATAACTCACTTAATTTTTGTGTTAAAGCTCTCAAATGTTGAAACGAAGTACCCTTACTTATTACAAATAGCAATGTTTCCAAATTTTTGGTGGGGTTATTTTTGTACTCATTTCCAGCCTTTTCCCCTAGGCTATTATTATTTTTGATAATGGTTCTAGGTGGAAATTTGTTATTGTTAATGTTAAAATAGCATGTTTATAATAAATTATAATACACTGAACAGTTTCTCACTCTGAGTAATCCTAGATTAATTTAAATTTGAATTGGACCACTGATAGTTATTATCCTACAGAAAAATACTGCTGTGAATATATTACAGTTTAATTTTGTAAATTTTACAAAATTTACATTTGGGTATCATTTCATTTTTACAAAGATAAACTCACAGAATAAATGCAGTAATCTCTTCGTCTAGTATTTATCATGAGAGAGTTTTATTTATTTATATAGCACACTTCAAAACAAGTTACAAACCCCTTTACATACAATCATAAAGAGTAATTGTGTCCATAATTGTGCACAGTAAAATCAATAAAAACAAGCAATAAAATCAATAAACAAGCAGCAAAAGTTAATTTTTAAGAGTCACTTGAAAGAAGACAAAGTGTCAGCTTCCCTGATTACCTCATTCCACAACTGTGGGGCCTAAACAACAAAGGCCCGGTCACCTTTAGTTTTAAGGTTTGATTGAGGAATGGACAGGAACGACCTGCCAGAGGATCTTAGGTTGCACCAAGGCTTGTAGGGGGTCAGGAGGTCAGCTTTGTATTCTGGAGCCAACCCCTATGAGCCTTAAAAGGGATCATTAATGAAAATCTATTCTGAGAGGGACTGGGAGCCAATGAAGTGATTTTAAAATGTAATGTGTAATGTAAAATATAATGCAGTCTCTCCTGTTAGATCTGGTGAAGAGTCTGGCTTCAGCATTTTCAATCAGCTGAAGTTCAGTGACGTTTTGTTGTGTGAGGCAGGAGAAATGTCCATTGCAGTAATCTAACCAGGATGAGATGAATGCATGAAATACTGTTTCTATGTTCTCAGTAGATAAAAATGACCTGATTCCTGAGAATTGTCTGAGCTGGGAAAAGTACAATTGAATAGCAGAATTTCTATGCTGCTCAAAATTGAGGTGGTTATTAGGTTAGAGGCTATCAGTCCTCTGCAGCCACCGGTTCAACTCCCACCTGCAGCCCGTTGGCTGCATATCATCTTTAGCTATCTATATCAAATAAAGGCAAAAATTCCCAAAAAATAATATTAAAAAAATTATAAAAAAAAAGAACTCTGGTATTATTATTTTTTATATATTATCTAATATATTAATATTTTTCTTTTAAAATATATTTGATTATTGATTGTTGCAAATTAGCTGTATATAAACAATCTGAAAGAGACAAGGATATGTTAATAGTACTGCATCACAATTTATGTTATTAAATATGGAGTGCCTCAAGGCTCCATATAAGCACCTCTCTAATTCCTTATGCAATATAATGAGCTCCTGTTGAACATCAACGATTTTTATATCTGCTGTATCTAGAAATACTGTATCAGTGAACTTGAGACTAGTACAGGGAATTGGGATGTACAGGGAGTGTCTCATAGATAATGTGATTTCAGTACATTTGGGTAGAACTGAATCATTCCAGTTACAAATAGTCAAGGATAAGCAGGTTTTGTAACAGAACTGACTGTATCTCAGATGTGTGTTAAACATTTGGTAATAAAAATTTACCAGCCTCTCTTTTGCAAGCCAGTTGTGATCTGACTCACAGTAAATTTTAAATCCTGGCACACAGATAAAGTTATGTTGATATTTCTATTAAGAAACGTCTGTCCTCATTGATGCAGTGACATTTTGATTATGTCTGGTACACTTGCTAGATGTACAGATTGCAATATGTCTTAATTGGTTTAGTTTGCACAACATTTCAAATTGTTTTTTGAGATTCTTACAAAAAGTCGAGCATACACCTCCTGCTGCAGTTCAAACAGAGATCCTGCAGACAGCAGGCAGCTCAGACAGATATTTGTTAAAGATGGACTGATGGATGGGAACAAGCCAGACATGGTGTTACCTGTCACTTAGAACGGGTGTGAATGCACCGAGGGGAAAGTAAGTACATGGTGTAGATCCACATCCAAAATTTAATTGAATAAAGATGGCTATGTTACATTTCTGCAAAGAGGAAAGGATAAACATTAAAAGAAGGGTTTACACAAATGTTTGCATAAAAACAGTGATAACATTTAGAGTGCAACTGTTGACTTTTAAAACGCAGGTGTTTCATCGACTCAAATCTGTTTGGTGCGCTTGAATTTAAGGAACATGATCATAATGGTTTGCTAATTTATTTATTTTGTTTGGTTGTTGAATTAAAAGTCATTTAAGCAGAAAAAGCAGTGAAGATGAGTTTTATTAGTGTTGAAAAATGTTTGCAAAGTGAATGAAATCATAAAGTAATTAGTACAATAACAAGAAATTAAATATCTCACTAAACTACCACTTCAACTTTTTGCAGGAAACAGTTATGGAAGCAAAAAGTTAATTGATTAATTAACCAGAAAAGAGGACAAAGAAAAAAAAAATCACAAAAATGTTGTGCATATACTATCAAAAAATACAGACATTATATAATGACTAGTGACACAGACATTTTAAAAAATACATTTAACAGTTAGATCATAGTAAACTTACTAAGGATTACCACAGACACAGTGAACATCTCTTTTGAAAGAAGTTTGTTACAATAGCAGCATGTAGCACCATGTAGTACAGTGGATTTTACTCAGTTGTCATGGAGACAGGTGATCTATCTCAGTGACAGCTGATGAAACTCCAATCCTCCTGATGAAGTTGAAAGCGGACTTTGAGTTTGGATTATTATCAAATTATTGTTTCCAAGATCAATAATGAACTTTAACCCTGAAAGGGATAGTTTGGATTAGTTGAACTGGCTGTGTGTGAGGTGATTTTCCACAGTCGGTGTCTTACCTACCTACAGATGGTGGCTCGCACGCCTCAGTGAGCAGAAGCACAAAGTAGGATCTTAAGTAATGTACTGCTGGGGACAGCAAAATGTATTTTAACCACCTAAAAAATCCCTTTCAGTTTGAGTTCACACTGTATTTTTAATGTTTACCACTTTACCTTGCCGTCAGACAGACTTTGCTGACGGAAAAGGCCAAATATCACTCTCGCTCCACAGCAACCAGACTCCATTGAAGAAATCAGTAATTTTATACTGCAGCTGCTGGTCTACCACTGTCAGTTTGTTGGTGGAACTGTGTGACTTTGGTGTTTTAAAGGGTTAGTTCAGATTGACTGAAGCCATACAGTAACAGAAACAAACTAGCTGATAGACCCAGCAGTAGACCAGTAACCCCTGTGTCCCGCATAAAATTGCTGTTTTGCAAAAGGAGTCTGGTTGAGTGAGAGAGTGATTTGGCCAAGTCTGACAGCAAGGGAAAATGGTGATAATATAGTGTACACTTAAACTGATATCCATTTGCTGCTGCTGTCATCTACTGTAGGTATTACACTTACTATGTATAAGTGCCTCACACAACCACACTTTAAATAATCCAAACTATCCCTTTAAGACTCTTGTAATGTCTGTTTCTTGGGAGCTCAGTCAGATCATATGCTCTTCAGACATGATGCCACAGCACTTGAGCTTTAATTGTCAAAGTCCCATGTGAAAATGCGGTTGCTGCCAATATACTGGTGAATATCTCCTGATCACAATGAAGAGCCCCCTTACCTGATCTGCAACACCGGCGCTGAAGGAATCAAGAGTAGCTTTGTCAAGTCTGGGAAAATAACCCTGATGATGTCACAGTGCCTCAGTGTCATAAGGATCATCTCAGCTTGGGTTTGAAGACAAATTTTAAAGATGTGGGTATTTACCAGACAGGGAGCTTTTAGCAAAATGACTTGAGTTGCATTATGGGAAATGAGGAATCCAGTGTGTATGGGAGTTCACACATTGGCACTAAAAGTCAGCATATCTCCTGCTGCGACTTCAATTATTTTCTGTCTTATCTTTTTCTAAACCACTGGCAAACCCAGTAGAGACCAATCAGTCCATTGAAAATTATGTTTACTGGCACCCATTGTGCTCTGCCAGCTGTTAAAAATGTACACTTAGTTAAAATTGTGGAATTGTTTCCTCGCCGTGAGCAAGAGATACTCAGGGCAGCATGATAAACAAAAGTTTTCCAAAATCAGAATTTTAAATCCCTGAATTTGAATAAACTATTCAAACTGTCAGTGAACATCAGAGAAAACGGTATTGGGGGGCAAAAAAACAACACATAACAAGAATGATAGAAAGAAAAATAGACAAGATCACTCAGTAGAGTGCAGATCCTCAGCAGGTAGGTGAAGCACCTACTGCAATACCGCCACAACTGCCAGATGCAACCAGCGGAAATTTGAAATTAACCAATGTTAATATGACCCCCACATACGTTGTCCTGAGCAGACCCATATAATGTACGTTTGTTGAGAAGACTTTGAAGGAATTTAATATAGAACTTACCACTACAGTGACATTTAACTTTGGATCCAGTGATCATGCATGCACTCACTCATGCCTCAACCCTCCCACCTTACACCTGGCAGGGATAAAAATTATATTATGTTGATCTTTTAGTTATGGTAATAATTCTGATAAATGATCAGGACATTATTGTAACAATATATGCACTTACATGATAAAGACAAGTTTGGATCACACAAAAACTTTTGCTTGTGGATCACACCACACAGCCTCTGTGCCTTAACACTCCTCTGTGTATATAGGAATGTTTGGATCTGACCTGGACAGTGTGTCATGCTAGCTTATCCCCTGTTGTCCTATACTGTGACTCTCTGCGGGGTACCATTGGCCAGGCCTGTATGTGTAACATTAGCATTGTCTCTTGGCTCTGTCTCATCCTCCAGCTCTGTTGGCTCAGATGGAGGCACAGTGATGGCCACAGTAATGAATGAACGGCTCCTAACCTCTGCCATATTAGCCGGGCAAGCACGGGGAGTCTTTTGGCTGCCACCCTTCTCAGTCTCCTAACAAGCTGCAGAGATGCCCCCCCCTGGCTGCCAGCCACAAAGCGCTGGACCCACTAATGTCTACAGCAGACACTGCACTGTGTTTATCCATTGTTGTAGAGATTGCATTTTCCTTTCTCTGCTAGAGGCCACGGATGTTTATGCATTGGTTTATCCACCATGCTTGTGTGTGTGACAGTAAACTTGACATACCACACCCCACCTCCTGTCGCCCCCATCATGTTGTCTTTAGCCCCGTTCGCCTCTCTGTCCTCGTCTGTGTTTCCTGGCCTCTGGCCAGCACTGAGTGTCATTTTTCCACTGTTACAAGCCCCTGTTGCCCCAGCCACCTAAACCCCTGTCCTCACTCTATCTCTTCATTGCACCTCTTCGCCTCCAGATGCATTCTGGTCATTTTCTGTGTGGTTTGTTTTGGCAGCAGCTCAGTGAGCCGTCACGGCCATTTAATGGCTGGATGCTCCCTGGCTCACCGGTGTTGTTTCTCCTATTGCCAGAGTCTGGCGCCCAGGACACACACTCCTGCTTCTCCTCAGTCTGTATAATTGATGCACACACAGCTGCAAGAATTCACATGCTGTAGTTTTACATACACAAGAACACACCAGTGTTTCTTATAGTGGGGCCCAAAGGAACTGCTGGGGGCAAATACATAATGTGTAGATTAAAGAGCTAAAGCATAAAGAGGCAGATTTACACATATTATGTCTTTGTTATACACTGTAATGTTTCTCACCATACTGTATATAACAGAGAAGAATTGCATGCATGTGCACAAGTAATCACTACATACTCTCAGCCCCTCCATCTATCATAGCTTAGTAAACCCTAACTGAAGCTGTCAAGCTTTCCATTTCTCTACATGTTGAAGCAGTGTGCAGGATGCTCTGAGAGGAGCAATACTCACCGTTTCATGAGTCTGGATAGTGGCATCTTTTTTGTCATCTCTCAAAAATGTGAAACACAAGAGTGCACATGTGGGAAATGGATGGAAGTCTGTCTTCATCTGCTCTAACATAAGCTGCAAACATTAGCACATCCAGCTAACTAATGCTAATTTAACCTCCAGCCAGATTGTTAGATACCTCTACATCTGTATTAGTTATGTGAGGAGTTTGAGGAGGAGCATGTGGGCTGATGCAGAGTCAAAGTGGGTTGACAACCATGCATCTGTCTCTGCCTCGCTGTTTCAGGTCTAAGCCGAGTTATCTTAGCTCTTATCCCGGTCGTCTTCCATGATTGTGGTCTGGCTGGACTGGCTGGGTGACCTGTCTCAAGGTCTGCTGCACAAATTGAGTCCCTGCGCTTCCTTCTCCCATGTTAATGAGTGTATTTCTGCCATTTTTCACCATCAGACCAATGTTTGCTAAGGTGGCTTATCCTCAGTCTTTTAGCATTAACATTATATCATGTGCAGAGCTGTCAGGTAACTTTACACAAACACTTTCACAGGGTTCTTGTTTTAAAACGTGTCAGATGGAAACATTAAAATGTCAGCTGGAGATGGACTTCTCGGTTGATTCAAGGAGTTAGCAGTAGCTTACATCAGCCAGCTACACTTATGAAATCTGCTTGTGAGTTATTATTTTAGCCAACAAAACCCACCGTCGTCAGCAGAAATCAGAAGCTGCTTCTGTTTAGGTCTCTAAGGATTCTCGTGTTTCAACAATTACTCCCAGTTTCACTGTTATCACCATAAACTGTATAAAGAATGGAAAGCTTGGCAAGCTCAGCAAGCTTAGCAACAGGAACTAAGGAGGGCGGTGCCTAACGAGCTCAGTTACCTGTAAGTGCACATTGACAGAAACTTAAATTAAACACAGCATAGTCTGGAACCTCTTCTGTCGCTGTGAGCAGGGTTTGAACCTGCGCGGGAGACCCCATTGGATTTCGAGTCCAACGCCTTGACCACTCGGCCATCACAGCTGCTTTAAAGCCATACCATAAACATAAAAAATGACTAAAGATCATTGTAAGGACCAGGTAACACCAGTATTTATGACAGTGAAACTTGATGTCAATCATTCACTACAATGGAAACACCACAATCAGTGGCTCACTATGACAAAATGACTACATGTAGTTTAGCTGTTGTGAAATTTGACATGCAAATTCACAATACTGTAATAGCAGTGATTTGTCTGTGCTACAAATGTTGAAATTAAACAAGGAAAAAAAAGTATTTAGAGGCTGTAGTTCCCAGCAAAATCATCATTCATTTGGTGTCATGTTTGCATCCATCTGGTTCAGACTCCCACTCCTCTTGAAAGTTCTGTGATAAGTCAGCCACAGTTATTACTGCAGCTGATTACAACGGGTCATTATAGAATCTGTTTATCCCTTTAGAGGCATGGATGGGGATTGAACCCATGATCTTTGGTTTACGAGACCAACGCCTTACCACTTGGCCACCATGCCTCCGAAAGATCATAGAGTCAAAACATAAAAAACTGTGGACAGAGCAGCCGAGGCACCTCCCCATAGGTTTCTGAAGAGCCAACAAGAAGCTCATTGTGGTGACTTTTTCCACCGCCATCCTGGCAGTGCCTGACTTGGCTAACTCCTGTCTAACCCAAAAATGGGCTTGGATAGATGGAGCTGAGATGGCCAAAAGAACCGTATGCCTTGCAGCTAGTCACCTGTGACAGCACCCACTTTTCACTCAAAGCAGCCACACCTTTAATTATGCAGAACTGTAAAACTTAATATAATTTAAGCAGGTGAGTTATGAACATTCACCCCACATACAGTTATTAGCTATATATACCAAAACCGTTTTTTGTACAAGGCTGTCAACATGTTTATTTCTGCTGTAAATTCTGACATTTTAGTCTGGGGATCTATGGGGATCGACTTGTTTTTGGAGCCGGCCTCAAGTGGCCATTTGAGGAAGTGCAGTTTTTGGCACTTGTGTGTGGCTTCATTTTTCAATCCCGGACACTTCTGGTTGGTAAAATTTCCAAGCTATGCAGACGACACACAACTGTACATATCTCTAGTGCAGACACCAAAACTCCTATGTTTAACAAACTGCTTACAGATGACGACTATTTGAAATTAAACAAGAAAAAAAATACTGCCTCTTTGTACATCGAACAGTTACAGAGCATTACATTATCATTATCATTTGGAGTAATGTTTCTGTCCACTTAGTGAACTAAGTCCAATAATCACTCTGATTTAGCTCTGTTTTGCCATTTTCTCTGTGTTCACAAGGCAGTTGCTAACTTTCTATGTGTGCAGGTAGTGTACATTGGCGTTATCAGTGCTGCTGCAGTTTAAGAGTTTCAGTTTGCAGTCTATAAAACCAGGAACAATGATTATAAAAGGCCAAAAAGCTAAGGGAAATTGATTCTCTATGGGTTTGTCGCTCTAAGCAATCCCTTTCACATTACGTGTTATCATTTATTCCATTGTTAACACAAAAATATGTATGCATATATATGCATTAGTGAAGCTTTAAATACAAGTATATAAGGATGTTTTGATATTTTTCATTATGCCTAATTCAGGTTTACAATTTTTAGGTTACCTGTGTTGTCTAATTTGACAATCAGTACTGTATAATCAAACTAACTCCATCATATATTACATTAGAAGTCAACAACATTGACTGAACCAGATGTAATTTTTCATAAAAAGCCATTAGACTATCAACTAAATCCATCAATCCAAGTTAGCACAGAGAAAGAGAATAGAGCAGTGGGGGGTGTTGGCATGCAGAGAGAAGCTCCCCCGGTTTCATCTGAATGATGAATAGACCATGTCAGACGGCATCATAAACACAACGCTGTCATGGATGCCGTCTGTCCTCGTTGCCCTCCAGACCGCACAGACAGACAGGTAAACAGACGATAACATGCATGAAGATGTAACTGTGACACGTGGATCTGATAACAATGACTATATGAAGCGGTGTGCAGCGATTCTGCAAACATAACCTCAGCACACACACTCACGCATAAATATACCTCACTTATCTCAGATAGGGAAGATAGATGGGGACAAGATTTTTGGTTCATGTCAGCATTATCCATTTAGCTTATCTATTATGCTAATCCTGTGATACAGACTGTAATTTATTCCAGACCAATAAAAAAAAGAAAAATCCTCATAGCCCACTGATACTGTATTTCCAAGCTTAGTCTTTGTCACTTGACAATTAGAGTCTGTAACTCATCAAATATCTGATTAATCAACACACATAAATCAGAACTGTGTAGATAATTAGTGATAATCTGATACTCCCACTGTGTTGTGATTCTGTCCCTCCCTCCGCTGACGTCGCCGTCACAGGTAATTGATGAAATTAATTGATCAAATGAATCAACTGTGGAAGGAGAACATTCATCAGTCTTGCGGTGTTAATCTGCCCGGCCATCTCTCGTCCTCCTGCTGCTTATTGGACGCATTGATGTCTGTGTTTTTAGAGGACGCCCGGCTGCTGGGATCAATGGGAAGCACTGGGCCCTACGGTGTCAGACCTGAGAAGGTGATTATGCACGTCATAGATTTTCCATATTACTAAATGTCTAAATTAAACACAGATGACCTTACTTTGCTATTGGAAATCATTGTCTCCCTGTAATTTCTCTGACAGACTTTATTTTGCCTTTGAGGACAAAGTGCCCTGAAGTATTTGTGTTCAGAGATACATAAAAAGAATGATGTAACTGAAAGCCATGCAAGGCTTTGTTCTTTTTTTGTCTTGTAACAACACTGGATCAAAGCAGGAGGCTTAAAAGGTGGAATGTAAAGATATTACTCTTGTCAGTTCATGAGTACACTTAAAAAGACTTCAGATTTTATAGCGACTTATCAGGTGTTTTAAGTATAGCTGAGCATATCTGTTATTTTTATAATAAAGGAATCTTTAGATAAGTTTGGCAAGAGAAATTAAACCGCTGTTTGTGGTTAAATGAAATGTATTTTTTCAACAAAAAGGTCTATTTCTGCAGGGTTCCTTTCCATGTTGTCAGACACTTAGAACAACAAAGTGAGCCTGTCAGTGACAAAAACAAGCACCTTTAGTGGACAGACTTTGATGATGCGCAGTTGCCCATGAAGAGAATGTTGTAGCATAGTTGTGTTTCTACCGGCTGCAGTGCTTTCACTCCCCACTGGACCAAGTTCAAAACTTGTCTCCAATAGTCACTTAGAGACTCACAAATACTTGGAGTTCTGGTTGTTATCCTTTAATCCACATTTGGTGTTCTAGTGAGTATTTGGAGCAGCAGGAGGTTGTATGTGGGATTGAGTCAAAATAAACTACAGTAGAACCTTTCACACTGCATATTCTTACCCCTGGGCTACCCTTCACCCTGGGCTAAGAGTTAATCATGGGCTAATTTAGCCCCCTTTCACACACACATATTGTTAAGCTACATGATTCACACTACACTTCTACTAGCCCAGGGTTACATGTCTGTTGGTACATCAACTGATGTGAACATTTTAGAATGTTCCCTGTCTACTACTTTCTTTTAGCCCCATTTCACACTGGCAATTTTTAGCCCTGGGTTTAATAGATTTCCAGGGGTAACCCCACAAACTCAGGGTTAGCCCTTCTCTGGAGCATGCAAACTTAAGGACACTTCCCCAAATGGACAGAGGGTTGATCTATAGTCTGGTGGTATGGTAGTAGATACTTCCATACTGCTTGCATACACCTCGCCTCACCATCCCCTTTCAAGCATGTAGAAGAACCTGCGACAGCTACAAAACATTCCAAAATGTAGCCCAGAACAGACAAGCCAAACACTGGCTCTAGATACAGCCTTTCATGTTTTTCACAGCCACCATAGGTTTTCTGCACACTTGGAAGGAGAGGGTAAGATGAGGAGTGTTCAGTTGGTTGTAATCCACAAACTCAACTACAATGTAACTAAATCCTACACGCTGGCCCCTCTACTATTCTTTGGGAGAGACCTCAGCTCACCCATAGACATTTTGTAGACTCTGCTTTGACTGATTCAGCTTGTTGCTGTGTTTTATTGATATTCCCCCATTTTCATTAAGTCAGGACTGACCTGTGGACAAATACATGGAAACGGGGGAGCTACAAGGAGTGAGACTAGATAGATTAGGGTAAGAATATCAGAGAAAGCCAACCACTGTCACCGAAGGCTGTAGCTGGTCAAACTCCATCCATCTGCAGAGAGCAGAATCTCTGTTTCCTTGATTGACAGGTGTTTCACCCTGTCAGACCCAGCTATGGCAGTTCCCATTTGCTAAACTCATCCAGACTCTGCACCCTTTGCACAAATCTATATGGTTTGACAACATAACCTGGCAAATGTGAACAACATTATCAAAGCTAGGATTCAGAACATCTCTTTGGGTGACATCGTCAAAGTCAGGTTTATCTGATTAATGTGGCATATGCACAAAAGGCACTTTCTAAGCAAATTTGAGATTAATCAAAAACAAACTTGGCGTGAAAATGTGCGGTGCTCTACAGTAACTCTGACCCATGCGTACACACGCAGATGGCAGGGGATATGAAACATAAGACAATCACAAAATCAATGGGAATATTACCTCAAACATATCATACATGAAAATATCATTTACAAAAACTGATAAATGGCATTATTAATGAATAAATAAACACAAACGCTTGATTGATATTCACTGTAGTGAACGCATACACAAAAATGTGATTTAAGATAATAAGTACAGAGTTATCTACTATAGGAAAATAAAAAATACAACTAAAATATGTTCTGTAATCATTAAACAATGCTTGCATGCTCCAAAATGTATTCTCATAAATAATAAGGTGAACAAGAGAACAAATTATATTTCTACTGATGCTGTTTTTGATGTCTCAGGCGGGCAGATAAGAGTGGATAATTTCATGTTTTGTGTTTGGTAATGCATTTATTTTTTCATGGTTTTCAGTTTGTTTTATCTCTGTGTTTAAATGTGTGGGTTCAATTGTTTCTGTGAGGACCTGGCCGCTTCTGGATGGTTAAGACCTCACGGCCGAGGTGCAGCGGAGGTGGAGGGCGCACACAGCTACAGCATCTCTGACCTGCTGGAACACACAACGAATAAAAGAAATAGAAACAGTTTTTGTGACTGAAGCCCCAATTGTTTTTGTACATAAATGTGTTGATGCATCTGGTTTACTCTCATCTCGAGTAACAGAATGCAGATTATGCAGGCTACCTCAATCATCTGCTGCGTCTGGCACACTCTGAGTCCCCGTTCCATCTCCATTGCTCCTCCACTCAGGTAGGACTCCCCAATAATCAGCCAGTTTCTCATCCAAAGAGCCAGTTGTCCCCTTTCTCCCACCCGTGGTACGGACGCACACTACACTGAGGGTGTCTCTGCTATTTTTGGCTGCTGCTTTTCTGTCGGACCACTCCTTTTTTTAATTAATTTCACCGACTGTCCGACCTTGTGAGGCACCAGCCTTCACAGCGTCACCACATGCTGCCACTCTGATGCCTTTTTGGCGTCACTGTAATGTCCACACTGTGTCCACCAAACAACATATTTTTTCTTGTCTCAACCTCCACAACAAAAACCTTGATCTCATGCTGTGTGAAATTTGTCTCAGCATTTGCCATGATCACTGTGGATAAATATTAACCCTTCCGTGCATAGTGGTCACTATAGTAATAAAAAGCAATTTTATAGTATATACTTGGGTTTTGATGGTATAGTTGCACATTAGCCACCATAGTGGACGCTACTGTGTCGTCTCATGCACTGCCACCCACTGGCCAGTCGTTATAAGTGCAACATAATTTTCTCAAACCCAGATGGCCAACAGAAGGCCAGAAATGCGAGCAGCTCAGGAATATCTTGCCAATCCTTCTATAGTAGGAGACCCTGCAGGTAAATAAAATATTTTCACATCAAGTAACAATAAACAGGTAATACAGATGTAAAAAATTCAAAGTATTGATTTTTTGTTGGGTGGAAATAATGATTAATCATTAACAGTTGTGTTTTGTGGAAATGTGGTCTAATACCACTACTAACAACACAGTGTGCTGACATGAGACTCCTTTCACAGCTGAGTGTTGTATCACTGTACCTGTTACCACCTGTCTATCTGAACCCCCTCCACAGCGTGCAGGCTGTTTGCCGTCATGGCACGCTGGCGTCCCGCGTGCTGTGCCGGCCGATGCGTCTCATTTTTGGGGCTGCGGTATGAACTTGTGATATGAGAGGAGAGGTAACTCAGCACAGGAACCTCAGCACGTCACACTCCCCCCCACTCAGCCATTAGGGAGGCAACTCGGCGAGAAATTGAATTTTGTGTCGTTATCTGGCGGATGCAAAGCGGCTGGTATAGTGTCTGTGCGAGAAAGAAAGAAAGGAGACAAACAGCAGAGAGGAGAAGGGTGGGAGACAGACGGAGGGAAGTGGAGGAGAAGAGCAGCCTGGAGATAAAGCGTAGATGTGTGTGTTATAGACAAAAACACAAGCAGACTGATAGAAGAGGAAAGTGTGGAGCTCAGCCTCATTGGCATGATGGGGAGTGTGTGGCAGATTAGCGTGGAGTCTAACTTCAGTTAATTATGTGCATACTGTTAATTCTGCGTGGCTGGCTCTGTGGCTGTGTCTCCCGGTGCCATGGAGTGTGTGTGTGTGTGTGTGTGTGCGAGCGTGTGTGTGTCTCTCATAATGAAAGTGATGGCTGGACCTTTGACTCCTTAGCAACGCTTTAAATGAACCACTAAAGTCCCGCATCAGCATTTGGTAAGCGCAAAGAGAATGTATGTGTGTGTGTGTGTGTGTGTGTGTGTGTGTGTGTGTGGACAGACATGTGCGCAGGGACTTGATGCATTAACCTAAAATAGAAAGCGAGTTCTCCCAGGAAGGTTGTCCTCTAATTGACTGGATTCTGTGTGAGCAGCACTTTTTAAACACCTTTTGTTGCCCATTTTGCGGTGATTAAACAGGCATTGCTTTTAATTGGCTGATCTTAGTAGGACCTGCTTTACTCAGCAGAGAAGAAGAAGAAGAAGAGGCAGAAGACAAAGGGAAGAAGACTGGAGCTCTGCAGTTATTCATTTTGTTATAAAAGTACATGGGCACAGAGCTCAAAATGCTTGATTAATAGGTTACTGAAAATTCTCAAATAAATGCTGATAATAGATAATGGCCTGGTTTGAAATAAAAGCTGCGTGGGGAAAATTAGGGTAGAAAAATCACAGGTAGGCTAATCTATTGCACTGAGTTTTTATAAGAGATGAAACCAACGTAATATTGGGGTGTAAGGCATTCAACAGGAATCAGACTCACAGCGCTGATCTGCATTCTGATCTAAATCCCAACACACTGTACACCCCCAAATCGAAAATATATATATTTCCTCTGACCTGTGGTGCTATTTATCCATACTGTTTTTGTTTTGGTGTAAGTTGTAGAGTTTTGGAGATTTATCGGCCGTAGAAGTGGCTACCTTCTCTCCAGATGGAACCAAACGGCACTAGTCCTGTGGTGCACAAAGTGCTAATGAAATACATTTGAAAAACTCAACAGTAATACTCAAAATAATCCACAGAACTTGTTGTGAGCAGTTTGATGTAGGAACTTCTTTCTGCAGTATGATCTACTGGAACTACTTTAGAATCTACAGGAACTAGTTTCTTTCTACTAGAAAGAAAATAATTCTTACATCAAACTGCTCACAACAAGGTCAGTGTCTGGGTCATGATTTTTAGAAAGAGAATTGAATGTGAATCTTTCAAATGTATGTATGTATTTGGTACTTGGAGCACCACAAGCCAAGTGACATTTAGTCCCATCTTATTGGCGAGAAGGTAGAAGTCTATGAAAGCCCATTTCCGCCAATGAAAAAATAAAATATTTACATGCTAAGTCATAATTATGACATAAAAAGGTCAAAATTATGAGATAAAAAAGTCAACATTATGAGAAACAAAAACATAATTGTCAGTTAAAAATTGAAATTATGAGCTTAACAGTCAAAGTTATGAGAAAAAATCATAATTATGAGAGAAAAGTCAAAATTGTGAGATAAAATGTCATAAATATGAAATAAAAAAGACAACATTATAAGATATAAAGTCTAAATTATGAGATAAATAGTCACTAGGGCTGCAACGAGTGGCATATTTTACTATCCGAATGTTCGGGGTCACTATTCGAGTAGTACTCGAGTATCCCTTTACCAACGGGGGGGGGGGGGGCAGCGCCATGTAGAAGGAGAGCAGCGCGGAGTAGCCGAAGACAGCCGTCCTGTTAGATCTGATCTGGATCTGAGCTGTATTTGGCCGCTGTCAAAAAGGGACTGAATGAACGGCTTTAGCTTCAAAAATAAAAAGAAAGTCTCACACTTTGAACCATCAAAATATGAAATAAAATCATAGATCAACAAAGAGACTCAATTTGCTTCGTAAACGGCCAGATATTACATAAAACAAAGTAAATCCAACATTAGACACTGCGCAGTGACAGCCTGTAATGACACAGCTGATCAATTAGTAGCGTTAATAATGGGGAAACGGAGGCAGAAGGGCAAAATGGAGAGAGTGTGGATTACGATGAGTTGTGCAGCACAATTTGTGCTATTTCAGCGCCATGGACATTGCCATGGATTTATCATTAAACAGCGACCTGCTGATAATATAGCACCACAACTGCCGATAGGCTATTTCAGCACCATGGTCAGCACCATGGACTTTACCAATAATTTGCTTAAACCTGGGTCAGATAAAGGTTAAAAAGTAAAGCAGACTAAACCATCCGAGTAGGTGAAATGGCACTCGGATGCTGCCCAAGCCAAGTGAGTACTCGAGTACTCGGATATCGGCTACAGCCCTAAAAGTCATAGAAGCTAATCATGGTAGCACAAGAGCAGGCTCTTAGCACAAGATCAATAGAGGCAGGGGTCTACCACACCAGACAGGACCCTACGTGCAGGCTGTGCAAAAATGTTTCTGAGACGATCCAGCACATAATAGCAGGGTGTACGATGTAGGCAGGAACAGTGTACATGGGACGCCATAACCAAGTGGCTGGCATAGAGTACAGGAACATCTGTACTGAGTATGGGCTGGAGGTCCCCCGGTGCAGAATGGAAGACACCTCCGAAGGTGATTGAGAACAACCGAGCTAAGATCCTGTGGACTTTCAGATCCAGACTGACAAACTGGCTAACTAACTAACTAATCGGACATCGTGTTGATTAACAAACAGCAGAAAAAACAGCAGAAGCTCGAAAAATATCAAGATCAGATCCAGTAGTGATCGGAGCACTGGGGGCTGTCACCCACAAACTGGGAGAGTGGCTCCAGCAGAATCCAGGTTCAATATCGGAGGTCTTTGTCCAGAAGAGCGCAGTTCTAGGAACAGTTAAGACACTGCGCAGAACCCTCGAACTTCCAGGCCTCTGGTAGAGGAGCCGAATCAGAAAATCTGAAGGTTTCCACAGTAGACAAAGTGCTGTTGAATGTGGTGATGGGGGGTAATGTTGGGGGGGCTCCTCCTGGAGTCATCTTCACAGTTTTGAGGTTGTTCAGCTCCAAGGTGTTATGACCACAGAGACTTGCGCACAGGTCCTTCAGTTCCTTTAAGAACAGTCTCCAGTGGCTGTGCTAGAAAGTGATGGATGGATGGATGGATGGATGGATGGATGGATGGGGGGATGGCATATGGCATATTATTATCCATGTCTGGAGGGACTAACCAATCAGACCAGTGGACCAAAGCAATGAAAGGAAAACTGTGAAGAGCTCCAGACTGGAACTGATTCTCAGTGTGATCAGCAGCACCACTAACCCTGTCACATTACAGCCATTTGATTCAATGTTCATAAAAGAGATATTGTGTAATGAAGCTTTAATTCCATCTCCACTTTAGTATTTTGATGTATGCATTTATTCCAGCCTAATAACCCCAAATAAATGTATTTTGCTCTTATTCTGTGGCTCTTGAGAGTGTGTATAAAGACAGATAAGGCTAATACTGTGAGTGGTGTCACCATTTCATTATAGAGGAGATTGGGGTGGGTGAGATATCAGGGCTGCTAAAATGCCACTTTGATGGGTGTGAAATGAGCACTGAACCCTGACCACTATCACCAGAGTGGGACAGGCAGTGTGTGTGTGTGTGTGTGTGTGTGTGTGTGTGTGTGTGTGTGAGTGAGACAGAAGCACTTTTTTCAATGATTTAGCAAAGTCAACTAGCCCCATCTTCCTTTTCATTCTAACATGGTCTCGGATTACAAACCAACAAACTGCTTACGGCTTCTCTGTAACCTCAGGCTGTCACTGGTCATTTACAGCTCGCAGAAACCATATGTGATAAAAGATGGCTCATATAACTGTTAATTCAGAGGCATGCTCCATGTAAAAGTCTTCTTATAGCTCAGTATTCTGTGCACATGTTCCAAAATAGCGCTCTAATTTGGTCCTTATTGACAGTAATGAAAGAGTAATGTTTTATTGCATGTTTCTAAATCAGATCAGCATTGATTTAGTGTCTTCGGAGCATAACACATGACAAGGAGAGGCTGCTTAATTCACATGTAAAAGTTAATATTTCACAGTGACTGACAGAAATGTCAAATTATAAGAATAATGTATGCCAAACACCACAGGCACAATCCCTCATATGCCTCTGATAGATCAGCCTTCAGCTGTTTGTTACTGCTGTAGTTTGCCATTTTCATTGTAACCATCCCCTCTCCAATTATTTATGGCCTGCTTCTTATGATTATCAATTACCAACAGCAACAGAATTCAAATGTTTTGTAAAACAAAACATATAAATTAATAAATACTTTTTGAACATTGGTTGTCCTTAAGGGACATTGTGAGCAGTGTCATCTAAATTAAATATTTAGAATTAAAAATATAAAATGCACAAAGATTAATTTATGTTCATTATAATTGTAGGCTTAGTTAAACCTGCTGTAGGAAAAACCTGTGCTAAACCTTTTGCTTCTCTCTCTGCTGCCTCCCATCGCTCCACAAAGTCCCTCTCACCAAGTCAGCGAGTTCAAACACGAGCAGAAAGAGTCAGTTGCCCTGCGAAAAGAGTCCCCTCTCTGAAATTACCAGTGATCTCCCATCACAAACTAGATTTTCTAAAGTTTTCTCTCAGATCACATCATGTCGGAAGGTTATTATGGAACTTTTTACCTAATGATGCCAAAACAAACTGTTGCTTGTTCAGTCTCATGTCCTTTGCTGTTCCACCAAAGTAGTGTTCCCCACTGCTGTCACATGTCATGTCATGATGATGTCAAACACCATTTGACTTCTGCTTTGAGGTTAACCCTAGGCTTAGACATGACCCCAGGATAACTTTGGAATAATTTATATGTACTTTGAGTCTGCTGTTTTAGGGCTAGGCCCCTTAGAGTGCTTACTTTTTCAGACTTTCCAGTTTGACCCAAACCAGAATTATGGGTTTGAAACCTTTCATGGACCACAGTCTGGACCAAACAGCTCAAACCTTGGCCTCACTGAAAGAGATGGTCTTGGTCTGGATCAAACTGAACCATGGTTTGGATGAAGGACTTTTCACACTACCAGCTCAGATCCATCCATAGCTCTGGTCTACAAGTTAACCCTGGGATAACTGATAACACACATCATTAACCCAGAAGGGGGGGACTGTTTGGGGGAACATTTGTATGTGGGTTGGTGAGCCCTGGTGTTAACATGGCTACATCACAGGTAACTTTTCATTTTCAGTGTGTGCGTGTGGTAGCTCAGAGGTTGTTGTTGTTTCCTGTAGCGATGGGAGACTTTAAAAACACTGCAGATGAAACAGGTGACCAACGGCAGGCTTATCCCCCTGTATACATCCTGTGAGTTGTGAAATAAGGTTGAAAGGTACTGGTAAGGTATAGACTAATTAAAGAAGACTCAACTAAGATTTTAAGGCAAACATCACAAACGTTAACACAAGAAACATATAAGTTGCAATAAAGCATACAAATGTTTACTTCACATTTATTTCATAAGGACATCCTAACAACCTTGCATTTATCTCAAGTATGTTATTTCATGTGAATTTTCTTATGCAGCTCTTTCAGATCTGCATGAGAATTAAACATAATGTGCACTTGAACCATCAGAGCTATCAGACCCTGAATTCCTGTGCAGGCGGACTGAGTCATGAAGGACCAGTGAACACCGCTGTGATTGATGATGCTGGGACCTGAAGAGTTTCAGGTGTCCATCCTTCTTCATATACAACTTCAGGAAAAGTTAAAGAGCTGGTTCTGTTAAAGTGAGGTAAAGTTGAAGCAGTACTTTTGAGGGCCCCTGAGTTAATATGACTAGACGTGTTCATATATGACAGATTAAAGTTTGTCCAGTAGACAAGTGGTTAATTGTGACACTGCCTTCCTTTCTAAACTGTATTTTTTTCTTAGTGGCCACGGTGCTATAGGATGCGACTACATGCAACATATACATATGAAAAACACAACCCCAAAAGAAGGTAGCATATACTAGGGTGGGCAGAACCAAATGAAGAGAAATGTAAGCATGTAAAACAAATATAATTTCCCTGCTGTAAATATTATTGATTCCTCAGCCCATCCTCCCCAGAACAATAGCAGTATATGTTATCTGTGCAAGCAGCTTATTACGACTAATATTTACATTTGGGTTTTCATTAACTGGCGACCTTTAGTGACTGTAGCAATTATGATTGGAACAAAGGAGGAAGTCAGTTGGCATAATATAAAGAAAGAGCATGTCCACCTATGGAGGAGGTGTGGTGGACGGATGGGTCAAACAAACATCGCACTTAGTTTGTGTCTCGTGTGAACCCAAGAGTCAGTGTTGACTTCTTTTACTTTTAAGTTGCATAACGTTATGTACGTGACTTGCTTCATAAGACCTAAGCTTACATCACACGACTTATAGAATGTAACACACCAATTTAGCCCAAACCATGATGTTCTCCTAAACCTAACAAAACGTTTCATAAGGTTAACCATGTGTTTAACATCATGTGATTAACATAACAAAAAATGGCTAGTGGAGTCCTTATTGGTCCGTAAGTCCTAAAGAAACTTGTCTCAGACATTGATTGGCCTGTCCAGTAGCCAGTAATGCTGTGTGTTATGCCCTGGTGTTCTTGCTGGGTTTGGCTCCCAGAAACCTGGGGTTGAGTCACTGCTAACTCACTGGCTAACCAAGCTAAAGTAAGTTAGTGGTTAACACTGTTAGCCCTGGGGTGCTTGGAGCTAAATCCAGCAAGAAAACTACCCTGGTACAACCTCAGTGATGTATGCCCTGTCACTCATGGAGGCTTTGTTCATCCTGGTGACTAGTATTGTTCACTGGGAGGCTGCTGAGCCCACTAATGGTATCACAAGCTAACTATTTTGGTAAGCTACTTAAGCAGCCGGAGGACAGTAGAAGGAAAACCAAAAAGTATCTTTTCCATGAAATATGATCGGGTTTCAACCAAATCAGTGAATAAAGTTATACAGTGGTGCTTTTGGACAGTGAGGCCCACTCCCCAGAAACACCACCCTGCTAGCTCTGGTGAAAGGATGTATTTGTCTTCCACCTCTTCTGCATCATAAGCACGAAAGCGTTTAATTGACCGAAAGTGTTGATCACACATCCTCTGAGTGCAGAATGTGTGATCAACTGTTTCACATAGTTTTGCAGGAAAAGACAAACTATGAAATATCATGAAAATACCCAAGAATACCTACCAAACAACTTTTTTTTGTCATTGTTGGGCCAGACACGGGTGTATAGGTGACACATAGATCACTACATGCATGATAAAAACACCTTGACATCAATTTTGACTTCATGGCAACTTTAAGGTCTGGTGCTCACTGTCACTGGTACTCTCCAGCAGGCTTACATGTCTAGTTCGTAGTCAGTGTCAATCAACCTATTTTGCTGTTGAGGTATGAGGACATGTTGTGATTTCTGCTGGTGGGCTGTACAAGTATTTAAAAAAACAATGACCTTGGTTGATGCTGAGATCTGAATAACATGTTGAGATATTGGAAATGCGTGTCTGCTCCTTTGAGAGCCACAGCATAAACAGAGAAATACTGTCATCCATCTGGAGTCACTTTGAGTCCACCTGATGAATACAAGTCCCATATTCACACTCTTTTAGCTCAGGTGTTGGTCTCCACCAACTCCTGAAAAAAATACTTAGCACAGCTGCTAAATACTCCACTATGTTCACTCACTAGTCTCTAACTGTGATTATTTTCACTTTTGTGGACCATTTTTCTGTGACATCTCAGTTTATTCCCTTGCCTGATTTACCCAAATTATGCTGCATAATATGTTTCATTCGCACCGCTCCCCCAGCTCACCTCTTGCATTTGGTCTGAATTTTTCAGCCTTCTGAGAGCCACCATCAGCCTGTCATCTGGGTTTCCAAGTGTCTGAACGAGGAAATGGAGACTGCCCTGAACTGTCTCATCTCTCTCAACGCCTCTTCCTGGTCCAAACAGCTCTGGATTGACTACACCCTTAACACTCGCCCTACTTTTGCCACTGGTCTCTCGCTCTTCCAGTGTTCCCAGGGTTACCATCCGCTGCTCTGAGTTCCATCAGTCCGGGATCAAACCTTTCCTTGACAGCCTTCTGATTCTACCTCTGATTGTATTTCACATTGTAAATTGTTACAACAATCAAAAAATTAAATACAGCAGTGCTTGCTTTGTGCTACATTTCAAGAACTAAAACATTAACCCCTGATTTCCCTTTCCTTTAAGTTGAAAAGGAGGCTGTGACACAGAATTAATGAGTTGCTTTAATCCGACATCTCCCACATAAACTGAAACAATATGAGTCATAAAGGACGAGTCTGATGTGTGTATAGGTGTTAGTGCTTGTTTTGTAGCAGCCTGGTATCATTTGCATGTGTTTCTTTCAAGGTAACATGGTGCGTAATGGCACTGCGCTGGTGCAGCACATCTCTTAACAGGGGTAACAGATTTATCAGCATGTGTGTCCTGCTGCCTTTAGATGCTGCAGGGATTTAATGATCATTCTGCTTTTCATACAGGAAGAAGCAGCTGTAAGAATCACCTGTTGTATATAGATCAGTACTTTATTGGTGTTTCTGCCTTAACCACAGTAAGTTTTAGTCATCTGCAGGCCTCTGTTTAAAAAAAAAAGGGTGTGCTGTGTGCTCAGCATGTTCAAGCTCCCATTGCTCAATGCCATGGAGTAATAGGAGAGTGATTCAGATCATTGGGAAATGAAACTTGAAGTGTTTCTTCAAAAGAGATCAAAACCATGCATGTACTCCAAATGGTTCAAGAACAACTTTCAGTTTACTTCTGGAGTGTCTATTTGCACCTGGGTGAGAATAGTCACATGTCAGCTATAAGGCTATTTACACCTGGCCTCATAGTTTTTGCTATAACGAGCGATAGAGTCTGCAGAAAGAAGGTTGCGGTGGATGATTGGGCTAAACACAGGACTATGGAGACTGGGGTTTAAGTCCTGTCTGAAACTAGAAGTCAGTGTTGACTCTTAATATTTAGACATAGCTGACTGATTATTTTCAGTTATCAGCTGCGGTTTGGTTAGGTTTGGGACAACAATACTACCTAGCAAGGCTTAGGAAAAAAACATGGTTTGTCTCTGTTATGTGGGTGTAAATAGCATTGTTAGCTACAATGGCACCTGCCAAATTGTCAAGTCATTCTGGAGTTTGTAGAAAATCATGGGACCTAGAGGAAGAGGAAATTAAAAATGCTAATTAAAATAAATATGAACTGTATAAATGAAGAAAGTGGAAGATACGTAAATAAATAAATAAATAAACAAACAAACAATAAGAATCCACTTCCACATGGAATAATTAGCACCCTGTGTGCGGCCTGGACTATAAAAGTGGCGCACAGCATCACAGTACAACAGACCATAAGTGCGAGTACACAGAAACAGCGGCAAAAAGAGAAGCTGTTTGCTCGCTAGTTTGTGACCTGTGGTCATAAGAGCCAAAACATCTTCCAAGACCAGAGACGCAGCTGGTAAGACAGCAGAATTTTGAACAATAGAGACTGTCTTCTGCAGAAGATCATTGCTGCCAGTAGATTGCTTGTGCTAGCACTAGCTTTAGTCATGGGGTCATTGCCCAGTAACATGTGGATTAATGATTTAACTCTTTAATGCCCATGCGTGCTGAATGGCTTGTTTTTTTCACGGATCTGGTGACTGTGAAGGTATTAATTAATGTGATGCTTATTAAGTAGAGACAGATTATGGTAATGTTACAGTGGTCATTGTTTATTAAGTGCATTTAAACTGCTTCACTGGTCACAAATTTGATGAAATAATGAAGAATAAAACAAGCTAACTGTATTGTGATTTTAGCTGGTAGAAATTCATGATTGGATGGTTGTTTAAAAACATTGCATAATTAAATACATTTACCTGTATAATTGAAAAACAGTGTATAATTTAATTTAATATTAATTAAAATAAATATGACCATAAAATGTTACATTAAATGTTGAATGCAGTAAAATTCATACTTTTTTATCTGATGTGGAGCTAAAAATTGACAGAAGTAGGTACTTTAATGAGTTTTCACAATATTTATAAACATGTTTATTTTCATGTTAGGTGTTTAAATTTATTACATATTACATTCACTCGCAAGAGCATACATTATTTTAAAATAAATTAATAAATCAGGTTTTTCACCTGATGGCTAATGCCTAACACCTAAAACATTTAACAAGTGAAAATGATGGAACAAAAGGAAACTGTCAAACTGAACTATCAAACTGAACTGATGCATCTACAAAATAAAAGAAGAAAAAAGGAAAAGCTGTTTGGGCATTTGAGTGGAATCCAATTAGACCGCTGGGTAGACGGCTCCATCCCTTTCAAGAGGGGAAGCCGTACATGATCTTGAACCAAAACTTGACACAAATAGTTTTCTCATTTATGAACACTAACAATTTTACAATAGAGATGCAATAAAGGAAGCTATTTCACTGGCATTGTATCAGAGCAGACAAAACTCAAAGACAGATCTTTTAACTGCAGGCTCATATATTGAGCACCGTGATCTGTCTGTAATGGTATCATTATTTTCTTGGTATTTGCTTATTCTAGACTGCACACAGTTCAAACAGTACGGTGAGCTGTGGCTTTTTAAATAGCACTGTGTTGGAGTTCATCTTGTTGTTTGATTTTGGCCTGCGGGCTGGATATGGCAGCAGTGCACCCCCATCTCTATCAAAGGGGAAAACATCACAAAAAGCAAACAAAGCCTCCGTCATTTGATTTGTGAGTCAAATGGACTGAGCCTGCAGTGATTCACTGCCGCCTCAGCGGCTCACTGCAAGGTGATTCAAAGAACATGAGAGAGTCCAGACAAAGCCCTCTGACTCTAATCCAGGTCCTCCTTCCACTCCCGGCTCAGTGTTGGAGAGGTACTGTCAGCCTTGACCTAAATGAGACCCCCCTCCCCTGCTCTCGCCCTCCATTCTCCTCTCTGATTTCATCTCAGGCTCTGCTGGCTCTTGTCTCTCTGAGAGGAGGAGCGGTTTGGGAAAAAGCTGTCGGTTCCAGGCTAGCGTGCTGCGAAGGGTAAAGAGGGGAATATGAGCTAATGAAGTCAGTCCTGAGTGGGAGCAGCAGTGCCTTTTTTTTTCCCTGAGCCCCACTTCCACTTGTTAACATGACATGTTAGACCTCTGTAACTGCTCTCGTCTCTCCTCTCGCTGTCTCTCCATTTTGGTTTTCATTATCAATCAGTCTTCATCCACTGCCTCACATTTTCTCCATTTTCCCCTCATGGCTCGCTCTGTTCTTTTTCTCCTTCCTTCCCTTCCTCCAACCCGCCCTGTCATCCCGTATATACGTCTATCCCCGTTAATATGGGAACTGAAAAGGGCCCGAAAGGTGACACTGTGACAGGCGAATCAAGCTCTTGTTTTTTGGCATCACTCACACCCGTCAGGGACTTTAATATGATTTCAGAGGCCATTTGCATTCCATTTGTGGCCATCGAAAGTTATCAATCTGCCTTGTTTCCCTCGGCGATGTTGACTGACTACTGAAAGTCGGCCTGGCAAAAGAAAAGAGCAGCAGAGAAAATGAGCAATAGCATTCTGATTTGAACAGATGATCTGAACTGGGATTATACAATGTCTCAAGTGCCACTTTTTTACTGCATGTCAAAATCTGTAGACTCATTAATGCAAATACAACACGTGCACATAGAGGACACTGTTTTCTCCGGGTGTTTGTCTCATCTTTTTAACAAGTTTTTCATCCTAACCCTCACCACAGAGCTTGTTTGTTACTGTGCTCCAAAATGGCCATCAGCATTCTCTGATCTATGCTACTAATGTTAATTTGTGGGTTTTTTAAGGCTTCTACAACTGTTTGGTGAAGGTTCCACTATTAGAAAACAGGGTTCCTGAAGGGCTGAGGCTCTACCCAGAACCATTCTGTTCTGAATCTGTTCATCAAGGGTTCTTTGTAAGATTCCATTAAGAACCTTTTTCATCCAGAGAACCCTTATGGTTCCAGATAAAGCCCTTGGAACAAAAAAGATTTTTGGTAGAACCCCCTGGGTGGGCTCTAAAACAAATCCTTGAAATGTAAAGGGATTCTTGATAGAACCCCTTGGGTGGGTTCTAGTTGAAACCATTGGAATATAAAAAGGCTCTTGGCAGAACCCCCTGGGTGGTTTTTAAATAAAACCATTGGAATATAAAGGGCTTGCTGTAGAACCCCCATTGTGGGTTCCAGATGAAACCCTTGGAGCATAAAAAGGTTCTCAGTGGAGCCTCCTGGGTGATTTCTTGATAAAACTCTTGGAATATAAAATGATTTAACAGGTGGGTTCTAGATAAAACCATTGGGATATGAAAGGATTTCCAGGAGAACTCCCTGGGTGGATTCTTGTTAGCAACTTTAGAAGGTGGAAAGGTTCTGGCTAGAATCCCCAGAGAGGGCTCTGGGTGGAAGCATTGTACAATAGAAGGGGTCTCCTTTAGAACTTCACATAAGGAGTTCAAAGTTAAACCTTTCACAGATGGCTCTAGGTATAACCCTTTATGTTGGGTTCTAGGTAGAACTCTCTTCTCCCATGGGGACAAGCCAAAGAACCCTTTGTGGTTCTTATTAGCACCTTTATCTCTTACAGTGTAGGAAAAGATTGTGGTCATAGTTAGTAGAATCAGATCATCTTCCATGCAGGCTGATGATCCAAACATCTACCTTGACCTACTTTTGTGACACCAGAACATCATCCTACTTCTGAACAGTAACTTATATTATATTACGTTAACCTCTGTGTGGACAGCCACGTCTATGGCCGACATTACTATCTTTCAGAACTGTAAAGAGCTCAGTTTTAAGGCTAGAGTAAAGATATATCACATGAAAATAGAAGACATAAAGAATCCGACCATGTCAGCTTCTCAGGAAGACGGTCAACTAACACTCCAAAGTTGAGCTAAATTTTGATGAGGGGAAAACTAGCATGTACATTTTCATTCTGTCTTGACAGACATGGCCACTTTATGCTAATCCCATGCAGTTTTGCTGTCACAGTTAATGAATAGTTGTTCCCAGATTTTGAACTTTTAATATGAAGATGTCGACTATATTATTATCAACATCTTGCTGCTGCTGTTTACATTCAGCCTGGTGCAGATTAAAAAAAAGTGCTACACAATTATTTTCTAGGTGTGTATATGTATTTATTTTATTTTGTATTTTCACCCTATTTGAATTCATTCAATCATCTGTGCATTTTGTTTGTATTGTGAATCAACTACAACTCTGTTTTCACTGTACAACCCTGTGTTGTATGATGATAATAAATGTACTAGAATCCTTGTTGACAAAAACCATGCAGTTTTTTTGCATGCTGTAGAAATGTGTCATTTTCACATATTTGAATAGAATTCCACACTAGGGTCCCTAAACAGCTTTGGAATATCATAAATTGGGCTTGACTGGAAAGCTGAGACTCTTCATGTTACAATTTGTCAACCACGAACAGGAGAAAGGACCCAAATGCAGACTGCAGCAGGAGTGGTTGACTTCAAAATTTTAATAGAAAACTAAACGTAAAAAAACAAACAAACTGAGAAATGGCAAAGGTGAATCAAAGGCAACCAAATAAATCCAACAGAGGAGACGTAAAAATCAGGGAATGTCCAGGGAAAGTAATAATCCAAAAGAATCCATGCAGGGAAGAAACGCAAAGCAACAAAAATCCACAAAAAAACACAAGGATACTGACAAACCAACAAGGACAAGCTATCAACGAAGGAGGTAAAAACACAAGATTAAATACACTAGGGAGGGGGAGGATAACAAGACACAGTTGAGAGCAGTCAAGAACAGGTGAAAATAATCAGTGATGAAAAAGAGCAGTAAAAACAACAAAGACAAACAAGGGAAGACGTGCCAAAATAAAACAGGAAGTGACTATGAAAAACCCAAACCATTACACTTCATGGATTCATTGATCCCAGTTGTGATTCATGTAGGATGATGTTAGTCCTCATCCTAGCCATTTCATTATATGAAACTTGACCTCACTGTATAATGACGTATTGCGACCTCTAGGAAAATCAGAGCCTCATGAAACTTCACAACCACAAACTAGAGACCTGGAGAGAATGGAAGTGCTTGCCATCCAATCGTTGAAAAATGCAGTTCTCTCAGAAATCTCAATATGTCAAATGTTTTTTATCCCAAATCCCAGCATGAATTTTTCCATGGTGTTCCTCAAGGTCTTGGTGTCGTAATGTGGTGTTTTTTTTCCCATTTTGATCAACTCACAAGTGGCCAAAAATGGTTAAATTGTGCACCAAATATGAGTAATAAATGGTATCAAGCCAAAAATTGCTGCAACAACTTATAAGACGTGATAGAGCATGGGAATGGCCGTCATTCACTTCCATCATCAATGGTCTAAACCATCATGCACTCCAAACTTTAAAAATTTAAATAGACGCCTAAAGAAAACAGAGACACAGAGTGCTGAGCTGCATTTTCAGATGATGTGTAGCAATTCTATGTGGCAGCTACTGATGACCTGCTGGCTCTCGCTGAAGACTCCCTGTGGCCCCCCAAAAAAGACAAAAATGAGTTTATGGTAGGGAAACGGTGGGAGGTACCTTCTTAATCTGGATTTACAGTTGACGCAAAGGGTAAACAGGAGTCCTGTTGTGAATATTTGTGGTGAATGTTTTAGTTTATAGCCCAGTGTCATATTTCCACACCACTAGACATCATCAGACCATGCCATGGTTTGATTATATTCTCCATGGTGATTGGGTTTATATTCTTTATTCACTGTGGGCGTAAGGTTCCTTATATAACTGGAGTTACTCCGAGGTAACATCTATTTCACCATGTCTCATTACTGAATAGGTGACTACTCCTGTGCTATCACTTTGAAGATGGCTGAGCCAAATGTGTTACTGAAAAGCAGCATATTTCTGAGTGTTGCCTCCTCTTTAACAATCTCTACCAGCATCAGGAACCTGATGGAGAGAATAGAAGCAGCCGCCCCACATGATATCTGTGTAAACACTGGAGTTCAGACAGCTACAATCATAGTATGAGCAGTTCAACTAAAACAAAGGCTTGAAAGCCATTAGCATTTTGCTGCAGGCTAACAACTCCCAAAATTACATATAATATAATGGAAACATATTTCTTCTAACCAAAGTTGCTCATCATTATTGGGAAAGAAATTCAGCTCTACAGTTACCTCAACATCGTTAGAAAGGTTGCATCTACCTCAACCAATCACTGATTTAATGCACCAAGATTTTTCCCTTCAACTGAGGGATATTTGTATATGCTTGTAAAAGTTAAAGACAAGGGTGTACTGGCATCAGACAGTTCATAAAATTGAGTTTAGTTAAAAACAAAAACAGAGAGGGATAAAAAGTATGATATGAGGATGTGGAAATATATTTCATAATCATTACATACCAATATTAAATTATTGTCATACTTTGTAGGCACAACAATTGCACTCCCAGTGAATATTTGGTTGAAAAAAATAAAACATTTTCCTGATTAAACATGACTTCTGGTACAAACCACGCCCACTTCTGGTCTTCTATCCAAATACAGACAGAGTGTTCAGTCGTCACTCGTCAAACTCGTCAAATACATTTTATCAACGCCCATCAGGACTCACACAGGCACGCATGGTACCTGTTAGTGGCTGGATCAGATGCACGGGCTTACGATGACAACCTCAGTTCCAAAAATGTTTTGGCACGGTGCAAAAACCAAAGTAAAAACAGAATGTAATTATTTGCAGATCCTTTTTGACCTACATTCAATGGAATATGGTACAAGTACAAGTATCTTCTGGACAAGAAAGTAATAGCTACAAGCTAGAGTGGTCATACAGAGCAACAGAGGTTCACATACATCCTGGGAGATGTAGGCACTGTCAGCACAGCTCCACCAAAGTAAACACAGTTTTCTTGGTCAATATAGCAGCACGGAGGAATCTTTTGCTTTTATTAACTTCATTTACCATCAACACTGACTGGACAGCCACATGTAAAGTGGCAAATTTTCCCTTTAACTTTACTAACATGTGTGTTTTCTGGGTTATATACTCAGTAACCAATTTATTAGCTACACCTTGCTAAAATAAACCCAGTCTAACACACCAACAGTCCTGCAATAAAGGTCATAATGTCCTGTTTAAGAGTGGTGTTGATTCAATTTTATGATCAGTTCGGACACTGTGGTAGTTAATGCTGTTGAGTTGTGCTTCTAATATCTTGTCCACCATGTTTATGTCAGGGATGGTACACATACTTGCCAACCCTCCAGATTTTCCCAGGAGACTCCTGTTTTTCATTGCCCTCTTCCGGTTTCCTCCTGGGGTCACAATGCTCCTCTATTTCTCTGTTTCTATAGTTTTATGACACATTTTCACACCTTTTTTTCCCCTTTTTGTTATCACAACCTGTTTCACTGTACTGGTTTAAAAGTCTACAGTTTCCAACAAGACAACACGACAGCATCTCATTCTCTCACAATGAGAGAAATGGAAATTACTGTGTGGAAGAAATACTTACAAATTACCATTAATATAAAAAAAGTTTCAGACATCCTGGAGTTTTAAAGTAAAGGGGCACATTTATTCTAAGAGCAGCCTATCTAACATATCTTTAGGAAAACATTTGTAAAACATAAATTTTCTGTGTTATTGTAATCAAATTTGAATTGGACTCGAGTGGCTCCATTTTATTTGCCAGCTAATAAGTGTTAGTTATAGATCATCTGCAGGCTGTTGCACTGTTTACAAAAATATGTCTTATTATTTTGTTATTTTCATTCTTTAAAAGTGACTAGAGTGCAGGAAGCAAAGCCCATAAAATCTTTATTTTTTTCCTGGGAAGGAAGCCGACACCTCACGCTTTAGTTTTGCAATGCTCGCTTTTCTGAGGTCTCAAGGTTGGCAAATATTATGATACCAAATATTTCTGTAGAGTCACTTCTCATTTATCACATAACACAGTTCAACAGCACCACAAACTGCATTCTCCAAAATAATCATGAAACTGAATCAACAGCAGAAATCAGTTAAACAATAAATGCACCTTATAACCTTCATGAAGGGGGGATTTAGCACAGGACTTTTGTATTAGACTACAATGGTTTTAACTAGGTGTACCAGGGTGTAAATGAACATAATATTTGTAGACTGAGTTTCTCCTAATGATGCGGTGCACCCTCTGTTGTTTATCTGCCATAGCATCCTCCTGAATTGATCACTACCTGCACGAGTTCAAGGAGATACAGCTAACAAACACTGGGTGATATTACTCAACAAAGGAACATCTATTCATATTCTAAAGTAGGTCAATTTGTCTGACATACTTAATTATATCATCTCTGTGATCTAAATGTGTGCCTTTAACTTTTTTTATGTCCCAGATAATATGCCCTAGCCCTGTCCTTCTCCGGGCCTCCTCCGTCCTCAGGACCGAAGACCCTGTCTCCTGATTTCTCTCAGTTTGCCCACTTGGTGCGTCCTTGATTAGGCGATCCCTCCCCCGTGCCGCAGTAAAACTCTGATGAATCTCTTCGTTTAGGAGCCTCTTAAACAAGCCTGGCCTCCAGAGGAGATCCTTAACAGACTCTTCCTCAATTACAGGATGGGGATAGAGTTAGAAAGCAAACCATTAAAACCAGCCAGGCAGTGGCAGGCCGGGCAGAGATACTTGTTAGGAGACAGTGTTGTAATGAGGAGCGTTTAAGGCTCAGGCGAGGCTGCCTTTAAAAAGAAGACCAGAAGCAAGAAAGACTGTTAAAGGGATCTTTACTAGGTGTCAAGGCCTCTCTCTCTTTATTTATATAGACACACACACATACACACACATACAACGTTCCACCAAAATTGTCCTTTGTGCTGTCAGGGGTGCAACAGCTTCATTTAGCTGTGTGCTGTACTGATTACCAGCGTGTCTGCTCACTACCTATTAGAGAGCAGAGCAGAGGAGACAGTGCAGGAGGACGCTCACACAGCACGGATTTCGTATTGCGGGCTTCATATTTAAAGGACGATACAGCAGCTGTTTTAAGTTGATCTGCTGGTCAATATTTATGGCTTAAATAAATCCATGAGATCACATTAAGTAAACACTGGTATCAAATGTGTGTGTTGGACCAGGATTGGATTTAACCCATAGGGGTTCCACAGGGCAAAAGTGAGCTATGGGCCTTGGGAGACCCCTTGTTTTCTCCTACTTATAACCATGTCTGAGCATGGTGTGTATGTGTGTCTGTATATTTATTAAACACAAATAATGATTAAGACCTTAGTACATTTTAGCTCAAGGCCTTATCTCAACATGGGGCCTCACAGCAACAAGTCCAGTTGCTTTCGATTTAATCTTTCCTGAGATTACAATGACCTGGACGAATGAGAACATTCACGGACAGGCCTCACAGCAGTGGTAAACATACACTCACTCTGAATTTGATGCCAACAACAAATTCCAAAAAAGTTAGGCAGGAGCATGTTTACCACTGTGATACATCAGCTTTTCTTTGAACAACACTCCGTGTGGGAACTGAGGACTGAGGACAATGATTGTTGAAGTTTTGAAAGTGAAATTCTTTCTGATTCTTGAATGTTTTTTGAGCATTCCACAACTTTCACAGTCTTTTGTTGCTCCTGTCCCAACTTTTTTTGGAACATGTTGCAGGCATCAAATTCAGAATGAGTGTGTATTTACAAAAAACAATTAAGTTTATCAGTTACAACATTAAATTTCTTGCCTTTGTGTGGTATTCAATTGAATATAGGTCAAAAAGGAGGTTGTAGCATTAACATTACATTAAATTAAAGTTTTATCACCCTATAAAATGGTCTAAATGCTTTTCAGATGCCTGCCTGTGTATTATTCTGGTGCACAAATCAAATCCTGTATTCAATTTTGCCTTTCACTTCATATTTCTCACCTACAAGCTGTCAAAAGAGATGAAGATACTTGCTCACAAATAATTTCACTATATCAGTATCAAAAGCCATGTTGTTTAATTTGCATGTTTACAGGAGTCACCAGCATTTGTGACAGAGACATTTCTGACCTAAAGTAAATCATTTCAGTGTTATGTCTTTGCTGTGATTGATCAGGCTGGATAGTGGTGGCAAATTAAATCTGCACATAGTTTTCTTGTAGAGTTTTTGTAGAACCATTTGGCCACTTGCAAACCATCTTGACAGAGCTGATCTTTGAGAGCACAGAAAGCCAAAATGGAGGAAGCTTTCATATCCATTCTGTGCTGTATAATTCAAATAAATAAAAATTTCTCCACAGGAGTCAAAATAAGTCTCATGAATAACCTGTCCTCTTATTCTAATTTTCTGCTTTGTCACCCAGCGAGCTAACTGGTGTGCTCGCAAGCTTGGTGGCCAAGTATTTTCATAGCTAAGCTCACATGTTCAGGTTTTTGCCCTTTAGCTCTTGTCTGAATGAAACGTTACCTGTCTGATAGAACACAGTGAGTGTTTTTTATTGGCAGTTTCTCTTACAGCAGACAGAGATCTTGCAGTTTTTTGAGCCCACTCTGATGTTCAATTTTTTCAAAAGGCTTGCCATATGCTCTTAAAAATGTTGATGTTGTTATGTATGCTGATGATGCATCTTTGTTCTGTGCCTCATCAACATTAGCAGAGCAGAGAGAGAATATCTGGCTTGAGTTGCATCCCATTAATAATTAAATGAAGATGAGCAAATTAGTACTGAATGTTGCCAAAACCAAGTGCATATATTTGTATTTGGCAGTAGGGATGTTCTGGCTAATGCCAGTGCTCTCAGTCTGTCTATAGACAAAGCAGGTCACTAAAGCTAAATTAGACAGTTTACTGTCTTGGTCTGACCAGATCAATCACATTGTTGCCATGATGGGAAATGACATTTCTATTACAAGGATACGTGTTTCACCTTCTGTTATGAATGATGTCGTTCGGTCACTCGTTCTTTTCATGCCTGGAGTACTGCTCAGTAGTCTGGTTGAGTCCTGCTCAAAAACACCTTAAAAACCTTCACACTGCACCGACTGGAGAAGCCAGATTCGTTCTTTGTTGTTCTATCATGTCAATGTGTGTGAGATGCCTAATCGACTATCTTGGCTAAATGTGGAGGCTTTTTTGGTGATACAACTTAAATTAATATATATAATAAATATTATATAATGTTGCTGCAGTTCACTGAGAATCCGCATCCTCAATGATAATTCACCAACTTAATCCAAAGAAACCACTCTATCTCAAAAACAGAAAGAAATGGACGATTACAAGTGCTTTTCATGTGAAAAAACTTAATTTCTTCTTTAATTTGATACAAAATATGTGGCATTTGTAGCTTTGTAGACCGAGCTAGATTCAAAAACACCAGAAAAAACAAGAAGCACTGAAACCTCTGTAAATAGCTGCGATGAAATGAATCTCAGAATCTCTGCTTGAAAGAAGAGGAAGTAACTTCAAGTCAATTTTATAACAAACATGATCCACAACATTTCTCTCTGTTTGCTTCCTGAGTCAACACTCAGAGTCTGAAAACAACAGATCCTTTAATATACAATGCTGGGCTTTCAAAATAAAAGAGAAATGTCCCACACTATACCTCACACAACTTTGTTATAAGAACAAACATCAGTAATGTGGCAGCAGGTCGTTTTGGCAACTTATATGAGAAAAATCCCTGAATTTATATGTGTGAAAGTTGTGACCAGGTCAGTCCTCCATACTGATTCTATGTCGTGCTCCCCCTGCAGACAACAGTGAGGAGGAGGGGAGATCCCACTGTTTAACAGCATCACATCACAGATGTCAATGTTATGATAAATTTATCTGCCTTACAATATTTATAACACAAAGCTCAGGACTTTTCTCCATGTTTTAATACACTGGGGGTGATTTTAAAATGAAGGGCACTCCGGGGCACTATAGTGAAATACAGAACGTGCGCTCTGCGGTGCTATGGGGTCTTCAGAGAGATAGTGGTTTTTGTCATGGGTATGTGATTACTGGTCTACTGGTAATGCAAAGTCCAAGAACAAATTGTATGATGAGAACAGTTCTTTAAAGAGTTCTGAAGCATGGGATCTTGTTCTCCACCAACATTAGACAGCACAAAAACAGATATCCCTCACTAAAACACAAATTAATGAATCTCATGGATATTTTGTTAATGCTGTTTTGGAACTGTTTTTTGTTCATCTTATTTACTTATATTTCGGTGTGTTTGTTACAGTTCTGTTCTTGTTTGTAGTATTTATTGCTTCATGTGTAAAGTCATCTCACTTACTGTCTGATCTTAATTTTGGGCTGATATTAAATTTTACTGTTTTATTGTCACTGTGTGATTTTAAATTGTTGTCTTTTTTTATTGTTGCTTTTGTGTGCACCCCAGGAAGACTAGCAACCACTTTGTGGAAGCTAATGGGGATCCAAATAAAGAATACAGAATAAAGAATAGCGTGGCTGTGTGGCGCTGTAGCATGTTAGCAGTTAGCCTGGCAGCTAAAGAAGAAGTCGCCCCAGAAGTCGCCACTATGGCACCAAGTTTCTGCCTCAGTTGTTAGTGCTGCTAGCTCTACAGCCCCGCACACAGGTGTCAGTCCTGCTTTCCTTGCTGCAAAATGAAGACAGTATCACTGTGTTTGTTTTGAAGAGCAGGAAGATGAATAAAAGTTTAGAGACAATACATTGTGACAGCACAGAAGCCGCCGGGGGCTGCCGCTCTGCTGAGCACCGACTCGGCTTGTTTACAGTTGTTAATGTCTCAGATTGAATATGGCAATGATTTATTGATGCTAAAAAGATGATTTTAAAGTTTCATCTAATCTGAGGACAGGAGGAGATGTGAGAGGACGGGCGGAGGAAAAAACAGTGATTGTGTGTGACCTGCTAAGTGTTCATGTCAGGTGAAAGGAGTCTTCTGAGGTGAGTTGATGGAAAAACAGCCTTGAGCTATGACTCTGTCATGGCTGGGAATTCACCATCACTGCTCTCATGTAGAAAATGATCCATTCAAGCATTCAGTAACAGGGTCACTTCAGATAAAGATGCAGGGGATGAGGATTTGAATGCACAGGGATGCAAACAGTGAATCGTGCGCACTAATAACACTCTGCCAACAAATGGGAGGAGGAAGACCTTTGTGAATATTCACTCTAAAATCTCGACCCTCACCTTTTCCACTCTTATTCTTGTATCATGTTGGGTTTAAAGTGATTTCTGTGTGTGTCTGTGTTAGTAAGCGATTTCTTACATTTCAGAAATGTGATTAGATTAATATTTCAGCTGCTTATTTGCAGTTTATTTTGCTTCCATGACAAGACTTTTTTTCAGACTACTGGGAACAAAATGTCCAAAATACACATTTAGGTGTTTATTTTACTGCACATTGTCTATTTGTGTCTGTAGATTTCTCCTAAATTCACCAAAAGTCGCCATTAAATTATTTACCGTGTTCACCTGCAGTGTCCTGCAAAATGTATGGATGCAATTCATAGGTTGTTTCCTCAAAACAAGTTTTTTCCTCTTACTGGCCAAAAATCTCCACTTCAGCAGCACTTACATACACCAGACTTTTATTCCTGTCTGTGCTCTGAAGGTTTTCACACAGCGGTTTGTTCATTCATCGCCTAATCTGTCTCACATTTTATTCTTAAAAACATGGCAAAAAATGTGCTTTTTATGCCTGTTGACAATATTGACTTGTGATAAAAAGTAGAGTTGTAACAGTTAATTGACTGTTCGATTATTAATTAATTATTATCAAATTCAACTCATCAACTGTTTTGATAATTGATTAATCAGTTTGAGTAATTTCTTAAGGAAGAAAAGTCAAAATTCTCTGATTTCAGCTTCTTAAATTTGAATATTTTCAACATTTGAGGAGTCATCTTGGACTCTGGGAAACACTGATTGACATTTTTCACTATTTTCTGATATTTTCTGGACTAAACAACTAATTAGTTAATCGAGAAAATAACAGACCGATTAATCGAGATTGTAAATAATCATTAGCTGCAGCCCTAACAAAAGGAGATATCCAAATTTCCTAACCCTTAAAAATATCTGACTCTAATATATCAACAAAAATAAACTGCAGCTTTATTCAATGCTCAGATTTTAGCTCTGGAAATATATACAAATTAATGCATATTTACTTATGTAATGTCTCAATTGCATATTTCTAATATTTCATGAAACACATAATATAAAGAATAATTGTCTGAATCAGCTGGAGAAGTTTCATAGTGATATCTGTTAAAATCTTTAGATCATCCAACATTCCTTGAAACTTGTGTACATAGATCCAAAGTTTTTTTTTGTATACATCCAGTGGAAAATAAAATGAAACACTGAGTGTGAACAGAACAACAACAAAGCATTAACACGTCTTTTTTTTAATATGGTGTCTCCTCAGTGCTTTCTCATTAACTGAGCTATCTCCATGACCGAGCAAACTTTATTAATTCATCAGAAAAAGCAAGTGGACATTGAGTTAAAACGTCATTCATTTCTCACTGAGCTAAACCAGTTTATAACTTGCACATCTTCATCTTCCAGCGACTCATAGACAAATTTATCAGTTATTGCTTCAATGAAGAAGTGGCTTGATGATCAGGTTGATTTATGTGACTTATGTGGCAACCTCTCAGTCAACATGTGGAGAAGATGCCAAACAGAGTCTCATGCTTATTCCAAAAAAAGATGAAAAGGCAGCACCTCTCAGGTCTTCAAGTTAAGGGAGACAAAATGCTCACATTTATGTGGCTCACATCACGCGTTTCGGCATTCATCAGAGTCCTGATTCTACCTTTTTAGAAGTGAAATGTGACTATTTTGTCCTCCTTGACTTTTGAGATGTGCTACCTTTTCAGTTTTTTGGAATATGCTCACTGGATTTTGGGTTTAGCTCTCCACTGTGAATCCCATTGTTGAAGCACAACTTTCTTTTCCAAATAGAGTCTCGTGCTACTTACAACTCTTTGTTACCATAATGCTGGATCCTTTGATTTTGTTTTGGGTGTCTTGGGTGGGTATTTTTGTTGTCTTTTGCCAACGTTCCTTTTTTTTCAACTGTTATTTTCTAAAAGTCTTAGAAGAGAATGGTGTCTGTATTGGTTTTGTGTATTATCTTTATATCTTTATATTGCAGTAATTCTTAATTAGTGCTTATGTTGTGATTTGTGTATACTGGACTCTACTCTCAATAAAAATATTTAAAGAGACAGTTCTCCCACAAAATTACATATATTCCCCTGGCTTGTAGTTGTGTTTATCCATCTAAAATTTTTTTTGGAGGTGCCTTGCAGAGTTTTAGAGATATGGCCGTAGAGATGTCAGCCTTCTCTCCAGTATGATGGGACTAAATTGCACTCGGCTTGTGGTGGCCGAAGCACAAAGGTTACTCAAGAAAATCCACAGACCTTGAGCAGTTTGATTTTGCAAGAAAACTTTTTTTTTTCTGAAAAGCCAAGACACTGGGGACATTGGACTGCCTTGCTTTGAGTTTTATTGTTGGTCTTGTGACATTTGCCCGATGACATCTTGGTATCACATACAAACGGCCACTTGGTAAAGGATAAAGATCAAATGAAATTGCTCCCCTTCTTCACTACTAGCAGTGATTTATTCATCTCCTTCCGCTCCTAACCTAAAGTGAGAAATTAATCAAAATTTGGTCCCAGATAAGGAGACGCTTTGACTGACAGAAACGTTCAGTACTCTGCTGACAGATAATCATACGTTCACTCCATCACTCTCTGACTTGTCATTTCATCAATGGTATCTGACATACATGTCATATGAGACTTATTTATTGACAAGATTTTTCGACATTTCATCAACCACAGGAAAAAAGCTAAGATACCTAAAACAGACTTTTTCAAACATCTGCAAGTTTGCAGTTTTGGAAAAAGAACATTCCCTTCTGTTCCCAAGTAGCCACACAGTTCCACAATGGATACACTGTTTTTGTCCAACAAAAGGAGCTATATGTAAAATTCATGACGCACTGGCACAAATAGACCTGTACAGTCACACTGGGCCATCTGAGAGAGGTTTGGCAGGAGGATCTCTGAGTGGAAATCACGGAAAGTCAGTGGAGAAAGGCCCAAGAACACGTCCCTTCCTCTTCTATATGCTCTGATTGTTGCAGCTCCAAATATTACACAGACTACACCTCCAAACTGAAACTCTCAGAGATGTTTCTTGCAGCAAATCCATCTTGTGATCAGTGCGGACAGACGCCGGCCTCATTAGCGCACATGTTTTGGAAAGCCCAAGTTTTTTAATAAAATATTACAAACCTCTGCAACGTTTTACAGAAGCAAGTCAGAGCAGACTCAGCCCTGGCTGTGTTTGGACTGAGAGCTGCTTTGACAGAGTATTTAAACAGGCCATAAAATGAGACATTTTTAGCATGAAAACTAATTTTGTTAAATTGGAAACAGAAAAACCCACCAGCCCATTTAAACTTGCTGAAAGACGTGGACGGACATTGTGAGGTAAGGTAAATATGTTCTGTTTGATATGGTGACTTTTTATGGACTAATTCAAGATAAACCCATGAACGATAATGACAATAAAGGTATAGTGACAACACATCCTCATTCCTACATGACAGAATAGGTTGATTGCCAACTGACCCTTCACTAAGCACCGCCCTCCTTTGTTACGGTTGCTGCACCTGCCAAACTTTCCATTCTTGCACTGCATTTATAGAGTTTACGGTGATTGATGATATAACATCAAAATTGGGAGAAATTGTTGAAACATGAGGTCTGTGACTCCTTAGAGATGTAAACAAAAGCAGCTTCTCATTTCTAGCTGATGATGGTGGATTTTGTCGGCTAAAATAATGACTCACAAGCAGATTTTATAAGTGTAGCTGGCTGATGTGAGCTAATGCTAACTGCTTGAGTTGGCCGAGAAGTCTCCAGCTGATGTTTTAAGGTTTCCACTTGACACGTTTTAAAACAAGAACCCTGTGAAAGTGTTAATGTAAAGTTACCTGACTGCTGTGCACATGATATAACATTAATGCTAAAAGACTGAGGCTAAAGCGAGCTTACGTCTCAGCAAACACTGGTCGGATGGTGAAATACAGCAGGTATATCTACATTATAGATAACAGAAATACACTCATTAACATGGAAAAAGGAAGTGCAGTGGGCTTTGACCCAGCCGGACTGCGATCGCGGAAGAGAGCCTGGATAAGAGTTAAGCTAACACGGCTTACACCTGAGACAGCAAGCAAGAGAGTTATGCAACGTTGCCAGCCCACATCCTCCTTCTCAGACCCCCACAGAACAAATACAGATGCCGTGGTATCTAACAAGTTTGGCTGGAGGTAAAGTTACTGCAGCTAGTACACTAGCATTAGTTAGTGTTAGTGCTAATATTTGCAACTTCTGTTAAAGCAGATGAAGACAGAGTTGAATCCATTCACCACGTGTGCTCTTGTGTTTTTGAGAGACGACAAAAAAGTCGTCACCATCCAGACTCTTGAAACACGAGTATCGCTCTTCTCAGAGCCTCCTGCACATCTTCAATATGTACAGAAATGGAAAGCATGACAGCTCTAGTTACGGTTGCTAAGCTATGATTGGAAATTGCTGTTTGGAGGCGGGGGTTAGTGAAAGGTCAGTTACTCCCAAAACAACATATATTACAGGTGGATATACCAGCAGCGACAGGCTTACCAAACGTTATGGAAGTCACGTGACGCAACTCAGGTGGTTTATGTTGTGAAACAGTTGCAGCTTGATTAGGTACAGGCACAAAATCTACTTGGTTAGGTTTCAGAAAAGATCATGGTTTGGGTCAGAATACGTAAGCCTACTGCTCTGAAATAACACACTCTGGATGATGAGTTAAGTGGCTGCCTGCCTCACTGCCTGCCAACCTCCATTAACATTTTGCTCAATTTAACATCTACACCTACAAGATTATTAATGATTTCTCACAACTCATAAACAGACACTTACTCATTCAGTAAAAATCTGGCATTAATTTGAACTAATTTCAACTTAACCTTGATCTCTGATGACACATCATGGTCATTTTATGATTTAGTATGTCACAGATTCCTCCTTTAACTCTGAAATTGCCTTTAAAAAAGAAAGAAAGTAATGATACCTGCCCCGATCCTGGGAAAAAAACATCAACGTGACTCAATTTGTCACCCAATATGACCTTTATCTTTCATTACTAGTCTAATTTAACAATGCAGAACAAGCCTCTTCAGAATATCCCCCTTATCTTCCTGTGTGAGAACATTTAGAAAAAATAGAAAACAAACACACACACACACACACACACACACACACACACACATGCTCATGCCTCTCTTGTCATTTATAGAAAGCGCTCGGGGTGTAATGTCCACTGAGTGGCGACATATTAGTCACACCTGATCCTCTAAAAACTCAGGTGTGCTCTTATCAAAATGGCCCTGGCCCCAGCACGCTCCACAACAGCCAAACCAGGCGCGACAAGGAATCTGGAGTCTGTGCGTCTCTCCCACGCCGCTCCACCCGCGGATATTTTCCTGTCTCTGTACGATGAAGGTGATGCGTGTATTTATAGAAACACCCACCGCCCAACTCAACCCTGTGAAGCTTTCTGGGCCAATTCTCTAATCTGCTCTTTGTCAGCATTTTGATTTAACCCTCAGATCCAGAACATGTTTAGGCGGTTGTTTGCTAATTAATACCGACTCTGTGGTAGCAGATAACACAGCGTGTCATTCAGACAGACAGCCACCAGCGCTTTCATCTTCAACTATAAAACAGCAGATAAATAGAGCCACTGAAAGAGCGTGCTTCCACTGAACTAATTCCTCATTTCTTAGAGTGTCTAGTCAAGGGCCTCGCTATGCACTTCGTTAGTCAAGTGTGAGGGAAAAAAGAGTTTGTGTGTGTGTGTGTGTGTGTGTGTGTGTGTGTATTTTTGCCTTCCATTGAGCTAATAACACAAACACATGATCAGACCTGTGGATGACACGGCTGTGGAGAGGCTGCGAGCTGAAAAGCCAACCTCGATGAGCCATCGGCTCTTTTTACCTTCACATTACTGACACGGTGGCAGGGTTGGGAGGGCTACTTCAAAAATGTGTTCTGATACAGTTACTTAATTTCCAAGCATCACAATATTAAAGTAATGTAGCTTGATTCTTGAGTAGGATTACTGCAATTTAGAACATGGTGAAACTGTTTAGCCTGGTATAGTGTTTTTAGGGCTGCAACGATTCTTTTCAACATTGATAAATCGGTCGAATTAATTTCTCAATTAATTGATTAGTTGTTTGGTCCATGAAATGTCAGAAAATGGTGAAAAATGCTGACCGAAGCTCAAGATGACGTCCTCAAATGTCTTGTTTTGTCCAGAACTCAAAAATATTCAGTTCAATATCAGAGAGGAGTACAGAAACCAGAAAATATTTGCAATTTAGAAGCTGAAATCAGCTGAAATCATTTTTTTCCTTAAAAAAATGACTAAAACAATTACAAAATAGACACAGATTAATCAAAATAGACACAGATTAATTTAATAGTCATTTAATAATTGATTAATCGTCCTTTGTGGTGCACAATTTATTGATTGATTGATTGATTTAAAGACAAAAAATGTTGAGATTTCCACCCAGTGAAGCATTTTTTCACTAGAGGCCATAATGAACTGCCAGCTGTGTGTGCACTGTGCATGGTAGTGTATTGTTCTTTATTTTAAAATTGTATTCCTTCTAATAATCCTCATTTTAACTGAGTGTATGTGTAATCTGATTACGTCTTTTTATCTGTAACTGTAATGGAATACAGCTATTTTTTTTTGTATCCAGATTCATAATCCCATTACATGTAATCTGTTACTCCCAAGCCTGCACACTAGTAAACCCTGTATCAAACTACTGCAGAGTTATTGCTTTTAGAGATTGGCTGTTGCATGAGGTTTTTATATTTTTGTTGAAACGTAGTAGTAGTAGCAGTCAAGGGACCAAGTCCAAATTATCAACCTGAAAAAGACGATAATGCCAAGTTCAAGAAAATCCTTGATGGCTGTGTATCAGTTAGTTTTTAGTGATTTATCCCTCTGATGCACAACATACTATAGTTTTTCAAGTCGTGTGTAAAGGAAAAAGGGAGTTTTTCTTGTAAATACATGTACACATATTGGAACACATTGCTGAAAACGTGTGAAAAGACTGAGAACTGTACTGAATTGTAGAGTTAGACATCTATATAAGCCTTACGAATGACACAAGAATGCCCAGCAGTTAACTTCAACTCACATGATTCACACCTAAACAATGTTAGAAAAATTGCTTTTTATCACCAAGGATATATTGCCAGAGTTAGACCCGACCTTACGCTGGAAATGCCAAAAACTTGGCTCATGCTTTTGTTTTCTCCTTTAGACTACTGTAATGTACTTTATTCAGGATTATCGAAAAAACCCATTGATAAGCTGCAACTCGTGCTAAATTCAGCTGCCAGGGGTTTAACGAGAACCAGGAAAAGAGATCACATTACAACAGTTTTAGCTTCATTACATTGATGCATGTGTCACTAGATTGATTTTATCTTTTTATTTTTTTTAACTTGTTTTTAAGGCTCTTTAATGTTTCAGCACTTTCTGACTGCTTATCCAAATATGTTCCAAACTGCCCTCTTAGATCTGGTTGTCCGGGTTTGCTAAATATTTCTAAAATTAACTACAAAAAAACATGGAGAAGCTGCCTTCTGTTTTCATGCACCAAAGGTTTGGAACACACTCCACCAGGCAAGCAATTCTGTTGACAGTTTTAAGAAACTTCTCAAGAGTTATTTCTATGCTCTTGTTTTTAATTGATACAGTAATTATTTTTATATTTTTACTAGACTCTTTTTTTTGTCTTTTTGTCTTTTTTGTTTTTGACTTCATTTTTTTGTTTTTATCTAAAAATAAAATAATAATAACTTTATTTGTACTGAACTTAAAAAACAAACAAACCAACAAAAGTTTACAAAAAGTGCTTTACATTCATTTTACCATCCCCACAGAAAAAAAGCAAATTAAAATGCAGGCGCACAGAGCTGACATCAGCATGCTCTGTAACACAGAGTGTCAGAAGTAACTGAGTATTTTTTGTTTTGTTACTGTATTTAAGTAGATTTGTCAACCTGATTTCAACCTAAATGGATGGAACAATAACACATAGAAAAGACTGGTCCTTAGTGTATCCATCAGTGCATAGTGCACACAACAAAAGAAAACAATGGAAAAGAGTAACAACACAACAATGATGTAAAAGATGCAACAAGACATAAAAGACGGAACAAGGCAAAAACAACGTAACAAGACCTAACCAGATATAACAAGTCAAAACAACGTAACAAGACGTAACAAGACATATCAAGATGTAACTAGACAAAAATGATCTAACAAGACAAAAGACAAAAAATGATGGAACAAGACGAAAACAACGTAAAAGACATTACAAGAGGAAAATTACGTAAAAGACAGAACAAGACAGAACAGTGTAAAGGATGTAACAAGACATAAAATATGTAACAAAGTGAAAATGATGTAACCAGACATAACAAGAAAAAACCACCTAAAAGACATGTCAAGACATAACAAGATGAAAATGACGTAACGAGTCAAACACAATCTAACAAGAGAAAAATGACATAAAAAACCTAACAAGACAAGAAATGATGTAAAAGATGGAGCAAGACGTATCGAGACGTAAAGAGACAAAAACAATGTAACAGAACGTAACAAGATGAAAATGGGGTAAATGATATAACAAGGTGAAATTCAATCACAAAGCAAAGGTGAGGTGCCGTAAGCTTTGTGCAGAAACAGCCAGAAAAATGTCTTTCGGGGGCAGCTTTTTACTTTGACGCTTTGAGTGCATTTGAGTACCTGTACGTTTTCACTTTTACTTGAGTAAAGAAGTTGAATCAGTACTTCTACCTTTACCAGTATTTGTACTTCTACTTTGTAACTGTGTGTACTTTTGCTAACTCGACTGTAACCTAACTGTGAGACACATAGAGCAGAGGATTAGAATTGTTGAAAAAAAGAAATTAAAGTTTAATGTTAAACTTGTGAACTTGTGAACTGCAGTGAGAAGAATAGACCATCCTGGCTTTAGAGGAGTTTTGCACACTCTAACCTATGCATCATGTTCCTATATTCCTGTTCTCTCCATCCTCTCCTGACTCGTGTTGATGGTACAGGTAAGCGTGGGTCAGCGGGGCTCCCTCCATTCAGCAGGTATGTCCTCTTTCCACTGTGACCAGCATCTGGTCAGCCAAAGGTTGCCATTCCTGTCCCAGCCAACAGCAGCAGTGACCAGGCCAAGCCCTGCCAGAGCTCCCTTCAGTGGCCTGGCTCCGGGCCGCAGAGGCTGCTGCATGGACCTCGACCTGGAACACTCTACACATTCTACTGTGGGTCAGAGCCTAGGAGAATATCATGTATGCATGCAGTATAATTACAGTCCATTTTATGTAAGCATTTGTTTAACTATATAATGTGATATGTAGAAGGATGACATGACTTACAGAATCACAACGGTGCATTCATCCCACAAAGAGGAGGGTGATATGTGCCTAAATACCCGATTTTGTCCATTCAACATCAGGAAACAGGAAGTTTAAGCTGTGAAAAATAATAGGTTGTTGGATTTTTCTTGGCATGTGGTGCTGAGTGGACAGATACAGACTTTACAATCCATCTTCTCTCTTGTATTGTAGTAAATTACGGATAAATGCAATGCTAAAAAAGGGCTGCAAATACTTAGAAATACACCCCAAAGTGTCTCAGTCAGGTATTAAGCCTTGAGAAGAGCTTTAGCGCTCCTTGTTATAAACCTTCATAGTCTGTGGAACTTTGCTGGACAGATAAACGCTGAAACTTAAATATTAAATAATTCCCAAGGTTCAATCTTGCTTTTTTTTGTCTCATGAAATTAATGGAATGGCTGCATAGAAAACAGACATGTCATAAAAAGACACTTGGTATTGCACACACTTGAACTGCTAAAAAGCTATAGATCTTTATTCGGAGACATCTTGAAAAACTAATCTGATTGAACATGACACTGACGTGGGCGTTGCAAAACCAATTTGTCAAAGATTCTATCGAGTCTCTGAGGAGAAGCAAAAAATAATTGACAGTGCAGTTAAGTACATGCTTAATAACCACATTGTGGTAACTTGTTCTTTTAGCTGGGCTTCTCTGGTTTTCTCCTTTTGTTTATTTTTTGTATGGGACTTTTGTGCAACTACATGGATTTAGGGCATCATGCAGTGCTGTGCTTTTATGGCTGTATGGATCTGGGGGTGATATTGTATGTTAGGGTTGTAGTTTGTTTGTACATGTGTCACCTGTGCTCACTTGTATATCCAAGACAAATTTCTCCTAAGGGCGACAATGAAGGCTTATCCTTACCCTTGCTGAAAAACTGATAAGTCGCCAAGATGTTGTACCGATTTTTGTGAAGAAAATTCTGTGACAAACCTTGATTCCGATCCATTGCCTCGTCTGGAGGACTGTATTGATCAAGTTGGTGCAGCAAAATATGTGGGTAAATTTGGGAACTGGCAAAGCGGAAGAAGAGCTCAAGAAATATCTGCTTTCATAACACCATCTGGCCTGATCATGAATTTTGGCTTGTGTAAAGCACCCACTACATTTCACCAACTTATGAATATGATCATCAACGGACTTGAAGGTTGCACTGTCAGATGAGGAGGTGATATACAGTAATACCTGGAAGGGCCATCTAAGTTGTATCAGGCTTTGTTTTAACAACGAGCAGGTGGAAATATAACAGTAAACTTAGTGAAGTGTGACTTTGTAAAAGCCCCACTGAGACATATCTTTTTAAGGTTGCAAGTCATGTACCAAAAAATGTCAGTCTCAATTATTACTGAGCTTCCTGTTCCCACCACTAGATAGGAGGTAGTGAGGTTTTGGGGTTTGGTTGGTTATTACCGCTGTCTTTGCTTAATTTCTCAACTGTGGTGGCTCCACTGACTGACTTCCTGAAGGCAAAATTAAAAATGTATCTGGTCCATCTTATGTCAGGAAGCTTTTTGTAACATTAAAGCTTTGTTGTGTTCTGTGACAGCTCTGTTAGCTCCCCAACTGGATCAGCCTTTAAAGCTTCACATGGATACAAGCCACATTGGAGCAGGTGCCGTACTCCTTCGAGATGACAAAGAAGGTATTGCGGCCAGTTAGCTTCTTTTTTCAAGAAGTTCAGCTCCTTCCTGCTGAACTAATTAGTGGTAGAAATACAAGCCCCCAGGAGCAAGCCAATTTGATATAGTGGACAAGCTGTGGAATGACAACGTCACATGATGCTCTGCTGCCCAAAAAGACTTTTCCCCCATAGAGTTACAATGTGAAAGAAACAGCTTTTCACTGTCAGAATTCAATCCAACATTTGGAAAGTCTAGAAGAGCTGCATGATTAAATCATTTATCTCATTTAAGTTAGCAGAGGCTAAACCAAAAGTTAGCGCTTGGCTGAAGGAAGTCTCCACTGCAATTGACTTTCCCCTCTCTGCCTTTGATATCCCTCCGTGGTCATTAATTTTTTATCCCTAGTGGGGTTGGTCCTGCTTCTGGTCAGACTGAATAAATTAAATGCATTTACTATGCCTCAACAGTAGATACTGGAAGTTGATAAGCCATAATGCCCAAGTCAAACTCTATGATGACACGATAAATCCAGTTCCCGTTGTCACTCACTGCCATTGTCAAGTTAACTCTTACTATAAACAATAATAAGTATTTTAGTAGTGACGTTTGCTAGCTGTGGAAAGTGAATACCAGTCTGAAACAGCAACAAAGCATTTTTTGTACTGAAAAATGTACCAAAAATGTCACGACAAACTTGTACCTACTGTATGTTATGAAAAATTTAAACTTAAGTTAGGAAACTGTTCCTTTTTTTTTTGTTTGTTTTACAAGTAAAATATGCATTTTTGACTTGGTGGTGAACTCTCACTTTAATACTGCAGATTAATTGATGATTTGATTTCATAGCAAATTAATGCTTGTAAGGGTTACAGAGCCATTTCCATGTCTGTGGAATTTCTAATCTCAACATGAGATTGACCCTTCAAAATAACCCCACAGTAGGCATCATGTGACCGTGGTATTGCAGTAATGTGTTTATCATCACAACCCTACTTCAGCATCTTAATCTGTCTGTATCATGCACTCTTCACCTACCACTGCACATGTACTGAGCTCAGATTTGATGGTGGAATCATTATCACAAGGAGTGTCATATTCATACTTTGATGAGGGATTAACATTATACTGGAAATGGCAAATGTAAACAGTATAATGAAAAGTTCATTTTAAAATATAAAGTGACGTGTAAACCAAAACTAGAAAATTGAAGAGTTTGAATTAAATAAAAGCAAAATCAAAATTAAAACATCAGCTTTCTATTTTTCACATGCCTCCCCCTTTCTCCCATTCACTGGTTTATCTGCAACTCATTTATCTTTTGAATTTACTGTTTCATTTGGCATATTTTAATCAAAATTTTACTGACAGTGACAAAAAACAGCTGCTAGGTGCACTGAAAGTATTACACCTTTGAGAGGGAAGTCTTAATTTCTGCAAAATGAAAATACCATCATAATCCATTCAGTGTTTATGTTTACCTTGTAATTACAGAAATGCCTTATTTTCATTAGCATTTCAAAAGTCATGTAACACAAACAGCAATGATGGAAAAACACTGTGAAGCTGCGTCTCATCTACTGATCCTGTATGATAACTGTCTGAGGCAAAGAATAAAAGATTTCTGACATTTGTGAATCATTATCACTTTGCTTCACACTGACAACTGCTCTCTCAGATTATTGTCATTTAAATGATGTGTTTACATCAAATGTGAAGCGCTGCATTGTGGGAAACAATAGGCGACACTACACTTTTGCTTCACCTGTGTGTTTTTTTTTCAAGCATTATGTAGTGTTAAATGTGAACCTTGAAAATAGTAGTTGTTGCCAGTGTGAAAAGGTGCGTGTTGCTGCTGCACGGTTCCACCAGCTGTTCCTGAAATTAAAATAACCTAGTTACCTAAAGCAGAGATTTACACATCACTCAATTAAAATGAGTTTCATCACACAAACTAGTTGCATAGAGATTTATTGTTGCTAAAAAATTGTAGTTGTTAATTTTATTTAATTCAATTAGCTAAATGACAAAATTAACTCACTGCAGAGCTCCAAATGCTTCAAATTATGACACTGTAGTTACTGTAGTGTCTGTAAAGGTTCTCAGTCATCCAGGTCATGGTATTCATAGCAAGGTTTGTCGTAGGCTTCTTCAGTTCTGGTCAGAGCCAGAAGAAGCTTCTTGGATGAGAGGCGAAACGTCTTCAAGAACTCTATCAAGTCCAGTCGCTTACGACAAACCTTGCTATGAACAGGTATAAAGTAAGAAAGTCTGCATATAGTGGAGGTCGGGTAAACAAACACAAGACTTTGACCCAGGAGAAGCGGAGTCTGTATCCTGTGTGAAACCAATAGTCAAAGATCACCCATATTATGATCTTTTCCCAACCTAACAAAGTACTTTTGTTGCCTGAACCTAATCAAGTAGGTTTTTTTTTGCTTTTATTTTGAAAGTCAACCTTGGACGTTGCTTAGAGTAAGGTGGGGGTCAGCACCCTCAGGGCTCTTTAGCCCATCTGCAGTGGCTGACTATAACTGACTGAATTTTTGTGTTAAAGCTCTCAAATTTTGAAACAAACTACCCTTACTTATTACAAACAATAGTGTTTCCAGCTTTTTTTTTTTTTTTGGTTTTATTTTTGTACTTGTTTCCAGCCTTTTCTCATAGGCTTTGATTATTTTTTTCTGATAGTTCTAGTTAAAAATTGAACATGTTTCTAATCTTAGAAAATAAATTTAACTGTTTCTTGCTCTAAATAATTCTAGATTAATTTAAAATCTGAATTGGATCACTGATGGTTATTATCCCACTGAAAAATACTGTTGTGATTACATGCAATCATTACGGTTTACTACACAAGATGGACTGTTGGTAAATATAAATATACATTTTCTGGTCAATCTTGTTGTCTGGTATTTTTTATGAGAGATAACAGATTATGTAATTAAGGGTTAAAATGACTGTGTGTAAGTGGTTCCCAAACTTTTTCTAGCATGCTCTCCTTGAGAAGGTGAAAAGAAGTTCACGTCCCCCAGCCCAAAGCTTTATCAATCTCAAACAGTAGTTGGGGAAGCAACTGATAGTATTTAAAAGTTGAATTTTAGTGAAATAAAGGTCAGCATGATAGCATTAGTAATCTCTTTATTCATTCATTCAACCCCCCACCCCCCGCCCCCCCTCCTCCCGCCTTATGGACATTGTAGTAGTTATGGATTTCTGGCATTTCTTGTGTAAAAAATGTACAACTCGGTAACATGTCACTGAGCAACACGTTATGTATGATCATGTGTAGTGACTGTACCGGGGAGGGGGGGGGGGGATTGGGTGTCACACAATCTGCAGTGACAAAGTGATGTTTTCTTTAATTAGACAAACTGAAATTGTTGTAAAATAGATGAAAAAACTGAATGTATGTGACATAAACATTATCAAATCAACGTGAACTGTAATTGGCTTTTTCATCACAGCATCCCACTGCCTGCTGATTACCTCCATCAACCCCCTCGTATCTCATTTTCTTATGTATGTGTATGTATATGATTCCTCACGTTTGAGAATGTGGATGAAAAAGACTGTGATTACATGTGTCACTTGTTTGTTGCTGAGCTGGTAGTTGTGGGTGTGTGTCAAAAATCAGAACATACAGAAACGAGGACTGGGAACCATATAGCACATCAAGTAATTAAGATACAGTGGCAAGCTGGATATAAATAGAGGTATTGTGAGCAACGGTGAAAATTACCCTCCCCCTGCTTCTGCCACTCAATAGAATAAAACACCTTCACAATTGTAATCAGACTGCAGTTTGTTCGCTCAATTTCTTCTCGGGCGAATCTTGGTTGTCAAACGTGATCGCTGTCTTGGTAAGGGGCAACAGTGTCTCCTAATGCCTATGGAGGCATATGTTTATTGTCCCCCTAACACTGAAATGCAATACCCACCCTTAACTGTGAGAAAACTTAAAACAGTATCAAACACGGTGTCACAGTCTCACTTACACAGAGTTGGGTTGAAAAGAGGACATTTTCTGTAACATTTTGAGTAAAATTGATATTTTTGTGTGAAAAAACACCAGCAGTGGTAGATTTACACAGGTGTACTAAAGGCAAGATAACATTTCAGTGTAGTGAAAACAGCAAAAGCTGTCAGCAGCTTTTCATTAGATTCAAAGCAATAATTTACAGCTTGTGAGATATCTAGAATGACGGAGCAAAGGTTAACACATATGAATGAATGATAGTTCAGTAAGTGACAGCAGTTAAAGCTGCTGATCAAGTTGCTGCTTTGTGTTAATGTAACTACAGCACTATAGCAGGCCAACAGGGTCTAGAATCTTTAGAGACTGAAAGACATTGAAAGTAGCATCTTTTCTTTTTTCTTATTTACCACCAAGTGGTAAAATGAACCACACTGACATTTGAACATGCACAATAAATTCACTTAAGATATGCAGTTGATTGTTGTATCATCAAACCGTAGTGAATCTGCCTGAGAGGCACATCTTGGTGAGGAGTTGACTGATCAGGTGATCAAAACAAACAAACAAACAAAAAAACTAACAGAATAAATGTATTAATCTTGTAGTCTGGTACCATGAGAGATAACAGAGTTTGGAATTAAGGGTCAAAATGACGGCATGGAAGTGGTTCCCAAACTTTTTCTGGCCCCCTTTAGAAGTTGAAAAAAGTTGGCAGCTGGATTCACAAGATCACGTGAGAATCTATCTTGCCAGACTTCAAGTTATCCCTTTGTGTCTGCACCAAAGGTAGTGCAGCCAAGCAACGTCCTTGGAGGGACTACTGGCAGCATCAATTTACAGTATGTGTGGCGACAGCAAGAGGCGTCCAAGGAAGCGACTCGTCTCAAACAAACAATGAGCAAAGAACGACACTGAAGGTTTTTTCTCCAGAAAAAGATGTTTTCGCTCTACCCTCAACTGGTTTCAGCAAGAGTTTGATCTGATTGGTTGAAGTTAATCTGTGTTAAACATGATAAACAGATGTTTCATCCAATCACCTGCCAAGTGCCTTCCCTTTTTCAGACAGTTTCTTGGGACGACTTCCCAGATGGTTCTGTGCAACAAACCATCTGGCGTGTCAGGATAGGTTGCAGTTGATTGAGTCCAAAGTTATGCACAGGTTAGATTATTGTAAAGAAAAGATTAACAAAATGTATTCTAAAGTGTCTGATATTTATGATAGAAGTAGTTTCTCAGGAGGTACTCTGTGTCACACTTTTTTGTTTTGTCTTAAGATTGTCCCTTTTTGGCAGTATATATTTACTTGGTATTGTGAACATTTACAATTACAGATCAAACCTGATGCACTGATTAGCTTCTTTGGTTGTTTTGATGCTTCTTTTGCATGGCCCTATGCTGTACAGCAAACCCTTATGTTTGTTAATGTTAATAGCAAAGAGAATATTTCTCAAGTAATGGAAGGCTGTTAGTGCTGCTTGTTTCTCCACATGACTTAGAGAAGTGGTTTCAGGGATACAGCTTGAGAAGTTTCGAAGCAACACACGGCTATGTATTTGTGAGCACCGAGGGCCCAATTATTAGACTAGCTGGTATAGGTTGAAACATTGTTGTATGTAGCTGGTAATCCGGCTTTTTGTGGTGGCTGTCTTTTTCTTTTCCTTTTGTCCTGTTTTTGAAAGTGGGGTGTATGTTTGTACAGTTGTAAGCACCTTTCGTATGTTTTTTTCCAAGAAAATACAAACTTAATATGAATGTGTTAAACCACCAAAGTCACGCAATAACACAAACATACTAGCCCATCAAGGCAGCGGTAGACCGCAGCTCCTTCGGCTTCTTTGAAGAGAGCGATAACACCTTCAGTTTCCCATTGGAAGGGACTATCTGAGAAGGTCTGTCTCTGTAGGCATCCTTTCCATAATGTTGTCAGACACTTAGAGTGACAATCTGAGCCTGACAGTGGCAAGATCAAGCACTTTTAGTGGACGGACATTGATGGGAACATTTGCCCCAAGGATTACACTGCGGCCATTAACCGTCAGCCAGCTGAAGCGTGTTACTGGACAAATTCTAGGGCTGACCTGAATGTTTTGAAGCTTCGAGGCTTCCACCATTGCCATAGTAATTGAGGTCCAAATCAGTATGCGAATGCTTCAGGGTTTCTGGCAGGAGACTTTTGAAGAGAGGAAGGAGATGTTGCGTTAGCTGCACCAAAAGAAGACCAAGCAATGGAGTTCCTCTATGGCAAAAATAACATGACGCAAGTCACGTGACAAACATAATGTTATGTACCTTAAAGAGAACTCCAGTCTCCAGGATGAAAATCCTGTGTTTGTCTCTTCCATATTCAGACTATCTCCCTCCTTATACTATATTGAAAGCCTGGTGTGTCTCATGCAGTCGGGTACCATGTGTGTCATGACTAAATGTCAGTATTTTATTAATTGGGAATGAGAACAGGCTGCTCATTTAGAACCCAAAACATGTAAAAAAAAGTGCTCAGGTTTAAAAAATACCTTATAATTACCTCTTAAGATACAATAAGGCATGTGTGACACCAAAAAGGTCAATAACTTTCAAAACATTTCAGAGCAGCTCACACTTTTTAAAAATTCTGAGCTCTTGTGTGCTTGCATGTATGTAATTGGCCAGTGCAGCGTCTTGCTAAATGGCATTGCATTGCACTGTATCAAAAGTTGACCCAGGTACAGAATGTTTTTACAGGGCGACGCTGTATTTTTTGTTGAAACCCCCTACATATCTGCTATGTCAAAATGAAAGCAACCTTAATTCTGATGAAATCTTAAAGTCTGTGTCAAAGATAAAGGTTCTTCTAAACACATCATACATGTCAGAAAATAGTGGCTGAAAATGTGAAAAGACTGAGAACTGTTTAGTGCTGAATTGTGGGGTAGGACTGTTAAACTGTTGCTCACCATTTCTGTGTTCAGGATTATTTGGGTGGACCTGAAACATGGCTTGGTGATGTGCCAGAGCCATGGTCCCCCAACACTATATAAGCCCTGTGAACCAACTCATGAATGACACACATTCCCCTGTCTCACCTCTCCCTCCCTAATGGTCATTTATGGTGACTGTACCTTCAATGACTCTCTCAGTCCAAATCAGCCCAGCAGTTCACTTCAGCTCATTTCAGTTCCAACAACCCGACACAGAAGAAAAAAAAAATAGCATCCTGTCACCTGTCCTGTCCTGTCACTGTCTGGCTCTGATGACTCAAACATGTCTGGACATGTTCAGTAAAGCTGCTAGACAGAGCGTCCATGTCTCGGGTAGTTTTCAGGTTGTAGTGTTTCCAATGTTTGAGACTTTTATATACTTCGAGATTATTTTTATCATTAAGATTCGGGTGGGTGGTTAATAACACATGATTCTGTAGTGTGACAAACTCAGAACACACAATTACTGTTGCTTAACAAAAATGATCTTTAAGTATTAGTGTGCTTCCAACTTTTGTGTCATTTTCTGCAAGGCCCTTTCCTGTTTCAACATGATAATGCCCCAGTGCATAAATCCAGCATCCATAAAGGAATGTTTTTCCTAGTTTGGTGTGGAAGAACTTGGCTGGCCTGCACAGAGCCCTGACCTCAACTTGTATAAAAAAGTTTTACTTCACTTTTTACTTACTTGAGGAACTTTTGACTTTGTGGTGTTGCACGGTGAAAGGTCAGGGAGTAAAAACATCCATACCAGATTCATGTCAATCAGCAAGCAAGGATCGTGTGAATTAGCCTACCACAGAGGCCTCAGCAAAAGACCACAGAAAACGGTCCAGAGCCTATCAGAGTGTACTTCTTTGTTGGACATCATTCAGTCAGTTAAAAATCAGCACACTTTTACCTAGCGGGCTCTATCTTCATAACTCACAAAAACAAAACAAAAACAAAACAGAAAACTTGGCCAGAACCCCGGCTTCTGTTGTTACATTATGAGACGATTTGTTCTCCAGCATTTGTTTGTTATTTAGTTTCAGTTCTGTCTCTTCGGCCGGCATTGTTTTTCCCCTCCAGGCCTCCCCCCGAACCCACTCCCACTACCACCACCGCTCCTCACCCCCACCCTTCACCACCCCGCCCGATGAGCTGAGAAGTGGAGCTAAATACACTTGACCTTGGCAGACCGGCGGGGGCCACCCAGTGGAGGCCCGGCACTGGCATCTTGGGTCCCTGGCTCGGTGCCAGTGCTGACGGTGCTCGGAGGGTTTGGCAGGGATTATGGTCTTTGGGTGAAGATCACTGTGGCATGTTCAAATAGGAGATGAGGCTGCCAAGAGGAGTGAGAGCAGAGGCCTTGGCTGTTTATCTGGGGCTCCAACACACATATCCACACATAGACATGGAAATACACAATCAGTTCCACACAGGAATTGAGCACACAGACACAAAAACACATAAATTGTAAATAGAAACACACATTGTATATGAAAGAATGGATACAAAGTCCACCACTCACTGTTCTTCCTTATTTGTTACTCTTTTCTTTGCTCTTATACAAAACCATTGACACTCCATCACTCCCCTATACCATTTTTTGATTGCTCCCATTAAAGCTGACTATTTTTGATTTGTACTTGCAGTGGATTCTACAGAGCAACACACTCACTACGTACAACAGGCATCACAAAGACGTATCAAGGTCATTATTCATTCATTATTACACAACACAGGGTTGCACAACAAAATGGAGGTTGCAGTTCCATCATGCCAAGCACACATAGAACATGTGAAGATAACAAAACAGAACAGGAAAAAATATAAAGTAAAAAAATATATGCTGTTATTTATATACATATATACATACATAGGTACACCCCAGGAAATAATTCTTAAGTGCATTTTTAGCATCCAGGGAATCATTCAATCAGTGTGTATGAGTGTGTGGATGGGTGAGTATTCAACAGAGCTTCATCCTGTCCAGAGCTAATCTTGAATACTACTGAAGCGATCGACCTGATTTTTTTTTTCTTTTTTGTACACATTCATGATTGTATGCTGAAGGACATCTGTGATTCATGATTTTTGATTAACCTTGAAAAACCTTTTTTATAGCTCCACACTATTGACGGGTCATCCCATTCTTATCTCAGAAATGCTTTGAGGGAATTTCTTCAAACTTGGCAAAAATGACCAGTTAGACTTGAGGATGAAGTGATTAGATTTTGGTGGTCAAAGGTCAGAGGCCAAGAGAATTGTGGCTTAACTAAACACAGTTTTGGCCTTAACTCAAGAATTCATATGCTAATTATGACAAAATTACACACAAATATCTAATACGACAAAATGATGAGGTGATGACATTTTATCATTTGATATCCAAAAGGTCAAAGGTCAACTTCTTCTGTAAAAATAGTCTTGAAGTGAACACAGCATGTTTCTCACCGGAAGTTATTCACTGGAATCACACATGTATGATAAGAACTTAAATTTTGTCAAAAAAAAAAAATTGCTGTTAAATTAATCTAAAACTATTCTGATAAATTGACGGAAAAAAGTCTAAATTCTGTGATTTCAGCTTCTTAAATGTGAATATTTTAATGCAATTAATAACTTCCTTCAAAGTTACAGGTCATTATAGTGGTAAGTTCCATATTAAATTCCTCCAAAGTCTTCACTACAGACATTGTATGAGTGTGGACAGACATTGGATGTAAACTGTAACTTGACTGGTTGAAGGAGACAAACAACTGTGAGGCAGTAATTCTATTTTTTGACTGTTCTGTTTTATACGACCATTGACAGCTGACTTCTCACTCTTCTTAACCGGCCACTAGGGGCCGCAAGTGATCAACAACTGCTTCAGTTTGAAATCTTGTTACAGCTCAGGACAATGTATGTAAGGGTAATGTTGATGTTGATGGAACTTTGCAAATCTCCACTCATTGCATCTGGCAGTTGACGTGACATTGCAGTAGGTGCTTCACCATCTCTCTATTCTACTGAGTGCACTCATTCTAGTCTGATTTTTGTTTCATCCATTTCAGTTTCCTGCCAGGAGCAGCCCTAAGTCCAAGTTGGGTTAGCATGGACCTTATCCTAGCTCTCTTCCCTCTTCTCCTGGGGCATTTGGTCTGGATGGTCAGAAGATTCAGAGGGCATGATGGTCTCAAGACCCACCACTCTTAATCCAAACCTCACACTTCCATTTTCCAGTGCTTACAAGTGTAGTTCTGTCATAGGTAATACGTGTTACCGCAATAAAGCTGAAAAGAAAAAGAAATCTTCATTCTCTGCCAATTCCATGGCAGTGATGTAAACTTAAATTCTTTTCAACATAAACCCACGAACTTGTGGCACCTTGCAGGATACACCACTATCACCTATCAATGACATACTACAATGCAAATACCAGTAAAGACTAGTTGTACTTGAGTTTCTGATATTATGTATATCCAACCATGTGTTCTTGCGATGAGTTCCCCTGCTGCTGTTCTTTGATTGTTCTAGTCTATATATCTGCAAGACGCAATTATATCAAGATGCAGTCAGCAGCAGACTTTCCTGCTGCTTTTCCAAACTGGGGGTGAGCTGCATCTACTGTACATTCTTAGAAATAAGGGTTCCAAAAGTATTCATCTTCAAAGGCTGAGATTCTACAAACAAGTATTTTCTTCTGAAGAACCCTTTTTTGAAGAAAGGGTTTGCCAAGGGTCCTTTGTAAGACTAGGGGTTCCTTTAAGAACTGATTTCTTCCCGACAACTCTTTTGGGAATGAAGAGTTCTTTAAGGATTGTTAAAATCCTTGAAGAACTCTTTCATCAAGACTTCTTTGCACCATGGAATATAAATGTAAATATAAAAAGGCTTTTGGTAGAACAAACTAAGTGGTAAAACCCTTGGAATATAAAAAGGTTATCACTTGGTGAACACTGGGTTGATTCTTCTTAACACTCAGAAGAGCGAAAGGTTGTGGATACAACCCCCAGAGATGGCATTCTATCCATAGATAGAACCATTACACCATTAGAAGGGTTCTCTGTAGAACCTGTCCTAGGTGGTTCTGGGTGAAACCTTTCACAGACTGGGGGTTCCATTAAGAACCCTTTTCAGCTAAATAACCCTTTTTTGGAAGGAGGAGTTCTTCAAGGATTGTTCAAATCCTTGAATCCTTTGTGCTGGGTTCCTGGAATAACTCTCTAAAAGGGTTTTGAGTGTAACCTTTATATAGGTTCTACCAGGAAACCAAAAACGGTTCTCCTATGGGATGCTTTATGGTTCTCATTAGCATCTTTATTTCTAAGAGCGTAGGTAATACACTGAGTGTCAAAGATGACCTCATATACCTTCACGCTTCTTTCAAAAATCTGAACTATCCATTTAAAGTTAGCTGATGATGGCCTTCATGGTTAAAAGAACTGAAAATGACTGTTAGGGTTACAGTAGACAGGACGTACGCTGCAGTGTCCTGTGTCAGAGAGCAAATCTTTCACTACAGGAAACATTCCATGTACCTGGAATCATTGTAGATTAAACTTTGCATCAAATTCAAAGACAACAGAGGAAGCATACATTTTTATCAGTCTCTCTGAAAAAAGCCCGGCTGCTTTTGAGGACACAGTGTTGACGGGATGACTCTGGGAGATACTCCCCCCCTCCTGGTGCTTGTTCAATGAAGGGGAGCAGCAGTTTGCCAGGCTAAAAACAGAGCCATTTGGACCCACTTGCAGGGGCAGCGGTAATGACGGCAGACATTGGCAGGGGGGCAGCGAGACTCATTAGAGTCATTAGTTTCAACTCATTTCTGTGTCAAGTCTCCTTTGCCACGCTGGCTAAGAGGGGTGTGGGGGATAGGGTGCGGGGAGGGGTTTGGGGATGATTTGGGCATGGCTGGGAGGGTGCAGGTCTGCAACAGCCATTAGCATCAGGGCGTGATGGATGCAGCTGGCTGGGGTGCCACTGAGGCAGAATCTGCACAGTCAGCAGCCCAACTTCCTTTCACTTTGCTCCATCCTTTCTTCCCCTCTTTTTTCTTTCTTCCTGTCTGGCTGGAAAAGTCCAACACATCAGGATGGATGTTGGAGATTAGCAAACAAAAAAAAAACATAAGAGAAAAAAAAAAAACTGTCAGCAGTCCAAGAAGTGTGAAAAGGCCTCTTATGACACAAGCTCATTACAAAAGGTCAGAACGCAGTGTGAACAGGGCAGCAACATTAGTAGGTCATCTTTTTAGAACCCCCACATTCCACTGCAGGGATTCCAGAAGAGAAGTGAAGGCGCTGTGGCTATTAGCTGCACCAGCATTTCTGCTGTCCTCAGATCTCATGGAGGCTCCTTTAGAGTGTTTTCACAGTAGGTTTACAAGAGTCTTTTCAAGGTGCACTCACACCAATCATGTTTGCTACACATCACACTCTGCAGTATTTCCTCCTTTACATCAGTTCATTTCACTAGGTGAGCCTGGTGCTAACTGATCCAGATCACACCTCAAGAAACAGGTTTGCTAGGAGTGAGAACATCTGCTGTGTCAAATATAGTAACATTACTATGAATAAAAAAAAAAACAGGTCAGTTTTAGAGCGCTAAATTATAACGGAAGTTATCTCAAGAGTGTTTTTCATATAGAGCAGGTCTAGTCTAATATTATTTACAGAGACCCACCAATTCCCACCTTGAGCGAGCACCGGGTGACAGTGACGAGGAAAAACTCCCCTTTAACCGGCAGAAACCTCAACTCAGGATAGGAAAGTAGTGACTGTTCTACTGTGTGTATTTCAGGCCTTTGGAAAAAGAGAAGAAATTTTAAATCTGTTTTATAAAACTAATTTGACACTAATTGAATGTAATGACAAGAGGTACTAGTGCTTGTTGTTGAGAAACGCAGGTGACACCAAATCCGCACACAATTATGAGCCATGACAGATTTCATGTATTATCGCCACAAAGTCAAAGTTCTCTTGTTTCCAGAACAGCTCCAGATTCTTCAGAATCTTTTCCTTGTCTGCTGTGCGTCTTGTCTTATTCTTACACAAACCTGTATAACCTGTAAACTCCCTCCTAAGCTTCTGTCCCTCTGGATGCACAGTCTGGCCGCTGTGTGTTGTTGGTCATCTGCAATTCGAGGAGAGAGGGATTGATTTGAGAGATCATCTAAACAATGTTCTAAGCATGCCTTTTGTTTCATCCTAACCTACAAAGCCTACCTTGAAAGCGATGTGTAGGCATGATGCAGGACTCCCTCTGGTATGGTCCAGCCGGAGCTTTGATGATTTGTTCTTCAAAGAACTCACGATGTTCCTGTGAGTGATAATGTATCATTATTGTTCGCCGTCAGGCATGAGCATTGAATGTTCTGTTTCATTGAACAGGTAAATCCACAATATACATCTTAACCATCAAAAATCAAAATGGGTCAGGATCTTTGGTGTAATATCCCTCCCCACACATGCAGTTTCAGAGGATGCTTGATCTGTTCTTTCAATGCCTTTACAAACAAACAGTTCTGTTTATTTGGAAGGGTGGCTGTGCAGTTTAAAATGAGGAGGAAAAGGGAGTCCTAAACATGACATCAAGCCACGAACCCCAAAAGCGTCTGTGAGTCACTTAAGTTACAAGACACAACAATGAGACCCAAATATACAATGCATCAAAAAGGTTAAAGTTTGAACCCACAATAAAACAGAAATCTACAAAAGAAATTTATCTAAAACTTACCATTACTTCCTGACCAATATTTTGTTACGACAAAAACTCTAAATTAAAGCTGCAAGCAGTGATGACTGGACCCTCGCTCTCCTGAGTGCTTCGCGGCCTCATTGTTGGATGCTGACCACTCGATGAGGCTCTACTAGGTGGCTCTACAGAACACCCACTAAAAATAGATTATACTGCAGCTGATCAAGTGGAGACCATACCGTGAAAATTTCATGTGAATCAAATGATTATTGCCACACGAGGCTTACTTCCTGTTGCCAGTAGGTGGTGCTATGACTATAACTGGTATGTAGGTGTCTTCAGGCCAGAAGTCTTACCAAACATGTTAAGTTTTACCAGGTATAATAAAGTTACAACAACTTCCTGTGTCATGGCAAGACATCAAAATTCAACGCCATGGCCACACCGTTCAACGAATTTGTTGATAGCACGAAGTTGTCTAACTTACACACACCAATTTTGATCAATCCGACTAATTCTATTAATAACAACACCTGTAAATTGCTAAAAATTACTAAATTCAAAATGGCTGTCTTCCTGTTGGATTTAGGCTGTGGCTCTCACAGACTTTTTTGCATATCTGGCCATAATATACATACCGATTTTTGTGCATGTAAGTGAAACATGCCATGGGGGCTGCCATTTGGCCACGCCCATTACCAATACCCATATCAGATGCACATTCTCACCACAACTGAAGCAGTTTGGTGCCCAGGCCCTAATAATAAAATAAGGTACTGCTGTTGCTCCATATGTAAACATAACAAAAAAAAAACATTCAGGTCCTGTTAAGACCTGGTATTAACATGCGTCCTCAGTGATCCAATCACAAGTGGACAACTCTGGGTACATGTGTTCCCACGCAGCATTAGAATGCATCTCCAGATACATCCTGAGTGACCACTTGTGACTGGATCTCCACTTCCCTGCTCTGTATGCAAATAGAGCTGCAAATAGGGCTGTTTTGTCAGTTGAATGTCCATTACTGTCCATTTGGCCGTTTATTTGTTCCTTTTTTTTAGTTAAGTGCCACACTAAACTCCTCTATCAGCCCACAATGAGCCTCAGCTAGGATTTTATAAGTGAACTATGATCAGGTCTATGAACACTTTTACTTTTCTTGTGTTTAAATCTCGTCTTGTCACAAAACAGATGATGAAGAAAGACATTAATGACAGAGGCAGAGGGACCAACCAAGAAAGAGCAAGTGTGCGTCCTGGCGCACCACAGCGTCTCTCTACTGTCTGCTTCACAGCAACACAATGTTTTTTACAAGGAAGAAAGCAACTTAATGTTTTGCATTTAATGCAGAATTTAGGAGGAAAAGCAGGCACAACTGATTAGGAAGTCGCTGCTGCCCTTTCATTTCTCACTCTGTATGCAAACACATTTGCAAAATGTGTTCTTTTTAACTGTCTGCTCGCTGAGCCAAATGGACACAATGTTTTTTTTTCCACAAAGAAAGAAATACTTACTATATCACATTTGCCTAATTAACAAGAAGGCCCAAATATTTAAGAATTTGTCATGGACAGTGTTTCACAAAGATTGTAAAGTTCCTCCTCACTCAATAATTTACAAAAGAGTGGGATTTTTCAATGGAGTCCGGTGTTACTTTGTTCTTAAAAGATGTAATTAAGTAGGTGTTTTCAATGTGGCCCAGGATCTCAGCTGCGTCCTGAGTGTGTTAACACCTGTGCTCAATGTTGTTCACTCATGATTGGATCACTAGGAATGTATGCTAATACAAAGTCTGAACAGGGCCTTATTCTCAAACTGCCATTTTATAACAATTGCCTGTCCATTTCTTGACTTCTTCTGCACATGTATGTGTTTCATGTTCACTGTGCTGCTGTACTGTACCTACCTTTTTAGTCAAGAAAGTTGCAGTGTGTTGTAGGTTTGTTGTAGTTTAGTTAAGTTTTAAGTGAAAATGCTCAGTGATCTACACAATACACACCATCAACACCAATCTCACTGTCCTTGTAACGTTATCTTATATGAAGTGTTATAGCCAGCAACTCCTGGTCTTTATCAGCTGGGAAGCAAATAATGAGTAAGACCTGTTATTATGTCACTAATCCTGGTACACACAAACATCTTGGTTAAGTAGCTAACATAAGCCTTTGGAGGAGAAAGTCATGACATCCCTTACGCAACTTGCGTGTGTAGTCTTTCTAATTACAAATCTTCAGTCTGAAACTCAACAGTTAAATGTCAATGGAACTTCTGACCTGTATAATTATCTTTTAAATTGACAAACATCAAATGTGTAATTTGTGGCACAATTCAAACAGGATCAAAAAGTTATTTGTCTCTCACCATAGATAACAATATATATTTTTCCGAAGTTATGTCCCATGGTGGTCCACCGGAAGGGGCTCTACATTGATCACAGATGCCATCTGGAGGCTGTTGGTGCACAAAACAAGTTCTGGGTGTTACGGCTTAATTCCATGGCATGGCTGTGTCATGTTACCACGTCAACTGGAACTGATTGCGGCCATTCTTCATAATGCCTGTGATTCTACAAGCAGCACATAAGCAGCTCTCTGCTCCGCTACAAATATGCGCCAACTCTACTTTGGCAGTTGCAGCGTCAATTTGCAAAGATCAGCTTGAGCAGGCAGAAAATCAGACACGGGCAAAGCAGAGAGAATTCGATCAATTTTCAAAATAAAAGACTCCTTGCAAGATCATAAAGGCAGACAAAAAAGAAACTATTTAACTATGTAACCTACTTATCCATGGTAGAAACCAAACCTAAATCAACAAAATCTGAGCAAGTAAACATAATCAAGCGGGCAAAATACTCTGCTGCTGGTGGGGACATGCAACCGTGTGGAGGATGGATCAAAACCGTGGTGCAGACATGCCGTGCTTCATGGAATCAACCAGTTATAATTAAAATAAAAATGAAGTGTGTGCATTCCCCTGCTGCTGCCATTAATGTTTCTGGAGCTGTCAAAAGGAAATGAGTGACAACTGTTTGATACGTACGTCTACCTCCTCCCCCACATCCACCTTGATGTTCCAATTGCCCTGGGAGATCCAGCCTCTAGAAAAGGAACTAATTTAGTGTAATACCTCTCTCTATATCCAGTTAAACACTGCAGCCACTTAAACCTACAAATTTCACACAAGCTACAAAGGCTTTGGTCTACCTCCAAACTCAGGATGCTTAACCCTGTCTGACCCTGCAGGCTCACTGCAGCATCAATTAAAGTGATTGCTTTTCTCAGTTGTTCCTCCTCTTGTTTATGCCATTAACATTTTAGTCAGATTGCAACCATCATAATTCATCCCCCAGGTTGTAAAGTCCTCACACAGGCATTAAAATCACAGAGAGGAAAACACAAAGCTGCATGAACGTCTAAATGCAGCCGAGCTCCCCTGCATTGCTTTTGTTTGGGCTCCACTTTGACTGTGTGGCCTGGCAGCACAGGACTGTGGTTGTACTGTACACCCCCAGTGGGCAGCAGTCTTTAACAGACACCTCCTGTTTTCTTCTCATCTTTCTTTGTTTTTCAAGCTGTTCCTCACACTGGGATAACACGCCTTTAGTGCTTTGCCTGCTCCTTCTGTCTCTGTTTCTCTTTTTTTTTCATCTCTTTCTGCCTCTCCCTCTATCCCCGTCTCATCTCAGTCAATCACCTGCTCTCCTCGTTCCCCAGCTTTCTATGTTCAGCTGTCAGTCTATTTTCCTTCTCCTGCTTTTTCTTTCCTCTGTTCGTCTCATAGGTCAAAAGTGTCCAAGTGGATTTGCCTGTGGCCCAGTAACAACAGTAACATGAAATGAAATGCACGCTTACCCCAGACACCATGGCTTGTTAAAAGGCATGTTAGAAACACGCATACAAACCCACACACACATTTTAGATGTACAACATCCCAGCCAAATGCTTCTTTTGAAAAAGTGTATGGCTTATGTTACAGAGGCAGGGCGAAATAAATTGGATATTATGTCTGCATACGTGATGTCCCTCCTGTTCTACACATGAGTTCTTAAATGTTTGAAATCCAAAGACCTACCATGACCTGAACCTGAACTAGTCTGTGTCTAGACTTTCTAGCCCGATAATCAGACTGAATTGCTATTCCAGCCAACATGACAAATATTAATGTCAGCTGTTTGGTAGGAGGGTTATTTTTTGCATTACCCAATCATTAACAATTGACATATTTATTCTGTCAACAGAGATTTACTAGACACAGAAGCTGGATTCATAAAAATAGTTAACTTTACATTTGTCTTTCTTTCCGAGAGTTAGATGAGAAGATTTAACACTCTTGTCTGTACAATAAATATTAAGTTACAACTAGCAGCTGGTTAGCTTAGTTTGGCACAAAAACTAGAGATGAAAACCCAAGGAGAAGTGTTGGAGCAGTGATTTAGTATCCACTGATTGCTTTGGAACTTCACCATGACCCTGCAGAAAACCAAGACTTTAAAGTGTTGAGGCTGAATGGTCGAAGGCGCTGGTTAAGGCTGCAGTCTCTCACAAGGTGTGTGTTAAAATTCCACCATTGGCAGTGTTAGCCATCTGTCATGGCCTGGCATAATTTTGAGTTCCATGAAACTCTCTCTGTGTATGAGGATTGGTAAATGGGTTGTGCAGGAACCTCTATCGTTCTATAGGTGAAAGAAAAACACTTATAGGCATCGTGACTTTAAAAGGCTGGCTATCAAAGCAAAGAAATCTGATTTTATCAATTTGTTAGGTGATGCTCTGGTATTTTTCTTTTTTTGTGTTAACATAATGGTCGACAATTTACTTTTTTGATCATACTTTATAAAATACCAATGGCTAGCTCAGAACAGAACAATGTATGTTTTCAGGTAGTGGCCAAGTGGTCTAAGGTTTTGCATTAAGGCTCCAGTATCTCCTGAGGTGAGGGTTCAACTCCCATTTGCCATCTGTTACATAATAACCGGGCATAATTCTGAGCTGCATGAAACTCTTAGTAAAATTCAGTGAAAAAGCATTGGTAAATTAGGTATGCAGAAGTCAGAAAACATGCTGATAACCGTGTCCATATTAAAAACAATTAAAAGACTGTGGTGATTAAATGTTGACTTGGCCTATTAACGTATCTGTCTCATGTATTTCACTCTGCTGTTCTCTTCTTACTACCGTCATCGACAATGAATCTAAATTTCATTATATTTGGGTTAACATTAGCCAGCTCCATGATAGATGGTCCACACATCGGCCCCTGCTGGTCTTCCCAGTAAAATGCTGTCATAGTCAACTCAAGTCTTTTAGTGATGTTAGTCAAGCAAGTCTCAAGTCCTCAAATTTGTGGGATGAGTGTGAGTTAAGTTGTCATGTGACTCAAGTCCCTCAACTCTGGTAAACAGAATGATGTACTGTACTGGAAGCATGCAGGGCCTTTAACCCAGAGTCAATGGAGGGAAACCATCTAACTGCAAATAGTCTGTCACCAGGCTACCATACTTTTTCCATCTATGCTCATATTGCCATGTTCTCAGCTGACTAATCATGTCACAGCTGTCTAAAGACAGAAGTCTTTCCTTAGTGCTGTGAATGCAATTTTCACATCCCACACAGTTTATGTCATTTACTAATACCTTCCAATGGTGGCTCTTATTTTCATTGAAACATATCAAGTTATCCTACCTACTCATCTTCTTTTTTCCAGGTAGTGTGGCAGAGTGGTCTAAGGCGCTGGATTAAGGCTCCAGTCTCTCAGGAGGCGTGGGTTCAAATCCCACCACTGCCATTTCACAATGTTTGCCATATCACTTAACACCTTCGAAGAATAATAAGAATAATCACCTCACACACCTGGTAGTAATATTAAATATATGAGTTTCACCATCAAAACAAATGTATTGAAACATCAACCTTTCTCAGTTTGTGTTAATATAACCAGTGACAGTGACTTTCTTGCTCATAGTCAATAAAAGAGAAAGTGCCACCCCTGAGAAAACAGTGGACTTTGAGGAGGCCACATGTCCGAAACATTCAAAGTAAGGCTCATTAGTTGTTTCTTTAAAAACTGCTGCAAACATAGGCATCTATGGGCTGATATAGCTGAAATTATACCTTAAGAACAAATGCATGTCCTGTGATAGTGAGCTTGTATTCCCAGGAGAGAAAATGTCTCATTTTTGGGAAAAATTTTAATCCATGCTCCTCACCATGTCACACCATCTAACATTTCAGATGTTGCACACTTGGACACAGAACGGACTTCCAGGAGTGCATAAGTTTAAAGGAGTCCCTTTATTCTTCCTATTTCACTGGAAATACAGAAACACAAGCATATCTGAGTAACACAGCTGCATGCTGCAGGCTACAGATACTGAATGACACAGGTATCTCTATAAGCATCCACACTCACTCTCGAACTTCATGACACATAAAACATCTATTTAACACTATAAGCTCAAAAACACGCCGATAGTATTCTGCACATTCACACAACTCATGCTTTAGCAGGTTACAGGTGGGTATTTTATGGATTTCCACAGTAGGGGATTAGTAGATGAACGTGATGTGTTTACTTTCACTTTCACTTGCAAAACTCCCATATAAATCACATATTTGTGTTACTGACAGTCCGTTACTCGCACACACTCATCATACATCCATTCTGCTACTTTTACACAACTTTTATTCACTTTTTCTCACCTGGAAATAGAGAAACACAAGCATATCAGAGTAACATGGCTGCATGCTGCAGGCTACAGATACTGAATGACACAGGTATCTCCTTGTATCCTACCTAAAAACCTCCAGGCTGCCCCAAGTGCCTGTCTGAGCTTTATTCAGTATAACCACAAATTAACCTACCAAAGCATTAAAGTTGCTATTACCAGTGAAAACGTAGCTTACGAATTAACAAAATAGTAAACCACAACAATAAAAATAACATATGAGATAGGAGGGGTGACTAGTGTCCATTAATATGCCAACATTACTGTTGGCCCCATACAGAGGGAGGCATTTTTACCACCACAATGTTTAATTCAAGTCAGTGCCCATGACTGCAAATGCTCTCTTTTAGTTAAGTTAAACAGAAGATACACTGGCCACTTTAAGCTAATGATCATGCCAGACCAAGTGGGACTGTAACAGAAAAAAAAAACATTTCATAAACTCAGAGTGTACTGACTTGACTCGCAGTGTTTCATTTTTTTCATTTGTGAGCAATGTGTTCTTTGTCTGTGCTTTAAAAGTGACCAAGGTTACTGTAGCTTAAATTATAAATTAGAGTTACAATGACAATTCCCTTTAAAACGAGACAAAAAAGAAAAAGGAAAGAAGAAGAGCTGTCGGCCTGCTGCTAAATTATTCTGACTTAAATCTCCACCAGCCACTTTTTACACCCTTTATGTCCAGTAAATATTTTTTGTCTGCATATCTTGTGTTAAAGTTGGAGGTAATGTATTTCCATATATATTCTAAAGCTACTGTTTGCTCGGAAGTGATAGTTCAACCAAAGTATGAAACAGTCACCTCCTGAAGGCTTAAAAGAAAACTTTCTGAAAAAGAGTTTTGTGTTTGCAGCTTCATAGAGATCAGTGGTTGTGTTCAGCTCAGATTCATGACAGTTACAATATATTCCTATAGTGACAAGTTTTCAAAGCAGAGAAAAAAAAAAATGTTGGAAGGTCCACTGAACCCAGTCCTGCAGGGAAATCCACTTCTTCTCTGACCATCTATCTTTTCTAGTCTTTGCTGCGTTTTACCAAAACTATAAATTTTCAGGTAACAACTTACAGTCACAATTCATTTGTCACTGGGTATGGCCCGATTATCAGACTGAAATGCCATTTTGTTTCGCTTCATTCAGTTGTTTTAAATTACACCTGTGACAAATGTGCAACAGTTTATCCAGTTTAAAACACTCAATAATAATTCCACAATGCACTCTGCAGTTGCTGCACACACTTACGCAGCAAGTGATTTATTCAAACTGTATCAAAGAGATGAAACCTTTGCCTTGATAACATGTTCTATCTCTGCAGCAGTATATCATAACACATACCCTCGCGCCTATGAGTCTGAAGTGTGTGTTGATGGAGGCTGATGTTTGTGTGATTCAGTCAGCAGTATCTCCGATAACAGCTGATTTGTCACAACACTCTTGGCAGCGTTCTCCACGTTAGATCACGTGATTCCCACGGCTATCTGCAAGCCGTGTAGACTCAAACTATACTCTCTCCTCTGCAGCTCACATCAGCATCAATAAATATGTTTTTTGTGTGCATATTTAAATTAGGTAGCAGTTCATTTGTGGCAGTCCTGTAGTGTTCTGGGAAAACAGTGACACTAACTTCGCTGTGTGGGGAAGTGCTAATTTGCCCTAAATATGGCTCCCATATGTCAGCTTTAATGTGCTTTGTAATATTTATTTAGTATTGATGATTCTTTACTTAGTCGTTTGTGCATTAGGTCTTTTTTTCTATTACAACCTTTAAAATTATTCTCATTGCATAAGTTTTTTGTTTATAGAACAACAAATCCACAAATTAGCTCAGATCATCCTTCAAACCAAATCCAGCAACCACCTCATGCTCCCTTAATCATCCATCACAAACTTCAGGAAACTAACTGATGTTTAGAATGACAGTACTAAATAATAAGTTAAAGGTCATGTAAAGCAACAATAAATGTGTGCTTGTCACACCACAGAACCGCTCACAGAGTGAAGAATAGCTGCTGCTGTGGCTGGAGCTAATGGGGATCCTAAAAAATGAAATGGAATGACTTCAACCAATCAGATCAATGAACCATATGACATAGTAGGATTCTCTACAGTTCTGATATAACTGATGCTATCACAGTGTCTATGCTAATCTCTTCAAGAACTGCCATTGTTTGTTAGAGAAGAGTTGCTTCCATGGAGGCTTCTCACTGTCGTCAACCTGAAACCATGTCTGTAGCTGCCAGTAGTCCCTCCTAGGACTCTGATTAGCTGCCCTACTTTTGGCGCAGACACAAAGGATAACTAGAAACCTGGCAAGATCATGACCCAGCTGCCTTGCAAGGTAAGATGGGCTCAGCCTTAGAGATACGGTGAAGGGCTCAGGCATCTGGAGAGAGCCGCTGCTCCTTTGCATTGAAAGGAGCCAGCTGAGGTTGTTCTGGCATCTGATTAGGATGCCTCCTTGGTTCCTTCTTTCGGAGCTTCTCCAGGCATGTCCACTAGGGAGGAGATCCTAAGGTAGGCCCGGAACTCACTGGAGGGATTAAATATCCTATCTGGCCCAGAATGACTTGGGATCCCCCCGGAGGAGCTGGAAAATGTTACTGGGGAGAAGGACATCTTGAACACTCCATTTAGCCTGCAGCAATGGCCACACATGTCCCGGATGGATGGATGGATATGGATGGCAGTAGTTATTGAGATATCTTCTGCAAGTTGAACAGTAATGGACAGACAGATCAACCGACTAAGGACTAGGTTCCACCAGGCATGGCTGCATCATGTTACAGCTGCATCACGTCAGCCAGAACTGATCGTTTCCATTCTACACAATGCCTGTGATCACCAGATCTGCCACCAAGGTCCCAACCGACAATCATTTTGGGCAGCATTCGTCAGAAGGAGTCGTCTTTCATGCCTCTGCTCCAATCCTCCAAATTACTCTGACAAGTCATATTTTTTTTTGACAGTAATGCCTTCAAAAAGAGCATGATGAAGTTGGGCAGAAAGTCCAGCAATGCAGAAAAAAGACAGGAAGCCAGTCCATGTCAAATTTATTGGTCAATACTTATATTAAAGGAGACCTTCTGGTGCCTACGATGATACCTAAACGAGAGACAGAAAAGTCATAGCCTACTTATGCATGGTAGAAGCACAAAAAAGCAAGGGAAGAGGACCAAATCAGCAAAATCTGGGCAAGTAAACATAATCATTGGGCAAAAAGCTCCCCTGCTGAAATGCTTCTGAAATGCTGCTTGTGGGACCTGCAGCTGCATGAAGGACGGATCAAAAGTGCGGTGCAGAAGTGCCAGGCCTAGTGGAAACTCAGCCTCATAAAGGCAAACATTTAAACATTCAAGGGTCTATTTCTGTATACACGCTTTGCTTTGTAGCTGCATTGGTACAAAGCTCCTGCAGATATTTGCTGCTGATGTTGTGTGCTGCAGGGCCTGTTGGAAGCTGTCCAGTTTAGGAGGAAGAATTGGCACTTTTCTGCTTTCCAAACCTCAGCCTCTCAGTGTTTCCGTCTATCTGTCTCTCTGTCTCTCTGTCAGTGTGTCTCCGGGGAAATCGAGGCCCTTTGCTGACACACCTCTCTCACTCTCACACACACAGCCACTTTCTCTCTCTTTCTGTATATCACTCTTGTTCTTTCCGTCCCCCTATCCATCTCCCTGCCTTTCTTCTCTCCATCTCAGGGGTATTTGAGGCCAGAGCCGCCGCTGTCGCATCACGAGTCATCCAGTGTGACAGAATGACGAGCATCACAGAGGCTCAGGCCTGCTGGAGCGGCCCACAGACCGTCAGACACAACACACACAAATACATACACACACATATATACAGAGAAAGAAAGAAACAAACATGTTGATTATGCCTTCTCTATTCTGTCAGCGGCCCATCCTAAAGCCCAGACTACTGCAGAATAAATAATAAATGCAAAGCTCTGACGACATGTCTGTCTTTGGTTTTATTTTCTTTTGTCTTTGTCTTGGTGTCTTAAAGGAATAATCTCCTTATTTTTCTTATTCACTGTCTTTCAGAGAGTGGGATGAGAAGATTGATATGAATTTCACATCTGTGAGTTAAAGGACTAGTGTGTCCAATTTACAGGGATCTATGGGCAGAATATGACAGATATGGAATGTATGTATGTTGGTAGTATGTCTTCATTAGTGTATAATTACCAGAATGGACAAACCAAACACTGGCATTTGATGGCTTGTTTTGTGTTTTTTGCAAATTTTGCGGCCACCATAGATGCTTGGAAGGGGAGAGTGATGCGAGGTGTTGGACTCAGGACATGGTTAGCCTAGCTTCAGTCTTGCATAGGCAGACCTCTCTCCACAGCACTCAGAGCTGGAGAAAGGTGTGGCTCCACACAGGCATGTTCTCCTATAGAGGGAAAAAAAACGCCTTGTTTGCATTTCTTCAAACCAATCACAAACGTCTTGGCCCAGCAAGCTCAGGGCAAGTGCAAGAAACAGGGTTGTTACAAAAAAAGAGAGGGTCAATATTTGTCATAAATCAGGAGCAACACGGAAGAACATTTATCCTTGGAGGAGAAAGGAAGAGGGCAATGAAATTCGGGAGTCTCCTGGGAAAATCAGGAGGTTTGGCAAGCATGACTCTGTCTCACCTCTGGGTAACAGCTGGCCTGGTTCTGCCAAAATTAAAAAATACATATTATTGCTGGTGAACTTCACAGCTGAAGTAAAAGAAATTGAGTTCACTGACTGTCAAAACTATTATTGCCGTGTTGTTTTTTTTTTTTTTGTTTTTTTTGCCACATATTTGTGTAAAAAGTTTTGCACTGCTGGATGGACCATTGAGTCAATAAAATTATAAAAAGGATGCATCCTTGAGGGAGGCATAATGTATTCAGCAAAAATTATGGTAGTGTTTTCCAGATTTAAGAAAAAAAAAAAAAACCTTGAAAAACCAAATCTGTGCACATCTGACAGGTACAGTGGGTAAGAGGCCAGCAGTCAGTGAATAAAAGTAAAGAACAATTGCTCACCATCTCATTTACTGCTGGTTCATTTCACATTTATTTCATAACTGCTTCAGTTTATCCGATGTTCACCAGCCAGATAAACAAGTAACAAGTTCTGTATTTACACATAGATACTGTTTGGTAGATAATGGATGAATGGAGAGGGTGTATTCTTTCTCCAGTGTTTTATTCCTTTAAGATCAAAAAGCAGTTTGTTTGTTGTGCTGTTCTAAGAAAAGCTGATGTATCACAGTGGTACAGTAAACATGCCCCCGTTCCTACTTTTTTGGAACGTGTTGCAGGCATCAAATTCATATGTATGGATGTATATTTGAAGTTTATCCGTTTGAACATTAAATATCTTGTCTTTGTACTGTATTCAGCTGAATAAAGGTTGAAAAGTCAAATCACTGCATTCTGTTTTTATTTACGTTTTATACAATGTCATAAACTTTTTTAGAAATGGGGCAGACAGATACACAGGTTATCTCAAATGGTGCTTGAAATACCTTTGCAAGGATGCAGGTCCACTTCTTTGACTTTTACAGAAGTTTCCTCTTTGGTCTTAATACAATGAGGAAACACACAAAAACAAGAGTTGGAGTTGGTGACAGATTACCCCAATAACAACATGAATTCCCTGTTATCTGAGGTATGCACAAGCTAAAAAAATACCAATTTATTGTCAATATTGTCAATGTATTTGTGTTTCTTTATGTGTCAGAATTTTTGGGACCGTGTTCCCAACTTTCTCAGTCCACCGTTAAGTGATGGACAAAATTACAAATACAACCCAAGTTTGAATGAATACAACAAACTGTCTGGGAACATTTCTTTCTTTGAGGTTACTGAACTTAGGGACAAGAATAAATGTGGACCTCTTGTACCCAGTGGCAAACTGTGACTATTATCATTGTGAATTCAGCAAGAGAATTTGTCAGGGATAAGCTACAAGCAGCCAGGTATCTTGGGACAACAGTATCTGTGGTGAGTACCGGTCACATGTTAAGCCCAGTATAGGGCAGCAGTATTTTCTTTTCTTTTTTTTTTAGAGTTGTATGAGGCTAGTACATTTATACTGAGCAGTAGATAATTTACTTTGCCAGTTACTTTGTTACTATCCATTTGGATAAGTTATAATTAGGGGCCGGGCAGCCTAAGCTGCCAGGACCCTATCGTAATCCTGCATGTTCTTCTTTCTTTCTTCTTCTTCTTTCTTCTTCCGAGGAAATCCTACTTCCCATGCGTGAAAAATGACCAAACTTTGCACAAAGGTCCAGTCCCATGCCAGATTGCCTCAGCTGCAAAAACAGGCCAATAGTCCTGATGGTGGCGCTACAGCAAGCCTCTAAAGTTCAAAATTTTGAAAATTCACAACAAATCAACCATATGTGCTACAGATTTACAACTTTCACCACAATGTAGCCCCGAATACTGAAGAAACTTTTGTACATTTAAACCTATTGCAAATTATGAAGTCCATCACTCTGTTTTTTTCAAAAACTGTAAAACTTATTAAACCTATCTCCTCCCACAATTTTTGCTCAATTGACACCAAACTTGCTACAGAGCATCTTCAGACTGTCCTACACAAACGATCCACACAGATTTTTGATTTATCAAAAATTGAGCCTACAGTGCATCAAAATGTTTGACTGTAAACGGTATTATAAACATATACTTGCAAATTCTTGCTAAATACATTTTCAATGTTCATGAAAAAAAATGACAAAATTTTGGAGTCATGGTAGATGATGTTTGGAAAATATCAGAATTTTATCTCAAAAACTGAATTTTTTACAGCATTTTGAATTTCACTCTCATGCGAACAATTGGAGTCAATGCAAAAATGTCATTTTTAAACATCAGTTTTTCACTTTTGGAGCCAATAAATCATTGTTAAAAATTGACCAACATCTCCATGCTGTCTAGATGCAATTTGTGTATTTTGGGATTTTTGTCTCAATAACTGAATTTTTGACAGCCATTTGAAATCTGCCTTTACATGCTAACAGCTGCTGTCTTGCACACAGGTGACTGGCTTAGTCAATTTGTGAAGCTACAGGTGATTTCCATTTGCCAATTAGCTCAGTGAGATAGAGGATGGGTCTTGGTGTTGAAGGTTGTGAGTTCAAGCCTCAGCTTGTACAACATTTCCATATGAGAAATCTACCCAAACTTTTCACAAACGTCCAGTCCCATGCCAGATGTCCTCAACTGGAAACACAAGACAATAGTCCTGATGGTGGCGCTACAGCAAGCCTCTAAATTTCAAAACTTTGAAAATTCACAACAAATCAACCATATGTGCTACAGTTTGGAACTTTCACTTTGAAATGTGCTTTTCCATGGCATGGATGGCTGCTGCCTGGCACCCTGATCCTTGGCTTAGTCAATTTGTGAAGCCACACATGAACTGTCACTTGCCAATTAGCTCAGTGAGATAAAAGACGGACCTCAGTCTCAGAAGTCGTGAGTTCGAGCTTCAGCTAAGGCAGGACGGACTTTCTAAAGTGAAAGGCCTATGTTCAGGCATCATGGTATGTGGATTAGAGACTACTAAGGTTAAAATACACTTTACACAAACAACACTTTTCCCTGTTATCCCTTGTAAATTGCCCGGCCCTGACCATTGCTGCGCAGCAGCTATAATTAGGTTTGTTTTGGTGTGAACAGCTGTAAAAGGCTACATGAATCAATCAGTTTCTTGTTGAGTTAATTTCTATATTTCAATACCACACACACAGTTACTATGTAGCATATATCTCCAGTAATATCATTTCTTTATTTCTGTCTACCAACATAGCTCTGTCTACTGTGCTGCACCATTAGAAGTTACTCTGTTAACACTTGTAAAATGATTCAAGTCTGAAAATTGCTTTTTGATGAACTTAGGGATGAACGCAATTTCAGTCACCAAATAGTACAGACCTCTGCAGATCCACTGCTACGCTGTAACTACACACTGTAAATCAAAATGTGATTGGTTAATTCAGCTGTCACTTTGTAAACAAACAGGCTGTGGCCCTCTGTCCCAGTGATGGAGTCCTAACCAATGGGTGAGCCATTGTTAACCTGCTCTCTGCCTAGAGACAACAACAAAAAATCTGATAGAATAACTATTTTACTGTTTCACTAGAAAGCAACCCTTTCATTTCTGATGAAAAGTTTATGTAAATTACCAAAAATGGAATAAGAATAGAATAATTATTAAATAAATGACATTTAAAATAGATAATTATATTTAATAACATTTGAAAATACTGATATGAAAGCACAGAAGGCCCTAAGGGTTCTTCTCATACCAATTTTCCACCAACATGGAACTTGTTCCATTCCAGTTCCTGCACCTAATTTTGAACCATCCACAGCATTTCAACCAAAAATGAATTGGTTCGAAATGTGAAAACTTGGTTCCCAGCTGGCACCAAAAAAATAGCAGGTTTTCCTGGACCTATAGTGTGAACCGAAGCAGGAAACACAAACCTGATGGAAAAGTGGGCTGGTACGCTTGCACCAGGTAATGTTTTATTAAATGAACCAATTGAATTTGGTGAAAACGGGGTATTATAGTGTTTGGTAAAAAGAAAAGTCTGAAGGACCATCAAAGTCAGTGGGATCCGTCCTCTGCGGACAATGGGTATAACAGGTATATGTACCAGATTTCATGACAGTCCATCCAATAGTTGAAATGTTTCTGTACCAAAGTGTTGGGCTGGGTGACATTTCCATCCCTGCAGCCGCACTGCAAGGCTAAAAATAGAGTGAGAGAAAGAACAAGAAGAATATATTTGTCCTGTTTGTTTGTCTGAATGGAAAACCCTATCAGCATATCTTTGACACTGACCTCTGGATAAACACAGCAAAGTTTCCCTTTAAACAAAACCCTGGAGAAACATGGGAGCAGCAGGCCGCTGAAATAAAAAACAAAAAATCTAAAAGTCACTATGAATGAATGTTCCTATTGATGAAACACAGGTCTGTGTGTGAGTGTGTGTGTGTGTGTGTGTGTGTGTGTGTGTGTGTGTGTGTGTCACTGAGTCAGACTGAAGGCCTCAGGCCTGTTTTTATCTCGGCTCTTAAGGGAAAAGGTTGCTGTGACTAACAAAAGGAAAAAAAAAAAAAAAACTTCACTGAACAAAATTACAAATAACTGACGGAGAAAGAAAAATTGAAAGTGGAATGACTTTCTCAAGAGACGGGTTTTTGTGTTTCCCTCTTGAGTTTCAGTTAGCTCACTTCCGATGCACAGATTTCCCAGCAGTGATCATGCCCACGCCAGAATTTAATTTGGGCTCACTGAGTGATTCTACAGCAGCTCAATTAGTGAGGACAGGATGATCGTCACTGCTGCAGCCCCTCTCTGTGTGTTAGGAGGATGAAATGATGCATTTGGGTGTCTGAATGTTTAAACATGTGGTAATTTCACATGTGTAAGATGGTAATAGTGAAAGAGTATGTTTCTCAGGGTTGTGCTGCTGCTTTTGATCTGTGTGTGGTGTCAGAGTGAGGAAAGGTGAGAGCGCTGCAGTCACACCTTGGTCAGGCAGCCACTAGGAAAGATCACGAGCTTTGTCTTTCTCATCAGCCTCTTCCATCTGTCTTTCACTTCACTTAGTCTCCACAGCTCCTCTTTTTCGCTTTTCAGAAATAAGCATTTCAGTGTTGCAGAATGTCATATTCACATGAATAGGTGAGACCTTTGATATCGCTCTGCCAGTAAAAAAGATTTCTTACCATCAGCAAATCCTTCAAAAGATCAAAACAATGTGTTACTCTGTCTCGCAATACTTTCTGACTTCCCTGTCAGGTCCAAGCCCCTTGGTTCCTACTGAAGACATAAAACTTTAAAGGAGAAATCTCGCATATATTTATTGTAATAAATCATAAAATTACCAAGATGTGTCATGAGAGATCAAGGAAACATGTTAAGCGTTAAGTTACCTGACATGAACGCTACAGTCATGGTGTCCTCCTTTCAAATTTTCCCCTTCCAGACTGAACAACTGTTTTATATGTCTGTTTCACATTAACTGGAGTTCAAATTAGTGCTGATTTTTTTGCAGGATGAGTAGGTGTCTGTTTATGAGTCATAAGAAATCATCAATAAGCTTGTATATAACTGTTGAATTGAGCTAAATATTAATGGCAGTGAGACAGGCAGCTACTTAACTCATCATTCATTGTGTGTTATTTCAGAGCAGCAGGCTTCAGTTTCCAGGATAACAGGCAGAGGACTTGTCCTCGCTTGTTATTGTCAATTTACAAGGTTGCGCACATCCTGCATTCCTGCAGAGCTCCTGCAGCCTGCCCATCTCCGCTATGTCTGGGGAGGAGGGGGCGGGGGGAAACCACTTGCTTCAAACATAGATTGTATATTAAATAGGATCTCAACCTTTTTAATTTACAGTCGTCGGCTCCAACTTGCAATTTGGACTGCTGTGCTCATTTTTGCAAGTGCAATGGCTACAAACTGCTCTCTTAACTGTTCACAAATATATAAATACGTCTTTGCAGAAATGTCCTAAAACAGCTGCTCACTGTAGTTTTAACAAGCATTACTCAAACCAGAGGAAATATGTATCTTGCCCATTTATAAAAAGGTCTTTCACTGTCATGATCCTTTTAATAAGGGTGTGAGACACTTAGAATAACAATCTGAGCTTGTCAGTGGTAAATACAAAAGCAAGGAAACAAACAAGTGTTACCTACTGTAACTGCATGCTCCGATGCTCTCCAATGCGCTTTGATGCGCTCCGGTGCGCTCAGGTGAAGTGGCTGCAGCACATTACCTGTTTCTGTCACTCTTCTCTGCTTCCATCACAGTTAGCTTTGTGGTTTGTGATGATTTAGAGACTCAGTTTGTAAAGTTTACAGCCCGTCATGCTGTTGCATTGCTCTGTGTAGAATGACGCAGCTTAAAAAACAAGAGCTGAAACTTGTTTACCAACCACTGTTTTATGATTCATTGAAACATTCTCCCTGTGCATTATTTTAAAGCGTCTATCTGTTTTATCCTGTAACTGCAATGCACACTGACTGACAAAGGAAAAAAAATAAATGCTCGACTAGAAGCATCTCAGCTGACTGAGGAGTCTCAGGACTGATTATCTGAATCTTCGACTGTCAGGGGGCAGCTGATGAAAACCCAACATTTCCTGATTTTGTAGCTTCGAAAGCTTTTAAATGCAACAAAATAGTCTTTTATTGTGGAGAATTTATAGGAAATAAAGTGTTTGTTCACCGTGTTAATGGTGGCACTACTCAAGATAAACTCATACTCAGTTACAGAAATGGGAAAACAGAGTCCAGGTTGAAAAATACCAAAGTAACCCTTTAAGAATATATCAATTTTTCATATGATTGATGCTTACTGTAGTGAGATTTTCTTCACTTCCAGTTTTTAGCGATTGAGCATAGCTTAATACCTCGCAATTTGATGTGTTTTGAATCAAAGTGTGTTTTTATTATACTCTATCCCCATTATGTTCTTACTGTGTAATATTTATCAGAATATTTCATTGTGTTTCCTCTATTTGTTGAGCTGTTTTCACATGAAGCCTTTTAGTGTCCTCTTCATCATTGTGGTAGATTAGTGCTAATGGCTCACACTCCAAACGACTGGTTGATATGAAAGGCGGATAAATGGTATCACAATCAGTGATGATAACAGTTCCCATTATGCTGCCAGTCTTGAAAGACAGACTCACTCACAATCTGATATTTGTAACTGAGTGAAAGATGCTGCTGTCATTACTGTCAGTAAAGTTCACATTAGGCCACTGTCTTGGGGAAGTGGAAAAAAAAATTCTGAGAAAAAGATAGGTGGAGGGATAAACTTAGAAACGGCTGCAGATGTAATGTGGGACTGAATTACAGTAACTCAGTGAATTCATCTTTCTGTGACATTATTTGATCAAACAGTGTCTCTCTGAAGCCCAGGCTACACCCACTGCTGCTCTTTTCTTTTCCTTTTCTGTCTGTGTTTTCAGTCAGTGCTGCTGTCTGCACTGACTGAAACAAGACTCATCTCTGTCACACTCTCATCACTCCTTCTCACTGCACTTCAAGTCTGTTTTTGCACTGCTAGCAATGAGGAGGGCCTGTCTTTCCAATAATATGATATATCAATACATTACCTGGATTTAACTAAGCAAACCGTTAAGAGCCTTCCATTGGATAATTACTGCATTGATTAATATGTTTCAGCTGGCATAAAGTTATTTAACCCTAACTGATACAGGGAGTAGCTTTTCATTTCTTAAACAACCATGTCAGAAGACACATCCTGTGGTCGTGGAAAAGATGTTACTCTGTTTCAGAAGTGTCAAATTATTGGCCTGCATTAAGCAAAGAAAACAACTAAGAAGATTGATGAAACTACTAAAATTGGGTTAAGAACTGTACAACACATTATTAAAACCTGGAAGGATAGTGGTGAACCATCATCTTCCAAGAAGAAATGTGGTGGGAAAATAATCTTGAATGATCGTGATCGGAGATCACTTAAACGTTTGGTAAAATCAAATCATAAAAAAATCAACAGTAGAGCTCATGTCTATGTTTAATAGAGAAAATAAGAGTATTTCCACACACAATGTGAAGAGAACTCAAGGGACTAAACAGCTGTGCAGCCTTAAGAAAACCACTTATCAGTGAGACTAATCAGAAAAAAATGATTCAGTTTGCTAGGGAGCATAAAGATTGGACTCTGGATCAGTGGAAAAAGGTCATGTGGTCTGATGAGTCCAGATTTACCCTGTTCCAGAGTGATGGGGGCATCAGGGTAAGAAGTGATGCTCCCATCATGCCTAGTGCCTACTGTACAAGCCTGTGGAGGCAGTGTTATGATCTGGGGTCGCTTCAGTTGCTCAGGTTGAGGTTCAGCAACATTATGAGCCCAAAAAATGAGGTCAGCCCACTACCTGAATATACTGAATGAGCAGGTTTTTACATCAATGGATTTTTTTCTTCCCTGATGATACGGTCATATTCCAAGATGACAATGCCAGGATTCATCGGGCTCAAATAGCGTTGAGTCGTTCAGGGAGAATGAGACATCATTTTCACTCATGGATTGGACACCACAGAGTCCAGACCTGAACCCCATAGAGAATCTTTGACATGTGCTGGAGAATCCTTTACACAGTGGTCCAACTCTCCCATCATCAATAGAAGATCTTGGCGAAAAATTAATGCAACTCTGGACAGAAATAAATATTGTGACACTGCATAAGCTTATTGAATCAACCCCATGGTGAATGCATGTCATAATCAAAGCTAAAGGTGATCCAACAAAATATTAGCATGTGTGACTTTTTTCTTTTTGGCCAGGCAGTGTATATCAACTACTGAAATTTATTTAGGATTTTTCTGACAAGATTGTGACAGGATTAATTAACTGATTAAGTGAGAAAATGATTGACAGTTTAATCGACAGTGGAAACAATCGTTAGCTGCAGCCCTAATGCAAAGTCTGATATAGCCTCCTATATTCCTCTGTACCATAGAGCTCCATTGTTGTCCAGTAGTGATGTGTGGGTCAGTCAGGTTTGGGTTAACTTACTATAAACTGTCATGGGTTTGGGTGGATGAGTCCAGTAACAGAGCAGAGTAAATAATTAATAACTCACTTCAATAGCATTCAATTGTCCACCTTTTCTTAGGCTGTGTGTGTCTCTCTGTGTCACTCTCTTTCTCTCTCAAACACACACACACATTCATGCTGACTAACGCCGTGCTATGCATTCCAGCAAGAAGCGCACGCGGAACAGGTGGTCAGTATAAGTTCAACCCTTGGACTCTATTTTTCCACAAAGTGCAGCTCAAAAGGCTAAAGGAAACAGTATAAACCACACATGTAGGCAACTATGTTGTTAAAATTCACTGTTAAGATGTGAAGGATGCATCTTTTGTGTGTGTTATGTGTTTTGCTGCTATTCAACATCATGACACTGTTTGGAACAATTTGTCTGTTTATTTAACCGAGCTCGTCTGACTAATGCGGGCGGGAGAGAAACAGAGCACTCTGACAGCTCTCTGCTCCCAGCAGCAGGATCAGCACCTTGGAGAGCGCCACAGCTCTCTAACTGTGCTGCTATCATGCATAAAGGCGGCAGTTTGCAGGTTGGGGTTGTTGATTATCCCCAGCAGACGATTCCGTGATCACTTCCGTGTGTGGGAGAGTGCGTGTGTGAGTGTGTGTGCGTGACCTGCATCTTGTCCAGAGATGATCTTGAATACTACTGGACTGATCAGCTTAAATTTTCTTTATGCACATCCATGACAGTATACTGAGGGACCTCTGAGATTCCCAATTTTGTAAAAACCTTAAAACAACATCGCTGCCAATCAGATGTTTTTCTTGATCATTTGTGTAAATATGTTGTTACCATACCTTGGCAAGAGAAAAAGGCAAAGGTGGTTCCACCGTGCCATTGTCTGCTTTCATTTCATTGATTTTGTTGCTGACTGATGCTGTAGATATCAGTGGTAGGCAAAGGTGAATGTTTGAGTTTGCATTATTAAGAAATACTTCTCATCAAAGCAGAGACGAGTGTGAAATTGCTGCCAGCCTCACTTAGTGCTCAGCACTTGTGGATCGCAGCGATGTTCCACTGCTTTTGACCTCAATTTGGACAATGACTAATTAACCTTTGATTGGTTTGTGTGTTATTCTTGGTTAAACCACTGGTCCAAGCCAATGAATGGGCAGGATGTGAGGTAGTGTGGCCGAGTGGTCTAAGGCGCTGGATTTAGGCTCCAGTCTCGTGGAGGCGTGGGTTCAAATCCCACCACTGCCATCATCATATCTTTAAGAGCTTGGACATTCAGTCCACATTCTTTGGGTTCAGGCAGGAGACCTTGAAAAGTCATGTGAAGTATGTAATTCCAAACTCAAAAGATCTTGTTGTGTCAGAACTATATGCTTCATACTGTAAAACCTCATGAAATCCTTCCTTTCACTGTGCTGTTCTTGCTTTTTCAGAATTAAGGCACACAAGTTATACACAAGTTAAGCTTTCACATATAATATTTCCACTTTGGCACACTGCTTGCCAGTAGATTTACCCCACGTCCATTTGATTTAGCGTATGCTTCTAAGATGCAGACAGATGAGAAATTTGTTTGAAATCACAGATTGCAGACTGACACCTCACTGAGAGCAGAGTGGGTCGTGGAAGCATGCTGGGCCCATAACCCAGAGGCTAAGGAAATGCATCCATCCTCTGCTAGTGGGAAATGTTGCCCATCAGCTGGGATCATTTTAATACACTCATTGCCAGAATCTTAGATCAATACGCACCCATAGCTATGACTTACTTAACTGAGATGTTGACTCCTTTTGCTGCTGTCATAGAAACTGTAGCCGTATAGTGAGCATTTAATTGGAAAATGTATACTTTTGCAGTCTTTGACTACACTTTTGTTTCAATCTCTGGGAAATGCCACTGTCCGGGCAAAACATTTCTTGGAAGCAGAGGTAGTGTGATCAAGTGCTGGATGCTGGATTTAATCACTAGTCTCTATGAAGGTGTTGGTTGGATTTCAGCCTCTGCCAATCAGACCTTTTCTTCTTGACCATCCACATAAATCTGTTGTTGCCATACCTTGGCAGGGGAAAAAGCCAAAGGTAGGTTGAACTGTGTCTTTCTGGGCCTTCATTGCATAGAGTTAGTTGGCGATTGGTGCTGCAAACTGACCAAAACGGAGTTGCAACAAATTTCAGTTATCATGACTGGATATCTGATGACTGGTGGCAGCCAAAGGTGAATTTTTGAGGCTGGGAAATGTTTTTCGTCAAAGCAGAGGCAAATGTGAAGTTGCTGCCAGCATCGCTTAGCACTCAGTAGATGTAGATGGCAGTAATGTTCCATGTTGGTATGCTATGGGCAATAAGTATTTAGTATTATTATTAGTAGTATTTTGTGTTGTTTTTTTTTTTCTTTTGGTTGAACCACCGGTCCGAGCATATGCAGGAAAAGAAGGAGTGGTAGTGTGGCCGAGTGGTCTAAGGCGCTGGATTTAGGCTCCAGTCTTAAGGAGGTGTGGGTTCAAATCCCGCCATTGTTGTCTTTAAAGCTTGGAGTTTCAGTCCACAATCTCTGGGTTCACGCGGAGATTAAACCAATGTTATTGTATCCCATTCCATAATCAAAATAATGGATCTCATGTAGTCTCAGAATGAACAAATAATACAAAAAGAAAAAGGTACAGAGTATAACGAGACTCATTGATACAATCTATTCATGCTTTCTCAAAACAAGGTCTAATGAAGTTCCAGGCACCATCAAATTCATGTGGTCTGTTTATTATTGTTACCATGATGACAACAATTACCTGACAAAGTTAAAGTAAGTTATTAAGGGAAAAAACTCCAGGGAGAGAGTTTATTGTCAGAATGACAGGCCTTCAAAACAGTGGGCTTTTGTTTTCAGATAACAGGCTGTCAGACAAATGGGCTTCAGTCCATTTTTGGACTATTGAGGTTTCGGAAAAATGGGCCATCAGGACAATGGGCATTCTCCCTATGGGGCTCCCTAAAAATTTTGGGTTGTGTCATCATTTTCTGGATAAGTCAGCAAAACCATAACCTAAAATGTTGTTTATAAGCTTAATATTTGCCTTAACCCCATATCTAAACCTGCAGGAGACCTCACACCTGACTGTAACTTGTTACAGAGATTTTTTTTTTTTTTTTTTTTTTTTTTTTTCTTTCATCATCAGTTTTGGAAAATACACCTAGATTTTGGCTCTTTGTGCTGCTGGCACTACTGCAACCATGATTAAACTTCCCTGCAGATTTTCAAATGACTTTTACCTGGCTGTAAATGAATTCTCAAATCGACCATCATAATGTTATACTGGGAAATATAGTTAAATCAGGTAAGCAGTGGTAAATACAGAGGTGGATAAACTGTAGTTTTCCCTCATTGATTGATACAGTTGATTTCAAAATAGGTGAATAAACTCTCATTTCAAAGAGATAGATGAACTCAGTTGACTTAGGTTTATCCCCCACCACACCCCAGGACTAAAAAATGCTAAAATATATTGACAAGATGAACTAAATTATGTCAACAAGAAAAATCAAGTAAGATGTGGAGTCTGTATTCTGACATCAGTGTCGTATCTTGCCCAAATGGGCTTACAAGTGGGCTCTCATATTGTGTGCATGTATTATTCAGTCTAGTTTGACATATTTTCCAAGCATTAGAAATAAAACTTGCCTATACTTGGCTACTTAGTCCCACTTTTTTTGCGTACTCTTTGGGATGAGATGGTGAGGGAGCTCACCGAAGTGTGCACTGCCACATCCTGCAAAACCACACCTATCATGTCTAGAGGGAAACCCAAGATTTGCAAAACTGTCATGAGATTTTCTCATGCTTTGGTAAAAAGGATCTCTCTCGCAAGATCTTTTGCAATTCTGAGGTTCCCTTCTAGACACGGTGTATGCTGTTGCCTGCTGACAGCGACAGCAGGGATAATAGGATTGACATCATAAGACAGTGGCCCTCAGTAGCTGATGAAGGTACTTGATTACTTTTTTGGATGGCGATATTGATGTTCTTCAAATTTTACATAGTGGTTAGACGTTGTGACAACAGCCAGAAATAGATCATAGAGAAATAGAGAAAAAACAGAGCACCACTGCTACATTTAAGTAGTTTTAAAAAATTTAAAAGTCTTCTCTGTTATTGATACACTTCTTTTGAACATCTTGGTCCTCTGTATCCCCAATGAATCTCAGAGTGTACAGTCTCAGACAGGGGCACTCTTCATGATAGTATAGGCTTGTGTATTTTGCATTTCTTTTTTTTTTTTTCTCCAAAGTTGAAGTTTGCCACTACTGATGGAGCAGCCAAAATGCACAGGTTTTTTTCGACTTCCGATACATTGTTGTCAAAAGCAATAGATAAAAAGTACACATAAAAGTAGAAAACTGTACAGTTCCTAAGACAGTTTGCATTCAAGCGCATGCATACTGTAGGCAGATGCCACCAATGCAATAGCGGCTTGTTTACCTCCAGTTCTTCCCCAGATTTTTCTGTATCCACTTCATCATCACCGTTTTTCAAGTGCAGTGGAAACACATAAAGAAATATGCAAAAGGGAGTTTTCTGCATGCTTCTAATTTAGTTCATAGGAGTATTTGGTAATAAAAGTGCATAGAGCTGCGCAGCCTGGTGTTTCTTAAAAAGAGCATAGAGTTTGGTTGACTTTCCTTGGACCACTACACGTTAAGTAAAGAGGACCTAATGACAACAGTAATTGTATTCGAAGTGCCTGAAGGAGGGCTGTGTATGGGAAATCAACAGCCTCACAGTCAAACTCATCGATGCTAATGGCTTAGCAGCAGCAGGCCATTTACAGCGCTCACCTGCTCTCCCAACAATGAAAACTCTGTCTTGATCTTTGTGTGTGTGTCTGTGTGTGTGTGTCTATGTGTGCCTTTGCTTTCCCATGTGTGCAAACAAAGAGAAAGGCAGAAATTTCAAGCAAGCAGAGAAGTGAGAGTGACGGAGTGAGTGAGGGAAGCATAAACAAGGCACAGACTAAACAGCAGAGCTGAGAGAGTTTGATAGATAAATAGTGAAATAGTGAGCAAGAAACTGTTAGAGGAGGCTGAGGATGGGGACAGCCATGACAGCCGTTTGAGACACAATCGATTGACAGATGAAATGAAAGTGGCCTGTCTCTGTCCCTGTTCCTCATCCAGCACTGTCTCCCTGCTATTGACAGCTTGACAGAAAAAGACAATAGCAGAGTGATGGGGAATGAATAACCTGTATTGTGGGGAAAGGCAGACACAGACGGAGTGTTTGTTTGTCTGGGAGTTGAATAAGTTGGAGTGTGTGTTCTCATTAGAAGGTAGATAGGGTCTGGCAGAGGTGACAGGTGTGAGAACTGGACGCTGGGTTATTCGGGGTGCCAGACAATAGCAAACACACGTGTAGGGATCAGGTTTCCATCCAGGCCAATTTATGATGGCTAATGCTGTCATGCACTGACCAGGTGTCTGTAGGGGAATGGATGGGGTTGGCAAAGCCACCAAATGTTCGAGAAATATGTCATTTGTCTGATGATTTGAGCCAGATCTGGGTCAACTACACAGCGCAGAGCCAGAGCAGCCAGGGAGAATTTCCAATCAGCCACCAGGGAGCTGTGAAGGGCACTTTGTGCTGGAAACTACTCAAACTACATGACTATGTCCAAGTTTCTGAGAAACTTGACTTTTGTTCACGGAAAGGTTATAATATAAGCCAAATGATGAGGATCCAATGGAAGAAAATAGGTCAGATTTCCCCAAGGACCAGTGGCAGTTGCCAAACTTCTCATAATATTTGTCTCCACCAGGCATAAAAAGTGTAAAGCCCCTTGAGGCAAATTGTGATTTGTGATATTGGGCTGTATAAATAACAATTGTCTTGACTGAATTGATTTGATGGCCTCCTGGGTCATGAGGATCCACTTTTATGTAACTCAGACAGGGAAAAACTAATATTAGCTTCAGCTGAACTAGGGTGCATTTTTGTACAGTCCATGACCCTTTTGTTCTCACAGTGTAGTCATACAAGGTTAGGATAGGACCAAAATACATCCCAAGTGTGTCGGTCATGGTCCATGATAACTTTTCTGTCGTCCCCCATCCAGGCAGTTTCGTTGCTAAAACTAGGTGGAAGCAATGTTAAGTCTTTGGGAAGGCCATTCGTACTGGGACGGTGACATTGTGTGCCTACCACTGAGGACAATGGAGGGAGAGCATCCTTTCCAGGTTTGTTAGTGGCTGTTCTGCAAGAGATCCCTAGACAGTTTAGAATGATTGATTGATTGATTGCCAATAGACGAGTTTGCCTTTCTGTTTTTGCTTAGTTTTTTGGGTTTTTTTTTTTGGTTTTTTTTCTGATGTGCACCGGAACTCTCATTTCTGTGCAGGAGAGCAGAGAGGAAGGACTCTATGTGTTCAGTTTTCAGTACTTCTGTAGCTTCTAACTGAATCCCTGCGGTTTGAAGTTTGGTCTCTTTCCTGCGTCGCTGTTTGCACTTTCAGGTATCTGCTTTATTTTACTGTTTCATATTCACTTTCACCTGTGCAGGAATCGTGTTAAGTTACTGCTGATGATGACCCAACATTTCCTGATTTTGATGCTTCATAATAAAAGCTTTTATATAACAAAATAACAGGAAACTTTTATTGTAGGGAATTTATTGATTGTTTATTCACCGTTTTAGAACCGCTCAAGGCCAGCGCATGTCAGTTGAGTACACACCTACAAGTAGATGAAAACTCTGCCACACTGGTTTGACACACTGAGTCAAAACAAGACAAGGTAAACCAGCACATGTGTTAGGAAATGGAGCAAAAGAGTTGCACTTGTTTCAGCCAGAGGCGAGACAGGCCTTTATTGCCTCTGCTGGGTGTCAAGTTTCCATCACTGCCAATGACCTGTGAGTGAATGCTGATTGTACCTTTACCCATTGAAAACAAAAGCTGGATGTTAGTGGGTGTGTTTTTGTCCAGTGTAAAAGAGGCGTTCACTGCACACCCCTGAAACACTGAATATTTTGTGGAAAATAAGAACTTTTTCCTTGTCTGTCCCTTCTGCCGATGTGGAAAACTCCAGCTGCATCAGCTGCTGAACACACCCATCTCTTGTTTCGTCTCCTGTTTTCCACATTATTGCAGCACCCAAAGACATTTTGAAAATTAGAATTATTTTTATTTATTTATTTATTTTTTTCTTGGTGTGATTTGGTGTCCCCATCTCCCTTTAACACAAGCATTTATTTTAGAGAGGACCATTAATTGGGAAAATGAAAGACTGAAAACAATGAATATCTGAGATAGACATAAATTAGACAACTTAAAATAAATTGCTTGACATGAAAAGGCTTTGATCATCACCACAGAATCCTTAATAATGACAGGTTCAATGGAGAACTGTTTTTAATTTTTTCCTTATTACATTTTAATCTTCTTCCAATGTGTTTTTCCTTCAGTGTTTACAGACTGATAAAGCTTTAGAAAAAATAGTGCAGAGACTCTGAAGGTTGCAGACTTGCAGCACCACCGACTGGTCTTATCAATAAGAATGGCTCTGTCTCTATAGTATTTAGTATCTCTGAGTATCTGTAAATTGTTAGTGAATCAGAAATATCCAGTCTGCTCTTTGCAGGTACAAAATGAAATGGACTTTTATTCTGCTGTTGTAAATACTTGTAACAGTGTACAGTGGGCAAACCAAAATGATGACTCAATCTTCAAAATATGTTAGTATTTCAAAGTGTTTCAGAGTTGACCTTTAAATGAAAGCTTAGCATTTAGAAGGGGAGACACACACACTTCCGAGACTGATCCAAGCTCTGGCTCCATATGCATGACCCATGAATGTAGTTAGACTGTGTTGTAGTGGTCAGACTGTGTTTAAGCATAAGTGTGAAGCTCAGGACAGCCCAGCAAGAGTCAGGTACGCGCTAAAACTTTAATCAGGCCTGAAAAGTTGAGCCTGAAAAAGCCCAAGCATGACAAAACTCTGTCCGAACCCGACCCGAACCCATCCCTTATTTGCATATTTCACCCAATTACAACCCAACATTTCTCTTAACCTGCTTCCCTCTATGTACCAAACAGTAGGAGTTTTCAGTGACAGAGACAATACATGGGGGAATTTGAATTGGCAACAGCAACAAAAAATATACTACTACTACTGATGATGATAATAATAATAATAATAATAATAATAATAATAATAATAATAATAATAATACAGACCAAACCCGACGTAAGCCCATGAAATATATGAGAAATATGACCCAACCCAACCCAACTCAAACCCGTCGGGTCCTGTCAGGTCCTGTCGGGTTCGGGCACAGATCTCGAGGTCTAGTACACACACAGCATGCATGCAGTGAACTTCTTTAGCAGTTAACTAAGTTTTCATTAACTTCTACGAATAATTGAAGCATCACAAACATAACTCCAGAAAGTCAAAGTCCAAAATTAAAAAATAAACAAATAAAATAAAATAGATACAATTATTACCAAGTTTCACAACATGTTTTTATCTAGCCAACATTCTGCTCATACAAAAGATTATATTATGTAGGATAACTACATTCTCTTGGCACTTTAAAACAATGAATTATTCAAATTGAGGATTATTTATTTATTTATTTATTTTTTGAGGATTACTCGGGGTGATGATGTTCCAAAATATGATGATGATATTCAAAGCTTCATTTAAAAACCTCAGTAGAAGCTTCCAAGTTAAATATAGCATGACAAAAATTACATTGAGTACAGTCTGATATAAGCCGTCAGAATGACTGCTATGGCCATTCTAGTAGTTATAGAATTCTAGTAGTTCTGGTGTTACGTAGAATAAAAGATGCAAAAATACTGCTGTGCTATTTCCTCTTCAGTTGCCACATTTCCCAAAATCTTTACCTACTCATCTGTGACAGAACTGAACCAGTATTAGTCATTTAGAACCCGATACACTTTCAAAAACCACCAAGAGAGGAGATTAGCAGCTCAATTTCCCCTTTTAACTGCAAATTAATCTCTGACAGCAGCAGTATTCACTGGTGTCAAAGTATATAAATAAACATGAACAAATCTGAAACTTTGATAATCCAACACACTGCCTGCTTACTGTATTCTGTATTTTTATTTTCAATTTTCATTTTGTGTTGATGCATTTGTTTGTGCAGAATAATACAAGCATATCTTTTGAAAGTGAAAATCCATCTATCTAGCTGTTGTATCATTGTTAAAGTTAAATTAAAAACACAATCATCTTTATTGCCCAAGTATGTGCAGTTATACAAGAAATGTGACTGACTTCTAGTTTCTAAAGATGCAAAACAGGTATGGTCCTTTAAGCAGGATCTATTTTCCTGGTGAATAACCATCTTGCAGAGCTCAGGTGTCCTCTCTGGCTCTCCCTGGTTAGCTTCCGGGCATCCTGTTCCAGTCCCGTGATTTGATTCCCCTTCTCTTCCGCCTGGCATCAAATTGCATTACTACTGGCCCAGCGTGCACAGCTGCACCAGGATATCAATACTGATTGTCGGCCATAATTACAATGTAATGTTTGAAAGAAACAGCATCTGAATGAGGCATTATCAATATTTATGCCATTGCTGATTTCATAAGCTCCTTATTTTAAGGTCACAGGGACACATTATGCAGAGTTATGGACTATGATAAAACAATAAGTGAAGCTCAAAGTGCTGACCTTACAGTCGTCCTTTCTTTTGCAGCCACACTGCCAATAATAAAGGATAAAACATTGAACCTGCACAAATATGACTGTGCTATTTAGAATACACAGAAAGGCAACAGACATGAAAATGGAACATTCATGTTGGCTGTTTTGTTCAGTGTTGCTGGTGATGGCAATTAAAATACAGGACAAGTGATCTAAATATTGTATCAGTCTGTAGAGCAAACCAGCTCATCCAAAACTGTCTTTGAAGCCGCACTTCATTAGATTTCTTTAATTACAACCCAAAATCCCCACTTATTTTTTCTTATTATTTTATTTTGAGCTTTCAATCACATCCCAGTCTCCGTTCTGCATATCAATCCCGCTTATATTTTCTCAACCTGTTATTTTATTCTTGAAAGAGAATTCCAAAGTCCTATCTGATCCCCCTTTTATAAAATCCAGAGTTGAAAACAATAGAGTGATGCCATAAATATAATATAAAGCTTCCATACTTTATTCTTTAAAGCTACTGCAAGGAACTTCAGTATTTCTTTGATTTAGGAGGCCCCTGTGAACAAAAGCAGTAGTGTTTCCACTGTAATAACCACCAAATATAACATTAAAAATAAAATTACCTAAATGAAAAATCCCCTCCCTCTTCTTTTTAACTGGCTAATGTAGGAGACATTATAACTATGGTTGGGAAGATGTAAACATAGATGGTCTTGTTAGCTTATGTAGGTCACATAGAAGAATCAGTAATAAATTGAGACTGTTTCATAAGCAGGTAAGATTTCCTTGAAGAAGTGGCTTAAAGTCCTGAAAAAGAAATTGTAGCTCCATTGCACCTCTTTCCTGAGACTCCTAAATTCATCCTCAGCATTCTACCACTCTATTTTTATGATTTATTATTTAAGTAAATTGACCCTGTAAAAATAAATTTAAATCAAACCACACACAAAAGAAAACAACATAAAGATACTCATCAAACAGTTGGATCAAACTAAGGTCCCGCCTCTTAATGGACAAATAACCAAATCATACCCGAGGATAAAGGGGTGGCACTTGGGGTGGGCAATCAGAGCTCAGGTGAGGTAGGAATACAGTACACACATATATGCACGCTGTGTGTATTTGCATGTGAATGTACATATGTGTATATGTATTCCGGCACATCGTACTGGAGTTTTATGTTGTCTTTGAATATGTTTCGTGTTTGTTATTTGAAAGGCCCTTCTTGGGATTCCATTGCATGATTGCTGTGCAGTGCTCTGTGTATATTATATCTGTCTGTTTCAAATAAACATTAAATGAAATTAATATCTCTAAAACTATTAAAGGGACAGATCACCACAACACAACATCACACTTTTTTTTCTCTAGCCTGTAGTGCTGTTTATCCATCTAGATCAGGGGTGGGCAATTATTTTTTATGGGGGGCCACATGAGAGATTGATCAGGCTGCCGTGGGCCAGACACAAATGATATAAGGTCCTCATAATGGCCAAATCTCAGAATGGTCAGTAGTGTTCTATATAGAGCACTTCTACTGTTGGTCACCCTTTCTGAATTGCCATGTGATGAATTATGGGCAAATATTTGGTTGGCAATGTCCAAAACTTGATGTTTTTCAGTGTATCATGTATGCCGCATACAGGTTGCAACGATAGTAGCAGCAAAAGTAGAAGAACAACAACATAAACAACATGGATGCACAGCATTGAGTGAATAAAGTTACAGTTTAATATAAAAGATACAGTTCATTGTCATTACCAGTGACCACAGCACTGACTCCTTTCAAAATAAAGGTCTGATAGCGGTTCAATAGTAAGTAAAATGCAATTTACAGTCTTTGCTAGACTCTTAATTCTTGGTATTTCCGTGATGGCCTTGCGGGCCACATGAAACCTTTCAGAGGGCTGCATCAAGTCCCCGGGCTGCATTTTGCACAGCTCTGATCTATATATTTTTGGTATAAGTTGCAGAGTTTTGGAGATATCGGCCATAGAAATGTCTGCCTTTTCTCCACTATAATGGAACTAAATGGCACTTAGCTTATGACGAAGCTCTATTAACACATGAATATCATCTATTATACCAATTATACAGGAACTGTAAAAAAACTGTTTTCCTTTTTACACATGCATTATCCATGAAGATGAGCTTAATTACCTTGTTAACTTATTAATGTAGGAGTAATTGGAGTATGTATTTGACATGTGTGCTCATTCTTTCATATTGCACCTTCAACAAAAGTGAAAAATAATTTGCCAGTGTACTAGACAAACGATATACATCCAAAACCTTCCAAAACATTATGTTAATTCAAAACTGTTTCCAGTTTTTCTTATCTGATAACTTTTTCAGGAAATTCATGACTATGGGAAGCCTGTGTCGCAAAAGTACTGTGCCCCCTGCTGTCTGAAAACTTCAAATTTGTCCAAAACTTTTTAAATGTCTTCATATTTGGTCTCAAAAATATCTCAAAAATATGAATATCTGACATCTGCCCTGTTTGTTAAAAGCATGTGAGCAAACACAAACTTCTTATCTTACCTATGCACTGCTTGGGTTTATTCAGACCATTTTATGACTAATTTTTTTTTCTTTTTTGTAAACCAAGTGAGGCTTCACATTAATGGCAGTTCATCACAGCCAGATGCAGTGACAGATAGAAACAAGCTAATGACCGGGACAATTAATAGCACGAATGAGAGCTTCCTCCCCTCCTCCTCCACCTCCTGCTACATTCCTTAAATATGAGTGTTTAATTAAGCAGCAATATTAATTAGGACTTTATGATATTAAGATGTGTGGGTGAGGAGGGGGGGAGGAGGAGGAGCAGATCTGAGACTGGTTAGAGTAAATGAGTTTAAGACAAATGACATGCAAGAAGACGTGTATGCCGCTCTGCACTTTGGCACCGTGTTTAATGGCGCCCAGAGCGACGACGTGATAGAGCTGCCGGATGATGATGAGGAGGATCCATGTTGCACTGAGGTAATACAGTATTAATGACGATGGAGAAGAGCATTAGTGAGCAGCGGTGGGTGGAGGGGATATGAGCAGTTAAACAGGTTCATGAGATTTAGTGTGCATTACCTGACTCCAAATAACAAACCACTCAATTGACATTTTCCCGTGTAAACTGAGCGAAATGGGTTTGTTTGGGAGAGAGTTGCTCGGAGCTGCCCCCTCAGATTTACCCAGCTCCACTCTGTCAATATTTGCCCGGGTGTTAAACACTGAGAGATGCTGAGAGTCTGGGTCAAATCTTGTTTAATAAATGAAACAAGCAAGCCAAATGCTTTTTAAAGATGGAGTACTGTTTAATTTGCAGCTGGAACACTTTTCATTATTAAATGAAATGCTTCTTGTATAAATATTCTAGTACATTGACTGATAAATGAGGTGCGCTGTGAGTTGCATAATAGAGTTCCCTATCTCACCACTACACATAATGATCCACCTAGTTCAATATGGAAAAGAGTGAATAGCCCCGTACACAATCAACCTGGCAGCAAATAGACACATTTCTTTAATTTGATTTCCCTGGCATTCAAACAGCGGAACGCTTTTAGAGGCGCAGATTAAATCAGATGTCTGAATTTCTGGTGAGAAATTCAAATTTGGTTTCTGTGTGGCGCAGTCATAGCGGTGGCTGATGGATACATTTACTGTGATTTTAAGGAATTTCTCCTCTGATTGATTTAATAATAGAAATGATTTGCAGACAACTGAGGATCAGAGAGGAGAGTTTGGAAGTTGCTGTATTCATGTGTTTGGTTAGAGTAGCGCTGCTCAGCAGGGGTGGCAACACCCCCCAGGGCGAGTTCAGAGATCGTCGGGGGGCGCTGGAAGCAATGCTTTTGAAAGGAGGACATTTGTGTAAAGTTTACACCAAAGGTTCATGAGACAAGTTGAGACTTGCAAAATAATATGGACTGCAACATTCCAAAATCTGTCGGTTTACTGAAATGATCGAAGTTTAAGGACACTGTGACTTGACACAATGGGGTGGGTGATAATACAGAATCAGATTTTACTCGAATACCAAATAATTCAAATAAATAATAAATAATTCAAAGCTAGAATCAATCCGTTTTTTTTTTGTGAACAAATGTTTATTTGGAACTGGCACAAGAGTGACAGATGCAAATAACTTCATAAATAAATCCCTGGCCCCCCTCCCTCATTTTCCCTCCCCATGGCAGCATCCCCCTGTACAGTTCCTCCTGCCCCAGGGTCTCCCATGGACTGCTCAACCACAAATGTTTGACAAAGGTGCAAGTTACAGTGCTTCTCTGTTCAAGACGCAAGGAGCTTATTCTTCATTTTGCTGCATTACTGCATGTGACCACATATCAAAAGTGAAGGGTTTTGCTTGTTAATTCAGGCTGCAGACAGCTCAAGTAAAACAATGTCATGAAAATATGTCAACCATTTCCTGGTACTGAGAACATGAGTTGGCAGCCATCTTTGGACTAAAAGTTTTTTGGCAGCTTTAAAACCTCCCAGCAGCAACTTGTCTTTCACTTAGTCCTGATTGAGAATCATCACTAAGGAGAAGTAGAGTTGGATTGCGTGTTATGGTTTTACCTATCATTCATTCCTTCATTGTTCATAACCACTTATCCTTCTTGATGGGTCACGGCGGGGCCTGGAGCCTATCCCAGCTGACTGGGCGAGAGGCGGGATACACCCTGGACAAGCTGCCAGTTCATCTCAGGGTTGACACACAGAGACGAACAACCACTCATGCTCACATTCACACCTATGGCCAAGTTAGAGTCACCAATTAACCTTATTAATTAGGTCTTACCTATCAATTCAGACAAAACTTGGGAAACCCGGCCCTAGAAGTCTTGAACAGAAGGACATTCCCACATCATATGTTTATATCTCACCAATATGTTTTGAGGTGAATGCATCATCAATAGGCCAGATCTGCCCAAAAACCTATAAAAAAACTTTTCACAGATTATTATATTCAGACAATTCATGTTTCTGTTGTGACATATATCAGTCTTTTCGGTTCTATTGAAATAATTCATTTAGAAACAAATTTCAATGGGCTGAAAATATTATTTTAATTTCTAAATATATATTTAACTGGTCTGCTAAACTAACAGCTGTTGATGAGCACTTACAGTTTGAAAATGTAACATTAAGTAATGCTGAGGAGCCAATTTGACTGAAATATTACTTTTTAGGATGCTTTTTGTTTTATTGTCCTTTCACAACATGTTAAACATGTCAAGTGCTATGTACATGGATATTTCTGCCTGAGCCAGTCAACTCTGTCTCTGTGTCGAGGGTCCTGATGTTGTGGCATTCTCTCGTCCTCCTGCCTTCATTTCTGTCGCAGCTCTAAGTTCTCTTTCTCATGGTGATTTGTTGAGTGTTTGAACAACGTTTGTAGTGAACAGCCTACCTACTACACACGTTTTATTCAGAGCTGTGAAATATCTCCAAAAGAAGCTCCTCTCTCAGATTAAACTGGTCAGGATGCACACCGTGGCGTGCTGTGCTGGCATGACAAAGAGCACATGTACTAGACAATGAACAGTGTTTGCAAACACAGTTCTGTGCTTGGTTTACATAAAAATAAAGAAGAAAGAAATTTAAACTGATCCCACCTTTGGTATCAATCCTATTGACGCCAGAGTCGATCTTAAAAAACGAGACGTAGTATCAGAAGTATCGATTGATCCGCCCACCCCAACACTTACATTTACTTTTACTTTGACTTTTACATAACAAATACAGACTGGTATGTACATGCACACAATTTTCAGATTTATTTGCTAAATTATAATATAGGAGACAACAAGCAAAGTATCATTTTCTTTAATTTTTAAGTTATTTACCACTCAAGTCATTCTTTAGTAAATACTTCTGAATTCTGACTCAAGTAGTTAATTTGATGACACAGTTTTACCTCAACTTGAATACTTAAAGTATTTGTACTTTTACTTGAGTACAATTTTTGGCCACCCTACTCTGAATTAGAAAAGCCTACATATCCTTTTGCTTTTTCCTTGGTATGTTGCTCTGTTTGGTATTTCTGAATGGCTGCTCTTTATGATCAATAATAACAACTAATTAAAGTTTGTTGCATTTGTTGAACTCATTCATGAATATCATTTCTATTCATGTCTTTTTTTGCTCCCTGTGAAACTAATGATGATGATTTTGAAACTGCCCAGTTAAATAAAAACTGTTTTTTGGCTGTTATTTATTTCTAATGATATAACACAGAATAATAATCAACATTAATATTCAGGGAGGACAATAAAGCCTGTACTTTATTTGTAATGGGGGCTGTAAGAGACCTGGGCAATAGATAGGCGGGCAAAGAAAAGTTGAAAACCTCTGGGTTTGAGAGTTGGTAGGGATGAATCAGACAGGTACACGTGTTTTCAGGTTGTCTCATCAAAACCGCAGACTGGATCTGACAAGAACTAAGAGCTACAAGTCATCCTGTTCTTCTCAAAAGGTGCATTTATAACACCAACTACAGTGAATTTACTGCATGTCACACTGTGGGAGATGGGTTTAATCAAATCTTCAGACTGTACAATATCAATTTGAGGCTTGTCAGATTGTGTGATGAATGTGTGAATGTATGAATGCGTGTTGAATTGTAGTCCTACAATGCAAATAGGAAAAAAAAAATGCTCACATCATTCACCTGAACCACGCTGATGTTGAAAATGAAGGTTCACAAGATTTTATTCTTTTCAACTTGCCACAAACTTCACAAAACACTTCATTAATACAAGCATTCTCAGGGATTTTCCATAAGAACCCTGCATCAATCCTTAAGTACACTAATACTAGAACTAACTAACTAACTAATCTTAATGAATCGTTGGATCCTAGTTAGCTCAGAGCAAAACACAAGACAACTAATCTAATCTAACTAATCAATTGTTAGTTAATTACATCTGATAGTTAATATCAGCAAAACACCAGCCAACTAGCATGCTAATCTACATCAACTGTTTGCTAGATCGTTTAGTTAGGATCTGGTTACACATGGCTTTTACAGGTCCACCAGCAACATCTTTAAACCATCTTCAAAATGTCGGTTTCAACATCGCCTGGCTGAGCACAGAGCATATCAGGGAAACAGGAAAGGAGAAAGCTGACTGAGGTTCTGCCGGGTACCAAGCCTGCTCAACTGTTATTGCACAGAAAAAAGGTGTGGAACTTAGGAGGGGTAAACTGTTTCCAGGGGCTTTTTGGCCTGTGTGACAGTCCTTGGAAATCAAAAATGAACTGTGAAGTGTTGCTTTGTGCAGTGCCGGACTGATGATAATCATAATCATATTGTGCTAAATTTTTGACTGAGAAACAGAATTTTGCCATTTTGCCCTATGCTGTTTTTTGTTGCTAAAGCTACTGTCATTTTTAAAAACTTTTTACACTTCCTCAATAAAAACCTTCCAGCTGAGACACTCCCTCCTCTTAGTGGGCTCTTGTTCTTCATGGTCACATTTACTTTGCTTCATATTTGAATTTGAGAAGAGAAAAAGAAGAGAAAGAGAAGAGAAGGGAAGGGAAGAGAAAAAAGAGAAGAGAAGAGAAGGAAGAGAAGAGAAGAGAAAGAAGAGAGAAGAGGAAGGGAAGGGAAGGGAAGAGAAGAGAAGAGAAGAGAAGAAAAGAGAAGAGAAGAGAAGAGAAGAATTGAACTGGGATGTTTGATTGGTTGAGTGGGAGCATAACATGAACTGAGCGGAGGAGAGGTGAAACATGTGGGCGGGTGTTTGAAAAAAAAAAATTGGACATTTGCTTATTTGGTGGCCGGTTGAGAGCTATCAGGGTCTACTTGACCTACTTGGAAAGTATGTTTGTGGAGAAAGAGTGTGTGTGTGGTGAAAGAATGTGTGTGTGTGTGTGTGTGTGTGTGTGTGTGTGTGTGTGTGTGTGTGTGTGAGAAAGAGTGTGTGTGGGGGGTGGTGACAGGGACGGAGGTCAAATGGAGACTAAGTGTGTTGGATGAGATGGATGTTTTCAGTTAGATTTAATATTTTGCTAAATGACCTGGAAAGTTTGACTTTATGTAAGATTAAATGGTAGCAATAAAGAGATAAGTAACTGGTTATATGTAATGTCATATAACTAATAAAACAATAGACTATATAAACTCTTTTAAATAGTAAACATATGGAACTCTAACCTGACAGGCCAGATGTTTGTTACACAGAACCATCTGGGATTCATCCTTGGAAACTGTTTGGAAAGGGGTAGGTACAGTACTTTCAAAAGACACTTGGCAGGTGATTGAATGAACCATCTGTCCATCACGTCCATCCTGTGCTAACTTCAACCAATCAGATTAACCAGCAGAGCCAGTTGATAAATCAAACTCTTGCCGAAGCCAGTCGGGAGAAGAGTGAAAACATTTTTTTCCATGAAGAAAAGCCTTCAGTGTCATTCTTTGTTTCTCTTTCGATGAAGAAATACTCTCTAGTTCTGGTATAACTGATGCTATCACAGCATCTACCTAACCTCTTCAGGAGCCGCCTTGTGATCTTATGAATCCAGCTGCCTCACAAAGTAAATGGACTTCAGTTTACAGGGAAAACCTTTGGTCCGATCTGTGGCCAGTCTGAATAAAAACATAAAACAGAATTCAAACTGTTGGAAGAAATCAGTGAAGATGTACGTGTAAATCACTGAAATTCTGCTCATATAGGTGTGGACGTTAGGTCTATATTTTCAATGTAGAATATGAGTTGCCTTTGTGCTTGTCAGTCCATTTAGATGAAGCTATGAGGCCTGGAGGGTACAATAATCTTTGACTGTGTATATCATTTTATTTATATATTTTTAGTTGTTCAGTAAATGGCAGAATCAAAGAACATTGACTACAGAGCTGTATTAAATCATATGTCAATATGCTTGTATTTTCAGGCTTAAGGGTGATGTTCGCATGGAACCAGACTAACAGTCACATTTATTTCTTTATCTCTTTTATTTGTGTAGACTGGAACACTGTGAGGATGCATTACCCGCCCTCATTTTGATCGATGAGCAGATTCGCATTAGTCACACAGACACGGTACACTGTGCTGGCTGAGGTTACATTTTTTTACTGGGACCTTAGTTGCAGTCTCCTCTGGCTTTTTTTCGGTTTGTTTGTTTTGTTTTGTTTTACAGTAGTCTGTCCAATCATTCCACAATTCTGCTTTGTGCTTTTTCTTTTCTGGACGATGTGGCCAAAAGCTTCAATCATGGTATACGTGATTTTATATCACAGTAACAAACAGAAGTAATTGTTTTAAATCACCATCCTTCATCACATTTGATTATAATTATTCACAGGTTTGGAGGGGTTACTTTAAATATGTTTTCTAATAGTTACTAATTATCTGATTAAAAAATGTTGTCAGTAACCTGATACAACCATCACAATATTAAAGTAATATAAATATAAAATTATTTTCCCCTTTACTTTTGGATTACTTGCATACCAAATATAGTGAAATTGTTAGCTTAATAATGTTTTATGTTTGTCGTTAGCTTTACTAGTTGTTTGTACAGTTGTTCTTTCCTAATAATGCATAATTAAATCTTTTTACTTACATCTTAATTGTATATGTATTTGTCTAGTTTTGTTATAATTCCCTATGCTTACATATTTTTATTACTGATTGGAGTAACTGTAATATATTTACCCCTGGGGATCACTTAAGTATTTCTGATTCTGAAAAAATATCTTAAAAATGAAAAAGTTGTACCATTTTGTGTAAGTTTGAGCAAACTGTTCACTAAAAAATGTGCAAAGGTTCATAATACAGAGTATAAGTTATACTGTATACACAGTAAAAGAATATTTGACATGTGCAAGAGAGTAAACTGAAAACAAGTAGTCTAAAGAGAATGTGAATTAATGTAAGTCAGGTGGCAAAGATATTATGTTAATGTAGATAGTGTAATCATGTGTCTACAGGGGGGAGGGGGTCTATAAGAGTCTGTGTCAGTGGGGGTCTCTGGCCTTGTTGATGAGGCATTTTTTTTACATGAAACAGACTTTGATAAATGGTGACCACTCACAAACACATCTAGCCATCAGACCACTGGAAGTACTTCAGCTTCTTTGTATTGATTGCCCATTCCCACTCCCAGTCCCCTCCCTGCCTCACACGGGGCCCCCACATTAGTATCGACGGAGGGGGAGATTTCTCACCAGGTTCAGAGAGCTGTCGCCCTGCCCTTTCCAAGAGGGAATGAGATTAAGGGATATTTACGAGGCTGCTCTCAATAAGCCAACACTGTGCAGAAGATGCACTGAGAAGACCTGAAGCAGCATCATAAGATTTCAAATGAGCTCTTCCCAGAGAAAGAGTTAGAGGGTCACTTTGTGCCGTAATGTCCCCCGAAGGCTCTTACTGGTCATCCAATCCCATAAAGCAGCCAGCGGATGTAAATTGACTGGGCCCTAAATGAGGATCGCATTCACTTTTATGACGACTCGGCATCCGAGTTCTATTGTTTTAACATGAAATTAATACCACGGAGAAGCCGGCTTTCAATGGATCTGATTTCGCCGGGCTCTCCACCGGCACAGGCCTGTAAATAACACGTTTATGGGCCATTCTGCAGAATTGGTTCAAAGTCAGAGTGGTAAACATCTTAAAATAAAAGTGTCTTTTTTCCAGAACCTTGTATGTATGTAAATTGTATAACATCCAAGGTACACGTCTAGTAATTACAGTTAATTCTCATTTTGTATTTTCAGACAGTATTTATAAACATTATTATATTTTTCCTCTCCCAAAATGTGTCACTACCAAAGCCCAATAATAAATATCACAGTAAGAAGGCATGTACATCTACACAGTTTTCTTAAGCATAATTCCTGATATTCATTGTATTTTGAATTAATTTTTTCTTTGTAAATCATAATTACACTGATCTAAAAGTTAAGGATACATTAGTACTAATGTACATTGGACCAAGCACATCTTGGTCATCTTAGCTGATAATTTAATATATTTTATTAGTTTTATTTGTTTATATGTTTCAGTAGTGACTGTTTCAGAGGTGACAATTTTAGAAGAGACAATTTTTTATATTTCAGCTGGTTTTTAAACAATGTCACATTACAGAGTTTTACATTGACATGGAGAAGTAATTTAGGAATCTAAATTACTTCTAACTTGCATAACTGGCTAAAAATGCTTTCATTTCCCCAAATAAGGGATTAAATGCTCTCTTTTGTCACTACGGAAACATCATCATCATATTTCTGTTGTGACTGTTTCAGCAGAGATAATTTTAGATCATTCTGAGCCGATATCAAAGATGCTAGTCAGAAAATGCGTGTATGGTAGTAACACTGGAAAAAAGTCAGTGGAAAAATTTGCAAAAAATATTTTAGAATTACTTTCCTTTGTTAAAATTTTGGGGTTAGGGTTACAGTAGGGACATCCAGCTCCCAATTCAAAGCACCCTACAAATATTATTTTGGATTTCAATGAGAGGATCTTAGTGAACATCTAAGATTTGTACACCTGAATCTATTTTAAATTTGTTTTTTGGTTGTGCCACAGCCATTTGCACCAATTTGGTAGAGTGGTCCTTACACAGGAGATCTGACATTGCATCAGCCACTTTCAGAGAGCGAAAGGCCCTGAAGAGGCAGAGGAGCAGACAAAGACGTGGGAGTCGGTAAAGGAAGAACGAGGAGAGGAGCTAAAAAAGGGAGCACTTGGTGGACTTTGGAGAGTCCTTGACCTCGCCTCGGGGGTCAAGTTTCCTGCATTAGCTCTGGTCACACGTGGTAATAAGCATCCACATCGTACGAGGGCTGTTGAGAAACTAGGCCACATGAGAGAGAAGAGGAGGGGGATGTGGGGGGCTCACACCCAACCAACCCCGGGAAAGAGAATCAATGGAGGCGGTGGAAAGGCGGTTGACAGGCCGTCCTCCCCGTCTCTGGGCCAAGGTGAGTCGCAGCGTCGAGAAATAGTTAGTTTGAGTTCTTGGAAATATTAGAAGCAAAAAAAGCAGGAGAATCAGAAGAAACAGACATATTCTTCTCTCTGTGCCTCTCTGCAAACAACAGCCACTTTGTTGTATAAAATATGAGATGGGTGTTTGGAATGGCAGGATTCTTCTTTCTTTTTTTTTTTTTTTTTTTCTCGAGCTGTCACGCCAGAGATTTTCGAATTCATGACATGGACCCGCATAATGGGTTGCAGGGGACATGCAAAGTGAAAGAGAGCAAAAAAGAAAAGAGAAAGAGACAGACAGAGAGGAAAAGTAAACTCATTTGCAAAGGGGACTACACTTGTAATTAAATTTCAAGCTAAAAGCCCTGTTCATCATGCACTCTCATTTGCATCCCTCTTAAATATGCATGAATTTATTTTGCATGAGCAGGCACAGTGTCTACACATGAGACGTCACACGATTTGCCGGGAAAGAAAGAAAGGGGAAAGAAATATTTAACAATTTGTTGTGATGTGAGCATTCAGAAAGGCACACAGTTCTTTACATTCTACCTTCCATTGTCATTTCAAACCAGCGTACTGAGCTCGTTTCTCCAGGGCTACATGTATTCTTCATATGCCATTCATGTACTGTGTAGAATAACATCAGGGGGCGTGAGGCTGTTATTCTGAGAGATCACAGCACGCTCAAACAGTACAAACATCAAACCATGCCCAGCTATAGATCAAATTGATCTGTCTTGCAATATATATTCATGCGTTGCCATGGCGCGCTCTCCCCAACACCGCGCCGCTGTGTAATTTCTGGCTCGATCTAATTTCTCACTCGATCTAATATGCCTTTATAAGAATCTAATGAGCTGCAATTGATTTCTTGAGTGGAGGGTTATCAGCGAACATGTATTAAAAGACAAAAAAGAACGAGAAACAATATTGCAGGTTTCATTGTCTGCACAAGGGAGGAGTTTCTGTGAAGAAAGATGAAACTCACTGCAGCTTAACAAACGGACAAAACACAAATAGCACAAATACAGCACGTCTGTATGAAAAAGAAACAGACAAACTATCAGAATTTCCAATTAGCTCTAATAGTAAATGTTTATGTCACTTATTCTTGAGTAATTAGACAAAAATGCTGAGGAGGTTTTGATTTTTACTCTTCAGTTATGCTGGAAAATATAGTTTAAAAGATCAAACTCTTGGCTATTAAACCTTGAAACGATCCAGCCTCCTTGTGATTGCATTTTTTTTATTAAATGTAGACATCATCATGTCCTGCGGAGTTGACAAAATGTTGTGTTTTTTTCATTTCACAGCATAGATGTAGTGAGCAACCATTTTATTTTTTAAAGTTGCTCAGAGTTCTCTTAATGCTATTCAAAATACACGTTTTTAAAACCATAATTCTTATTTAGATTTTATTTAGAAGGGCTACAGAGTCAAGTGTTATGGTTGAGACACATCTGATAGCTATAATATTTAATGAATTTGTCTAAGAGTAGGAAGTTTACCAGTGCTTGAGCAGTATCCCCACCTTTTTTAAACTAGGAAATGAGACAGGGGTCCTTAGGGTAAAGCTGATGCTTTTTAAGGAAAATGATGCTTTCCATATATGTTCCATAGGCTGTGGGTTGGAAACAAATCCAAGCTACTAAAGTAAAGACTCAGCTTTGATACATGGTGCATATGCTCTATTAAGAGGTACTAACATGTCTCAATGATGGAGACTTTTGACTTTTTTTTAAAACTACATGTTATTATGTTTTTTGTTTTGCTTTATATTTTTCTTTCTTTGAATATCTCATGTCTTGTTGCCAGATGATCTGGAAAGTTAGCGATACAAAGTAACTGGATATTCAATGTAATGCAAGTAATTAAACAACAGACTATATAAAGTCAAACTTATGAACCTCAGCTCACAGAGAAAACTTTGGTCCAATCAGGATCAAGATGCAGTCCAAATCAAAACTTCCACATAAAACTTATATATTATGTTTATTGTACATAAACATTTGAATTTATTGATTAATAGAATTCATTTGATGATAAACATAAATAACACTGCACTGCAGTCATTCACGCATTAAAAATTACAGAAGAGAAAAACACAATAAAGCCCAAAGGCTTATTTTCACTGTGGTCCTACTTTAACATGTAACACAACACAAGAGAAAACAACAATAACAACAACAAGACAGCAGTGGAGACCCACAGTCAGTATATAAATATACGCAGGCAGCAGGGAGGGTCAAACATGCTCTTCATTTCTTGGTCATTAAAAGCAAAGAATTAAAACTGTGAGTGCTACATTGTGATTTGTAAGCATTTATTTAAGACCTCTTTAAATGTGCTCTGTGAGATCCTGTATGGTTTAATTTGGTAATAATAACTGTAGGTCTATATTTCCATTGTAGAGTATTTAATGAGTTGCCTCTGTGCTTATTAGTCCCTTTACATGAAGCTATGGAGGCTGGAGAGAAAACACTAGTCTTTGACTGTGTTTATAATGTATTACATGCTTTTTTTTGTTGTTTTTGTTTTTTGTTTTTAAAGTTTTTCAGGAAATGGCTTAATCAAGAACATTAGCTACAGAGTTGTATTAAAACATGTCAAAACTGGTATTCTCAGGCTTAAGTGGGGGATTTCAATAGCTGGAGCCAGACGAACAATCATATTGTTCATCTTTTTTTATTTGTGTACTAAAACAAACAATATATGTTTAATATTTCACATATGAAGGACATTGTATGTGGATTAACAGCTATATATCATCCTAAAAAGTTTCCAAATTATCTAAGTTTCATGTTACACAGATTTGCTAAGAACTGTGTATCTTGTTCGACAGTCATACGAGTTTCAGATGTTTACATGATGCCCATTCTTGAGGATGGGGACAAATCGTGTCCTATTGTATTTATGAAATGTTTTGATCTGTTTTAATTTTTTTAATTTTTTTATTTCTAAACTTGCCCTGTGCCAGAAAACACCCTCGTCCCAGACAATAATTCAGAACTTTAAACAATTAAAATTAAGATCCTTCAAAATCTAAAAATAACAATACATGATAACATATGTATAAGATGTGCTTTGTCTTAAAATATATTTTTTATGAAAATATTGGCCCTCTAAACTTCTGTTCCGGATTTCTATCCACTCGGTCAGATATTTACAAAAACATGATTTAATCAGGCATAAAAAGGGTTACCTATACCCTAAGGACCCCTGTCTCACTTCCTGGTTTAAAAGAGGCAGGGATACTGCCCTGTAAACTTTCTATTTTTCAGCAAATTCATTAAATAATATTGCTATCAGATGTGTCTCAACCATAACATGTCGAATCTGTGGCCCTTCTAAATCAAAGCTAAACAAGAACTATCCTGACCCCTTACTACACACACAGGCACAGAAACACTGCAGCTCCTACAGAACATGCTGGTTTCTCTGGGGAACTGATCAGCGTGTCTGGATGCACAATTTGCTCAAGTCGACCACTTGTCAATTCCACCTTTTGTTGTTATTGTTTTTAAATATTTAAATAAATACATGTATGGGAGGTGTGATATTTTTCAGCATGTGTCCAACAGGGGCAGCAGATGAAAAATAGCCTGTAGGCTGACTCTGACAACTGCATTTACAGTAATGTTTACAAATGCGGTTACTAATGTGCACTGTCCCTGTAAATGAGCAGATGCAGAAATAAATACAGGCATAAACCACCCACACCAAGGTACAATATACATTCAAATAATAAAAAAAAAATAAAGAAATAAAGAAAAGATGAAAAATAAGTTCATAAACCAACAATGGCAGCAAATAAGTCAAAGCTAAAAGGCTGCACAAAATTTCACAACTGAGTTCATAAATGAGCATTTTTCACAGAGCAGGCCGACAGTACAACAGACAGACCATCATGTCTGAGCTGCAGGTATGCTCTGATTAACAAAACTGAGCGACTGTATGTTTCGGTCTTTGGAATACAGGCAACTACAGAAGCCCAAGTGCTGAAAGAAAAACAAAACAAAACTGGTGATCCATTTAATCCTTGTCTGACCTTCACTGTTTTCTTTCCTCTGTTTATGGCTTATGAGCAGGTGAAACAAAAGGTTTTGCCAAGATAATTTTCTAAGTTGCTTTTTCCCCCTGACTGTGTTAGTCCTATTAAAAACATCAGGTAGAGGTGCATTTAAGCCCCTTGTGCCCAAAATGAGTATTACAATATCAATACTTAGAAAAATGATGCTGACAGGAAAAAAAAAAAAAAAAAAGTTTTGTCTTGGGTGTTAAGAACAGGTGAAACAAAAGAACGCTCTTTCTAAGTTACTTTTTCTGTCTGAAAAACAGGTGGGAAAGTTTTACTTTCATTCTTGTTTTCTCCATGCAAACTAAACTAAACACAAAATACATTGTGCATGAAAGCTTTTAGTCATATGTGGTAGAGACGCATTTCAGCATCTTCTACTCGAAATGAGTATAACACCATCAAACACTACGAAAAATGATCCTGACCGGAAAAAAAGTCACCCGTCAAACTGTTTTTAAACTTGTTTTCTAAGATAAGAAGTTTTTTCTCCTCTTCCCAAATTATTAACTAGGGAGAGAAAACTATTTAGATCAGGCTTAAAAAAGTGGATCACCACAATTTAGTTGCCTCTCTGGGCTTCTATGGGCAACCTTTCACATGTAGCCTAACATGAGATGAAATATCTAAAACCTTTAAAACCATTTAAACAGATCTGTTACCAATCCTTTCCAGTAATGTCATCATCCATATCTTCACGTCATGTGAGCCAGAAGAATTCCAACAAGTAAAGCAGCGGTTTATTGCAATCTTTACTTGAGAGGAGAAGGAAATAGAGAGTTATACTAGTGTCTCCAAAAAGTAGCTTCCAATCTGGACATACTTAAAGAAATAACTGAATATTTCAGTGTCTTTTAATATTGGTGGGATTGTTTTTTTGTGTTCTAGAAACTTTTAAAGTTTTGTTTGACTTGCAGAGTTGTTGAAAAACTTTTGAGAAGCTTTCCATCATTTCACTGTGTTATCTTAAAGACTTATTCTGGCCTCATTCTATATTTTTTGGGATGACTTTTCTCTCCTGTTATTGATTCCGACGCCTAAAGGCAGCGTATCTGCTGTGTCAGACAACTCTCCTATAGATATCTGGCATGCAGTGATAAATAATGTAATATTATGTACCAAAGGTTGTGGTGGCACAGCACATTTAGTCATTTATTGATGAAGAGGCTGAACAGTGATATGGATCTGTGACATCTGGCCAGTACATGCACCTCTAATAGTTTTCTTTTGTCATCAAAATATCATGAACAGGCCAGATCGACAACGTCCAAGATTGTCTCTAAATACTTTCTGACTTCCCTACCCTGTCTGTGGCTCTCAGCTTTGATCCCATTGGTTCTTCACAAATACACAGTTTCATTCTTAAAAAGACTCAATAATTTCATAAAACAACGTTTCTCAAACAGGAGGCATTACTTGGGGACTGTTTTCAGTGGCAGATTAATCCACATTTGGTGCTCTAGTGAGTATTTGTGGCAACAGGACGGTTTGTGTGTGCGTGTGTGTCACCCAGTTCAACAGTGTGACTCATTGATGTGTTTTAATAGTTTCTGGACATCACTGGAGCTCTACGGCACAGAGGAAGAAGATATATCAGGCTTTGGATACACACACAATACTTATTGGGATACACTGCTGCTTTAAGTCTGCACATGGGATTTTCTGACTATAATAAAAATTCAGAATATTGCCAGGGAACGCTCTAAATCAGGATGTCCCGGGGACAGTAAAAATAGCACCTGGGACACAAAGATATAGTGTCTGGGACAGGAGAGAAACTTATTCCAATATCGTTGGAGCAAATTTCCATGTAGGTGATATTTGGATAAACTGGCACATACTGGGAGTCTAAATTCTTTCTTTCTCATCTGAAAAAAAAAAAAAATTAAAACTTGAGAAAGTGACAGATTAACTAGTGGTATAAAAAAAATAATGAAAATATCAAGTATCAGGATATTCTGATGTTGGATGTTGGATGTTCTCAAAACACTGTATCGTGATATTTTGATTGCACACAATCAAGATATGCATCAGCGGTTAATTTTGTGTCGCAAATAGCAGTCTTCACTGTCCAGATTGCATTAAAAAGTAAACTTTTTAAACTAAAACTTTATGTGTATGGTGTGTGTTCTTTATACAATGACAGTTTTCCTAAACTAGGACTGTAAAATAAGCAATATACAGTATCACCTCGCTTAAAATATCATAATATATTGCAGACAAGATTTAGGTCTGTTGATCAGGCATGCACACACACACTCACTCACACACACACACACACTCATGCACACACGAGGGGCAGTTATTCTGTAAAAATATTTGTAATTGTGTTCAATCTATTTTAGGGAAAAAAGTAACCGCTATTTGGGACAGTGGTTATAAAGTATGTGACAGTTGAAAGTAGAATTGGGGACAGTTGAGGCCAATGAGGGGAAAAGTTCATTTGCAGCCCTGTCGGCAGCCTTCTCCTTACAGTTGCAGTGTGTGTGTTGAGCTCTTTGGGCTCAGACGGAAAGCCGAAGGTGGAATCTCACGGGCTGCCAGACACTGAATGAATAACATCCCATTGTGAAGCTTCTGTGTTTTAATAAATCACCAAAGCAAAAGCTTTGTGTTCGCTAAATGGTCCGCTCTCTTTCTATTAGCATCACATTTAGGCCCGGTGCACTTTGAGGACTCGACGCAACTGCGTTCCCCTGCATATTTAACACTGTGGGAGCAGCAAAGGGGGGATCGCAAACTGTAAATAAGTAAAAAACACCCAAGAATCAGAGCGTGTGTGTGTTGTGTGTGTGTGTGAGGGAGAGGCTGGGTGGGGGGGTTATACAAGGGAGAGAGAGTCAGAGAGATTATCCGTGGCTAAAAGTATAACAATGCTTCTCTGTTCCAAGTTGCATAATTCAAAAGCCATTCCCGTACTGTTGTGTTGTGTTCGCTCCAGGCCGGGTCCTGAGACACTTTGCTGAGTTCTCCTCGATTGAGACATCATTGTACGGAGCGGTGAGGAGGGAGGGAGGGAGGGAGGGAGGGAGCGTCTGGCTCCATTTTGCTCGGCCCTCGTCGGAGCAAATCACAGTTCCATGTTTACGGCGCAGCAACCTCTTTTTTTTTTTTCTTTCCCAGAACACACTTTGCATTTTAATGAGGGCCTGGCCCGCATACTAAGTGCACATTAAGCCAGCTCTGTGGGGGTGAGCGTGGCAATACATCACGGTCAAAGTGAAGCAGCACTCTTCAAATTTTAAAATGAACAAAAGCTGAAGTTTTTTCAGTCGGAGGTGGGGGGGCTGTAAGTAGATGTTGTGATGATTTTAAAGAGGTTATTTGGTTGCACTGGAGAGTTTCGGGGAGGCGGGCGGGAAGCGGGGTGAGAACCGGTAGCAGGGGGGGATGGGGGGAGCGCTTTAAAGGGATAACAGCAGGGGCAGACATGTGGAGAAGAGTTAGATTTCAGGGCTTCCTGAATAGTTTATTGTGAGGGTGATTACAGCTGAAGTGGTTGGCGGATAGTGTTGGTGATGAGGAGGGGGAGATGAAGAGCCAGGCACACACACACACATACACACCTCCAACACACCACACACACACACACACACAAACACGCAGATCAAAACGTATCCTATTTTTTCAGCAGAGACTTAATCAGTCATACGAGCTGATTCCTGATTCCATACTGCTCACACACAGGGTGTTATACATACTAATTGTCGCACTGTTTTCAGTTATTAAAACACAAAAGTGCTTTAGCATTTAGTACTGAGAGGAAATGATCGAAAACATGCGTCAACAGACTTTAATCAAACTGCAACTTTGGAAAGTCACTGCCAATTACACCTCACACAATGAGAGCAAAATGATTTGGTTGTTCTCCTCATTCTGTCTCTGTAATTTATTTTCAGCTTTTGCATCTGTTAGAAGCTCCTCAGGTTCCTTTGTGCAATGCATTGTGGGCCAATAGCGTGAATCAGCAGCACAGTCCAAACTGTGTTCATATTGACAGCAAATCTTGATTTGCTTTTAGTCAGTCTTTTGACTAAAATGTTATCTAGCTTTAGTCAACAACATAATTTTGGACCTTCCTTGGCCATCAAGAGGAAGCAGACCACTCACATGTCCAGATCTGCTGATGAAGGACTGTGAGCTGACTGTGAATGTGTAGCAATGGGCAACAGAAACAAGAGGAAGCACATTTCTTCATACATACATTGGTCTTTTTGTTACATATTTGTCCCAATGTGAGAACAGTGAAACTTTTTATTTACTTGTCTTTAGCTTGTCAAGCCATCTTTTAATCTCCAATCTGCACTATAAATCTTTTCTGGAAGTTTCCAGTGAATTCTGCTGTATTTATGTCATGCGGTGTCATACTGTAAACTGTAATGCAATCTGGAAAAAAAAGCGATTACAACACTTAAAGGAGTTGAGGTTTATTCAGGTCCAGTTGCACTGCTAACATTTTTATTTTGATAAATATTTCAATCAGAGGAGACTCATTCGGTGCACGAATTTATTGATAAACACAAAGCTTGGAGTAAAGTCTTTGGCGTTTAGACCCCATGGTGAAAAGCTCATGATAAAAGGGGGAAACGTGAATTATGAATATATTAGATACCCCCCCATGGGGTCTAGACACTGGTGGTGGTAATGAGGGGAGAAGATGATGACTGGGCTGCGAGGTGTGGTTCTGGATGAGGGGAACGCCGCCAGCTGACGAGGAGGTGCCTCGGTGATGCGGAGAGGGTGACTCGGAGAGGAGTGGCCACGGGGTGATTAAGAATGATTTCCAGGAGCTTGGAGGAGCCTGGGGTGGAGGAGGATTGCAATGAATCTGCGATGACAGCTGACAGCAGGGTAGAGAGAGAGAGCAGGTTAAATTTTTGCCGGCTACGATGTGATTGGTTGAGGGATAACTTGTGTCGAATGAAGATTGGTTAGATGCGGGGAACGCCCCCGATCCACTGATAGGTGGAGAGCTGGAGAATGAATGAATAGTGAATGGAATAGTGAATGAAACAGTGAATGAAATAGTGAATGAAATGTGAAGCGGGGAGTGTCTCTCTGATTGAATTTACGCTGAGCTTCATTTCAATCAGAGGAGACTCATTCGGTGCACGAATTTATTGATAAACACAAAGCTTGGAGTAAAGTCTTTGGCGTTTAGACCCATGGTGAAAAGCTCATGATAAAAGGGGGAAACGTGAATTATGAATATATTAGATACCCCCCAAAGAAGAGAAGAGACGGAAACGATAGGTTACGTACCGGAGGGACGAAATGCAATCCTTACCTTACCAATGGAAAACGAATCTATTAGATGGGAGAAATTAACATGGTTATTAGCAAGCGTTATATGCCATACAGCGTCAGAATCGCGAGAAGCTCAGTGTGGGAGAACTGAAACTCGCAGTGAATAAGTACGAAGTGATTCGTGAGAGGGTGCTCGATGCTGCTTCCGAGCACTTGCTCGCTGCGATGATGGCTGAGCGGCCTGCTTGTGAGTGCTCGATGCTGCTTCCGAGCACTTGCTCGCTTGCGATGATGGCTCAGCGGCCTGCTTGTGAGTGCTCGATGCTGCTTCCGAGCACTTGCTTGCTTGCGATGATGGCTCAGCGGCCTGCTTGTGAGTGCTCGATGCTGCTTCCGAGCACTTGCTCGCTGCGATGATGGCTCGGCGGCCTGCTTGTGAGTGCTCGATGCTGCTTCCGAGCACTTGCTTGCTTGTGATGATGGCTCAGCGGCCTGCTTGTGAGTGCTCGATGCTGCTTCCGAGCACTTGCTCGCTGCGATGATGGCTCAGCGGCCTGCTTGTGAGTGCTCGATGCTGCTTCCGAGCACTTGCTCGCTGCTATGATGGCTCAGCGGCCTGCTTGTGAGTGCTCGATGCTGCTTCCGAGCACTTGCTCGCTGCGATGATGGCTCAGCGGCCTGCTTGTGAGTGCTCGATGCTGCTTCCGAGCACTTGCTTGCTTGTGATGATGGCTCAGCGGCCTGCTTGTGAGTGCTCGATGCTGCTTCCGAGCACTTGCTCGCTGCAATGATGGCTCAGCGGCCTGCTTGTGAGTGCTCGATGCTGCTTCCGAGCACTTGCTCGCTGCGATGATGGCTCAGCGGCCTGCTTGTGAGTGCTCGATGCTGCTTCCGAGCACTTGCTCGCTGCGATGATGGCTCAGCGGCCTGCTTGTGAGTGCTCGATGCTGCTTCCGAGCACTTGCTTGCTTGTGATGATGGCTCAGCGGCCTGCTTGCGAGTGCACGATTGCACTGAAATGAGTATGCATGCACTGGCTAGCCTGGTGAAATGCGGATGGGGTCATGTTATGCATATGGGATGTGAATGAAGGCGGGGTCACGGACCATATGAGTTACCATGTGTTGTGAGACCCTAGTCTTATCTAGTGTACTGCTCCGTCGTATGCCGTCGTATGAGCAGGTGTCAGAGGTGCAGGGGGTCCCGATCACGGGACTGAGGTGCAGATGAGGTGTGGATGAAGGCGGGGGTCATGCGACCATGGGCTGAGGGGTGCAGAATGGAGTGTGAATGAAAATGCAAAAATAGTGTGCTGAGGTGCTTATGAAGTGTGAATGAAGGCGGGGTCACTCGAGACCATGAATTGATATGAGCTTTGAGGAGTGTGGGAGCGCACGAGCTTGCGCTATGTATGCACTGTATGAGCTGAGGCAGAACCACCTGGGATGCTGCGACGCTGAGCGTACCAGTAATCAGTAGTCAGATGCGATTGAAATTGCATGCCTGAATGAAGAACAGCAATGATGAAGTACTCATATCTTTGCGCTGATGCGTGCTCCTTTAGCAGCTGGAGCGGAACCCGACGTGAGGAAAAGTGAGCTCAGCATGATGGCATGAAGCGTGCATGATTAACGTGCGAGAATAGTGACATGATTAGACCACCACCAGTTATATGCCGATTATGACTCACCAATTAGGATGCAGAGAACAGCTGATTTGCGACGATGGTGCTGATGTCAGGGCGAATGTAGGACGTGTAAGCTGAAGATGACCGGCGCCCGAGTTGTTGTAGTGATGAGGAGGGAATGCCTTGATTAGCAGCGGATGTAGCGGCGCATGTCCTGAATGAATGCCCTGAGTACTGCTGCGGCGATAATTTGCTCTTAATGAGGACTTGTTTGAAATAATTATTAAACCAGGATTTTGATAGAGTAGATGGACTGGGGTGAGGAACAGTGGAGAGGAGGTGCGAGTTTTAGGCTGGGTTTCCCGATATTTGAGCATTGATTTAGAAGGGCAGAATGGGGACTCGATGCGGGCTACGATTACAGAGCAAGCACCTTCACCTTTAGTGTTTAAGGTACAGGGTGTAATAGCTAGCATGAAAAGACAGATCATCGAGAGAAATGGCCCTATTAGGGTCGTATGATAGGTAGTAGCGGTGAATTCCCCAGTCTAAGGAAAGCACAGAATGCTAAATGACAATACGGCATCGAGAAGGGAATCAATGTAAGGAGAGAAGGCCCCGTTCCTTAATACTAACATCCTATGGAGAAGAGAAAGTGTTATTGGCCGTCTTTGATCATGAACTGGAGGAGCTGCTTTAGCAATGCCTTTAAATAATAACTTAATGGCTGGGTTGGAGAATAGGCTTGGGAACGAGGGATCACAGCACTTGATATTGAATTGAATTCCTGCTACCAGCCCCCGTATGTACTAAGGCTTGAAATGGCATGCATCCCTACAATGGCAAATAAAAGCGCACACTGAGTTGATGGAAACGGGCTTTAGTGGTATGCAGATGGACATTCAAAACAATGCAAACGTTTCCCATGTGAAATCATACGTTTTAACGGTGGAGGCGGCTAAACCCTGTCTCATGTAAGCCCTGGCTGACTTTATGTATGTAGCTAATGGGTTATGATCTAATATAGCATTGCTGGTGGATAGGAGGGACGGGAATAGGCTCGGGGCTGGCTTCTGGATGGTTGCTCCTAAAGGTCTGGAGTTTGAAACGAGAGAGAGAGTCGGCGAGAGAGTTGTAATGGCCTGGCACGTGACGGGCTGTGAGGATGAAGTTGTGGGTGATTGAGGACCATGTAATGCTTCTCATGAAGGGCATGATGTTTTTGCAGAGGAGCGTCCTCTATTGATGATGTCAATCACTGATTGGTTGTCGCATGGCACGGAAATGCGTTTGCGTGTCCGGTGCTGGCCCCACACGTGGCACGCTACCGCGATGGGGTAAATTTCGTGGAGGGCTGAAGAGGAGTCGACGTGAGGAAAAGAAAGAGGCCAAGGGCTGGAGAACCATTGCTCTTGATAAAATCCCCCAAAACCCACGGATGGGGCGGCATCCGTGAAACATGAGGGAGTCGGATTAATGCACGAGCTCTTCATAGAGAAAGTGATGCCGTTCCAATTATCGAGAAGGCGTGACCAAAAACGCGAGTCTGAGCGGCACCCGTTGACTAGGGAGACAATCTTTCTTCCCTGAGTATTCCCAGTCGCTACTCCTATGGGGCTAGTACGAAACACTGGAAATGGAGAGGACTGAAGGGCCCGATGACGTAATTCTTATGCACTTCTCTTTCTAGCAGCTGGGAACCAATATCTGGCTCTTAAGGGCTGACTGCAATTTTTTTTTTTTTTTTTTTTTTTTTTTTTTTCTTCTTCTCCCAACATAGGACACTGAAGGAGAAGATAAAACCCCCACCCTGAGACCCTGAGACGGTCCAGTGAGAAGATGATTTACAACACAGAATCAGGGTGAGGAGCACGATTCGGCTGCCAATTTAGGGACATTTATTGGCGTTGATGAGTGAATGTTCATTATTTCTTTGAACCCCGACGGTTCGCCTGCTGAGGAGGTCCCCTGAAGCGCCGGGGGCAGACGGACCTGGGATGAGCATCTTGGCATGCGCTGCATAGGCTATATGAAGAAAACGGCAGCTGGGGTAGGTGCATACGTTTCGTTGAAATTATTGCAAATTGGTACATTTTTTAATGTAAGCACCTGACTCCCTCTGCTATCGGGTCGCCCGCTGAGCTAGGCTGAGGCTGTGGCTGAGGCGGGGGGACAGGCGTTGCAGACGTGAACGGGAGGGTGGGACAGAGGGAGGCAATGTGACCTGACGTGCCGCAGGTTCCACAGGCTAGGATCTGGGCGCCTCCAACAATCATAACGAGAAGCACTGTATCTAGGATGGACCAGTCTAGGCGAATATTGTAATGGGAGATGTAGAGGGCTGATTTTTTTTTTTTTTTTTTTTTTTTTTTGGCGAAAGCATTGATACTGATAGAAATAATTCTTCCCATACTTTAGGTGCAGATCACCGATTAGAGCCAGGTAGGCGTCCAAATCCGGTCGTCTCTCGGGGTACAAGCTGCATATGACGTCACGGTAGACACTGAAGGCCACCAGGAACTGCCCGATGGATAAGTCGGTGTTGAGCCGAGGATCAGCGGACTTGAAGACGGCGATGATGTTTCCCCCGGACGCTACAGATTTGTCACGCTCGGGAAAGGGCAGAATTAGAGAGACCAAATTCACTGCTTTTCCTTGCAGGATTTTTGACCTTAGATTGGGAGATATGTTTGCTGCTTGAGGAATATAAGGCCTACCTGCGACCGGAGCTACGACGCGGAGGCCAGAGTGTGATGAGACGGCGCCTGGGAGGAGAGGAGGCTGGAAGCGCCGGCTGGCCCTGCTGCATGCGGCATTTGGAGGCGGATCTTTTTTTTTGCTTAGAACCCTTGCATTTAGAGGGCCTGGCCGCATACTATCCGATAAGCGCGTTGGGGGCGGAGTGCATCATCCTAATACTGCCTCTCAATTTAAAATGCGCAAGTGGGATGGCAAGAGTGGAGATAACAGCGTGACGTATTGGGCCCGGGAGAGTTTGGGATGGCGGGCGGAGGAGGTGGCCGGAGGGGGAGGGGAGGTTTGTACGCAGGGGCGAACTTGGAGAAGAGAGATTCAGGACTTCCTGGTTCTTGCTGGCGGTGAGTACAGGAAGTGTGCGGAAGTTTGGAGATAGCAGAGATGAGAGCAGGCATCCCCCCAACATACCGTAGGAAAACGACATCCCAGCACGAACCGCAGACAAAATTGCTATTTTCCAGCAGCTTAATCAGTTGGCTGATCTGATCATATGGCCCAGCACAGGGGTACATACCCGAATTCCACTGTCAGTTTAACACAAAAGTGCTTAGGTTTGTCTGAGAGGAAATGGACTGCTAACTTTCAAACGCAATTTGGAAGCACTGTCTTAACTCTGAGACAAAGTTGTTCGGTTTCCCACTGCCCTGTACAGGTTTGCATCGGGGCCCTCGGTTCCTTGGGCAAGAGTGGCATTAGCGTGAATCGCGACAGTCAATGTGTATATGACACAAACTACTAGTAGTTGACAAAAGTATCTAGCTTTAGTCAAACTTTTGACCTTCTGCCATCAATGAGAATCATGCGATGGACTAAGCTGTGACTGCGGGTTAGCAGAAGAGAGAGCATTTTAAATTCTTTGCTTCTGGTACAATTTGTATGGTTGAGGGAATAACTTACTTGTCTTAATGTAAGATTTTTAATCTCGGCAACGCACATCATCTTTAGGAAGTTCCAGTGAATTCTGCTGAATTAGTCATGGGAATACTGTGAATGAAACGTGAAAAGAAAAAGTGAATAAAATTAAGGAGTTGAGGTTTATTCAGTCCGTTGCAATGTAACATTGTTATTTTGAAAAATGAAAAGGACTGTATAATGAATATTGTCCCTTGTCTTTTATTCATTCTTATTATCATCAGTAGTAGCATTCTAATAGCATTCTTAAAATATCATTCAATACAGGATATCACTGTAGATTCAAATACATGCTGTAGATATACACTACTACTACTACTACACAAATACACTATCAATTCTAAAATACAATAAGAAACTGTAAAAAATAATACAGTGCTTTGATGGCGAAGCTGCTGCCAGTTAATTACTGTAGATTTACAGCGACATGTTTTACAGTGTAAAGTTAGAAACTCTCATTGTTTCATTTCTCTAATCGGTTCAGGACAGCTGTGGTTTCTTTTTGCTTATGTTCTGTTCAAATTTAATGACTTGTCTGCAAATGTAGCTTCAAGTTTGTTGTGTTTTTTTTACCAGTGAACCAGTCTCTTCCTTTCTGTCTCTCAAACGTTGACATTTCTGTAATTTATGAGATATGCAGCAGGTGCAGCTAGTTGGCTTCCTGGGTAGATCAGTATTACCCACCCACCCTACCACACAAAGTGATGGTGGGTGCACTGTAAAAAAAACAACAAAAAAAAAAACAGAGATAACTCAAAGTTTCAAGGCAACTTTCAGCAATAGATTTTTGAGTTTTGAGCCCAACTCAAAGTTTTGAAATAAACTTTTTTTAAAAAGTTCTCTTGGCCTATAATCTTGAGTTGAGATAGTTTACTTTTCCTCTTTAGATAAACTTGAATGTTTGTTTTTTAGAAAAAAAAACAAAACATCGGTCACAGTGAGTTGTGAATGTTTGTATGCCAGTTTTTAACTGAAAATATTAAAATATCAAACATTATTCACTTTCACTTCAATGAATTTACTCAATATTTTAAGTACAATTTTGGGGGTTTTCTAAAACTTAAAGATTAAAGTTTATCTAAAGAAGAAAAGCAAATTTTCTCAACAGAAGATTAGTAGTTGGTGAAACTTTTTCAAAACTTAAGAGTTTGAGTTTGGCTCAAAACTCAAAAATCTATTTGTCCTATTTTTTGTCATCATGAGTTTTTTTTTTTATGCAGCTATCATCTTATTGTGGAAAAAAAAACTGATGAAAATCATCCATCAATGAAACAAATGCTGCATTAAAAATTCAAGCTTTTTTCTGTGAGCATTATAACTCTTAACTCTTTGGAGAATGTTGCCACTTCCGACAGGACAAATACGCTGTTTGGATTTAGAATGTATTATGTGGTACCTCACAATTCGATTTGATTCTGATTCAGAGGGCCACAATGTGATGACGGGACAATTATTGATGCATCAAAATTTTTAAGCTTTTAAGACTGAGATTGTATCGGATTCCATCTGTAGGTGCTCACGCTCAGCCATCCTCACCAAAACTCAAGAAGCAGCCTAGTTTAGAGGTAAACATGATGTAAGCGTTACTTGTTACGTTATTTAGGGGCGGGAATCGTTTTGTCCAGCTTGATTTTTGATTGAATGAATAGAAAAGGGGGCACAATTTTCAGTCTCCTGAAATTGTTGACATTTGCAAATCGATTCAGAATCTTCCACATCCACATCGCAGTGCGTTTAGGAATCAAGTTTTTCCTCCACCCCATTAAACACATTTAAACATTAGATGTGGTTAAGATACAATATCATAGACAGAATATTATATGCTTTAAAGGCCCAACATTTGCTGTCATATAATATAAACTGCTACAATTCAAAACTGTGTGAGTTTCTCTTCCCCTCTCGTTCTACCTCTCTATCTCTTTCTTTATGTGGCCTGTCATCTTCCAGGTCTCCATGGTGAAGAGGGCAGCTCAGGTCCCACTTGACGTCACCTGATGTCGTTCAGTGTCCTCCTGGATCCATATTCTTCACATAACCTACTTTTTCTAATCTACATTTATCAGGCATTTTGAAATCTGTCATTCTGTCTGTGGTTTCGTCCATTTTTTCCTTGTTAAAAATGTTTTTTAGGCACTTTTTCCTCACCTGATCAAGAGTCTACAGGACAGCAGGTGTCACACACTGCACAGGTAGTAAAGCCATCTGAGGCAAATTGTGATTTTGGGCTCTTTAAATTAAATTTAACTTGACTTGACATTGTGTAATCAGGATCATGATAGGACCTGGAAGCAAACCCTCACATTTGCTCAGTAAATGCTGATAAAATCTTGCAGGTTGAAACGAACTGTGATGATAATCACCACTCTGTCAGAGCTGAAGAGGGATCAGGAAGCTAAGTGACAGGGTCAGGACCAGACATGATTGGTAATGACAAAAGAAGAAGGAGCAGCTTTTGATGAACAGAAATCAATCAGCTTTTGACATGATGGGAGGATAATATCACTCCTCGTCTTATCATCTCCCAAATATTCATACGTACAAGTATTTCAGTTTGGAGAAATTCCTGTAGGCAGCATCAAAAGAAACATTAAGCGCTTTTCATGTGGATGTCCAGTCAGTGCTGATGGTAAATGTAGTCAGTTGAGGCAATAAATTCCTCAGTGCTGCTACATTGACAGAGAAAGCTTGGATTTCTATTCTCCTTCTCTGATTAGAAAAAGAAGAAAAAGAAGAAGAACAAGGCATATTTTATTAATCCCTGAGGGGAAATTACATTTTTTACTCTGTTGTAATTTTGTACATACACAGGCCCAAAATACACACATATGCACAAACAGGACCTATAGACATGTGTTGGAGAGATGTCAGAGCGAGGGGGCTGCACATATACATATATAAATATAATCAGGCGCCCTGAGCAGTTAGGGGTTCGGTGCTTTGCTCAAGAGCACCTCAGCAGTGCCCAGGAGGTGAACTGGCACCACTCCAGCTACCAGTCCACACTCCGGGTGCGTGCATGCAATGCATGCAATGCATGCAATGCATGCATGGTACATAGGCACTGCTGTCTTGGCTCCATAAGACTAACTAATAAGACTAACACTAGCTAGCCAGTTCTATTGGCTGGAGAAAATACAAGCTCTCTGAATATGTACGGTCACTCACTCAAGTTCACGTTAACCAGACTGGCCGACCCATAAATGGTCACTCAATGGATGGGCAAGCTTTCTACAGTTGCCATAGGTTTGGATAACATATCAGCTATTGGCAGTTGACCCTTGGCTAAGTCCCTCCTGCTGTCCAATTACAGCTTCACAACTGTAACTAAAGCACCGCAGGCCTGTCAACCTTTGTATTCTCTCCATGTTGAATCACTATACATGGGATTTTAAGATAAGCAATACTTGCTGTTTCATGAGTCTGGACGGTGGCGTCTTTTTTTGTAGTCTTTTAAAATGTAAATCAGAAGAACACGGTGGGGAATGGATTAAACTTTTGTCTTTGTCTGTTCTAACGTAAGCTGTGAACATTAGCATGCGTGGCTAACTAACGCGAGCTTACTACCTGCAGTAACATTACCTCCAGCCCAAGCTCATGTCGTGGTTACACCGTGATTTGTTATGTGGGGGGTATGAGGAGGAGGAGTGGATGGACCATCTGTCTACCATTGTGGGCTGGGTGATTGAACAAATATATTGGCTATCAATTATTGGCTGAGTCCATCACCGGTCATTTATTTGTGGCCCACAGTCTCAGCAGCACAGTACTCACCCCCTGGGCCAGAGGACGAGTGAGAGGAAAACAGTCATGTAGACTATTTTCACACCTAATGCGATGAATTAAGAATTGATTCCCACCAAAACAGAGATGGTGGTTGTTCTAACAGTGGAAAGATTCGTGAGTGTGTTTCACAGACTTAAAAAGGTGATTAAAGCTCATCTTACATCAGTAAAAGAGAGAAAATTGAATACGAAAGGAAATGGGCTGTATTTTTCTTTTTCATTAGGGAAATAGGTGTGAGAATATTTCCTTTCCTGACAATTTGTGAGTTCATTTTGTTGATTTTGTCATGACTTGCAGACATCTTCCAGCAACCCTTTAGTCACATGACATCCGTACCTACAGCGGATAAGTGTTAAGTTAATACAAAAGCATTTTTTAAGATCACTTAGGTCCAATCCTTTTGTCTTATTGTGTTTAATCACAGTTGTCTTCACTTTTTTTGACTGGCAGTGACACCTGGTATGCGATAAAATTTCCATTTTGAGCCATTACTTTGATTCTGCTGCCCAACAACACAACAAGATGACATTTCTCTTAGTTATGCGGTTGCCTACTCTGAGGTGATTCAGGTTTGCCTCCACCTCACACCATGACGTAATCATGATGTCAGCACTGAAAGGGTTCATATAGCAACACAACTGAACAGCAATTTATTTCTTCAATTGACTACATTTGCCAGCAACACTGATTTAACACCTGCTTAAAAATTGGCAAACTAATCAATAATTAAATGTCATATTTTTAATTAAATGACATTTCCAAAAAATAACATTTTGTCAACTCCATCAGATGGAAAATAGAAAAATAACACACTAGGAAGTTGGCCTGTTACAAGGTTTAACAGCCAAGAGTTTGATCTTTTAAGATATATTTTACAGCATAATATGCCCTCAAAATAAAGAGTTCTGTCCCAATTCTCAATTAAGAGTGATATCTATGATTTATAAATTGTGCCTAGAGACAGTAAATACAAACTGCAAAGCCTAATGCATAAGAGACATTTTCTCTATTTGTTTTTACTTGATACACTTTTCTGAAGCCACTCAATGTTACTGCCAGACATGATCAAATTAAAACATTAGCAGTTGGAGGGCTGAGTAAATCTTTCAAAGCCCACTTAAAATTTAAAAAAGCACTATAAAATTTTACTTACTGTATTAGTAACCTTTCAGAATCAGTCAGTACATTAAATCCTGGAAGAAGTATTTAGAAAATGGCTTTTTTTTTTCCATTAGCATCAAGAGAAAGATGGTTAATGAAAAATGTCTTTGATAAGGACAGTTAATGCATATTTATTAATTCACTGGATTCATCAAAAAAGAGAAGAAAAAAACACGATATGACCCACTTCTTACTGTAATAATTCTCTCTGTGTCTCCATTCTCTCTTTGCCGCTGTAGTCACTTCCTGGTTCAGTTCTTTGTTGGCGAGGCGACAGCATTGGCACACGCCAGGTCTGCTCAGACTCAAGCCAAATCCTCCGCCGAGCACCGGGAATCAAACCGACACCGATTTGTCGTGTCGCCTAGTGGGAGTCAAACCGCGGCTGACAATATCAACTGTTTCCTGGGGCTGTGACAGTTGTCAGCGCCGCGGCACAGGAACACATTAAAGCTAAATAGCACTCAGTTCAACTCGCTGTTAAACACTGAGGCTTTCTCTGCTTTATAATGTATCAGCGGGGCTCAGGCCTTCATGAATTCAGCTCTACACTTACTGTGGTCCATTTGTGATATAAGAGAGGTTCACAGAAGGTCTTTCAGGGTGTATTTTTCTTTAACGGAGCACCGCAGCTTTACTATATGTGTTTTACAGCCACACTGTGGGTGCTGACACATGATGAATCTCCCTGATTACATTATTGCAGTCCGGTCTCACTCCCAGCTCATCAAATATTGACGGTTGGTCATGAACTGTACCCACGACTGACTTCAATGTAAACCCACCCACGGCTGTATGAGACACCGGGTTGTCGATGTACTATAAAGATCGAGACATCTGCGTTCGGGGGAGGTGTGGTGGGTGGATGGTTCAAACAAACACAGGATTTTCAGCCAGAAAAAATTAATGTCCCATGTGAAACCAAAACATTATTAAAAGTTGTAGCAAACATGCCATAACAAGTGTTAACCTCATGTTAAAAACGGCTTTCTGGCTGCAACTGATATAGTCGCCAAGGGGCGATGACAGAGTTGGATGAGAACGGGTTGGTTAAACACATAGCTAATGTTGTGAAATGGCACCAGTTTGGTTCGCTTTAAGAAAAGATCATGGCTTGGTTTAAAATGAGTATGTTCCATTACATAAGTCACATGATGTCACGTGACATTTAATCCAGGATCTCATAAGTAGCATCCAGCTGCAGCCCCAGAGAAGCCCCTGGCAGACCGAAGTGCTGCATTTTTTTTCTATCAGACTTGCTTAAATTATTGAATTCTAACCACTTAATGAGTAAAGTTTATAATTATCAGACACAGAATTCCTTGAATTGATTCTCTACCATGCAGTAAAACAGATAGTTTTATCAGCTATCGTCTGACAACAATTCTGGGGCTTTCGGTGTAGACAGCGGGTATCCAGATATGGACAACAGATATCCAGGCCAAGACTTCCTTTTCCATGCAGCAGTCATTGTTTATTGTCTGATTAACAATTTTAGATGTAAGATTGGAGTTTGAAACTAATCTCTATAAACAGATCATCAGAGCCCTGGTCTCCAGTCTTGTGTTTGTCTGAGGCATCCATCCACCCCTCCTCCACCATGTGTGGACTTTCTCACTCTTTATACTGCTCCCATTACTAGAGGTGTCCGCCTGACAATAAATGTAAATATTGATTGTAATAAGCTGATTGCACAGTTTAATTAATGCTGACTCAAACAGCCACAAGTTGTAAACATGGGCATCTTCCCAATATCTGCTGTCCATTTGATGTAATGTGAATGCAGCATCTTATAGTGACGTCAAAAAGAGGTCTTCTATTCTCGGGTGTTTTTATGTGAAAAATACATTGTGTCAAAATAATTTACCTTGTCACTGTTAGGAGAAAAATCCAGATCCTTTCATGAAATCTTACCAAAGCTACAACTTGTTCTTTATCATCAAAGCTGCCCAAACTCTAAAAAATCAAGTCTTTTTTCATCAAAGTGCAAAGTGGTGAAATGAACGTTCTCTCGTTTTGATTTTTATCTTGCTGGATAAAGAGAGTAAAAAGTGTTCCGACCAGCCTCAGGCTCAGCTGCTATATGATTTATATGATTTAACCTTCAGTGGAAACATGAATGGCTTGTTTTCCTGATGGATCTTCATTAACAAATGTACTGATGTCTGACAACATAACAAATCTCCCACTTCTCCTGACACGATCGTAATTACTGATATAAACAGTGAATGCATGTGACTCACGCCGGAGCATCACACATATGAACGTCTTTCAGCGAGGAGGGTGTTGGTTTACAGTAACTTCATCTTCCTCCACATGCTATCACATCATTTCAATCAGGAGAGACTTCATTCTGAGTGAACAGAATATATTTAATTGATCATGTACAAGGGGATAGTGAAGCTGCAATTAATATAGGAATTCTGCGATAAAGTCTAGACACTGGTGGTGGTGGTGGTGAAGGGATGGTTGAAGATCTGGATGTGATGAAGACTGGACTTCTGATGAGCTCAACCTGGATTCTGGACATGAAGAACTGGAGGTGAATGTTGTGGAGGAGGGTTGCAACGATTCCACAGTGAAGTGACGGATTTTAAAGTTTGTCGGCAACGACATGATTGGCTGATGGAAACAGCGGCTACATCTGGTTGGTTAACTGACAAGTTTGACTTCCAAACTCTAATATCTCTCTTGATAAATACCAGACTAAGAGATTCATGTATTTATTCTGTCAGTTTTTGAAAATGAAATAACACCAGAATGTAAACTTTGTAAAAATGTATTTATATATTTATTAATGTGCATGTCATCGCATGAAGTAAACTGTGATTATTGCATATATTCACAGCAGTAATTTTCTGTAGGATGATAACCAACAGTGATTGATTAAAATTTTAGAATAATCTAGAGTTACTCAGAATGAGAAACTGTTAAATGTATTTTTTAAGATTACAAACATTTTTTTTTTTTAGTTATTTTTTAGGGCATTTTTGCCTTTATTTGATAGGACAGCCAGAGAGTGGACAGGAACAGCGAAGAGAGAGGGTATGACATGCAGCAAAGGGCCGCAGGCGGGAGTCGAACCTGCGGCTACTGCAGAGGACTAACAGCCTCCATACATGGGTCAGACGCTTACCAACTGAGCTAAGCGTCCGCCCCTCAAACATGTTATTTTAACATTAATAATAACAAATTTCCACCTAGAACATCGCAAAAATAATCATAGCCTATAGAAAAAGGCTGGAAACGAGTACACAAATAAAACCAAAAAAAGTTGGAAACATTGCTATTTGTAATAAAGGTCAAAATTTGAGAGCTTTAAAACTAAAATTTGATGAGTTATAGGTGCTGAGACAAAAAGTGTTACAACCGTCCCTGGTCTCCCCTACTTTATTTTTAAAGCGGATCTAATTAATTAATTAATTATTTGTATTTTAACGTCAGGAAATTGGAAATTGAGACCACTTGTTAAGTTTTATTGACAGAGACAACGATAGTTGCTAAGCAACCAAGATGCATCTCCAACTGTGCATGTATATAACAATATAACAGACAAATTCCATGTGGTCAATATGACTGCCTATGGCTGAAAAAAAAATCATATTTTCTTTGCCTTTTGTGCAATTTATGTAAAGAACTTTTTAAATGAATACAGACACTTTTAGGAAAGTCAGGCACCAGCAGTATTGTATTTTTAATTCAACAAAGTCATTATGCATATAAATTTGAAAATGGTCAACATGGCCGCCTTGGCTATTCTAGTGTTAATTGAATTTGAGGTGAATGAACACAGAATGAAACCAGTGATGTGTGAGTGATGGGGTTGTATAGGTGAAAAGCCAGTGAAGGGGAAGAAACCTGCACTCATTCTGTGCTGCCATGTGTTTTGCCAGGAGGGATAACATACATGATTTAACCCCTGAACCACTGAGAGGAAAGTCAGTGCCAGAGGGGAGGAACTGCTTTCTCTTCATTTGTGTGTGTACGCGTGTAGGTGTTTGTGGATCGTATCACGTTCACAGAGAAGTTATGTCAGCCCTGTTCGGGCTTACCTCGCTTTAATCCTCTGTGACAGGCCGTGTGTAAATACCACTGACGTTTGGAGCGGTTGGAGATGACTGCGGGTTGAGAGGGGAAAGTTGAGCACAGAGGTGATGTGTAGGTTGTTACAGAAACATGCCAGCTCTGTATATTTACACACACTCAGAGAGAATGACAGAGGCCAAAGTGACCAAAGGTAAAAGTTGGGTAAAAAGCTCCTTAAGGCATTCTAAAGCTGTACCTTTGATAGCTATCAAGTTAAGATAATCACAGATGCCTGGTGAGTAGTGACAATGGTACATGAAGATCATTTATTTTTTATAACTTGAGTAATATACTTGGGGCGTGAAGTACGAAAGACAGCCAGGAGGAGTGTAATGAGTCAACGGGCATCGTGCAAGAATGACTCCTACGAACAGATTTGCTCTTAAGTGGTGCATACGAGTGATTTAAGAGAACTTGTGGCATTCACCCATTTTATCACATTTTGAATTTTCTTTCAGATATGAAACACAGTTTACGAGTGTGTGTGCAGTCTGCTGGTATCCAAACCAAAGTTTGTCCAATAATGACTGTATATTTCATTAGTTTGAAAACACTTATGATATAATTGTAAATTTACACATAAAGCCTCTCATCATTCATTCAGTGATGTATTATTACCTGCTGTCAGGTGTATTGGTCGTATGTCTGTACATGCAGGTTAATGACGTCTCTGTCCAGGCGAACATCCTCACTCATTCTGTCCTCTGTCTCCGTGATGAAAACTTCACCTTAACCCTCTCCTCTCTTTGCAGTCATCGATCGCTCCTTACTGTGGCTGTGGCGAACAGCACTCGCTTTTTCCGTTTCTTTTCTTTTGGCAGGCCTTTTGATTCCACTGCTGACGCTGTTAAAATGTTCCCTCATGTAGTTCTGACAGCAGGACGTCAAACTGCAAATTCGTAAAAGTTGTTCTTTTGTCTCTTTGATGCCATTTTCATGAATGAATACTTCCTGAAATATGGAGCAGGAAGCGGATCTGTATATGGAATTATTTTACAAGTCTCACGCACGTGCAGTCAAATACACACAGGTGGATAATTTACACAGTTTTCTGAAGTTACAAGCGTTTGTTGAATCTGATGTGACGTGTTCATACGTGGCCTTCATACAAAAAAAGTAACAGAAATGTAAGACAAGAATACAAAAATGTTCTTGCATGAAGCCCAATGTTTTTTGTTTTTGGTCAATTCTGTCAGCTGACCATGCAAAAATGCTGAATTTGTCTAATGACATATATGGAGAACAGTTTTCGACGAACGATAAATGAATGAATATTTACAACAGCTGAGGCAGCCATTTTAACCATTTTCCTATCTATATGTGCAATCACTGCTGAATTAAAAAGTACACTGCTGCTGGTACCTGTCTTTTCCTAAAAGTGTCAAATTCTAACTAGTCAAAAAGCAATTGTTGGTATCTACCATTAAATGTTAAAAGATCGTACCGATGCAGCAAAAGCAACAGAAGGTCAGACGTTTCAGATGATCGGGGTCTCCTCCTCTGTACTCACTCCTGTTCTGTAGACGTGTTGTTTCTTTGAGTTTATCCTAGAAGCCTTTGTGGATGAAAGTGTAAAGGGAGTTCAAACCGACAAACTCTGCAGTGAAGCCACACTTCTGCTCACCCTGTTCTGTTAGGATAGAGCTGTTAGCTCCAAGCCTTTTCTGCAGCGTCTCTCCACATGTTGGTAAAACTGAAGACTGCGAACACAGAAACTGATAGAAGTGTCATTTTAGAGAGCAGACATTTGACAGAGGACTGCTCGATGTTTGGGGCACTAAGGCGTTAGCCTAACAACTCTCAGATAACTCTTCAAGGCTATTTTTAAAAATTCTGTTTACCTTTTCAGAAAATGGTTTACTCAGTTTCACAAACCAAAAATGTTTTCCAGTGTTAAAAAATATTAGATAAATGTTTTACTTGTTGCCTTTCTTTGTCAGAAGCTTTGATCTTTTGCCACAAACACTAACTGTTTCCTCCAATAAAATGTGGAATGTATCCAGCTTATATTTTTCATCCAAAGTCTTAAAATAAATGTGAGATTGCCAGAGATGTCTTGTTTATGTGTCCTCATAGCCTCCCCTGCAACCATTCTCTCTGCACTCTGACCTCCTCCACCCTTCCCCATCTACAGGCTTCTGGGTCTGGGGGCCGTGGTGGGTGCTGGGAGGGCCTCCAGGGCGCTCGCGGTATGTTTTGGGGCCGTGGCAGGTTCAGGGGCGTAGGTGGAGGGAGATAATGTAGCCGTTCTCTTCAGGCGCTTCCTGCCCTACTGATCCCAAATGGAGGAAAGCCAGGCAGTGCTTTACTCTCTCTCTCCTGCTTTCTCTCTGTGTCTCTCTACCTCACTCAACCTCCAACTTTCAACAAAATATACAGTAACCTCTGCACTGCTGAGGAGGTGGGATGAATGAAAATAAGGTTGAGGCGGTTTCACTTTATGTCTTTATTTCACACTCTCACCACTTCCATTCATCCTCTGATGCTTCTATTTCACGGCTTGAAAACTTCACAAAAAGCGAACTAAAGATTTTTTTTCTTATTATTGTTTTCTGAGCTGTCAGAACAGTCACATGGCAGTTTGTGAAGTAGTCGATCTATTAGATTCGTGTACATGGACTCAAATTTTCCTTTTTTTGTCACACTCAGCACAACTTTCAAACTAAAGTTTTAAACTATGTCCTACCAAAAAAAAAACCTTTAAAATTATTTATACCATCCTCCTCCTTCTGCACATTAAATGTAAATCAGCATCAGTAAATGAAACATTGACTATGCTCATAATTATGCATCCGAGCACATCTCCACACTAGCATGATGCTGCCTGAACAACAGTGGTCTAACTGCATAATGTTGCCCTGAAGCAACAGACAAATAAAGACAGTTTTAGTATATAAATAAAACCAAAATGAGTCCTCACATAATCAAACATACTCCTTTACATACCCTTACACATGCATATATGTTTTATATGAAGTTATTTCAATTTAACACGTTAAAAGGTGATTTTTATATCACCAGTGGGGGTAAAACTGTGTCCCATGCAGCTTTTGTTCCTGAAAAGACGGCTCCACCCCCAGACAAAAAATTATACCCACTTCAGACACAGACATGTCTTGTGATATTCTATATTTATTTTTTTTTTATTTCTAAACTTGTTCTGTGCCAGAAAACACCATCATCCCAGACAAGAATTCAGAACTTCAAACAATTTAACCCTTTGATGCAGAAGCTCTGCAAACCCCTTCTAATGCACAGCATGGGTCTAAGATGACCTATATTCATTTCCTATGTGATTTCATGCATTGCTGAGTGATTCTGTGGTATATCTTTTGAAATCTTTTTTTTTCCATCATTTAATATCCTGAATATTATTTAAATATCCTGTTTAACACAGAACATTATTTTCATTGTACTTCCTTACTTTGCGACAAAAAAAAAAAAAAAATTGTCGTTGCCATGCGGGGGTGAATAGCCACAGGGCTATTCCATCCTGGGTACAAATAGCCTGCTACAAGCTGCCACAAAAAAAAAAAAAAAAAAAAAAAAAAACATGATTTGTGGTATTAAAAACAAGATATATAGTGAATACCTACAATATTAAATGATGAAAACATTTATTTCAAAGATATAACTCAGCAATGCATGAAATCACTAGGAACTTTAACGATGTAGATGATGCATTAAAGGGGTAGTGACACAAAGATTATTTTTATTCAATAAGTAAAAAAGGAAAAATGAAATTAAAGATTTGTGATCATCAAAGAAGTTAATTGAGGAATACCTGAATACAGAGTGATTAAATGAATTTATTGCAAAGCTTTAGAAAATAAAAACTAAGACTTTCAGACTTTTCATAACCTTCAACTAACAATACCTACAGATAACATTTGTAAAGTTGCCCTTACAACCACTTTGACTTAACATGAGCAACCCAGCAGTGTTTACAGCAGCTTAAACAACCAGAATTATTGCAACGTGTTTACACAAACAAACCAGCACTTTTTAAAATGTCTTATAACTTATGCACCGACCAACATGTGTAAAATGTGTGTTTACAGCTCACAGTCTTCCTCCAACTGATCTGAAAACTTACGAAACTCAGCCTCGGGATAAACACTTTGTTCAAGTTGAAATATTATCTACTGCTGGATATTGTAGTCATGGCGATGGTCCAGAAAATGCATTCGCTCGGCCAGTATAAGGTGCATTTCAAAGATCTGTGCTTCTACAAGTACAGATAACATGAGAGACTGCCAAAACACCCACCACGAAGATGTGAGAGCTCCCCTGTGTTGCCCTGCAAGTAACCATATTATAACGTGTAAGTGTAGAGCTGCATATAATCCAGTGTTCAGTTCAGCAGATCTTTACTCTCCCTCTGAGATGTCTTTGCTGCAACAATTCAACCCTCAGTAACACCCATTCAGTCACTTTACCGCTGCAGATCTGTTTTACTGTTGCTTAAGTGTGTGTGTGTTTCCTCACACTTAATTCCCCTGTAACTACTTTGGCCCAGTCACTCTAACTGTTCCAGGCAGCCATGTCAGCTGCCTGCTCTCCCAAACCAAACTATTACCTGACACTTTATCACCAGCCATTTCTTCCCCAAACCCTGTAATCCTCCAGCTCGCTCTGTTCCTCAGTGGCCCCTTGGTATGCTAAAAAACATAGCTCCGTGTGTGTGTGTGTGTGTGTGCACGCAGTTCGCTCAGTGCTTTCCCTTGCACTGTTGATGAATAAGGAATGAAGAGCTGAGCCATAACCGCGGGGGAGAGTTCCCTAGCAGGCCTTTTCTACTCACGCACACACCTATCCACCACACACAGAGCATGATACCCAACACAAATGTCCACACAGGTATTTATATGGATAGTACAGATGCAGACACACTCATGGGAAAGCTCACAAACGTGCAAACACACACTCGCCCGTGCTCGGCTGCTCTCAGGTGGTAATTATGCGGGTGCTGCACTGTCTCTCTGATGCATCCTGGGGATTATTTAATGGTCAAATGAAGTGATGTACCGCGGAGCAAGAAGTAGGTCAGGGGAGCAGCAGCAATGACAGACTCTTATAATGTGTGTGTGTGTGTGTGGAGTGCTCTGTGCTTTAAACTGCCATAATTTCTCTCAAACAAGCCGTGGAGAACATTTCTGTCCCCGAGTCCCCAGGTGCCTCAGTGGTGTTTTCTCTTACAAACAACGGCCTCTGTTGGTTCCTGCTCATACTCGGGAGCTGAATTATGACGTGCATGTCAACATGCCTCCATTAGACATTTATAGCATCATAAAGGACATGCCTGTATTATAAATTTGACTTATAGGCCCAGACTGACTTTTGTTAACTCTGCACATTGTTCCTGTCAGGTTATCTACCTCTGATATGATGGACATGGAAGCAGTTTAACAGATTTCACACCCTCAATGTGATCAATGCTTGATTTGTTATCTGTCAATCTGTCAGTGTGTCAGTATTCTGAATTTGATAGGGGTCATATAAACTGCATATTCCAGTTGGATATTGTCATTAGCCCCTAGTCTGAATGGGACACATTCTGGTTAAGACATGTGGGATATGATGGTATTATACTGGTTCTAGGAGCGTTCTTTGACCTTTAAACAGCTAATTCAGATTTACGTGTCACAGATGGAGTTTTTTATACCACTTTGCGACACACACCCTCTTCGCTCCGTGCTGTAAACAACCAACTTGCCAATAGTTTGCAGGACTAGGGTAGAGATGTGTCACAAAAGCAAATCTAAAATTTCTGGTCAGAGAATGAAAACACCTTACTTTTAAACATGATTTTAAATATTTGATTTTGAATTTTTTTTTGATATGCACAAATATCACAATGCTGACCTTTTCAAGAAGGTGGTTAAAATGAATGAAAGATGGAGGCTGAGTTTGCACAGTCAAACAAGTCTGCCGCTGGTGGAAACTCTAAAAAATTACTATTTTGGCAAGAAGAAGCGTCCATAATCACAGCTGCATGTAAACAAGAATATTAGAGGAATATAAATATTCATTACAGCTTAGTAGGAACTTGTGTTTTTCTTTTCAGAAGAGGACAAACACCAGGAACTGCGTGCTTATAAACGTAGCAATCGAGAAAATTGAGAGAACTGCACTCATCAACCATGTTTGTGATGGACATTCTGAACCTTTGTATGTCATATATTTTCTATTATTAAAAGTAAGAAAACCAGGTGTACTGTACTTATTCCATCCCGTGAAGGGCTTATTGCTGGGTGAAATATAGTCTCCAATATAAATCCCAAATGCAAGAAATGAAGGGTCTTTGTGGCAATCGCAGAAATGCCTCTCAGCATAGAAGTGCAAGAAACATAGATATGGCTCACTGCTAGGGTTGGGTATCTTATGTTTTTTTTTTTTCCAATACTTTTTACAAAGAACCCAAAGTGATGGTCCACATCATTAAAGAATTATTATTTCATTGCTAAGGAAAAGCTTAATTGGAATTTGACAATGTATTAACTGTTTTAAAAGTTGAATATATATATATATATATATATATATATATATATATAATATATATATATATATATATGTATATATATACATATATATGTATACAGTACCAGTCAAAAGTTTGGACACATCTTCTCATTCAGTGTTTCTTCTTATTTTTATTATTTTTCTACATTGTAGATTAATATTGGAGACATCAAAACTATGAATTATGTAATTATGTGGAATTACGTATTAAGCAAAAATGGGAAAACAAAGGGACAATTGTTTTACTTCAGATTCTTAAAAAGCAAAAAAGACTGTTGCACACTGTCTTCTGCACTTGCAATCAAAGACTTATTAACAGTGTTGTCATTAAATCTTTGATTGTTAGTGTCGAAGACAGTCTGCGGGAGTCTTTCTTGCTTTTTATTATCTATCCATGGTCTTCTTGTACACACCTGTCGATGTACAAGTGCGCTAAAGTTTTTTGTGCTGTGACATTTTAGGTTTTCCAAACTAGTCACCTGTTGCTTTGATGACAGCTTTGCACACTGTTGGTTTAATCTGAACCATTTCTTATAAAAATAAAGAGAAAAACACTGAAGGAGAAGTGTGTCCAAACTTTTGACTGGTACTGTATTTATATAAAACTTAAATTTACATAACACGTTCACATTTCACATTATTTTCATATTAAAACCTCACTGAAATGCACTATTTTAATACTTAAGTAACAGTTACAGTACTAACAGCAAAATAAATTTTGAGTTGTATTCATATTCTACAAAGTTCAGCTTCAAACTTCAGCTCTTTAATTTTCATCAATCTGACACATTGTATGTAGTGTACACGTTAGATCGTTTAGCTCAGCATTTTGACCGTGTTCACAGGAGCCTCTAGCAAACAGAAGGCTAATGCAACATCGCATGCTGTCAGAACTAGGTAGAGAGAGTGTTGCAGTAATGTTAACAAGTGGTTTGGTGATACATCCGTTCACACCAGAGGGCAACTATTTAGATCAACAGCTCAGGTGTGTGGCACCAGAATGAGACACATAATCTGCATTGTGATTTGGTCTGGTAGGTAACAGTCATGTAGAAACTGGTGCCATATTAGCACTGAGTTTCAGTACCCAACACTAGTTGTTGCTTTGCCTTGCAAAAGCAATTCAAAAACCTGTGATGTCAACACAATGTAACATCTATGGGCTAAAGGGGAATTCGTGGGTGGGGCAATTTTTATTGGACTTTATAGGCTACATCTTTGCATTTGGTATCCAGGTCTTATAATACATCAATGGCAAGGATGTTAGTGGGAATGAAAAGTAAGGATCAACTAATCATCTAGCCAGACAAATAACTAAGTGATATTGCAGGTACATTTACACCCTTTTTATTGTGCTGCAGCTGAGCAGCTAATTTTCAAACTAGCGTGCACACTGATGCTAGCAGTGCACTTCTTCTCTGAATGTATGGCCCAATCCCAGTGTCCAACCTCATCACGGACTCACAGACTTCAAGGCACGTTCGTTTTAAGTCCACAAGGTTTTAGTGTTGCCCCACTGTCAAAATGTCAAGTGCATGAGCCCTCCCTTCAACCCTTTGTGGACACTTTCTGCAAGTCAGCATTTCTACAGACTTTGCCTGAGGGAATTAGCCAAAGTTCAAAACACTGTAATGTTAAACACTGGGAAGCCCTGAAGCATTTAAAAAAAGCATAAAAACATATTGGAGGTGCAACTGCAACTGTACAAGAAAAACAAAGTGTACATGTAAGTGTATGATGCTGTTTTGATAAGTAAACTGATTTTTTGAGTGTTTTACATGTTTGATCAGGATTAAAACATTACAAGACCGAGTTAAATAAATCAGGCAATTAAAATAATACAAATATAACATTAAGTAAAACCTCTTAAACATGTATAGATAAACATAGCTGAATTACTAAAATCATTCAAAAATACTTCAATTAATGATTGTCAAAGTGCTGTCTCATTCTTATTTATACCCATTTGAGCCCTTGCAGCATCTTCTTCAGGACTTAAAGGACAGTTCAAAAATATATTTCCTCTGGTCTGTGGTGATATTTATACATCTAGTGTTGGTGTGAGTTGCAGATTTTTGGATATATCAGCCATAGAGATGTCTGCCTTCTCTCCAGTATAATGGAACTAGGTGGCACTAGTCAATCATGATGTGGTTACTCAAGATAATCCACAGACCTTGTTGTGAGCAGTGTCATGCAGGAACTACTTTCTCTCTGCAGTAGAATCTACCAGAACTACTTTAGAATCTACTGGAACTACTTTTTTTTCTACTAAAACTGAAATTGTCCCTTTACATGACATGCAGCTCATGTCACATCCAGCATTTAGCCTCACAAATTAAATATTGGCCTTTTTAAATCCAGCATCAGTCAAATCTTGGTGGCTGTGTGAGAGGCAGAGACAAAAGGAGCCCACACATGCTGCAATCAGGGTTTGTGGTAACTGTCATTTACAGAGTTTTAGGATCGCTGACAGATGAGTCCAACTGCTGTCTGTCATTCTGACGGATTAGAAAATAATTACTTGCCACTGCAACATGGTTACTCACATAATCTGTCTTCAGAAAATTGAGAGAATGAAACTAAATAGCATACTGCTCAGAAGCTTTTTTTAAAGGAGATATTTCTGGAGTTCATCAACTTAACAGAAACTTTACTTTGTGTTTCAGGCTGTACTGGCCTCAGCCTGTGGCTACTGGGGGCTTACTGCCTGAAGCATTCAGCCGAACTGACCCAGAGGAGCTTCTACACCCAAACTTCATGTAGAAATCACCTCCCAGTAACCACAGTTAGTTTGCCATCATGTAAACCATTTTCCTGACTGTATACTCATATATTTACAGCATCGAATGTTTAGGATACCTTAAAAGACCAACCGCATTCTCTACTCTACACCACTTAGTACAGAGGGACTCCATTTGCACATGCTCCTTTTATGTTATTTGCTGGGTTTTTATTTGTGAAAAATATCACAGGGTTGGATGTAACATTTCTAGAACAATTCATTCAAAAGAATATAGCAATAAATTAGACTTTCAAAATAAAGGCGCAAAACCCGCTTAAGTTAGCGATAATAAATATGCAATGTCTATGTAGATTTTCAAATAAAGGCACAGATTAGGTTAGTTTTTAGAAAGATAATGGTTTGAGTTAAAATAAATATTTAGATAAGTTACTGAGCATGTGTAACATAACTTAAACCTGGTCTCCAGGTGACAGTCCTGTTTATTTGACCCATTTATCCACCCAACCTGCTCCATACGAAAACTTTTTTGCTGTTCCAACTACATCACCTGACCTCAGAACATAACGCTAGAGGAGTACCTACAGCGTCATAGTTTGAAGCAAAGAGCCACTGCCACCAAGCTGCTGTATTTGAAAAGTTCTGGAGTGACAGCAGGCTGCATTTCCTCAGGTGGACACACCGGGCTGTCCTTGATGGCTTTCTGAAAAGCTGTGCATGGATCAAGGCCGGTACAGCCTGGTTCATCACACAGCCCAGACACGGTGTCATCTCTGCTGTCGCACGAGAGCTGACAGTGAAAGTCCATTTCTGATTTTATTTTTGTTTGCACTATAAACTTTTCTCACATTGCATTGCTTTACTTAGGTATATTTTACAAATATTTTCATTTCAGGTATTTCATATGGTCTACTATGGTGAAGAAGTATTGATCATATGAGAGGAGGTTCATTTTTGTCCCCACCCTGGATAAAGAGGCAGGGATTATAGACCAGAAGGGGGAAAACCCCCCTCGGCAACTTGCACCTAGCCTCCAGCTATAAGTGCAGAATGTCAAACATCAGTTAACTAGTTGAATATATCAATAAATTAGACTGAGCTGAATGTATTATTTATATATATTTATATTAGTAAATTTAAATGTATGTGTGTGTTGAATGTGTTTGTAGTTGTGTATGTAAATTATACAAACGTTAATACTGAAATAACCAAGAATGATTTTGGTAGCAAAGCTCGCATTGCAACCCTCTGTAGTACATTCAGCTAAAGCTACTAAAACTGATATTTTTAAAATAACAATGAGTCAAATGTGAGAACGACGTGACAGTGTGGAAGACATACGTAGAATTATCACCTGAATCTGCAGCTCACCTTGGCTTTACTGAGCTCACTGTTTAGCTATCTGGCTACAACTTAACTTTTGTTGTTGCTTTACATGCATTTAAAGGAAGGAGGAAAGGAGGAGTTCAAAATAAGATCTCCACTTTGTCTAGCCTGTGTCTCCTAGACATAAATGAGCTCAATTTAAGACCAATGTGAGGGCTTTGACCATTTTCTCGTATTTCTTAAATCAGCTCCTAAGAAATAGTCCTTTGTCTTGTCTCAGCCCGAGGCTTATTTGAGCCCAATTGAAGCTCTTAAAATGTTCTGTCTTAAACAGTCAGCACTTCAGATAACAGTGAGATCCAAAAGAAACTTGGTTGTCTTAAATGAGACCTTAAATTGGTCAAATTTAAGTCTTGTTGCTCCATACAGTCGTCAAGGAGAAACCTCTGAGACACCTGTGAGCTCAGCAAAAGATCTCCGACTTTCTTTTGTTTTGTACTTTTTTTCTCCTTAAGGAGGGTTTAGGAGAAACAGATAAGACTTCAGTAGGCTCAAAATAAGAATCTGGTTTATTTGTCATAAGACAAAGAAAAGACGATTGTAAAAACAAGTATCCCTTGTATCCCTAATTGTGATAATTTTGCATTTATTGTTAGGTGGCAACTTCTTGTAGGAAGCCAGCTCTCAAGTCTCAAGTACTTACGGTCCAGTATGCCTGCCGCTGGAACTCTCCACCAGTCATACACACTGTTTTTGGAGTCAAGAACAAAGAATTCAAAGGATGTACGAAATAGCAGCTCGTCCTCTGGGAATACGTGTTGGTCAAAAGCGCATGCAGCTCATTCCGATTAATATGTCTGTTTATTGTTAGATGCCACCCCCTAGTGGACGTAGTGAACATGACAGGAGAAGTATAAGGACTGAGACAGTCCGTGGATGGATGTCTCAAACAAGCACGAGAAGTCTGTTGCACAAGTGACGTCACTTCCGTCACTTGACATGCACTGGAAAAGTAAGAATCACTTCGGACCTACAACAAAACAATAAATGATATTCATTTCCATATAATTTTTTGTCAAAACCACAGGAAGTCAGTGGGGAGGGCAAAAGAGCCGCAGGTTGGAGACCCCTGGCCTAAACCTAACCAAGTAATTTTATTGCCGAAACCTCATCAAACTGCTACCATTTTACAAGGTAAGCCATGTGTTGAATATCACATGACCTACATAATGTAGTGAAGGCCAGTAACATAATATATGTCGTATTCAAAGGCCAAATGAGTGAACTGAAGGAAGAGACTAAGGAGAGGCAAGGAAAGGAAGCATTGACGGATCATTTCTATAACATTTACAGGATTCCACCCCCACGTTCATAAACATAAACATGAACAACTGTTCATATACCTTCATGCGAGCTGTGAAACTGCCCTGTAGGAAATGTGGTTACCTCATCAGTTCGTTGTACTGAAAACAAAGCGTATCTTGAAACTTCACAGTCATTTTCCCCTCCTCCTCCTCCTCCTCTTCCTCCTCCCCCCTGATCCTCCTTCAACATTTCAAAGTGATACTATTCAGTTTGAACCCCAGTGGCCTATTACTTTGCCCATATGCTGCTTATTCCGAGACGAGATTTTAGCATTTGAAATTGTAATGTCTGAGCCCTCTCTTTCTAATGACAGGCCCCCGTCAATCACTCTAACTGATGGACAGCCTGCATTAGCATAACATCTGTTCCACTTGATCTTTCTGCGGCGAGATGACACATTTTCATACAAAGCTTCACTTTCTGTGATTACCACGGGCCTGCTGGTCAATACACACTTTCGATGTTCATCGCATTTTATGGAAATAAACCAGTTGTTGCGTTCGGATTCAGCCTGAAGGTGGGAGATCTGGGGAGAAAGGAAAACATGTTAAGTGCTTGTGAACTGACCAATTAAAGGTCTCCTGTGGAGTTTTCTTACAATAAAAAAAAGTTATGTTTACATTCAATGTTACTCACCAAAACACATTGGGCCTCATTCACAAACAATGTGTATGCACGCCCAAATTTGACTGTACTGTAACTGTGCATATGAATGTTTTAGGCACAAATCTGGGATTCATTAATATTTTCTTAGATTAATTAGTTCGTAGTCTGCAAACAAATTTAGAACTGCTTCACACCATGTGTACACACAAATGACAGCCCGGCTATCTTAGAAAATGTTGAAACACACCTTTTAACTAAATGCAGAGCATCTCAAAACCGAATTCATTTAACAAAGCTTTAGTAGGTGTCGTGTAAGTGTTTTTATGGATGATTTATCTTGTTTTATGTTCCTTGTTTTTTTGGTTTGATTATCTTTTTTTTTTTTAACAACACTTTGTGTTGTTCTATGATGTAGTGTCAAATACTATACTACTACAACGAATACTACTCTACTACTACTACACAAAATAACAACAACAACAACAACATAATAATAATAAATAATAATATAATAATAATAATATAATAATATAACAATAATGTGCTATTGGCACATATCTAAATAAGATATTATGATGCAAATCTGTCTCTTTCTGTGCCAAAAATTGACATAAAAGTCCTAACAAGATGAAAAAAAATGTAACAAAAGCATTGTAACAATACCTAACGAGGCAAAATGGAAGTAAAAGATGTAAAAAAGGCGAAAATGGCAATAAATATGTAACAAGATGAAAATATCGTTACAAGACAAAAACAACGTGACAAAATGTAACAAGACAAAAACATGGTAGAAGATGTAAAACAGGCCATAAAAAGATAAAAACCACATCAGACAAAACACAGACGGAGACTCAGTTCAGTTAGCTTTTCACAAAAATGTCCTTCAGAAGGCAACTTTTTACTTTTATACTTTGAAGCCTGTACCACTGTACTGTACCCGTTCTACTTTTACCAGTCTCTTTTTTTACACAAGTATCTGTACTTTTACGTGAGTACAGAATGTCTATACTTTTGCCACCTCAGTTCTATTCAAATGAGCCAAAAGTCCAGTTCACAAACACCAGCATTAACAGACACACGCAGTTAGAGTGAATTTTTTTGCGTCTTCAGAACGCGTATGCTACCTGAAGCGCAGAGACCGTGTTAGCAGCCATTGTTTCCAGGTGAAGCAATAGTACAAACACAGACAGTACAATACCTGATATTCAATGGAATGAAACTGTAAAACAACATAAAACCCACTGCTGTGAGAAACAGAGATGAAGGTTACACAGTGTAACAGTCCAGCAGAGAGAGAAAACAGCTCTGTGTGTACATGTACAGATACAGTGAAAGCACCTCAAAAAACAATCACTCAGGAGTAAGCTGGAAAAATGAGAGACGTCCTACAGATAGAAATGAATGAAAGAGCAGGGGAGTTAATGGATCATTAGAATAGTTATCATTAGGATAAATGTCTTTCAAATCAAGTATCCTAAGATAGGAGAGGAAGTATTTTTCTTTGTAACTGTTTTTATAAAATTTTTGACTCCAACATAGTTAATGTGATGAGCTCTTTCAGTCCATCCTTAAGAACAAACATTACTGGGAACACAACAGCAAACTGCAAACTGCAGCTGCAAAACTCTCCGGGAGTGTTTGTGCTCATGCTTATCTTAACGAAATATCTTTTGTGAGTCAATGTGTGAGTGTGTGAGTTTTTTTTTTTTAGGATAGTGCCCCCCCCCCCCCCCCCCCCTTCTTGCCACAAAGGACATTTGCAAGGACGATATTTTAAAGCTATAATCAGTTGGTTTTGTCCGAGCTGTTCGTAAACACACCAGCAAGATACCAGGACGTCAAATACTTTTGCGTCCCAAGCAGGAAAATATTAAGAAAATAATGAAATGCAGGCGGAGGGCTGCAGAGTCTCTGCAGATACAGACACCACCACACACAGTTGGACATAAGTGTGAATTGAAAGGATTATTTACATGACTCTGTACTTTGTTTTTTTTTTTAAGGAAAATGTTGCATGATGCCTTTAAGTATTTTAAATATCATTTACAACCATGGCTGCCTTCCGTTGCTTTGTAGTTCCCTGTGAAGTTGACTGCACAGAGTATTCAGCCATGTAAAGTATGATCCTGAACCACCGAGAGCAAAAAAAAAAAAAATACTCAAGGAGCTGTGAACTGTGTAGGGAGGAAGTGAAGTGAAGTGACAAGCAAGATTTACCCATAAGTCATTGTGCCAAAGTCAAACAATTGAGCCCATGGAGGAGTTTTATATCCCTTAAATAGTAGTCTATGCAATCAACATTACATAATAATCTGTAAATAATCTGCATATTAATCTCTTGTGGATTGCACCATATAAATTGTAAACTGATCAAATCACATATATACAATTTACATTTTCCTTTTGCCATTTTGACAGAATAAGTTTTGTAATATATCAGTTTCTATTTTGTTTCATTTTAATTGTTTTATTTTATTTCAGTCATGTAAAGTTTCCATAGTTGCAGTTAAAGGTATCAGGTTTTTCGTTAACAGGCTACGACCAGAGGAATGATGTCTGTGCTGGTGATGCTGCAGGATGTTGTCGAGGAAGTTTCCATACTGACAGTTCCCGAGCAGGGAGTGAGGACTACGGTCTAAGTACACTGCGGACCAGAACGCAGCCCATGTTCTGGGGCTTGCGGTCAGCTCTTCTTCTCTGCCTTTGTTGGTTCATTGAAGCATCACTCGGCTTGTTACTGCCACCTGTTGATCAGTGGAATAGTGTGACAGCATTGATAGGATTGTGTATCGCTACATCTGCATGTGACTGAGATAAACAAAACTCATGGTAAAGCAGCTCCAGCACTACTAGAGGTCAGAAACTCCATGAGGAATGTTGAGTGAGCCACTTGTAATTAAGTGGGAAAACAATTCGCTGCCACACATGCAATGTCACTGTGTTCCTATGTGCATAGTCTGTGTACATTCTATGCCTTCTGGAGGAGATGTTTACATGCATGTGTTTGATTTATGCTCTGTGGAAGCTTGATTGCTCACATTAGTATACAAGTTTGAGTGTGTGCACAACTTTGTGTGTGTGTGTGTGTGTGTGCGTGTGTGTGTGTGTGTGTGTGTGTAGGCTCTCCTCCAGAGCAGGGATTAGCTAAACAGCATCTGGATGCTCACTAATTGGCTCTCCTCTCCACACAACCATGAAAAAAATAGCACACCTCACCCCCTTGTGTTTGTGTGTGTCTCACACATAAAGTGCAGCTTGTGCCAGTAATTGGGGATTACCATGGTAATGTGGTAAGCCATGTTCACTGAGAAAAAATTACAATTATGGCAGATAAATAGCGCACGATTGTTAGAAATGTCTAAACGGTCACTCCTGGCACTTGCTGTATTTACTGGTATCTCTTCTGTATTTTTTCCTGCTGATTAACCTGGCTGTGCTGCTGCTATTGTCTCCTAGTAAGTAGCATTGCCACTTAACAATATAACGGGCCCACTGCCACTATTATTACACACTAGTTGCTGCAATCAAGCAAGGCTGACTCTCAGTCTGTCCAAACTAAAGCCAAAGATAGAAAGCTGTACAGATGGAGATGCATCCCATCATAAAAGCAGCGAAGGACACAGAGTCCGAGGGTGGAGAGCGGAGCGCGCTGCATGATGTACTTTTCACGTGGATATTGATTTATGTATACTGTATGTAAATACACTTTCCAATGAATGCAGCCATCTTTACATGCAGAAACACGCAGGAGATGTATGCGGGGGAATGCAGGACTAAATGTAATCTGGCCTTTTCTGTTGTTCACAAGGTCAACATATGGTGCTCCTGGACACATTTCAACATTTTCACAACAACATATTCAAATATTTCAGCTCCTCCAGCTCCCAAATACATGTAGTCCTTTTTGCAGTGTTGTAGTCAATTTTAATTTTTGAGCTGTTGGTAGGTCACATAATTTAAAGGGATAGTTCACCCAAAAATGAAAATTCAGTCATTATCTACTCAACCTCATGCCTTGAAGGTTGGGTTTAGTTTTTTAGTCCCCAAAACACTGCCGGAGTTTCAAAGGAAAACAGGATTGCAGAATCTCTCAAACAACTGAAGTGAATGCTAACCAGTTTTCAAACGGGTAAACAACCAAAAGTGCTCGCTGGCTTAATCCCAGTCTACTAATGCCTTAACATGTTGTTCCCTTGTTCACACACACCATCACACCACACACACCCTGTTCAGATGGTGACGGTGTGCTTGTGAACGTAAACTTGGCTCCAAGAATAGGATCTCCAGTGAAGATTTAGGCTAAAAACATGGTGTAAATGATGTCTTATTTACTTATAAAATGACTCAAAACAATAAAGTGATTATCAAAGCTGGCATAGTTGAACAATTAATAAATCGTTGTAGCTCCAAGGTCTCCATTTTTAGACCTAATTTTATATTATTTTTCAAAAGTAGCGATACTTCAGTGTAAAATACTGTGTTACAAGTAAAAGTCCTGTATTTAGGTGATAGAACAAAAGTATTAGCATCAAAATACACTTAGAGTACGAAAAATAAACACTCATTATACAGAATCACCCTTTTCAGAATGATATATATTATATATCGTATTGTAATTCATGATGGGGGGCGCTGGTGTTCAGTTTGTCTGTTATGGGCTCCTGGAAACATGGTGGTGCAACATGGAGGAAGAAACTGGAAGGATATAAAGGGCTCATTCTAAGGTAAAGAAACACAACAAATATTATTTTCAGATGATTTTACATTAATGAAAACATACTTTACATATTCTGTCAATAGAGCCCTGTAAAACTGACACACTGGACCTTTGACATGGAAACATGGGACTGTCATGGACACTGTAACAATCTTAAAGGTTTATAATCTTAATTCTTTCAACTTTGTTTCAAAGAATCTGTTTTTATTGTTATTTTAGTATGTGGATGACACAAATATTACAAACACCAATAAAGATTTGGCTGCCATCGCTTTGAGGAAGAAATCAGTTGGATCAGTTTCACAAAAGCAAAAGCACAAAAACATTTCCTCTAAGACACACATTCATTTATTTTATTGTTAAAGGATAAACATGTTGCGGTGTTTATTGCTTAGCGCAGCTTATAGCAGAACCTCCATATGTTACTTGCTACATTATTAATACAAAGTACCAATTTCCTTCTCATAAAGAAATAATCCTAAACATACAAAGCAAGAAATCCACAATAACATGAGAGACATTAAAGGGCTGATGTAGACAGTCAGCGTAGGATATGTAAAAGGAAATGAGAGTGAACATTACTGCTGATTGTATGGCTCTGCAATCGGGGCAGATTGTGATGTTATGGAGTCAGCTTTAGCTACATCAAGTCAGTGTCTCCAAACAATCCCAGTCTGTGGCCCATAAACCTTTTAAAGCTCCCGTATAAACTGATCAGCAGCAACCATATCTCATTCCCACTGTGATTCCTCCTGACCCAAATAGGTCCAACAATCTATTTTGGTTTGTATTGCATGCCTTTTCAACCTTATTCTTCTCTCTCTCTATTTCTTTATTAATCTGTCATCCATGCATGATCCTTTTAGGAAGAGCCTCCTCTGATTCGATTAGATGGGCTTTCATTATGGTAATGGTGGATTAGGCAACGAGGGAGATCAGAGGGGATGTTTGTGCCTGATTCTGCTGCCTCCGCTACAATGCAACACAAAGGATGTATACATTCACTGTATGACCGTGTGTGTGTGTGTGTGTAGGTGTGTGTGTGTGTGTGTGTGTTCTGGTGGGCTTAGGTTACGTGTGTGTGGGTGCACGCTATATATTTTGCCGTTGGCTCTGTGAATGTCATCACACGCTAATCTTTGGTGCACGAGCTAGGTGCAGGACACACTTCAAACGGTGTTAAGGTGATCTGTACAGAATCAACGTGATACATACATACAAGCATACATACGTATGTATATGTAGAGATTAAAGAGGGCTTTGATTTAGCTTTAACTTCAAAGAGAGGCCTGCCAGCTAAAACACAATATTGTGTGTATTTTGTACAAAGTGGATGTGTTCCAACAAACTGTCATTAATGCCGATATTAAACTTTAATGTCAAAACAAAACAAATCATAATGTGTGTGCAGATCATAGCATTGAGCAACCTTGTTGTTATGTGTACACGTGTTTAAGGAATATGAAACACGACACAATGTTGTTCAACAGGAAAATTTACTGTATATTCACATATATTCAACAATGACAGTTGCAATTTAATCTAGATGAGCTACTTGGACTTAACATGGTTTTGTTTTGATTTTGGATGAAGCCACATGGATAAACTTATACAATTTCGTCCAATAAACAGTGTTCTGTTATCTGTGGATGGATTAATGAACAGGCCTGATGGGCACAGGCCCAGGGGCCCCACTAGGCTTCACCTGCAAAATGTGTCACAATTACAAGAAACAAAAAACAGGCTACAAAGAGACACAAAATGACTACAAAGAGAAACAAAATGACCACAAAGAGAAACCAAATGAACACAAAGGGGAAGAAAACAACCACAAGCAAAAACAAAACGACCACAAAGAGAAACAAAATGACCACAAAGAGACACTAAACAACCACATAGAAAAACAAAACAACTACAAAAGATACAACGCAACCACAAAGAGAAGCAAAACAACAACAAACAAAAACAAACTGATCTCAAAGAGAAACCAAACAACCACAATTGGAAACAAAACAAACAAAAACAAATACAAAATGACCACAAACAAAAACAAAATGACCACAAAGGGAAACAAAACAACTATCAACAAAAACAAAATGACCACAAAGGGAAACAAAACAACTATCAACAAAAACAAATTGACCAGAGAGAGAAACTAAACGACCATGAAGAAAAACAAAACACTACAAAAGACACAAAGGGACCACAAATGGAAACAAAACAACCACAAACAAGAACAAAACGACCACAAACAAAAACAAAATGACCACAAACAAAAACTAAATAACCACAAAGAGAAACTAAAACGACTGCAAACAAAAACAATTTGACCAGAAAGAGAAACTGAAGAACCATGAAGAAAAACAAAACAATAATAAAGAAACACAAAATGACAACAGACACAAAACATCTAAAGACACAAAAGTACCTCAAAGAGAAACAAAATGACAACAAAGAGAAACAAAGCAACCACAAAGAAAAAGAAAATGACAACAAAAGTACAAAACAGACACAATACACCCATGAAGAGCCACAAAGAGAAAAAACCACAGAAAGATGCATAATGACTACAAATAGACAATAAATGACTCGAAAAAGGCACAAAATGACTGTAATAAGAGGTAAAGCGACTGCAAAAAGAGGCAAAACAAACAGTCTGAGTGTTTTGCTCCTATATAAGTGAGATAGTGGGACCATATCGGTGCCAAGGGGACCCACTGAATCTGTTTACTGCTGAGCTCCATCAGTCGCAGTTATAACACATCACTTGTATCAATTCACACATATTGCTCTAGAGAAATTGGCATTCTATGGTTTCTGAGATCTGGGGACTTTGGTAATGAGTATTCACATCAGTGCATGAGAGTATCAGTATTTTTACTGATACATCAGAAAGAGACAAAGGTGTGCTTGTTTCACACTCTATTAGACAAAACACAAACTGGAACACAACTAAAATCAACCTCTTTTTTTTCCTTTGGCCCTCACTATGAACAATGATGAATAATAATACTAATGAATAATAATAATAACAAATAATTAAAGGAGGTGTGAAAACAACTTTAGAGGGATCTTGGTTGACGTGCAGTGTAATCAGCAGCTCCTTGGCACGCTCTTTATTTTCCTTGTCAGTTTCTGTTAGTGAAAGTATATTCTGACCTGTTTTGTCCAGCAGAGGACCATGTTTACTGCAAACTGCTGATGAACCCTGGAAAAAGCAAACACTTTTTCTTCGAGTGGGAACATGAAATCCTGTTGAAAATCAGTTGAAAGTGTTTCTTCTCCTTTTATGAAATTGGATGTTGTTTTTGCTAAATTATGTAGAAACAAAACTGATGAGCCTTGAGCATAAGTTAAGACTTTATTTAGTATTTTTGCACAACAAACTCTTAAAAACACTCATTTTCCTAATTGAAAACAAGGCAGTCGTTTGTTTTGCAGGGTTGAAAGTAAAGCTTTTCTACCTTCCATGACAACAGCACATATGTTTGTGTGTTTTTTAATGGGTTTTTTTTTTATGACAGGAGAAATCCGACCTCTAAGTGGAGTTCATTAATATTCCTAATGGCAGCTCCATTGTCTTGATTGCCTGACCTGGTGGATGAGTGCAGGCCCCTGGAGCTCAGCGAGAGCATGGCCTTAACCATGCAAGTCACAATGCCACTAAGTATACACTCCACATGTTCACACACACACACACACAATCAGAGCCGCCGATTCCACCGCTGCAATTATCAAAGTGCCCCTCAACCTCCAAATTGAGGAATACATCTTAATTCAGTCAAATGGCATTTCAGTGACAGAGGCTCGAGCTGTGCCAGATTATGGATTAAAGTAATCCCACTGGACCTGGCAGAGAGGGAGGGAGGGTGTGTTTGGGTACAAGAGGAGGAGTTTTCAATCATTCATTGAAGCAAACGTGGCTGGGGGCTGGGACCAGTAAACAAAACAATCACAAAAACAGGCTTAGGATTGTTGCTGATGCTGCTTCTTTCCTGTCAGACAAGAATAGATTGGCAACCTGCTACTGAAAATGATAGTCAGACTAATCCATTCACACAATATCCCAAACAAATTCCTCCATCCAACATCCATCCTTGCTGTGTCCTCCCTGCTAAAGGAAGTGGATAAATTACTGAATATTTACAATATACTGTAGATATCGTGCCTAAAAAGTAGAAAATACATGATATAGTAAAAAAACTGATGAATGCAAAATCCAGCATAATATTTATTTATTTATTAATTGTAAATTTCTTACAATAGAATTTTACAAATATTTCTAACCCATGTCAACATGTTCTTACTCCCAATTCATCAAATACAGCAGCCAACGCTTCCCCATGTGTCAGTTTTGCCAGTGCAGGGCTCCTCATGTTAGCAATAACAAATATGCACAAATACGGACTTTCAAAGATTTTGTGGCATTAGCTGTGACTTGCGGATTGCAAACACCTTGCCTCACTCTCCCCTTCCAGGTGTGTAGGAGAAACTATAATAGCCAAGAAACTCGCCAAAGGCCCTCTCCAGATCTAGTGTTTGATTTGTCCCTTCTGGGCGACTGCAGAGACATGGCGGCTTAACATCGCACACCCCGTGGAAGAAAAAATGTTGGGATACTGTGTAAAACATAAATAAAAACAGAGTGCAATGATGCACTTTTCAGCCTATATTAATTTGAATACAGTAAAAAGACAAGATATTTAGTGTTCAAAATGAACTAATAAACTTTATTGTTTTTTTTTTTACAAATATACACTCAATCTGAATTAGATGCCTGCAACATGTTCCAAAAAAGTTGCGACAGGAGCAACAAAAGACTGTGAAAGTTTTGGAATGTACAAAAAACACTTGTTTGGAGCATTCGACAGGTAAACAGCTTAATTAGTAACAGGTGACAGTATCATGGTTGGGCTGATGTGATGGATCAGTGTGGTAAACATACTCCTGTCATATTATATTTACATTATAAAACAGAATTATTTTATACAACGTTCACAGTGAAGAAACAACACGTACGAATCTCGCAAGAGGTTTTCAAATCTAAGTAGCCATCTAGACGCGACCAGCTGTTTCTGTGGAATCTGCTGTCACGTCAGCATTAAACAAACTATCAGCAAAAACTATATTTTCTATAAAATACAAACTAACAGCTGCACTCAGACCTTCTGTTGATATGACAGATGTGTTTGCCAACATGTGTTTTGCTAACCTATGCCATACCTTTCGTTGCTCTGACATTTCGTTGCACGTCTATCCAATTGCGTCCCGAGACATTTTGCTCTGCACCCGTTGATAACGCCCCTCGGAAATCAAAAATGAACTGAGAGGTGTTGCCAGACTACTGACCATTTATCAGCCAGATTTAAATGATCCATGTTAAATACAGTTTCTGCTCTCAGTTACATCCATTCAGTCATGCAGGCTGGTAGTAGAACAGCAATGCCAAGTACATAATTTTGTGTTATTTATGACTATTTGTCAGGTATTGGGTATTATTATATATTTTGCAGCACAATCCTGCAGATTCATATGAACTTTCATATGACAAAGATGCTCCGCCTCCACCTGTGTGTCAGGCCCCGTCACAGAATCAGCCAGTGTATCTTTAAATTGTATCATTGTCTCTCAGTCTGGTTGTCTGTGTAGCTCTCTCTCTCTGTCTCTCTGTGGACAGGCTTCAGACTGTCACATGTCACATTACATCACTGTCTCCTCCTCTGTGTCCCACTTACAATAACATCCTCCCACCTCCTCTTTTCATTCATATCTGTCTGTCCAGGTTTCTGTCTCCTCTTTCACTGTCTACCTGCCTCTCTGTCTGTCCCGTCACTACATTTGAACTTGATTGTTGTTTTAATGGTATGACAGGAGGATCTAGTTGACATATATTGAGTTTAATGACTGGAGTGTTTTTGATGATTGCCACATAATATTGTCAGGGCTCCTCAGTTGTCTAGTTGGTTCTTCCAGTCCTCACATCTCAGTCTTCAGAAATGACTTAGAGGCAGGCGGCCAGATGTGAGATGTGGCCGCCTGCCAGCCTGTCAAACTGTCTGATGGAAGTTGAGATTCACCCAGTCAGAGGTGGGGGTTTGGGAGCACTGATATGATGGAGAGACACTAAGATAGAGAGGGTTCCCTCTGTGGAATGTTAGCATACGATGAAAAGAACAACTCCAGATATGGAAAACATTAGTGGTGGATGTAGCACCTCTAAATGTAGCTGGGTCTTCTATTTCGGTTCTTTTTTGCCAGAGTCAGACTGTTTGCAGGGCACAGCGTGGAATATTCTGGCTTTTAGATTGGGGGTAACAAAGAGGTGAGTGAAACAGCAAGATCACACAGATGAGTGCTGAGGAGTCGTAGCCTCTCGCATCTGCCCTCACACTTAGCTTGCTTGCCCAGCCGACCGGTGGAAGAGATGTAGTTGTTTCCATGCTGGTCACAACCTTTTTCTATCTTCAGCTCACCGCTTCCTCTTCTATCCTTAGCACCTTGATTCCACTGGGCATGGCTTATGATGTTACGTCTGTCTTCCACACGGCTTCATACCCCACCAGGAGCCTTTAAGAGACAGTGTTTTGTTTTTAACTTTGTTGATCTGGACATTTTTCCTTGATTGTTGTGTTCTAATGTGGGTAAGAAGGCCAGGCTAGTAGTTAAATGGTTTCTTTTTGTGTATGTGTTGCAATCAGGAGTCTTCAAATGGTGTTTTATTTTAAATAACTGACCGGCTTCTCTATGCCATTCCTGTGTCTGCTTGTTCTGCTGGTCATGTCTAGATGGGAACCCCAGACCTGCACAAGACCTTGTCAGAGTGATCATGTTAGGTAGTCTGGCATCAACGGACTGATGTGCACAGACCAAAATACATCTGGATGCAGTTGAATGGACCTTCAACCAGTCAGAGCAACAAAATGTGTGAAGTAGCAGAGCTTTGTATGTTTTCAAAATGGCGGCGCCTGGTTGCAATCTTTCTCATATCACAGCTAAACAGTACATAAATCTGAAAAAAATATGAGGTGAGAAATAGGTAATGCAGTAACAAAATCTTGATTCATCATTGATCAGCGCTGCCCGGCTTGACAGTTAAATCTGTCGGGAACTTGACATGTTGCACTAGATGGACCTACTGACTGGACACAACTGGAGAGACCTACAACCAATTAAAGCAGCGAAACATGTGACATGTGGCTTTTCAAATCTGGACAGGTGACGCTCCTCTGTCAATCATTATATAAAACCCACCCCATATTAAATAGACAGCTTACGATTGGCCCAACTAGATCCAGGGCTGGTGGAATTCTGTCTGACTGGGAGGTAGGCACGATGTATCTGCCAGAGCAAATGAAAACATGACTCAGCAGATTTGTCTGGTTCCAAGGCTACATGTTAAGCCAAACCATGATCTTCCCCTAACCTTTATCAAGTGTGTTTTTTCCACAAACATACACAGATCTTAACCACTGTATTGTCACATTATAAAACGTAATTTTTTTTGGACAATGTTCACAATGAAGAAACAAGAGGTATAAATCTCACTAGAGTTTTGGAAATCTAGGGTTCTGTCATGAATCTCTGCATCTCTTAGTTTGTTTTCTATCTGGGTTTTGTTTTCATGTCTTATCACTAACTCTCCTGTCATTTCAGATCCCACCTCCCTCTCAGCCCATGTAATCTGCTCATTATCTTCACATGGTTTTCCCTGCCCATCTCCTCACCTTTGGCTCATTCCCTTATCAGCCCCGCAGTATACCAGTCCGCTTTTCTCTTGAGCCACAATCTTTTCCTAACTCAAAACACTGCCTAAACTTAACCAAGTAACTTTGTGTCTAAACATAAAATTATGACTATTTTGCAACTTAAACCATCTGTGTAATTTCACATGAGTTATGTCATGTGACCTACGTAACGTAGTTAAGGTCCAGTAAGCCTGTCGCTGTTGGTACTCTCCTGTTACATACATGAACTTAGGCTACTTATTTTAACACAAACCATGATGAAGCTAACTTAGTAGTTTTTGCGCCTTTATTTTGAAAGTCTGCCTAGTTGCAAAATGAGAAAGAGTGGGTGGAGCATTCACCATTTTATCATGTTCACCATCACTTTGGTTCAGTCAACATTTCAAGGCTTCATCATGCCCTCCTTTTTCAGTTATTGATGGTTAAAACAGTTTGGCCAATTTAATCCTGTTGCTCTGTTGGGGGAGGATACTGCAGTCAAGGGGCGGATCCTGAGAGAATATTAATAACTCTGAGGCCCTCCCCAGAGTTATTCCATACTGTCCCTCATCCTCGTCCACCCCTGCTGTACTGCTTCTCCCTTCTGGTCATTCTTAGCTCTCTCTTTCCTCTCTCTTCATCTGACACCTCTTCACCTCTCTCGCCCATCCTGTCCTGGCAGCTTGGCCTGGATGCTGACAGGGCCTCGGGGTTGCTGGTTCAGTCCTCCACACAGACAGGAGAGAGATATTTTGCAAGATACGATGTTTTGACGGTGATGAATAAATGCATAGAGAGTGAATTTGTTGGGGCTATGTGTATATGTGTGAGTGTGTGCAAGTGTATGTTATAAAAAGAATACATAAAATTCAAATTTAGTCTTGCGCAATCGGACTGCACAATTTTTTTTATCAACACAAACACCCTCCTCCCTCCTTCCTGCCTGCATTTGTTTCATTATCTTAACACACACTTTTGGAATCACAGGAGAACAATTAGCAGTGATGGAGCCACCACCTGACATTATAAATAACTAACTTGCTCTGTGACAGTAAGCAGTTGAGTATCTGACCTCAAAGAGTGTGTGCAAACAAGCATACACACACACACACACTGCCTCATCATAACCTCATTTCTTTCTACACAACAGCAAAGCTCTCCGACAGCAAGTGTTGAATTCAAATGGAGCCCAATGGCAACAATCTTAAAGGGCAAACGAGTGGCAGGCAGAGAAAACATTAGCAGCAGTTGAAAGGCATTTAGAAGCTTTGAAGGCTTGGCTGAATTAAAAGGGGATAATGAATTTCAAATGGCTGTTTATTTGTGGCTGCAGTGGGTGCAGTGAGTCGAGGCGCCACTAGGGGGTTGTGAAAACCGCGCTGGAGAAATCAGCTGAGTGTTTTCTGTCTGTGAGAGTGTGTCGTGGGTGCTGCTAGTCAAGCAGATCCAGGGTCAGCAGGATGGAAGAGTAGTCTGTCGGATCAGGATGGAGGCGCTCGACTCAGAGCAGCCTGCACATGAAAAGTCCTCGGAGATGCAAAGGATGCATCCTGTTCTTAGCTGTGGGGGAGTTTGGAGCGAAAAGCTGGAGTGGGGCTCCACAGCAGCAGCAGCAGCAGCAGCATGTGAGCCAACAGAGGCTTCAGAGGAGGAGCAGCGCTGCAGCACAGAGAAGAACAACAGCACCTGGCCTGGAGACAGATTTCAGTTTGCCGGGTCTTTTACTGATTTCAAACAAATTAAGTAAATGAAAATGTCAAATATCCACCTTTCTTTCAGTGCTGGATCTAGCCATCAGACCATCAGGGTTCCTTTAAAAAATGTATTCTGATATAATTTCTAATTACTGTCTGTAAACCTGAATACGTTTCCAGTACTCAGAAAACATTAAGTCACCACAATTTATTTTTTTAGTTCATAAACTCAAAAGTTGTAGGTTTTCAGAGCTTAAATATTTGGAGTTAGTGTTACATGTATGCTAAAATTTATTGATTAAGCCAATTTAAATGTTTTCAGTAAATGCAAGCCTCTCATTGCAATAAGTAAATCAAAACTGATGATAACAAAGATATATAAAATGCATTTAAAAAACATCATTTCATGTTCAGTAAGGTCCATGTTAATTAAAAATAATGAGTTTCATGTCCACGAAAGAACGAAAATTCTACTGGTACTCAACATGTTTAAGTTAGCAGAACTTTAGCCACTCCCTCTCCAGTGACATGTTATGAACCGTAAAAGCACCTGGAGGCTGGAGGCAGTGTTTTGTCATTTTGGGCTGGTGTTACATAAATAAAATTTGACACTACCCTTCAGCATCACAAGGATGCAGTGTTAGCTAGTTAGGTAGGAATGTTTCCCCCAGTATCCAGTTTGATGTAACGTCGGCCGGTCATATCAACTTGTCAAAATTCGAAAAAAAATGTTGAAAACGTTGCATTTAGAGCAGTCTGAAACCTGAGCGTTTTGCTCACACAGGCAACATTTACATACATTTGCCTCATTATTTGACACTTTGGCCATCCAACATTTAAACATTTCATATATGAGAAAAAAAGTATAATAGAACCCTGTTAAATGTTATCAAAAAGGGATTAACACTGCTGTCAAAGCAAAGAATTATGGTTCCCTGGGGGCTCTTACATTCTTACCGTTCTCGGTTTGGGATCCTTCTTCTTTCAAGGGAGGATGGGGAGCCAGAGATCATGATGGATTTCTGTGTTTATTGTTTTACATCCTGCTACACAGCAGCTTTTCACCATTTTCCTGTTTCTCTCATTATACATCATGATCTTTGCCTAAAAGGAAGTGCGGCCTTGGCGACTGGGGGTTGAAGACGTATGGCCGGTCTGATGGATATCCATGCTATTGCTCTCCATGCTAATGATGCTGACCAATCTGGTTGCCATGGTAATGGATTACGAATGATTATTAACCGCACCCCCATTCTCTGTTGAGAGAGAACATTCACCCGAGAACATCAGCTAACACTGCCTGGAGTGGGCCTTTAATTAGTGTCATTGCTACACCTGTGTTTACACATCTATTTCATGTCAAAATGGCTGCCAAGAAGATCTATTCCTGGAGTCTGATCATCACTGTACGGTTATCACGCAGCCAAGAAACAGTCCTGCTCATAACACAGTAGAAAATCAACTTGCACATTTCAGACTTCTGTTTTTGTATGATTGAAACAAACAAGATATAAAGAGTTAATGTTTCTGATGTTTATGCTAAGCTAATAAGCAGGTGCTGGCTCAAGCTCATATTGAAAGGACTGAAAAAAGGGATATTGATCACCTCATCATTTCTCTTGTTTAAATCCGACGGAATGTCAGGATCTGTTAATTAACATTCTGTGTTCCTCTACACAACCAAAAGGTCTCACACAGTCAAAATTCATGTATAAATCCTGACTTTCATCAGAGCTCTTTAAAAAAAATATTTCCCGGTTTCGTCTGAAAAGTTTTCTCTGTCATGTAAAGTTTATGACAGCTTTTAGTTTTAATGCTTAAATATTAACAATATTTGCTGCAGTGGGGACAAAATTAAAAACGGCCTCTCTGATCTTTTAAATGATGCTGAGCAGCTCAGGCTTTCTAGGTGATTTTATTGTATTGATATGTGAGTGTTTTCTTTCAAGATTTACTTTAATGATCAAAGAGGCTGCTTTCAGTGATGTTTGCACGTGCACTGTAATGTCACAGCAGTCACTTCTGTGCCTCGGATCGTGCGTAAAACACACATTCAGTTAGGACAGGGGGAGACGCTCCATCCTGTTTCACCCACCAGCAGCCCATCAAATCATAATGTTAATTTTTATGTGCTGTTCTGACAAACCTGTGGTTTTAACCACAGTGCTCTGAATTTGTGGGTCAGTCTCTCTGTTCACTTCTCCAACCTGCCGAATCTGTCATTTAAATAGCGGTGCACCTGAGGCAGGCGTATCTAATTCTTAAAGGGAATGGTTTGTTAAATGATTGGTTTCATTCATGTTATGCCCAAAACTGGCCAGATTATGTTAGATTGTGTTTAAATAGTAAAGTGGAGTTGAACACACCCTAAATGCATGTGTGCCATGCACTTAAGACCATGCAGTATAGATCGTCTAAATAGGACCCATAGTATATAAGATCCACATGTCTGCCTACATTAATATCAAAACAATACTCAGCACATATTGTTTAATATAAGTGAAAATGACATATATAACTTTTATATTCCTGTGCACTAGTTTCCTATATTAAGATCTGTATATCCATACATTCATAACAGTTACCGATATGAACACATAAAGTCACATGTCAAATAAGTATGTGTTTATAGCGTATAGTTATGTAGAGTAGGTCTCATTCAAGCTGCTTATAGTATGTCAGAAAAATACATATGCATTTATAAAATGAAATATGTATTCCGAGCAATATTTCTGCTACATAAAAATACATGATCGGATAAATATATGTGCCATATACTTATATTCCATTATTTATTACCCATGGTAGTATGGCCCCGACTGGATTTTCTTATGGGGCTGTTATGTCAGTTTAGTGATTTATTTATAATTTTAAAATACTGTAAAATATGTGAACATGTCAATACAAGATGCACTTTGCTATGAATTCTAAGTAGGATACTGCTGGTATAGAGTTTCACTTATAGGCATGCTGCCAATTCTAAAATTCAGTTTACAATTAAATGGACAGAACAGATGCCCCTGAGCCCCGTATAGCATAAATGAATGTTTTTCTTGAAATATAATTGTTTTTGTAATGGCTTTCTGTTTGCCTGTCGATGATGAGCAAGTTCAGGTCAGAGTTTTTTTCTCCTTTTTGTTTACTACATCAGCACTAAGAAGAGAATTAGCAGTGAGAAATATTAAAGTCCGTGCAGCAGATCCTACTGTTTTCTGTTTTTGGCTGCAGGTTTTACAGTTAAAATACTCCCACAGTGCTCCTGGTTTCTTTTGAGCTACTGCTGAAAAGCAGAAATGTTCCAACATGAAATGTTGCTTTACACTGCAGAGGTGATAAGTGGTCCAGCTCTGCGTGCCACAGCCATGACACTGAAATTGTTGGATACAACCTTGAGTGAAAAATGCCTCCTCAATCACAGTCACACTCTGTTCTGCTACACTGAGGGTGAAGAGTAGAGAGGAAAAACATGGAAAAAATGTTTTTACACAGAAATGGGCTTTCTCAGTTCTCTGAGAAAAGAAAGGATTTAAGATGTGTAAGACTGGATCTTTATTGATTGCCATGCAGAAACTGGGTGAGAATAATGTAATACATTTGACTCTGAAACACTTCTTACTGTGTTTTCACAGCATTTGAAACACAGCAAGAGCATTTTGCTTTTGTTGAATGTTGAGCAATCCTGGGTCTGTATAATGTTGGTGTGTCAAACTAAGATATAAATTAAAATGTATGTATCTATATCTTCTGAACACACACACATATTGTAAATGGATGGCATCATTTCTGGAGGAGCCTGCATTATCTTGTGTTATTTATTGGTTTAGCTTTAAAGTCAAGTCAAGTCAAGTCAAGTCAAGTCAAATTTTATTTATATAGCGCCAATTCACAACAAAGTTGTCTCAAGACACTTTACATATAAACAGGTCAGGTGACGTAGTATAAAGAGCCACAAAGTTCACACACGGAGGAGGTGAATGGATGGATGAATGGGTCAAACAAACATATCTAAGAAGTAGAAACTGTTTGGAAAAGGGCAGACACTTTTAAAAAACACTTGGCAAGTAAGGAAACATCCACGGTGTGTTTGGCAGCCCAGGACTGAGGGTGCTGGAGAGAGGTTGTGGATGACCTGTACTTCATTAGGGTTAGAAAGGATTTAAGTCAAATGTACATCCATCAACTATTCACTATATATGTTGAATTGTAGGCAAATGTCATATTTTGTAAAAGGCTGACCTGTTGTGCTCCGACTAAAAGACTCTCTCTCCTTAATTGTTAAGATTTTCTTATCTGTAAGTGTACCTATTTCATATTAATTAAAACTGAAGAGTTCTCCATAAAGTGTGTTAGGTATTATTAGGAAATTATTATGAAACAATGGACCTATTAAATAAAGCCTTACTAGTGCTGAACTTCACCTGTTGTAATGCTAAGGGTTTGTCTGTACTGATAGCAGGTTTTATGATCAAAAGCAACTCTGCAGTACATACTGTACTCACTGTATGTAAGTATAGTTTGTCCTGCTGACCTCTGAAATAGCCTCAGTATTGATTAAAGAAATAAAAATAAAAAAAACATATGTAACAACAGAGCAGCCAAAGATGAGAGAGAAACGGTGATCTGTAAGAGTGAGGTGGAGACAGCTGGGAGGATGACAAAGACAGAATCATACAGTTAGAAATAAATAGATCGTGCAGACATAGAATAGAAGAAGAGAGTGGAAAAGAGAACAAGAGCAGATACTGGAAAAAAAAAAAAATCAGCATTCGGGAACACAGAGGAAAGAAACACAAGTAGAAATCCAACAAGAACATTGTCAAGCTGCTGCATAATCCATACTTTTATTATTATTAACCATTAAAACCTTAATTTAAAGGTGTCCTGGTGGCTTTCTTGGTGGAGCGTGCAGTTCCAGTCTGCAGCCCTTTGTTGTCCTGTCCCCTCCCAAGCTTAATCACCCCAATTTTTGTCAGTTTTGTACTATTTTGTTTAAGTTCTGCTTGTGTTCTGACTACTTTTTAGATTTGAGAAGATCTCACTCATTGATTATGCTAGTAAAGAAATTAAACAATCCCTGCCGTTGATAGAAAATGTAGTTTTTGAACAAGCATTGTCTTCTCACCGTTTATTCATAAATCCATCCTTCTCATACTGAAACATAGTATGGGTGAGTACATTTTTTGTAAAATCCTAACGTGTACAATCTCACAAGAAGACAGCAAAGAGGGTCTCTTGGTTGAAGGTTTAAGATGCTGACCATGTAACTGCAACATACCTGGGGACTAACATTGAATTAAAGATCATGTAAAGCAACAGAAATTGTTGCTTGTTGTTGCGACACAGAAACAGTGTTATTAACTGCCCAGTCACATTTAAATGATTAAAAAGTTATACAAGCATATAAGATTAGGTCTCAAAATCATGAAAAAAAGAGCAGTTTTCTCTGCTCTACATGTCCGCTCCACTGTCTCAGTGTCAAACACCACTCCAACCTGAAAACAACCTGAAACACGGACACTCTGCCTAGCGGCTTTATTGGACATGTACAGACATGTCTGAGCCACCAGAGCCAGAGGATGGTGACAGGATGGTAACTTTTTTTCCATATGTGTCAGGTTGTTGGAACTGAAGTGAGCTGAAGTAAACTGTTGGGCTGATTTGGAGTGAGACAGTCGCTGATGGTACATCTATAACTGACCATTAGGGAGGGTGAGAGAAGGGGAGGCAACGCCGTTCATGAGTCATTTCATTGGGCTTATATAGTGTTGGGGGACCATGGCTCTGGCACGTCACAATCTAGGTCTCAGTCATTTCACTTGTTTTCAGGAACTATTTTCTCATATTTAATATGTGTGGAGGAAAAACTCTGAATTCCCTTTACACAGACTTTACGTAAAAAAAAACATTCATGCATTCATGATCTGTCCTATAATATACTGTAGTTGCTATTTGAAATGTTCTGATATCAATTTTCCTCCCTGATACCAATTTGACACTGATATTCGCCAATGCAGAGTATCAATCCAAAGGAGCCTTGATTTGGGATTAATAAACTATGTGGTATTGGATCCGTGCATAGACCTGTGTACTGGCCAATAGTCAGTATGGCCGTATCAGAGGAATTTTCCAATACTGGTATTGAAATCAGAACAGCCCTAGTTGCCATGCACAGAGTGTACAGAGTGTAGTGTAAAATACAAAAAAAAACTTTGGTATTAGACATAAAAAATAATGAAATAAAATAAAGTTAAAAAAGTAACAGACACCAAACAATAATCTGGGACTTTGCAGAACTATCTAGGTATCAACATTCTTGACTCAGATAAAAGGGTCGGGCTGCTAGCAGTAAACTCTTCAAATCACTCTGAATGTCGTCAGTGTCTCTGATTTAGTGGCTTATGAATCTGATAAATGGCCATGTGACCTGAACATTAACTTAGGCTGCGGCACTCTGAATAACCAGTGTTACTGTATTGAAAGCACTGACAACATCAACAACATACACAAAAAACATCTCATAATAAATTAAATTGAATGGTAAAAGTTCCAATTTCAACGTGTCCAAGGACATGCAAACATCATATTTCGATGCTGAGTTTAAATACACAGTCACATTCAGACAGACATACACAGACTCCCTCCAACAGCAGACAAAGAGAAGAAATCACTCTCCTTGGCATCTAATTCTGCTCTTGGAGTATTACACAGATTAGTATATCTTTCATATGAACAAAGGCCTGTCTTTCAGACTGCAGCTTCACTTTCCTAAACCGTGGAAGCCAGCGTCCCTGCCTCTAATATCATTTGACAGAAAAACTTCTGAACCTGCATTTCTGGGTACAAAGCCGAGAGATGACTAATGACTGACAAGACGCTATTAAACTGGAAAATGTATTTTCCGGAGAAAGCAAATGGTTGGATTTCTAAGCTGTAAAATTGGGAGCAGAAGGAGGACTATGGATTCTAGCAGCAGTTTAAAGAGAGCTATCAGTGCTTTTAAGGACAAAAACAGATGGAGGAAAGGACGGAAGAAAGGAGAAGGAGGTAAACCTGTGGATAGAAATGTCCCTGGATCAAATATTTGCCACCAATGCTGCTTGTTCAGACTGGACATCTGGGACCAAATTGGAGCCATGACTAATGGCTAGTCATAGGTCACCAGACATTCAGGGAACAGGAAACGTTGGTCCTAAGTGCTCATCCATCTAGATATGATGTCTAAAAAGAATTGTGGTCATGCTTGCTATAGTTTCTTTGTGATGCTTTATTAATTAATGGATAACATCAAGACATCAGGAGGCTGCACACAGTCACAGTCACTGCACCTGGCTGTTAAAAAAAGTTCCAGCATGTGACTCTGTCTAAAACCACAACCTGCCCTTTTTACTTACTTTTTTCTGTCTGTGTTCAGATTAAACAAACAAGATACTATACAATGTATTAATTAGGGAGCTTTAGTGGTGGTGGTAGGTGTATTTTTGAACTTTGCCCAAAGTCCAATTGGCCAACATGTCCTCAAAGACCAGATATGTTGTCATATGTTGTTGCCCAGTGACTCTCACCAAGATTTATATACTGTTGGAGAGTACCAACAGGCATACCAGACCTTTATTGTCATGTGTTAATGCAAATGAGTTGCGGTTTTGTTTAGGTTTAGGCCCCAAAACTACTTGGCTTTTCATTTGGGTTAAAATAAAAATATTGCATACGTTAAGGTATGCTAAGTACGTGCTATAGTTTCATATAATTCCTATGTTAGGTTGGAAAAGTTGGAAAACCAAGATGGGCACTTCCAGGAAATTATTATTATTGTGCTTACTCTTATGCTGTATCTTGCGTATGCCAAAACCATAGCAACATGTCCTTAAAAGTTGGACTACTTTGTGTATGACTGGTTTAATCGGACAGAAATGACAGAAGTGCTAATAAACAGTATGTTACAAGAGCATTAGTGTACTATTAATGTGCTATGAAGCCATGTGGATTGGGGTTGGTGAGATTCTTTCAAGTCTCCTAGTCAAAACTGTTTCTTCAGGGGGAGCTCCAATTGAAATTCCCCACTGAAAATCAGAAATTCCGACTTCCCAGTTTAAATGGATTGCACTATAATTTAAGGAAGCTTACATAGTTATAAGTTAAAAGTCAACATTGACCTTTGGTTTCACATGGGACACGAAGAGTGGTCTCTGAAGGTCAGGGTATGTTTTACTCATCCATCCATCCCAACTTCTTCTTCCTTTGCTCCCATCATAATTACTACAGCCACTAGAAGTCGTTACAAGCTGCTTGTACAGATGACCTATATGGACAGTTTTCTGGTGAGGACAGCCTGAGCTAGCTGTTGCTGTTAATTTGTAAGAGACTGTGCTCCAAAAAAGTACAGTCTCAACAAAGATCTGTCCTGCATTAGCAAATTCAATATCCCTGTCTTTTGGAGGGACCATATGTCAAAATCTAGTTTCAAGACCTTTCTTTTAATATGATATAATATCACAAAAACTATTGCACACATTTGCTACTTATTGCTGGATAAATTTCTCAATCAGGTCATCACAAACTGAATGACAGGGACACATAAAACATAGTAGCAGCTCCATTAGGAGGTCTCTGCAGGTGACAGGTACAGCAGAATGTTGTAAGTGTTGTAAGTTACAGGCAGAGAGTCAAAAAAGGTCGATAAGGGTCCATCAGCAAATTTACCAAGGTAATTAAGGTCCACTGACATGCTGTTTCTGGAACTTTCAACCACATCTCACAGTCTTTCTCAGCAGAAAGAGTTTGCTCAGTTGTCATGGAGGTACCTCAGTTGTCATCATCTGACTTAAATACAAGTAGGGCCTTTGGGTATGAACACCTTGGTCACAGGATACAGCGGAACATCTCCATGACAACCGATCAAACTGCATCTGCCGAAGGAGGACATGAGATGCATTTTAAAGTTTCCAAAAAAGCAAATATCTTTTTTTTTTTCAAAAAGGTTTTTGAATGACAGAATGGATAGTAATTATTTATCACCTCCAGGTTTAGCGTCTGTAGTCAAGGCCAACTGGAAAATGTTTGTAAGGCAATCTAAAGGTCACATTAGTATTAGAATTAGTTTGAACCACAGAGCTTGAGCACAAATAAACGGCTTATGATGGCACAGCATCCAAGAAAAATGCCTATAACCAGATGTAAGAGATCACATTTTCTTTCATAAGTTGCGACAAATTACCTGACAGTGTTCCCAACATGGCTGCACCAGCGGGACAAAAGGATTTGTGACACCTACAAGATTCCTCTGTGCACTACATGCAAGTCTTAATTGTTTTTTGGCTGCCTGACTAACACTCTTAAGTTTATAAGAAGGTAAAGCTGTGCTGTGCTGAGCTGCTTGCTTCTATCCTGCAGCTTTTTCTCTCTTTCATCTTCTCTCTGCCTGCTTGTCCTTTCAGCACACACACACACACAAACACATACACACACACACACACACACACACACACACACAAATGGGATGCAAACAATGTGAGTCCAGGTCATAAATGTTGCATTTCATTCTCTCTTCTGAGATTTGAAGCAATGTTTTGTTAGAGTGCTTTTCTGTTGTCTTTTGTTTTCGAGTGGGTGCCTGAGTGCCTCAGGGTTGTCCCTATGTGTGTGCATGTATGTGTGTGTATGTGTGCATGTGTGTTTCATAGAGATGTTTGGGTAAAAGGTTGAGTGCAGGAAGACTGCTTTACAGAGAAATACAACTCTGGTGAGATGCAGTCCATGGACTCCCCGCCACCTTATCAGAACAGCACAAACCCTGCCTTGTATGAGTCTGTCGTCTACATCCCGCTTGTTTTCCTTCCTCTTTTTCCTTTCCTGCTCTTTATCTTCCATTCCTTCCCCGCCCTGCGATCCTTGTAGAGGGGGAGTACAGACAGTACAGAGAGCAGTTTGATCTTCTCTGCAGAGCTCTGCAGTGTTCTTGGCATTGTTTGACATGGGCTGGTCTCTGGATGGGACAGATGGCATCGGCTCCAGCTTTGGATGGAAGCTCAAATGCCAGCGGGCATCAGCATAAATACAGGCTTCACAAATCTACATTCCACACTTCATTTCAAACCTTTTTACCTGGAATTGAATCTGACAGACATTTAAGATGAAGGTGACATTTTAACATACGGTCATTTCTACCCAAAATAAGTTAAACTGGGGCTGGATTTCTTAAATTTGAGACTGCATTTCCCATCAAGCCTATTGCTTTTAGTCTTTTTCCACTTATTACTGTTATTGGATTTATGGAAAACACTGTCATGGACCAGAGGGATGATGTTCTACGTATACGGACAGACAAATCCAGTAGGAGGAGCTGGAGAAAATGGAATGAACTTTGTTCATTTTGGCAAAAAAATAAAGGTTTCAACCCCCTTTTTGAAGTAAGAACAGCTAGCCTGGCTCTGCCCAAAGTTAAAAAATAAACCAATATCTCTAAAGCATCTGAGTGAAATGTTGCCAGAAACTATTTTTTAGCATGTGGCTAACGTTGTCTAATGATTGAAGTTTGGTTAGCTTTAAGCACCAAAACAACTTGGTTAGGCTTAGGAAAAGATTGTGGTTCAACTATAACTATGTTGCACCAAGTAAGTCACATGATGTTACCCATGTGATGCACGTAACATTATGTGTCTTCAAACTTTAGATAGTGATGACTTTAAGTTTCACAATACAATATGAGGCATATCAGTTGTAGTGCTAAAAGTTGCTCCTTAGTCTGATGGTGTTTCCAAACCTAAAGTCCGAAACAAGGTTCACGATTTTGTTATGTTGTATACATCTGTTATACTATACATAACATTCCTCACATCATGACCAAAAGAACAAGATCATGGAAACAAGCGGCTGAAATTAGTTTTTTTTTAGGAGGGTGGCTCGCATCCCCCTTAGGGGATGCATAGAAAGGAGCTAATTGAGGTGGTTCAGGCATTTCATAAGGATGCCACCTGGTTGCCTCCCTAGGGAGGTGTTCCAGACAGGCCAGCTGGGAGGAGGCCATGGGGCAGACCGAGGACTAGGTGGAGGGATTATATCTCAACCCTGGCCCGGGAACGCCTCGGAATTCCACAGTCAGAGCTGGTTAATGTAGCCGGGGAAAGGGATTTCTAGGATCCCCTGTTGGAACTGTTACCTCTGCAACCTGACTTCGGATAAGCAGTTGAAGATGGACAAAGATACATCCTGTGATTCCTTCCTGTGATTTGTCTGAAAGTCTGACCCCTCTAAAAAAGTGTTTCACATTAGAAACTAGCTGAACTATGGTTCAGTTTGGTCCACCTCTGATCCACCACCTCCTTCTGTCAGACCAAGGATTGGCTGCATGGACCAGGCCATGTTCTGGGGGAAGTTCCACAACTGTGATCCATTTGGTTCTGATCAAAATGGAGGATCAAAAGACAGACCACACAGTCAGAGCCCACATCACGTTTAATACACACATTTTTAAACCCCATTTTAAAACAGCCAATTAATAAGGATTCATTTGGCTCACCAACACATCCAGACAGTCCAATAACTATGTAGATAGTAGTTTGCACTCTGCTGCTTGGACACCAGTAGAATTAAGTTTTCAGAGCTGATCAACTAATATCTCATCTATTTTCTGAATTTGTCAAACCAAAATTGCTCTTCAGACCCTAACTTGTTCGACAGATCACTAAGTGCACATTAAAATTAAAATCGGTGCTATATGTAGAATCATCACATCAAAGTCTGATGATTTGTCAGCTGGAAAAAAAGAAATCAAATGCTGATGGTATTTGATGTCAGATCTGCCTAACAAGTCCATATTTGACTTTGTTCTTTGATCTATCTGGCTAATTTAATGGACTTTATTCCACCTGTGTATTGATGAATATTTTATTTCACATAACAAGGTGGTTCAGTCACGAATCATGATGTCATCCATGGTAATGGGGTCAGTTTCCCTTTTCTCTTAGTTTGGGAGTTCATTCAGTTCTTCTAAATGTTGATATGAAAAGGTCTCATGAGGACATGTTAAGTGCTGTTTTAGAAGGACTACTAGTGGTAAGATACAACTGAGGGTGGGTTCAAATCTAAATGTGAGGATCATACATTGTTTTAATTTTCAATCTGGTCAAGTTTGTGTTCACAAAGCCAACATTTAAATGGTCCAGAAATTGTAAACACAAGTCATGTCGTGGAAATGTTGTTTGATTATTGGTTATACTGTGGGTGGATAAAAAGACAACAAATCATTCATCATGGAGCACCATCAGGTTCTGTTCAGGATGGTGCTGCTATGGAGAGTGTATCAGCAGCCTTTAGAGGACTGTGCATATGAATATCTTGTAAGACAGTGGGTATTAATTAATAATTTAACAATGCAGGGATTTTGAGGAAGACACTCTGGAATTCTTTTTTAACCAATGAAAAGACAAATGCAAAGATACACCCCTTGCATTTGGGTCAAATGGTGTTGTCACCAGAGATAAACCACTCCAGAGTTCACTTGACAGCAGTCAAAGACCACCCCTTCAAGGCAGACCACAGAGGGGCTGTTTGGTCAGCACCAGAGTTCGAGTCTGGCGTTTACACCAATTCAAACAAACCGCACCAAGGGGGTAAACGCTCCAGGGTTCAGTTCCTCCAGACTAAACGAGGCTGGTTTGAATCTGCCATAAGATCATTTGCAAACTGGCTCCAGATATTCTGGACCAAATCCTGACCAACACAGTATTTCAGTCTCACCACTTCACACTCACATTCTTTCCACCAAATTAGCTCTGACTCCCAAAACGATTCTCTTTAACATTCTTGGAATTTTGGTGCTATCTAGTGAAAGATATGTCATCAATGCACAACAACCTGTAGAATATGACATGCCCACTTTGGTTCTTACTTTAGGTCAAGGAAATCGTGCTATCGTGAAGGTTCTTTCGGTGACATACAGGTGCTTTTTGGATACGTTTGGTATTTTGTGCTTATTCTTCAGGTGAAGGGCTCATTGCATGGCTGAAATAGCCCCAGTAAAAAATAAAAATGGAAGTTTCCTTCAAAAACACTCCAAGGCACACTGTAGGTTTTGTTTGCAAAATGTATCTACCAAGGCAGGTCTTTATCAGGGTCAGTCAGGAGTAACTTGCACACCTAGGCTTTGTTATCTATGCAATGAGTTGAGTGGGAGGGTAGTTATCTGTCCATGGGCAAGCCTATTGAGTTGAGTGGGAGGGTAGTTACCTGTCAAGGTGCAAGCCCACTTGGCTCTTGCCATGTAAAATAGAGGCATTTCAATTCTATTTAAACCTTACAGTGTGCCTTGGAGTGTTTTTGAAGGAGACAAACAAAACTGTTTCCATGTTGGTGGGTGGAAGTTAATCTATTCAAGAAATATGACCACAGTGTTCTCTGATTCTGAGAGGCTGATACCAAACCCTGACATTTAACAGTGATCATTCAGATGGATGGAGAACCCCCAGCCAACCAACTGGACATTAATCTGTTGGAAAAGGACAAATATATCGTCAAACAAAACATAAAGCATGGTATATGGCCACTATGCATTTATAAAGTGTATTACTGCGTGTTACCACACATTTGTCAGCCTGTGCGTTCTTTGTTGTCTGCACGGTGGCCTGGTCTTTCCCTGCACACCAACAGCCTGATAAGGTCACTCTCCACAGCCTGGCCTTCTTTTTAAAGAGATGCCATTTGATTGGCAGCTTGCATGCAGTTGCTAATGTTCAATTTGTGTTATATGCGGTGAAAGGTCAGTGTGGGAAGTGAGTGTATGTGTGTGCGTGTCTGTGATTAGATGGATGACACTACATCTGATTAAGTGAGAATGGCTCCTTGTCAATCTCTGTGTCAGCCGTCACCGTGCGAGCCTCAGTTCAGTACAATCCGCACTGCATTGCCAATTAGCACCAGCAAATGCATTTAACACGAAGCAATGGAATAAAAAAATAACCAAGTGAATGTAGTCGGAGGAAACACTGTAGCTCTGAGGTTGTGTTGTGACAGAGCTGGGTGTGTGAAGAGGGACATATACACCTACACCTGGATAAGAAACATGGTAAACTGCCTCAGGGCCAACAGAAAAGCTCCAGGTTTGTCATGTGTTAATTAGTTTTTGGTGATTTAATTGAATGTGTTTTTTTCTGCTGGAAATATGCACTACAGTCTTTGTAAACTCAAATCCACTAAAGTCTTCTAACTATGTAATTTCGGGTCTCATGTACATATAGTAATACTAAGCATATAAAAGCATTAGCATATTTATATTAAAATTGAATTAGACATCTAAATTTTTGTACACTTTCCTGGACTGGGTTTGAATTGGGGATGTCTGTGTAGTGTCCCTGTGAGATAAAACGACTGTTTCTGTCCATGGAGTTTGGTGAAGAGAGAACAGACCTCATTTCTCCTTTGGAAAACGCTGCCTGACAACAAAGTAAAGCAGCAACATGTTCTAAATATAGTGTACATTTAAACCCATATTGATTTCTTAAGGTAGTCCTTTGTTTAGGTGCTAAAATACATTTTGCTGCTGCCTACATCTACAGCAGTCCACAGCAGAACATCACTTAGCTTCTGTGTTCAGGCTTCTGAGGCAGTTGTCAATCAAATGTGATCTGACACGCCCACACAGTTTTGAAAAATGGTCTAAACAGCAAAATGACTATTTTTGAACCAGGCTTTCTAATATGAATCATTTCATTGTGATGATTAGAGAAACTAAACTTTTCATCATATATCAAGTATCATATATGCATTTTTACAATTTCAAGCCAAGTTTCCAGAGGCTTTAATGAATAACAACAATAGAAAGTAAGTCCTCCTAGTTCAGCAAATGCATTTAGCACGTAGCAAAGAAAAAGTAAGCAAGTGAATGTAGTTTGCGGAAGCGCTGCAGCAGGTTGTGATGTGACAGAGCAGGAGGAGTGGGTGTGTGAAAAGGGACACTAACAGAGACATATACACCACACCTGGTTAAAAAAACATGGTAAACTGCCTCGGGGCCCTCAAAAAAACAACAACAAAAACAGGTTTGTCATGTGTTAATTAGTTTGTGGTGATTTAATTAAATGTGTCTTTTTCTTTTGAATCAACGCACCACTCACCTAGGCACTGTTGTGTCAGAACCTATTCTTAACAAACAATAGCAGCAACTAACGACTAAAACTGACAGTCTGACAGGCAAAAAATACGACATCAGTCACACGATGAGCTCAGGGTGGGAAGCTCAAATTTCGTCCCAGGTAGCAAGTCATATAAACGTAGGCAATCTGACAAATCATCATAATTTCGTCGCTTCCTAATTGATCAGCAACTGAAAAGAGAATGGACAGAGAAAATCAAGAGGGGGATTGGACCATTATCAGGTTAAACAACATATTTGATAACCCCAATGCCATTGGCTTTTTGTGGAAGGAACCAAAGTGATAATACCTTTCTTACAAAAATACATCATCTCTTCAGCACTTTATTGATGATCTACTCATCAAAAAAAAAAAAAAAATATCCTGCTGTTGGTTTGATAGTAGCCGTGTCAAAGCATTCCACTTTCAGGATTCTGGATTAATCTCGGGCTCTGGGTAAATTATAATTACATATATCCACACACAGAGTTCATGCTGGAGAAGAGGGGGGGGTTAGCTGTAGATGTTTGCTCTGTGGCCCCCCAGCAGGGGTGTGGCAAGCCTCCGTATTCAGACTTTCTTGTATGTGGTGATCAATGAAGAAATATTTTACAGAACAATTAGTGCTATCAAGTATAAGGTGTTGTCGTAAAAAAAAAAAAATGTAAAATTAAAATCAAATAGCCAAATACAAATCAGGGCAATACAATACATAATGTGTTTGATTGTAATAATTTAGAAAAAAAAATCTGCAAAATAACAATGTTTCTCTGCAAAACTAGTGCTAACATTTCATTGAAAGTGTTCAATTATAATAATTTAGGAAAAATCTGCAAAATAACAGTGTTTCTTTGTAAAACTATTAGTGCTATCACTTTTCTGAAGGTTTGATCGTAATAATTCAGGAAAAATCAGTAAAATAATGGTGTTTCTCTGTCAAACCTTAAATGAACATTTAAATTGCAAATGAGTTGTTTTTGATTTTAGTTTGAACTAAGATATTTTACGTTAATTTTTCAGTTTTTGTTTGGCTCATTTAACCATTGTTTTTTCACAGTGCGTGTGGTGCACTGTAAGTTCACTGTGAGTTCATGCTGGAGATGAGGGGTGGGGTTAGCTGTAGATGTTTGCCCTGTGGCCCCCCAGCAGGTGTGTGCAGCCCTGTATTCAGACGCTCGCTTGTTTGAAGCTGCCATTCAAAGACTTTCTCGTACACGGTGGTCAATGAAGACAAAGGGAAATGGTGAAATATTAATACAGGCTATTGTGTTCAGGCTTGCTGGCAGCCACTGATCTTCTCCTTTATGTGTGTGTGTGTATGTGTGTGTGTGAGTGAGTGAGTGTGTGGAACAGGGGGGTGTATTTATGTATCTTACTGCACACACACACATACCGTGACTTGTTTTTTCATCTCGCAAGGTGCAGCTGGGTTTCCGAGAAGTACATGGCGCCAAGATAGATTTGGTTCAATATGATGGAGTAAACTGATCAGCTTTGAAAGGAAGATGTGTGTGTGTGTGTGTGTGTGTGTGTGTGTTGTGTGTGTGTGTGTGTATGTGTGTGTGTGTGTGCAATCATTGCTGCCCTGGAGACAGTGTGTAAAGATGTCTATGATAATTCATCCACTATAAATGAACCTCCATTTATAGATTTTAATGAAATCCTAATTGCCAGCTTAATACACTCCCCTACTTTTATGGAGACATAAGTAATAGGCAAGGGGACATGAAATTATTTTATTCTGATATTTATTACACCCATTTGACTCCTTTGCAATAAAGTTCAAAATTAGATCCAGGCTGAAAATTATCTAACAAATGATATCATTTGAATCACCTAATTAGATGGGCCAATCTCCCCTGTTTGATGGAGGAGCGTTAACTCCCATAATAAGATACAAATATAAAATGTGATGTCTGTGGAGAACGTCTCTGCTGATGTACACGCAGATAGAGTAGGAGGAAGGGATGCTTCACAAGAGTCAATTATAGCTACTGTATATGCAACTGACTCCATTATGACTCCAGCACAGTTTCCCTAAAGATGCTGCATGTCAGAATTTAATCTATTTTCATATATCACTGGTGAGAATGTCATGTATTATCAAATTCAAAATGGGTTAAAACTATAGACCACAAAAATTACAGTCCTTCAAATAAGAAAAAAAAAAAAATACTGTGTGTGAGTAAAAATATTTGTACAGAAATGAAGGTTAACAACTCATTAAAAAAAATAAACAAATAGAAAAGGAATTCTCATTAAGGCTGTGCACCACTCTCTTGAGAAATGAGTTTGTCATGTGACTACATTTTTCTTGTGTCTTGAGTGATGAACTCATTTCTCAAACAAAGAAAATCTTAATCAGATAGTTTTCCTGTGGAGAGAGACGTGCCTTCAGCTGAGAGGGTCTTTATCTAGTGAGTACAGTATCAGTGTATGGCAGCTATGCTGTAGTTGAGGTCTGGTTTATGAGTGTGGTGTCTTTTTTTTTTATAACTGAAATAGTTGCCTTTATTGGCAGAACTGGCGGAGAGAATCAGTCTTTATAACATAAAGGGACTGTTCACAGTTAAGTGCTGTTTATCCATCTATTTTTTGTGTGAGTTGCATAGTTTTGAGTTTTCTTTCAAGTAGAAAAGAAAATAGTTACAGTGGATTCTACTGCAGAGAGATAGTAGTTCCTCCATGAAACTGCTCACAACAAGGTCTGTGGATTATCTTAACTAAATGGATAATGATTTGTGGAAAGAGACACTATTTTTTTCAGTGCTTTGAGCTCCACAATCTGAGTTTTATTTAGTCCCATTATGGAGTGAAGGCAGACATCTCTACGGCCGATCTCTACAGAAAAAAAAGTGTTTTTGATTTTAGAGTGAACTGGTTCTTTAAACCAAACTCAAAACTTCTTCCAAGTTTGCCTAATGTCTTGATTAAGCATAATGTCCACAGCACAGATTCATTAGTTCATTAGTAATAATATTTCAGGTATTCATTTTGCATTTGAAACGCAATACGTCATCATTGTCACATTAAAAGTATTGCAGTCTACCTTTTATACGTAGGGTTTTTATGTGGAGAAAGAATAAGAATAAGTACGAGTTGAATTTTGTTGATGATAGCTTAACATCTACTACCAATGAGGCAAAAAAGAAAGGGCTGAAACTAATTATGAAAACATTATTTCTATTAAAATTACAAACTCAAAGAGCAGCAGTGGGGTAGCTATGATACAACTCTGTTGTTGCACTGATGGAATTACACCAGCTTTTATTTGTTTGTGCTGGCCACAGCCCCTGCTTTTATTTAAGACTCTGTCAGCTTTTATATGCAAATGAACAGCAAATATTTTAACTGTCCTCAAATCCCACAAAAAGACCAAAACGAAGTCCGTCTTTAAATACTTTTTGACATCCCTACCCAGTCTGTTGCTCTCCGCTCCATTCGTAGAAGAAGATGAAGATGTAAATCTTTGACAGCTTCACAAAAATATATAGCTTCATTTACAGCTGTAGTTTTTATCAAACATAACTCAAAGAGGAGGAGACTGTTTTTGTTAGGGACTATTTTCAGCGGCGGATTACTCCATTTGGTGCTACAGTGAGTATTTGGGGCAGAAGGATGATGTGTTTGGGGTTGAGTCTAAATAAACTACATTATGTGTTCATGGAAATGAAGGAACAGTGGAGCTCTATGGAACACAGAAAGATATATCAGGCTTTGATACACACACAGTACTTGTTGGTTGGATGAATTCATTGATGGTTTTGGTTTTTAACCCTGTGGATCCCAGTAGAATGTTGCTGCAGTTCACTGAGAAGTTGTTTCATTTGAAAAAAAGAAGGAAAAAAATCCTCTTTACTTTGATACCAAATATGTGGCATTTGTAGCTTTTTTGATTCAACATTATTTCTAAAAACGTCAGACAAAACTACAAATAGCACTTAAGCTGCTGGTAAATAGCTGTGCTGGAATGAAAGGGAAAAGACTTCAGGTCAGTTTTATGACAAATATGATCCACAACATTTCTCTCTCTTTCCTTACTGAGACAACACTCAGAGTCTGAAAACAACAGATCCTTCACTGGATAACAGTGAGTTTTCAAAATAAAAGGGAGGAAATGACCCAGCGGTCCCACTGTCAGATAAGAAACGGGACACAGCCCTTTCTAGGGTTCATTCCTTCTCTATATGCTCAAGGCATGCCTTAATACAGTTCAAAGTGCTGCCTCGGCTACATTTCTCGAAAGCTAAACTTCAGAGAATATTTCTAAATGTAAGTGATATGTGTGGCAGGTCCACCAGACCCCAGCAACAGTCTATCACATGCTTTGGTCTTACCCAAAACTTCCCCCTTTCTGGTCATCCTTTTTTTGACACTATTTTCAAGGCATACAGCTGTAATATTATTCCTTCCCCCATTATTGGTATTTTTGGTGTACTCTCAGCTCCATGTGATTTTATTCTCCCTGCTCATCTACAGAAAGTGATTGCTTTTTCTTCTCTATTAGTAGACATTTAATTTTGTTTAAATGGAAGGATGCACCCTTAATGGCTCCACTAAGAGGTTTTATAAAACTTGGGGCCCATTACTAGACTATGTGAACAGCTTACCTGGCTTAGAACTGTGAGCTCTGGACTGTCTGATCTATGCCTGAATGATGATGCACTAGTTCTATTTTGTTTTTTCTACGATTGTTTTTTGTTTTTGTGTATGTGTTTTTCTCTTTTTTCTCTTTTTTTTTCTTAATATGATCTGTTTGTTTTGGTTGCTGTTATTTCTATTATTTATTTATTTCTATTTTTGTTGCCTTCCAGTACCCTTTATCTATTTGCACATAGTTGCATCTTCAGATGACAACATATGTTAATGTTTTGTATGTTAAATGGAAAATCTCTAAAATAAGTGTTAAAAAAAAAGAAAATAAATAAAAGAGAAATGCCCCACTCTTTACCCCACACAGCTCTGTTATAAGAACAAACATCAGTAATGTGGCAGCAGGTGATTTTATATATATATGTATGAGAAAAATCACTGAATTTATTCGTTAAAAGTTGCGACCCAGTCAGTCCTCCACACTGACATCGCACTTCACCCCCGAAAACAGCCTCCATCTCAGTCAGCGAGAGCTGACTTGGTCCTGCTGTTTACTGAAAGGTGATAACGTGATTTTGAACAAAAAGTCATAATGACTTTGTTGCTTTCTACAAATGTATTGCAGGATTTTTTTTTTTTTTGGCAACTTATAGGAGAAAAATCAGTGAATATATGTATGGAAAAGTTTCGATCCTGTCATTTGTCCCTACTGACTCTATGTTATACTCTCCCCTTAGACCACAGTGTCCTCCTGAGAGCTGGGGATGTCCCGGTGTTTAACAACAGAAAAGAAAAAATCACAGATCTCAGTGTTACTAATTATTGGTGACAACTTAAAGTATCTACAATGCAAAGCTCAGCTATTTTCATATTTCAGTAGACTGGGGATGATTTTAAAATGACAGCGTTCCCGAGCGCTTAAGTGAAATATAGAATGGGTGTTCTGGGGCACTATGGGGTCTAGAGGGTTAATGGGATTTTCTTAAAATAAAAAAAATGTAGAACATAGCCAGCCATTATCTTTAAAATAAGAGAAATGTATAAACCAAATGAGATGAAAACTCAACCCTAACAGGCACACTACACAACCAACCTGACCTTCACACTCTTACTTTCTACTTTAAGAGTAATGGACACGCTCCTGTCTGCATTGGCAGAATGGTCCATTATGAATGGAGACTGGGCTGGAATTGTCCTTCATGCATATCACACAGCTGCGTTCATAGCTCATATTATTATATAAGAATTACAGGAAAAGAGATGCAAAGCATAATTAGAGCATAAGAACTGGTTAGAAATCATATCATGAGCAGTGTATGGAAGTGCATAATTCATATCAGCCTTGATTTTATTCAGCTGGTTGTCTCCTGATTTCTAAATGAAACAATAAAAAAAGAGAACAAAGGTGGCTTGTCTTTTAATAAAGGGTTCAATGAGTCATTTTCACATCAATTAATCATCAGCGTATTCCTTATGAGATGAGCAGAATTATGTGAGAAGCATAATTGCTGTAAACAAATGAAACAATCAGCAGAAAGGTTGGCGGCCTCTGCTAATGTGGAGGCTGAGGGAGAATTACTCACTGTGTTGATTCCCTTAAAGGAAACACAAAAAACACCGGGGAGCTGAGATGGCACAGAGCAACAGGGTTTATGGGGAATGTAGTCTACATGTATTAGCACAGAGACTAATTTTAATTTGCATAATAATACATTTGATTTAATAGATGAAGTTAATATGCAAACTGACCAATACATCTCAGAGAACCTAGATCATGTTGAGGACATCACTGTGTCCAGGTACAAAGATATTTACAAACTAAAAACTGATCAACAGAATATTCTAAGTCTAAATAAAAAATAATTTTAGAACTAAGTCAATAAAAGCCTCTTTTTTGTGCAAGACCTTCACTGTGATCTACCTGCACATACAAGTGCGTACCAGGCCTCTTTGTTGCTCTATTCACAAACCGGTAATGTGAATGATTCCAATAACATTTCTCCAACTGCTCTTGTGCTTTAACTGTTTTGTCCCAGGCATGCAAACTTGTCACCTTTTGACGAAATTCACTGTTTTGAAACAAAATCAGATCAAATGTGAGTCTGACGAATTTGACGTGCCAGATGGATTGTTACACAGAACCATCTGAGAAGTCATCCTTAGAAACTGTTTGGAAAAGGGCAGGCACTTTCAAAGAAAACACTTGATGTTGATGGACCATCTGTCTATCACATCTAACACAACCAATCGGATCAATCAGCACAGCCAGTTGATGAATCAAACTCTTCATGGTCAGGAGAAGAGGGAAAACACAGTATCTAAGCTAACCTCCTCCGAGGCCGCCCTTGTTTGTTTGAGATGAGTCGCTTCACACCTAAAACCACGCCCGTACCTGCCTGTAGTCCCTCATAGGATGCTGATTGGCTGCACGACTTTTGGTGCAGACAGAAATTGATAACCTGAAGCCTGGAAAGATGGATTCTATCATGATCTTGTGATCTTGTGAATCCAGCGGCCTCACAAGTCAAGAGTCTCCCAACCATAGATGTAATATATAAACCTGCCTACTCAAAGCACTTCCATAAAAAAGTGCATCCACTGCCCACAGCCAATCAGCTCACAGTACAGTGTGAGCCCAGCCAAGCTTCGCTACGAGCAAAGTCGAGCAGATGGAGCAAAAATTATAGTACAGATACACTACGAGTGATGTCACAGCGATGCAGCTTGTGTTTTCTCCCTCTGTAGAGCAGTGAATTAAGTGTCTAAGGTATTTACTCATAACTAACATAGTTTTCTTGAGTCAGCCTTAGGACAGTCTACTTTCTGTTTATTCCCAACAGCTACCCGTTTTCCTTCAAAACCTCGTCCTTTTTGCGCACATTCACATAAAAAGGCTGCTGCTGATCATATAAGATGTTCTCAACCTTGTTAATTAGGCCCTCATCCTCTTTGATGACTGCTTTGATGAGAGGATGTTAAAAAAGTAGATTGTAACATTGATTTTGAAAATAGTCTGGGGGTGTGCAAAACGTAAAACAGAGCCAGGGCAAGTGTTTTTTTCAAATAAGCCTCACATTGCTGAGCTTGTTCGCTGATGCTTGGAGCAGGTTAGGACATCGGCATTGGGAAAATCTGCGCTCATTTGCATTGCCTCCAGTTATGAAGCTTGCTGTATGTTTGGAAGAACTGTCAGTCTGTAACCCGCTGTGTGAAAAAAAAAAAAAAAGCCATAACAAAGTTGCCACAGGTAGTCTGAGATCAAATTGGAGAAAACACAGTATTTATACAACATGTAAAGTATGCATGAGCTAGCTCCTATCAAAAGCAGAAGAAAACAGGACAAAATTGAGTTTTTAGGAGATTTTTTCTGCTAGTTTTCACATTTACTAGCGTATTCTTCATTCAACAGGTGTATATAAAATCAAATGATAGAACATATCGATTAACAAGGCAGCTGGCTAGTTTGCTACCTTGTAATGACTAATTATAATGATAGTCTGAAGATTCAGTTTTAGTAATTACTTTAGTATTCTCTTATATTGGTCAATATTACATTTGGGGCACAGATCCCAGAGCAGCAATTAAATGCAACTTTTGCCTTGAGTTTATTCTAATACAATCTTATTAATTATCCTGCTGGGGAGAACAGGTCAGATGAACACTTTTTACATTTTAAGTGGTCATGGCCAGAAAAATACTAATTTTGATCTAATAATAAATTGATAATCATCTGGTCTATGCTTTGCTAAAACTCTCTTTTGCTTTTGGGTAAGAGCCAGCTCATATGTGCATTACATAATGTAGACAATTTTATTTATATGTTGTAATTCTGTTATCTTGAGACCAGCACCAATCAGCATATCCCTGGACGCCCAGGTATGGCTTTTTATCTGCTATGCATCCCTCTCACCTTTTTCACCCCTGACCAGTCTGCATGCCTGAGAAGGCTCACACCTGTTTGATACTATAGTCCCCATACATGATGGATGTGTTATACTATTCATGATGTACTGTAATATGGAATACAAATGGGTTTTAAGTAAGAAATTGATGTCAATAAATGAAAAATTAGGTAATTAAAATGGAGGACAAAAGTTGTAACTCTAACACTAACAGACATCTATTTCTAACAATGTATATAAAATGTAAATCAGCAAACAAAGGCCGATCTCTAATAAAGGCCGGTGTGAGATCAGTCCTACTCTACTTTTTCTTTTTTTTATAGCGCTGTTAAGTCGATCATCATCAATGGAACTCAACCCTTTCAGCTGCTTCAAGGATTTTAATGTAAAATATCCGTGGAGAAAATGTAGAATTTCATTGATATAAACACTGATCTGAAAGGAAAAAAATTCCAGGAAGTGTCAGGAAATAACCTCTGCATAACCTCAGAGGTAGCAGATTGGTGAGTGTCTCGTGCCTCCTCTGTTCTGATTGAATTACTGATGTAGAAATGAATATTAAACTGAATTTATTAAGACACATACAGAGGATAAAACATCTTCATATGAGGGGGTGGGTGTTGAGTTTGTATTTACACCAATAAACCAATAAATGAAATGGAACAGATCAGAATCGAATAATAATAGTGGGGAAATTCAAAATAAAAACCAATTTCTAAAATAGGTTTTTCAGTTTTAAGTGCGCAGTTTAGGCCGTTATGTAAACATGTATTGTAGTTTTGGTATGGTACTCTTTAAGCTTGCACATGGTCAATTAAATTATATTAAATCAAATGTCCTTTGACTAACTGGGAGCACTAGTTAGGTTCTGGGTCTCCTGGCACACACATTGGGTGTACACAAGGGTGAACACAATTAACTGTGAGAAAGTTTGGAGAAAAACCTTTGTTTTTCCATAAATTGATTAATAATTTCCTTTGTCAATCATGTTACCTGAGTCTATACTGATGTCTTAAATTTAGAACAATCAAAACCCCAAAAGGATTCATTTAAAGGGCCAGTGTGTCAGATTTAGTGAGATTTATTGGCAAAATATGGCAGAAATTGAATATAATACTCATAAGTCTGCCTCCATTACTGTATAATCACCTGAAAACACTTATACAGGATCCAAATACAGCCTTCAGACATCATGTTTCAAGTTTCGCGTATATGCTTAGAATGATAACGTTTGGTTTTCCTCCACTTCTATCGTTCATGGTGTACCACAGGGTTCAATTTTAGGCCCCTTTTTATTTTTACACTAATGACAGGTGGCTGCTTTCTCCAGTGTAATACATTCCCTGAGTATGTTTAGGTTACTTGACTGCATTTATTGACCAGTTTATTTTCATTTTATTTACTTAGTCATATATTAAAGTTTGTTAAGTTTGTTAGTCTTACTGAAATATTTTTGCCAATGAAAAGCAACATTAATTTTGAGGTTAAATATTAAATCATTGAAAGCCAATCAAACCAGCTCTGTTAATGAGTGACAGCTAAAATGTAAAATTCTGTATGTTTTTATATTTTTGCAGACAGACAGTGCAGCCTTTTGTTGTTGCATGAATGACTGTGTTTGTTGTGTGTGTTCAACGTACCATGCACAGTATACAGAACATGGTGTGTTTTCTGTTTCATGCCCGGTCTTTGTCACCCAGCATGCATCCCTAGGCATTCACCCTCCATCCTGTACCCCCTCCCCCTCCACCCCCCTCACTGTGTCCGTGTGTATAACCGCGGGCACTGGACGGCCCACTGGGCGGTGTCTCATGTTAGGAGCCTGGTGGTGTCCCCAGCCGTCCCAGAGACAATACGCTGACCCAGATTCCTGCCCCCTCCGTCTGAGCGGGTCCCACATGTTTGTACACACACACACACACACACACACTCAATGAGAGCACAATAGGAGAACAGAATATATTGTCGGGGTTCTTCTTGACAAAATGAGCACTTGCTGTAACAATAAAAATTGTAAGCTGTGGTGTTGACTCTTTTTGTCTGTGAATAATATTTAATAATTTAAGCATGTTTATTTATTTATCAAGCATAAAGACGTTCAATGATTCAAGCTTCTCAAATATTAGGATTTGCAGCGTTTTCTCCGTTCTGCATCATTGTAAACAGAATATATTTGGATAATGGTTTGTTGGTCACACAAAAATGCTGCTTAAGCTTCTTACAGCTATAAAATGTTTGGGCCAGGAGAAATGGGAAAAACAACACAAAAAAATTACCAAAACTACTCACAGCATCCACTGGGAAGACGTCAAAGGTCTTCAATCAGGAGTCAGAGGACAGTCAGAGAAAGATCAAGGAGAACATTCACATCTGACCACAGAGTGTAGAAAAAGTCCAAAGTTCTGGAAGAAGTTAGGAAGTGAACCTAAGAGTTTGGACTAATTTCATCATACAAGTTTTTCGTTCAAAACAAACACTCAGGGTCAGATTTACTGCAGCTAGCAAGCTTTCTGCCCCAAATATGTGTTGTATTTATAATGTGAAGCAGCCTGTAGTTGCAGTTTGCTTAATGCATATGAATTTAAAGGGACAGTTCACACCAAAATCAAAAATACATATTTTCCCTGGCCTGTAGTGCTGTTTATCTATCTAGATAGTTTTGGTGTGAGTTGGAGAGTTTTGGCTTCTCTCCAATGCAATCGGACTATAAGGCACTTGGCTTGCAAAGCACCAAAAGAAAAAATATCAGAGAAAATATCTTTTAAAATATAAATTATATTCAAGAAGTTATTTTTTGATTTTGGAGTGAACTATCCCTTTGGACAATGATTAAATTTAAAATAATAAAAAAAATATAAAAATAAATAACATTTAGTTTTCTTCATTTTTTAAAAGTTTTCCAACCCCCTTTAAAATTTAGAAGGCCTCACAACCCCACATGAAGCTTTTGTGATGGTGAGGAACCCAGTGGTCTAAAAGGCAGTACCAGGATCAGCCCAGGACCTGACAGTGAAAAGAGCTTCTGTCTTCATAAATCAGGAGCTGAAAACACAAATTTGGTGGCTACAAACACAATGAAAAGCCACAGTGAACAATCTGACCCAGAATATGTTATACCATCGCTAACATCCTGATGTCTTGGTTATAATCAGCAGGTAAAGAACCAGAGTTGAACTTTCAGAACTCTTCACCCTCTCGACTCAAACTGCCTTTTATCAGTTCAGAAGACACTGCAAAGGTCAGACCGCACCCTGCTCCGTGGAACGCAGAGAAGCTTATGCATGCCTCAGTCTCATGCAGACTGGATTACTGCAATGCACTTTCTCTGGCCTTGCTCACAAATCAATAGCAGACTGCAGCTTATTCAAATGCAGCGGCTCACATCCGCACTCCAACCAGAGAGTGAAGACATCCTCTCCAGTTTGAGCTCCTCTTGTCGTGGGTCTAATTTTAAAACCTCATTGATTATGTTTGAGTCTTGCATTGGTCTGGTTCCTGGACCTTTTAACCTACATGAGTTAACACACACTTTTCAAATCCAGCTTTTCTTGTTTCAAATCTAGGCCAAAGATGGGAGGCTTAGAAACATCTTGGCCATTAAAATCAGGTTTAACCACAAGTCACTGAGCACGACTAACTAACCCAATCCTAAACCTTTGCTTTGGGCCTCAGCTCTGCATGCATCTATAAAAAAAAAAAAAAAAAAAAGAAAGAAAAAAAGAAAAAAAACATTTTAAAATTGCATGAATGAGTGTTCAGATATTTCAGGGAAAAAAACAAAGGTGAATGAAATCATTTAACATCCTCCACGGGCATATTCAATTATGCCAGAAATGGATAATTTAATTGGAAAATGTATCTTTTGTCAAATTAATGACCGGAGGGGAAGCAAATGGAATGGGGGAAAAAAATAGGATAAAATAAAAATAAACAGGCAGTTCATTAAGTGCTGGATCAAAGGAGGGGGGTAATTAATGTTGCTCAGTCAGGACTCCTTGATCCCACAAGTCAGGATGGAATCAGCACTTGTTTGTTGGTGAATGATAAAGGTGAAGAGTGCAGGTGAACAGGCACTGATATCTTTGGTGCTTTGGGTGATTTCAGTTCTTGCTAACAGCGGATGGCAGCGGTGTTGTTGGTTGGTGTTGGTGGTGGAATACTGGTTTCATTGCGGTATCCTCCTCCACCAAACTGACACTCAGTGCACATCCAGGCCGTTCCAGGAAACCCAGTGCTGAGCTGAATAATTGATCAGCGAGTCTCCCTGCTGTCTCTACACGAGCTCTCTCTCTCAGTTGGCCTCTGTGTCTGTCTGCCACTTTGTTTGCCCGGCCTTACTGTACATCTTCCCCCGCTGCCTCAGTGTGGCTCCACTCTGAGTCTGCCTGTGGAGGGGAGGAGGAACCTCTTTGTGGTAACCGTGGAAAACTCTGTACATCTCGGATCCTGTTTATGATCATGCTGTTAAGCTGGTCTACTGGTTGTTTTGCTATGTTTGTTAAAATTAGACAGGAATTTAGAAACTACAGTAGTGGGTCAGGTCCACCCCTCAGGATGTTTTCTGCTAGCTTTCATTTCACTATTATTTCATGTTAGCCTGTACCTTGGGCCATCACAAGTTTATAACAACCACCCTTGACTTGACCCTTTTGGGACATGTTTCTGGTAAAATCATGTTAATACAAATATTAAAGTGGCTGGGGGGATGGAAATTTGTGGCTAGGCAGGGCCTTTCTGTGGGAGTCTGCATGTTCTCCTTGTGTCCGCGTGGGTTCTCTCCAGGTACTCCGGCTTCCTCCCACAGTCCAAAAACATGCAGGTTAATAGTTTAATTGGTGACTCTACATTGCCCATACGTGTGAATGTGAGCGTGAGTGGTTGTCTGTCTCTATGTGTCAGCCCTGCGATGAACTGGCGACTTGTCCAGGGAGTACTCTACCCAATGTCAGCTGGGATAGGCTCCAGCCCCCACGACCCTTGAAAGAATGAACAAATATTAAAGTACTACAATTGCATAAATAGCCGTACAAGCAGGGAGGACCCTGAGGGGAACGTAGCAAAATAAGATTCTGGCATTCACTGCCATTCAAATATAACCTACAACATCTCCAAAAAGACCAAAACAAAAATTCTGTCCACTTGACAAATTCTCATTAAAGATGATTGTTTTTCAGCACCTTATGATGAAATATGAATGCCTCACTCATATATAGAAAACTTCCCAAGTTTAACAGCTTCAATTTGAGCCCAGAATAACCGTTCTATCTTCAAAATTAGACCTGCTGGGGCAGAAAATCTTAGGTGTGCCTCAAGTTAGAGAGAGCAGAATTTGAGCAGTCTTGTCCTTACTGGTGATAATATTTCAATTGTATTATTAATTAGTTTACATATATGTTTCTAATATCAAAAGATGTCCTACAGTATTCCAAGTAGTATATGAAGGAAAATGTAAAAAAAATTGTGTCTCCCCTATCTCAAAATACTGAGTTTGTATCTCAGAATAATAACTTACTATCTCAGGAATTAACTTGTATGAAAGTAATTTAGCAAGTTTGTCATCATTTTAAGATATTAAATTATTATCTTGAGATACTAACTCAATATTTTGAAATATTAAATTATTATTTTAGATTCTAACTCATTATATCCAGAAGGTTTCGCATTATAATTACTTACAGGATCTTCATTTTTTCCCATCACATTGGCAGAAATGGGCTTCTATGGGATACAATTGTTTCACTGAGGATTCACATTTAATGTGGATTTATCTGTGTGTTTCTCACTGTTAACAGAGCCAGCGTCTAGTGTAGTTCATACACTTCACTGATACACCACAGAATTATATCAGGCCACTTGATCAAAAAAAGATTTTACATCACCCCGACACTTCAGTTCATATTCACACGCTCTTTCTCTCTCTCTCTCACGCTCACTGCTTTGAGTTAACTGAGACTTGGTGCTCTACGCACAGCGTGTGATGCATGTACCCCAGGTTTCCATCTGCAGGGCAAAAATCATTTGGATCACTGAACAACTACTAGGCTACATAAGCATTAAGGTGTGAGTGTGTCACACATGGACTCTTTGGCTAATAGCTGTTTGTGTAGGTTCATGGAATGTGTGAGCATGTCTGTGTAAAAAGTTTGACATGTTTGGGACACCACATGTAAAGTAGACACAGTAAAATAAATATTTAGGTGTTAAGTGCAGTCAGTGCTGTGGCAGTGAGGAGGCACAGACTGCTGTTGATTATATGGTTTCAATCTCTAAGAGTGATTGCCTGTCAATGACCACACACACACACACAGACACACACACAAACTTCAACGTAGGCTTGGAATGTGATTTATCAAACTTGGCCTGTGCTTACTTTGCCACGGCCCTCAGGACTGGAATTGCTTTACACTTTTTTTTTTCTTTTTGCAGATGAAGAGCAAAGAGTGATTTGCTGAACTAAAAAGTGTGAGGAGTCACCTGTGTCATCCATTTAATCCCACTGCTGTCTCCCCCACGGGGCCCCATACTGACAGGCTTTTGGGTGTGTTTGGGAGCTGAGTGCTGTGATTAAGGCAGAGACGCTGAGAGGCATGAGCCACGGCCAAAGCCATTTCTGTGTTTGGCTGCGGAAATGGAATCAGTGACTTGATGGGCGTTCTGCCTCATTTCAACAAGCACACAGTATTAGGCAAATATTTAGAATTATGACAGCACACACACACACTTTTTAAGTAAATAACAACATACACATTTACAAGCCAAACACTTGTTACTGATTATGCTGCGACTACACTGAATAAGTCAAGTTAAACTTTGCTTTGCAAATGTTTTTGCAGGAAGCCTGAGGGCAATTCAGATGTATTCTAAGGACATTTTCTGGACCCCGGAGAAGACTTATGACCATTTCCTGCAGGGTATCCTGTGGGGGGTACGGTGAGAGTATGGGCAATGAGCCATCCGGTCCTTGTATAACCAAAGTGAGAACTGTGTCCAACTCTTGGCACAAACACATTCTCAGTGGGTGCTGGACTCCGCCATGGTTTCCCCTTGTTTCTGATCCTGTCACGAACAGGAGCTAAAGGTGCAGCTGGGGTGAGAGGAATGTCCTGTCTGGGAACCACAGAGTTGCGTCTTTGTTTTTTGCAGATTATGTGGTTCTGTTGACTTTAACAGACCATGATCTTCGGCACACACTGAGACAGTTTGCAGCCAAGTGTGAAGCGGATTGAGGCCATGGTGGCTTGACTCTCTGCTGGAAAATGGTGGCTTGCTCCCCCTGGGGTTAAGAGTGAGTTGTGGCCCCAAGCGAAGGAGTTTAAGTTTTTCGAGATCTTCACAAGTGGTGGTAAAATGGAGTGTAAGATGGACTAGTGTAGTGATGCAGCATCAACAGTAATGCGGGCATTGTACCGGACTGTTGTGATGAAAACAGAGCCAAGCCAAAGGGCAAAGCTTTTGATGTACCAGTTGATCTACATTTCAACCTTCACTATGGTTGTGAGCTTTTGGTAGTGACTGAAAGAATGAGATCATAGGTACAAGCAGCCAAGCATGTCAGTTGCTAGCGACTACATGAGTAGAATTTCACTCCATGATGAGACAGAGTTCATGATGGAAACAGAAATGGCGATGGTACCGCCTGCTACTCAACAAATGGCAGTGGTGACAAAGACAAACACCCATGTCCATATTAGAATCTCTCTTTAGTTTTGCTTTGAATTAATTCTGTCAAAATTCAGTGGTTATGAGCTACTGGGATATACCTTTGACTCAAATGTAAGCTTACGTTTTTAATTAAAGTTCATATATTTTAAAAACATGAAGTGATGATTACATCAGTGGCACAAACTAGGGCTAGCTGATGCACATAATTAACTTACCTGGTTGATAAGTGACTGTTAGTGTTGCTGAGAAGCTATTAAATCCTGTAGTCAAAGTCATTCTGCTTAGAAAATGTATTTCTCCCACAGGTTGAGAGAAAGTATGTACAGCACCTGAGAAAATATGGAAAGCTGATATCAACAAAGAGAAAAAGGGCTCCTGAGACCCAATGTCTCAGAGGTCCATTGACAGAGCTGCCATGAACAATGTGGTGTAAGGGCTACAGCCATTCTGTGTTGTTGAACAAGAACCATTTAGAGATTTTGTGAAGGAAGTGCTGCCTAATGCAAAAAATATGTCACAGGTGACCCTGCGCTCCATGATTGATGACGCCTCCAAGGGATAAAAAGAAAGTGGTGACTGAGACCATGATGGGAGCTGACCATATCGCCACCACCACCGACTGCTGGTCTGTCCACAGGTGGAGCTTTATTGGTGTTACTGCCCATTGGACTGACGGCAAAAGATGCTGAGAGGTCCACACACATTTGATGTGTTGGTAAACGCCCTGAATGACAACCATTCCAAGTTCAAAATTCGAGGGAAGATCCTGAGAACAACACAAGACAATGACTCTAACTTCATAAAAGTTTTACAACAATTCTGTTGGAAGGGATGGTGCTACATCTCAACAAGGAAGGATGAAGAGCATCAAGAAGGGGGTGAAGAAGTGGAGATTACTGATTTGTCAGCACTTCTGAATGAAGATGATGGTTTCAAGTTCTTTGTTGTAGCTTGTGTAGATGTGTAAGTAGAGTAGCAAGCCTCCTAGGAGCACTTTGAGGAGGTATTTTGTTGTTCTCTGCAAATTTTGGTAGATCTGTCGAGATTCCGGTAAATTACATCTTGTGTCGTAATTATATTATCTATTATTTGTAAATAGTAGCAATCAGTTGGAGGGAGAATCATTTTTATTTTGAATCACCTGAATCACCTTTGAACATTTTGTCCTGTTTTTTCCTGATTTAGGAGTTAGATTAGTTCATTTGTCATTTAATTATCTTTTGTTTTAGTTGCAGAAAAATAAGTAGTAGTTAGTTTAGATTTATTTGTTGTTTTGGCATTTTTTTCCCTCTGATCAAAATAAACATTGCTATTTTGAACTTTGCTTACTTGTGCTGGCCTTCCTTGGGAGTGAGAAGGATGGGCTTAACACATCGTGTTATGTCAAGGGTTCCCCTGGAACGGGTCATAACGTCTTCCAAAATTCTGAACAACTTGGACAAAGGATGATGCCCCTATCACAAAGGACAAGACAACATGGGAATAGTGATAAAGTGAATGGGTGTACATTTTGACATTTTGTAATATTCATAAATTAGCAAATCAATTATGGATCCATAGACGGTGCTAAATGTATAAACTTCAAAACAAAACAATCTGTTTACTGCAAAACCTTGCATTGGGGTCATTTCAGGACTGGAATACTTCAAGCAGCATATGGATGAACCCTCCCTGCAGCTAGGTGGTACCACCAGGTGCACTTCATCTGATGAAGATGACTTCTTCTCCACCCTGCAGTCCTCTCAAGCACAGGACAGCTCTAAACAACTGGATGGATACTTTTATTCTGTACATGCCTCCAACCTCAGATGGATTTTGCTGTTGGTCCTCCCTGTGGGAAGACTTTGATGAGGAAGAGGACACTCATGTCCATGAAGAGGAGGATCAGATCATCACTATTCTCTCAACAATCTTCCTGCCCTGTTTTATTGAGCCACAGAGAGGATAGAGACCCCTCTGTCCCCCAGTCGCCTCCCAAGGACCCCACACAGGACTTAACTTTTGGCCTCCATGACCTGTCTCACCAGTGCATTGTCACCCCACCCCCCACAAAGATGGTGCCCAATTTTTCTTGCGTGGAGTGTGAGTGAGCTGTTGTGTAATGTACTAGGCACTCTATTGTTAAGTGCCTGGATCAGGACAAGGGTGTGCCTCCCATCAAGAATGAGGTTAGGGATTGTCTAATTCCTGCCGCCTCCCTCTGGTCTGGCTGAGGTCAACCATCCCACCCGTCCAAGAGGGACAAGATGATGGCCAACATCTTTGACTGCATCTATGCCGGTGCTGCCCAGGAGGTGGTGCTGCTCCTGGTGGCATCACTGTATTGTCTCACCCCCCAGAGACTGGAGCAGACACATGGGGAAATTACTGAAATTCAGGCACAGCCATCATCGTAGTTAGCCCAGGGCTTGGACATATAATGTATAATGTTAGAGGGCTCTGAACGAACTCAAAGAACTGGAGTTACATCCAGGTATCCTTCCAAACTGTGTGCAACCTGCCTCTGAAAGGCAATTTAGCATTGCAGGACTTGTCTTCAGGATAAGAACAACGAGACTGAAGATGAATGGAATTTTTTTCAGTTTCAAGAAAAGACTGGGTTGTTACTATAAGAAAAGAAGGGACCAAGAATAGAGGGATGGATGGAAGGGTGACTGAAGGAATGTGAGGGAATGAAAACAGGGATTTTGTGAGTTATGAAGACATTGTTTCCCTTCAAGTTTAATGTTGGCTCTATTTTACGGTGTTGTACGTGTTTAGAAAAAATAAAGTTCACAGTTCAAAATCCTGACTGCTGGCTTTTTTACTAACAGTGCTTAGTTGTGCTATCAGCACTTAACAATTAATATCAAAACAAAAATGATGTATGTAAGAACAGAAACTATCTGATACTTTAGGATTATTTTAACATTTATTTATTCAGCTTCTACCAAAATAAGATAAGATAAGATAAGATAAGATAAGATATTCCTTTATTAGTCCCACAGTGGGGAAATTCCAGCATTACAGCAGCAAAGTGGAAGGCAAAAATAGAAGCATCAGTAAAAAAGAAAGACAATAAATAGCGAACAAGCAATATAAACAAGGAATATAGAAAAATATGAACAATTTAAACAATGGGAAATACAGAAACTAGCAACCTAGTACGGGAAAAATATCGGATATGAGAATAGTAACAATATATAGTGTTTCCAAGATTACACCATGGCACAGAGGAGATACCAATATTGCACATAGGAATTAGAGATTTGCCAGATACTGATATAGATATTGCACATAGGATGAAAGTACCCCTGACTGGAGTATTAATATTGCACATAGGAATAATAATACACCTGATTGAAAGATTGACATATTGCACCTTTAAGTTGAAATTCACCTGAGCTAAATAATTCACAGTATAAGTGAACATAGTGCATTGTAGTGCATTCAGTGCAGTCTTGGTGAGTGTGTGGGTGTGTGGTCTACTGGGAGCACTGCTGGTTGTATAGTCTGACAGCTGCAGGAAGGAAGGACCTGCGATAGCGTTCCTTCACACACTTTGGGTGAAGCAGTCTGTCGCTGAAGGAGCTCTCCAGTGCTGTTAAAGTGTCCTGCAGGGGGTGGGAGTCGTTCCCAATCATGGATGACAGCTTAGCCATCATCCTCCTCTCTCCCACCACCTCCACAGGGTCAAGGGGGCATCCTAGGACAGAGCTGGCCTTCTTGATTAGTTTGTCAAGTCTCTTCCTGTCAGCCGCCGAGATGCTGCTCCCCCAGCAGACCACTCCATAAAAGATGGCTGATGCCACCACAGTGTCATAAAAGGTCTTCAGGAGTGCCCCCTGCACTCCAAAAGACCTCAGTCTCCTGAGCAGATAGAGTCTGCTCTGGCCCTTCTTGTAAAGTGCAGTTGTGTTGTGAGTCCAGTCCAGTTTATTGTTCAGGTGAACACCCAGGTACTTATAAGATGTCACCATCTCGATGTCCGTTCCTTGGATGTTCACCGGTGTCGGAGGGCAGAGTGTTCGTCTGCGGAAGTCCACCACCAGTTCTTTGGTTTTCCCCGCGTTGATCTGGAAAATCATTTTCTGTTAAGAAATCTGTACTTTAGTTTGGTTTTCAGGTACTTCATACACCAGTGACTGAGATCACACTTTTGATGGATTTTCTGCTAGATACCATGTGATCAAGTTAATCATTAATGGCTACTTTTACTGTATAGATATTGCGTATATTAAGGCAGCAAGATTTACTGGCACTCACGCATATTACTGTCACACAGGGCAAATACTTCATGTCATAAAGTTTGAAAAAAAAAAAGTGTCTCTTCCTGAGAAACTTTCCTCTCAGCCCGTCTTCACATTGATGGATGTTGTTCAGTCAGACGCTGTGTAGCAGTCATGGTCTACTTCTAAACAAATCTGTTCAGACTGAGAGATGAGTGAGACGAGATGCATACGGTATGAATGGAGAGAGAGAGAGAATTGATGTATCATTAATCCCATCTGTGTTTCAACAACTGATGCTGACTCTCTGGACACCAGCCAATATGTCTTATAGATTCCCCATTTCAACAGAGATTTATTGCATTACGTTATTACTCTTCCTCCATCTGCGCTTCTCCACAAGTCACCGTTTGGACAAACACCATGAGTCACATATGGATTGAATACTGTAGGAATAATAATGACTGACATACCCTCTTAAACAAATAAAAGGCTGTCGTTCTGTATTTTATTCTTAATGGGGCTCATGCAAGAACCACTTGTATAACAGATTTGTTCTTAGTGGTGTGTACAAATGATTTAGGAGAATTTGTCGTATTCACCAATTTTCTCATATTTTTTTCTTTCAGATACAAACACAGTTTACGAGGTCCAGACCTGTCGTAGAGTCGTGTGCAGTCTGCTATTATCCAAGCCAGTTTTTCACTAATGACTGTATATTTCATTAGTTTGAAGACATTTTGAGCTTGAAAAATACATTTATAAAGCCTCTCATCATTAATTTAATGCTGCATTATTACCTGCTGTCAGGTGTATTGGCCTATAGCTTCTCGTGCAGGTTTATGAAGTCGCTGTCCTCACTTACTCTGTCTTCGATCTCCGTAATGAAAACTTCCCCGTGACCCGCTCCACCTTGCAGTCATCTTTTGCCCTTTGCTGTGGCGAGGCATTCCTTTTTTCTTCTTTGAAGCCATTTTCATAGAGACTTGTCCTCTTTATTTAAGCAACAGTCCAACCCTCCAGTAACACAGCATCAAGCATAACGTGCACTCAGATACACACAGATGGATCATTTACATAGTTATCTGAAGCTACGAGTGTTTGCTGAATCAGAGAAAATGTTCTTGCATAAGGCCCAGTGTCTTGGTTGTTATTACCTTTACATTAAGCCCATAAATTCCAGCAATTATAGTATTTCAATTACATACTTTACTGCAAAGGAGTCATATTTGAGGTTTATATGAGATTATTCCATTACTCTTAGTGCTGCAGGTCCCACATTATTCAAGTTATGTCTATACAGAAGGCTGTCAGAAATTCCACACTCAGATAAAATAAAATTTTAGTGTCCTCACAAAACAGCTTAGATCATATCATAAATTCTCCAATAGTAGCTCGGGCCTTTACCTCAGCTGCAGAGATAACCAGGTCTTTATGTATATGATGATCATTCTTCTCTATTTTTCCTGTTTTGGAAGTATATATATTCTCATATCTAAGATAGAAGCCTCTTTGTTTTCTGATCTGCTGCTGGTTTACTTTGCTGTCGATAAGAATTCATCACTTCCTCCATGTTTTCCTGTCCTCTCAATGCATTCTCACTATGCCTTCTTTAACAGAAAGTCTTTTTTTTCCAGGTTGTGTCTAGAAGGGAACCCCAGTCCCATGATTTTTCCCTGGCTCTAACCAAGTGTTTTTGTCCTTAAACCAAAGGAGAAAACATAAGTAGTTTGTACAGTGTGTGCAATGAAGAAATAACATAAAAATCTTGAAAGACTTTTGTAAATCAAGGGTTCCCTTACAGACACAACAGACATTTTTACATGTCATTGTTGGAAAAGCGCAGGTGTTAGGTGTTTCTAATAACATTAATAAAGGCCATAGTAGTGTGACAGTGATCCCAAAGGGGTGGTAAACTAAAACTAAAATTGAGGCAACTATTTCAATTAAAATTAATTCAGTGCCTTTCTTATTTTGACATCTTAAAATGCATGCTGTAAAAAATCCTATTAATTTCGATTGTTTCTACATTTCTTGCTTTGTTGGATCAGTGAAACTCAACAGGTATTTCCCTTTAACCAGCTCCCTGGTATGCTTTTATTGTGAAAAATCCACAGGAAGTGTTGATTTTTATTGACAGTGGCTTAAAAGCGACGGAAAAAATAGCAAAGCAGAAGTAATTTTAGCATTTTTGCATTCAATTTCCCATACTGATTCATAAAAATAATTGTATGTGCAGCGTGTGAGTGAAATCGACTGTAACGATAAGCAACTCAGGTGAGGTCAGCGAAGTCACGGCAGACACGTTTAGATACACTGAAAGCATGATCTCCCAAAGTAACACGCCAGTGTCATATCACGTGTAATCACAATTTGTCATTTCACACAATTTACTGATTTATGCAGAGACAGCAGGCGTTTTACTTGTAAATTTCATAATGCCAGGTGATGTAGTATGAAGAGCAAGGAAGTCCATGAATTGAGGAGGTGGGGATGGGTCACACAAAGACAGGACTTTCACCCAGGAGACTAGGGTTCATGTCCCACTTGGATTATACCACATGAGCAGTAAGATGGCGTTTTATGTTTGAAAACTGGTCACAATTTCACTAAAATTGTATGGGAGATTCTGCAACACTTTTCCTGTGAAACTCTAGCAGTTTTGTGGACAAAAGACTAAACCCAGCCTTCAGTCAGTAACAGGGTGAGTAGATAATGACTGAATTTTCATTTTTTGGTGAACTATCTTTTTAAAATGTATAGACAGGATATGGTCTTGAAATATCCTTAAATTTGGCATGCTATTTATACGCCTTCCAATGAGATCACGTTGACAGTGAATGGCTATTGTAGGAGGAAAAGTGGATGATGAATTGGTGAGGCTCTGAGGAAGAAATGTCTTTCTAACTGTCAGATCACGCAATATATCAAGATAAATGAACAAAAAAATCTATATATCTATGAGCTGAACTGTATTTATTATCTGAAATGTCTTTTCTTCGACCATACGTTTTCAATTAAGCTGAGAATAAAGCATTTCCTCCTGTCCTCTCCAATAAACATAATGAAGAAGTTTCAGTGTCCATTCTCTGTCCACGTCCATCAGTCACAGCACCCTCAGGTCATGTCCTTTGGTTGGAGCTTTCAATCACTCCTGACATTAAATGCTGTTTTTTTGGGGTAAAGATATGAAACGACATGCGCGTGCAGTAGAAAGGTTATCCAATACGGAAAGCTAAGTCAGAAACAATATGTACTCTTCGAAAGATCCTCAAAGTGCGACTTTTCCGAAACAGATTGAGGGCCTTATGCCAGGTAAAAACCCAAAGCAATAAACAATATATCTCCTGAAAGCATCTGGGGAGCCAGACGCACATTGACTTCCTCAAAACCCCCTCTCTCCCATGTCTAATAAATTAAGGAATAAGCGGGGTTAGGGAAGTCAGATCAGTGAGTGCATTAGATTTGATTATTGCCTTTGCCTCTAACGCTGTATTATTGCTTTGGGATCCCCAGAGAAGGGCTCTCTGCACCGGAGGTGGAACTCAGAAACTCAGGTTGGTGAAATTGGGCGGACGCAGGGAAGCCGTGGGAGCAGGGGAGGGCAAGGTGAAGGCAGGGGGAGGAAGATACAGCGGCCTTGGAGGAGTTCAGCCTTAATAAGAGCTTTTGGTTTCATTGGAGATGGAGGGAGCAGGGAGGTACATTTGGTGAGAGGGAAGACTAATAGGTTTTGAGTGTTGGGGGGGGAGGGTTGAGGAAGCGGAGAAGAAAATGATATTAGAATATACAATAATAACCAGGACTGTTTTTAATGTCAAAGGGGAGATAAGGCAGGAGGAGAGATCATCATCACTGTGAATTTGATATAACAGCACAGTATGAATCCCAATCGATCATAACGCGATGTGTCGGGGTAGCAGCCTATTAGTCGTCTTAGTAAGTGAAGGCATTGCAGGCTACTGGGCCGGAGCTGCAGCCTGCGGAGACTTTTACACCCACGGAGAGTAAATGTCTGATGAGGAGCTGGAAGCCCTCTTAACTCTATCAAGATTGATTGTGTCAGTGATCCTCTTCATCATGCCCGTAAGCAGTGCCACGTTAATACGCATACGGTAAGCGTTGTCGATACCGTGTCACTTACACAACACTGAGCGTGCAGGGAGAGTGTTCCCCAAAATCTCCTTCAACACATTATGGAAAATGGATGAAAGGTTCTCTACAACAACAGTTTGGGTAGTAATTTTACCATCTGCCTTTGTTTTCCTTTCCTTTCCTTAGACTAATCTGAGGATTTATTTCCTGCCGCACTGTCGCATTCCTGGATCTCTGCAATAAAAGCGATGGACAAAAAAAATGGTTGCATGGAGTTGGAGTTGGAGTTGTTTCCCCCATTCTTGAAAACCGGGGCAAAATCATGTGCTAAAAAAAAAGAAAGAAGAAAAAATGTTTGAAAATTATTAATACCAACACTCTAATTAAGGATTATATGAAATATTTAATTAAGGAAATGTTTTGGTTTGCTTTAATTTAATTTCTAAACTTGCTCTGTGCCCGAAAACAACTTCAAGGCAATTTAGAAATTTGTTAAAAGCCTTCAAAATCTAAAACTAACAATATCTACTGATAACACAGGTATAAAAATGTGCTATTATAATCATCTTTGATTTAAAGTGATATTTTAAATAAAAATATGCCTTTTTAAAGTTGTCTCCCAGATATCTGTCAACAAAAACATGATTTAATCAGGCATAAAAAGGGTTAGCTATACCCTACTGACCCGTCTCACTTCCTGGTTTAAAAAAGGCGGGAATATTGCTCAAGCACTGGTAAACTTTCTATTTATGGACAAATTTATTAAATAATATTGCTATTATATGTGTCTCCTCATAACATGTCAACTCTGTAGCCAGAGCTCACCTCTAACATGACTACATCACTGCAAAAGAAAAGGTAATGACTTTTAGTTTGTTTAACTTTGCACTATTAGCATCCCAGAGGCTAATTTGCCATTTTCAGCATGTAGGTTGCAGCTCGGAGGTTGTTCTTGTTTCCCGGGTACTTAGAAAACGCAGATAGCGGACACTGCAGTACCGCATCCAGTGGCAGGACTTACACGTGCAGTGTGCATCCCTGTGTGTCAGACTAAACCTCACCTCACCTTACCTAACACTGCTATGTCATAATTTTGATCAGGCTGGAAATTAACCTGGACCACTGTGGTCATGCAGGACACAGCCCTTAGTATATGGCATGAACACTCCCAGGTGAGCTCAGGGCACCCTGTTAACCACATGTAATTCATGTGACTAACGTCATGTGCCCAATGCATCAGCCAACTCAGATGACTTTCAAACTAGGCAGTGCTGATCAAATATGAATCAATATTCGGTCACTGCATTGCCTATTTCTTGCATCAGATGTTTTCAAAAACACATTTTAGTGTACTGTTTAGCTGTAATATGAGAAAGATTGTGACCAGGTTGCATTATTTTTCCTGCTTGAAAAACGGACCAAACAACACCCCAGCTTGCACTTGCTACTCAGCCCTATCTAAAGGTGTTTTGGTCTGCACCTTGTTGATGACGCCCAGACTCATTTGCATTTGTAAATTAGTCAGACAATGTCAAGCTAAAAGGATATGGAGTTTATATAGCCAACTACAAGCTAGCAACAAGCTGGATAAACTGAACAGTCAAAATAGTAATCAAGAAAACTTTTGTCTCACTTAAAAAAGGACAGGATAAATATGGAGTGGGTGATTATTAGTGGGTGATAAATTATTGGCTGATGACAGGAAATTTATTATGAAATTATAGATAAATACTGTCAATAATGTCATGAAAAACAAGTAATTATTGGTTATCAATACTGTTTGAAAAACGCCTGTTTGATGTTATATTGTAGACCAATGTCTAAACAGCTCCAGCTAATGTAGCTCAGCTCTGATTGTAGCTAAGCTAATGCAGATAGCCTGCTCTCCATGGGCTGAAAAACAAAGTACAAGAGATATTTCCAGGTTGGGTCAGGGAATCCTCCTCAACACTATCAAAAGTCTTTCATTTTACAAAGTCATTCTGAAGTAATTATGAATGATTGGTTGATTGAAGAAAGAAATTACCCCGATATCTTCATGCAAAGCAAATGACACACTGTTATTACACGCTGATGACATGCTGTCAGTCTTCAAAGAACTACCTGATATGTTACAGTACTGGAGGTGTTAAATGTATTTACTCCACGGAAGCATTAGAAAGTGTGCATCTATTAAAGCAGCTAAACAGTGTGTGTTCAAAAAGAATGACACACTCTTTGTCTCGCTCCAAAAGGATTAAGGAAAAACATCAGTGTCTCCGCTAAATGTGGGAAAATAACACACACACACACACACACAAACACACACGCCATACACACACTCAAAGACAAACAGAGGATAGTAAAATGATTTGAAATAGAATTATTTCTGGTCCAGTGCACTAAGTAAAAATCAATTCCCCATTATAGAAATAGGATACAGAAAGGAATTAAAACTTAATGAGGTTTTCCAGCTAGAGTCCACCCACTTTTTAACCCTGCACTTGGCAGCGCTGCGAGGCAGTGTGTCACAGCGTGCATACAGCAGATTGCATGTGTGTGACAAAAACATTCCGCGTGCGCATGTGCACGCATAAGCCCTCTTCTCCCGTGCACGCCAGGCGACAAGATGACAGTAATGCTGCTGCATCCTTCAAAGCTTCCCTTTCCTCACAGGTATTCAAACTCATTTGTCTCTCCCTCTCTCCCTCTCTCTCACGCACACACACACACACACACACACACACACCTCCACACACACACACTCACATACACATGCGCCTCACTCTCTCCGTTGGCAGTATTGATCTCCAGTTGATCCACGGTGACAAAAGACAAAGCTTTTCATGTGACAGGCAATTAGATGGCTGTGGAGCCTGCAGAGCCCAGCCGCAGCACGTGCTGGGTAAATACTAACAACACCAGTCCTAACACTATACGGAGATGGCAGGAGTGGGAGGAGATTGAGGAAGTGAATGTCTACAAAGACCTGCATCTTTCTCCAGTTCCCCCAGTTATCAGTGTCACCTCTAACGCCCCTTGGTTAGCTCATGGCACATATTGATTTCTGTATTATTAGCTTTCAAAACAGATCATCACTTGTGTTCCATTGCTCAATCAATCAGTCAATCCATCCTCCAGCTCCTCATTATGTCCATGATCCTGGCTCAGGCACGTAGGGCTGTAAGAAAATATTGAAAATATAGGGTATCACAATATTATATTTAGTGATACTGTATCGATTCTCAAAACACAGTATTGTGATATTGTGATACGTGCACAGATTCCCTGCTCTGGGTGCATAAAAAAGCAAACGTTTTTAAACTCAAAATGTTACATGAGGCGGTTTGTTCTTAATATAAAGAGAGTTTTCATAAAATTAGATAAAAATAACAATACATCATCTTGCTTGGAGTATTGCAATATATCGCAACATATTGAATTGTATCCCCTGTATCATGACACATATCATATTGCCGGATTGTTGCCAGTACACGACCCGAGAACTGGGACATACTGTATGATGTCACAAACACATCAGATGAAGAGATGCAAACCTAAATGAAAGAAAATAACCACATACAAAATACAGATGCAAAGAAACAACTCGACGGTGGCTTTTTAGGAAATGTGTGTATTCACTTTTGTATTGAGAGAGAGATAAGAAAATCAGTACATATCAGTGTGTTAAGTATGGAGCTCATTAGCACCAGAGCTGCGCTTGGCCCCCCAGAAGAGCTGCTCGCCGGAGTTCTCAAGAACCGCTCATCTGGCTCACTTCATACTCAACACAGCACTTCTTGGGTCCTCAGCAATACACCCGCCAAGTGTGAAGTTGGTTGGATGAATGGTGCTTGAGATATGCTAAGGACAGTCATACACACATACATACATAGAGACAGACAGAGAGAAATTCCTTCCTTTACCGTTAGATGATGCCGATACAGTGTCACTTATCTGTCAAATGGCACCAAAATTTGTAGAATGAGCAGTGAGAATAAAGATTTCGACAGAATTCAAAATGGCAGAAAATCTATCCAAATAGGTGTAGCTTATATGGAACCCCAGACTACGGAGGGGCAGACTTTTGTTTTTTTAGAATTGCTGTTTAAAAGTTGCAAGTCCATTCTTGTTGTGCAACCATCTGGAAGCAAATCGCACCAAACTCTACACTCCACTGAATTGGGTTCCCAGCAACACGCCTGCCAAGTATGATGTAGATTGGATTAATGTTTCACAAACATGCAGACATACAGACAGATTCCTTTTTTTATGGTTAGATTGTTAGATAAAGACTGGAGTAAACAGCCATCCTGGCTGTGTCAAAAGTGAAAAATATACCTACCAACAATTCTAAGGTTGACACATGTTTTGTTTGTTTAAAGGCAAAAGTATTTATACCTGCTCTATATCATATACCATACTTACAGGCATGGTAAAGACTGTTACACCTTCCTCCTGGCTGCAATTATGTCTTGGCAGTCTTGAGCAACCAATCGCACATACAGATAATGAGGTGCACTTCTAGACGTGCTCTCTCAGCAATCATGGCTTGTGTCTTGTAAGCAAAAAGTGACAAAAGTATGAGAAATTAAAACAGAGCTTGAGCGAGAAGTTAAACTGTGTTTATGCTGGAACAAGCAAGTATACTGAGCCTTTAATGGTCACATTGTATTCAAGGATTCAAGGACATTTCACCGTTAACATTATACGACACAGGGTTGTGCAACAACATTAGAGTTGCAGTTCCGTCATGATAAACACAAAATTCATTTTCATACATGTATACACCCGGGAAGTAATTCTGGAAAAAAGATTATTAAAGAAAAAAGTAGTGAGGTCTGAAGGTGCCGGCTGCTACATCTGTATGTGCAGCCATTGCCACAGCCAAGTGTTTGGGCCCAAACATACAACGTGCAAAGGTCTTAATGAACTTTCTGAACCTATGCCTCCAGTGTTCAAAATTGATTGCACTGAAAGTAAACCACAGATGTATTATAGTAAGTGGATACCTGACTCAAAGATGGTGTCTACTCACTTGATTAAAAACTGCCAAACGCATAAGTCAAAAGAGTTTTCTAGCATCTGGGTTTGCTACCAAATTGTGTGGTCCACTGCGCATGCTAATTAATGTTCTTCCACTGGCCACCCACACTTTTTCACTCCACTTTAATGTCACACAAATCACTTCTGGGGCTCTGGAAAAGTTTAACGTATACAAAACCTCTGAGGATTAAAAATTCATAATATAAACAGCAATAATAGTCCTTGTCTGCAGTTGGAGGTGGCCTGCCAATGGTTTCACAGACATCTCTGTTATAATGGAGCTCTATGAGGAAAATACATTTTGGGCCACAAGGGATATTTTGTTGAAGTACCATGTGGAGCGGAACTACTGGAATAAATTGGCAGCAAACCAGAGTGGCAGCACAGTACCTCTCTCTCTTAAAACATCCATAACATAAACACGGAATGCCTGATAGGTTAAGTCCATTGTCAGTTCCAGAGTTTTATTCAAACAAGATGGTTGAGTCCTCAAAACTTTTGTAGAAAAAGGCGGCATAATTTTATATGTGTCTTCTTTGATCTGTCTGCTCTGCAGGTGAAGTCCAGATTGATTAGCTGCAATTAGCGGCTCTATAGATTGCTGGGACCGCTGAGACGTCACAAGTCTTTTGGCCAATCACGCTGTTTTCTTTTCCCTATTAAACTTGGATGTGCACAATGGATGCTAGTTTAGAGCAGAGTCATAGAAAAGAGGTAAATTTGGTGCCGATTACACAATATGCTGTTTTACTAACTTAAAGAATAACTTTGGTATTTTTCAACCTGGGCCCTATTTCCCCATGTGTATGTGTGTGCATGATTGATAGGTACAACTCATTTTGAAATTGGTTCAGTATTGAGGGAGGCGGATGTAGCTGGCAGCCGCGAAATAAGTTATAACGGTAGATATGAGGGCAAATACATCCTGTAAAAGTTTGTGCGTTAAAAGTGCTTTTTTTCACCACAGACCGGCTCAGATTGCCAGTGTAATCTCTGTTAACAGCATGCTTCACTTACTGCTTGCTGTGTGTGACAACATCTCGCAGGATCTTTGTTTGTTGCCGGAAGAAAACAGAGGAGCCATGCTGAAAGCCGGTCAGAGCGGAGTTAGCTCTCCCGGAGTTCAGTTGAAAGTTTTACTGCAACTATTAAAAACAATGGTTCGTGTTTATGTTTAGCCAAATTGCAAGAACAGGATGTCGTGCAACACCCCATACAGCTTTCATAGGCTGCCTTTGTCGGACGGCGAGATGCTGAAGTTGTGGCTAATTGTGCTACAATTGGATGCTAACACTCCTGTCCAGACACTGCACCTTGCAGACCATCAGGTCTGCAGTGCACACTTTTCCCAAGATGACTACTGCCAGCCCAAGAAGAGAAGACATCCAATCCCGAAACACTTCACCAAACACACCTCAAGAAAACAGCTGTCCCACTCACTGCAACGAAGACATTCTTCAACAAGCAAAGATCCCGCGAGATGTCGTCACAGAGTGAACGGTAAGAGAGACGCTTTGCATGCTGTTGACAGAGATTACACTGGTGATCTGAGCCGGACTGTGGCAAAAAAAAGCACTTTTAATCCACAAACTTTTATGGGACGTATTTGCCCTCATATCATTATCACTCGTTTCGCGGCTGCCGGCTGCATCTGCCTCCCTCAATACTGAACCAATTTTAAAACGAGTTGTACCTATCAATCATACACACACATACACAAGGGGAAATGGGGCCTAGGTTGAAAAATACCAAAGTTATCCTTTAATGTTAGCTAACTAGTAGCTGAAGTAACTTTAACCTGCCGAATGAAGTTGAAGGGTGTCCTAACGTAACCTAACAAATTTTTCCCAACCTGTTTATAATGGAAAGCATGCCAGCTTGTGCACATCAGCTAACTTTAACTCCAGTGAATTATGTATTAACTTACAATTCAGAGTTACAGTTCAGAATAATTTTGCTGAGTTAAGGCGAACTCCCACTGCATCTGTATTGTTATCCTATTTTAACGTCTCACTGTCATAAGTTACGAGGGAAATAAAAACTAACCCATAATGAAATAAGAGCCACCGGTGTTCCGGTTTAATGAGTGACTGTGTTAACTGGTGACTCAGCAAATTAGTCATGGTGCTAGTAATGGTGTGACCTGCAGTGATGGAAAAAAGTACTCAGTAAAAGCATTAATACTACAATGTAAAAATACAACAGAAGATGCGCCAGAATGGTTTGTTTACATGTGAAAAACACTAATTTTCTTCTGAGAGAGGATGCCCCCAGACCCCCCTACAGTGGAGTGGTTTACGAACATGTCACCTTTCATGTCACCCTTTTTCACTCCACTGCTGCACAAGATTTTGTGGTAAGGCTGGTCATGAGTCAAAGGACAGCTGTTCATGCCAGCTGTGAAAACGAGGGCTGTGGTGGTGGGAGTGGCGTACAACGAAAAGGTGCGTAACATTGTAACAGATTCATGTAACACAAAACTGATCAAATGTTTGTTGTAGACTCTTGTGGGAGGCATCATTGCACTCAGCAGGGTTCCTTTATCATTAGTGACTGTTTGATCTGCCTCATACATTGCATGACCATATGCTTAATCCATGTCCTTCTTCATAACACTTTGTTGTCGACTCTTGTGGGGGGCATCACTGGTCTCCTTTTTTATTAGTGTGGGTTTGCCCTGCCACCTATACTTTAACCAGACCTCAGTTTGTAACTCATTAACCATTTATTTTAGGCAAGTCATCATTGGACTAAGCAGAGTACATTTTTCAGTGGCGACTGTTTGCCCCGCCCCCTATACTTTCGTTTCGTGACCCCTTTCATAACTCATGAACTGTTTTCATTCGATACTTGTAGGAGGCATCACTGGACACAGCAGCATTCCTTTATCATTAGTGAAGGATAGTCCATACTTTAGTCATGACCCCTTTCATAATTCATGAACTGTCGCTGGACTTGGCAGGGAGTTCCTTTTTCACTGATGTGAGTTAGTCCCACCCCTTATACTCAAGCTACAGGTGTTTATGAGGTTGTGTGTGAATGCATGCACCTAGGCACTTTTTTCTCTCACAGCACAGTCTCAGACAGGGCTTCATACTACTCCAGCGATATTAAAACAAGCTCACTAGACTCCGATGATTTGACAGCAGCCATGTGGGGAATCAGATCGTAGGCCTTCTTATACTGGAGCCCAGCCCGACTGACCTGCCAGAAATCCATCCAGTTGTCCAACAGCCAGACTGCTGATTGTTCAGGCACTGGCGTTGTATCAACAACCAATATAGTGAAAATTTGGACACCAAAATTAGCTGGGGATGACCAATTCAGGGGGAAAAAAATCAGGCCTAATCTGTTCAGTGCCTGCTGAGGTTAATATATTCATGTTTGATGGAAAACCAAGCAAACAAGCGGCCTGTGAGTTCAGATTTCCTGATTGGCAGAGGTGGGAAGTAATGAAATACAAATATTTTGCTACCATACTGAAGCAGAGTTTTCAGGTATCTGTACTTTACTTGAATATTTATTTTTCTGACAACTTTTCACTTTCACTCCCTACATTTGAGCACAAACATCTGTACTTTCTACTCTTTATTTTGCATCAACACTGATTTAAAACTAAATGTACGGGACAATAACACATAGAAAAGACGATTCCTTGTGCTATCCAGCAGTGTAAGTGATGAAAGCAGCATAAAATTTGTAACAAGACACAAAATATGCAACCAGACAAAATTGACATTGAAGATGTAACAAGATGAAAAACACACAAGATGAAAAAGACGTACCAAGACAAAAAACAACAAAAAAAAAAAAAACAAAACAAAACAAAAAAAACGTAAGGGACACAACAAGGAAAAAATGGTGTAAAAGACATAACAAGACAAAAACATGTACCAAGACAAAAATGATGTAAAGGATGCAGCAAGATGAAAAAGACATAAAAAATAAAAAAATAAAAAAATGCGTACCAAGACAAAAATTATGTAGAAGACTTAATGAGACAAAAACAATGTAAAAGACATAACAATGAAAAATACATAACAAGACAAAAGTGACCTAAAAAACTTAACAAAATAAAGATGATGTAAAAGACATAACAAGATGAAACACATGTAACAACACAAAAAAAGACATAAAAGATGTACCATGACAGAAGTCACATAAAAGACATAACAAGAAAAAAACAATTTAAGAGACATAACAGGATGTAACAAAACAAAAAACACCTAAATGAAATAACAAGACAAAAAGATGCATCAAGACAAAAATAATGTGAAAAACATAACAAGATGAAAAAGATTTAACAAGATGAAAAAAGCGTAGAAAAGGTGTACCGAGACAACAACAACATAAAAGATGTAACGAGATGAAAAAGACATAACAAGACAAAAATGACCTGAAAGACTTAATGAAACAAAAATAATATAAAAGTCGTAACAAGTCGAAAAAGATGTAAAAAGGCAAAACAAGACAAATTAGACAAAAACAACGTAAAAGACATAACAAGACAAAACAGACAGAGAGAGAGAGACTCGACTGCAGGGTGGAGGTGAGGTCCAGTTAGCTTTCACGGAAACAGCCCGTAGAAATGTCTCTCAGAGGACGACTTTTCATGAGTGAGGAATGGCTGTACTTTATTTTACCTCTGCTGATTGGGACTAAAATGATTAGTATATGAGTATAATATATTAATATAATAAAGCCTCTTCACTTCGTTTGGACAGCAGTGGAAGTGCAGCCGACTCTGTGCTGTTCTGCGGGTCAGCGGCTGCCTTCTGTCTGTACCGAGATCCACTGGATATTTGTCAGTCTGATGACAGCCTGTCAACATCCAGTAGGTTGAATAGTGGAACACCAAACGGATACAACAGCCTGCTGTTTCATTTCTATTTAATGAGCGAAATGGTGAACAAGTTGTGTACAAGTGCTGTGGAAAAGCTCCCTCGCAGCTATCACTGCCTCTCTTATCTTAATGAATCAGCTGATTATCTCCAGTTATGACACCATCACTTCTGTTATCTTAATCCATCGATGCCCCGTGGACTGCCCCACTATACTCCTGACTGTTTACAATTAACAGACTGATAGAATCTCACGCAGACTTGTGAGAGCATGAGCCAGGAGAGGTGTGGGTACAATTCCTGAGGCCTGAGATACTCCATTCTCAATGAGTCTTTTTTTTTCCATGCAAGAGGAGAAAATGTGCAGCAAATTGGACTTTAGATTTAGTGCTATTGATTAAAGGATGGTATACCAAATAGATGTGGCTGTAAACAAATTATTGTGGTGTCGCAAGGAGTTATGGATCCCTGCATCAGATTATTTAAACCCCTAAAAGGTCGGAATGATGATTATGATAAATCATGCTTAGCTGGATAGATAATCTATTCTTAATTATGATGAAATTGAATATGTTTGGGAGGCATTACACGCTGGCCCGTGGCCTTATAAGATGCTATTAATGGAGGGAGCGAGGGCGAATGAAAGGGTTTTGTTTTGTCGGGAAACAGGTCGACAGCCTTTCAAACATTGTTAGATGTGATGGGCCGTGATCCACACAGTGAGCAGCCTCTGCCCACAGCTGATAAATGGAAAAGCCGAGGATTAGTTGTGTCCCTGTGGGCTTTGCCATCCAATTCACTGTGATCATACATGTATTTGTGTGGGTTAATTGTTATGCGGTGAGTGCGCTGTAGCCTATAAAGCACACCTCCACCAACACGACCGACAAAATGCCTCCTGTGTGCCATGACTGAATTATTGCGTTATGATGAAATTACTAATCTAAGTTTAAAAAAAAAAAAAAAATCATAAGAAACCCACTGTGATGTTCTTTGTTTTTACCACCACAGTCAGGTTCAGTTGTCATATGTTATTTAGAAAATGAAATGTTTTTTCATGCAGAAATGATTAACTTAACTTTATTCATGGAGACCACGTCTTATGTAGTTCAATCCACCCACAAAGTGTGGTGATATAACCTGAGGAAATGGATGTGTTGGCCTCCATCACATCATCTCTGACCCGTAAGAAGAAATAATCAACTTGCTAATTTATGTAGACGAGTCTTAGCATTCCAGCCATATCAGATTTATTCAAAGACTTCACATGCAGAGGCTGCATGCAGTTGCACTGTAGGGGTTTCACAGCAAAGTTGACTATCAAAATAACTGATCGACACTGTGCATCACTGTCGTTCATCTGTTGTCAGACATGTAAATGAACATAATTTAAGTATTTAGAGAAGGAAAGATTAATGTGTTAGCGAAGTCTGTTGAGTCTAAAGTCAGACTTTTCAGTGTCACGAAGGTGATTCTGTTTTAACCTGGCTAGATCACGACTTATGTTAAACTCATTACCTGGTCGGGAGAAGGTTATGTTCAGAGTTTTCAGATTAAATCAACTGTAAAAGACGACTTTCTTTATGAGTTGCAAAATATATGCAAAGTTGCTGAGCTGCCCGTTCATAAATTCACAGAGCAGCACAAACTGTATGCACTGCCCTGTCATGGGAACCTCCGTATGATGATGCAGAAAATATTTTTTTTTCCCTTGTTTGCTTTAGGTAATATTTACACTTTAAATTTTACACAGCTGATCACCTACACACTAAAAATAATAATGAAGCAGCTATAGACTCTTTGTTTTTAAGCTTGATCCTGATTTGCTTCCAAGTTCACGTTGCACTGTTGATAATGCAGCTCAGACAGTTCAGAAAATTGATTAGTCTGGCCATTTTTTATCATGGAATATATTCAATCAGTAACTATAATTTTACTTTGATTTGGCCAAAACCTTAAGTGATTTCCCTGCCTCCTTAATTATGGGACAGTGTCGGACTGATGGTATCACGTTTAAATCTGCTCTATAAAGTTTAATTCCTTAATGTGCAGCTGTCACGTCAGAAATAAACAGCAGCATTAAGAGCTCATTAAGTCGATCAATAATTTTCTGCCGGCGTTCCTCTCGTCTTATTTGCAGCAGACAGTGTTGCTTTTTACTATAGTGTGTATTTTTTAATATTCTCTATAGCTCTTCGTTATAACAACCTATTCATCTTGACTGAAGATGGCGGCTCACATGCGGAAGAAGTCAAATGACGAACCAAACTCCCATGTTTACGAAGAAGAAAGCCTGAGTTAACAAAGACAGTTGATAACCACCGTTGTGATACCCGTTACCTCTGATCAGGGTTTTAAGTTTTGTCGAGCCAGCTCGTGCAAAGAAAGTCTGGCTGTGTTGAGCTTCCTTCAGAAGCCTTCCTTCAGCCCTCTGCTGTCCCTTCAACAGAGCTGTCTTGTTGTTACTGCAGTCAAACAGTATCACCAGCTCAGACAAGATTGGTGGGGATTTCATCCAGTCAGATCTTAGCTCATTTGCCCTTCAGAGCCAATTAATGACTCTGCTATTTCACCTGTCCCCAGGTTGGTTCTGCCTGCCTTTTAGACAATTAATCATTGTTGTTGGGTGAAAGAAATTATACATACCACACAATTAGTCAATACTTTTTGGGAGTAGTCGACAACGAGTAAAATGCAGTGGTCATGAATGCCCTATTGCACTGCACAATTAAACTGTTAGGCAGTTTTGTGTAGAAGAAAAAACTTAAAAGTAAAAAAATATACTTAAAGGTCCCTTCCAGACGTGTTTTAAAGCATGTCTCTGATTCATATTTTGTTAAACATTTTTCCCAACAAGCACATTTACTCCTTCTCCCTCATTGAGAAATTCTGGATATGGCCTTCTGACCTGCCCCCCCGCACCCGCACAGCTGCTTGCCCAAGCTTGGCCGGTGCACATCACGATAGCTATCGTTAGCTTTAGAGGAAACATGGAGAGATTCAGTCATACATGTTTTAGCCTCAGTCGAAGTCAGACGTAAAAGATTAGTCTGTCGTGCACCAAAATCAGTGATTAACAGATGTATTAGAATGGTAAGTGTAGTTTGCCTCCTTTATTTGTTCATGTTGTTTGTTGGTGTGTAACTGGTTGGGCTGTAGTAGCTGACAGCTAATGTTATGTACCAAATCTAGCTTGCCCTGCACCAAGTGGAGAGAATCTTTAAATTGGGCTGACTTTGACTCTGACTCTGTCAGAAAGCCTTTTTAACATGTTTTCAGTTGTAAAACAGTTGCAGTTTGGTTAAAAAAAAACAAAAAAAACTTGGTTTAGGATTTAGGAAAAGATCATGTTTTGGTTACTTTACTTAATGTGCATCACTTTTAATGATGTTGTTTTCTCCGGAGACATGAACCTGGTCTCCTGGGTGAAAGTCCTATGTTTCTTTGAGCCATCCATTCACCCCACCTCTTCAATGCACAGATTTTCTCCGTCCTCATTCCGCTTCGAAGGCCCGGTTAATCTGATACAGCTATAGACAGGTACCTCGTGTGCCCGTATGAGGAGTCAAGGGACGTGACAAAATGTCAGTATCTGACAACTTGGGAACGACAACGGTCTGTGATATAATAAAGTGGCTATGCAATACTACCAGTGAAGGGGGCACAAGGTCAGATGTTGAGCTAAATCTTTTAGAAATGGCATATCCCAACCATATTGTGTGTGTGTGTGTGTGTGTGTGTGTGTGTGTGTGTGTGTGTGTTTGTTTGTTTGTTTGTTAAGGGGGATAGCGTGATTGAAGGGTAAATGGAGCTCTGCAGTTCTGAAGGGGACCTGGAAACTCTGGAAATAGCCTGCAGTGGCTCCTTATCACACATATCGTGTGAGTAAAGGGTTAACACCTTTAATATTTGTGTCAAATTCCGGTAAAAGGGTTAGGGATGAATAAAGGTGCTAGTAGTGTTGTATTAAAACCCTAGTAGAGGGCACAGTCTGTGCCAAAGATGTGTAAAAATAAAACAAGTTTTTGGTCATTGCAGTTTTCACTAAATAGAGCACATAAGCTTTGAACTCTTAGAAAGTCAAACAGAACAAAATATAGACATATAAAACCTAAGTTTGCTCTGAGAATGGAATGATAGGTATCAGTATCAACTATGTCATAGGACAAATGGTCTTCAATGCAATAACTTTGTTGAAATAAGATGTATTTAACTATAGGACCCTGAGGTTTTGAGAATTTCCCCATTGAGTGGCCATAGCAGTCATATTGCCTATATTATTATTAACACTATTTTATTTCATTCCTGTTTTTGAAGATGCACATCACTGTTGCCTAGCAACCTTTTTTTGTATTGTTTCTTTACGCGCTTGCAAAGCTAAATCCAACCTTTAGCTTTGAGCTAGGAGTAAAAGCTTTGAAGAATATCATAATAAAATGTCAGCAAGAAGGAGAATGACTGCCACAGAAGCTTAACCCATGCTTCAGAGCCATCTGTTAAAGTCCAAAAAAAACCATAAATGTAATCAGGTCCATATGTCACTACATGTATGTTATGTGGGTTAACTGCATTCTCTTGCCACTTTGTGCTCCATTTAAACCAGTGAATTATTCAAACTGAGGATTTTATCCAAGGATTTTTTTTCTGTTTTTTAGGGTGATGATGTCATAAAATATGATGAAAGACATCCAAAGCGTGATTCAAAAATCTCAGAAGAAGCTTCAAACATAAATACCACATGACAAAAATGACATCTTGTACTAAATGCCAAGGGTGAGCAGTCAGAACGATTGCTACGGCCATTCTAGCAGTCATAGAATTCTGGTAGTTCTGGTGTTAAACCTGTTTGTTTCTCTCAGAACCAATGAATTGCTTCAAGTGTTTGTACCACAAGTCTAATATTACGAATTTATCTCAAAGTAAATGTGTAACCTAATTCCTCAAGCCTTTGGTACACTGGCTGAGAGGATGCAGAGGGAACAATTTCAGAAATGACAAGCAATTCAGCGTATGATGGATGGAGAGATCCTGAAAGACACAACTGCAAAAACAACAACAACAAAAAAGAGGGAAACTGCAACCAAACGTCTCAGCACTCACACACACACACACACACAGCTGCAGGATTAATGGTGTTGGCCAATTATTGATGTTATTCTGTCAGTTTAGAATATGTGTGTTTGCGCGCGCTAATATACAGTGTATGCATACATCCTGAGTGGGTGTTTGTCTGTGTGACAGCTGGGACACATATTAGCATGTATTTTCTCATTACATGTATGATCGTGTGTGTGTGTGTGTGTGTGTGTGCATCAGAGCATGAACGTGCGCTTACTCAAAGCATGAAATAATTTGTGATCAACATCAAAGTAAGTCTTTATTTTTCTTATCTGTTGCCTACAGGCCTCTAATTATACATTCATGCCTTCCTGCACCAGGCTGCAAAGTTGGGAATTCAATTTTCTCTCTGCAGAGCAACACACACATTCCCATTGAGATGGAGAGGATGTGTTTGGGAAATAAAAGAATCCATCGCTCCATTCTATGGAAATTAGCTCCCAAACAGTATGAAGAATGGCAGTGCCTTGATGTGGAGAGATGCCACATGAGAAGGACCCTGTAACCCCAGAGGCGACGCCTCGCTCAAGGACAGCGACAAAACCAGAGCGACAGCAACCTGATCGACTAAACCTGACAACAGCTTCAAGTGAAGGCGCTACACACAGGGCATACTCACACACACATAGCAGGTACATATTTGAATGGAGACAGTCAAGGTGACTGGCATTTTTACATACCGGACAAATAAACACAGACAGAAACTCACCCTAAAAATAAAAAGTACATCTTTTCCCCTGGCCTGTACTGCTACTTATCCATCTAAATTTTTCTGGTATGAATTGCAAGGTTTTGGAGATATCAGCCGTAGAGATGTCTGCCTTCTCTCCAATATAATGGGACTAGATAGCACTAGTTGAAAAATTCAAAACCAGTCTCTTTCCAAAAATTATGACCTGGTTGCACAAGAGTTTCATGTAGGAACCACTTTCCAGTAGAAAACAAAGTACTTATGGTAGATTCTGAAGTAGTTCCAGTAGATACTGCAGAAAGAAAGCAGTTCCTACATGAAACTGCTCACAAGGTCTGTGGATTATCTTGAGTAACCAGGTCATGATTTTTGAAAAGAGACACTGGTTCGTAATTGATCCAAAAATGTATTTTTTTGTGCTTTGAGCACCACAAGCTAAGTGCCATTTAGTCCCATTATATTTGAGAGACAGACATCTCTTCAGTTTATATCTCCAAAACTCTTCAACTCACACCAAAAAAATCTGGATGGATAAACAGCACTACAGGCCAGGGGAAAAATATATATTTTTGATTTTGGGCTGAACTGTCCCTCTAAGAAAAACATAGTATAAAACAACATAGTAGAAAAGTTCTTTCTTTTTACTTGTTGTTTTGTTAAACAAGCATATTCAACTAAAGTCAACAAATTATGATGTATTATTTTTAGTAAACTGTAGCATTATTAATGGTATTTGTGCAATATGTAGTAATTGTACGTGCAAAAATGAGTACAGTAGTCCAAATGGTGAGTTTGAGCCATAGACTGTGTATTAAACAGACTGAAATCCTGTTTAATATAAAATCTATGGTTTAAACAAGTTGTTAACTCAGACATTTTTCCCTGGAATACACGAAAACAGTCATAAATGCGCACAAACATATGAGCGCACACGCAGCTACATGCCTATCTGAACACTTCCACAAATTGAGAGAGGCATTTTTGACTGAGTAACTCACTTGATTTCCCCACTAATGACCATGTCAATATATCTCTTAAAAGCATCTGACAAAGCTAATGAAGCCTCAGTACACTCCCTCACCGTCCAAATCCTGCCATTGAAAATCTATCTGCATTAACCAAAGCATGTATGCTCATGATTCTTGTCCTCCTCTGTCCCGTGTGTCTCTTCAGTCATGCCGTTTGAGAACTGAGGAGTGACAGGTTTTTCTTCCAATTAAACATACCATGTCATACCCACTTTCCTGTAGATTACAGATGAGGAAAATGAAATCCTTGTGGAAAAGCTTTGCTGATATAGAGAGGTATTTACACATTTTTGTCTATTTGGACATGTGATTCCAATACAGTAGATGAACAGTTCCACTCTCCTCTCATGTTTACTTTCCACCAAGCTGGTTCCAGGGCTGGTGCTAGTGCGGTGCTAGAGCCGGTTCGCGGTTGGTTCAATGTGCGAACCGGTTGAGAACCGTTTGCATTTCCACAAGCGGGTGCCGGCCAGAGAGCCACATCATTACGTCACTGTATATGTCTGTATACGTCACGTCATTTTCCCAATACAACTAGCGCCAAATTCAGTCGCCACAACAAAATGGAGGACTACGTTGCGCTGCAAGTGTTGCTGCTGGCTTTTCGAGCCTTCCTTGGAGAGCAAAACTTTGCAATCCAGCAAGTTAGTGCTGCTCGTCGAGAATGCTACGAACAGCGATCACGCTCGAGAAGACGGGTAAGTGTCCAACACTGCTTTGGTTGTTCAATAACCCGCCCCCAGCCTCTGACATAAGCCCGTAGCCCCCGACGTAACATGGTTCTTTCCGCTAGACCAGCAAAGAGTTGGTGCTTGCCTAGCACCAGTTTTGAGAGCCAGGAGCCGGTGCTTTGGCTGTGGAAAACCAAAGAACTGGTGCTAAGTCTGGCTCTAGCTCCGAACCAGCCCTGGAACCAGCTTGGTGGAAAAGGGGTATCAGTGGGTGTACATGCTGTGCTCTGTTCTCAAGTCAGCAATAATAAAACCATGACTGCGAAAAAAGCTGGGAGGTTGTGTAAACCATAAATAAAACATTTGACATATAGGCTATGCAATTAAAAACAGTACAAAGATCAACTTCATTGGTTTTTGTGTCATGGTTTTTAGGCTTTGGTAGTTCACTTCCTGTTTTATTTTGATATGTCTTCCCTTGTGTCTCTTTGTTGTCTTTACTTCCTGTCTTTGTCTGTTTTCCCACCTTTTCTAAGTCTTACTGTTTTCATGAGTCCCCGAGTGTGTTTCCACCTGCCCCTGACCACCTCCCCAGGGTATTTAGCCTTGTGTGTGTTCCCTCTGCAGCTGCTAGTTCGTCTTTGACTCCCAGTGTTGTCTTTGTGTTTCCCTGGGGTTTTTTTGGACTGTCTGCTGTTGCTCTGTGCCAGAAAACAATTTAAAAGTGTTAAAAGCCTTCAAAATCTAAAACTAACTATATCTAACTGGAGCAGTGGTGGAATGTAACTAAGTACATTCACTCAAGTACTAAAGTACTTGTACTTATATTTCTACTCCACTATATTTCAGAGGCAAATATTGTAGTTTTTACTCCACTACATTTGTCTGACAGTTTGTTACTTCTCAGATTACAATTTTCATGCAGTTCATGTCCAGTGAAAACCATGTATCTCCAAATGTGGTGACTTTGAATCTTTGTTATGTATTTAAAAAAATTCTCCCACTTCTCAAACGTGCGCTTAGTGTATTTTGTTGTAATCTGTCTGTTACATTATGAAATATACTGTGTGCACAGACCTCAGGATGGCACTAGACAAACATATTAAACCATTATTTTGAAACCCAGATGAAAAAGTTTGGTTTTATTCCACATCCAACCCTAGAAATGAATATTAACAGCTGTGAGAAAGTGTTATCTGAAAGATTGAATTTACCATCATGAGACATGTCCCTCACAGACGACCTCTCCATGTGAAGGGACTATCTCTACACACATTTGTTTGGTTGTGTGGGAGTTATTAAAAGCATTTGCCATAAAGGGGGTGAAATTTTATCATAATGGGCAAGAACATTTCCAGGCTCTCACACCTTAACGTTCTTGTAAAGTACTGTTTGTAAGTAGTTGTAAATCATCCATCCTTGAGAATTGGCATAAATCATGTCTTACCTCCCCCAAAAAATCTTTAAAAATGCCAACATTCTAATTCCAATTTTTCAGTGATAATTTACTCTTTAAGGATTTATATATATGAAATATGTGTAATTTACACAACAATTCACAACTTCAAACAATTTTAAAATGTGTTAGAAGTCTTCAAAATCTAAAACTAACAATACATACTGATATTGCTAGACATGATGCTCATTTTTTGTGTTTTAGTTGAATTGAAAAATTACTTCCAAACCTTCCCCTTTTGAGGACCTAGTCTACAATTTCTGGTTTTAATCAATTTCGACAGAGTATTTGGGGAAAAAAGGCAAAAATGTCTCTGTGGTGTTGCCATAAAAAAAGTTGTGCCAAAGAATTCAATGTTTAAAAAAGGTGAAATTCTCAATAATTGTAAGAATTACAGAATTATTATGAAATATGTACTTGGCCCGTTACAAGGTTTAATAACCAAGATTTTAATCCTTTAAAAATATGCTTTTCCAGTATAATTGAAGAGTAAAAATCAAAACCCCGTCAAAATACAGTTTTGTCCCTATTCACAAAAATGAGTGATATTTCGTATGTATTATATTTATCACATCAAGCGACAGGAATGCACCTGCACCTTGTCAAGAGATTAAAACGTTCACATAATTGCTTTGTCTTACTTAAGAGCTGGGAGTGAGCAGCAGTGAGGCCGAGTGTTCAGAGCTGAGCCTGTTTAGTATGCGGCCCAGCAGTTTTACTCACTTCAGCACAAAGGAAATAATCATCTCTGGCACTGAAGACATATATGTGTTGTAATCCATGTTCACTGGATATTGTAATACCTTTTATTACTGAACAAACAAAATGCCTCTCATTACTTCACAAACATCACCCAGAGAGTTTACCTTGAGAAGACACCGCAGGATGATGGGATTGCATTCATCTGCACAACATCGTATCAGGTTTCCTTGTAACAAAGAGACCTTACCTCATTATGTCGTCTCTCATGAGGTCTTTTCCTGTTATTACCCGTACCACTCAGATATTTCCTTCATTGATCTTTCCTTATTATGTTCAGATCTGTTGTTGTTATATTGAGTTATTTTCTCATCAGATCCTCTCTGGTTATAAGGCGTTTTCTCATCGTGATCCCAGAACACCGGGTTACTGGAATATGGAGAAGAGATTGGAGAATAATAGAAGGAGATCAACAATGGTGACGGGAACGGCAGAACCCATGGGTGACGTCTTGAGTTACGCATTCGATGGGACAGTGGGTGGTGGGTGTCTTTGGTTGCTCTCATGAGACTGACATAGACATATTGATTAAACTTTGACTTCATACTGTACTGTATGTCACAATGATCTAGGGTTGCCTCAAAGCTTTTCTGTGAGATTTAGAGGAATCTCTTGGCAGAATATGGCGGAGATGGAATATAACATTCATAAGTATGTTTTCTTTAGTGTAAAATCACCTGAAAATTATATACATATATATATATATATATATACACACATACATATTGTTCATATCTAGGGTTTAGTATTATTATTTTGGGTAAAACTTTACGTGAAGGGGTGAACATAAGACTATCACATAATAACATAAAAGAGTCTTTATGAATGTTTATGACTGTTTCCACTGAGTGTCATTCAGTCAGTTATGTCATCTTTGATGCAAAGTTGACATGAGATGTCTTTGTTTTGACAACTTGACATTAATCAAGACCAGAATGTCTCTGTCATGATGACTTAATATTAACAAACTTAAAGAACTGTTTTAACATGATATTATATATTCACAAATAATATACAGAAGAAACAAAGAGCAAAGCCAGATTCAAACTCAAAATTCCACTCTGGATTTTTCTTTTTTAGTTCAAGAAAATTCAGTTGCTCAAAGAATTAAAAAGTGAAAATTCCATGCGGTTCAGTTCCGGTTGCAAACAAAATTATTCAGTTCTGTTCATAAGCAGCAAACAAAAATAAAATAAATAAAAATAAATAGTTTTAACTTATTGACTCACATAGGGAGTCAGTCCAGCCAGTCAGTGAACCCAGTTGTTTTTGAGTTGTGGGTGAATGAACAGCATCTGCACAGCTGAGTAGAGTGGATATCTGGGAGTAATGTCAGTTAGTGGGGTATGTTGATAGAGGGTTGCTGTCAGTGACTGAATAAATGTTCTGAAGGCATTAAAAGAACGTACTTTGTTTTGTTGTTGTTTTTGTTTGTTTGTGTTTTTTTACACCCAATGAGCATATTGCTTTAGCTGATTTCGCCTCTATTCACCTGTGGCCTCATTTATAAAACTGTGTGTAGGATTCAAGATGGCACTCAGAAAGTGCTCGCACACAAATATATTCTGATTTATAAAACAGGGTGTAGGCACGTCCTACGCTGGCCTCCCTTTATATCAATCAACTGGAAATGTGGTGCACCTTTTGCGAATATCATGTAATGTCCATAGTTGCCTATAAATGGTCAGTGAAACACCCCAAATTAATATTTAATTCAGACTGACTGCATGAAGACAATCTTGGCAAAAGCAGAGAGGAAGGCTTAAAAGAGGAATGCCACACAGTATGAACTTAAAGTTTTTGTTGTGGAGGTTGAGACAAGAAAAAATATGTTGCCTGGTGGACATAGTGTGGACATTACAGACACCAAAAAGGCATCAGAGTGGCAGCGTGTTGTGATGCTGTGAAGGCTGCTGCCTCACAAGGTTGGACAGTCACCGAGTTTAATTAAAAAAGAAATGGTCCAATAGAAAACAAGAAGCCAAAAAGCACACAGCCACAGGCAGAGTGAGTGTGTGTGTGTTTGTGCCACGGACGGGAGAAAGGGGACATCTCGCTCTTTTGATGAGAAACTGACTGATTATCAGGCAATTCCACCTGAGTGGAGGAGCGCTGGAGACGGAGGGGGAACAGAGTGTGCCAAATGCACCAGATGATTCAGATAGCCTGCATCATCTTCTATTTCTTTTATTCGCAGTGTGTTCCAGCAAATCAGAGGTGCTGCAGCCTTGTGCGCCTCCAATGCACCTTGACTGTGCGTCTTAACCCTTTGCGCAGTATCTTACACTGTACTCTTTTGGACAGAGACCTCAGATGTTGTTCCTGGAATCTGCTGCTCTTATAACTACAGGGACCACTTTGGACTTCTACATCTTTTCCAGTTGTTCGTTTAGTCCTTGGTACTTCTCGACCTTCTCAGGCTGCTTCTTCCTGGTGTTACTGCCTGCTGGGATTGCCACGTGTATCACAACTGCCCTGTTTTGTTCCTTGACAACTACCACAATGTCTAGCAGGGTAGCCAACAGCTGCTTGTTAGTCTGGAATTTGAAGTTCCACAGGATCTTAGATCTGTTTTTTCTCATTCCATCCCATCTAGACCTGGGGACTTCTGATCAGTACTCGGCACAGATGCTCCTGTACACTATCCCAGCCTCTTGGTTATGCTGCTCAGTGTGTGCTGTCCCAGTTCGTACAGCCTGCACCTTGTGTGTAGCCTGCTGTGGTAGACTTTAGCACTTAAGACTTTCTTTAGCACTGATCTCCTCTACCTAGCTCAGCTCAGTATATCCATGCTACTCTGTAGTGGTCTTGTCACATTGTCCTTCCATGCTGTTTTCTAAAGTTCCCAGTCTACTGAGCCGTTCTGCTGCTACACTGTGCTTACTTTTTGATCCATATTCATACTGCTCTGTAGTGGAATCTAGTTCCTTGTTGGTTCTGGTGTTGGTAGTTCTAAGTCAATGTGAATGTTGGTCTTCTCATCCATAGTTCCTTGATATGTTGTATCTCCCAGTTCTTCTCTCCTCTCCTTTGCTCAGCTCAGTATATGCTGCTCAGTCATGTTCACATTCTGTTGGAGCCTCTCAATCTCCTGCTCTCCTCTACCTAGCTTATCTAAGTATATCCATGGAGGCAACACCACCACTGAGCCATTCTGCCGCTGCACTATGACTATGGACTCTGGTCGTGACTTGGTCTGGCTTCCCAATACACTTGGGAAGTCTAGTCCAACTTCTGTTGGTGCCACTCAGTCTCCAGTTGTGATAGAAGCCTCTGGCTACTGAGAGATATAAGAACCATCTTAACTGACATTTTGAGTTCTGCCAAAAAAGTTAAAAATATTACTTTGATTACTTTTGATACTGAAGAGCTACAATAAAATAAACACATTCATCCATAGCAGCATTCCACTTCATGTGCATACATGGGGGAGGAAACATCAAATGCTGCATATAGCAGTCTTATTTCATTATATTGGGGCGGCACGATGGCGCAGTGGTTAGCGCTGCCACACAGCAAGAAGGTCCTGGGTTCGAATCCCCGAGTCCGCGGGGCCTTTCTGTGTGGAGTTTGCATGTTCTCCTTGTGTCCGTGTGGGTTCTCTCCGGGTACTCCAGCTTCCTCCCACAGTCCAAATACATGCAGCATAATAGGTTAATTGGTGACTCTAAATTGCCCGTAGGTGTGAATGTGAGAGTGAGTGGTTGTTTGTCTCTGTGTGTCAGCCCTGCGATGAACTGGCGACTGTCCAGGTGTACCCCGCCTTCACCCAATGTCAGCTGGGATAGGCTCCAGCCCCCCGCGACCCTCACGGATAAGCGGTTACAGAAAATGGATGGATTTCATTATATTTACTTTAACATAATTATACAGATCTTATGAAGTGGGACATGTATAAAATGATCACAAAAGGACACAAAAAACACACAAAAATAAAATTAACTTTCCGTCACTTCTGTTGCTACAGGCTTTGTGCTTTCTGATTCAAAGCTCTTTTGTTTTGATCAGTGAAAACACACTGATAAGAATGATCTCATCAGGCATTTAGAAACCATCTATGGCAGCCCACAAGGGACAGAATTTTCATTTTTGACTTGTCAGTGAAACTTGTGATCAATGCAAAATGCCGTTATCTAATACTGGAGAAACTCCCTTGACCTCAACTCTAACCTTGGCCGGAACACACGTACCAGTGGTTGTATTATGGAGAATTTCCCTCGACGTGGTCCATTCTTCAAATGGAATTATATCAGATGTCTCTAAGCAGGTCATCTGTCTGTGTCTACCCCAGAGACCACCATTCTTCCCAATTAGCTACATCTACGTATGAAACCGGTCACAATTAGAACAAGTGTCTGAACTTTCGCCTTAAACACATCCATCTTGTTACATTTTTCTGAGTGGGATGAGTCCCAGTAATCAATCCCACTGCAGGCATGTATGAAGCACATGCACATGCACATGTATGGGCCTGACTGTGAATGTCTTTCAAAGTGTGCTCATGAAACTGATTTTGGTTAATTTAGTTAGCAGTGGGTTATAATATCAATATGTACACAAATCTTGTGTACATATTATTGATATTATATATTGATATTTTATTGTAAATTTTGTGACTACTGTTGCAAATACTGGCTATGGCTGCTGTCAGCGAGAACAAATACAGGACAGTCCCAAAAAAGACCAATTAATAACTGAATGCATCACTAGTATAACACAATGTGGAAAAGTGAAAGGTATTTCAGTCTCAATTAATATTTAGTACACAAAGGTAGTGAAATAATGAAAGCAGAGTAGCTTCAAGTAGGAAAATTAATCAGGTGGCAAATATGTATTAATAGTGAGAACATGCTGATGAACAGGGATTTATGCTCATAATTTGAGACACAAAAAGGTTTTTGTGGACTATTTGTACCTGTGTTCCTTTGACTATTATTTTATTCGGTGTATTTTTGGTGTACTCCAGCTGTAAAATTGGCTCCTTTGTTCAGTTTTAGAACTTTCCCACTCAAAAGAAAAATGCAACCTTATTTATTATAACTTCTTTCTAGTGATGTCACCATGTTCTCGGTTGTGAGAATTTTTATTCAATGTAATTACCACTCAGAGAAATGGATAAAATCATGAGAATTTATTATAATCAGTTGTCATGAGCTGGAGTTCTTCGTAAAGTAAAAAAATGTCTTAAGGACCAAAAAAAAAGCTTCTTCAGTGGAAAATTAATAATGTTGGGGAAATGATGCAGTTTCTTCTTACTACACTGTGTAGTATATCTTAATTTTCACAAACATTTTGTGTTCTTTACTTTTTTATGTTCTTCCAAGGCAGTGTGACCCCAGAGTCCCCACCCTGCCTCATTAAAGGCCCCCTAACAAGCAGGGGCTAATCCCATGTAAAGCTCTCAGTCTGGTGATGCCCCTGGACACAACAGATACACTTTTATAATTGGCAGCCCTTGATTAATGCATGACTACACTCTGCCTCCAGAGGAGCTCAGTGGATCTATCAAAACTCAAAATGTTCCTCCAGCCATATGCAACCCTTGTTAACCCACTATCACACAGGCTGACTGGGTGAATCGCAGAGGATTGATGGTTAAGTGTGTGTCACTCCAGCATGTTGCTCTTTGGAGTCAGTGAAGCAGCTTTGAGTGGCAGCAGCTGTACAGAAACATCAGGATCAAGGCTGACGGTCCACCAAGAGGATGCCAGAGATTTGACAAAGGATTCTATTGGATTGGAGCGTAGGTTCACTCATTTACATCAGTGTTCTCTCCGTGGAAGTAAGCTGGATGGACAAAATGTTTCAAACATCAATGCAGCAACATCTCATGGTTTTATTTTTGCTGTTATTTCAGGTCAAGAATTTACTTTGACTCAAGATATAGTTTTTTTTTAAATCGCTTTTTTAACAGCGTGAATGAGTTTCATTCTAGGTGTTGTAAATGGAGAGAGAGAATTGTTCCTTTTTTCTGACTTTAAAGCTGTTTACACCCAGTAGTAACATGTGTCTTGGGTGATCCAATCACAAGTGGGCAGCTCTCAGTAGGGGTGTAAATGCAGCCAAGACATATTGAGGATGTTTTGAGATCTGATCACTCAAACCACAATCTTCAATACGTCATTTGGTTCACTGTGTTGCACATTACATGTTTTGGTTTTCTTACCTGCAACACTGTCTGTTTCAGCTGATTTTACCACTGAATTACCAATCCCAGTATCCGCAAACTTCCTTAAAAAATAGCACAATTTGAAAATTTTGAGTTGTCGAGTGAAGAGAAACTTAATAAACTTCGTGAAAATGCAACAGCAAAGTCTTAATTATCTACGCGGTCTAGTAAATTCTGTTTTACATGTGACAAATGACGTTGTGGATGGCACGGTGGTGCAGTGGCTAGCACTGTTGCCTCACAGCAAGAAGGTTCTGAGTTTGAATCCCCCAGCTGGCTGGGGGGCTGGGTCAGGACCGTTCGTGTGGAGGTTACATGTTCTCCTTGTGTACTCCGGCTTCCTCCCACAGTCCAAAGACATGCAGCATAATAGGTTAATTGATAACTCTAAATTGCCCGTAGGTGTGAATGTGAGTGTGAATGGTTGTTTGTGTCTATATGTCATCCCTGAGATGAACTGGCGACTCATCCAGGGTGTACCCCACTTCTCACCCAATGTCAGCTGGGGTAGGTTCCAGGATAACCGGTTATGGACAATGGATGGATGGATGGACATTACATTACGTTAGTTTGTCACAACATTGCTGTACTGATGTTTACTCCATGTCTGAAGTGCATCCACCTGCCAACATTTAGCAGGTGCTTGAATACACTTCAACTGATTTCACCATTTACACTCAATTTGTGAAAGAAGACATTTTATTGACAGTAAATAGTAAGCAATACAGGCTAATGGTGAAGAAGGATTAAACTCCTATAAAAATTGTGCAAAATTTGTACGTTTTATAGTTGGTAGAAACTTTACAAACTTTGTGAAACACTGTCTACAACAAATTCTTAATTATTTGGGCCTTCTTATGAATTCTGCGAATACAGTACATTCAGTTAGTTCTTTCTTTGTGTAAACTCATTGTGTCCATGTGTCCCAAACTGTGCTGATGTGTTCATTTGTATTCAGAGCTGAGAACTGAGATCCAATCACAAGTGGTCACATTCACACCTGGCATTGTAATGCCAGGTGTGAACTGACATACTCAAAGCTGTCCACTTGTGATCGGATCACCTAAGATGCAAGTTAATGCCAGGTGCAGAGAGGCTCTTTGACTCTTTGCATCAAATTTACCTTAAGCATTAAGAAAGCGAATGAGCAGGACTGTATCCGAGTTAACTTTTCCACCTCCCAGAACACTGGTTAATGACACGTGAAAAAAAAAAAAAAAAAAAAAAATCTGAGACGGCCTACTAATCCATGAAAGCATTGCGCATAATATAACACTACTTTTCTGCAAAGAAGCCCCGAGGAACAGTTTTGTTCCTGGTTGCAGGGAATCAGGGGCCAGAGGAAGTGGAGATGGTGCACTGATTTGTAGTAGTGCCAGTGTCTGTCTGCTGTGTGTGTGTGTGTGTGTGTGAGGTGGGGGTCCTGACGGATGGATGGATGGCAGGGTGACAGTGAACAGATGGAGGCTCTGATGGATTGCAGCGACATTAAACGTGAAAGCGAAGCAGGGTCCTTGGTCAGAATGCAGGAGACGCAGCAGCTCTGCACGCCTCGTCATTCTCCCATTTCAACTCTGCCTCTATATTGGCATGACCGGCAGCTGTGCAAAAGCAGAGCCCTGAATGTCAACTGTCCAAACAACAAGTTTGTACATTCACAACAACTCCCCCTGTCCATGACTCTGCTGTCTGTCTTATTCTCACTCCAACTTCCAGACACAAATTCTGATTAGACCTTCAGGTTGATTTTTTTTGTCAATTTTTTACTTCATTTTTTTATATATTGTGCAGGATGGTACAGAATACAATGACACTGTCTATTGGCTTGAAAAGTGACCCATACTAAGTGTTCTGATGATGTTTTAATTACTTTTAGGCACACAATCTCTTTGGTTAAGGTTAGAGATTAGGTAAAAAAAAAAAAAGATTTGGGTTAAACTTGCCTCTTAGGGATCAATTTAAAAAATATTTTAGAGTGGTCACTGTGTCAGATTATAATTCTAGTCAACCAAAGAAAATCTTGGTTGACTGAAATTCTACCTACTGTGCAACCAATAGTTTGATCATTGGGGGAAAAACAATTCTGAATGTTGTATCAGTTACTAAATCGGCCACAGTTTGCTGAGTGGACCACCTGGTAACATAATGGGTGCTAATCAAAGTTATACACCATTGGCCAACATATGAATTCCTGCGGTTTCACCATCTCTTTTTCACACATTGCTACATCATTATCTTCATGGCACATGTATCAAGTAAATTTACATATAGCAACACAAAAACACACCTCACACTGCAGTATAAAGTTCCACAAAATGCAACATAAAGAAACGCTAACTAACCAGCATCTGATCCACTACTACATCATATGAGACTTAACATTCACACAGTTTCTTTTGGCTGTCTGTCATATTACAACTTTAGTCCAACATCACCTCCATGCAACAGGCAAACATCGATTTCAACAGGATAACCAAAAAATAAACACTAAAACTACATGGCAAAACTTACAAACTTCAAGTTTGAAGTCGGGTCACAGACAGTCAGTATCGATCCATGACCCTTATTTAGACTTTATCCACTCCACTCTTCTGTCCTCTGAAACTGGGGGTCAGTGTAGTGATCTGTGCTGGAACTTTGACTTGATGTCATGAATTAGTATGGAACTGAATGAATGTCCATATAGCCTGTCACTTAGCCAGATTAAGACACACATTTCCCCTCAAGAGAGTAACACCAGCGATTGTCCAACCAATAAGAATTTGAATGTGGTCAGACAAGAGCAGAAGGTGTCATCCCTAGTCACTGCACAGCTATGGTGAAACGGAAGAGGAATGCAGTGTCCCCAGACCCCAACCAATCACAGCTTGCCAACTTTCATGACTTCTGTAACATAGGCTACAGAGTTATTCTCAGTTCCATGATACAACTGCTGCAAGAGATTCTGCTGACTGAATCAAGTTTGGTGTCTTGTTCCACCACAGAGGGAGCACACAAGAGACAAGTTTGCATTAGACTTTTGTGCCTCACAGTGATAGTAATTGTTCACTGGCAGATTGTCGTGAATGAGAAGGTTCATATATCTGAATGAGGGAGTTCAGGTAGGCGGGTTCCACGCTAAGTGGCCACTTTACAGGCGAGCATTAGTGATCAGAATGTGAGTTGATCAAAATATTGCTACTGAAGAAGTCAGATGGAGGGTTCTACACTCCTGAAACAGCTGCAGTGATGAGCTGTGATGGAGCTGTGACCAGAACCAGAATGCACTGAAGCCACATCCATGATATAATAGTATCACTGTTAAATATTGTGCTGACTGGTTGGCTGTTGAACTGTCTCTGGCTGGCCTTAATCTTGCTGATATTGTGTATGTGTATTGTGATTCCAGCAACAGTGAACCTTCACCACCATAGTTAAAAGAAGTATTTAATTAAGGTTAAAGAAAGATGATGGACATGGTTGTAAGAAACAAATGTTGACTGTTATCAGAAAACAGTAAATGTAGAGTTTACCTTTGCCACAGGCTTTGTTGACCCATCAATTGTGGCTTCATAATAAAGTCATGCTATTTCTACTTTTACTGTTGAAAGACAGTTTTCTTGATCAACACTTTAAGCAACTTCAAGCATATCAGTGTTTCCGAACATAGGGTCACGACCCAAAGTGGGTCACAGGTTCATTTTTATTGGGTCACAAATTGCCAGAGCAAAATGCAACAATAGCATAGTTCATTTTCCTAATTAAAACAGAAGAGTATTCTTTTTTGTTATGCCAGTCTATTCAGCTCAGATGCTGTGAACTCAGACCTGTAATCATGGTTGCACTCTCTGGCTGAGGTAATGTTCAGTGTGATGTCTGTTATTCCCTCAATCTCGATGGCGTGCATGATGTGGGAATGAAAATACAAGGTGGAGTTCATAAAAAATGCAGAGGAGAGGCCTCAGTGTGTTGTTTCTGGGGAGGTGCTCAGTAATGAGAGCTTAAAAGTGAACTAATTGGAACTAATTGGACAGGCATCTCCAAACAAAGCAATCTCAGCATCAGGGCAAGTCAAAAGAAAAGAAAGAAAAAGAATTTTCTGTGCAAAGAAGATACTTTAAAGAGAGTGTTTTGACAACAGAAAATTCAGGCATGTGTCTGTTTATGTAGCATTTGAATGAAAGCTGCACAATTAATCACAATATTACTGAAATCTCAAGATGGCAATGTGCAATATCCAAGCTGAAGAACCCTGCAATTTTTCATAAAAGAAGAGAAAATGTGGCAAAACACTATTATAATGAAGTATTGTAGATGCCTTGGCCTAAAAATCTTGATCTCCAGATGCAAGAGAACATGTTTGTTTGATACAGAGTGCCAACAAATGTCATATCATCATGATTTTAGGTTTTTTTCCAGTGAAAATGAAAAAAACTGTGATGCAAAAAATTATCATTCCTACTTATCGTATTGCATATCACAATTGCAATTTTGGTAAAAATAATCGCAATATGACTAATTTACCATATGCTGCCCTGATTTTAATTATTTGTTTCGTGTGTCCCTTAGTTGGTGACTAGTGTGATGCTACTTAGCTAATATTACTTGTCAGCTGCGATTGCTTGTAACAGGAATGGTTTGAATTCAAGTGCAGCACACAGTACAACAGAGACTGTTGGTAACCGTAAACAGCAGGCAGGCAGTACGACAGTTCAGTTCATAAACTGAGTCTCTGACTTGCTGTGGCAGGGATCTGAGTTGGAGACTCAGGACGAGTGAGCCGAACCAAGGAGCAGGTGAGTTCAGGGTGCACGAGACAGACTCCTACTCACTGTTCAGTTCATTAGCAGGTGATGGTACCGTGAAGGAGCAGGCAAGAGACATTGTTGGGCAAGCAGGGCGGTCAAGAGCCAGGTAAGTATTCCATCCGAGTTGGAGCCAGGCGAGGAGTCGGGGAACCAGAGAAGCAGGAGCATCGTCCACAAAGCACTCACAAGATGGCGGAGGCACCAGTGGTGAGGTACGTAGATTTTGTCCACAGAGAAACACAGGCATGCCAACACTCACTCTGTAATGTTGTGAACTAGAAACGTTCCTCATCTACGAAAACAGGCAGACAGAAACCAGAGATGCTGAGGCAGAACTCATGGTGGGGAGCAGAAGGCTGAGGCATTTTCTGGAATTCAGACAAGACGGGAGAGTCACAGGCAAGCAGGGTCGGCAACGGAGAAAGCTGGAGAGCCCTGCATGAAGAAAGCAAGAACAATGTGGCAAAGACTGAGCGAACTGGAGAGGCTTTTATACCAGGATGGTAGCTGATGAGCTGCAGTTGTAAGACCAGGTGAGTGGAGTGGGGTGATCAGTTGGGAGTGGCTGACAGGTGGAGTGAGGCAGAGGTGGGGTGAATGGAGAACTACAGGGAGAGCAGAGGAGCTGAATGCAGATTGTGACATTGCTGATGTTATCTTACCAGCTGAGATTGCATTCTAACATTACCACAAGTTTCTCTTTTGGGTCTTGAGCTGAAAAAGTTTGGGAACAACTGATGCTGTTGTTTTTCTTGGGTGGACAGTCTTGAAGTTTGGTAAAGGCATAAAACAGTTTTTGTACAAAACTTTGCAAAAGAAAAGTTGTGACCCAGCCTCTTCATTTAAGCCATTTCAGAAGACTCGGTTGGCCATTAGTTGTTTGCCACATCACCAAGATGACAAAAAAATTAACAAGTACAGATAAAATTCCCAGCTACAATCTTTGTTTAGACCAAGGAATAGGTTAAGATTCCATTTAATAACACTCAGCCCCATTGTTTTTTATTTTAAAGCACCTTAAGGCCATTCTGAAAGCACACTATAGATATTTTTGCTTGAATTTAATGAATATGGAAGGAAATGAGAGCTGGAGATAGAGCGTAACACTCAAATTTATTTGTGTGTGTATGTGTGTCCTCTTGCCATCTGTTGACAGAGATGCTACGTTCCATACTGATCACCTGCCTCATAATCACCTCATCAGTCACAGTTCCTCAGCGGCAGCCTCACACACACACACACACACACATATACCCACAGACATTCAAATATTAAGAGAGAAGAGAATAATGAACCTACAGATAGGTTTATGAGTCATTTCAGTTCCTGGACAGGTTTTACATAACACTTAGTCACTGCCAATACACTTGGCTGGCAGATTTTCAGGTTGATTAGCAGTAATGTGTTACGTTTTACTTGTCACTCATTTTTTTGTGAAATTAATTGATGAGTTATTCCTACCTTTGTGAGAGTAACTTATTACTGTACTAGTTATATGGTTGTACTAGTTTTCCATTTCTTTTTTTGTAATTGCCTCCTCTCTTCCTACACAAGCAGCCTCCTCCTCTGTGAATTATCAGCAACCCAAACAGCATTCATGTCCAATATTCCTGTCATGGTACAATAATGGTGAGATACACAGTTATGCACAACTTTTGCCACAGATCAGTGGCCTCATTTATAAAAAATGGACTTAAGATCAATTTTGATCGTAAGATCAATTTTGATCTTAAAGGTATAGTTAGCAATATAATCCGACGCACTTTTTGACAAAATCACCATATTTCTCCTCACTATCCACAAGCTGTCACTTCTGAGAGCATGCTGAAAAAAATCCAGTTTCAATACACAGCCTGGGCTCTGAATTTCAGCAGGTAAATCTGTGGCTCGGACCGAGCCACCAAGACATGGGTCCATCCCCTCACGCCCGGGGGCCGGTTCATACTCGTGCACAGGTCAGCGTGCGCAGTTAGAGTAAGAGAGAGACACGATCAGGTGCAGATATTTTACATTCGCCATGGCTGAAAAACAGCCCAAGAGAAAATGGTCGGAGGAGCATAAATTAAAAAAACAGAATAAAACGGATTAAAAACAGACACGGAGGTCGCCGTCTTTCTGCTGGACAGGTGAGCAACGTTAGCTTTGTGGTGCTTCACATAACAGTAACAGCCGTCGGGCATTCATCATATTGTCTAATCTGCCAAAATGTTCTGTTGTTGTGATGTTATCTATTTATAATAGCAGTCGAGTTGTGGGTACAGTTGTCTGATGGGTCAGCTAACCTTAGCTTTGCGGCTTAGCAGTGTGCTACCTCACAACTTGGCTATTTCAGCTGCTTTACTGCTGCTTTAGTTTCTACGGCCGTTTCCATGACAATGCACGTCCATGAACTTCGGGGGTAGAGCCCAGGGTAGAGTATGAAGGGAGGGGTGGGTCTGTATTCGTTTACACTTCAAATATCAACAACCTCTCTACTCGTTTTCTCCCACATCGCTAACTACACCTTTAAGTATGACTTGCACAGAAAACCACAAATAAGTGGTTATTCATAATACCCTTTACTTGCAAGGCAGCTGGATTTGCAAGATTCATGCGAGGATTCATCTCTTTAGGCTTCAATTTATCCGTTTGTGTCCGCACCAAAAGTGGTGCAGCCAGTCAGCATCCTAGGACTTGACTACTGGCAGCTACGGGTGGGGTTTTAGGCGTCACAACAGCGAGAAGTGTTCATGCAAGCAACTCATCTCGAACAAACGATAACAGCTCCTGAAGAGATTAGATGGTTCATCCACTCACCTGCCAAGTTGTCTTAAGAAAGTGCCTGCCATCTGGCGTTTGACATGGAACTGATCTTATCTATTAGTAAAGTCTAGACTTGACGTGATTTTCCCGCTGGTTACGTTGGGGTTTTGCAGTTTTGCCCAAGCCTCTGGTGAACTTTGCATTAGCTTTATGAACAATGTGATTAAAAAAATAGACTAACCCCAGAGGAAAAAAAGGTCAGTGTGACTAGAATTATCAATTAAATGCAATGACTTTATTTGTTAACCCGCTTTTTAATTCACTGAATAATAATTGTTGGTCTTCTCTACCACTGTTGTGATCTGGTCTTCCAAAAAGTTTGCTTTTCTTTTTTGGTGCATAGCTATTCCTGACTAAACTGACTCATTTGTGCTGCATTCTAATCACTTTTTGTAAGGCAGGTGCTGTCAATTTAAGCTCATTTCAGATATATAGCTCATGGGTGCTAGGTTACAAATGAGCTTCTTAGAACCTTTGCAAGCAAGGTATTTATGCTCAGAATCATTTATGAATTGAACAATAAGCACACCGTCAGAAATGATCTCTACATCTAAATCGTGTGATACAACCCTGTTTTATTATGATAAATAAATCTACCTTGTGCTAATAATCACAAAGCTGAGATGCTGGAATGTAGCAGCATCACAAGGAATAGGCCCAATGGGGTAAGAAACATGAGAAGACAGGTTGGAAACAAACCAACAGTTTAGTCAAATTAATCGGGAAGAGGAAAACAAAGGCCAACAGTAAAATTACTTTTGCTGTAATCCTCCGTCACGGTTTACAGACCCAAGCTCCCATACTTGCAGTACAGTTTTCTTGTGCATGAGGGATATTAACAGACAATACAGGTGCACTCATTGCATGCATTAAAGCTATTTCCAAAGGTGTTTAAGAGGACTGATTTCAGGGAACTCTGATACCCATGTTATTATTTATGTAGTGTACTGTGCCTGTGCACTGTCCTGGATGACATGGCTGTACAGTACATGTGAAACTATAGAAGATTGGTTCGTTCAACATTGCATTTGCACTGCAAGCACTTGGAGTGACAGAGGCTGGATGTCTCAACCAATTATCCATTCAGTGTGAATGAAGTGCTGTCCAACTATGTCAAAAGGCAAAAGTGATTATACCTGTAATATGCCTGCACGAGAAAGCAGGGTGAAAAGCCTGCCATCATAAAGGGGCAAGACCCTAACATAAGGGATAACAGGGCACACAGACAGACAGTTTCTCCTGGAAGGCTTTCATAGAGTTGCACTTGATTCAATGAAAAGTGACTTTAGTAAAGAGAGAAAAGCAGAGCTGGAGAGCATTCAGACTCTGCCTACTTTCATATCTCCACACACCTGACGGCGTAAAGTGGACGTGACTGTGAGAGTGGCAGTTTCAGAAGGTTCTAAAAATTGTCAGATACAGCCCCTTCAGTAAGGTGTGTGTGTGTGTGTGTGTGTGTGTGTGTGTGTTTCGGGGGGAGGCTTTCAGGCATTATGCTACAACAAGCATTTGTTGAAAGCATGCTGAGGCCTTTACCTTTAGCAATCAGTTTGTGCATTTCTGTAAGTTTGATAAGCAGTTTTCTTGCTCTCAATTACAACACTTAGTTTGCATGCAGTATTCAACCCCCCTTGCATTGATTTGTTTTAAAATGAACAGGCACTCGAGTCACATTAATTGGTGAGGTGTTATTCCTAACAATTCTCTTATACCCTTAAGATTAAACCAAATCATTACAATCAATCATTACAAATGGTCTGGGAATTGTAATTGCTGTTTGCACTATTTGCACTACAATTGCAGGATAGCCTACATTATGTATAGATCCATGTCCGTTGTAAAGTGTCTTCTGAAGAAAGTCTGTTACGCACCAATAGGAACAATCGCCTCGATCTAACACCACAGCAGTTCAATGCTTGATTCAGGCAGCGAAGGCAGATACACAGGAGCAAATGTAATTACTCAACATTGTTTGGTGCTTTACCATCATCTTCACTTGATATTAGTTCTATTCTTATGCTTTTAATTATTAAATGTATCTATTTATTCTGTTAGCCTCAAAAATCATAACAGTGATGCTCATTTGTAAAGATTATCTTGCTGAACAAAACATGTCAGTATCATAAACTTTTGTTCACCATGAAGCTTCTTGTCTGCAATAATCCAAAATCCAACGGAAAAATCCCACTGGCTTTATGTGGAGGGAATGAGAGCGATGCTAACTTAAGGTTTGCCCAAGAAGCATGTGTCCCCTGGCAGCACTTTATGGTGTCAAATGTTTTCTTATTCAATTTAGGTGATCTGTAAAGTGAAGTAATCAGTCAGGAAATGGCTCACTTGCCAATGCTACCTCCACTAGTCAAGTCAACTATTTTCAAGGCAGTCTGCAATTCTTAAATAAGCCTATTGATTCCTACTTCCTGCTCATGACTCATGCCTGTTCCCTGGCTTGATGATTCTTCACCTGTCCCTTGGTTCAGTTTGCCTTCTCGACTGATGGCTGATCTGATCTGATTCTGATGCTGATCCGATGCGATCTTATAAGAACTTTGATTCTACTCTGATGGCCTCTGTCAGGTGTTGACTTGGTAACTTGGTTTTGGCCAATGCCCCCCGACGTCTACATAGTGGTGCACCAACACCATTTGGTCCTTTCACCCTGCTGCTTTCAAACACTCCACTAACTCTACAGTCTTGCTTATGTTGAAGCCATCCCTCACTAAACCTATGAAGCTGCTTCTATGTGTAGCCATATTCACATTTACAAATGGAACGGATGCCACAGTTTTGCTGCAGGGGCACTTTTTCTACCTCTGCTCGCTGAATGTAGTTTCCTGTAGTTGCCTGTAATCCGTCACTGTGGCTGTATCTGTCCTTCTAAAATTAAAATCTACATACAGCACAGTGATACATGCTGAGGTGCGCCTGGCACTTACCAAATCATGGCGGCCGCCTTTTAAGCATATGCACATCTAATTTTCTCCAAAAGCTATTCAGACAAAAGGAAATTTCCATAAAATTTGTTAGGGAACATTTCCTCCCACCACATTGATGTATTGAACCGCTTATTGAGTTTGATACACTTTTTAGCGCGCTGAAAGGAACGAATGCATGCTGACCATGAAACACAGATGACATTACCAGTGGAAAGTGAGGGAGAAGCAAAGCGTAATGAGAGGAAAGAGAGATTTCAATGTCGCGGGACCATGAACCCTCAGTGAAATCGAGCCATTTTCTCTTTTAATACTCCTTCTGTTTTTCCAGAAAGATGACAGCGTTGTCATAACCTCAGCACATTCAATTTATGTTAAATAACTTTTTGAACAGTGGTGGAAAAAACACATTAACAAGAAACATTTAATTGAATCTGCTCAAATCTAATTAAGCCGGTTTGCTTGGCAGCATGGATAGAAGTCAATATTTGCTTGGCAGCTTGGCAAAGATGTCTCCATTTCCTTTCCCTCGCCTCATGACAGAGCTGATGAAGTAATGGGAAGGTGAAAGAGCGGCTGTCAATGGGAGATGTGATGAGTGATGCTTCATCCTCTTAATCACAGTATTGGAGAGGATAGTGGAATCTTAACTGTTTTCTCATTTTCGCCCTGAGCACTGCCGCCTACTCTAAACCTAAGCAACTCCTGACGCCTCTCCTCAGCCTAATGAGAGATGGGGAGGATGAAGAGAGGAGAGATGAGGGATGGACGGAGAGGTGAGGCTGAGTCGAGACAGACTGAGACACTGTCTGCAGCTTGACAATTAATAGACGGCCATTGTAGCCTCTTTAAAAGGACTCCTACACGCTTGGCTTGTGAGATCAGCTTTTCTCTGCTGAGGCTAGACTGTCATTAGACCAGACTGACGGCTGACTACAAACACCAGCCAACTCACTGCTGGGAATCGTGCTGAATTTTAATGGATTGAGTAAATACCATGGCAATTAAAAGGTGCAAAACATAATGTATATTCAGAGTAACGACTCCATGGCCAGATGCTAAGATGTCTGGCTTTCAGCGCTTTGTTTGGGAGACAAAAACTGCCATCTAATCGGAATCTTAACACACACTGCTAATTACATATCACAAGGTAAATACACTTCAAGGAGTTTTTAGTCTAAAGGGCTGTCCAGGCCACAAATTATAACTATAGCAATAACACTAAAGTGGACGGCAGAGTCCAGACCACAACTACAACAACAAGGACAGTAGCAAAAATTATCGTTGAGATCACTTTCAGAGTGATTTGATGAAAGACAGAGACACTGACAGCCAATCAAAATTCACCCACCCATTATAAAACAGATATGTTTTCCCCTGGCCTGTATTGTTGTTTATCCATCTGCATTTTTAATGGAACTAGATTACACTCGGTTTGTGGTGCTTAAAGTGACAAAAAAAAAAAAAAAAAAAAAACTTTTGAAAAATTCAAAACCATTTCTTTACAAAAATCATGAGCTGGCTACTCAAGATAATCCACAGAACTTTTGAGCAGTTTCATGGTAAGTAGTTCCAGTAGATTCTCCTGCAGAAAAAATGTTTTTTTCAGCACTTTGTGCACCACAGGGATAGTGTCATATTGTTCCATTATATTGTAGAGAAGGCAGACATCTGTATGGGCGATATCTCCAAAACTATCACAGTAAAACAGTATAGATGGATAAACAGCAGTACAGGGCAGAGGAAATTGGGGTGAACTGTCCCTTTAAAATGTATAAAATGCTTATGTAAGATAAAATTAGGCTGCAGATTATACATCATTTTACCTGAGACAAATGGTCTTGGCACTGATGTGGTGTCTTAAGTTTGTTCTTGACAGATGTCCTCTTTTACGATATACCTGTAAAGTTCAGATAAATTGAAGCTTGTAGAAGAGTTTAATTCTGATGCTGTTGTGTCAACTTTGTCAATCATACAAGGTCAGAACTAGTGCCGGGAAGTTTGACTGTTATGTTTCCTTCATATACTCGGTCCAGATCTCTAAATGTGGAGCCTGGTACAGAGTCTACCCTCCACTATCAGACAGCGCCACCTCCCACTAAAGGTTGATTTGTAGTTGAGAGCCTATGCCAGTGGTCAGCAACCTTTATGTTCAAAATAGCTATTTCTGTTAAAAATAAAAAAAAAAATCTGTCTGGAGCCATAAGACTTGCCACTGGCAAAATTTTGAGGAAACAGTGCTGAACCATTGACATTGGTATGAGACACATTTTAGTTGATGAAATAAATTTTTAAAAACATTATTCAGTATAGACCACACATTTTTGCTAGTGGAGAATATAAGAATCACTTTAGACCTACAACAATGATGAATGAACATTAAAATGTTATACAAACAGTTAAAAAAAATTAAATTAAATTAAATTAAAAAAAATTAAAAAGTACATTTTTTGTCAAACCTGCAGGGAGCCACTTAAATCAGACAAAAGAGCCACATATTTCTCCAGAGCCACAGGTTGCAGACCTCTGGCCTGTGCTGTAACCATCATTAATAAGTAATTTATATAAGTCATATTATAGAGCTTTTATTGTAAAATAATTTACAAGCTGCTTCACACAAGATGGCAATATAACAATAGGGTCTATGCAGCAAAATACTGTTTTCCCCCATGACATCATTGCCAAAAGTTGCAAACTGTGAGGAGAAAAGTAGTAATGAGGGATCCATTGTATCTCAAAACAATATGTCGTTAATGTTGGAATATTATCCAAAAGATCAAATGTTGTCTGCAGATTCAGTATTTTCACACTTGTTGTGCCACATGGTTATGCTTGTTTACTTGTATGTCTGTCTACTGTATGTCTGATGCAGTTTAGCATTGCAGTGATGAAAGAAGTGTGTGATGACCTTTCCCTCTTCAGGTGGGCAGCGTGCCGGGGAGCCTGATGGAACATCTAGTACTGTGGCAGTGCTGACTGAATACGAAATTTTGAAAATATAATATAAAATTCAGATCTGAACATCGGGGACACTGAGGAAAATGTGATGGCGCCTGAATGGAATCGATCCACCCTCTGGCCTCTCTACGATTTTATGGTGCGCGTTCTTATAATACTGACAGCAGATGTCTGCTTTCCTGACCTGACCTATAGATAGACATAGTTACTGTGCTGTCTCAAGGGAAATTAGTTTTCACAGCCTGTAAATACACAGAAACATACAGATAATGAATGAATTTAACCAGGCGTATTTTAGGATTTTTTTTTTTTTTTTGAACTGAGCTAACTGAAACAGAGCAACTTGAAAATATCTTTTGAATATTAGGCGCATCTGAATTTGAAAAACCCTAAAGTAAATCAATATTGAAAACAAAGTTTTTGGAATTGCACAACTTGAAAAAGAATACTGAGAGGCTGACGAAGTGCAATTCAGACCACGTAAAATTAAGCAAGTTTTCAAAGTCAAATATTTTACTACATTAAATTCAGTATGTAAATTTCAATCATATTCAGTTAGTGAATAAATTTCATGACTATCCTTTTTTATGTTGTTGATCCATCTGTCATGTGCAGTTCAATGAAGAAATGCTGTAAAAAAAAAAAAAATAGTGCCAGTGACGTCTCTGCAGTCCATACCAGCTGTTGTCACACATGCCAGAGCTCGTGTAGTTATTGCCAATCAGTGGTGGAAAGTAACTATGTACATTTACTCAAGTAACTACAATTTTAAGGCACTTGCACTTCATTTTTTTTCATTTTATTCTTTTTAATATGTCTACTCCACTGCAAATCAGAGGCAAATACTGTACTTATGTACTTCATTTATCTGACAGCTACTAGTAACTAGCCCACATAAAACCAGCGTCTAGCTGTCGTCTCTTGTCACATTCCAGATGTTTATAGTTGTTATTTCCACCAAAGAGACATTTCCCTTCTAAACACTACGTTGTGCCACAGTGTGTTATGAATATTACATCTGAACTGAGGTGCTGTGAGATTCTGTTTCATTGTTTCAGGGTTGGGATATCCTTTTATTTGTTGAGGCTGTAATCAAGGATTCAGTTCTTCAAAGTGAACATGATGTATTATCACCATGCTTTTTGTACCAGTTCAGCATGGATCAGATTTGAATCATTGTTAAGAGCCAGTACATTTCAGAGAGACAAAAAGAAAATAAATATTGTTTTTGAGTCCTCTAATGCCCTTCCTTTTGCCATGTACAGGCAGGGACTGAGCCTTACAGAAATTTGTGAATGTTGCACTATGAATGGTTGCAAATATGTTATATTTTTCAATTAAGGGGACTCTGTTGTAAGTGGAGTTCATTTAAAATGGTGAACTACTGAAGATACTACTGAAGTGTATTGCTGCCACATCAGAAAAAGAAAAATAGTATCATATCATAACATGAAAAGTTAATTATAACAAGATGTTTTTCAAGTTATAACAACATATTTTTATATTACAGCAAGATATATTCATGTTATTATAATAAACAAACTTATCTTATAACAAGAAACAAGTGAACAGCTTGTTTCCCAATTTTGTTTTTTCTCATTTTGAAATGGAAATCTGTTGGCCGCCGAGTACACAGACCGAGGGAGATGGGTGGGCTGGAGCCACCCTGCCACAGTGTATCACTCAGAACTCATGTTCACTGTGTGTGCGCCACATTTGATGAATATCACTGAATATGCACTGTTCCTTCCCAGTAAGAGAGGAGACTCAGTGAATCCCTGCACGTACTCGGCTTAACTGACTGAGAACAGATCGTTTCAGGAAGTGATTCAGTTCAGTTCGTTCACTTCCAAGTGTCACGCTCGAGCAAGATGTTAGCGAACGATCCAACACTAATATCTGTTGCAGACACTTTAAAAAACCTCCACACCGCAGACATATCTACACTGCAACTAGCATTACACATGACTGAGCCATACTGACCGACCCTCCCGATTTTCCCGGGAGACTCTGTTTTTTTATTGCCCTCTCCCAGTTTCCTCACTATTCTCCCATATTTCTCCTCATTTATGAAAATTTCTGGCACTGTACAGCGTATACAGCTCTAAAAGAGCTGCTTATACCCACTGTATGGTATCCTTCTCCCTAATCCATCCATGCTCTTACCTTTTCCTCCCCCGTCTCCTCAGTGAGTCAGGGTTGTGTCTAGAAGGGAACCCTTGATTTGCGTAACACTTGTGAGATTTGTACCGGTTGTCTGGGTTACTTTTGCAAGATCTTTTGCAGGTCTGGGGTTCCCCTCTAGACATGACCATGAGTGAGAGATGGCGAGAGAAGTGGAGAGTACTACAAGAAAGAAAGCAATTTTTGGACGTCCTGGAAAGAAGAATTCTCATTTCATATGGAAAGCCTTGGAAAAAAAATAGTTAAATATTAATATTCGTGTCACTGCATTGAAATTTGAAATTGGACCCACCACGTGGTTGTGAACTAGTCCCTATTTTTCCTGTAGTCTAAGGGTTGGTGAGTATGTACTGAGCTAACGTGCAAGATGCAACTTATCAATCAGCTCTTAACTGGCAAACATGATGCTGAAAAAAGTGAAGATATACATCAGATAGCTGTTGTCGTAATTTCATTGCTTTTCTGTACCTAAATGATGTTTAAAGTTTTAGTATAACTATCAATATCACTGTCAAGTCCTCTTACCCGACGAGAGAGAAAGACTGTTTACGCGGACGTATTTTCAGTACTAGCCGTGAATCCAGCAGTTTGAGTGGATCTGGGTTACTCACTGTTTATTCATAATAATAGATGATGATATGCACCCTCTGGCCTACTGGTAGGTGCAGTTTGCCCCATCTGAAGCAATATAATGGTAGTGATAACAACTGATAACTGCTCTTTAATGGGCTGATAACATTCCAAATGGGTACAGCATGTGCAATTTCTTTTTGAACTGTGCTACTTTCTCTGAGCTTTTTTCCACATTGGTAAAATCACAAAAAAAATATATATGTGAATGAGAAGTGAGCCACTGAGAGCGAATTCATTCCTCCTCCCTCTTGCCTCTGCTTTTGTCTTTTACTTGACACTTAATAACACATTATGTGCTAAAGCTTTTCTGCTGGTTCTCTCTCTCTCATCCTCCCTCTATCTCCGGGGAAACAGCAGAAAAGAGAACAAAAAAAGTCTCCCCTTCAGCAGTGCCACCCCCCACACTCCAGGCCGCCACACTTTTCTTAGCACAGGAAAACAAAGAGCCAATGCATTTTGAAAGTGTCCGTCAATGAAAACTCTTTTAAATTGCCTGTGTGTGTTGGTATGTGTCTTCATGAGGGTGTGTGTGTCTGTGTGTGTGTGTGGATCTGCCTGTCTGCCTCCTAGTTTGATTGCATTTGAGGGTGGGTATGGGCAGATGAACTTCAGAAGATGAGAAAATAAAGAGAGAAATGGGTTTGTTTGGGGGGGGGGGGTTTGCTAAAACCCACATTATTTGAAAATGCAGACGCAGAGGGCCAGATATCAGATCAGGTTTTCAGATGAGGTTTTTTATTTGAAGATTTTTGGACCCTTAATCAAAGGCTCCTTCTGTAAATGTTTTTGACTGGTGGACACATTAGGATTCAAAAAGCCTTAAACTTGTTAGAAACTTAATATCTGTATAACTTCTGGTCACATTAGCCTTCCAACAAAGACGTCCCATCATTGTAAAAAGGTTACTATCATTCATAGATAATAAATACTTGCAGCAGCAGTATCAGCAGAACCAGAAGGCAGTCAGCCTATGTTCCAACCCTCACCCATGGTCATGAGCTTTGAGTAGTGACCAAAAGAATGAGGCCCTGGATTTCTTTAATGAATTTCTTCTATAGGATGGCTGTGCTTAGTCTTAGAGATAAGATGAGGAGCTCATTTATTCACAGGACGCTCAGAGTAGAGCCACTGCTCCTTCACGTCGAAAGGAGCCTGCTGAGGTGGTTTGAGTATGTGATTAGGATGCCTCCTGGACGCTTCCCTTTGAGGGTTTCAAGTATGTCCAAGTAGGAGACCAGAACACGCTGGAGAGAATACATATCCTATCTGGCTTAGAAACACCTTGGGTTCCCCCAAGAGGAAATTCATTGCTGTGAAGAGGGACATATAGAATACAGGATGATTCAGTCTTTAGTGTAAGTGATACAGATTCATGGGTAAAGAGATGGATGTGGTGTCAAGGATATTTGCAATGATATCATTTATGGATTGTAAAAGGTTAAATTGTAAAAATGAATGATATAGAGGATAGAAGTAGAAGTATTATCGTGCCTCTAAATATTGTGAAGATCTAGGTCATCCATCTATAGTTAACTATAGGAAGCTACTGCTGTGCAATTACAATTTTTAAATGCTTTCTTTTACTGTGATAGAGAGCCTGCGTTGCCATGAATGGGTCGTTTGCAGTGGAGGTGTGTTTCTTGTCATGTGTGCACCTGAAAAGCAGAACATCTCTCAATTATCAACATCTTTACCTGCAACAGAAGCTTGTAAGAGAAAACACCAGCAGCCCAAGCTGACCAATCACAGCTCTTGTGGTCCCCATCTGGTATCTCTGAAGCTGCCAAAACAACTGAGGCCTGACCACCTCCTGCTGTGGTCTGGCTGATCCAATTACATTCAACTGCAATGTATTCTGTGTGTTTACACCTGCATTAACAGGCATTTTACCTGAACCAGATTAGATATCCAGATAGAGATTGTACATAATACCAGGTGGAAATGAGGTAAAAGAGTGTCTGATGTAATTGTTAATACCCTCACCAAGAATTGGGAGATGCAGGCACTTAGCAATGGATCAGCAAACACACTAAAACCACTGACAGGTAAAATAACATGGATCATCTCATTACAATGGCACCGGTACTGCAAGCAGTAGGATATATTAGGCAGCAAGTTAACTGCCAGTTCTTGATGTCGATGTGTTGAAAGCAGGGAAAATGGAAAAGCATAAGGATCTGAGTGCCTTTGACAAGGGTCAGATTGGCAGGTCTTGTGGGGTGGTCCCAGTATGCAGTGGTTAGTACCTATCAAAAGTGGTCTAAGGAAGCATAATGGGTGAACCAGTGACAAGGTCATGGGTGACTAAGACTCACTGATAATCGTGGGGAATGAAGGCTAGTCAGTCTGGTCTGACAGAATAGCTACTGTAGAAAAATGATGAAAAAGTTCATGCTGGCTATGATAGAAAGGTGCATCACAGCTTGCTGCATGTGGGGCTATGTAGCCGCAGACCAGTGCCCATGCTGACCCCTGTCCACCACCAAATAGCCTACAAAGTGCATGTGAGTGTCAGAACTGGACCATGGAGCAATGAAAGAAGGTGGCCTGGTTTTGACAAGCTGTCGACTTGGCCTCCAGATTCTCCAGATCTCAATCTGAGAGATGTGCTGGAACAACAAGTCCGATCAATGGAGGCCCCACCTCGCAACTTACAGGACTTAAAGCATCTGCGGGGTGTCAGGCACCACAGGACACATTCACAGGTCTTGTGGAGTCCATGTCTCAAAGGGAAAGAGCTGTTTTAGCGGAACAAGGGTTGCCTACACAAAATTACAACATTAGGCAGGTGGTTCTAATGTTGTGGCTGATCAGTGCAGAGCATGCAACTATAGATAAATGTGAAACAATACAGAGATGAGGACTTTGAATGACCTTTGTTTCTTAGACAGATGGAACATGCAACTGCAAACTGCAATGGCTTTTATTACATTTACTTGTCATATTACACCACATCATGAACACACACTCATTTCTCATCACACCTATGTCTCAGCCCACTGCTCTCCCCTGTTAGACCTCTTTATCAGGCCACTTTTGAATCTAATACATTACAAATAACTCTTTGCTTTAAATTGTAATGCCTGATGTAATTCTGTGGGATACTCCGATTCAGCTGTGTAGTTTCATCCATTTCTGTCACATTTGATTACTTTGCCTATAAAATCCATAAAATGGGTTTGCAGACAAACACTTTAGTACAATTTGCTGGCTGAATTTGTCATCATTATAGGATAAAGCTAAACTCTATTGATCCCTGTGGGGACATTGGGTTGTTATAGTAGTAGATAATGACAGGATACAGCAAAAATTGCAATATACTCCCAGCAAGAATAAGGCAGAAGGTACCACAGGACCTAAGGCCTCACAGCTTTACTAGTCAGACAATGATTTCCTGAGTAACGATTCATCCCCTGTGAAAATGTTATGGGAAAAAGATTGGAGAAGTGTAACAACAAAATATTGTAGAAAACTAATGAGAAATGAAATAGGAAGTGGCAATTATTATATAAAGAAGCAAAGAATCCCCCACACTGGGACATTTCACTATGCTTGTTCCACAGAGCTCGCATGGCTTACCTTCACTATGTGGCTACCACAGTTTAACACTAAAGCTACCACAAAGATGTGGGAAGGAAATTGTTGTGTTAAAATGCTCACACGCTTGTAAAACTGTAAAATCAAAATTACACAGTTTTCCTCTTACCTGTAGTGGTATTTATCCATCTATTTTTTTTTTGGTGTGAGTTGCAGATTTTGGGGGATATTGACTGTAGAGATGTCTGCCTTCTCCAACATAATCGCACTCAAAGTACCAAAAACATTATATTTGAAAAACAGTCGTGTCTCTTTCCAGAAATCATGACCCGGTTACTCAAAATAAACCACAGACCTTGTTGTGAGCAGTTTCATGTAGGAACTACTTTCTTTCTACAACAGAATCTATCCGAACTACTTTCTTTCTAACAAAAGTAGTAGTAGTAGTAATAGAAGTAGTTTGTTTGTGAAACTGCTCACAACCAGGTCTGTGAATTATCTTGCATGAAGATGAGCAATTTTTGGAAAAAGACACTGGTTTTGAATTTTTCAAATGTATTTATTTGGTGCCATTTGTGAGTGTCATTTAGTCCTGTTATGTTTGAAATATGGTAGACATATCTATGGCCAATATCTCCAAAATCCTGCAATTCACACCAAAATAATCAAGATGGATAAAAAAAACACTACAGGCCAGGGGGAAAATATGTATCTTTGATTTTGATTGAACTGTCCCTTTAGTCTGATAATGACTTTTTGTGAAACAACACTATTACCATGTAAGGATAGAAGCTGGAGGAGTACGAGGCTTGTCGTGTGTGTGTGTCCAGATTTCATAACACTATATGACAGCTTGTGTTACCACCTAGGAAGAATGTGCTGACCTGTGTGTGTATCCTGTTTGTTGCTGATGGTCAACAAGATTAATAAATACTGCAGTGAATGAAGAATATGTGTGTGAGGATGGATAAGATACACAGCAATACCTCATTAATGGCAGTCCTATAAGCCACTTGTTTATGGAATAGAGCTAGAAGAAGACATGTACTGTCTTTAATGCTTTACATGGTGGAAAACTTAAATGCAGAACTTGTGACTTGTTTGTTACTCAGTATAAAATGTAATGTAACTGCTCTTTAGTCTCTCTCATATACACAGAGACGTGGTCTGAGATCATGGCTCTAAAACATCAGTAGCCAAACGTTGCTATGTATTGATAAATCCATGGTGCTGTCCATGGTGCTGAAGTAGCAGGCAGATTTGTAATTGTGCCTTTTTCTCTCAGTCTCACCCTTCTCTCAGTTTCATCTGGGTTCTATCATTTCTGAAGTATATACTATAAATACTAAATTATATACTACATTGTAGCCTACACACTCAATAGAGTAGTGTCACCTTCATGTTCAAAATCTGGGAGCGATGTAGGAACTGGATACATCACATGATGCTGGGAGTGAGGAGCTTGTTACAGCAAACAATCTCTCATAAATCTACTACACACTGCCAGGCTAACAACAAACAGCGGACAGATAAAGTTAGGGACCAGCTGGTAAAGAAAGAGAACATTCTAGCAGCTAAAGCCAGATATTTTTCTCAGGAGCTACTGGCTCTATCTGCTGGCTGTGGAATATGTTAGATATAACAACTTCAAAAGGTGGAAATGTGTGATGGCTTTGTTGGGTCCATTAACAAGCTGTAACGGGCTACATACTTCTCTCGAGGCACAGCGAGGCTTTCCTGTCCAACACTCGTGGATGAAGCTAAAATATGTTGAAGCCAGAGCACCAGAATGTAATCCTGCACCACAGCGTCCCATGTGATTATGGCGTTAAACACTTCTCCAGTAAACCAAGCATTTACCACTTCCAGCTAAGAAAAAAAATGGAAATAAACAGAACACCACAGCTTGTATGTAGGATACTGCCATCAGGGAGCGGAGGAGGAGGAAGAGCACAAAGTATGCATGAAGGGAGAGAAAAGACGGGAGAGAAAGAGATGGAGTGAATACAGGCAAACGTATAAAGAAAGAAAGGCAGAGGAAGAGAAACATTAAAATTTTGAGTAAGTTACCTCCCTAATTATGTAAGTTTAGCATCGCTCTCAGGCAAGACTGTTTATCAGAGATACTTTTTAAACACCAGCATACAGAATGAATCTCATATAACAGCAACTGTGGAGCATTCTGACCATGTACACTCAAAATGGGTATGAAATGGGTCTGGAAACATTCATATTTTAGGCACAGTGTCCACGACATTGATCTGTTTCATTGTGCTTTATACACAGAGTGATAACAGGCAATTACAGGAAGGAGAGAATCTTGAAGAGGTTCTGTGCCTTAACGATCCTGTAGCCATCCTCCCTCTACTCCCTTGTTTATGCAGTAAGACATAATGGACCCTGAAACACCGGAGGCTTCCAGGACAGTGTTTTACATTATATTGCTTGTTCCTATTGCCTATTTGGACTACAGTATAATAGACTACAAAATTTGGAAGCAAATACTATATTTTTTGACCATATATCACATTAATTTAGTGTATGCGATGTGGAAGGCTTTGTTTACCGAGAATATCCCTCAGAGAATTATCAGCCAGCTCTGCGATCAGCAGAGCAGCCGATCTAGCCTCTTTTTGGTTGCAGTTTTGCTTGTTTCCAGCATCAGCAGGACCACTATTTTATGCATTATGGTCTGCATCTGTCTTTTGGACATTTCAGTCATTGAATGCTCATAAAATTTATCAGAATAAAAAGGAACTCGTCAGACGGCAGGCAGTCATTTGGTCCGATATCATATATGTAGCCATCAAATGTAATTCAAATATGCTTTTACAGTGCTCTCATATGAAAACAGTTCAGCTGGAAACATTAAAAAGTCACCTGAATCTTCATTGTAGATCCTTAGCTTGGAGCCACATTCACATGTACGTGCACACTGTCTGAACTGTGTGTGTGTGTTGTGACAGTGCGTGAACGGCATGTCGGGACTTTAGGAGACTTGGATTATGCCAGACAAGGAGCGTAGTTAGTTCAACTTGTCGTATTTGTACCATGCTGCCTCCTGCCTGATGTTGATGAACATCAGCATCAAACCTCTATCAACAGTTAAAATTAAAAAAAAAAAATGTTTAAAAGAAATTCCAGCCTGATGGCTCATCTAGTGGACGGTTTATGGATCTCAACTCCATAATCTGACATTAACCCCTAATAGAATTTAGAGCCGAACCTAATAAACAATGCTTTTTATCTGCACACAATTCCCTTTTAAGCACACACTGTACATCAAAGGCATTTCAAAGAACAGGTGAAAGCATTATTAATTCATGTTATTGACACACTCATTTATGACAGGCTGCAATAATGAACAGTGACAGTGATACAGGACGCTTTGATGGCTCTCACCCATTAATGTTACACTAGACTTTATCACTACTATAGCCACTCTGACCCTTGAACCTCCTCTTTCAGCAGTGGTGCACATTTGCAAATGGATGACTTGGCCCGGTTTCCTCCCTCAGCACAATCGTCTGCATTTCAATCAGGACTCACTTTGATGATTTTTTTTCTTGATATATTTTTTTTCATCCATTCAGTCTTTGAAATGTGTTTGAAATGAATATCCCTCTTTGTTACTTTGATCTAGTCTCTCTGCAGTATTGGCTATTGTTACAGGCTATAGTGCCGTCCATTCACAGCTATACACTTCTGTGAGTAGCCAAGCCTTGATGAGGATGGGAGAGAGTGCCCGCAAAGCCACACACACACACACGCACACACATACAGTATATGCATTTTCTTTAGTCACATAATCTTTCACATATACACACAGACAAAAGTGCATATGCGCACACAGACACAAGCATAACACACACACAGCATTTTGGTGCTTGCAGAGTTTCAGACCCCACATCGTGAGTGGGTACACTGGGGTTACCTACCGCACAAATAGAGACACAGACAAAGAATTTGCAGCCTTACGAGTCAAATTGGACAATGCAGAGAGTGAATACGTACAGACTGAGCCTAAAATAGATGTACATCGGTAATAAGCTAACAAGCTGAACAGGATTTCAAATTTACAGGATTGTGTATCCAAGAGCTGTAGTAGCCACATTTGGGACCGTCTCGTCTACTGCATGGAGGCACTCTAAGATAGTTTCATAGAAATGTTAATTAAAGTGGCATTTTATCAGATGCTTTACCAGAAGTGTTTTCAAACAGCATTTTTTGGAATTACAAGAGAAAAGGCTTCAAGGATGAAGACTAAGCAGTTGGTTTTTTGATGCGTTGTCGCCAACTGACTTATGGGGTTAGAACAGTGACATTATTATTTTGGCATTGGAAACAAAATTTGGCATCGAGAACCAAACCTGAAATGAAAAAGGAAACACCAAAACACTTTTATTGGAAAAAGTTGTATTGGCACTGAAACAAGTGCTAAGACATAAAAAAAACAAATATTTTATTTTTTATTTTTTTGTATTCTGATGGGTTTCTCAACAATCTTATGAACTTTTTCAGTGTCTGCGGTTTTCAGTTTCAATCTGGCATAGAAAGGAGGGGTTGGGGGGGAGTAAAGGTGTGGTTTTCATATAATATTCATCCTAATGAGAAAATGTCACTCGACTGAACCCGAGGTCCACTCTGAAAGCTCTGAACACACACTGACAGGAAGCATTTACTGTACTTATTTATGATGAATAATGATCAATGCTTATATAATAGGAAGCTAATTCATTGCTGTACCAGAGCATAGACTTATAATAGACTCAGACAGGGCTTTGCCGATCAGCCTTGCTGCCAATTTTCCCCAGTGGTCACTCGCGGTATTGCAGCAAAAGTTCTCCACCGGCCCAAAAGACATTTTCCCCCGTAGGCCACCATTATAAGAGAAAGGTCTGTAAAACTGTCAAACAGCAAACAAGGTCATATTTGTACAACTTTCCTCAAGCCAAAAAAAGCCATTTAAAAATCTGTGATGTCATCACAGTGTAAAATCTATGGGTCAAGCGAGAACTCACAAGCAGGCCCAACTACAGTACAGCACATATTCATATTCAGTGGGCCATATAACCAGGCAGTAAGCCCAGGAGCTAGAAAACTTATTTTTGCCTTATGTGCCAGGCAAGCAATTCTCATTGGACTGAATGGCTGCCATCTTTGCATTTACAATCTAGTTCATTATACCAGAGTTAGCTATAACCTTATTTCAGACTGTAGTCCCTGAGCAGGAAACACTGTAATATATATTAAAAAAAAACACAATAACAACACAGTATATACTGCTTTAAAGGGCCCTGATGGTGACCTATGGCACAAACCATCACAGCCATTCAAAAACAGTCACAAGAATACAAATATAACAGAACTGTACTTATGAGTACGAGCGCTGCAGCAAACAGGTATTATGAGCACAGTGAATATCAAGAATGCTCTATTTGTGGGTGAAAATCAATCAGCGTGCTCCAGTCTTTTATTTCTATGAAGTTTGCCATCCTTGATGTGAGAAGCATCTGATTCAGCTGCACGCTAAATGAAACGTTGTTTGCAGAGTGATTTCCATCTGCCTCAGAGCATGTTCATGATCAGAGTTGAAGTTGGATATTCTTGAAATGAGATGGAGTCAAACAAATAAGATTCCAATTTAGATATAGGTGAATATTAGTCAAAGGTATGTGTTGTTTCTTTGGCTCCTCTCCATTTCTTTTGGTTTTCGATATTACCACGGTTCTGCTATCTGTTCATGTTGCCATGGTGACAGCAGCACAAGACCAGTATATCCCATAAACTTTGCTACAGTTTTTTATTGTAGGGTCCATGTCCACATAGCACTGGGATAAAGCCTCTGAACCATTAAAAAGAAAATAAACCTGCACATGGACTTTGTTTCTATGACCAATAGTATTTTGAAAGTTCTTATGACTACTGTTCCACAATCTAGCATCACAACTTTGGTTTTTATTATCTGTTCATATCTATTTGTTTGACATGTTTTTCACTGTAAGCATCAGTTTGACTTATTCACTTGAACGTCACCAAGGCATTTCCAAGGTGAATGGAATGCAGCATCTATCCAGTTTGGGGGAAGTACTGGTCCCTGTCACCATGGTAACAAATAATCTTCTTTATTTCATTACAATCAGGAAGGGGCCACACAATTTGGCCAAACTGAACTTGCAAATTCAAGTAGACATCCTTTTTTGTGAAGTTGAATTATTTTTTGTATCTCTTTACAATTAAACTTCTACTTGAGAAATGGTTTTTTTTTTAACTTTAGAATGTGTAGAAATTTATGTCAGATTAGGTTAAATGGTTGATCACTGGTGGTTGTTTTTTTTTCTAATTTAAGCCTGAACAATAAATGGAAAGCACTTTGTGCTTAAGCTTGAAAAGTTCTAAATAAATTAAAAAAAAATATATTATTATAAATTTGGGATGAGTTAAATTGTGCATAAATAAACATCCCTGACCATTTTTACTGCCATCTCTGCATCACCTTTTTCGTATTTTCTTGACAAACGTTATCGAAATCATACATATTTTAAATATTTCATAAATGTGAAATAAATCCAATTTAGGCTAAATTAACGGACAATCTTATTATTTTTTATTTTCTTTCATCAGGAAAAAATATATGAAAGATTTTAGCCTCCTTCATAAATAAGACAAAATAAACAGGCTCACATGTTTTCCTTTCATCAGTAAACCAATATACACATTTTAAATATTAAATTTGCTGAATTTCTTCTATAGTCTTTTATTTATTCGGTGACCCAAATAAAATCTCCTGTGACCCATGTGTGGGTCTCGACCCAGTCTTGCTCTAGGGGGCCCAACTAGTGGAGGAAATGCAATGCATTACCATATACAGTAGGCTGGCCTACATGTTAGAAAATTAGTGGACAGCTAAATGGTTAAATAATTAGCAGTTCCATAAGGGCTGTAGTAGTCACATAATAAAGTATTTTAACCCCACCGCATACAGCTGGCACCCTTTTTACTTTTTTCACCCCTGCCCCTCAGAAAGCCTGAGTCCACCACTGCGGGTGACTATATATTTGACTTACTATTGTCAACATACAATCAACAAGCACAGCACAGTCCCGTCTGAGCTGTATAAATGTAAAATCATTTGTCATTTGAGTAACATCAGAGAGAAGTCAACATTTACCACAAACAGATGAATCAGTAAGCAGCTTTTAGCTCCGATGACGCCAAGTCCTCTCATGCACACAGATACACACACCCACTCATTCACACTCCCTCCACCGAAACACGCACTACGCCAGAAACTCACACACACAACACACACACACACACACACACACACACGCATGTGGCTTGTTATCACGTAATCATACACATCTGTTAGCGGTTGTGAAGCAGCCCTGCACTTGTTTCGATATTTTGTTGCATCTAAATGTGCTCTTTCTGCTGTCACAGCCCTCTCATTTGTAAAGCAAATGGTCTTCAAAGACGCTGATGAGCAGCGTGATGAACGAGATCGTCCCCCAAAATTGCTGAGTGATAAAATATGCCAGAAGCAGATAAGGTGTGTGTGTGGGGATGGGGGGTGTGGGGGCTGGGGGTGTCATCTGCTCTGCGCTAACAGGAGACAGTGTTAAACAAATGAACCTTGATAGTTTATGGCCTGATCCAGTCCAAAGCCAATAAAGATTTTATCACAAAAGAGACATGTTTTTCTGCTGCCATATTTCTGAAGTGTACTTATTTATGAATAATGTGTGATGAGAATTACAGCTGTATATCAGGCTGATATTGGCTCTTTCATTAAGTAGATATCAGCCAGTATCCTATGATGGATATGATGCAAGCTGATTGATTACATTTTAATTCTCCCATTAATCAGGAGCAGACTACCTGTCTATGGGGACACCTTAAACTAATACAACACTGTGATGTGATTAAGTATGTACAAATATACATTAGGTGACGGCAAGCCCGACTGCCTAATAAATTCTGCTCAAGTGCAGACCAAGTGAGGAGACTCTTTGAGATACTGCATCCAAGTGGAGATTAATTCTATCTTTAAAAAAAAAAAGAATAAATCTTTAAATGTGGCACTCCACCGGTGCATCAAGATTACTAGTCATGAGGTGTGAAAACAGCTGTATAATGACTTCTGTGGTTCTGGAGGAGCCTCATCGAATCCAAGGAAATAACCCCGATGACGTCATAATGACGAATTCAGATTTATCTCAGCTTTGGCTTCACTGGAGTCTCGGAAGAAATTGGTGGACAGGAAACATAGTGCATTCATAGGGAGTGATTTCAAACACAGCATGAGTCTTCTGTACTTTTAAGCACATTAGTATGCATGAGAAATTATTTTTGTGTGTGTTTGTAGACACAGCTGGAATGAGTTAAAAACATGAAACTTGGCCCAGTAACTGAAAATGACGTTCAGATGATTCCCAAGAAATGTGATTCCAACTGAGCAGATGGTGACACTGTAATTAAAGCCGAAGAATGTTATTTTCAGAAAGGCCACACCCCTCACACCCTAAGTCAGATTGACTTGAAACTGCACACGCAAGTCTGATTCAATAGAGTCCCTAAGTGTCCCCTTTCCAGTGGACCAGCATGGGACCTAACTTCAGAAAAAATTACACACGATGTTTGTCAGTTTAAAAGATCATTTTTAACGTCGAAACAGTCGCAGTTTGTTGTAAAACTGCTGAAGTATCAGACTGTGAAGAAACGTAATTAGAAAGACTGCACACCCAGAAGTCGCATAAGTGACTTTCTCTCTCCAAAAGCTAACGTTATCTGCTGAATCTACAATGCTTGTGTTTTTGCACACAACATTGGGTTTTACTCGTTCTGTCTCTTCACGGCTGATAAAAGAACCAGCAGTCACTGATAAAACACTTCGGGTAAGATAACGTTACAAGGGGAAGTGAGATTGGCGTCGGTGATGTATATTGTGCGAGAAGAGACAAACAAACTAAAACTACACAAAATTAAACTAAACTACAACAAACTTACCACAAACTGAGACTTTCTTGAGTTGTAAAAATACCTTTTAAATTGACAAATATGTAATTTGTGGAACAGTTCAAACAGAATCAAAGAATTATTTGTCTCTCACCATAAACTACCATTCATATTTTTTCTGAATTTAGGTCCCATGGGGATCCAAGTACTCTCCAAATAGGAATCTTGGTCCATAAAATTCTGCCCAGTGGATTTTTCTTTTTGCTAATTAGCATAGACTGCAGGATTGAGATACACGTCTATTATAAAAGAGCAAGATTGGTCAAAAAACATGGCTGCCATCCATCAAAATATCTTCACAAATGGCAGAGCTTAGCAGGAAAATGGCCATGACTCAGTAACAATTTGACTAATCATAATAAAATTCTTTAGATATCTTCAGGACAGGTTTGACAATAGGCTTACTGAAGCATTTTTGAGTCCAACCCATAGGGGCCACCACAAATACCACTAACCAATTTCCATGTGCATGCTTTAAGGGTCAATATTAACCAAAATCTTAAGTACCATATTGACTGGTAGCAGTGGACATCTGCTAACTCTCCTAACTCAAGACTGAAGAAGAGGCAGAGTTTAGTTAAGATCTTATGAAACGAGGGGCCAAATGGCAGAACTTTGAAACACTGCAAGCTTTGGGATGGTGACACAAGTGCGTGATTGGTTTCCTTTGTGAAACAGACTTAAAGAGGCAGTTCACCCCAAAATCAAAAACATATATTTTTCCTTTGACCTGCAGTGCTATTTATCCATCTAGATACTTTTGGTGCGAGCTGCAGAGTTTTGGAGACATCGGCCGTAGAGATGTCTGCCTTCTCTCCATTATAATGGATGACACTCGGCTTACATTTGAAAAATTCAGCAGCAATGTCCCTTTCCAGAAATCACAACCCTGTTACTCAAGGCAATCCACAGATGTTGTATGTGTAAGCACTACTTTCCTTCTAGTGGAAAGACAGTAGTTCGGGTAAATTCTACTTCAGGAAGAAAGTATCTCCGATCAATTCTACTGTGAAAAGAAAATAGTTACAGCATGAAACAAAGTCTGTGGATTATCTTGAGTAAGCGGGTCATGATTTCTGGAAACGGACACTTGTATTTTTTAAATCAAAATCTTTTTTTTAGTTTTGAGCACCACAAGATGAAGTTACTTTGCCTGTCTTTGTGAAGCCTAAAACCCACTCACTGCTTTAATTTTGACTGATGGAGCTACTTCCTTCTGTTAAGTGCAAATGGGCTTGAACCCACCAACTGCTGCTTGTGGCTATATTTCATCTTTCTTTTCCTTTTTTTTCCCACAAATATGTGCTGCACCATCAATGAAAATCCACTAACCATGCAGAATGGCCCAGTCACATTCACAGTGATGCAACCATTGTGTGGATGAATGTGTTCATTGTAGTCTTACAACCATTTGAACTGTAAATGTTTTGTTTTTTTTGTTTTTTTTGACAAACTGAATCCTATGAGAATGCATTGTTCCCAATCTAACTCAATACTGAATTCTGAACAAATGCAAAAACTTTAAAATCACCTTTTACCCTCTGATGACTAAATTGCTAGGTTGAAGCCTGGTTGCTAAATTGCAGCTGTAATTGTTATCCACTGAATGGGTTTCACAGAAGAGTTTTAGTGTAACCCAGTCTAATTGCAAATTACATCAAACTCAAGAGAATCAGAATAGTGGAGGTGTCGATGTAGATCCATGCTGTGTGTTTGCACCGTGAGCCATGGAGTCAGAGGGGAAAAGGAGGAAAATTAAAACTTATGTAACAGGGGGAGAACAACAAAACAAGATATGTGGAAACGTATTGAATTACTGCTGAGCAAAACACAGTGAAAAGAAAAACATTTCACTGATGATGATGGAAAATAATGAAAGGAGGCAAAGCCTGTCATTAACCGAGACAATTCAGAGTATTGCTAGAGGTCATAAACTGACCAGAATAATTAATTTTCTATGGTGTCCTTGTCCTTGCCTCTGACTGATTCTGCCCACAGCTCTACTTGTTTACCTACTGTACCTTGTTTCATATACTCTATAGCAGTAACCAAACACCTCTATTTCCAGATCTATAAAGTATGTTTCTGAATGTCCAAACAACGTCTAGGCCCCAAATCTTCTATATATTGAAATAAAGTGCAGATGTATAAGTGACACTTGAGCTCTTTCACATTTATTATTAATTTATTTAGAAGGCCACTCAGTAGAGTGCAGATCTCCATCAGGCAACTCGAAATGTGTAGACAAAGTAATCAAGCCATCATTTGAGCAGTGACGTCTCCCTCCAGTATTCGTGTGATTCAATGTGATTTTTAACACTGTGTATTTTAGCTCTTTTGTAAGACAGGACAAAAACAGCAGGTGGACAAATGTTTGCATTTCTTCTTACTTCTATAGTAATTCTGACATCCCATCTTCGTGTCTACCTTTTTTCCCCACAGTTGACTATCTTTCCTGTCAGCGATCTATTTGTCTTTTTCCTCCATCCATCCATCCATCCATCCATCCATCAACATCTTTACTGAACTCCCTCAGAATCCCCTCCATCCCTGACAGCAGTGAATGTCTTTGACACACCTCTTCTAAATCACACTTAAGACAGAGTCGGCCCTGTTATCCTGCCTGTCAGTGCATCAGACAGAACACAGGATGACGTGCGACTTAAGGTCACATGGTAGGACGTAAAGCCAGTAGCAAGCTGTGGATTACAGTGTTGAGGTATAGACAATGTTTCCATGATACTATAGGTTCAAAAACTCCTTATGACCTTTGGAAGAGACCCGTCTGTGTTTATCCCACCTGACTTGCACCTTATCTCCCTGATCCACAACCACCAGTTATGTGTTCACACACAGTATACAGTTTTCCTGTCAGCCAGACCACAATACCTGAGGCTGCTGCGGTGTAGTTCAACTTTGGCTAAGTGGTAGAGCTGGTTGGCTAATAATGGAAGTTTGGTGGTTTCATCCCATATCACACTCACCACTCTGACCAAACAGGAGCTGGCATGGAAGCCAGTCCTGATGGTACATCCAACTCAGCGTGGTAGGTGAAGAAATGTTGCCTCCATGCTCTTACTACCAGTCAACTGCATCATGGCCAACCACAGGGTTGGGTGATATGTTAAAACTTTTCAAATGGCCATCGTCAGCTCATCATCCAGCGATTTGCAATATATTCGTCCCCTTTTCCACCTTCTCCGGTCCTCTCGAGTCTCAGCTGGGAGACAGTTTGTCCACTGTTCTAAATATAACTTACTCTGGTTTGTTCGAATAAAATGCTTAATTCACCACGTGAAAAGAGTGCAAGGAGTCTGGCTCTGCAGGCTGTTTACCTCTCACTTCTCACACAGCTCTGAGCACTTGGTTCTGGCTAAGTCGGTGTGTACTTTTGTATTGGCCTTTCTGTTGGACTTCATTGTCACACCACACCTCACCAAATGGAACTGAAGTAGAAGTCATCATCATAAACGATGGACTACCATAGGGAAGCAAGCAACTCACCACTCTGCTACTTCCACTTTATCTTTTAAACACTAAACTATTTTCATTTACTAATTAATTCCAGGTTTCAATATCCATGAAACTCAAGACTTCCTGTGCATACGCTACACACTGAAAGACTTCCAGTCACTCAAAGGGCATCATTCCACCCATTTCTGGTAGGCTGTTAGTTTGAAACATCTCCAAGAAGAGTTGAGTTTTATTGACAGGGTTCACAGTGGCAGAAAAGTCAGCAGACAGAAATGGCTGGAAATAATTAGTGAATTAAACTAGTCTGACTGTAAAAGAGGAGACAGTGAGAGCAACAGAGTGGACTACTGTTGAACATAGTGCTGTGGAAATGTATATTATGCTAAGTAAGTATGTTGGATTTATCAGGTGATCAGATACTTCCATCTCTCCTCAATGTTCAGCTTGTACATGTTCCTGCAGGCCATGACTTTTATTTGAGAATTATTTGAATACCAGCTCTTATGTGAGAATTTAGATATTCTCATTCACCTTGTGACAGTCTGGGAGGGGAAGGTCCACAATGGAAATGATTGGTCTATACCTTAAATCAGTAGTTACTGGGCCATTCTTCAAAATAACATTACCAATAAGTAGATTTTTTTTTTTTTTTTTTTACTTTAACACACTCTATGATGTTCTAACATCAAAGAATGCTAACAGCACCAAAAATGTGTAGACAGCAGCTGCTGTCTTTCGCAACATGTTTGATAAGTAAAAACTTGTCAAAACACTCGCCAATGTGGCGTGTGGAGAATGAGGAAGGACCCAGGAGCGGATGCGGAACTGGTTTGAACAATGATTTATTTACAATAGTGCTGGTGAATCCCAAAGACATCCAACTAGTGCAAAAATCCAAAACGACGAGAGAGTGCTGGGCTGTGGGGGCAACGGGAGGCACTGTAAGACAAAAAGGAGAGACACGGGTAAGAGACAATTTCACAGGCGTTCACAAGAAATACAATAAATGTTTCACCAAAAACCACGAGAAGGAGCCAAGTAGATACCACGGAGGATAACTGGATACTCTGGCGCTGAGGAGTGTCTCTGCAGGTCTTAAATACAGGGGCTGATTGTAAAGCAGGAGCAGGTGAGTCCAATTACTCCTCAGTGCAGCGGGGGAAGGGTGCCTCAGAGAGAACAAACAGAAAGTTACCCAAACACAACACAAATCCGGAAGTGGTTCTACCAAAATAAAAGCCCACACTACAAACCACCACAGCCAAGTCTACAAGGGGTGACTTTTTGACACTAGAATATTTTCACTTAAAGTATCAAATAGTCTATTACTTATTAATATGATTCTCACTCCCAACTTATCAAATATGGCAGCTTGGTAATTGCCCTTTCAATCTTGCACACTGTATGTACCCCTCTAGCGTCATTTCTGGAAGTGCCATGTTTTGATGTGCTGTTAGAGTCAGGTGACGTAGTATGAAGAGTAAAAATGTCCACATTTGGAGGAGTTGGAAAGGTAATTTGACACGCAAGATGGTTTGTTACACAGAACCATCTGGGAAGTGATCCTTAGAAACTGTTTGGAAAAGGACAGACACTTTCCAAAAACAATTGGCAGCTGATTGGACGTACCACCTGTCTATCACGTCTAACACAGACTAACTTCAACCAATTCCTCTTCTTTCAATGTAGAAATACTCTCCAGTTCTGATGTAACTGTGGCTATCGCAGTATCTACGCTAGCCTCTTCAAGAACCTCCTCATTGTTTGTTCAAAATGAGTCAATTCCATGGAGGCTTCTCACTGTCATCACACCTAAAACCACGGCTGCACCTGCCAGTCGTCCCTCCTAAGAAGCTGATTGGCTGCAGCATGTTTGGTGCGGACACAAACGCCTGGAGAGATTGATTCTTGCATGATCTAGTGAATGGATGGATGGATAAATCAAACACTTTCACCCAGGATGTCCCATGAAAAACCAAAAGTCAACACTGACTTCTTTTTAACTTGTGTAAACATATGTAAGTCATATAACTTAAGTACAAGTTAAGCTGGTATTATACCTTATACGTCCGTAAGTGTGTGAGGGTCTGCTAGAGTCATTGTGGTGTTAATGTTGTCATGAGAAAGTGGCTCGGTGTGGACATCCAGGTACAACCACATTGGCTGTGACCACATGGACTTGGACATGGACATGGACATGGACACAGCCACAACAGGTGCCATTCTACTGCTCGTGTGGAGCACGTCTTCTAAGTGGACTTCAGAAAGTAAACAGAATTAATAGGCATCTGTGTTGCCTGCAGCTATCTGTGTTGCGTCCGTTTGGGAGTATAATCCAGCTCTTATATAACACTTAAGTAAGTTACTTTACTATTTTAACCCAAATGATCTGCTCCTAAATCTAGTATTTTGTTGCTTAAACCTAACCAAACTGTGATCATTTCACTACAGTAACCTTGTGTTTATTATTATCATCGACAGGCCTTATTTTGAAAGTCTAACTGGAAGTTGCATATTTATTATTGGTGACTTGACCATGGAGCCTTGCACATGCAAAACTGACATTAGGCGGAGTGTTAATGTTTGAGGCATTGACCCAGCTGCTGTATTTGACGAGTTAGAAGTCAAAAATTGTTGTCCGTTAGTACTTGATAGATTTTTGGTGGCATGTCCCTTCTAAGTTCTAATAAGTGAAATTCAAGACTTAATTTTCAAATCTTCTAAATTTCTGTATTTCTATTTCTTATTTTCACCACACATCTGTTTCAAGAATTGTGTAGATGTAATCGATATCACTGTATAAAAATTATGTGTGAATTGCAGTTCATTGTGATTGTAGCCACAGTGGTTATTGTGGTGACTCTCTCAATAGTTCCTTGTACAGCTGAAGTAATAACAGTGAGTAGCAACAGGGTCAACACTCTTATTGATTGAGTGTAGAGTTTGCTCTTTGCTCAGAGAGAATGTAGCATCACGTTGTCCACAAAAAAAGGTTGTGGTATGTGACACAGCAAAATCAATGATAAACTCAATATTATACACTGCAGTGTGTCAGAGAGGCGGTACTCTAACAACATGACAAAGGGAACCACAGGCATCATGGGAACAAGAGAGTGGTTTAAAGCTACTGAAAAGTCAAACCTCAAAACAATATGGGTGTTCACTGCGTTAGTGGTCGTGGCATTAGTGCTAGAAAATGTCATTAAATGCTTTTAATTGCTCAGATGTTGTTTTGTACTTAATGTTATCATCTTTATTGGCTGGTTCAGATTCTGTTTTTATCTGTCACTGTTTGGTCTCATGAGAAAATCACTTTGATCTGGACTGAAATATCTCAAAACATCTCTGATGGATTGTCTTGTTATTTGGTTCAGACAATCATGTCCCCCTCTGGATAAATTGTAATAACACTGATGGTTGTCTGACTTTTAATCATCAGGACAAAATTTTATTTCTCGAATACTCTGACCAAATGCCTGCTGATATAATGTCTTCTTGTCAGCAATGGTAAAATCTTTGTCTCTCTTTGCCTCAAATACACACACACACACCGAAATGGTCAAAATGTATTTTACTCAAGCATAGGACACAGACACGAGGAGTAAGGTAAAGTTATAGGTTTATTGAAGGGATGGCAGCGTTTTGGAGGAGTGGAGGGCGCAAAAAGTCAAATCCAAACCCACCTGAACCCGTTATCATTCTACTATTATTATTCATATATTGTTTTATCCTGCTCTTTAAACTGTTTTGCTCTGCATTTTATACTCTTATTGTTTTTCCATAATTGAAAGGAAGTCACAAATGTAATCTTGTTGTACTTGTGCAATGACAATAAAGATATTCTATTCTATTCTATAATAATAATAATAATAATAATAATAATAATAAGAAGAAGAAGAAGAAGAAGAAGAAGAAGAAGAAGAAACAGAACACATTTTTAAAAAAAGCAAAAGAAAATGGTCTAAAAGACAAAAACTAGACACATTATCAACACAAGGAGAGTAAAATTACAGAATCAATAAAGAGACAGTTTTAAAAAGTGGATTTTAAAAAGCAACTGGGACAGAGTTTGCTGCCCTGATCTCCCCCGGTGGGTTGTTCCACAATCTTGGGGCACTAATTGCAGAGACTCTGTCACCTTTATGTACAAATCTTAATCTTGGAGCAACCATCAACAACACATCTGAGGATCTCAGGGAGCGGGAAGGAACACAGGGAACTAAAGCTAAGTGATTAGGGGCTAGGCCTCTCAGAGTTTTGTAAGTAATGAGCTATATCTTAAAATCAATTCTAAGGGAGGGCAGGGTGGGTGAGATGTGGTCATGTTTCTTGGACCGAGCTAGAATCCGGGCAGCAGAGTTCTGGATGAGCCGGAGACGGGAGAGGGATATTTTGCTAATACCAGAGAGTAACAAATTACTGTAATCTACACGGCTGGTTATGAAGGGATTCATATTCTGCAGCTGTCAGTGTGTTTCCTCAGCGATGAAGTGCCTTGCTTGCAGATATCAAACGCTTCTAATTCAAAAGCTTACTTTTTGGCACTTTTTTTTCCCACCAGCAAAGCCAGTAACAACAATAATTCTCATTTTTTCTGAAACACACAAAATTTCTCCCAAAGGTCCAACTTGGACAATGTATTGTCAATATTTTGTATTCTCCACTGGCTATTTTTGTCCTTTCTGTCCTCCATTTTGATGTACTAGCTAGCAGCAAGCCTACATCACTGCCGATCACTGACATCCCATTATGCTTGATAATATTATCTAATTTAGATATGTATATATATATATATATATATATATATATAATGTATGTACATATAAGTACACTCACCAGCCACTTTATTAGGTACACCTTGTTAGTACCAGGACCCCCTATTGCCTTCAGAACTGCCGTAATTTTTTGTGGCAGAACTTCAACAAGGTGCTGGAAACATTCCGCAGAGATTTTGATCCATATTGACATGATAGCGTCACGCACTTGCTGCCGATTTGTTGACTGCACATCCATGTTGCAAACCTCCCGTTCCACCACATCCCAGAAGTGCTCTACTTGATTGAGATCTGGTGATTGGCGTACAGTGAACTCATTGTCATGTTCAAGAAACCAGTTTGAGATGATTTGCACTTTGTGACATGATGTGTTATCCTGCTGGAAGTGGTTATCAGAAGATGGATACACTGTGATCATAAAGGGATGGACATGGTCAGCAACAATACTCAGGTAGGCTGGGGCATTTAAACAATTCTCAAGGAGCCCAAAGTGTGTCATGAATATATCCCCCACATCATTACACCACCACCATGTATATGTATTTGTACCAAAGCTGTCAGCCCTCTGCAGTAGCCGCTGCTTCGACTCCTACCCACAGCCCATCTGTTGCATGTCATCCCCTCTCTCTCTCTGCCCCCTTTCCTGTCATATCTTCAGATCTCCATCTATCTCTATCAAATTAAGGCAAAGACGCCACCCCCCAAAATAGTTCTCATCTACTGTTCATCCCACAGTTCATGTCCATACCGAAGATTTTTTATAAATATACATTTTACCCACTGCACAACTTTTATTAAGGCTATACAGATTCTGGGACTCTCTGCAAGAGAGTGAGAGAAGGAGCATTGCACAAACACTGTGCTCACAGACACGGTGGCAGACAGGAAGCTCAGGAGACGACGGGGAAAAAGGGAGACAGAAAACACAAGGGAAAATACTGGGGTACTGCCGAGGCTGTTACAGAGTGTTCGACACGCTGCAACTTAAAACACATGCAAATAGACAAAACACAAGGAAATTAAGACAACATCTTCACTAATTTGACAACACATGCACAGCATTTAGAAAAAAAAAAACATCTCACTTTGCAGCATTTTTCTAAATGCTGAGAATGTGTTTTGGTAGTGATGATTTCTTCATTTGCTTGTGTTTTGTTTATGTCATGTATTTTCTAAAGTTGCAGTGCATTGATTTTTCAGGGCCTCTGTCCAAGTGGCTGCAACCCGTTCTCATTCCCAGGTTGTCACATACCAACGCTTTGTCATGCCCCTAAACGTCTCATATTGACACACAAGGCACCTTTTAATGTCATTCTCTTTTTTAATCTGTCTCTTGTGAGTCCCCCAAGTTCATGGAAGGGGAAGATTAAATTGTAGCTCTTTAACTCTGCATTAACATGAGGAACATCAGAGAACAAAGACAATTTGTGTCCTGATTGTAAGGACGAACGTCTTTGTAAGCAGGAACAGGAACAAAGTACTCACTTTGCTCACTTGTGACTGATATCCAAAAGCAGTCCCACAAGAGGATGAGCTGACGCTTCCCATCACACTAAGAGAAGAGCTCACGAGTGTCAGAGTGAGGACATGGAGCACTGGAGGAAAAACGTAGTGCTCCTACTTTGTTAGAGCGAAATCTTCTTTCAAAATAAAAGTCAGAATAAACCAACATGTTGGCCAGTCACTCACTATATGACAGTTTGATTGAATTAAACACTATACTGCATGTGTTATTAGTGCTGGTCTCCAGGTTTCAGTGCAGGACCTGATTTTAATCAAGGTGCACACTTTCTCGCCTAACCTGACTGATTGATGCAGTCAGTAAATCCACATCAGACTTCTCAGCAGAGGAATATGACAATCTTGTCCAGGAGCTGCACTGCTATATTATACCACCTCAAACGTGCAGCCAAGGATAAATTAAATCCTTTTTCATGTGTTCACCCTATCTGAATTCATTGAAACATCTGGCACAGTTAAAATTGAGTGCTATAATGGTGACATGAATACTTCTGTGACAAATTTTCTGATATATACAAGTGTTGATTTTCTTTTGTTAAACCTGTTGCTGACCAGAGGTTTGGACTTGTTTCATATGATTTGACTTGACTTAGTTTGAATTTAAAGATACTGTAAAGCAGCAATAAATGTTTGGTCTCAGTTCATCACATCACAGAAAAACATGTTATTAACCACCCAACCAAATATGAATGATTAGAAGAAATGCTAAGTATATAAAATTAGGTCTCAAAATCACTGGGGATGTGTCCTCTCTGCTGGCTCTGTGTCAAACACCATTATGACCCGAAAACCTTCTGAAACATGGACGATCTGTAAAGCAACTTTCTTGGACATGTCCAGACATGTTTGAGCCACCAGAGCCAGAGGACAGTGACAGGATTTTTTTTTTTCTTCTGTGTCAGGTTGTTGGAACTGAAGTGAGCAGAAGCAAACTGCTGTGCAGATTTGAACTGACAGAGTCAGTCTTTGTTTGTTTGATGGTGAGGGGCAGGGAGGCTGTGTTGTTTATGTGTCGGTTGGGACTTATGTAGTGGTCGGGGACCATGGCTCCGGCGCGTCACTGAGCCATGTTCCATGTCCACCAGTTCTCAGTGTTTTCACATGTTTTCAGCAACTATGTTCTAACTGTATCATGTGTTTAGAATAAAAAAATCCAACTGGACTGGAGCCTTTGGACTTGAAAATACTTGATGCCTTCCCCCAAGCCCAAAGATTAAAAAGTCTGTTTTTTGTGAAGTGTATGAATCCATAAATCAATTAATTTGCCTTTATTTCCTGAATCAACTAACATTAACACTATTCAGTCTCAGCAAGCTGACATTTAATTCCCCAGATCCACTTTGTCTGAACCCATCAGACAGTATCCCATTGAGTTGCAGGAGAGAACCATGAAGAACTAAAGTTATGCCACTGAGCTCCAGCTGGAAAAAAATTATACCAAAGATAATTTAGTTCACATACAAAAACTACAAGTTGGTCAAGAAAAAAGGAATTGCAGTATGGAGATGCAACAACTTCCAACTTAATTTGACATGTGAATTTACAAAAAGAACAGTAAATTGAGGCTCTGTTGTTAAAATTACATTTGGAAAGAGTGTACAATCTAAAGTTGCTCTATATGAAAAGTGCCCTGAGATAACTTCTGCTCTTAATTGGCACTATATAAATAAAATTGCTCTGACTCAGCTTGACCTCTGCAGTTGACAGATACTGGTCAGTGGAAGAAAAAAGATAATAATAAGAAGAAGGGCTTTAAAATATATCCTATATGTCTGTATCAAATAAAATACTGTGAACAGTAGTAAAATGGTGTGTAGATTTTTCCTGTGTCTTGTGAGGACTTGCCTGCTCTATCTTTTTTTAATGAAGCTTTGGGGCATTTATGCCTATATTATAAAATTAAGAACTGAAAATGACGGAACAGAAGATGTGAACTGATGATTGTGTGCACCCTCGCAGAGTCTTACTATATCTTCACAGTAAAGTTTGTGAGGTGTGGTACCACCCTCCCTGAACAGAAAGCAAAACCAAAACCTATGCTTATTACCCTTTTCTACAACATAGCTTGTTCTTGAACTGTTCTTTTTCTGTTCAAGATTGTTGGAAACAGCGAACTAGCCAGTTTTTAGCAAAACCAATGTACTCATCATGTTGCATTGCACATTGCACAAAGCAAAATGCATAATGACCCGTAGAATATGACATGCTCAACTCGATTTGCGCATCAGGTCAAGAAAAACCTGCTATTTTTGGTTCCATGGGAACCAACTTTTCAGGTTCTGAAGCAGTTTGCTTTTCGTGCTTTTGGGGTTCAAAATTAGGTGCATGAACAGGAGCAGAACTGGTTTCATATTAGTAGAAAAGGGCATCTTTTCATCTCACTCTCAGACAGAAAAAGAATGAGCCTATTACCCGACATGTCGAACCATCCCTTTAAACAAAACCATCAGTGATTGGCCAACACGTAAAGCATTCAGTCAGGTGACAGACTGATAGGAATCGATGGGTGGAATCAGACAAGCAGTCAAATGAGCTGAATGAGTAATCGAACACATCCTGTGCATACAGCAGCAGGCCACAGAGGAAGATGTCTTCTTTCATTTTTTGGCCTTTTCCCCTATCGACAAACCTTAATATACTGCACACCTGAATCTCCCAGCACTGCAGTGCACTAATGGATGATAAAAACATGCACGTAAGAAAAGAGAGGGAAGAAGGAGAAGTGGTGAGAGGAGGAAGGAGAGGAAAAAAATCCATGGCAGTTGGAGTGGGGAGTGTGGTACATGTGGGCCATGTTAATGAAAGGGCATTTATCACCATTAGAGCAGTGATGGACGCTGGCCCAACTGTCTTTCCCCATGGAAGGAAGACACCCCTACAAGGCCTTCAGTGAAGAGAGGAGAGGAAACAAAGGGATGAGAAGGACAGAGGGAGGGGAGTCAAATTGTGCATGCTGTTGCTCTCCACAGCCATAATTACCTTTCAATAATCAAAGACACACATCAGGAGTGGAGCTGCATGGCACACAACCACTATCTGTGTCTCCATGGAGTCATCACACACAGGCAACACTCACTCACGCTAAAAAGCTGAGGTGTTTCACCAGAGAGAATTACTGCTTTAAATATGCAGAGTGGTGACAACCTTGCAGGGAGGAAAAGAGCACTCAGAGTAGAGAGGAGGGCTGAGGATGGAGGTGTTGATGATCAGTGGAGTAGCAGAGGAGACGACAAGAGGAGGATCTGAGGTTAGTTTGTTTGCAGAAATCACCCTCCACCCATCCCTCCAGGACATGGTCATGTCCAGCTTGCTTTGCAGATGCTTTTTGTGGGAGAGATTAGAGAATTTGAAGCACATGTAATTCTGTCATTGGTTGAGACCAATGTGTGCTGAAGCATAAGCAGATTTTCACCTCTTTACCTGGTCATCAGACAGTCTTTTCTGGCAGGAACCCACCTTTGGCAAAACAGTCATTTTACTTTGCAGATCGTGGGAGTTGCTGGTCTAATGCTAACCTGACATGTCAGATGGTTTGTTACACAGAACCATCTGGGAAGTCATCCTTAGAAACTGTTTGGAAAAGGGCAGGCACTTTTGAAAAGCACTTGGCAGGTGATTGGTTGAACCATCTGTCTATTGTGTCCAACACAACCAATCAGATCAAATTCTTGCCGAGGCCTGTCGGAAAAAAGAAAACATCTTCAGTGCTGTTCTTTGCTCTTCTTTCAGTGAAGAAATACTCTCCAATTCTGATAGAGCTGATGCTATCACAGTATCTACGCTAACCTCTTGGAGCTGCCATTGTTTGTTCAGGACGAGTGGCTTCCATGGATGCTTCTCACTGTCGTCACACATAAAACCACGCCCGTAGCTGCCGGTTGTCCCTCCAAGGAATCTGATTAGCTCTCCCACTTTTGGTGCAGACACAAACAGACTTGAAGGCAGGCAAGACTCTCGCATGATCGCACAAATCCAGCTGCCTCATAAGGAAAGTCTACCACTGTCTTGATGTATGAGTTTGTGTTACTGTGACTTCAGTGTTTTCAAAGGTTTATTTGTAATCACTAAAGGAGCAACATTTTTCAGATCCTCCTGGGGGATCCCAGGGCAAATCCCTTCAACGAGCTCTGAGTCTACCCCAGGCTCTCCTCCCAGTTGGATATGCCCAGAAAACATCCAAAAGAAGTTGTCCAGGAGGTATCCTAATCAGATGCTTGAACCACCACAACTAGCTCCTTCCGAGATGTAGAAGCAGTAACTCTGCTCTTTCCTGATGTCCTGATTGAATGAATGAATTAACTCATTTTGACCGCTTTACCTGCAATTTTATTTTTCCTTCACTACCCAAAAGCTCATGACCATTGTTGAGGATTGGAACATAGATCGACTGGTAAATTGAAAGCTTTGCCTTTCGGCTCAGTTCCGCCTTTACCACAGTGATCTGGTTCAATGCCCACATTGCTGCTGAGGCCGTACCACTCCTTCTGTCCATCTCGCATTCCATTTTAGTCTCACTTGTCAACAAAATCCTAAGATATTTAAACTCCTTCTCTTAGGGCAGCAGCTCACTCCCAAACCTCAGAATTGTGTCTCTGCCTTTTGCAGATGACGTGGTTCTGTTGACTTCATCAAACTGTGATCTTCAGCACACACTGTGGCAGTTTGCAGCCAAGTGTGAAGAGGCGGGGTCTGAGGCCACAGTTCTGTGCTGGAAAATGGTGGATTGCTTCCCCCGGGTTGGGAGTGAGTTGGGAGTGGGAGTGAGAGTGAGCTCGATACAGCAGGGGGAAAAAAATACATAAGATTATGTTTCTTTTTATCTGGGTCATGCCACCCTGACCTTCTTCATGTGATTTCTCTACAGTCGAAGGATGTCACACTTGGTGGATTAGAACACAAAAGAAAGGTTCCCGGTGGTGTTTCCAAAGAAAATTAGTAGTATATAAACATAGTTTGTAGGAAATAGATTTGTAAAAGAATACATACTGTCGCTAACCTAAGACATTCTATTGGAAATGGAATATCTTCACAGCATATCTGAACTGCAGCTCCCTCCAATGCAGGCCAGTGTCATTCATACTCATCTACATTCCTGCAACACACTCTTTTTATAAAGTCAAGGCAACATTCTTCACAATTCCCTTTTTCCAATATCTGTCTCTGTCTCACAGAGCTTTAATAACATTTGGAGATATATGCTGGCCCAGAAGAGGGAGGAGCGCTGAGCCAATAGATACTTTCAGAATTGGAACTGAGATGTATTATTCACAGCCTCGGCTATAGGTTTTAAGATATTGCAGTTTATCTTAATATCAGCTCGCCTCAACTTCATTACCCCACTGCTTTCAGATGTGATTTCTTCTGGCATCTTGTATGAAAACATTTGTCCTTAAGCATGCAGTCCTTTTTTTTCTCCACATGGATTTTAAGTTTGAATGGTGCATCTCACAGTGAGATCTCAATTTGTACACACTCAGAGAGCAGTAGCCTTTGAAAAATCTGTCCTACATGACAAACGTGGTTCTGTGTCACAAGCTTAGATGGTGGTAATAATTAAGACTGTGCTTTGTAGAGCGTCTGAGTGGGCGAGGGGAATTAAAATATATATTTCAAAGCTTCATTTTACTATATCAGAGTCACACAAGATGATGTTGCATTCACACGAGATAGAGCTGCTGCCCTTGCTTTGGTTAATCCATGCCCTCATTTTCATAATTTTGTGCAAACTAATTGAGAGAATGAATTAATTAACAAGCCTGAAATATAATGAAATGTGTACACACTTTATAAAGATTTCCATTTTGCAGCTACAGCCAGTCACTAAAGCACTTGATTGTATTGATTTATTTTGATTACAGAATGCAGCTTTTGACATTTGATTTACAAATGGTATACAAATGTCTGTGATATTCTCAGGGGATGTTTGAGATGTATCTTATTCATATTCAAACAATTCCAACAGTTTCCCCTTTGCTATTCTGAAATGGAAAACCAGGTTATTGAGCAAACATGATGGTATACTATACTGGACTACAAAGACAGGGCAAGCTAACTGAGTCTGGAGGCTAAGCTTCTGGCAATCAGCCAAGAGAGGAAGCATTATCAGGATTTTGCAAAATTGACGTGACTGTTCAAGCTCTGCCAGTTTTAATTTAAATTGCAATAACTGATATATGCAGCTTGTCCCCCTAAGAACACAATAGGCTGATTGCCAGTGACTTCCAAAATGACATATGACCATTGAAGAGCACCAGCAGCAATTGTACTGGACCTTTAGTGTGTGATGGTAGGTTGGGCTTTGGCATGCTAATCTACTTAGGTTTAGGAAAAGATGGTTTGGGTTCAAATCAGCAGGTTATGTATGTCTGGTGATGAAAGTGACATGCATGACAAAACTTGAGTAACTTTAAAGAAGATGTGAATTATATTGATGTAGTCTGATGAGCGTGCAGCATGCGGGAGTTATTAACTTCACATTAACAACCACCATTGCCAATGAAAATCTATCCGACGTGACTCAGGCAGAAATAATGTTAATAGATGGAGAAATAAGGGGCCTTCACATGCTAAGAAATTTGTCCAGCGAGGTGGGGCGCAGAGGCAAAGCACAACATTAAGCTAACTTTAGTGTTGGATTATCTAAGTTCATAAATTATATGATTCACAAATCTTGTAGCCTGATCTGACTGCTGACATTTCTCCAAGCGTTACGTTGATTATCAAGGTCGTGGTCTGTTTTTTACGTTGTGTGATAGAGTTTGGGGAATTCTGAAACACCCTCGAGGGAGCCCTTGATTTGCGAGACTCTCATGAGACTTTTATGCATTGTGATGTTGTACAAATGTTAAAATGATCACTTTCATTAGATCTTTCGCTGATATTTGGTTCCTTCCTCCACTTGTGTTGCTTCCATACATCTATGGTCTCTTCTGGCTATGTCATCACATACAGCTGTCATATCATTAGTTGTGCTTTGAAAGGTCAGGGGCAAAATAGAGTAAAAGTTCAAATAATTTAAACTTTGAGCACAGCACTAGTGGGCAAAACAAAGCGATGTGACAAGCCAAGGGCAACAGTGCCGCTCAGTTTGCCGCTACTAGTCTCTCCATTGAAAAGCAATGAGACAGCCGGCATAAAGTTTTACTGCTGATCATGGGTGGTTTTATTCACGCTGCATCACATTCACTGACTTCCTTCCTCAGTCTCTGAAGGATCTGATATGTCCCACAGTATTTAGAAGCTAGTAGGAAACACCTTTTCCTTGAATAAATTATGGATTTCTCTGGATTTGAACATTGTTGGAATCATTTGAAATATTGTAAATACACAACTTAACAAAATATAAGTCAGATATTACATATTATATCTTTCAATAAGGTGGTTTGAAAAGGGACACATGCTAGACATGAACCTCAGTCTCCTGGGTGAATGTCCTGTGTTTGTTTGACTCATCCATCCACCTTGACCTCCTTCCTATGTGGACTTTCTTGCTCTTCATACTTCGCCAGTCATAATTAACAATGGACACTACAGGTCACCACTTACCAATAAAAGTAAATATGGGTTGCCATAAGCTGCTTGTACAGAAACAAGCTGTAAACACAGCATTCACATATTGTCACTTTATAAAGTTGATATGGTAACACATAGAACACATAGTAAAATCAGAATTCATTTGCGGACTTGATGACTATAAGTCAAATATTCACCTTATTTTAGCTCAGCTTTGGTCTTCACTAACTCTTGAGATAAATATGTGGCTCTAGCTGCTAAATGCCCCACTATGTTGGTAAACGTCTGCTGTTTGGTGTTCGGCAGGTTGTGTATAGAGTTGGTTTATCAGAGCCTTTTTAGTGTTCAACTGCCTGCTGCTGCACAGACCAGCAACCCTAACCCTGTGCATGAGGTTAGCTATGAACAGCATGTCCCTCTCATTTTTTCTGCATTAATCAAGAGGTGACATATTCAAGTTTTTAGTCTGCCATTTTACTGGTTTGTCACCAGGTGATTATGCCTCTGGGATGTTACAAAAGGAGATCAAATTGTACGATTTAGTTCAAATGAGTGAAATTATACTTGAATTAGCCTGAAACTAGGAAAAATCTAAACAAATAAATATGGTAGATTGGACAGAAGTTCTGTGTTGTAACCAAGCCTGGGCCGACCATCTGGCAGTTCTGGGAAATACCAGTCGTGACTGAGCTGGGCTGGCAGCAAGTCGTTTACTGACATCATCATTTTCAAAAATAACAGTTATTTTCATCATCATGTATCACATCAATCATCATACCTATCATCATACCAGGCCTGTTGGGGTACATGAGGCAATGTGCCAGGATCTGTTATAATTTACTGGACACTTTGTAGAAAAGGAATTTAATGATGGAAATGTTTCATGTTTTGCTTTTATTCTATTAAGCACCAGAGGCAAAAAGATTCCAACATTTTGCACCACAAAGGCAAAGTGAGCAAGTGGCTTGACCTTCAGAGGCCCAGGAGGCCCCAGATCATCTGTGGTGATTTGATTGATTACAAACTTGTTTGTTAATATGCAATATGCACTGAAGACAATTAAATATTGAAATGGTTAGGGATTTAAAGGTGACTCCTGTCATTTTTCAACATGTTTTCACTCACACACGTCAAATACAGCTGCTTGGTAAGTGGCCCTACGCTTCAAACCATGACGATGTAGGTGCCCTCTAGTTTTTGTTGTTAGACTTTCAAATTAAAGGCACAGAAACTACTTGGTAAGTTCAGGAAACAATGTTAGTACATAACTAAAAAATAAGTCAACATTGACTTTTGGTTTGAGGTCCTGTGTTTGTTTGAACTATTCATCCACCCCACTTCCACAATGCGCTGACTTTCTCCCTCTTTATACTACATCACCTGACTTCAACAGCACATCATAGCACTGACCGAGCTGCCATATTTGACACGTTGTGAGTGAGAATGGGTTGAAGTGTGTAACCTTAAAATAAACTTTAACCTTAGCTTCAAACCTTAAAAAACTGTGTTAATCGAGTCACAAACTATCTGACTTACAACCAATTTGGCACAAGGCTGTATTCCAAGCATTCCCTCATAGAAGTTCACTGGTTTCTGGTTTGGGGGAATGTATGTGGGGAGGGCTCAATAGGGCCCCTAGCTCATTTTTGCCCTGGGCCTCCTAGTGGGCTAATTCAGCCCTGCACAGACCTCCTGAAATGCCTCAACTGTTGACACTTTCTCAGTATGTGTAGGGTCCAGAGTCACAGGGTTCATACAGGCACTTCCAGGGGTCCTTGAGGGGATTATAGGGAGCCTGGAGGGGACCCCCAGCAAAATTAGAGGTTGTTTAAGACTGACTTTTGTCTCTCAGTTTAACCTCTACTTTGTCCACACGTACAATGTAGACTGTTTAACATCTTAACATTAAATTATTAATAACAAACTCTCAGAAATAATGGCAGTGGTATTCATTTTTAATGCTCAAACTAATTCCTAAAAATGTGAAAGTCAGAGGTAGTCCAGAGTCCCCCTAATTCACCAAGACAAATCACAAACTAAAAGTGGCTGCTGGCAGTCTGCCTCATAATCGGGTAAATGCTTTTAAAAAGATTTCATGTCATCAATCCTTTTGAAAATATATCACTTCAAATGTGACTATATTATTATGAGAGTAGAGCTAGCCTGTAGCAACCTCCTCCATAAAACTTCCAATTTCATTGTCGGGCTGTGTTATTGGCCTGCCCATTCCTTCTTCATCAGTAATGACCAATCAGATTCCAGTGTAGGACAGAAGAAGGGGATTAATCCATTTAGAAGTTTTTGCTCAACAACACCGAACACCCTGAGGACCACCCAGTCCAACCAGTTCCCAAAAAAAGCAGTTCCGCTCCAGGTGCCATGAGTCATCTTTTTCTCCACTGGGTTTCTCAAAGTAATGCAGTGCATTTTTTACTGCATTTTTAATCACAAAAATAGGCCATGGCTGTAACAAACAGCATGATATGGTAGAGCAGAATCAATGCTGTAACTGCTTGGTTGAAATTTAATGACACCAGAGTTGTTCCTGCCTGATATTAGACTGAACTGTCATTTCGTTACACTCCATTTCACTTGGTGGAGTGGGCGGATCCTTGCAGGGGGAAAGTTTTTCTAGAGTTATCATTGGTCACGGTTAGAGTTACTGTTAGAGAGGTAACTGTTTTTGAGAAAAAAAATGTATTTCCCATGAATTTCAGCAGCACAGTGGTAAAAACTTAGGGGTCACAACCCTAAGTTTTTACCTCTGTGCTGCTGAAAAATTACACATATGCAGTTTTTGGGTTTGATATGGCTCGATAACCAGGCCAATCAACTTCTTTAGCCAGTGCAAACAGTCCAGAATGTTTCTGATTAAAGAACTTTGGGAAGCTGCTGTGTGTTCGATTTATCAGAGGTGGGGAAATTAAACCAACAAAAAAAGACAACCTGCATCCTCTCAGGAGGCAGTCAGAGGTCTGTTCTGGCTTTGCACACCAAAACAAGGTGAAGACTCCTGAATTTTGACAAAGAAAAAGATTTAAAGACTTAATATCAAAAAGGAGCATCTGGTTAATTTTCCCACCTTCAATTGAAATCAGCACACAACAAGGTGTGTTAATTATTTTGAGCAACTGGGTCATGATTGACTGCTGTTGAGTTTTTAGATGTAATTTTTGAGCACTTTGAGCACCACAGGACTAGTGCCATCTACTTCCATTATACTGGAGAGAAGGCACAAATCTCTATGGCAACTAGGCACCACACAACGAAATAATATAGATAGATAAACAGCACTACGGCCAGAAAAATATGTATTTTTGATTCTGGGGTGAACTGTCCCTTTAAGATTGTCCAGTTGGTCCCAACTGATCTGACTACTGCAGACAGATGGCTGCGTCCCTTAGAGACTGATTCTGTTTTCGGTTTCTGCGTGTTAAAGAAGAGTCTTTCCTCCCCACTGTCGCCAAGTGCTTGCTCATGGTGGGAACTGTTAAGTCTCTGTAAATAATATTATAAATAAAAAGTAAAGTACCCTGAGATAATGTTTGTTATGATTTGGCGCTATACAAATAAAACTGACTTGACTTGGAGTTGTTTTGTAGTAATTTGTTCATCAAGAATTAATTACACCATGTAATTCTCCCCGCCTCCAACCCCAAAACCCACTGCACAAATGACTATTTTAATTTTTCTGTTTGCAAGCACATTAAGGGACACCTACAATGTTTTTATGGTTGCAACAAACACTGTGTGCACACTTTATTAAAGGTACCCAGTGAAGATGGTCATATACTGTATGTGCATATATAATGATGAATAACTTGATTCAAAATCAATATTTTAATGTTCGTACCTCACATAACGCCTGTAATTTTTTGAACTGTCCAACAGTAGTCAAGTTTTAAACCCATTAACGCAAACAATTTTCTTTTCATCTTTCAGTAACAAGAGCAGCATGATTTTAAATGTGCTTATTTTAATCATGTGTTATGAAAATTCAGAATATCTCATTTACAATAACATTATCCGTCAGCAGAATGGATGTTTCAGTGCATTGTCGGATGTGGCAGGAGGGAGTTCTGCAGCTCAGGAGGTTCCCCTGCTGCTGAAGCATGGCTCTGTAATGTGTTTACCTTCCTGTGTTTTCAGTGCCTGCAGAGACACATTATCTCACAGAGTAGATGCGGCTGCCACATATGCATGCTTACAAATCAGGGGACAAAATATATCTGCATGACTGCGTGGGGCCCTGCAGTATACACACAGGCTCATACATCTGCACACATGCCCAGCTAAGCCGACACATTGTTAGTTTCTAAGACCGGCAAGATTGAGGAGGAAGGAGGTTAGAAAAAAATCCAGCTCTGACCAACACCATGTTTGTCAAAGTTCTGAGAATTACACAAAGGACTGTTCCTTACTAAAAGCAAAGAAAAAAGACATGCATTAGCAACTCACTATACTTGCAGGGATAACCTTTGAGTCAGTATTTATTAACAGAACCGCTGCAAACTCAGAAATGGCATCACATGACACAGCCTACATCTGTATATTAGATGACTCATTTCTAACCTGGAGGTTTCAGCACAAAATTACATGATTTAACTCAGAAGAAAATCACAAAAAAACTTGAAATGTTTAATGTCTCACAAACATAAGTGAAATTTATATCAAGTTTCCTTTAAACAAGTAGGGATATAGTAAAGGCCAAGCTTGTTGTTTGATAACCTGAACTAAATCAGCATTTTGCCATCTCAGATAGACAGAATTAGAGGCAGAATGCACAGAACCTCATTCATGCCTTCATCTGCAGCAGGCCGTCAGGTCTTCAGGACCATTTGACAGCTTTTACTCATGCAGAACAGAATCAGGAACCAAGAAAGAGGAGAACTGAGCATATTACTCCCATTCTTCTCTCTTTAACACCATCTTAAAATACATTTAAATCTGTTTGAAGAATCCAACCCCAGTGCTTTTAAAGCATTTCTTTGCCTTGTGTGAAACATTTTGAATTGCCTCTGTGTTTGAAAGGTGCTTTGAACATAATTTTGCCTTGCCTTACCCATAATCATTAGACACAAGTCATAATGGAAGCCAAACCAGCAGGGATGAAAGTCTGCATTCTACTGACAGTTATAGCAAAGCTAGGTACAGTACATTGCTACTGGGGATGTGAGTGATGGTTTCTGCTGTTTGTCTAGAGAACTTGAAGGGCTCGGGAGAGAGCTGTGTTTCAAACTCTGGGAAACATGGCGCAAAAGCAAACACTTTTATCTCAGAGGGTAGGTGGCAGCTTGGTCAGTGCCCCTGTGCTTCAAACTATGATGCTGTAGGTACTGCTCAAGCATCATTTCTGGAGGCACCCCCCTAGCATTATGTTCTGATGTGCCATCGAAGTCTGCTTACTCTATGATGGAGGTGGGGTACAGTGACGGACTCGGGCTGCCCGGGGGGGCAGTGGTGAAAAAGAAAAAAACGGACACCAGCTGCATGTGATTGGGCACCAGCGCAGTGAAAATCATGCATTTAAGGTGAAACTGTTCTAATTTCAGGCTTAGATTAAAAATGTTTTAGTGTACAACAACTACTACAACTACTACAACGTTTGATAAGTAATACAACAGCACATCACATGCAAGGCGGTGCACAGACACAAAAGACATTAACAAAAGATGATTCATACAACAGAGAAAGCCAGGACTGTAAAAGAATATGTCTGATTTTGACTCATGGCACTTTTAATAGGGTCCAATGGCACTCGACCTTAACTCACCAAATGTAATTATCTTAAATGGAGAAACCTGCAAGAAAAATTGGACAGAGTGTAATGAAAAAGAGGCCAAATTCAGGGAGTAATTAGCAGCTAGAGCTGCGACATTACTAATATGGAGCAATAATTTCTGAAGATATGGCCTACTGTGGGGTGTGTGAGGCAGGAGCTGCTTTTGATAAGGTCAACAGTGACAGCATTGTGAGGCTTTGTAATTAGGGAAGGGCTAGAGATGGGCCAGTCACTTGAAGAAATACAGGAGTGGTGGATTTTATTAGACCCTGCAAACTAAACTTCTTCAGAAGCCCTTGGCTGTCTTTTGTTACAGCCTTTTTTTTTTATTTCCAGAGAGACAGATTTCTTTACATTGTCACATTGCTCAGTTTAAAAGAAGACAAGCTTACTGACATGGCAAAGTCACTCTAATGCTACCACACACGCTTATGCAGGTTTGTGCTCCTGAACTTTTAGGTTAAGGTTACAATGCAAAGCAAAAGTGGAAAATATTTCGGATCTGATTGACAATTTATCACTGTTGGGTCAGTGTGGGTCAGTGTGTACACCTAAACCAACATGTCTGCAAACTCCTTAAATACAGCAGCCAATCCAACAATGACACTGTAGGTACCCTTCTACCATGTGTTTTGCACAAGTTAGCAATTATTAATGTTCAACTTCGGGGTTGACTTTCAAAATAAAAGAACAAAAACAAGTTTAGACACAAAAAGATCTGAGTTTGGTTTGCAGAAGAAGTCAGTTACATTTTTTAAATTCAGTCAATTAAAACCTGACAAATTAAAGGTAAATAAAATTTAAATAAACATTAAAATAATTGAAGAAGAACATTATTTAAAATTGAAAACTTTTTTTCTTTTTTAATAATCAAGGTTTATTTTGTTTGTGAGCAAATGATTGGATCTGGGGCTTCAGCAGAGCAGAAAACAACACACCTGTCTCGCTCTCGTGTCCCGTGGTGGTGATATGCCCTGAGCAGCATAATAGCACTTTTGAGACTAATTATAGACTACATTATATTGTGATGTTTGTTTTATGTTATAGATGGAGGCTGTACTCCTCAGATGAAGATGATTCATCTGGTGAAAATGCAGGATCAGTTGCCATTTATACTGTATTTTCTGTCCTCAGGCATCACCAGAGCCTCTTGGACATTTAAGTTTCTTATTTTTTTCTGTCCTCAAGTCAGATAGGTATATAAGGATGCTAGAGGGGTACCTACAGTGTTATAGTTTGGAGCATTTGACCAGCTAGGAGTGAGAACAGGCTGGTTTGCATACATGTGTGTGTCATCTGAAATGTGAATATTGAACATTTCCCAGAATTCCCCTGGCTACATCAAGAGTCATGTAACTCCCATCCTGACCTTTTCTCATGATGTCAGCTGCTCCATGCAGAGAGAGCAGAGTTTCGGCTAGATCCTGACATCCTGTAATGACCGACACACACACACACACACACACACACACACACATGGCTCCTCTGTAATGAGCCTGCATGCTCTAAACTTTAAACAGCCTGCAATCATGCATGAACACCAAAACATACGCATGTGCAGAGAGACAGGGGAGGGTGGAGAGAGAGAGAGTGTGACATTTAAGCAGCTTCTCCCTCAGTCCTCTTTATTGTGTCTCCCAGGAGGCCAGCACAGGGATAAAGAGCTAATGGCTAATCCTCAGGAGGAGAGAGTGATAGACTTATTTAACAAGGAAGCTGCTTAATGACACATATATTCACACCATCAGCCTGCTGGATTACGGCAGGTGTGTGTGTGTGTGTGTGTGTGTGTGTGTGTGTGTTGTGTGTGTGTGTGTGTGTGTGTGTGGTGTGTGTGTGATCTAAGTATCTGCGCTTGAAATTTCCTGCCTAGTAAGACTGCCTTCAGGGTAAAGGTGCTTCCTAATTTTGTTACGAAGACATTTTTTGATTTAATAGGAGGGTTTTTGAGCTCTAACAAATTCCTAAAATGTTTCTTTAAAATGTAGCTATATGGTAACTTGAAGATGTCACTCAGTAGAGTGAAGGTACGTCTGCAGGTGAAGCACCTACTGCAAAGCCACCACAAATGCCTGATGCAGCCTGCAGAGGTTTGCAAAGTTTGTAATAAAATGTTTTTGTATATTATAGTATCAGTTTTCTTAGTGTGATGTGTGTTAGTGGTATTGTAACTGAGTGTCCTGGGTTCATCTAATATAAATAAACTTAATAAGAAAATAATCAACAGGGCGATAAGTACAAACTTTTCCATTTAAATATTGTAATGTATTTAAAATATTTTGTTATTTATATACATTTTTTATTTATTTACAATGCTTTGCTTTTACTTAGAACATTTTTCTATTTATTTGCAACATTTTGCTATTTACTTAGAACTTTTGTAACTAATTTACAACATTTTACCACAAAATGTAGCCAGTTACAGTCGATTTTGTGACGTCTGCATCTCTCAAATCACATTTTTCATCTACTGGTATTGCCTATTTATTTATACATTTAGTCTTTCTGTTGTAAGTTGGTATTTTATTTATTTATTATCCTATTCATTTATTTATTTGTATTTTCTTGATTGTTTTCCTCTTAAAAATTTAGTGTTTAGTTACTTTTCACCCCATTTTAATACATTCATTGATTTTAATTGTTTAACTTGTGTTGTTATTTTTAATTTTATTGTGCATCTGGTGTTCCCTCACTTGTGTTTCCTCAGTTCAGTTCCTGTACCTGTTCTTAATTAATGCTGTTATTTTACTTCTTATTTAATGATAAAGTCATCTATTTGTTTTCAATCAACTGTTCTCTTTGCAAGCTTGTTTTAGCCTGGCTTGAGTTAGCTTTGACTACACCAGGCTAAATAGTGTAAGCAGAGTTTAAGTCTTTAGTGGAAGTTGAGGTTAATTTGAGCCTGGCTTTTCCACTTAAGCACAGACTCATTTATCAGCTTTGATGGAATACCCCTCAGGTATGCAATTAATCTGCAGATGCTCCAATTAAAGATGAGACCAAACTTTTGCATGGATGCCAGTTTTTGAGTTTTTGAGCAGTTGCAGGAAAGCCTGCTGGGGCACTGCAGGTAATCCTCAAGCCCTAAAAAATTAAGATTCTTCCATCAGAGCTGACTAAAAAATATTTCCTCAGCAGAGTTACCTCTGTCCCTACTGTTTATAACCACAGTTTTCAGTTTTCTCTTAAAATATTAACAATATTTGTTGCAGTGACATTACTGCCCAAGTGGAGACAAAACTGAAAGCAGCCTCTCTGATCATTAAACAATCGTTTAAATTATGTTGGGCAGCACTGGCTTTTGGGGTGATTTCTTTATTGTTCATTGGCAATGATAATTTTCTTTAATGAGAGGCTGCTTTCGGTATTTAATGTACTGCAGTGATGTTTCCATGTGTGCTGTAATGTCACAGCAATCAATCTTCTGTGCCTTGGATTGCGTGAAAAGCGCAGACACACACACAGTTAGGGACAGGACTCCCAGCTGATCCAGCTCACCCAACCTGCGGGTTAACCGCAGTGCTGCATCACTAGGCTACTTGGCTTCTTGAATCCATCATTTAAATAGCAATGTGCCAGAGGCCGGCACACCTGGCTCTTAAAGGGAATGGGAGATGATGCTCTGAGAATGACTCATAGTGTCAAATGCTACAATGTGACGTCATTTAAATGTCGACTGTCAAAATAAAGACAACATTGAACTGTAGACAACAAGAAGCTGTGGCACTCCTGAGTGTTCACACTTGTTGCTGCAGACAGAGGATTTATTTGTGTGTACCACAGTGTGTGTGTTTTGTGTGTGTGTGCGCGCACGCACTGCTGGAGTGTATCTGTCCGCAGTTTTAAGGGAAATGCTGCAACAAGAAGGTCATTATAGACACTTTCTGGTGGCTCTCCACTCAGTAACCAGGCTTCCCTAATGTAATCTCAGTGTGATGAGGGGAAAATACAGTGCAATCACAGACACCCACCCACCAAACATTTAAGTGCTCCAGTGATACCAAACATGTCATCACAGTCATCACAGCAGTGGTTTATTCATTCATCTACTCAGCAGGGTGGACACAGATGACTCCTGTAAGTAGATTTAGTGGGCGGCGCTGGTATTCAGTAAGCTGTTCATGACAGTATGAACCTGGAATGATTGTATGTCATCAGGTGACAGTGTGTATCAGCAGTGTGTGTGTTGTGAAACCTTCAGCCTTGCCCTCTGCAGTGTGCAGTTGATGAGTCCTGGTCAGGAGGGTGTGGAGGAGGCCGATAATGATCAAGACCTCGCTGATGAAGAAGCATTTCAGCCTGAATGGGACATGAAGAGAGAGGTCATCAGAAATCATTTCACATAAAAGCAGATTGAATGAAATCACAGCGGTCAGGAGCGCTTTGATTTTTCATAATGGGAAAGGAAATGGGCCATTCAGCCTCTTCAAATCACTCCAGACACACTGCATTAAGAAAACGCATTTTTCACTCTTGTAAAAATGTCGCACTGTTTGAATGCCGACAATATTTTCAATCAATAGAGCAGTGATGCTTGTGAAATAACATTTTGATTACAGCACAACATAATGGGAACATTTTCATAAGAGCTATTGTACGTTCAGTAATTTTGAATAGTCTAAATTATGAGTGGGATAGATAAGCTCAATGGAAAGGTGCAATAAGTTTGAGCTGTGGTATTTTATTGATTAATGCATTGAAAACAGAGAGTCTTCAGTCCACCTGAGGCTGCGTGCTGTCAGGAGGATAAAGAATGCATTACAATGAGATTTTAAGACTCCAAATCTGTCTGAACCTTCATCGGTACCTCATAATTTTCTAATGAATGCATGATGGAAGTTAATGATGTTCAAATGACTGTGTGTAATGAGACAGGGGTCGCTCATGGTGACAACCCACAGAGAATTGTCAGCAACCCTTCAGTTTCCTACAGAGCGTTTCAACCTCTTGCTGCTCACTATTTTGGTTTCATTGCCTGAAACTCTCCTGCTCCCGAAACCATACCTACATGTATCAGGATTCATTGCACACAAGCTGTGGACGCACATGTTGCCGTGCAATCGGATGCAATCTAATCCCAACTCATCACATAATGACAAAATGTCACAGCCCAACAGTGGCTGATACTGATAAGAAGGTATCGTTTGGCTGCAGTATCTTTTAACGCGGTGAAAGAGTGGCTGTTTTTTGAACTCTGGAACGACTTTGTTATGTTTAGGATAAGACCATATTTAGGGTTGCCATGACTACTAAATTCACCTGATGAAAGTCACATGTCAATGAAGCGGCACACAGTGGGAAAGTCACATAACAAAAGTCACCAAAAGTAACATGGAGCACATATGCACCTTGCAACTTTTAATAGCGTTTTGGTTTCAGACAGGACATGAAACCCGGTCTCTTGGGTGAAAGTCCTGTGTTTGTCGGAGCCATCCATCCACCCTGCCTCCTCCACCTGTGGACTTTCTCCCTCTTTAATACATCAACAGCCCAGGGGCATCTCTAATACAGCTGCTGATGTGTTTACATTGAAGTCACTTGAAATGCCTGGTGCATCACTTTCAGCCGCAAATGGATACTGCCTATGTCTGTATGAGTCACTGAGGGACGGTGGCATTTCACTGGTATCTGACGAGTTGGAGTGAGACCAGACTGATGCATTATCACTCTAGTCTATAGCTGTTAATTTGTTGGCTAGACTACAGCATTTGATGACAAAAATACGCATCTAGAATGTATCTTGTCAGCGGAGAGACTGGAAATCCAGCCTGAAACAGCCAGCAACATTGCCATAGCATCACTGGTGCAGGGACAGCAACAGATTTCTCAGGTTTCAGTGTTAATATAGTAGCACTGAGGATTTTATTGCTTCAATTGATGACATTTACCATCAATGCTGACTGGACATCAGCATGGAAAGTCTTGAATTTTCCCTTCAAGAATGTGGTCACGCTGTACTAGTTGCATTTACACCTAGCTCAGATCTGACCAGCAAGCCTGATAACCTCCAAATGTGCTCTGGCCGATCTAATCTCATTCCAATCCGCGTCCTGCATGCAGTTAAACCTTACATTAAATATGCTTCTCCTCACATATCTAGATACACATCACTTTTTAATGGCTGGTGTAAATGGGGCATCTCTCCTAGGGTTAGGGTTAGGGTTAGGGTTATACCTCTCATTGCCTCGCTCGCTCCTATTGTGGTCCCAGCTCTCGGGCGTGATAAGCGTCCGCAACATCTGTTCCTGCTCTTTGTGGTGGCTAAAATGTATGTTAATTACAGACACGCTGGTCTCCCATGGCCTTGAAAAACCTAGCTGTAAGGGATGGAGTGAGGAGCAGAGGGAGGGTGGGAGCAGATTCCCAGCATGGGACAGAGGACACATTCCTGCAGGTCTTTTCAGCTCAGGAACACCACAAACCCTCAGCTTAACTCTTTACTAACAGCTACGGCAGTTGACAGAGCTCAGAATAGTCAGATTGTGTTGAGTGAGTCATCAACATCACGACGTGAGCATCACAAGCTCCAACTGCACCACGGTAACACATTACAGCTCACACTGCCAACAAGACAATGCATTTGACAACTCACAAGTCACAATATTTTTATTGTCAGATCACTACATCATATTTTTTCCAAACATAAATAAACTTGTGAAGTTACATATATTTATTTCTTCTTTTTCGAGATTTATGGTAATACTTTTCTTTGAAGGATTGTGCATAAGACCGTCACGACACCGTCATAACCATATCATGACACCTGCCATGAACATGAAATAGTCTTTTTGAATATTTATGACTGTCATTCTGACTGAAGTGTCATCCAGTCAATTATGCCATTTTTAATGCAAAGTTGACATTGTTTGAGATGTCTTTGTTACAACTTAAAGAAACTTTTTAGCTTTGTGTTTCAACACGACATTAAACCTTCATATGCGGTTGGTTTTGACACTGGTCATGGGACCATTATAACTGTGTCATGAATAATTCCCTTGACCTCATGTTAAATGGTACATTCTGGATTTGCCATAAAGATGCCATTAAGTTTTATTACACTCTCAAATGCTTTTGTAATAGCATCATAAGGCATTTCCTGGACTTCAAGTAAAGTGGTACCATTTGGGCTTCTCTTAAGGATGTCACTAAATGTTGTGAGGTCAGTTTGACGACAGAGTACAGTAAAACGGTTAGCTTGTAGCAGGTAGCATGTAAACATCGATCTCGCGATATTTTCACACGTGCATCCATTAGAAGATATACAAAGTCTTGCGATACTTGGCGCCATGTTTACACGCTACCTGGGAGGCTAAAAACATGGTGTAAATGGCGTCTTTTGTGGTTAAATTTTAATGGCGCGGCTCGCGGACACTTGGATTACACCACACGAGCAGGATGGAGACATTTTGTGTTTGTTTTTGTGTTTTTTTTTTTTTTTTTTTACATTTACATTTGGTCCCCATTCACTGCCATTAGCTGCAACCCTGTTTTCTGCTGAAACTCCAGGATTGTTTTGTGAACTGGAGACCTTCACCCATCCTCACATCGGCATAGGGGTGAGTACATATTGAGTGGACAATTATTCTGCGGTGGAATATCACTTAGATGGGTCTAACGCTTTATGTTTGGTTCTGGGTAGAATTCTTTGAAAGGGCTCCAAATGGAACCCTTAAAAAAGGTTCTACCAGGAACCAAAAAGGGTTCTTTTGGGGTATGAGTTTAAGAACCCTTTATGGTTCTAGATAGCCCATTTATTTCATTATTTCCTAGTGTAGCCTAGAACCAAACACTGGCTCTAGGTACAGCCTTTGTGTTTTTGCTAGCTTTGCAGCCACTGTAGGTTCTTCTACATGTCTGGGAGGGGAGAGTGAAGCGAGGTATTTGCCATCTGCAAGCTCACCACTAGATGCCACTGAATGGAAAAAGAATTTTGGAGGGTAGAAAACAAACCAGACATGATGCTGCTCAGAGATTTGGTCCGGGAGTGTTCACACTGCAGCTGCACACTCAGATCATGTGGATCGTGTGCAGCTGCAGTCTGTTCCTGAGGTGTGAATTAGATTTTGCTGGAACGTTCTCTCGTTTGTCAAATGGGACGCTGAAAATGCCACAGACTTGCCACCCTGGATGTATATTAAAGTGTGAACATCTGATGTGGCATTTACGTTATTTTTATTTTTTAAATTTTTTCACATTTTGCAGATGATCGCACACACTTGATGCCACCTTCTAATAGGCTGTGGTGTTATTTGGCGTCTTTGGGTGTCAGAGGCAGAGAGTTTGTGCTCAGCCTTTTTTAGGCTGTGATAGCACAATCAGGATTATAGAGAGGACAACACAGGTAGCAGGCTGCAGCAGAGAGACAGGCGGCCGCTTTTATTAGCTTTCATATTGATCACGCCTGCGATAAGATAACACAGGCAAGAGAAAATGGAATATGATACATCCTGGTGCATTCTGGGGCCATTTCCACTGTTACACTGCAGCAGTTCATATATTAAGTCTAAACCACAGCCGGACTGACAACTGTTTGATGGACAGGGAGGCAGATTCTAACAGAATATGTCCATTATATACAGTATATGGCCAAAAGAACATGGACACCATGAACATTAACTTTAATCGCTATTGTCTTTACAGTTTTTTTTTTTTTGTTTTTTTGTTTTTTTTTTGTTTTGTTTTGTTTTGTTTTGTTTTTTCCAAAATGTGACTTTAAGTTTCCAATTTATATTTTGTATCTTCTGTGATACATTGTCCCTTTAGGGTATAAATTTAGCATTCCGTGTACTTTTCAAACATTTTATAAATAATTAATTTGCTACTTTCTTTTCTGTTTTGCATAAAAAGTTCCAACACATGAAATAAACTGAACAAACTGGAAGCAAATCTAATCTTTGAATAAACAATGAGTTATAAACTTTTATCAACAAAATAACTTATAGGGAAAAAACTGGAGCATTTTCACCAGTGACCATGCCAACCTGCTGAAGTAATTAATAACACAAATTTAAGAGTTAAATAAAGAGTATTTCACAGATTTATATTATTGATTGTCCATATTGGCCTCAAAACATCTGTACATCTGTAAGTGATTATTCCTCTTTTATACCCTTAACTGACCAGGATAGACACATTCAATGCCTGATTAACAAAGTTGTGAAAATGTAATTCATCATTTTTCAACAAAACATATAAAGTCGTCCTTAAATAACTATTTTCTAAAACAAATACAAACAATTAACAGCACTTACCAGTGTCTTTATCTGCATGCATTACCATTTATGTAGCTAAAAACTGAAGTTCAGGAACTAGACCACACCACCCTCAGCTGATCACTATCACCTGCTTCGCTAATTCAAAACACCTGTATCTCCCACAAATCCAACCACCTGTGTGACATCCACACCTTCTCATTCCAGTCACCTGTGCATACCTATATAAGCACATCCTACCCTCTCCCCCGACCCCGTTTTCTGTCCCAGCAGGTGATACATAGTTTGACGGTGGTGGTCTAACCGTCAGCCACAAGTTTTGCCACATCTGGCCCAGGAACCCTCTACAAGCAGCTGGTTCATCCTCCCCACATCCACCTGGGTCTCTACTGCATGCTGTTATAACAGCCTCCTCTCATCTGGTTCGAGGCTTTACATCAGACGTTGGAACTTGGCTGCACAGATTTGCTACCAGTCAGCCACAAAGAGCACCAGTGAAGTCCAAAGTGTTGTTGGGTGATAAGTTCTGGGCCTCATTTCATCAAACTGACAACATGCTGCAATTGGCAACATGAGATGATTTCCACTTGTCATGTACTGTTGATGCGCGTTCTACTAATTAAAACAAGCTCCACTTGGTACCCATGAGCATGCAAGAGCTTTTAGAACATGCAAATGTATCTGTGCATTGTGAGGGACAATTATTGGTGAAACAGAAAGCTGTCAATATTTGATGTGTATAAGCAGTGCCTCCAAATTGCTTTTGTGAAACGTGGCTCTGGCTCTTAGTTTGTGGTTGAGCTCATCTCAGAAGGTGCTTGAGGTCAGGGCTCTGTGCAGACCAGGCCAGTTCCTCCACTTCAAACTGGGGGCACAGTTCCAAGCATAAAAATTATCCACTGTGTGCTGTAGCATTAACATTTCTCTTAAAAACTCAGACTTCCTACACCTTTTCCAAAGTTAAATTCAAGCACTTTCAAGCAAGTTCAAGGTTTTCCATCACCTCACAGCTGTGGTAAACGACATACATAGATTTGCCCTATTTCATTTATCCATCACATTAAATCAGATCTTATTGTGCTAAAAAACAACCAAAAATGTTTTGTGATAGAGAGGGGTGACAAATTAAAGGAAAACACAACAAAGTTTCATGTTTCAAAATGTGTCACCTGTCTGTAACTAGACTTGACGTCCTACATAACCTGTCTGAGCTGATGTAAAACAGTCGCTTGACAAATAACTTCAATTTCAACAACATCCTTTTCATTTTTTTTTTTTTTTTTTTTTTAATATTTTGTTTTCAAGGCAACGCTCACTGAAACAGCAACCTCCTGGCATGTTGTCGTCTGTTAGCCTCCCACTCACTGTTCCATCAGAGGGCACACATCAACACAGACTGACAGATGACATGTGCAGGGTGGCAAGCGAGGCTCGAGTGGAGTCCTCTTCATTTTGTGCAAAAGGAGAAAGCAATCGGGTTTAAATCAGACGAATTATGAAAGCAAGGCAATTACAGTTTCAAGCAGTTTCAGGCGCTTTACAAACCTTGAAAAATGTTACCTTAATATTCAAGTGTTTTAAAGGATTTCAAGCACCCATAAGAACTGTGAAATATCCTCTAATAATAAAACAAAGATATCAGCCAGTGGGGTGAGCAAAAAAATGACTTGATACAATTTCTTCAAACTTGCGTAAATTATATCCAGTACTACCTTAAGCACATGTAGCCAGAACAGTGACTCTAAATTTTGGCATGGAAAATAAGATTTGATTTTTGAAAACAAAGCCTGCACTGAAAAAACCACTGGCATTAAAAAAAGTTGTATTGGCATTGAAGCAAGTTTCACTAAAAACAAAAACACAGGCATAAAAAAAAAATTAATTTCATTTTGATATTTTTATTCTGATGTTTTCAGTCTTTTTTTCTTCTTATGTATATAATATATATATATATGTATATATATATATATATTATATGATATTATATATATATATATATATATATATATATATATATATATATATCTGTCCATATATCCACATTTTCATATATCTGTATCAGTGAAAGGTGTATATAGTCTTGAGTGTATATTTTGTTCAATTTAATACTTCATATTTGAGATCATTTTTAATTCTTTTATATTTTTATTTTATTTATCACTCATCCCTTTTTCTACCTGTCATTTTTTGAGCCAGTGTAACTGTGACTTGCTTGCAGTTTATGGGACTTCCAGTTCTCACTCCAGCCAAGCCACACCATTTGTATTTTGATGCACATGTATTTATGCAGTTATGTTCCATGTGCATGGAGACAGCCAAAAAGGACAAAGACTTTATTGTATTTCAGAATGATTGTCCACATCTTATATGCCAAATAAAACAAGTAAAATGATATGATAACACACAGTATATAACATTATTAAATAAGTCTTGCTGAATATGGGATGTCACCAAAGAAGTCCAACAATGAATGAAACTGTGAGTGAAAACTGTTTCTATATTAGGATTCGTGACAAGTGTGATGGATTCATACTCAAAATGTTCATATGACCATAAAAAATTTTAAATAGTTTCACTGTACAAATTTAACCCAGCCTGGCAGAAAGAAACAGACGCAACAAAGATTTTTTTTTTTTTTTTTTTTTTATCATTTATGACAAGGTTGTGTAACGAGATTTCAAAGTCCGTTTGTTGTCAGACTCAACAAACTGATCAGCAAGACTAGTGACGTTGTGGGAGTGTCTGAGCTATCCTGGACAATGTCTCACACCCACTCAGTGATGTACTCCTGTGCAGGCACAAGAGTGCTTTCAGTGAGAGACTCATCCCACCTCATGCACCACAGAGCATCACAGGAAATCATTCCTGCCTGTGGCCACCAAACTGTACAGCTCCTCCCTCTGAGCGGCCCTTGGACTATTTCACCCTGTCAACAACTTTAACCCTTAAATTATTCCATATTTATACTGCAGTTCACTGCTGACTGAATACAATAATCCTGTGCAATAACTTAACTGTGCAATTACTCTGTGCAGTAACTCAACTTGTGCAATAACTCTACTGTCTGCTCTGTCATACAGCATTTCTATTTACAGTTAAATAAACAACTGTATAATGTCTGTATATTATTGTACAAACAGAACACACACCTCTACTGTATATACTCTGTTTTATTATCTAGTATTGCCATTTTATCTCAGTGTATATTTGATAGTTTACAGTACATATATTTAAACATCTTGTTTATATTTTTAGATTTTCTTTTCCAATTGCATTAAGCGATATATTTGTTTATATTCTTGCAAGGAACATATGTAATGTGAACAGTTTCCCCCCGGGGATCAATAAAGTATTTCTGATTCAGATGTCGTTCCCTCTTTGATTGATTGATTGATTGGAATTGGTTGAGAGAGATAATAAAAATATGGAAAAAACTCATTTTTGTGGAGGAACACTGAGCAGTCTCACAGTGGTGGCAGCAGATACTTCTGTATCTCCTGCCTGACGTCTTACATACATCCATACATACAGAAACATACTTGCTGTGAGTTTCAGGTGAACTCATGTAAGCCATGGCTGAATGCAGGTGTGTGGTCATGTCAGAGGCTCTGGAGCAGACATCAGGGTCCAGAGGAGTGACATTTTCTCATTAGTATGCAGATTATATGTAAATCACATTCTCTTTGCCCCCTCGCCTTAAAAAGCTGTGACAGAGAGCTGAAACTGAAAAGCAGTGACACTGAAAAAAACAGACAAAATAAAATCAGAAGACTGTCATTGAAAAACGCACCAGAATCCAAAAAAACATCAACATAAAATGAAATCATTTTTAATGCTTCTTTCAGTGCCAGTACAACTTTTCCAATGCCAATAGTTCATTTTTCAGTTCAGCTTTTGATTTCATTGCCAAATTAAATTTTGATGCGAAAGTGGAGGTGGAAAAAGATGATTTATAATACATTATTTACAAGTCAGACACATTATTCAGGTTTGATTTAAAAAAATATTGAATCATCGTCAGCCCTCATAAATTGTCCTTTGCCAGCGCTAAACATTTGAATACTGTTACAGACTTGAATATGTGACTCCAGGAGGTAACGTTCGGGATATCTGCAGCACAAACAGAAGAGTGTGATAGCAGAAAATGATTCATCTATTTAAAATGTCAGTATTAAATGTCAGGTTTTGTTGTCAGTCCTTTACAATAAAGGAGCAAATAGCTTCTTTCTGGAGCCATCGCTCTGCACTGATGTTTAACAATCATACAGACACACACAGATTTATCACAAAGCAAAAACACCAGCTGCTTCACTGGCAACAGTCTCAATAGACCAGAATGGAATGCAGCCATAAGTGGCCACAGTTGCATCTCAAAGTTCACACACCCGTTGACTGAACTCTGAGGTCATTTTAAAGGGACAGTTCACTCTTCTCTTTCCTCTGGCCTGTAGTGCTGTTTATCTATCTAGATTTTTTTTGGTGTGAGTTGCAGAGTTTTGGAGATATCAGCTATAGAGATGTCTGCCTTCTCTCCAAAATAATGGGACCAAATGCCACTCAGCTTGTGGTGCTCAAACATCAAAAAATTAAAAAAAGAAATACATTTGAAAATTTCAAAACAAGCATCTCTTTGAGAAATCATGACTCGGTTATGCAAGATAACCCACAGACCTTGTTGTGAGCAGTTTCATGTAGGGACTACTTTCCTTCTGCAGTAGAATCTACCAGAACTACTTTCTTATTTTGTTTTCTAGTAGAGAGAAAAGCAGGTCATACTTGTTCACAACGAGGTGTATGGATTATCTTGAATGATGATTTCTGGGAAGAGACACTGGGTTTGAATTTTTCAAATTGATTTTTTGGTGCTTTTGAGCACCAAAAGCAGAGTGCCATTTAGCTCCATTACACTGAAGAGAAGGCAGACATCTCTACGACCAATATCTCTAAAATCTGCAACCCACACACACACAAAAATAATAATCTAGATGCATAAACAGCAGTATAGGCCAGGGGAAAAATATATATTCCTAATATTGGGGTGAACTGTCCCTTTAAGCTGTAGTCTGTGCTCCAGTTGTGCTGATCATTAGAGGTTTCTGCCCCTTCACGTCCTGTATGATTTATTTATTCTAGGACACTTGTATAGACCAAGACAGAAACATTTTGTGCATCGATATGTGCTCATTTTGTATCTCTATAATTGTATCTCTATAATTGTGTCTCTTTGTAGTTCTCTTTCTCTTTGTCACTGTTTTGAGTCTCTCTGTAGTCTTTTTCCGTCTCTTTGTGGTAATTTGCTTTCACAGTGGGGTCATCTGGAATCTTTTTGTGGTTGTTTTGTATCTATTTGCGTCTCTTTGTGTATTAATTCTGTGGTTAAGGTTTGGTTATATTTAGGCAGCTGAAAGCCATCGGGTTTAGCTTGGGGAAAGACTGTCATCATGGTTTAAAGCTCACAGACAAAAGTTTTCATAGCTGTGCTGCACATTGTGAATGTAAAAGCATGTAAACCCTGTAACAAAATGCATTTGTGCAAATGCTAATCAGTTAAATGTGTGAGGGCTTTTTTGGAGAAGCTGACAGAAACTATATGCTTACACTAGAATCATAAATAAATAAATTACACAGGGAGAAAAATAATACACAACAGGCATACTTGCCAACATTCTCCCGTGTTTCATGGCCATCTCCCGGCGCTCTCCTGTTTGTTGTTTCTCCTGGGAAAATCCTGTAATTTGCATGGCCCTCAAACTTTATCATAAATATCCATAACCAATGGATCCATAAGTTTTGTAAGTTTGTCTGACGCAGGTTTGGTTCTGGGTGCAAAAACACAGCACTGCACGATCAGTTAAACACTTTGCAGCCTCAGCTGAAATTTGAATAATAAATGTCAAACACAAGGTGGTGGGTCTGCCACATGGACAGCTCATGATGACAGCTCGGCAAACTGAAAGTTTACCTCAGGAAATGTCCGAAATGTCTACATGGTTCAGAGTCATGACATGACCACACACCACCACACAGAGTAGAATTTTCCGTCAGGTAATAACGATCAAAATAAAAAATAAAGAAATGGATTTGGTGATGATCACATCAGGTCAATGCTATTTTAACAATAATTCTAATGTGTCTCACCTCATATATGGTCACATAGTTTAGTGATTAATGTTACACAATGTGTTTCAAGGATAAAATAAAGCTGGAAAAGCTCCTTCATGAAGCAGAATATCGAGTAAGCGACCAGGTCTGATGAGGTCTGTATGGTCATAATTTAGCAGTGTCGTTTCCAGGTGATGTAATGATGGAAAACACAGTGAGCGGCCATGCGTAACGGCACTGCGTCCTGATGCGGCACTTTTTAGAGGTGAATATATCAGTTCTGCTGCCTTCAGGTGCTGCAGGGATTTCATGAACTGAAGGAGAAGTGTTTCATTCAAGAAAAAGCAGCTGCTCCCATATTTTGAAACCTAAATGTCTTTATTAAGTAACTTTTAGTAAACTTTAACTCAAGTTAAACCACATCATTAACATGTTTGACTTCACAGGGATCAAGGGTGAACATCTAGAATCTGAATCAGTTACCAAAGCATCACTACCTGTAAATAACAGACAAGTAGAGCTGAAACACAACCACAAAGTGATGCAACTTAACAACAAAGAGACACAAAATAACTACAAAAATATGCAAAGTGACCACGGATAAATGCGGAATGACTACAGAAACAACCACAAAGAGTATTTTTGTGTTTCTTTCAGTCTGGGGAGTTGTGTGCCCTTAAAAGAGGGGAATAAGGGAGAAAGATGATGTTGTAATGTGTTAAATAAAACAAGATGTTGGACGCAAACATGCTGACAGGAGCGAAAGCAGAAGCAGTTCAAATGTATTGTGGTAACAAAAAAAGTCCCACAGACTTGCACACGAGACAGACACGAGCAGGGCTAAACCAAAGATGAATCCAAAAAAACAAAAAAGCAAACAAATCCAAAGAAGGCAAAAGTGGAACACAAAAACCCTTAAAACAAATGCAAAGCCCAAAAATGAAGCATAAATCCAAATCACAGGGGACTGACACAAAAGGGTGACGACAAACTGACACAGAAACAGAGGAACACAGGACTAAATAGACAAGGTAATAAACAGACACAGGTGAAACGTGGTAATGAAAAGGGTGAAAAAGAACAAAGACAGGAAGTAATCTCACAAAAACAAGGGAGGAAAAGAACCACAAAAAACAAGAAAAAAAAACTTCATCATGACAAATGAAGGAAGACAACCATACACACAAAGTACGAGCACACTCCGTTTCAGAACCACAGTTTCCATAATGTATCTTTTTTTAACACCTTGTAAATTATTTAAATGATCTTTTAACTAAATTATTTTATTTCTCTTTTTCCCTTATTTACATTATATTTTTAATGAAACTATCACATGACATTGAATTATGAAATATATTTACATTCTTAACCTTTATAACTTGTTCTTATAGTTGAATAATTGTTTTTTTCCTTTTTTAGAATTTAAAGTTTTTACAACATTAAAAAGACAGCGTAAACCTTAAATGTAAACAGTGGCGAGACCACATGGTCTCCCACTGGTAGCTTACACAGCATCTAAGCCAGGCAAAAACTTTTTTCTCCATCTAAACTCTTATAACGTGTTCAAAGTTCAAAGTGCCTGGTGTGCGGTAATGACCTTAAAATAAAGGGGAACAGTGAGGGAGAAGGACGAAGGACGACAAAACACGCAGCACTCACCTTCACTCCTCTGTTTTGAGTGAGGGAGAGGAGCCCAGTTCCCCTCCAGGAACCCCAAGGCATTACCAACAGATCGACGAGTAATCAACCCACACAGGCATGACTGCATCTGTTATCTGTTTTTGTTTGTATCATTGGCTGCCTAAACAGTGTTTTAACAGTGACCAATACCAATACACACAATACTCATAAAATATAGAACCTAATACAAAATTTCATGTTCTTAAAATAGAATGCCGCAATAACTGTAATAAGAAAAGAATTAAACTAACTCTTCAAAAAAATGTATTTTGTCTGAAAATGAATTAATCACAAACTACTTGTCACACTTGCTCCTGTGTAGGAGGGGAGTCTGTGCCCAGCGGTTCACCGTCTCTGTAAATGTCAAAAGGCTTTTTTCATGGTGGACATTTTGACTTGTGACAGTAGACGGTGTCAGTAATTAACATTATCGATGGCTCAGGTGTCCCAGTCAGCCATGACAGAGTGGCAGTGAGCCAGAATGAACAATACCAGGACCCTGAAACTGAGCAGCGAAATGGAATTCAGCCATCATTCATTTTATTATTTACATCTGTGCTTTTCCTGATTTGACAAAATTTCTCAATAGAGCCTACATGAAAAACATGGTGAACACTGGAGAATCAGGAATGTCCCCTATGCCGTTATATCATATACCTCATTGTTTCATTGATAATCCTTTTCCTGGGCTCTGCTGTGTAGTATTCTGGGAAATGTAGGAAATAACTGACTGTATACCAGCTGTGTTGATAGAGCCAGAGATTTTTCTTTTTTCTTTTTTTCTTTTTTTTTTTTCTTTTCTTTTCGGTGTCTCACCAACTTGCTGGTTTGTCAGACAGCTGAGAGTCTCTGGAGGGAGGAGAAGAAATATGTGTGGAATGTTTGAAAGCGTCTGATCAGCACTGGAATCGCCCAGTGCTTCAACAGGGTCACTGCTGACACATCAGTATGCTGCTTCACACATGAGATGTCAGGCTGTGTGTGCGTGTGTATGCATGTGTGTCTCCACACTGGACCGAGCCAACCAGACCCAAACAGCTCTGAAATCTCAGCAAACAGAATGTTCAGCACCCTCCTCCCGTCTCTCAACTCCGCCTCCTTTCCTTTCTTGGTTTTTACTTCCCTTCCTTTCTCCTCCTCTCCTTTCCTTATCCCCCTCCCTTTTCACTCATCCTTTCTTTTCTTCTTCTTCTCTCCACGTTTGTTCCTTTCCTCTATTCTATTATTCCTCTCTCCTCACTTCCTTCCTTCCCTCTTTTCCTTTCTTTCCACTTACCTTTTCCTGTCTTTCCCTCTAGTCACTGTAAAAAAAAAATCATACAGAAATTCAGTGGAATCAACTAATCTTTTCTAATTAAATTAATATAAATGTACAAGTTTTATTTATTCAAGTTAATTAAACTTCATAACTTATAAACACAAGGCCTTTTAACTTGAAGTCTTTAGAGGTGACAGTGATGAGTTCAATGACTATACTGTACAGAGTTCAATCAACTCATTAAGTTAAATTTCTAATTAAACATGATCAGCAGACTTCCCAGCATGCACTGTGCGAAAGAGTGACCGTTCTTTTTCAAACTTTGAAGAAAACACATGACGGAAACTTTCACAATTACACAGTTTTACAATAATGAAAACACTGCGAGCCATGATGAAGGTTATATTGAGTTCAGTTCCTATCCCCTTTACAAATTTAATAAATTCACCGGGAGCAGTTTCACATATTGTCTTTGTGTTGGTGCTGCAGCTCAGTTCTTTGTGTGAAATGAAGAACTAACTCTTCAAACTGAAAAAATGTAAAAGTAAGTCAAATTTTTTTTTGTCAGTGTGACTGAAGATTTGTTGGTTCAACTTAATATCCTAAACTTATTGAACATGTTCTCTCAAGTACAACTAAATTAAAATCAAGTTTACTTGACTAGAAAAGTCTGTTCTGAATCATCAAACGTACCTCAACTTGTATTTTAAAATTCAGTCAACTGAAATGTTTAAGACAGCACGGACACTAACTTAAGTTAAATCAATCAATCCTCTCTTTCCATCCCCTTCCTGCTTTTCCCAACCTTCTGCTTTTCCTCCTCTTTCAACTGCATTTTCCTTTCTTCATTTATTTCCCAAACACATATTTTTTCTCTCCCTCTCATTGTTTCCTTTTCCTCTCATCTTCTTCCTCCTTCTCCTTTTTGACTTGATGTAACACCTTTTTTTCCTTCCATCTCATCTGCTCCTTTTCTCTTTCCTCCATTCTTCCACACTTTTCTGTTTCACCTGTCCTCATCTCTTTATGCCCTTTCCATTTGTCCCTTTCTTTGTTCCTTACTTCTTTTTTTCTCTTTTATTATTCAGTTTCTTTCCTGTCCTTTTATTCCCTTCCTGTATTTCTAATGTCTCATGTTGCTCTCGTCAATTCTGTCCTTTTTTTCTTGTGGTCAGTTTCTCTCTCCTCCTTCCTCTTTTCTCCATTCCTCTCTTTCCCTCCTCTGTTTTCATCTCCTTCTTCCTCTTCTCTTTTACCCTCCCCTCTCCACTCTCTCTCATCTCCTCTCCACCCCTCTCGTCTCCTCTCCTCCCGTCTGATCTCCATTCCTCTCCTCTCTCCGTCTCCGGGGCCGTCTGCTGTCTGACCTGGATCACGGCGTTGTTCAGGGGCCCCTCGGCGCCTCTCTATCGGTAGAAAGCGAGTTGCTGAGCTGCGACAGGGGCTGGCCTCCATCGATCCCTCCGTGGCCCCGGCCTTCACACTCAGCAAATCTAACATTTGTAGTGTTCATGAAGCTAGTGACGTCTCTGAGGTACACACACCGCAGACCTGCTCTGTATCTGCTAACTCATGTTAATTCCACCTCTCCATCTCTCCTCTTCTCTCACTCTTCTTTCACTTGTTTTTGCTTCACATCCTGCGATGATTTATCCCAGTGAGTCTGCGCCCTCGGGGGTTATCGATGTTGGCTTTAAATTAAATCAAATTAAAATTCACATATTGACATGTGTGTTTTGTCCAGGCTTCTCTAACATAATGGATTAATTGCAGCTTGTTTGATTACATATTTATTGTGGGTTGGATCAATATTGTCTGGATGTGGGAATCCCACAGCACACATTGATTTTAATGAGATATTTTGAGAATTTTTCCTCCTCTTGTTAGTAAACTATCAATGTCCTGTGATGCTCTCAGGCTCTTCACAGAATCACAGAAACAGGCTGCTGCAGCTGAAATTCATAACTGGACACTGTCTTGCAATGGGATGACACCAGCTGCAATGCTAGTCAACATACTGGCATATCAGCTTGAGTGAGTGCATCATAGTGGCAAAATGTGGTCCTGGACACATGTACCGGAACAGGAACTACCACAGAAGTGGTTTTGACTGCTTTGCATGGTGTTTATAAACTGTAAGTCTGTGAACAGATTTTGTCAATACAATTATGACATGGGTGTGATCCGTCAATCTTGACAATGCAGCTGATGATCCCATCACAAGTATCCCATCGTAGATGTGTGGCTATCTATGGCAACGGTTGCAAATGTAGGTGCAGCAGCCAATAGCTGCCTCAAGCTTAACTACTTCTCTCCTTTAATCTGTCATTTTCTTCTGCTCTATTGCCGAAACAAGCATCACCTATGACAGAAATAATCTCGTAGGCACTGGAAAATGAAGAAGTGGGGTTTAGATTAAAGAGCAGCAGACCCTGAGATGATCAGCAAATGCAGGTGACATCTTTTGATGCAGTCAGATCAGCTGGATGCACCGCTGTAGGAGACTATCTCAGGAGAGGAGGAGAGTGGCTCAGAGCCATGCTACCGCTGGGACTTAAGGCTGCTTCGGGATAATATGAAACACACGAAATGGGACTCAAGTTGGCCAAACAATGGGAAACCAGTGACCAACCAGAAAGATGCTCCACAACATCCTGGATCGTGTGTTTTTACATCGATGATAATTTGTGCTCAAACACGGTCACAGTTAATGGGCAAAGTTTCCCAGATGCTGAAGATGGTGACCATATTATCATCACCATTTTGTTGCTGCTGTTTACAGTCAAGCTGATGCAAATTCCAAAAATGCTCTACAGCATAATTTCTGGATTGTGTTATTTTGTTTTATAATTTCACCCCATTACATTCTAAATTTAATTAATCATCTGTGTTGTATTTTGTGCATTTCTGGAGGAACGATGTCTCTTACTTCATTGTATAAAACTGTGCTGTATAATAATAATAAATGTCCTTGAATCCTTGAATTGCAAGATGTGTACAGTTTAATGTACTTGGATACCAGGGCCTGTGACTGTTCTCATCCCAGCTTGTCACATACTGATGTACAAGAGGCCTTGTAACATCTGCATGCAATGCTGATAAAAAAGGCACCAAAATGACATGCTTAAAAACAAGTATGCTATATTACAGAGATCACATCACATCATGTCACATCATGAACCTAAAACATTTGGTTTCAAACACGGCACAAAACCTGGTCTCACAGCAGGGTCTCATTCCCATCATTACAGCTGTTTTGTCCCTGCTCTCAGTTACTCATACAGATGCACACGGTATCCAATAGCGGCTGAAAGAGGCTCACCAGGCTTTTCAAGTGACTTCATCATAAACCCATCTGCAGCTGTATGAGATGCGCCAAGGCTGTTTACTTAGTAGCTTCTCATTGTTTGCAAACAATAAAAGGGTCTGCACTACATCACCTGTCATGGATGAGCTTACACTGAAGTCATTTGTGACCCTGGTGTGTGAGACACAGTGGAGCGTGACAAAACGTCTGTATTTTGACAACTTTGGAATGAGAATGTGTTGAAGGTGGGTCAGGCACCAATGCTTCCAGCGCCCCTGCTCGGATCGCACCCTTCTTCAAACTCGACCTTGATTTTGATCTCAAGCACACACGTAAAGTTTCATGACTCCGTCTCACACAGTTGTGACAATATTACTGTTATTTACAAGGTGAAAACAACAGCAGATATGCTTTCACAGCTGGTAGTAAATGTATATTACATACATAAAGCCATACATATCACCACTCCTTTCACCTGCACTCAGGTCTGTAGCAGGGCTGCTCAGTCAGTAAACCTGACTTACCTTACCTTATATTTAGCTGCTGTGTCTGATAGACTGACCTTTGTTCATTTTCTGCTGTGGACTCCCAGGGAACCCTGCACAGACTGCTCTTAAATACTCCATGCTTCTTTCACTGTCGAGGGAATAGGTTGGATTTTAGAGATAGTCTCAATACAGTCCTGACATACCATATATACATCATATGCTCATGGTATGCTGTAATGATTCTTCCATACAGGCCATGAAGAGAGGACTATAATGTGAGAGTTGAGGGATAAAACCCACAGCCGTGGCTCTGTGCAGCAGTGTATTCTAAATTAAACCAAAGCTTATATGAGGCTTCATCTGTCTGAATTAGACAAAGTAAGTGGCTATAATTCAAAGTTTCAAAGTATGGGATATGTCAGTGACTAGCAATGAAATGGATTTTGATGCATTTTTATTTTTTGTGCAGTGTCAGATTAAATAAAAAGGTATCCTGGCCAGTATTCATTTATTTAATGAACACACCGGAGAAACGATCTCAGCTCTCAGAACAAATTCCAGCAGCTTTTTGGACACAGTCTTGTCTTCTATTTACCATGGTATGAAATCAGTGTTGGACAGTAATGTGATTAAGGGACAGCAAACTGAAATTCAGTAATTATGAAACAGTTAATAATCCCAGTCAGGTTTATCAGCTTGCTCTCTGTTTGTACTGGAAGGTAGATACTTCAGGTGTCACATTAACCATGATGTGTCTTTTTCTTATTCTGGCTGGATTGTTAGTCTTTTATTCTTTTTAAGTGTTCTTGTACAAATTCAAATATTGCTTTACTGTTATCTTTGCTCATTTGCAGTTCATCTTTTATGTGTAATGTGAAACACTTCACCATTTTAGAAGTGTGTTAAACAAATTCATTTCATTACTGTTATTGCTACTGACCAGACAAGCTGAGCAATGTGGAAAAGCCATCACTGGGTTTATTTCCTATCAATAGACATCCATCAGTCAACATGCAATCACAATATATTCAGCATTTAATTTTGATTTATTATTGTTAAGACTGATTTGTTGCCCAATAGCTTCCTGAATAATTGACTTGAAAGTTAAAGAGCACTCGCAGGGCGCAGACGTCCGCCAAGGCCGACAGTCCAGTTTTCTACAATACAGATGTCTGGATATATTTCCAGAGCTATTAGACTTATAGCTAAAATACATTTGTGCAAACCAGAAAACACTTTATTAACATATACACAAATATCAGATGCTTCGACTGAAATAACATCATGAAAATGGCAGCTTGTTATCAGAATAGTTCACAAGGAATAAATTTTTACTTGAGTCAAATTAAATTTGACTGAGTCAAATTTAAATTTGCACATAGAAAAAAAACCTTCTTACACAAATCAGTGTCATTTTGTAACTCACTATTTTCACACATGGTGAAATTGTTGTAGCATCTGTCATACAGCATAGAAATCAAAAAGAAACATATTTCTTTTCTATTTTTTCTACCTTTACCCCAATTGTTGTAACTCAGACTACCTTCACTCTGCTCTGCTGTCCACTGAGTGTGTGTGTGTGTGTGTGTGTGTGTGTGTGTAAGCTCCATTCTTGGTCAGACATGCAGAGAAGAGGACAGAAAAGCTAGTGAGACCATAAAATATTGTGTCATGAAATTGAAAGATTCACGTGGATCACATTCTCTGGCCGTAAAATCCCGAATTATGGTTTGATCGGGAAAAGTCACATCCCTGATTGCTTATTTCTTTTGTACCTGCTGCATTTGTTTCTGCAGTGATGTGTGAGGTGGCTGTTGTGTTTTTGTTGCAAGTTTAGTTGCGGCACACCATTCACTTTAATTACGATGGGCTCGGGCATGCGTGACAAATTCATGACAATCGAGGCCAGTAGTTTCTCCATAATCCTGCTGACAGAAAAGACAAACAGCATTAAAAACATACCCTCTTTGGCAGAGGTAATAACATTATTGAATTAATGAAGCTACACACAGTCACACTCCATTTATTTCTGTTGCCCCTCACTTGCAAAGTTGTATTTGATTTATTGCTACAAACCTAATTCCAAAAAAAAAATTGTGTAAAAATAAATAAAAACAGAATGCAATGATTTGCAATACCTTTATGACTTGTATTCCATTGAAAACAGTACGAACAACATATTTAATATTCAAACTGATTTTTTGTAAATATACCTCATTCTGAGTTTGATGCCTGCAACATGTTTCAAAAAAAGATGGGACAAAAGCAACAAAGGACCGGGAAAGTTGAAAAAAATACCTGTTTGGAACATTCCACAGGTAAACAGGTTCATTGGTAACAGGTGACAGTGTCATGAGTGAGTATTAAAGGGGCGTCCACAACAGGCTCAGTCATTCACAAGGGTGAGGTGAGTTTCTCAACAAAAAAACTGCAGGACTTTAAGATTTCACCATCTACAATCCATAATATCATTAAAAGATTCAGAGAATCCACAAAGATCTCTGCACTTAAGGGACAAGCTCAAAAACAAACATTGAATGTCTGTGACCTTTGACCCCTCAGGCAGCACTGCATTAAAAACTGCATTAAAAACCCACATCATTGTATAAAGGATACTACATGGGCTCAGGAACACTTTGGAAAACCGTTGTCCAGTAAACACAGTTTGTCGCTGCATCTACAAATACAAGTAAGATCACATGCAAAGAGAAAGACATTCAAACATCCAAACATCAGATTTGGCGAGCTATCGAGATGGACTGACGCAAAGTGGAAAAGTGTGCTGTGGTCTGACGAGTCCACATTTCAAATTGTTTTCAGAAATCATGGAGTCCTGTCCTCCGGGCTAAAAAGGAAAAGGACCATCCAGATTGTTACCAGCACGAACTTCAAAAGACAGCAGCTGTGATGGGGGTGTGTTAGTGCCATGGCATCATGGGTAAATGTTGCATCTGTGAAAGCTCCATTAATGCTGAAAGGTACATACAGGTTTTGGAGCAACATAAGCTGCCATCCAGATGATGTCTTTTTCAGAGACGTCCCTGCTGATTTCAGTGAGACGATGCCAAGACACATTGTGCACGTGTTCCACAGCATGGCTTCATAGTAAGAGTTCAGGTACTAGATTGACCAGCCTGCAGTCCAGACCTGGGAGACAGATTATAAATAAATCACTTTGAACAAGTTAATCACATTGAACCTTAAATATCTCGTCTTTGTACTATATTCAGTTGGATATAGGTTAAGTATTTTTAAATCATTGCATTCTGTTCTTACTTATCTTTTACACAACATCCCAATTTATACGGAATATGGGGTTGCAATGTGTTTGGGATTAAGAACCACCTAAGTATAATACTGAGAGGTGAAAAGGTGTTTCCTAAATTTTTACAATGGCAAAATCTATTTTAGTTTCTACTTTCAGTTTATATTCTTCTTACAATGTTCTTATTCCTTTATGAAATGACTACAAACTGAGTGACACAGCAAACCTGGAGGGTTTGTGGATCATCAGGGGCCACAGTTCGCTTTTGCCTCGGGGCCTCCTCACAGCTTTATCCAACTCTGAACGCTAAGAACAGATTAAGCCGTTACCTAATTCACCGGTTGGCACACAATAGACTGTGTGGTAACAGGCTGCAAGGACTCGTTGGCTGGCGGAGTGTGTCACTGTCAGCCTGGCTGGAGTGACCAGCAGAGTGTGTGTGTCTGCAGTGGCCAGCAGAGTGTGTGTCTGCAGTGACCACACACACAGCAGCTCGGGCTTCTTGCTGGATTTCCTCCTCTGTCTGCCAGCTGCTTCATAATCACGTCCCTCCACAGCTCCGTCTCCCTCTCTGTCTTTCTCTTTATGGCCTTCATTAGCATCCTGCTCTCCACTCCTCCCTCTCTTTCTCGAGTGTCATTTCACTCACTTTACATTTAAATGCTTCACTTCAATTCACTTTTTCAAAGCACTCTTCAAAAAGGAAGTGTCACTTTCAATGCATCTGCTATACAAACAAACCTGTGACATTATGAGTGTGTGTCGCTCCATCAACTACTTCTTTCCCCCTCAGTATTGATGTTCATTCTTGACTTTTGGAATCACTGTTTGTATCAATACCTATAAGCCACTTACTGGCCTGCGAGGCTTTCTACTGCTTATGGCTTTCATTTAATAGTACAAAATGGAACTGGCTCAGCAGTCATCACACCACTTAAGTGTTGAACTTCAGTCATGTGATGGGAAGATCGTAAGTCTGTAGTTTCCTGTTGGAAACTACAGACTTACGATTGGTGGAGGCTACAGCAGATCCACTGGAAAGTGACAGAAACAGGGATGTGACGAGTGGGTGGGAGTGTGTAAATTTGCCCCAAACTCTGAAACACGTACCAACACTGTGAACTAGTAGTGTTAGTGTCACTCTTTGTTGCACCATGTCAGTCTCTCTGTGTCTGTACCAGGCTTGAGGAGTAACAGATTACATGTGACAGGATTACGTAATCTGGATACAAAAAAAGGTAACTGTATTCCATTACGGTTACAGATAAAAGACGTAATCAAATTACAGGTACTTAAGATTACAGTAAAAATGGGGATTATTAGTAGGATTGCAATTTCTAAATAAAGAATGATATACTACCATGCACAGTGCACACACAGCTGCCAATTCATTATCATGGCCTCTAGTGAAAAAAATGCTTCACTGGGTGGAAATTTTTTGTCTTAAAATCAATTAATCAATAAATTGCGCACAACAAACTAATAAAAACCTAATGAGCATGAAATACTTGCAACAATCAATCTAAATAATCTTTATCTATCTATCTTTTTAAAATGTGAATATTTACTAGTTTCTTAACTCCTCTCTGACAGTAATACTGAATATTTTTGAGTTGTGGACAAAACAAGACATTTGAGGACATCATTTTGGACTGGACAACATTGATCAACTTTTTTTCTTTTTTTTTTTTTTTTACCATTTTGTGACATTTTATGGACCAAATAACTAATTGGTTAATGAAGAAAATGGTCAACAGATCAATCGGTAATGGACATGACATGAAAGGTCAACACATGGAGCACACGTGTTTGGACATTTGAAGACATCATCTTGAGCTCTGATCAACATTTTTCACCATTCACTGACATTTCATGGACCAAACAACTAATCAATCGATTGAGGAAATAATCGACCAATTAATAAATGACGAAAATAATCATTAGTTGCTATATTAGGCTAAACAAGTTCACCAGATTTTATATTTAGGTTACTCAAAAGTAACAGAAAGTAATCAAGTTACATTACAGTAATACTTGGATTAAGTTACTGACATTTACATTTTTTAACAGGTAATTAGTAACTGTATTACAATATATGTTTAAAGTAACCCTCTCAACCCTGTAAATGACTCATCCAAACTCTCCTGTGTTGATTTTAATGAAGTAACTGAACCTATATTTCATTAACTCTAAGAAGGCAGATTTAGTGTGTTTCTCTTGTGATTGAAGTGCTGATTCCTTGTGTTTACATCTAGTATTAATATGCATCTACACACAACTGACCACATATCTTTTGTAGTGGAAACGCTGAACATCCAGGGACACATTGAAGGACCAGTGGTAAATGTCTTGACTACAAAAAGAAAAAGCCACAGCGACATACAAAATAGATTCTTGTGTATAAAGTATACATGAAACACACTGGCAGATGTCTTCTGCCTCAGTTCCCTGTGATTTATGGAGTTTCATGATGCACAGATAATTTTATTTGTCAGTAAAATAACCACTAATTACTGCTAACTGTCTGTTAGCTGACTAGCTCGGACCACTGGGGAAGTGTTGGTGTTTACACTGCTAACGCAGGAGCTTTGTACTGCCAGAAGGAAGCGGTGTAACACAACTTTATTTAAAGCTAATAGATCTGCTAATTTTTTAAATGGAGAGAAGGCAGACATCTCTATGGCCGATATCTCCAAAACTCTGCAGAGTTTTTGATTTTTGGGGTGAACTGTCCCTTTAAAAGCTTTTGAGACAAAAAGTAAAGATGACACTTGAGAATTTTTTTTGCTGTTTCCAAGCTCAAGAACGAACATTCAAGTTCAAGTAATGTGGTGATTTTAAAATTAAAGTTGTTATTCATTCCAGATACATTCGCTCCCCGATGGAATGAATCGCAGCTCTACAGCTTAAGCTCACTGTTTCTGTTTGGAAACTTAACATTCACAGTTCATTCACAGGACAGTTCAGTGGACCTACTTTCTACCAAAAAAACTCTATTTCCACCCCATGAAGACCATTTCTTTTCATGATTGTGTGCATGCGAATGATGAAGTCAAAAGGATTACGGCAGAGTAAGAGGCCGGTATAAACCGAGTGAAACCAGGAGGACGCAGCGTCTCTGGCGCAAGAATGACAACAGGAAGACAAGTCTTACCTTTTATGTCCCTCCATGTGTAAAAGTGGTCAGAGACTATTTCATTTAGTCACCGTAATACGTGTCATCACCAGCTTTGGCTTCAGTGTTTCCACGGCAACGAGAAACCCTGGAGCCCTCTCGGAGCACAGCGAGTATCGATCGGCTGATATTACATGTAAACCTCTGAGGCTCGTCGCTAATTCACAGGTCATTGTTTCAGAGACTGAAAGAGTGAGAAAAACAACGCGAGATGGACTGGTGAGCAGTAAAAAAGATGTGTGGTGTGTTTGTGTTTGTGTGTGTGGGCAGGGGAGTGACGGTCATGAGGGAATCAGGGAAAACAAGAAGAAGACAGAGAGAAAGAACGGCGAGAATGAAAAATCTGTGTTTTGATTCAGCTTTTCTGCCCTCATGTCTGGCTAAGCAATCTGCTGCTGCTGCCCTCCACATCCATCATTGTTATAGCCAGTGAGGAGAATGTCGGACTCAGGACTGCCGCACCAGTGTGCTGGCCTGCCTCAGTTTGTGTGTGTGTGTGTGCACGTCTCACACACACACTCCTCTCTTTCTCTCTCACTGGAAGAGCAGAGGCTGTATATCTCCTGTGCTTACAGGTACCAGCGTTTCTCACAGCTCTGCCAGAGGCACTGGAGCCTGACTGAAGGGAAAAAGTCCACCCTAACACACTGTGAAGCAGCACATCGAAGATCGTGGTGACATCACCACGATGAAGGGCGGAGATGGGTTCAAACACGCCTACAGTTTATCCAGATTATCTAAACCACTCTATTTGCAGGAAGAAAAAAAAGTGAGTGCAGCTGTCACACATCAGCCTGATCTCACCAAAAGGAGTATGAAAAATACACCAGTGTCTTAAGTCATTGCGTGTTATCGCTACGCCATTTTTGCTCTTCATGTGTTCTTTATTACTTATGAAAACATTCTTAACTGAGGTCAAATTATGTCTTTTTGATACAGTTTTTACATCAAAATTAGTGCATATATGCAGGTTTGTTAAATAGGGATAAATCTTGACAACTTGTCAAACAAAGGGAAAGATCTGGCACTCTCAACTCGAATGTCTGTAGTCTATGATGGGTGCCGAACCAAAAAAAAAAACTCAAAATGTGCACTCAGCACTTGGTTTTCTTAAGCGTCAATATGTAATTGGTGGATGTAGCCCTTATTAAGCACAGGCCAGGACAGGTACTGCCTCGATACACAGTAAGAAAAGTATATAAATGTCATAGGAAATATCATATTATGTTCTGTCAATAATCACAGGAGTGACTAAATGTTTAGGCCACAAACACTGAAAAATGCAACCGTGTATGTGTCAACTCATATTGTATTAAACATTTCTATAAATTTACACAACGAATGAAACATCATAATCAAAAGTCAAATATTAGACAGAAAATTGGATGAGTTGCCCGTTTTTTTTTTTATATGTGCACGTAAGGCCGAAACTCTCAAAGAGGTTTTTATAACTGAACCTCTGTGGTTTGAAATGTAGTTTCTCTCCTACAACGTTGTTTGCACGTTGAGGTATGTGCTTTATTTTACTGTTTCATTGTTTCAGCTGATAGGAGTCATGTTGCTGATGAAAAATCCAACATTTCCTCACTTTGCGTTTATATGAAAGCTTTTAGATAACAAAATAACAGGGACTTTTATGGTGAAGATCTTTTAGGATATTGTTAAACAGCCACTTGATCAAGACATTCAGTTGAAAACACACGTTCGTATGGTTGACCTTGTTGTAATGAAGATGCAAATCTCTGCCGCGCCAGGCTGACATGAAACCGAGTCAAACCGAGTCCAGCCAAACCAGCTCATGTGTATAAATGAAAAAGGACCAAAAGAGTCACCAGGGACAAAAAACAGATCATAGTGGGTGCTACTGGGTTCAGTGTAAAAATGGTCTTTACTGCCTAATGTCAACCCAATATCTGGCAGTTAGTGAAACAGTCATAAATTGTAATCTATAGATTTGTATACATGGTCACAAAATCAGCAGTCAGCATGACTTTCAAAGTAATACGGACAAATGTCGTAAAAAGAGCAAGAAAGTTGGTGTATGGAGGAGGTGGGTTGGACAGATGGGTCAAACAATCTCAAGACTGGGGTTCGCTTCCTATATCCACCAAGAGTCAATGATGAGAAATATATTTTCCTAAACCTAACAAAATAAAGATCTTTATTTTGAAAGTCTAACCAGAAATTACACATTTATTACTGTTACCTTGACCGCGGATGATACCTACAGTGGGTAGTGTCACAAAAAAAAAAAAGAAAAAAAAAATTGTGCCCATGTCCACATATGTTATCGGAAAATCTGATCTGATCAGATTTTTTGTCTGTGTCACAAACTGTTGTGCTTGGTCAATATCTGTATTAAAGTTGTATTATCGCAGGATTTCCCCTCAGATTGTCTTTAATATGTGGATCTGTCATCCAGCAGAAGAACTAGCTGGCTTGGCCCCAGTTCAGTAGAAATATGTCTGGTTATGTTACTGCTTGTCAGGATGCATTTTTTTCTGCATAAATTAAAATGTACATGAAACAGATGAATGGAGCTGAATGTATTCTGTGTCTTTAAATGTGAAGTAATGCATGTCCTCGTCCATCCCCTTAAGAGCCCTGGATATTGACTGACTCAGCATGAGTGGTCACAGCCTTCAGCTTCATCATCTCACCTGCACCATCACTCAATTATTCAGCTGCACCATCAATCACAAGTCCAATATATCGTACAGATGGGTGACAAATTACTGGAAAACCCAACATAAAGAGTCTCAGTCAGGCGTCGGACCACCGTGAAGCTTCAGGACGGCAGGCTGTATAAAACTGTATCTGATATCTTACACGAATAGGAGAAAAAAGGATGTGATGCAGGTGCAAATGAATGCAATCTGACTGCAAACAAATCACACACCTAGAGGTGATTTGGCACGCATTGTGATGAGATCTCAGCATACATTTCTTCTACCCATTGTTGTAGTCATTACTCTTAAAAGACAAACTTGACACTGAATCTACTTTTCTTTTAATGTTAGCAATTTTACATGTGTTGATCCTGGTCCAAGTTTTGAGTGTGTGTATTGCTTTTCTTTGCCGATGTAAAACACTTTAAATTGCCTCTGTGTTTGAAATGTGTCATATAAAAAAGCTGCTTTGCCTTGAGCCCTAAATGTTAACATATCTAACAAAGCGAAGCACTAGTAGTGGGTTACTCTAGCCGTCTCCACCTTTCACATGACCCTAAACCACGGACATCGTAGCAGTCCCTTGAGAGCTCCCCCTGACTTGGGATGCTGCAGTGACTGATGAGATCACAATGCAGGCAGAATGGAGATGACAGACAAGCTAACTGAAGTCTGTGTAAAGGAAAAAGGGATTTTTTTCTTCTGTGTTCAGGATGTTTTGGTCAGATCTGAAATATGGTTCAATGACGTCCTGAAGCCATGGTCCCCCAACACTATATAAGCTCCATGACCTGACTAGTGTTGGGCAAGTTACTAGGAAGTGTAATAATTTACTCTTTACTTATTAGTCCTTTAAAAAGTAATAATATTAATTTACTCTTTACTTGGAATAAAAAATGATCTAACTACATTACTAGTTATATTACTATAATTACTTTTGTACCTTGTTGGTGGCCTTGTTGCATCCTGAAGTCGAACTGCTGATCCAGTGAACTGTTGAACCCAGAAAGCTTTTGTTGTGAGCTGTCTAGATGTTAGCTGAGATGGGAAAAAAAGGCCTCCAAATTAGATTCCATCACTGCATATTGTCTCTCAAGGAGCCAAACAAACTCAAGATAATAATAATTCCACCCGTGGACAGTATACCTCTCTTCCTCTCCCTAATCCTCCATCCTTTGTTTATCTTTTCTGCTGAATTGACCTGGCCTGACCAGCTGCACATACAAGTCTTCATAAGATAGCCTACTTATGCCAGAAAGTAACTCAACTCACAGTTACTTGTAATAGTAACTGTAATATAATTACTAATATATTACAGCCCAACACTGGACCTGACACACCAGCCCAGCAGTTCACTTCAGCTCACTTCAGTTCCAACAACCCGACACAGAAGAAAAAAAATACCATCCTGTCACCGTCCTCTGGCTCTGGTGGCTCACACATGTCTGGACATGTCCAATAAAGCTGCTAGAAGAAGCATCCATGTTTCAGGTTGTTTTCAGGAAGTACTGGTGTTTGATCTAAACAGTGTAACAGATACAGATCACATGATAATACCAAGCAAAAATGGCATCCCTCTCCCGAAAGAATGATGTCCAAGGGGCCACTGGCCTGCCCACAGCATTTTTAAGTTGCAAATCACTGTGTCCCCACAAATGCCCCTACAATGCAAAGACGTTTCACTTGTTGCTGTCCACCCCATCCATGTTTAGACTGCAAGTGTTTCAGAGGTGTTTTTTCACTTGCACATTCAAGCTACATACACTTTTATTTGACTCTATACAGCTGTCAGCTCCGTGTAGGCTCACATCTCAGTTGTGTCTCACAGGTGTAATCGCATCCTGAACTGGTTGATGGTTGATGCCCAATACAAATGCAATGAATAATATATTTCTCCACATTTTGCAACCTAGGCGGAGCAGAGTGTGCCGGTCTCTGGCTCTCTGCACCGTCAGTAATGGAGGTTAAAATATTATAGCAACAGCCCACATTTCCCATCATGCAATGCTGGATTAGGACAGCTCACTGCAAAGTCAAATCTATTCTTCCCCTGGCTTGTGGCGCTATTTATCCATCTAGATTTTTGTGGTGTGAGTTACAAAGTTTGGGAGATACTGGTCCTTAAGATGTCCACTTCCTCTCCAATATAATGGGACTACGTGGCACTCGGCTTGTGGTGTTCAAAGTACCCAAAAAATACATTTGAAAAATTCAAAACAAGTGTCTCAAAATCATGACCCAGTTACTTAAGATAATGCACACACTGTTGTGGGCAATTTCATGTAGGAACTACTTTCTTTCTGCAGTAGAATCTACAAATGGAAACTACTTTCTTTAGTTTCTAGATGCCTAAATAGCACATGTAATTTTTATTTGCAGGGGAACTGTCTCTTTAAGTTTGCTGTTTTATGTTACAAAATGCGAACGTTCTTTCCATTAATGTTTTTTGTTAGTCTATTGTTTGTGTTTGTAATGTGTCTTTTCAGATCGCTGTGGTGGTAACGCTTCAGTTTCCAGGTCTCATAATTTCATGGCAAATAAGTGATAATTACCAAGTAATATATTTGAAATTTCTTAGAAATTGCCCACAAATTATCCCCAGATTTCATGGTTAAGTATGTGATAGTTTGCATGAAAACAACACTTGCGAATCATCAAATACTTACCATGAAATTAGGGGATAATTTGTGGGTAATTTCTAAGAAATTTCAAATATGTAACTTGGTAACTACCACCCACTACATGAAAACGGTACTTGTTAATTATCACATAATTAACCATTAATTTGGGGGTAATTTGGAAGTAATTTGCATATGTATTACTTGTATGTGTCAGTTTGGTGTTGGTTTATAGTTTGAGCCATCAGTGAGGTGGCTGTTACATTTCTGGACACCAGCTGTATTTTAGTAATATTTCACTCACTTTCTGGCCCTCCCACTCCGGAAGAGAGTCTGGCACCCTCGGAGAGGTCACGAGAAGCATCAAGTCGAAGAGGATCTCGACAGTCTGGTCTTTAGCTCCGTATAAGGCGGCGCTGTGTAGGTTGGCACCTCAGGGCTACTGTTGACCTCAGCAGGGTGTGTGTGCCTCTGCTTTTCATCACTCCTCTGAGGGTGTGTGCGTGGTTCAGGCCTCAACCTGCCATACACACACATATCTCACACACGCACTCCTGTTTATACTTCACATAGCTGCTGTCACTCTCAGTCAACCAACCGTCTGCTGTATCTGTGTGTGTGACAGATCAGCATGCAGTTCACCCATGTACCCAGCCTGGTGAGGCGGGTGTGTTTGTGTGTGTGTGATGTGAATATATATACATTAATGTGCTTATACATCCCAGTAACCCTCCTCCACTGTGCAGGATGTGATTCTGTGTGTGTTTTTTTAGTTCTCTACCCTTTGCTCTGTTATCTATCCCTGTATACACTGTATACATTCTTACCTGGTAACATAAACCTTTAGTTATTCATTGTACACAAACTGTGTGTGTGTCTCTCTCTACTTTAAAGAGAGTGTGTGTGAGAAAGATGTTCATATTTAGTTTAGCGTTATTATTGTGAGATTTCATTTTATTTCCAGTTGATTTCTCCTGGGTATTCACTATTTATAGCTTAGTTTACATTTGTCCTGCCTCATATTATAGTTTATATTTCAGGTGCCACTTTCATTTTGGTTAGAACTTAAATTTATTCAGAAAAAACACATAGGCAAACACCTTGCACAAAATTGTGAATTTGATGGTGGGTGTTATTTAACATAAACAGACCAGGGATCAGATCAGAAGTGCTGCCTCTCAGCTCAGCTCTGACCACAGCTTTATTTAAGTCTCAGTTGTCACTGATGTTAGCCAGAGATACAGTATATTAGATAGAATGAAACAGATGTTCTGAATTCTAGATGTTGCAGATATAATTGTGTATGTGTGCAACAATCCTAAAATGTTTGTGTACAGTTGCAACAGTGTTTTATAATATATAATATATAATTTATAATATATAATATATTATTATATATTATAAATATAATATAATAATATTATATATATATATATATATATAATAGTACTGCTATGTGTGCAAGTGTGACCACTGAAAGAGGAAAGAAAGACAGAAGCAATAAAAGAGAAAGGAAAAAAATCAAATAAATAATTAAAAATAGAAATAGTACAATTAATAATAATAATAATATAATTAATTAAAGGGCTAGTTCACTCCAAAATCAAAAATACATATTGGTTTTGAATTTTTCGAATGTATTTTTTTTGGTGCTTTAGCACCATAACCCCAATGCAATCTAGTCCCATTATACTGGAGAGAAGGCAGACGTCTCTACGGCAATATCTCCAAAACTCTGCAACTCACACCAAAACTATCTAGATGAATAAATATCACAACAGACCAGGGGAAAAATATGTATTTGTGATTTGGGGGCTGCACTGTCCCTTTGAGTTAAGAGAGATTGTGTTGTGTAATGATGTCTGGTCTTCAAATGTTCCAGACAAATCAGACGGTAAAGATGGACAGCTGTACACATGCATTTGTTCTGATTGCATTACTCATGATCAAAAACTAGCAAGTCGACAACTTTGCTAACAGACAAACATCAAGCTCTTGCCAACCACTAAAAGCCACGGCTGCATTTACTCTTGTCCAGCTGCCTTTTGCTTGGTCACTTTTTCTTTTTGTCATCTTAGCTTCCTCTGTCAATGTCCTCACCTCACCAGGCTGAGTCTGGTTACATTGCCCACTCACCCAGCTCTGGTTCTGGGACAACACCAGCTTCAGTTCCCATCAGCATCTCACACTCTGGCTCCACCGCACCCCAGGGCTAAAATTCTCTTCCTACAGGGAGTCCAAAGTTTCTGTGCTTTCAAGCAGAGCAGCCGGAGGACAGAGGGAAAACAAGAAAATATTTTCTCCATAAAATATGATCCAGTTTCACCAAAATCAGTCAAATGTTGGTGGCCTGTGTTATAAAGCGCTTTGTTCAGTTTGGATAGATTTCACTATCATTCCTGATGAGGACTTTGTAGGCTGCTGAAAAAGTCAACCCTCCATAACCACAGGGCACTGTCATCACGGGGATGGTATCTCTTTTCATTATGACCGAGAGTTTTAAATATGTCAGACTTCAGATTGTTCTGATGAAAAAACAGTAATTACCGGATAACAGAAACTTTTCACCAGCACGAGTCTTAACTTGTTCCTGCACTGGATGCAATTGTAATTGTAACTAATTTCCCAATATTTTTATGACCTCCAAGTCTGAGACGGTCCTCATCCTCAGACAAAATTGAGAAAAGTCAACAAAAACTCAACAAAATATTCATTTATTTGTTTACATTTTAGCATCTTGTTGAATTAGCCATCAGCATTTTATATATTTTTATGGCTTTAATGCCTTTAACATCAGCTGAATCAAATCCACAGCAGTTGCAGAAGACTCACAGCCTCAATACATGGGATGAATGCTCCACCAGCTGAGCTACCAGGCCACTAGCCATTACAACTGATGATTCTCCGGCATGTTCTGGAGGTATAAGGGGCATCTTTTTTCTGCTACTTCTAAGAGGATATCTGGACATTTATTCATGATGGACATAGAAGATGACAATATCCTCAGACAGTCACACTGAGTCTCAGAATATGTGTATCATATCACACACACCCTGAACCACAAAAGCCCCACTCCGCCTCTGAGCCACAACCCCGCTGTGTTTTCATTAACACCAGGAAATAAAGTGGTGGAATAAGGTCGAGAGTATGTCTGTGTGTGCAAAGAAAGCTATATCTGTGGGTGACCGCTAATGAATACCCACATCGATCTCTCTCTGACATTTGTCGGGCCAGTTGATAGTGCCCCCTTCCTTACACTGCCACCTCAGAGCAGGGAGCAGAGAGAAATTGATGATTTTTCTTCCCGTTGAAGTAAAACAGGGAGGGCAGGCGTTTGCTCAGCTCTGCTGCGTTTCAGATGGGTGCAGTGAGCATGTGCAGCCATGCCAAAGTGAAAGCATAAAGCTTTTGAAGTGTACAGCTTTGGAGCAGAGTTGAATTTGAAGCAATAAAACACTGACTGGTTTTCAGTTTGAACCTTCTGGACCTCACTGGCAGAGTGTGGATGTTTTACAAAACAGGTTCTCACTCCCAACTTGTCAAATATGGCAGCTTGTTCAGTGGCTCTACCCCTCACATTATGACGCTGTAGGCAACTTGGGTTGAACAAAAACTGTCTTCCTATGTAATGTTAGATGGAGGAGATGTGGTGAGGAGTATGGATTTCTATTCTGTTCTGTGACTATTTCTATTCTGTGAACAGAAGCACACTATACCAGTGTATGTGGGTTCCAGACCTGATGTGTATTATTTGGTGTATTAATAATTATTGAAGCAGTAGAACCCCATTTCAACATTAATCAACATTACAAAATAATATTATCTCGCCTGCAGCTTGCCCTTCACTGTAGCAGCGATGGTCAAAGGCCAAGTTGACTGTGATCTGTCACTGTCTGTCCGAACAGCCCCATGAAGTGCTATTTTACAATTCTGTATTATAAACAAACAAATTTCGTTAAAGCAAGTCATTAGGTTTTTTCAAAGTCATTGTATTAATCTTTGAAGGATTCATTCTGTTCACGCTGAGGGCTCTCACCGTGCGCGCCGCAAAGTAATAAAGTCAGCCATCACTCAAAGTTAAAAAGCAAAGCTGCAGCAAAACTCTCAGTGTCTTGGTGTGAGACTTTCGTATTTTCAGATTCATCAGGAGATTATAAGTCTTCCTTCAGTGAGAGTTTTATCTGAAATTCCAAATGTCGCTGCAAACCGCAGTTTAGCGCATTTTATCCCTCCGTGCAGTGTACAATTTGCATCTTAATTGTGTAAATTTTTTAAAGTATTTCCACACAAAGATGGTTGCATACATTGTGCTGTGTTGGTCTAATTTAGACAACAGAGTCATAAGTTACTGTACTAACTGCATTAACTGTTAGAAGTGTTTGAATTTGTGGCGATTTGTGCCACTTGAGTAAAGGCTCGGCTGTTTTTCAGCATAAGTAATGTCATCATAACAAATGTACATGTACAGATGAGAGCAGCATGTAAGTGAATTGGGCACCAGATCACAAAAAACCAAAACAAATCTTACATGATGTTACTTTAACTGTCCTGTGAAACACCCTTTAACTTAATATAAGCAAGCCTATAGTTAGTCCTTTGAATCACCATCCACAACTTCAATTAGTTTGAAATGGGCCTGATATTATGCTCATATCAGGCTCATCATATTAGGCTGTTTTCCCTAGTTAGAGAAAGAACTGATCAATCAGAGCTCTGTACGCAGGGCTAGGAATCAGGATTCCTAACTTCTCACTAGCTGCCTACCTACATCCATGAAAAGTAGCGAGTATCCAAAAAATATGTATGAGATTGATGTAGCCTTTGACTTTCAGAAAAACAAAATATATATACTGACATGTTTCTGTGACTCTCATAAAAATGTAAAGTTAACGTGCTTCTACGCATTCTCAGTGCCAACTTGTCAAGTATGGCAGCTTGGTCAGTGGCCTTAAACTGTGACACTGTAGTGTGACGGCCCACCTTCGTTTCCTCTGTCCTTGTGTAACAGGAGCCTGGTCGTCAGTGGGACTGGTTGCACCTGAGAGCTGGAAGGGGCCAGAGGGCATAAAAAGGGCTGCTCTCCCCAGACTGCTCTCTCTCTCTGGCTGTGCAGCTGCATCTAACCCTCATGGCCTTCTCACTGCTTTAGTATGGGTTTGCACTCCCACTTCATCATTCATACACATGCATTTATCCACCCACACATGCATTACACTACTGATTACAGATACATTCCATCTCTCTTTGGGTTTTTCAATAAAATATCTGGACTACTGACTTCACTGTGCGTGGACTCCAGTTTTACACATACAGGGCTCCACAGTCAAAACACACACAAAAAAACCTACCAGGTAAATTGTAGGAAAAGATCATGTTTGGGTTAAAGGTATAATTTGCAACATTTTCCTGGAAAAAACAAGATATGGACTCATATTACATAATCTATTTCAATCATCACTTATGACCCACTCTATGGGGACGTTTTACCAACCTAAAGTCCTGATGGGTTTACAAAGAGCTCAGACAAATCCCTCTGACTCTATCTTTAAATTAAGTACATTTACATGCATTCACATATGTTACACAACTTACCTATTCTCAATAACTTACGTAAGTTACGTAGCTTACCTAACCAATGTTTTGCAACTTTCTTAAAATATTTTTTGGCCTTTTTATAGCTTTATCAGGACAGTCAGTCTGCAGTCCTTGCCTCATAGCCTCGGTGGATGGGGCATATGGTCTACCAACTGAGCTACCTGGCTGCCTTTGCAACTTAAAAAAGAAGTTGGTGTTGACTTTTGCTTTCACACGGGACTGTCATGTGAAGGCCACGTCCTCCATGTGCAGACCTTCTTGCTCTTTATACTACGTCACCTGACTTTGACTTTGCATAATACTAAAGAGGTGCCTGTATACCTACAGCGTCATAGTTATATTTGACGTGTTGTTGCGATCGAAAATTCGCTGGCAGTACATGATTCACCACTGATTGTTTAGGGCAAAACAAACAAAGGAACAGGTTGATATGAACACAATGCCAATCCAAATAAATCCTGTAAACTGAAAGAGCAATTCAGCACAGTTAATGTTAAACTATAAAACTGCCAATCTTGTTCATATTAACCCACATCCTGACTGCAGTCTTGTTTGATCCAAATTGTAATTAAAGCAGTTCTCTGAATGTGATCCCTGCTCCTGATCATAAATCAGCAGACTCCTACCACCACAAGTCTTCACTCTGAAAGGGTTTCCTCACACTTCTTTCCATGAAAGGTCAGTTGGTCCTCACAGAAACAGACTTACCACAACACACACTCACACACACACAATCACAGTCTCAGTCTGAGAACAGGGTGGGCCGCAGTCTCAGGGGATTTGAGCAGGCCGTTGTTTGAGATAGATTAAATATTGAACTGGAACTTTATGTAAGTATTTACATTTCGGGGGCTGGCTCAGCCTCCAGGGCAGCCAAACAGTCGCTAAATCATATTCAGTTTACCAGGATAATTTCATGGATTGTTTTCCCTTCTCCTCCCAACCCTCCCATCTCCCTCCATCCCCTTCAAAGAGCCGCGTCCTGCCTCTGGGAGCCCAAGGGGGCCACCGGGGCCCTCTGTCCCTTTTTTGGCAATTTCATGCGCTGTCGGACAAAAGAGAGCTGACATATTCACACATTTGCCTTGTGTAAATGTTGAGCTCGGAACATCAGCGAAAAAGGGCCATTATTTTGATTTGTGCCAGGCTAGGTGGAGGCAGCGGGAGTGGTGGGGGCTTCGTCTCTGGAGGCAAATAAAGCAGCAGTCATCTTCTCGGCATGTGGCGGCGGTATCACTGTAAGAGAACAGGAGCTTTACTGGATGTTTGCACACCAAGATGAGAGCTAAAGCACAATGTAGGATAAACAAGGGAAATCCTCTGGGAGCGTGTGGTAGCTAGGACCCAGCTCAGCACGCCTTTTTGCTGGATTTAAACCAGAGTACATGTCACCATTAGTCCTCATTCAAAACAAGAGACAGAGGCGCATACAGAGACAGACAGATATGAAACTGCTAACGGAGAAAACACAAGTGAAAGTGTCAAAGACGGAGACGCAGAGAGGGAGGCTGAGCGTGGAAATGACAGAGAACAGACAGAGCGGCGGAGGATACCGGAGACAAACTTGGTAGGGAGGAGAATCAGAGCGAGAGGCAACAACAAAGCAGCTTTCCCCCCATTGAGCAAGACAACAGTATGCGTAATAAAATTGACACATGGCTGTCTGTGCCGGTTGCGATGGCCCCCGACGCACTGGCAGCCACCCAGCAGAAACCACAAGTAAAGGAATGGCTCCGGAAACACAACAACGATGGCATCAGAGCGACTCCTCTCCCTGATTCTGCCAACCGCAAACACCATGCACAAATAACCTCCCCCGCCACACGAGCAGACAGCATGTGAATTAAGTTTGTCGACAAGGAATTTCTTTTTTCTTTGTTAACCTGTCATACTGTACAGTCAACAGTCAACATATTGGCTTTTTGCCTCAGCACTCTGAGGGGAAATAAAAGCAGGCCGGAACACAAAGGAATAGCTTTTAGATAGATGATTGTGATGCAATTTCCAAATTGTGCCCATGACATGCTCAAAGAGGCCTTTCTATGCTTGCCAGAGCAGCAAGCATCTCCATATGCTGATGTGTTTAAAAGCCTGTGGTATTTTTATTATTGAACTGTCAGGTCATGAGATGGCTGTGTTAAACATCCTTCTTGTCTGTGCTTCTCTTGCTCCCGCTTTACGCTGCAGTTGTAGTAGAAAAATGAGATTTCCATTTCACAGCTGAACAAACGAAACGCAACTCTGAAGCCCCCTGAGCAACCCCTAGAGGCTGCAATGTTAATTACCTCTGCCAAGGAGGTTAAGTCGTGAGTGCTGTTTGTTTGTCTTTTTGTCAGCAGGATAATGGAAAAAAAAAAAAACAAAAAAACTACTGGCTCAATTTCATGAAACTTGGTGAAAGGGTTTAGCATGGGCCAAGGAAGAACCCATTCAATTTTGCAGTAGAACCGAATCACGCGGTGGATACACAACTTATTTTTCACTTTCGTTAACTTTGCAAGGTCATTTGGCCTTAGTGGAATAAATGCCATACATCTTGAAATGCAGTAAATCGGAGGTGGCAAAACTACACAGTTTCTTTACACAGAACTTCTTTACTCAAGGTTCTGAAACGCACTCTGAGTATAAAAGTTTAAAGTCATCCTCCAGTCAGTGTCTGACTGGTCTAATTTCTGGCGAAATGCGCACATAGGTGAAGTGTGGGTGGAGCTGAGGTGGCCAAATGAAGGTGCTACTGAACGGCTAAATTCAGCCTTTGTACAGTCATCATGAACAAGCTATAGAGACCAAAACCATATTTTGTAGCAGGATACAAGCATGTTTATTTCTGTTGTAAAGTTGGACTTTTCAATACTGGGCTCTGTGGGGATTGACTCACTTTTGGAGCCAGCCTCAAGTGGTCATTTGAGAACCTGCAGTAATTGGCAAGTGGCTTGGCGGTGGTAATAATGACTTCAGCTACATACAGATGATGCTTACTCACCAGAGCACCCATGGCCATATTCAAAGTTATTCTTTGAGATTTTTCTGAAATAAAGAAAAGTTCATATCATTTTAAATGTTTGCTCTGTTTACTAGGGGTGTAAGAAAATATTAAAAATATCACGTATTGTGATATTATATTTTGTGATACCGTATTTATTCTCAAAACACTGCATCATGATATTTTGATACATGCAAAGATCTGTGATGGTGATGGTGGTGGTTTTGTGTTATATTTAAACCTCCACCCACTAGAAAGCAGCATTATCCTCTGTGTTCTGAGTGCATAAAAAGTATTCTTTTAAAAATCAGAATCAATCAAAATATGACAGTTTTACTAAACTTTTTAAAAAATAGCAATATATCACCTTGCTTACAGTATCGCAATATAACGCAATACACTGAATCGTAACGCCTGTATCATGATACACATATCGCCAAATTCTTGCGAGTATGCAGCCCTAGTGCACACAAACTTCACCACTACAAAACTTTCACTCATATTGGAGTAATATGACAGGGAGAATCTATACTTTGACTCAAGTAATGGAGTTGTGTACCTTGTCCACCATAACCACAATCTTTTCCTAACCTGAACTGTACCATTGCTTCCACATTCACACAGGCGGGTTGAAAAGTCTGAAGTCAGCCACCTCCTGGCTGCATTCCACTGCCTCCCTGATCTCTCACCAAGAATTCTCTGCCTGTTGTGTGTCTTTGTAGTCTCAGTGTGATGAATCGTACAAATAGAGATAACCGAGCGCACTTATAGGCTGCAGCCTATAAGTGTCTCATCCATCCCATCTACTTCATGTTGAAGTAGATGTGAGAAGAATGAGAAAAGATAACTTGAGAGGCCAGTTAAAAGACTGCCTGCTTTCACGCCTCCACATCAGGCTAAACACTGTGTAAAATTTGTAGGGAAAGGAAATGGTCATCGAAATGAAAAGGCTTCATCCTCTAGGGAACATGTATGTGCTCTGCAAATTCTATGGTTTGCACATCACAAAGTTAGAAGATATCTTGTTTGCAAAGTTGTGCCCTGAGCATAAAGCTTGAGAATCACCCTGAAGTGGAAAGGGTTCGTACGTCGTAGCAGTTTGCCATTTAGACTTAATTAGTATGTCTTGAGGAAATATATTTTGCTTGATGGCAGAAAGAAAAACACTAAAAGACATTAGAGTGTATTTTCTGGACTATAAATGATCAGACAGATTTAATGGTGATCTGGCCGGAATTTGCTGATTTTATCAAGTGGACCACAGTAGCTGTGTTTCCATCAAGATATTTTATTGAGCCATCACATCAGAAAAGGTTAATCATAACAGTAAAATTCAAAAACTTTTTACAGTCACTCGCTGTGTTCTTTTCAAATACCAGTTAATGCAATGGTGGGAGGTGGAAACCCTTTTTCTGAAAGAGTTCTGATGTAGCGAACATTTAACTCACATGATTGACAGCTGTGTCCCCATGGCTCCCATGGCTTCATTATTCATCCGTGATCATTGCATGCAGATCTGATGGAATCGTCTCACATTAAAAGAAGAAACTAACCGAAATGTGTGATTTCCTTTCTGTTCTCTGCTATCTTTTGTAACATTTGAGGTTCAGCTGGCATTCTTTTAGTTATGTCATCTTGTTGCGCCATCTTTTCCTGCAGTTGTACAGTGGATTTCCAATTGGACTATTGGCACCACCTACTGTGTGTCTCACTGAATCAATTCCTAATAATCGCACAACTGTAGTGAATGGAAACAAGAATTCATCTCCACTTTCTTTTGCTGATTTACTCAAAAGAGTAAAATTTGCAATATATTTGGATGGAACCACAGCTAGTGTCAGATGTTATATGGACAAACCAACAGACAAAGCTAGCATGGCAGCTATAGTTCAGCATCAGTCCCAATTCTATAAAAAGTGAACATCTAATGCTCATCTGGTTGCAAAAAAAGAAACACTAATACCACAACTGTCACATCTAGTTTTTTATTAAAAACGCTGTCAGTGTAAGAATAAATAGTCTTCAGATTTAGTGTTTGCAGTTCTTTGCATTGTCAACCTATTTAGTTTGCATTGGGATTAAGGGACAGGCTTCAAAAACTGTAAAGTCTTGGAGCGTTGCGCATAATAAATACCCTGTGTTTACCCATTTATCACCACAACATTTCAATAACAATTCTTGCATTGGAACAGCAGAAGATTTCCCCCTGGGTAAAAACTAATATTGTGGTAGCAAAACACACACACACAAATTGGATCAAGTGGAATCAGCACACAAGATGATGGACTTGGTATTGGTGCTAAGAAAATGCCTTGAGTATTGTAACACGTGCAGTAGAAGATAAGAAAGTGAGGCGAGAGGAGAAAAAGAGGATGGTAATACAAGTAAATAAGAGGGAAGGAAAAAGAGTCTCAGTAAAGGAAAGAATAAAGAAAGAAGAGGAGAAATAGGACGATGGGGTGGACTCCTCCCTCTCCTGGCTCCTGGCTTCTCCTCAGCCTCACTAAATGAGAGAAGACAAATTGATTTTGTATTTCCCAGCAATGTGCAGACATTTCCCTTTGGAAACAGGTCACAGTGAGGGGAAGTCTTCCTGCTCTTAAAATATACCTGAACTGCTGCTGCTGGATACACACAGTGAGGCTGGTGTCTGTCTGCACATGTCCTCACCACTCATCCATCAAATCCAGAGTATCAAGGGATACCAATACTCCATTAGAAATGTCCAATCTTTCCCGAGAAGCCAGGTATGTGCTATGTGGCACAAAAATCAGTTAAGTCACTCTGCATTTTTGCCCTAAAAATAAGGTTTAGGAAACAAAACAAGTCAGGTAGGTTTAGAAAAACATCATGGCAGAGTCCTGCACCAAGTGGCCTGCAAAAACATTGTGTAACAGGTAAAAAATATATTCACAGGTCTTATAAAAATATAGTCATGGGTGTAGGCATGGGTAAACTAATTGTGGGTGGGCAGCAGTTGAGAACAATATATCACATATAATACAATAATAAGTTGTTTTTTTTCCCCTGGAGAAATCAGAAATAACAATGGCTGTGCAGCATTTTTAACATCCACTAATACATTAATATCAAGCCTAATCAGCTGCCAGAGTTTTATTGTGAAAGTCTACAACACAACCTTTGACCCCACATCCAGCCGAACAATGAGAAATTGCTGGTTGATCTGACAGCGATGAACTGACACCTAAAACTGATAAAAATAGCCTGTGGCGGATGCCAAATTACAGACAATACATTGCTGAAGGCCAAGTCGGACATTAGGGAGAATTTTGGTGCGTTCAAAGATGCTTTGCTGCTTGTAAACAGCTTTTGATTGCTGTAAGCAAGGCCTGGTGTCACAATGGAAACACATGGACAGCCGCAGGAGCACAGTTGATTGGAGCACAAGTGAGTGTGTGTGTGTTTAATTGCGGGTGCGGGTCAGGTCGCAGGGGTTTTGATCACAGTTCTGGGCGGGTGCGGATTTGACAAAAATTATTGCAGGGAACAGGTCGGTTCTGAACTTTGCGGGTGTGGGAGGGTTCATGTGTGCAAAATTGGACCCCTGCTAGACTCTGCATCATCGTTTGGGTTAAAATAAGTATGTTACTTACGTAAGATCATGTTTGAAACGTAGTGTATGGAATTTAAGTATGCGAGTAATGTAACGATTACACCGTTAGAAGGAGAAGTCAATGTTGACTCGGGGTTTCAAACCCTGGTCTCCTGGGCAAAAATCCTGTGTTTGTTTGACTAAACCATCCACACCATGTCCTCTAAGCATGTTTTCTTGTCTTTTGTTTTACACTATCACCTGACTTTGATGGCACATTAAAACATAATGCTAGAGACGCCCCCAGAAATGATGCCTCCTGGGTACCTGCAACATCAGAGTTTGAAGCATAGTGGCATTGACCAAGCTGCCACATTTGATGCACTGGGAGAGGGAATGGGCTGCTACAGCATACAGTGATATTTTAGACAATAATGAGCTTCCAACTTTGTATCATGTTTGTGCCCCTTCCCTGTTTTACCATGGTCCCCAGACACCCCAGAAATTGTTTCCCCAGTTTGCTGAGCAAGAACTTGCCAACATGGACCTCATTAATGCTCTTGTGGCTGCATGGCAGCAAATCCCTGCACCCAGGTTCCAAAGTCTGGTGGAATGTCTGGGACCAGTAGACTTGAGGCTGTTATAACAGTACATTAATGCCCATGCTGTTACTATCTAGTGTTTCACTATCACATGAAAGTGAAATGTTTAATGGTGAGATACTTTGTTCAGGTGTCCACACAATTTTGACAATGTAATGTATCTGCACAATGCACATTTTACACATTTAATTCCTACTTTTTCCAATCACAACAAAAACATGCCTACCAATATCTCTAAAGCTCACTAATTGTGTTGTTTGTTATCATCCCAACAGAAATGTAAAAATGTTATTTGTGCCATTAGTGTGTTTTAGTTACATACTGGAATTTCTTGATGATCTACAGCCAGGTGCAGTGACTGTTTGCAGCTTCCTGAATCTTTGCCATCACACTGAGGTTGTCAGGTTTGGTACCATTGTGCTTGTACCAAAACACAAAATTTAACTCGCTTACTGACTGTATTTGGGAGCCTGGGCTAGATCCATAGCAACTACACAACAGTACTGGAGGGATGGATACACCAAATAGTTCCAGCACATAACTTACACCAGAAAATGGCTGTTTTCACATTTCAGTTTGAGTTCAGATTAAACAAATGAGATATGTGTTAACTTGTGAGCTTTAGAGGACTTGGTAGGTGTATTTCTTAACTTCAAATAGAGCCAGTTTAGCCATTTCCTTGTTCTTCCAGTCTTTATGCTAAACTAAGAATAAACAGGCCATGCATCCAGCCACAAAATTAACACACAAACAGAAGCGTGGTTTTGATTTTCTCACATAAGTCTCAGAAAAAAAGCAATTCCCCAATAATTGATCTATTCCTTTGACTTCAACTCTTCTTAAGTTAATATTGATTTTTTTTATACAACTGTTCAACCTTGATGATATGAAGCGTGTATTTGAGCATCAAAAGAGCAGTCATCTGTCACAGTATTCCAGTTTTCATTCAGTGCATTGAATACAGTGATTCATTGTCACTCTATTTGACAATGCATTATACATCACTATAAGTAGCTGTGGGTTTGCTGATGCTGTTGATTTGTGGAAATAATACATCTTTATACATTTTGAACATATTACACTGATCTGACGCAGCGTCTGACTGTAAACAAGTCAATATAAAAGCCCTGAAAATAGAGGTTTAGAATAATATCAGCACATCATTTGGCTGAAACATCACTATGACGTGTAAACCACCTGAAACATGGATGCACCATAGTGTTGGGGGACCATGGCTCTGGCACGTCACTGAGCCACATTGCAGGTCTGGCCAAAAAATCTTAACTAAAGAAACTGTGAACAACAGTTTGCCGGTGTAACTCTAGTACTACATAGTTCTCAGTTTTTTCATGTTTTCAGCAAATATTTTCTAACACGTATAATGTGTTTAGGAGAAAAAAAGTACTAGTGAGTACTATAATTTCCTTTACACAGATTTTAAAGAGAAAAAAAATATTTGTGACATGTAATTTGTATTCAGTAACTGTCTACATTTCACACTAATCAGACCTGACCCTAATTATGCGCACGTGACATGAGTGTCTGCCATGTGGAGGTTTTTGAAGTGTCTTAAATGGATAGCAAAGTTGCTATTTGCAATAATTGCTCACCATTGGTCATGAGAGGAGGAGTCAAGTCACATTCCTTCAACACTACAGATTTAATTGGCCATCTCACAGTAAGAGCCGTTAACCCAATTATTATGACAAATCTGCGAAGAACAAAGAGATCAAGTCCATTTTGAAAAACGTATTTTATGTCTGCATCTGCCTGTGGCCATCACGATCAGAATCGGCAGAGTAGTTAATGAGAGACTTGATGATCTCTGCAATTAGACGGAAACAAATTTTTGCATATATAATCAGCCAAAATGAGTTGGAAAATATCAGCATGTTAGATATCGGCAAAAATCCAATAATTTGCATCCCTACCCCAAAATATGTTTAACTTGCTTCTAGTAAGCAACTATTTACCTCTGAAGTGAGACTGGCAACATTTGGGGAGCTTCGATTGTAAGTGAGGAAAATATGAGTCAAATATGTGGCTTAATATCACTGTGCAGCTGCAAATGAACTCATTTTGCCCCATCGCCTTTCAAGCGATTTTGAAGTCAGCCTTGAAGCAGTATTGGTATTATCGGTAAAGATCATTCAAACCCAGCCAATTAAAAGGAGAGAGAGATGGAGATTCAGCTCTGTGCACGGAACGAATAGCTCTGGCCTCTGCGTGACTCCGAAAAAAACCTGAATAGACACAGAGACAGAGCGAGAAACCTCCTTTATATATCTCTAAAAGCTCAGTGATGGAAAAGTTTTGAGTGCTGCCAAATGCAGGCTGGGCTGGGGGAGTGGAGCGGGGAGGGGGGGGACTGTGATTGAGCTATTATACTCCCAGAGTGCAGCTCAGTTTTGATGAATGGGACTGAAGCAGTGGGGAGTAGAAGCGTAGTTTTGTAGGGGTGGGTCAGGGGTGGGTAAGGAGTGCAGTCTGAAGGTGGTGGATGCAAAATGTGATGCATAAGCGTGTGTGTGCTTAGTGCACAAGCTTGCAGGTCTATGGTGAATTCCCTGTGGAGCGAGAGCCAATCTGGGCTCGCGGCCTTGAGCTATTGATCTGCTCCTGGAAGCCCATCATTCACTCCTCTTACAGCCATCCTCCACCCACCCCATCCCTCTCCTCCAGCACTCTCCACACCCATCTGAGTGGCTGTGAAGGCATTCGCGTTAAAGTGTTAGGGTTGAGTCATTTTCAAACAAATATGACATGAGCTGGTCTTCAGATGGAAGAAAAACCTGCAGACTGTCTGGCCTCGCTGACACCTGGTTAGAGCCACTGGAGAATGGGGATGCAGGTCAGGTGTGTTTCCATACCAACAGTAAATAGTCTTGCATCAGGGATGTCATTCTAACCAAACACTCTGGCCTTTCACACTGCATATTCCGCTGAGCGCTGATCCTTGTTAACTCAAGGCTGACCTAGGCCCAGGGCTATACCATGAACACTGCACTTCTTCTAGCACTGGGTGAAATATCTGCTGGAACATGTGACTGATTTTTACATTATAGCATGGCTGTTTAAAAGCCTTTAGCCTCTTTTGACGCTGGCACCTTTTAGCCCTGTGTTTAATCGATTTTCAGGGGATAAGCCTGTAAACTCAAGGCTATCCCTGCTCCGGAGCAAGGTCGGCAAGCCTTAGGCTAAAGTTGGGGTTAGCCCACTTTGGAATTTGCCAGGATCGTGCCTGTGTGGAAGCTTTCTTAGCCTGGGGCTAACAGCTTCATTTGCCTGGGGATAGGAAGGTTCTATGAATGCTTCTCGCCTTGGGATAAGTGCCAAGTGAAAAAGCCCTATCAGCTGGTTAACTGGACAATACGCTTCTATGTGTCAGTTCTACAGAACAGGTTGTACAAGAAGAAGTCAAAGAAAAAAAGTGAGAAGGCCAAAAAAATCTATCTTGCTTGTCTATTTGTTGAGACACTGTGAGGCATACCATATGCTGTGCTGCTTGTGGTCGACTGTTCAGCAGCAATTATAGCACTTTTCACACTGCATTTAACCCAAGCATTCTTAGAACCTTTGCAGTCCCAGGTTAAGGGAGCTGTTAGCCCCAGGTGAAAAAAGCTTTCACAGTGGCACAATCCTGGCACAATCCGAAGTGGGCTAATCCCGACTTTAGCCAAGAGCTTGCTGGCCCTGCTCTGGAACAGGGCTGTCCCTGAGTCTGCGGGGTTATCCCCTGAAAATCCAGTAAACATGCAAGTGTGAAATGCCTCTAAGGCTGTTAAAGAGTAGTCTGGCATCATTCTACATTGTAAACATGAGTCTTGTGTTCCAATGGACATTTTACCCAGAGCTAGTAGAAGTGCAGCGTGAATCATATAGCCGCGAGTTTAGATTAAACCTGGATCAACAATGTGTGTGTGAAGAGGGGCGACATTATTTCAGGGTCAACTCCCCAGCTTAAGGGTAACACTGGGTTAACTGGTGTGGATGGATAGATGGGTTGAATGAACGCAGTGACAGGGTAGTTTTAAGTTTTAAGTAACGTTATGTACGTCATTTCCATCACGCAATATGTAATATACTTTTTTAATCCAAACTACAATATTTTTCTAAACATAAACAAGTAGTTTTGGCACCTAAAACTGACCAAACTGCCGTGGTTTCACAACCTTAACCACATGTTTAACATCACATGACTTACTTAACATACTGGTACTCTTAACAGGTCATATATGTTGTTTTGGCAGATATGGGCCAATTCTGTTTATGTCTGTGGATGTGTTACAAAAAAAGGCATATTGCCGTGCTTATGTTGAGAATTTCATCCACAATGAATGCCATTTGTGCATCTAAAGTGAGCTTGCCCCTCACTCTGCTCATCTCCTTTTCATAATGCACATATTTGTTCTGCCTCAATTTTTGCCTGTGGTCTCTCTGAATATAAAGCGAAAAAAAAAAAAAAAAGGCACAATAGCATTATGAATGCGACATCAATGTTGTCTGCAGGGGTGATGGGATGAGAGTAATGAAAAGAAATAAAAGGAGCGGGATGAGCAGGTGAGTTGAGAGGAGAACTGACGAGTGCTGCTAAGCCCGGCCAAATCAGGCCTCTTTCTCTGATGGGAACGGCCGATTGCTTCATTGCTTTATCAGCCAGGCCTTAAAAAGAAAGAGGCTGTCTCTGTACGCCGGCATGCAGCGAAGCATTCCCTCTCCACCGGCTCTGATTGCAGTGCCTAGAGTGGAGGGAGAGAACAGAAGATGGACTAGATAAGGAGATGTAATAGTGGAGGGGAGAGAGCAAATGAACACTTTTATGGCCCTCCATGAGCGTGCCAGCGAGTGTGTATGTGTGTGTGCGTGTGTGTGTGTGTGTAGATGTCTGGAGGTCCACCACAGTACAATTATACGGAGCAAAGATGTATCACTTTATGAACAAGGCTACATAAAATGAAATCATTTTAACCCCTCCATGTCTCCTTTGCTGCTCACTATACTGTTTAAGGGTTTAAAAATATTGAAAATATGGTTATATATTGAGACTCATCAAATGCACGTTTCTTTCTACAAAAGAATATGAAAAAATGCACATACACGAACACCAAAATGGACAGTAGACCCGATTCTAAGTGTAACTGCACCTCCTGGTCTGAGCCTAACTTATTCCATAATTTTGAAAAAGGCTATAAACAGGGCAAGGGGATGAGGAGGTGGGGAGTTACACAGGACAACCACTGCAGGGGGCATGTTCTCATGGGTAGTGGTGAGGCAGAAGGTAGTCTGATCTAATCGACAACAGGCAGCTGCTGTCTTACTCTCCGTGTCTGCGGAGACACAGTAGAGACACGGACATTTCACTGGAGCTTTGACAAGTCACTAGAAACATATTTGTGGTCAATTTTGAAAAAGGTTTCTGCATTTTACCTGGGTTATAGCTAATGGGCTAACACTAGTGGCTCAGTGAGGAGAAACTCTCCAGTGTGTGTCTCTGCGGGGGCTGGTTGATGTGTCCAATCCTATTCCTCTGTCCCATCGACAACCCCATTTGACAACATATAAGCAAACGCACCAGGAAGTGTGAGTGCATTGTGAACCTGCCGATGCCGGCTCATCCTATCTGAATAATGCACTTAATACAATGCCATTGACTTTAGACCAGGTTTTTGTTGGTCAATGGCGCAATTGTTTTCTGCTGCCTAAGACTGCAACATGCCTGACTATACCTCATTTTAAGACCAACACGCCCATGGGCAAGCACATGAGCGCAAGTATATTTGCTACTTAACGTGGGTGCTGGGCATGAAAATGATAGCTCTGTTGTGCTGCGCTGTGCTGTGCTGTGCGCCGCTCTGTGCTGGGTGTAAAATGTTTTAACACGTGTCAAGTGTGTGACTTTGATTTTTTAAACGATATTAGTACAACAAAGTCACACAATAACACTTTGACGGGCACATTTGCCCTTAAGGTTTACATAGCAGCCATTCCAGGGAATCTACTGGACCAATTTCAAACCTTTTCATCCCGTAGTCATTAAACCCCCAAAAATATAAAAAATAGGGCCAGGTTCAAAAAGTTAAATTACCCTTTAACTTTAGAGACTTTCCAGAGGGCATGTCTGACCACATCGGTTAATTCAGAGGAGAGAAAAAAAAAATGTGTTTTTAAAATTTGGTATCAATTGGAATCTATCCCAGTTAATAGCAATTATGTCTGGATTCATTTTTTCTACTGTCTAATCACATTTTCTCATCCAAACATAATAAATTATTGAATGCTCACTTAAGGGGTCTGGCAAAACATCAGCTTCTTTTGTGGCTGTGAGACAATCCAGTCAAGCAGACTTACAAATGGGGGTGACTGGTGGGTTCATTAATTACTTGTGCTCTGTTTAGTTTAGAAAGAATAGTTTTATGGTTGATTTCATGTTTTGGCAGCTGCAGCTGGGGGCCTGTATACATTTTAAGGGTGGATTTTTATTCTCATGCATGATTACTTCAATGAAAAGACACTCAAAATGTATAGGAAGAACATCATGTGGTTTCAAATCGGTATTTAGAAAAAGCAGTTAACATGAAATGTGATGGATATTTTGCAGTGACCTGACTCATGCTTCCATTCAGCCCAGTGTATAAACGCTCAGGCTGGGCGTGAACTGTCTCTTTGTTAAAGACCAGTGAAAAATACAGAATAACAACTGGGCTGTTGAGTCATTGTATCAATCAAATCTGCTGTCAGGGTACAAAGAGTTATAATAACATAGCGAGCACTTTATGCACTTTTCAAATGAGAGTTCTGGCTCATTCAGAGTTTCTCCTCCATATGTTCAAATCTAAACACAAGATGTAACCAGACAGAATATGACTCATTATTTTATATTAAAAATATTATTTTAGATAGTCTAGAGAACTATTGTTCTCAGTAGGGACCAAAATTTGTAGTTTTTTGGTGCTATCTCCCCACTCATGTAGCAGTAGAAGTATACACTGATGTGACCTCACCACCAAATGACACACAATGGCACTGCGCAGTAAACTATGCTGTACAGTGTCCTCTGGCAGCAGGAGATGGTCCAGCTGTCTGATGCCAGGGAAGGTGACATCAATTCATCTACTACTAATGTACTTATTTCTTAAAATCACTAATATATTATGACAACAAAATGTCTGACCGATGGATTCACTCAAGGAAGCAGAGAAAATCCATGCAGTGCTTTCACACAGTCCAACATTAATAAAGAAAATTAGCTATGCAGTATACTGCATCATATCTTGATACTAATACAGACAACTCCAAAGCTCACTCACTGTTCCCTATGTAGTGTTTATCATAGTAAACTATATGGGAAATGATGGATTGAGTTTTTGGACACTACAATGAAATTTTCTGAACGTTAGTGCATCAATAGATGTGTCGGATATTTGTGTGATGGAAGCGGACACTCCCAGCATCATGTCAGCAAAGTGAGCACTCAGGAGGTCAGCATTAAAATGTCTGCAGGTAGTATCGATGTTCCATGTAAGATTTTGAAATTGGTGAAATTCCAATCATGTGCACATATGTTTTTTGCAACTATGGTCCTATGTCCTAATCGCAACCTGTAACAGCCCACAAGCTATTTAGCTCGCAAGCTAACGTCTAGCAGCATCTTCCATATAAATGCTATATTGGTGGCTAAAGCTGTTAGCTGACATCGACGTTACGACGATGATTCCTGTAATTGTTTTGCTGCTGTTGGTACAACCACTGCTTGTCAGGCGCAGACGGAGACAAAGGCAAATGTTTAAGATGTCTTTAGTTGATTTGCTGGCCCTTTTCGTCACAGATGGTCTTCTTCTTCTCCTCTGGAAATACACAGCCTCATCGTATTGTCATATACGGGAGAAATTGTAGGGTAAATCATCTGCTCGCTAGAAATGGCTGTGCATTTCAAATTAACCGCTGAGAATTCAGACACTACAAACAAAATGGCAAACAGACTATATAGTCCACTATTTCTGTAACAGTGAACTGTTTCGCACACAGCTCAAGTATACACCTGTCAGCAACAACATTAAATCCACTGTCGGGTGAAGTGAATAACATTGATCATCTTGTCACAATGGCACCTGTCAGTGGGTGGGATATATTAGGCAGCAAGTGATCATTTGGTTGTTTAAGTTGATGTGCTGGAAGCGGCAAAAATGGGCAGCGTGAGGATCTGAGCGGCTTTGATGAGAGCCAGACTGTGATGGCTAGACGACGGGGTCAGAGCATTTTCAAACATGCAAGGACAACCCATGAACCGACAACAGGGTCATGCACAGAGGGAGTGAAGGCAAGCCCGTCTGGTCTGATCCCACAGAAAAGCTACTGTAGCACAAACTGCTGGAAAAGTGAACGCTGTCTATGATAGGAAGGTGCATAAAGAGCCTACAATGCACATGCAAGCATCAGACGGTATTGCACCATTAGTTCAAGTGCAACACCAGTTGTGGTTACTGTGTGTGTACTTCTATTGCCTTTAACTTTGTGTTTTCAGTCTAACTGCCATTGTATAGATTAAATTTTTTGCGTTATTTTTATGCATTTTCAATTATCTTATCTTAAACATGACTGATAGAAATTCTGTTACCTCATACCACAGTGTCTTCCTGTGATCCTGGTTTAAGCCCCCATGGCTAAAACTGCCCACAGTGTGATGTCAGTAAGGTTCAGGTTATGACTCATACAGGCTGAGCATGGTCAGCTTTGTCCTTGGTGGATCCCTGTTTGAATAATTGCTCCAGAACCCAAAGACAAAGCAGAGAGAGTTCTTTCTGAGGTTCCTGTCTGTCTCATGGGAACATTTTAGTCCGACCCTCCTGCAACTGACTACTAAATGAACCCCAGTCTGGATTAGCACTTTTATTTGGCTGAACTAAAGACTTTAACCTGGCCTGTTAGAGCTGAGGCAGTATTCGGTGCATTTGACCTTTGACCTCGACTCAGACGCGAGCCGAGACGAGCACCATTAGAGAACAACAACAAAGAGCTGATTTTGCAGGTCTGCTCTTCTTCAGGGAGGCGAGAGAGGTTTAATTGGGAGAATTAGGAGAACATGAGGACATGGGAAGCTACATCAAAGCAAAGCAGAGGTCATTAGCATAAAGTTAGCTGGAGAGCGTTTACCAGCAGCCTTTGTCTGCTTCTGTCTTTAAATTACCTTTGCTTCACAGACCTCCTCAGACCTTTCTTTCAGCCAGTCTCTCGTGGTTGCTGCAATGTGTTTCTCAGCTGGGCTGAACCACCAGATTGATTACACTACACCACCATCTTCACAGCAAGCTGTACCCACACAAATACTCTAATAATATGAATGAAAACCTCAGCTGATGAAGGGTTTAGAGTGATTCTTGTTTTTATAGCTGCAACTAATCATCACATTCACTGCTGATTAATATGTTAATTATTTTTCAATTAACAGATTAATTGTTAAATCTTCTAAATGTCAGAAAACAGGGGAAATGGCCCCTACAATATCCCAGAGAGATGTTTCCAAAATGTATTTTCTATGACTGATTAATGCTCCAAGTTCTGACATTTGAGAATTGAATTGGAGAATGTTTGACATTTTTACTTGATTTATGACTTAAATGATTCATTTATTAGCAAAATTGTTGTCGCTTAATTTTTTTGATTGTCTAATCAAATGTTTTAAGCTTTCATTTTGCAACAAGTGATGCAAATTTATTCATTCTTGAGCATTAAAGCTCCAACTGGGAAAATGATAAGATAATGATGAATGTTTAAACACAGTGTGACAGTAGCACAAGCAAAGAGGAGTCTTATGCTATGTCCTGATTCAGTAATTTAAGTCGTGCAGCAATATTTATCTTGAGTTTGCTAACGTTCGCTAACATTAGCCACCACAATCTACCTGTCATACCACATGAAGTGACCTTGTAGCAAAAAAAAAAAAAAAAACTGTGTATGAAGCAGTCCATCCTCACCAGAAAACGTGTACAAGCAGCTTACATCCAGTATTTAGGTATATGGTTAAACGGTGACCTCTTCTGGCTATAGTAATAATGACAAGAGCAAAAAGCTAACTCAGGTGACGTAGTATAGTACAGAATTTAATGCTGACACATTTTAAGTTTTCATGTTACTGATGTGACACGGCGTGGCGTGGTGTGACGTGACGTCTGTCTGGACTTTCACCCAGGACACTGGGGTATGAGTCCCATGTTAAACCAAAAGTCAAGGTGGAGTCATTTAAAGTTTTACACTAGGGCATGTTGCATTACATGGGTGACATCCCTTACTTACCTAACATAACCAACTGTTGCAGTTTCACAACATTATCCATGTGTAGCGTCATGTGACTTCCAGGAGACCTGGGTACAAGTCCCATGTTAAACCAAAGGTCAAAGTTGACTCATTTAAAGTTTTCATTATGTTCATTTTGTCACGTCACATCACCATTTGTAAGAGGAAGAATGTGGTTTTGTTCTTTTAAAATGTACACACTGTGGTCTCACCCTAAAGCTCAAATGTAACACACTGGACAACAACGTGGCTGACTTGGAGTCTTAGGTCATTTTAAGTCTTGCTCACTGCCGAATGTTCCCACTTAAAAAATGGTTTGTCATCCAGCATAGAGGCAACGGTTACTGCTTTAGGGGCCCAGACCCTCTAAGGCGCCATGAAAGTGCACACAAACCTGACAATATGGCCCGGCTCCCTGGGACCCGCTCCCTCTGTAGATATAAAGGGCTCATTCTAAGGTAACATATTTTGCAGGTGATTATGCACTAATGAAAACATGCTTATGAATATTATATTTCATTTCTGCCCCCCCCCCCCCCCCCCCCCCCTCTAAATCTGACACATTGGAGCTTTAAACACAAATTAAGGCCATAAAGATTAAAAGAAGATTTTGACACATGGACCCTCTCAGGGCCTCAGGATGAAAAAAATAAAGCAAACCTTAAAGGAAACTGTCATTTACCTGACTGAACATCTGACTGCACTTGTTTCTTATTCCAGTATTATTGCCAACATTGCTGTGTTCCCAGATCTCAGCTATTACTTTGGTGATTGCAGTGTTATCATAGCTGCTGGCCAGAGCCACAGAAACAAAGCCACAATTTTGATGCTGTACATTAGAGGTGCATAATTTTGATTGATGAAATGACCATAAACCAGCTGAGACACAATGAACCTAGTGCTCTGGGAGACCATGAGGTTGACAACATTGCAGTTATCGGATATCAAATAATGCAGAATCAGTAACATTTTGTTTTAAGGGTGAAGATATACTTGCTTTTAACTACGTGTTTGCATACACACCCTTATGCAGCCCTATGCATCATGGCTGTGTAATCTGCATCCATTTGGAGCGATGGTTGTGCGCATATAGGCTATGCATATACAAACACAAATGTGTGGTTAGATAGCAGGTATATCTCCGGCTTAAGGGGTGTGCATGCTGACATGACACTGTCATAGCCATGTCATGACACCTGTCATGAGCATGAATGAGTGTGTTAATGAGACTGTTATTAAATGTCATTTGGTTAATTATTCCATTTTTTAAATGCAGAGTTGACATTATTTGAGATGTCCTTGTTATGACAACCTGACATTAACAAACAGTGACCTTATAACATTTAATGACATCTTTATGACAAGTCCAAAGTGTATCACTGTAATTGAGAACAACAAAAACATTCCTGACCATTACAATTATACTGGTCACATGACAGCCAGTGTCAAAACCAAGCATATATGATAGTATAATATAATGTTAAAACATAAAGCTAAACCGTTATTTTAAGCTTAATAGTTGGGCCTTCAGGGGCATGTTTATGACTAGGTTATGCTTATGATAGGTTATGTTATGCAACTTGGCTAATGTCCAGTAGTCGTAAGAAAGAAATTGGTGTCTTGATCAATGTTGTCATCACTTTTAATGTGAAGATGTTGACAAAATTATCATCACCATCTTATTACTTCTGTTTTCATTCAACCTGACCCAAATTCAAAAAACACACTACGGGTGTATACATGTATGTTTTTATTTTGTTTTATGTCTTCACCCTATTCCATTCTCAACTGAACCGATTCTGTAAGTATATTGTACTTTGTGTGTATTGTGAGGGAACGACAACTCTGTTTTCACTGCACAATGAAAATAAATGTCCCTGAATCCTTGAAGAAGAAAAACATTGTTGTCTTAGTTAATGTCAAGTTGTCACAACAAAGACATCTCAAATAATGTCAAGATTCCATGGGTGTTATCTAGCAGGCACTCAGGGGATTCTACTGAGAACTATTTTAAATTCCAAGGGTTTTATCTAGAACGCACCCAGGGAGCTCTACAGAGAAACCTTTATATTTCTTATCATCACACGCTTTTTGAAAGAAAGCATTCTAGAAGAATTGTTACAATCCTTGAAGAAAGATTCCTTGGATAAAAAGGTTTCTTGGAACCATAGTCTTACAAATAACCCTTTCCAGAATCTTCACACCTTCCAAGAATGGTAACAAGAACCCATCTACCAAGGAACTCTTCTGTATTGCGGTACAAAGAACCCTTGCAGAACCCTTAATGACAGTGTTTCTTGAGGAACTCTCAAAAATGGTTTCTAATAAAAAGGACTCTTTGGATGAAATGGATTCTATTAACCTAATTGACAAACCTCACTTCTGACCCTCATTTCTCAAAGGAACATTAAACAACACACACTTTTTTGATAAAATTGCAAATATTTTAAACACAGTACATATAGTTGTGTATTTCTATTACGTGTAATTAAAATAAGAAATGTGTGTGCATCAGCAACAAAATTGTGAACCTTCTTTTTTCATATATGGATTTTTAAAATATTTATATACAGTGATAAATATTTATACATGATAAATATGATGCCTATCTGTGGGTGCAATGAACACTGTTTTTGTGGAGGGAGTTGTTTTATATAAATCACAAATACATATGTGAATATTTCTGTGCGCATTCATTAATATTGCATTAAAAATGACGAAATTGACCGAATTACACTTACTGTAGCAGTCATGAACATTCATGAAGACTGCTTCATGTTCATGACCTGGTTATGACAATGTCATGTCAGCCTTATGCACACCCCGTCAAATAAACTGTCGACATTTAATCACATTAAAGGGTATATCTGAATATTGACTATCACCAACCTCAATCTCAGACTACTTTTGCAGGCTGCATCAGTGGAGCCCACCACACATCCCCTCCCCACATCGCCCCCTTCATCTTCATTTTAAATGCTGCCTCTCCTCTATCGGCAGTCGCTCCATCACGTAAACGGCATCCCTGCTCTTGTAGCAGAGCGGTCCGGCTGAAGAGCTGCCATTACCCCCACTCACTCTGTGCAGATTAATTACACGGCGCTCCCTCACACATCCAAACACTTACAGTGTACTGCAGCGCTCCGGATGACTAAACTACCTGCTTTCTGCCATTAAGAAGACAGAGAGCGATAGAGACGGAGACTAAAGGTGATTCATACTGCTTATTTTACAGTAGGCGCTGGCATTTATATAAGTGGTGTAAGTTATGTAAATGGTATTAGCAGAGGCTGTGTTGCAGGGAGAAAGTACTTTCGTATATTGCCTATCATTCTATTAAATGTTCTTGTTATTTGACTTCAATGCCCGCACGTTGGAGGGGAATAATTTCAGTTTACAGTTGACAATTACTGGCACCAGAATCCTTAAATGGCCTTTTAAGATTTTCATCATTTCCAGCAGGAACAGCAGTAAACTGCATAATATGCATATAGATAAGCTGGTAATTGTACCTGCAGTAGAGATGATCACTGAACATGATAAAAAGAGGCTCTACTGTGATGACCTTACAGGGACTTTTTAACCGCGCTGGATGTGTGGGTGAAGCTGTTGACCCTCGGTGTCATTGTCTAGCACCCGAACCTCCCATCAAAATGATAAATGGTGGAACAATTCTCCCAGCAGTCATTTACGAGAACAGACAACAAACTGAGACGAGAAGGAGAAAGACAAAAAAAAAAAAAAGTTTTCCGTCGAGCTCGGTTGGATAAAACGGCGGTCGAGTTCCCTGTCCTCCGATGATATGGAGCGTGACTGTCGGGCCCTCCCTCGGCGCTATTTAACATCACGGGTCATTAATAGGTACAAATGCCGGGGTGACCGTGGAGTCCTTTCCATCACTGACCTTCCTGTGAGCTCTCTGTCATCTCCATCTGTCATCTGATATGACGCCAAGTGATGGAGCAGCCAGTCACCTGATTAAGTCAGACCCCAACCCAGAACCAAAGAGACAGAGATAAAGAAGAAAAAAAAAAAGGCCCCTCAAAGATAGACTTAAAAAGAGATGCCCCCAAGCTAGGAGACAGTATTAGGAAGCGCTGCTTAATTATGAGAGCAAACCTTTGCGGATAGCCCTGAGATATTCATTTTAGGAATTAATTTGGCACATAAAGAGATCATCAAATCTAAACAGCCCTATGGCGTAGGAGGTCTTATCCACACAGCAGGCGGATATTAGCCCAGGCTTTTCATTTCAGCACTTTTTGGTGATAGATATCAGTCCAGAAAATCAAAGACTGATCACAGCAACCCTGTCTTCATTAAAGATTAACTGCTTTTTGCATGCACTGCATGGCCAAAAGTATGCGGACAGCCAACAGTATTTCATTGTTGAACATTGTTGAAACCGTGGGCATCAATATGTAGCTTTAAATGTGGGGTGAGCCATTTTGGAGAAAGACAGTTGATATTTGAACACAACAGCCGAATAAACACACGCCCCCACTTCAGTGCTTTGCCCCTCAAATTTGTGAACACACATTGCCAAGGAAACAACAGTAACAACCGAGGAATATGTTGGAATCCAGCGCCTAGTTACTGGTAGCCTCAGTAAGGGAAAGTAATATTTTATCACTATGAAAATACAAGTCAGACAGCTGCTGAGAGCTGGGGAGCTTTGGGGAGAGAGCCGGGGACAGACCCAGGCTTCTGGAGGAAGAAACAATTTATTATTCAAACTTTTTAAAGACCAATTTGTCTTCACTCCTGCTTCTCAACCTGTCTGCAGCAGTGACCCACGGAGGAGCTAACTGTGCTTGTGTGTCAACAGTGAGCTAATTGGTCTCTCTGTCCAAGTTGACTGATGACAGGAAGAGATATTTGTTTTAAATGTACTTTGTGGACAGACAGAGAGGAGGGAGGGAAAGAAGAGAGACAGGTGGGACAAAACAGAACAACCCAGCTTCTCTGGTCAGTGCTGTCACGCTGACACACAAAGAGATCCTTCTGGTGCAATAGTTTTACCGAGAACCCTCTCAGGCTGTCTCTCTAGAACTTTTTCTTTTTCTTATGGTGCTAATAAGAACCCACCCACAGGAACTTTTTACATTCCATGGGTATTATCTAACTCTACAGAGAACCTCTTTATATATTTTTTTATTATTATATGTTTTTGAAAGAAAGAGTTCTTGAAGAATTGTTGAAGTCCTTGAACAAGTTCCTTAGATGAAAAGGGTTCTTAAGAGATCCTTTAGCCTTACAAATAAACCTTGACAAATCCTTTCCAGAACCCACCTACGAGGTTCTACTGAGAGCCCTCTTATATATTGGGTTACAAAGAACCCTTGAGGAACCCTTGATGACAGAGTTTCAAGGATGTCAACAACCCCTGAAGAACTCTTTCTTCTGAAAGGTGTTCATTGGAAGAAAATGATTCTTAATGGAACCCTTAGTCTTACAAAGAAGTCTTTCCTCAACAAAGGAATCTTTGGAAGCAAATGGTTCCATGTAGAACTCATTATTTCTGGAAACCTCATTTCTAGGATTGTAGCATAAAATTGCAAATAATTTAAATACAGCACATATAGTTGTGTATTTCTAACATATGTAGTTAAATTAGAAATTAGTACAAATATTTGTCTGTGTATCATCAAAAAAAAATTGTGAACCTTCTTTTTATGTGTATTTCTATAATTTATATAACGCTGAATATTTGAGTGTGCAATACAAACAATGTTTTCATGGTGAGTCAGTTATATATAACAAAATATATTTTTTAATTCTCCTGTGTGCATTCATTAATATCGAGACTCATCTGACTCATTCAGCCCAGCACAAGTGGCAGAGGCTAAACCAGCACAAACAAACTCAAAAATATATGGACAGGATGTCCTCAGTCTGTTGGCTACAGAAAGTACTTGCATTTAGTCCTCAGTAAACTCAACAAGCTCCATTACTGAACGCTCTGAACTTCCATTTCAACCTCACACTTCCTTCACAAGGGAGCTGGACGTCAATGAACATGTCTGTCAAAGGAAAGAGTCCTTCTCTTTTTTCAATGCCTTTCCCAGTGGATGGTGAAAACATTAGCTAATATCACGTGGACATCTTTCCTGACCTTTTCCTCTGGCCTCATTCAGCTCTGTTCTGCATACCTGATTGGTCTTTGGACTGAATGAAAAGAGCCCATAGGGAGACACATAATCTGCCTTAAGCATATGCGAATGCACAGCACTCATGTCTGCTGCTCTTCATATTCTTGTGACCTTGTTCAGAGACAGGTAGATGGAGACAGAAAGAGAGGCAGGTGAGTCTTGAAAGTGTCATTAGAGATACAGCTGTGGGTAAATCGGCAACACAGACATTTGTTGTTGTTTTTTTGTTATGTCTTTGAAAAAATGCTGGATTGAATGGCAGGCACAAATATGTCACAACTCATGCAACCATGAATGCAGTCATCATGAACAACCATTTGAGAATACACAAATAATGATTACATGCCAATGTCAGCAAAACCACATGTATATTTTTATTAATGTCTGCAAATGAGATCCAGATGTTGTAGTAGCAGGGGGAAGACGATCATTAAGGCATGAGTTTAACATTTCAAGTTCAAAACACAAGTTAAAAAAAGTTGTGAACAGAATCAAATTCAATTTGGCAATTTAGTTCAGGAACTGGGGCATGTCCAGACTTTTTTGACTCGGGTGGCCAAATTAGGGCTCTGACTTAAGTAATGGTGGCATGCATGCACGTACATGCATGCACACGTCAGAATACCTGTGATGTACCATTTTTCATATCAATTTTAATTAAAATATCAAATCAAATTAAATATCAATCAAAATATTCAAAAAGATAAATAGTCCAAGAAAAAGGCACCATACAAATAAATATATCATATAAAACTTTACTTTATTCTTTATGCCCTCAAAAAGAAATGATGCCTTCATTCTACCTCTGTCCTCGGGCTGTGAGACTCATCATCCTCAGAATTCCAACATGAAAAAGTTTGGGTTTTTTTGTGATTTATTATTTAATTCCCCATTTTTATTTATTTATTTATTTATTTTGCTTGTTTTTGTGTGTATCATCATAAATATATTAGGCCAGCACAGCAACAAAAATGTCTCAAGTTGTCCATGTAAAGGCACTTCAACAAATAGTCTGCACTAATATGAAACACAATCCAAGTACCAAAACAACAAGTTAACGTGTGCCACTCATAAATTACACAAACAAACTTGGGATAGTAATGTTACAAAAGCAATGGTAAATTATAACAAAATGAATTCATGTAGAAAACATGGTGTGTGATTAACATGAACAGAACAAAGTGATGAGTGAGGGAGAGTTCTCACCCACTTTGTCAAACTGTTTACTTTTAATATTTTTATATGCCAGATGAAAATTAGCCTGTATGTGTAAATCTGGCACACTGACATGACAGACTCAAGTGCTCATGTTAATTAATTTGCATTGTCCCTTCTTTAATGAAACAAACATAAACAACTATACTGATCAATTAAAAAATAAATGTGTTGTGGGTAATCACTTAATGTCCCACTTGATGTAATTAAAACTGTCTGCACTGACCCCAAATATCATTATTTAGCCGACAAGCTAATGTAGAAATACAAATGGAAAATCAGCCATTACTACTAATACTTTCACTGATACTAAAAAGGCTCTAGTGTGTCAGGACAGAGGCAGCACTGTAAGCCATACTGAATTACATATTGTTGGATCAGAGATTGGTGATCTGCTGTGTGTGTCAGGAAAAAAACATCCTCGAAGTTCCAGAGAAAAGTGATGAATAGCTGGGAGTCCAAGTTCCTCTCGTGTTCAGAGTGATGACTGAGACATGACTCATGAATCTCTGATGGAATTAGTACCTTGGAAATGAACAATTTACATAAAAGTTCATGTAAAGCAACGATAAATGTGTGTTCTGAGTTTGTCACACCACAGAAACATGTGTTTTAACCACCCAGTCAAATTTGAATGATTAAAAAAGTATAAAGTATATAAAATATGGTCTCAAATCACACTGCTATGACCTGAAAACGACCTGAAACATGGATGCTCCCTCTAGCAGTTTTATTGGACACGTCCAGACATGTTTAAGCCACCAGAGCCAGAGGACGGTGACAGAATAGGGGGAGGCGGTGCCGTTCCTGTGTTGATTCGAGGGACTTATAGTGTTGGGGGACCATGGCTCCGACACGTCACCGAGCCATGTTTCAGGTCTGCCCAAAAAATCCTGAACGCAGAAATAAAGAACAATGGTTTAACTCCACAATTCATCACTACATAGTCTTTTCAAATGTTTTCAGCAACTGTTTTCTAACATGTATAATGGTTTTAGAAGAAAAACTCCCCTTTTCCTTTACTCAGACTTCGATTTGCCACACTGTTTGATGGTGAGGGATTACCCACCTGAAAAAACTCTTTCTGGGATGTTCTTGAACAAATCACTGAACATCCACCTGCCCCAGTGAACGTGCAGGCAGCTTTGGAATACTGGTTTACTGAGAATCTCCCATTGAGAATGAACAAGGCTGTTGACTTTACCTGGATAAACCAAGGTTTAAAGGCCAAAATTCTTTGAAAGCACTGTCTTAGCAACAACAAACAAAAACAACCAAAATCTGCTCCAAGAAATATTTTGACGCACTCTGCTGGAAGTGAAAGTCACGAAAAGATGACCAACACACACACTGAGAATGTTCACAGTGACAGAATGCCAGGCTACAGGGAGCCACGGTGGGGAGGTGTCAGTGTGTGTGTGTGTGTGTGTGTGTGTGTGTTTGTCTCTGCGCATGTTCTTCTCACCTGAAGCTTAAGCAACCTGCTCCCGACCAATCTGACTGAGCAGTGACTGACCCAACCGTATCATTCACTGATGTGACACCTGTAGTCAGTACCAACGTAAGCAGACACACACACGCACACACACAGTCAGACGTCCCTCAGAGCTGTGGTCATTGCTGTGTACATGCATGATTCACCATGTTAGTGATATTTTGATATCCTGCTGCTTTCACAAGATTACCAGTTTATCCAAGCCTGGCTGTGGGCAGTGTGTTCATGTGTGAGTGTGGTGTGTGTGTGTGTGTGTGTGTGTGTCGGAGGGTGTGGAGTATGTCCTCAGGCAAATAGCATGGTCTACCACAGATGCAGTCCAATAACAAGTCTGTATGAGTCATGACTCTGAGATGCTGACACTCTGTCTCCTATTAGAAGTCACCACAGCTTTGCTGATACAAGCTGGTGCTTCGCATTTGTGTCTGAACAACCCCAGGACCTGACTGGACCTCATGGGGCTCGGTCTGGGTTCAGACAACTTTCCAATGTTTTGCTCCAGTTACTTTAAAGGTCCAGTGTGAATTTAGGGGGATTTATTGGCACAATATGGCAGAATATGGAATATAATATTCACATATGTTTTCATTAGGGTATAATCACCTGAAAATAAGAACTGTTGTATTTCCGTTACCTTAGAATGAGACCTTTATAACCACAGAGGGAGCAGAGCCCTTTTCCACATAAACTGTCATGCTGAACCACCTTTTTTCTACAGTAACCGAGAACGGAAAAAACAGGAGGTGAAGCAGAGGTGTGGACTCAAGTCACATGACTTGGACTCGAGTCAGACACAAATCACAAATTGAATGACTTTGGACTCAACTTGGACTTTACCACCAGTGACTAATTTTGGGCTATCTTTTTATTGCTGTTTTGTGTGTGGACTCCAGGAAGACTGGCGACCACTTTGTGGAAGCTAATGGGGATCCAAATAAAGAATAAAGATTTCACTTGGACTTGAGACTTTTAACTTGAAAATACTTGATACCTTCCCCCAAGCCCAAAGATTAAAAAAATAGTTATTTGAAAAGAATGAATCCAAGAATCAATTAATTTCCCTCGACACTTAATTCACAAGATCCACTTTCTTTGAACAAATCTCACAGCATCCAATCAAGTTGCAGGAGAGAACCATGAGGAGCTAATGTTACGTTACTGAGCTCCAGCTGGAAAAAATTATAATTCCATTCACGTACAAAAACTAAACATTGAACAGAAAATGAATTGCAGCTTGTAAAACAGGTAGATCAAAAATTATAGATAGAGATGCAACAACTTCCAACTTGGTTCAACATTTGAAGTTTCACAAAGAACCGTAAGTTAAGCCTCCATCATTAAAACAGCATTAAATTTGGAGAAGAGTGAATTATGACTTGTTTAGGACTCAAAATTCAGTGTTTAGGATTGGGGACTTCACTTGGGACTTGCTTGTCTTGACTTGGGATTTAACTTGAGACTTGCCTGTCTTGACTTGGGACTTGACTTTGGATTGTAAACACTTGAAATTTACTTGTGATTTGCAAAATAATGTCTTAGTCCCACCTTTGGGTTGAGGCGAGTTCATTGCAATCAAGCTCACTTCTAATGGCACTTAATTCTGTAATGAGTCCAGCTTTACTTTTGGCTCAGGAAAAGTGCCTTAACATTTGATTTAACTCTAAACTTAAGGTTTACTTGCAAGGTCCTCAAGAGCTTTCAACCATATCCCACAGCCTTCTTCAGTGAATGGAACTTGCTCAGAGGTTTGTTTCCACAATGAGAAACTTTGGTGAGTTCATGCATCCCCTACATAACACAGCAGACATTACAGATTGAGGCAGGCTTGGTCGAGATCATGGGGGTGAAAGACATCAAGTCCATTTCTTGACATCAGGCTATGCCAGGCGTCATTGGCTTGCTTATAAATGCACACTACTGAGCAATCCAATCAGCCAGGTAGTTTCATGGCTGAACTTGTATTGTTGATTTATTTGTCACACAAATGAAGTCTACAGAGACATCAGTGAGAAAGGTAGTGATCTGAGAAATAGTTGGTGCCAGAACAGAAGTCTCTGGTTCATTAAGTTAATCTATCGGCTCTCAGATCTTCCATCAAATTATGAGATCTAACGTGCACAGGCAGGCAGACAGTGTAATACGTGGTCAGTAATATGATTTCAAACATATTAAGAAATACATTTCTACAGCGTGATCCATTCAACAGTCAGGTGTATGCGAGCTATATGTACTGTATATGGTGAGGTTTAATGTCGTATAAAAGTGAAAATTTAAGCACTTGCATGTTTTGCTTCTTGACTTTTGGTGTTTTGCTCTCTAGTTGAAATTATTTGCTGTGAGACCCTCTACTCAGGAGGAGACAGTGTGTTTGGCTCAGCTCTGCTTCTGTCTCTTAAGTCCATTACCCTCTCAATGAGCCTCTGAAGAACTCTACTGTTTCTTTGCAGAGACCCTCTTAAAATCTTATATCACAGCCAATAGACCTGCTGAAAATACTGAACTCCTCAAAAAGTAAAACTTGCCAGAGACATGTTGGTCCAAATCTGTTGCTAGCCTGTTTGCCACCAAATTGTCATTATTTACAAAAGAACAATAGTAAAAAGATTGGAGAACTGACTGTCAGTTCTTCAGTGATCACAGTCACCAACCTAACCCCAACCAAAGGGCACTTTGGGTGACTGATCATCACGCTTTCAAAGTCCGACCAAGTTCAGTCTAACATTAATGCAGCAGTCAGAGTACATGACAGTTACAGCATTCCAGGTGGTTATTTTGTCAAATTAGGTGGTCATGTTCCTGACATTACTTGGCTAAGAGACATTTCAGACTACACAATGGACAAACTAGTCTTGACCGACCTCACAGATGATTGGGCAAGAAGACAGAGAAATAGACTCCTTGGATCAGGAATGTGAACAGCTGTGGTGTCCAAGATGTCACAGAGCATGCTGAAGATGTTGTCAAAGTAGTTGAAAGTCGTTGAGTCACTGAAATTCTGATATGCTACTCTTTCTGTTCGGTACTAGTGAGACATCATGGGTACAGGAGGTCCAGCTGATCTTGCCCGTCCTAACTAATTTGTTGCAAGGTGCAAGGTATGTGTACGAGTATGAGTGTGTCTAGTGGTGACTTTTGTGATGAAACGCCTTGTGACTGCGCTGCAACCAATTCCCCATGGGGACGAATAAAGTATGTATCTTCAGTCTCTCCCCTAACAATTATAACTATAGAGCACTGCAGTCAGCCTCACTGTGTTGTCATTTTGCAACACTCTCGTAATGCTTGAGTTATTTAGCAATTACTAATAGATTGCTGTGTCACACTTTATGTACCTAATATATATTTTTTATTGTTATTTATATGCAATATGTCAATCGAATCAAGCAGATTAGCAATAAAGCATTTTTAGAAGCCTTTTTTATATTTGTCACTCACCTGTGTCATGAAACACATACTTCTATAGTTAAATGTATCAGTCCACACATGGGTCAGACACTCATCAGCCTGGGATCACCTGTGGTTTTTTTTACATTCTGAGTCGTTTTTGCTCTGGTGTGTTAATGACTGATCAAGGCCCCCGTGTCACTATGACCTTTTCTTTGTCACTGTGGGCATTTCCTCTTGCTCGCTATTCCTGTATAATCCTCTTGCACCTTGCTTAAAACTATTTTTGTCCTTTTCTGATATCAGGTAGCCTGGTGAAGACAGTTGGGCTGGCCACTGTCCTTTCAGACAGCTGGTTCAAACCACATTGAGAGGACTGAGTACTTCAGTGGCACTTGCAAGCCTCTTGCATTTCCCTTTCAACCTGGATGCCCACTAACAGCCTGTCTACACTGGAGGTGTCTCAACACATCCTCACTCCCAACTCATCAAATATAGCCGCATGGTCAGCAACTACAATGCTCTACGTATACTTCTGCTGTCGGTTGTGCACATAGGGCTCTGTGGTGAAATGTTCGCAGTTTGGTTAGGTTTGGGCAACAAAACTATTTGGTTAAGTTCAGGAAAGTATCACGGTTTGGGTTCCAAGAAGTGGGTGGGGTGCTTCTAGAAATGATGCTCCAGTATTAACAGTGTCATAGTTTGAAGCATAGGGGCACTGACCTAGCTGCCGTACATGATGCGTTGGGAGTGAGAATGGGGCTGGACGGCACAGACATGCTTCTGATTTAAGCTTTACAACTGTCTGTACACATAATGGGCCACTGTTTAGCCTTGAACATTGTTTATTAGCACTAAACGCAGAGCTGAGGCTGATAAACTTTAATTGTCAGGTCATAAATAGTACTAAACAAATTGAAAATTTGACCTAATGATGGTCGGGGATCAGTTGTCATCAGGATACATCCTCTGGGAAACATAAACGTGTTCACCAAATTTGAGTCAATACATGATAATTTACTAGATAATTGAAAAAAATGCCCTTCTGGTAGCACATTAGATTTCACAATATTTTCACAAACAATTATAATATTATCAGTGGAGATTTTTCTGTCTAGACCAGGGTTATTTTCACAGTGTAGCACTGTTGATACGTGGTGTGGTAGAGTGAGTAGATCTTCTTGTCAAGACTGTCAGCAACGGCATTTTGCTAAGCATCATCTTGCCCGCAGATGACTTAAAACAGAAGTTAAAGACTGAGGCAAATCAATGTTGGGCCTGTGCGACTGATTCAGCTACGACAAGACAAGTTACCGCCAAGGCTTCACCCCCGCCATATTCCACCCCACAGCACAACAAGCAGCCTGCGTCAATAGCTGTCGGCTCGGCTCGTACCATTCCCCAAAGCTTCCTTTGATCTGAGTGGAAAGCAGAATGCTAATCAGGGTGACAAAAGAGAAGGGACTCCCGGCGGGAACGCTGCTAATTTTGATGAAACTTTCATGGTCGTTCCTTGTGTCTGAGTGGAGTTTAACAGCAGCAGCAGCAGATATTGCATGGCTGGCTGGTTATGTTAGGCCAACAAAACCAAACCAACCCTAAACACTGGTTTACTATTCACTTACTCCCCAGCTTGCCCAGATGGCACTTTGTTTGTCTCGGCGATGTCATCCAGACGTAGACGCAATGTGGGGCTTATTACAACACAGCTGTCTAATTAACAACACACACCCATGTACACCAGCACCCCCCTCTGCGACTTTGAACCCTTCGGTACATCTGCTTTTAAAGCCTCGTGTCATGTACAGTAGCTTCTATCCTTTCATGTCTTCTCAGCTGAAGGCTTAGGCTGCTTTGGTGTTGTGTTTTTAATCTCAACATGGAGTTAGATTTTACTAATAATGGAACAAACTGCATCTCCTTATCAAATATTTTCCCTTCCCAGCAGTATTCCTTCTTTCCCTACAAATGATCCTTCCTCTCTTATCAGCCGGCTGTTTTTTCTTTATTCCTTACCCCCTTCCACCCCTTGATTCCTCTCTTCCTCATCAAGCAAAATGTATCCACCTTCTCTCCATCTCTAATCCTCTGTTCCGTACCCTCCCGCTCCCTCTTTTCTGAGCTCAATTTTTCTCCATCCCAAAATTCTCCATTTTTTCTTGTTCACCTTCTTTCCCTTAAGGCTTCATAATACTTTGAATGATGTGCTTGTTGGAAATAAACATTTTATTTGCTGCGGTCTGTCATTTATTTATTTATCTATCTGTAAATGAAGATCAGAGTCTTTGGGTTTTGGACTGGACATTTAATAGAGTTGTACCAACAAAGATTCATTAATCTTATTTAACTCAAATCAGAATTGAACAAAACTAGGTTTAATCCATGTTAAAAAATTTTAGCAGAGTTCGAGTGCACACATAAAAACTAATCTCTGTTTAGTAAATCCAAATTTACTGATGTAAACAATGTAAAAGTTCAGTTTAATCAGTATGGAGTTGCTTGTTTATGATAAATAAAAAGCAAATTTGAGTTAACAAAATGTAAACCTACATTGTTTGCTAGCTAGCTAAAAAAAACAAAAATATAGTGTTTGCCAGATAGCTAAAAAGTAAACTAACCATTATATTGTTTGCTAGCTAGGTAAAAAGTCATTTAGCCATTTAGTTGCAGCCCTATTCTTAAACAGAAAATGATGCCTAGTTTATGCAGCAGTTTTGCAGATGCATGTTTGTTTTTCATTCTTTACACCTCTACTCTGTCACTTTTGTATAGTCTATACAACCAAGTGCAACACCAAGAATTCTTTGAAAGCCTGCCTAAATGTGTGCACCATTCTCCCCATTTGCACAATTCACCTCAAAATATTCTGTTATCTGTCCAGCATCCCACCCTCCCTTCCACCTGCTGTCTCTCCTGCCTTCCCTACTAATCCTCTATCCATCCTTCCCCACTAGTCTTCAGCCATCCAATGCCCCAGTGTGTGTGTGTCTGTATTTACATCCCTGGCGTCCTGCCAGTTCCCGCAGTTGCGTCTTCGCTGGCGAGGGTGCCTGCAGTTAGCCGATCAAACATCCCACAGGTCAAGAGGGAGGGATGATATTGGTGTTACACACCATCATCATGCTGGGCCATCTCCCCCCTGGGCAACCGCAGCTCTCACTCACTGAGTGCGAGAGAGTGTGTGTGTGTCAGTGTGAGTGCATGCCAAATAGAAAATTCATGCTGATTTGATTGCGCTTCTATGCCTTTGATGTTAACCATGATAACAAGCGCCAGTTACAGGAGCTCCCATTTGGACACAACCAGCATGTCTGCTGCATTTACTCTGACGTCAGATTATGACAAGGAGACGGATAATGACATGTCTGTTCCCTGCAGTATTTTCTGATGAGTCTAATGCAGCATTCTAATTGTTCGCTGCGAGCTCTGGGTCCTTTCTCTGCTCAAATCCAAACGCATGTGTGACAGAGTTAAGGGCTGAAAGCGATTTCTAATTGAAGAAGCTGCTGCGTTATGTAAGAGGGACAGTTCAGTAATTGGGTTAACTTCAGTCCTCAACTCGTCTCCAGTGCGTCATGCTTTATCATTGAGCCGGCAGGGCCCAAGTCCAGAGAGCAAACCACTCGGCGAGAACCATTAGACCACATTAAGGAAGATTAAGGCCACCATGTTGACGCTTGGAACTGAGGGGATGCCCGCACACCCTGGTATTCATTTCTGATGACCGATTTTCTGTTTTTGGTTTGGCAAGAGGGATTAGTCAAATGTTTCCCTCCTTCTCTCAATCCTGCCACCTCTTCTCTTTCCACCCCCTCCTCGCTAAAGCCTTGCGGTGATTGGTGCTTTTTATCCTCACAGATGCTGCCCAGAGATAGCTGTCCAGCCAGGGACAAGTTAGCTGGTTGTGAATATGCTCAAAGACATGAAAGTCCTGAGCACTACTAATCTGCTAGCTCTGAATCTCTTCTCTGCTCTCTTTTTGCCCTCTGTCTCTCTGCAGTCTTTTTAGTTTTCTCTCTGCCAGTAAAGTGAAAGGGATGGCATGATGTTTAGTGAATTATTCAGATCCAGGGAGCTAAAGCAGAGGCTGCTGCAGCTCACCAGGCCTGGTCCTTTGACTGGATCCCCCCAGGGATGTGCTGAGACCAGCATGACCCTCCTCTCTGCCATACACTTATGCACAGGCTCTTTCACAGCCTCACACAGGGACATACGAACACACTCACAGCCACATAACATGGAGGGGCAGGGAGCTACAGTACGTTTACACATAAAACTGCAAGTTAAAGTATAGTGCTGATGTCTTATAAAAAATGTATTATGCTCATACTGAATGTACAAGTTGAACGGTTATGTAAATTTCACAGACATTGTGCATTATGTTCAAGCGTGGTTGGCTGAAGATCTTAAAGGGAAAATTCACCACTTTTCATTTCATGTACAGTCAGTGTTGAAGCAATAAATTCCTGTGTGCTTTCAGTCATGCATGCTGTCTCAAGCACATGCACACATGGAAGCGATTACATGATTGATCATTAAACAGTGCACAAATAAGAATGACTCTCCATTTAGTAAATCCAATTTATTGATGCAAACTGACGTAAATAATCTGTTTAATCAGTAAAAAATACATTTGAGTGTTTTTGGGACCTGATATTATAAAAGAGGGAGGAAAACTATTAACTTAGGCTGTAATTCCTTAACAAAAAGGTAACTTACATTGTTTGCTTGCCAGCTAAAAGGTTAACAAAACATTACACTGTTTTGCTAGCTAGCTAAGAAGTCTGTTCTGCAAATTTAACAGACAGATGTTGTAAGTGTGGCTGGATGAAGATCTTATAGGGAAACATGTCCTCAGAAATTAATGCTATGCTTACACAAGAGTGTGGATTAGAGACCAGTATACATTACGTTACGTTACGTTACGTTTACGTTACGTTACGTTACGTTACGTTACGTTACGTTACGTTACGTTACGTTAGTGATGTGACACAACTTAAAACATAAATTGACCTTTGGTTTCACAGAGGGCACGAAGCCTGGTGTCCTTGGTGAAAATCTGTTTGTTTGTCCCATCCATCCACCCAACCTCCTCCATACGTGGACTTTGTCACTCTTTATAGTCCAACAAATTACTTCATCCACTGGAGGTCACAACAAATGTAAATATAGGTCTTAATAAGCTGCTTGCACAGACCGCCTATTCTGCCATTTTTAAGGTGAGGACGGCTTGGATATAGGGCTGAATGGAAACGAGACTGTTTAAACTGGTTTTGAGGGAGTGCTGTTGTACTGAATATCAGCACAGCTGTCATAGGCACAAGACTAAGCTTTTATACAACAGTTCTACAAGCCCCATTTATTAGTCAGTAAGTGACAACAGATTATGATTTGTTTATTTACTCATTTTTTGGCTCTGCTAACACAAATAGTTCTGTAATTGGACTGGACTGTTGCCAAGCAACACAAACATTTTCCTGCACACTAACTTTAGCTTGCTGTGTACTCTGTGTAGGTCTACACGTTACCACACTAGATCTCCCCAGCTTAATTGTCCTGATGGATCAATAAAGCTGGTTCAAGACTGTATTCATCTGGGATTTCTTAAGAGACTAAATGTTCATGTTTAATGTTTTGAGACTCACCCTGGGTACGGACCAAAGAACCGAGCAAGACCACTTGAAAAGGTGGGTCTCGGTCTCACCTCCAAATGAACTCTCTTATGTAAACTTTTCAGGGAACAATCTTATAATTTACCTTTTTCAGATTAAAGTGAGTGACAGTGATCCCACAGTAATAAGCCCTGAATCATTACTGCACAAGACACCTCATTTTCATTACCTGTCAGTCATTGTAACGTTAATCTAACGGTTATTAGAACACCTGCAATGTGGAGTTATACATGTAGTTAAAAGTCCCAGTGCTGTTGTACTCTATATCAGTACTCATGGAATGCCTCTTATCTAATTAAATGACTTAGCGTTTCATGTTCCTCCTCTTGATATTACAGGGTCACAGTGAGACTGGTTAACCAGTTTTTCTTACTTTGAAAAAAAAAAAAAAAAAAAAAAATCACATTCAGCATTTAGCACAATATATTCCCTTTATTTTAGAATTTTATTTAGAATTTTAACAACTATGCCCTTTTTCTCACTGAATGAGGGCAGTGGAGTGTTGGCATGTGAAGAAAACCTGCAATAATAATGTATTAATGAGAGCCAGAGTGGCTGCTGACTGACGCTGTTTACCTTGTGTTTTCTCTAATGTACCGACACACTGCTCTCCCCTCCAACGTACCCGCAGGCATGACTTAGTTCACAGAAACACATGCACCCGCAAACACACACACACACACACACACACACACACCAGGGCAGAGTGTCTGAATCAGTGGGACTGAATGACGGGGACAGATAAACAAGCATTTTTAGAAATCCAGAAGAGGGCCATGAGCAGCGAGAGAGGAGAAGTTGATAGAAAAGATTTACAAAGGCCCTTGAATGAGCTTGAATAGCATCTCTAATGATATTGATGGTAAAAGGAAAGCAGAGTTATCAGCTCAGTGAACGTACAAAAACTCTGCTGGCACAGGCTGGAGTCGGTTAGTAAATCTGCCAGGGTGAGTTTTTCTTTGCATATTTTCATCTCCTTTTACTTTCCCTTCCCCTTCCTCTCAGCTCCTCCCACCCCATCCCCTTTTCTCGCTGTGTTTGTGTGTGTGTGCAGTGAGGCTGCAGGCACTTCTCTTCAACGACATTACAAATGAGCTCCAGTGCTTGGCCCAAAAGCCCCCTTTTAATCTTTTGCCCTAAGAAGGATGACAACATTTATAAGTAGACAGAGTTGGACAGGGAAGAAAAAAAAAACCATCTCCTCTTATTGACGCCGCTGAGTTTCACTCGGCCCCTGCAGCTATGATGCACACACACGAGCCAGAGATGTGTCTCTCCGCGGAGCCACGGCCCCGTAGCTCCGAGGGATGAAGAGTGGATTCCCCTCTCAACCGTCGATTTCTCTCCCTCCTTCTCTTTATTTGTCTTCCAGGCCGGGGACTCTTTCATTTCCGTTTGGCTCCCTCGCTTTATAAAACATGAAGGATGTTTTCTTTAGCCTCAACCGATAATGTGGAGATGGTATCTGCAGCGGACGGGGCGCTACCAGGCGCAAGTTGCTTGAAACAGTCGGGCTGGAGCCAGACTTCCTACCATCAGGAAGGTTGAATCCAAAGTCACAAATCTCCCGTGGCAGCCCCCCATGTGAAGGTTTTCACTGATTTCTTTCTTGCAGGGTATATCATCTGCTGTGGATCTTCCACAGAGGGGAAATCACTTCTTTTAATCAGAATTATAAATCTGCTACAGCCTGTAGTTGCTATCTCCACTCACATCAAGCACCATACCTCTTCAGCAAGGCCCCAAAGACAGGTTAGATTAGAGAGGACGCCTATCGGATACACAGCAACCCCAAAACACACAGTCTATATCCCTCAGCCAGACAAACAATCCCAAACACCCCACAGACTCGGAGGCTGGACTCATCTGACACCCACGGCAACTTCTGGATTTTTTTCTACTGTCATTTTATTAATTTTAACCTTTGTTCACCATTGTCAACCATTGGATATAGAATTTGGAGTGCATTTTTTAGAGGGATTTGCACACTAGTCAATATATGGATAAATAATGTACAATATTATCATTGACAGACTGTGGCCAACACAGCTGTTTTTATTAAATGTGCACATTAGGAGGAGAATTTTCTGAAATGTTTTTCACAGTTTGTAAACTAAAGTTACTTTAGAAATCCTTTCTTTGTTGCAGGATTTCCTATACAGTGTCTTTTGCACTTTAAGGGCAGTGTCTAGGTTGTTTCCATTTAAAGCAGGATAACAATATGACAAGGCAAAAACAGTGTGACAATGTGAAAGGTCTCGTAGCGAAGAACCTACTGAGAATTATCACCTGAATCTTCAGCTCGCCTCAGCTTTATACTGAGTTTCAGCTCATTGTTTAGCCGTCTGGCTGCACATTTACTGTTTTGGTTCCCTCTCACTGCTCTCATAGTGTATTTCTTTTAGTGAAAAAGCTCTAAAAACCCATTGTACACCACCTGCTCGGCAGAAAACTGCAGACACAAACACAGTTAAGAGACCAGCTGGTGGAGCATTTATCAGCTAAAGCGGCAGACATGTTCCTCAGGAGTTGGTGGAGACCAAAAATGGGGCTGAAAGAAAAGAGTGAATATTGAATTTACATTCATCAGGTGTAGACACAACTCCAAATGAATGATAATGAATGATGATAATGATTTCTCTGTGGATCTGTAGCAACAGGTTCACCACATCAATTTAAAAGGTGATGATGCATCAGTGTGTTAACAACTTTTTCTGCAGGTTTAATCAGTGTGTGGGGAAATGATCTAAACTAGAAGATAACACTTTATTTGAAGGGATGTGCATAACATTGTAATTATATTGTCATAATCATATCATGACACCTTTCATGAACATGAAGGAGGCTTATGAATGTTTATGACGGTTGTCATTAAGTGTCATTTGGTCATTTTCAATGCAAAGTTTACGTTATTTGAGATGTTATGTTATAGTAACTTGACATTAACCCAGACAAAATGTCTCTGGTATAAGACAGTGACCAAGACAGCATAACCTGTGAATGTCTTTGCCATGACAACTTAATTTTTATCAAACTTGTGATTATTTTCAGTGATTATTTTCAGTTTAATTACAAATCTTGATTATACGGACACACGTGCTGGAGCACCTGAGGATGTCCTCAGTTGAACTTGAGCAAGTAACTCAGGAAAAGTTATGGATGGCCTGCTCGGCCCCTTTTCCCACCATGATCTGGATAAGCAGCAAGAAAATGGATGGAGGGATCTTATTATGTGACTCAATCATGAGGAATATCAACTACTTAACTTCATTAATCACATAAAATGATATTATTTGAAGATGAGTCATTGCATTAGCATAAAGACTGAAATTAAAGTCCTTGTCAAGGAAAGAGGGACTTTTTCCTCTTAACACATTTTACATGTTGGAACATAGTTGCTGAAACATGTGAAAACAGTGAGAACTATTTAGTGCTTAATTGTGGAGTCAGACCATTAAACTGTTCATGATTACTGTGTTTAGGACCAGAAACATGGCCGGAGCCACGGCCCTCCAACACTGTATAAGACCCAGGAACTGTCTCATGAATGACACTGCCTTGCCCTGCCCTCTCCCTCCCTTATGGTCAGTTATGAATGTACCTTCAGCAACGATCTCAGTCCAAATCAGCCCAGCAGTTCACTTCAGCTCACTTCAGTTCCAACAACCTGACACAGAAGAAAAAAAATACTGTCACCGTCCTCTGGCTCTGGTGGCTCAAACATGTCTGGACATGCTAATTTTTTCATGATTTTGAGACCTAATTTTTTATATTTAGTGAATTTTGTAATCATTCACATTTAGCTGGGTGGTTATAACACATGTTTCTGTGGTGTGACAAACTCAGAGCACACATTTATCATTGTTTTACAGTCCTTTTAAAATAAAGTCTCAGTTGCTCAATTTGTTCTTGTTTCAACAAGCTAAAAGTTTCAAGGTATCCAGAAACGTATGATCTGAGCAATTCAAATATGAAATTGACATGAAAAAATATAAATATTGCAAATTTATTCCATTAATACCACATACACGTCATGCTGTCATGAAGGTCTGGAAACAATTTTAAACTTAAACTTGTTATTTTCATAACAAATTAGGACAAATTGGTGTGAATGTTTCCACAGCAGTAACTCACAGTATTAACAGATAACGGTCCCAGGCTGTCAAAACATTGTATGTTGTCATAGTAAGCAGGTGCTAATAAAGCACACAAACAGTGTCTGTAATAGTGAAACTGTGAAATTAAAATGGACAAAATGGTCAGAACACCAGTCTGTGATGTAGTTCTGGTACAAGATACTTTTTATTCACGTGCAAAAGAATTTTGATATAGAACCCCAAAGTCATGACGCCATACCAAATACATGTTTCACACTTTGTCAGTCCATTGATTATTTGAGAACCTAAACATGAGATTTTTTTGACTACATTAGGTTTCGCATGCAACACATTTCTATGTTTTATTAGCACAATTACCTGCATGTTTAAATGCGTTGTTTTTGTGGTCCTGTACATGAGGAGCCAGGATGTAGTAATCTCCCTGCTTTCAGGTGCACATACCACTTACCCACAGGATTTTGGCAGAGTTGAAAGGTTTGTGTGTTTTCTGCAAAAAGTGGGGTGTGATGATGAAGTGTGAAAGAGCGAGACATGGGGGATACCTGACCCGATGAGCTGGCAACCTGCCATAATACACACGGTCTGCTAGCTGTAGCACTTACAAGAGAGTGTGAGTGGTGATGAATGATGATGGTAACATTGTAGTTTAAACATTTAAAACATTACAACATTTAAAAAAATGTCTGCTTTGATATAACAACACCGTTCATGATATTTTAAAATGTAAGAATATTTGTGATTATTGCTCAGACATGTCACAGTGTTGGGGCGATTACTCTAAAAAGGTATTCAGATACAGTTACTAATTACCTGTTAGAAAATGTAGTCAGTAATGTAATTCAAGTATCACAATATTAAAGTAATGCAACTTTATTACTTTTAGGTACTTTTGTATTACCTCAGTAGAAAATAGAGCAGTTGTTTCAACTGGAACGCTCCCTTAAGTGAACGAACCTCACCAACCACAACCTCAAAATCAGTCATACACACAGTGTAGTCCAAGTTCCATCTGTGGACATGTTGCAACAGTGTGTGTATGTGCAAAATACTGCATAATGTGTTGTATTCAACAGGTTTTGCTAACAATGGTTAACCTGGCTCGCACAAACCCTGACTGTCTGACCAATTTGCCTGATGTTTGCAGGTCTTTAGACCACCATGGAAACGCACACAACAACAGGCTTAAGGAACCTTTTAGTTCTTTAAGCTCTGGGTGCTTTAGGTGGAAATGTGATTGAAGATAACTTTACTTTATTCAGCCAGCGAGTTTCAGTGCAAGGCCTTCATCTGTTTTTTCACATAATGAGTAAAAGCACAGTCATGAAGTTTGAACACCAGAATGTGACTATTAATCATCCAGTGAAGCACAAACATGCAGCCGGTATCTGGGGATGCCTGAATAAAAGAGGATAATAATTAATAAAAATTAAATAAATGTTATAAAATAAACTGATAGATGATGAAACTGATGGGTGACATGAGGCGGGCGCCCGTCACACTCAGAGTGGTCTTTAACTGAGGCTTGATCATAAAATGAAAAGTTTAAAAATGCATCACTGATGCAGCGTGTGAGAGAACACACAAAAAAATTCTCACTTGAGATTATTATTATCATTATTACTCTTATCATTAAAGGGACAGTTCACCCCTAAATCAAAAATCATGTTTTTTTTGTTGTTTTTTTTCCCCCCTGGCCTGTAGTGCTGTTTATCCATCTGGATTTTTTTTGGTGTGAGTTGCAGAGTTTTGGAGATATTGCCAACAGAGATGTCTGTCTTCTCTCCAGCATAAACTAAATATATAAAAATTCAAAACCAGAGTCTCTTTCCAAAAATCATGACCTGGTTACTGAAGATCTTGTTGAGTGCAGTTTCATGTAGGAACTACTTCATTTCCAGTCCACATAAAGTAATTCAGGGAGATTGTAAAGTAGTTCTGATAGATTCTACTGCAGAGGGAAAGCTGTTCCTACATAAAACGCTCTCAATAAGGTCTGTGGATTATCTTAAGTGTCATAATTTTTGGAAAGAGACAGTGGTTTTAAAATTTTCAGATGTATTTTTTTGGTGCTTTGAGTATCACAAGTGCCATTCAATCCCATTATATTGGAGAAAACACATACGTCTTTACTGCTGTTATCTCCAAAGCTGCAGTTCACACCAAAAAAAAAAAAAAAAAAATGGATAAACAGCACTACAGCAGTATTACCACCTTTTTTAAACCAGGAAGTGAGACAGGGGTCCTCAGGGTATAGCTAACCTTTTTTTTATGCCTGATTAAATCATTTTGTAAAAACCTGACAGCTGACGGAAACCTGGGACACAACTTTAAAGGCCCGACATTTTCATAAAAAAATCAATGTGAAAACAAAGCTGATTATGATATCACACTTTATACATATGTTATCAGTAGGTATTGTTAGTTTTAGATTTTAAAGGTTTTGAAGACATTTTAAAGCTTGAAGTTGTTAATTCTTGTCTGGAATGGGGTGTTTTCTAACACAGAGCAAGTTTAGAAATTAAAAATAAAGCAAGCAAACCAAAATATTTCATAAAATACATATATTTCATTATATATAACAAGGGCATTTCTAGAGGGGCAGCATGGGGGGCCACTGGCTGCCCTTGAAATCTGATTGGCCACCCTATTATCATCACATATGATTTAGTTATCTGTCCTGTGAGAGGCGGGACCTCAGTTTGAATCAACTGTTTGATGAGTATTTTTAATATGCATTTTCTTTTGTACGTAGACTTCTTTCATTTTTTTTACAAGGTTAATTTACTTAAATAATATATCATAAAAATAAAAGTATTTTTCATTACTGTGGAGGATGAATTAATAAGTCTCAGCCTGAGGACAGAGGCACAATGAAGGTACAAATTCTTTTTGAGGACTTAAGAACAAAGTGTAGAAGCTTTATATTTTATTATTATGGTCTGTTGTGTTGTGATTGATACGGTTATTTTTTTTAAATTTAAAAAATCCAAATACAGCAATATAGGAAACTGCAAGATACTGCAATATTAGTAATTGAAGTAAATATAAGAAATGGTGCATTAATGTGTGCATGTGGGTGTGCCTGTGTGTGCATGCACATGCACACATTAATGTACCATTTCCCCACCTGGGCCACCCCAGTCAAAGAAGTCTGGAAACACCTCTGACATATAAATCCTTAAGGAATAAATTTGTATGATGGTATTAATCATTTTTAAAGGTTTTTTTTTTTGGTAGGACGTGATTTGTCGCAATTCTCAAGAATGGGTGATGACAATTTGTCTCTATGTAAAGATTACATTTTGTCACTGCCGTGAACCTGGGCGAGCTGTTCTCTCTGCTCTCTGCTCAAGTACCAGGTACCAAATATTGTGCAAGTATTGTGGCTCTTTCCATAAATATCCTGTCATGTCCATAAAACATGTAAAACATGTAAGTAACACACAAGAAGCCAGCCATGTTCTGTATCTGTGAAGGATTTGAGAATGCAGAAGTGAACCAGAACACGTTGTACCACTTTTTACTATAATTGTTTCACTGTACAGAGCATAGGATAATAAGTTCTAATATCACCACTTCTTCTGCCAGATTGACCTTTACAGAATACACTGGGGATAAATAGACAGTCAAATAAAGGCTGAATGCATTTATTCACCTGTTTAGTCAGCTCTAATAGACAATGAGATCACATTAAAACCCAAGACAGCAAGAAAACGAGCAAAAAATAAATGCACGATACGAGCAGACAGCAGCATACAGGGCCATACATTAAAAACTAATCATAGACAATATGAGAGTCCATTGGTTTAAAGTTGTTGAGGGGAAGAAGAAATTAATTAATTTTAAAGAAGTAATTTCAAAGTGCAGTGCAGTCTGTTCCATTTATAAGCAGAATCAGACGCGCACCATGAACTCACAAGATTCTAATGTGGTAAACAACTTTAATTGAGCATCATCTTCTCTCTTTTTCATTCCTCTTGTTTGTCTCCACTACAGCATTAAACATATGCTCTACAAATACATTTGATTCTGTTACAAGCCTACAACAACAGACACATTGTGCTTATTACTGCGCTGCCCGTGCAGGTTTTACTGGGATATATAACATACAAATTAATTTAGCTTCTTGATTTCCTAATGAGCTTAACTGAATTGCGTGTGAGTGTTTTTGCTGAAGCGCTTTGCAACTTAATAACTCCCTTTACAATCATGCCTGTGCAAACAGCTGAAGTTGGTGCCACAGACGTACAATCTCCAAAAACGTAATTTTTCTCCTCTCCTTGAGGCCCAATTAAGAGTTTGCTCACAACCCTTAGAGTCCAGTCGACCAAAATATTTAGATGATTAATTACCTCTAAACTGCAGAAAGAACAACAACAAACCATGGAGCAACCATCTAGAAATAACATAATTGGGGATGGAGCTTCTGAATAGCTTGATGTTGTGCACAATGCACCGTTCTCTATGATGTTCTGCTGTCTCGCTATGAAATATTAATGCACATTGTGTTTTCTCCAGCTGAATGCTTTGTGCTCAAACATTTGCATTAAAGCAGTTATTGCATTTCAGCCGCTTCAAAAGCAAACTGTGATTACTTACTGCTGCTGGGAGGGAAAAGAGAGGAGGGATGTCTCTGCTGGACCACAGGCGGGATCTGTTTTGCATCGCCAGCGTTCGCTCCTGTCTCGCCTTGTCTTTCACTGAAGTGACAGCAGGTTAAATCAGACCCGGGATTTCTCCCTCTCTCTCACACACACACATTTATCTTCACACAGCTTTGTTTATTTCTCTGAGTGTGTGTGTGTAACTCTAGAGAGGCTCTGAAACAGTCAGTCATAACAAGTGAGGATCAAACTTGCCGCCCAGATGAAAGCAGTAATAAAGAATAGAGCTTGGTTAAAGTGCTTTTCGTTTTCATGACATCAGTGACATATGTCAGCAGACGAATGCTTTCACACACACACACACCACACATGTTCACTTGTGTCTTGGGACATTAGATAGACTTGTATTGATTTCCTTGAGAGTTACCCTGGTGCTGGCCCCACGCTACAGGAGTTTAGGGCCAATTTTCCTCAGATTCAGCCCTCCCGGGAATCAGAGGAGAAATCTGACTCAAGGTCTGGCCCAGATTTCTATTTTTATCTTATAATGTGAGGGATCTACTGGTCCAATCTTCACCCCTACTGATTTGCTCTTAGAATCCATCAAGCCACCCTGATAATTTCAAACACGTCTGATATTTACGATTTAAAATCTGGATGATTATGTCAGTACACAAGTGGGAGAGAGGTGTTGCCAAGCAACAGTAAACTCGAGCCTTTTTGGCTAACATTAGCTTGGATGCTACTGTTGACAGATATTAAAACTATTAAAATGTCACCTCCATGTCTCACTGAAAAATTGACATGCAATAGAGATACAGACCCATTTATGTCTGCTTTTATTATTTCTCACTGCGCAGCATCAGTACAGCAAGTTGCTGCACTCCATCCATTGTCATTGTTTACATTTGCTTCCACATGAAATCACATGAAATCATGCTCTCTCTGGTGGTGGCATGGCATTATTTTCATTATTCTTTATTATTCATTATGTAGGAACTACTTTCTTTCTAATATAAAGAAAGAAATACTTCTATTCTAGTAGAAAGAAATAGTTCCTACATGAAACTGCTCACAACAAGGTCTGTGAATTATCTTGAGCAAGCGAGTTCCATTTAGTCCCATTATATTGGAGAGAAGCCGACATCTCTACGGCTGATATCTGCAAAACTCTGCAACTCACGCTAAAAAAAAATCAAGTTGGATAAAAAGCGCTACCATGGCCGGGGAGAAAATATGTATTTTTTGATTTTGGGGTGAACTGTCCTTTCAATCTTATAGCAGCCATATGTCATGTCCGATGACCACGCCCCCCCCTTTGGATGAAAACAAGAACTGTAAAAGCAGCCAGTCAGTATGCGTGTCAGTGGCAAACACTTCATCGCAGTTTAGTCAATGACAGCGTACATGACGTGCGTGCCGATTGTGTCTGTAGATCAAAGTGAATCAGAAACGAGCCTTAGTGAAGGTGGAACTAAAGTTTTTACTGTGAAAAAATGTGTTGCTACCATAAAACAACTGCTTTTAGAATGGAATTTCGTTCAATATAGAAAGTGACATTTGTCTAAAATTCATTAGCTGAACATTCAATAAGGTTGTTGTATGTCAGGTTTGTTCACTTTGATGGAGACACACTGAAAGGACCCCTGTTTCTGTGAGTTTTCCCATGCAAAGATGTAGATTGTTGATCCACAAAGACATAGCGTAATTGCTCACCTGACTGGCCGGAGGATCTCAGCTCCTAACAGCTGAACAGTGAAATATGTTTCTTATTTTTTGCATCTCAACTGTTAAAAACCTTAGAATTCATGTTGACCGCCAGTCAAATTAAAATGGTTGTTTTCACCCTAAAAGGTTTGGAGACATCCGTGAATCACGGTTTCTCTCATTCATTCCAAACCTTTACCCTAACTTTAACTTAAACTTTAAAGACAATGCTGAACCATCAAACAGTGCTTTGAAGTTCAGTCCAAAAGTGTGGACCGGCCAGAATGTCCTCTCTTTCCAAAAACGTCCTTACTCCCACGGTCTAAAACTCAAATTGGTTCTTACAAAGATAGTGCACACTGACACACACACACACACATAAATAAACATATCAATGAGGGAACAGCTGGCCTGTTGGCTCACTCTGCCTCCCAACACTGTAGCATGTTGGGAAATGTTGTCCTGGGTCTGTGTGTGTACTCTGAAATCTGCAGAGCATAAACAGATGTTAAAAATGCTGTTGGCATCTCCTGCTGTTTCCGTATAACCTCACCATCCCCCTCCCTCCTCTCCACATCCCCCCTCCACCTCCTCCCGCATCTATCTCCCTCTATTTTTATCTCTTTCTCTCTATCTCTCCCTCCGTCGCTCTCTCCCTCTCTCTTTATTAACTTTCTTCCTCTCCCTTTCTCTCTCTTTGACACAGTGAAAAAGAGGAACTCATTGCTTATCTCGCCACCAATGCAAGCGTGCCCCCCCCCACCACACACCACACACCCTCTCCCTCAACCCCCCCCCCCTCGGGGCTTGTTATGGTGTGGCGCACGCCAATGACAGATAACGACTGGGCTAATGAATTTCTAAACTAATCTATATTTGTACACAGTTCACAAGGGGCCAAGCAGGCGGAGGAGAGAGGGGGGAGGGAGGGAGAGGGGGGTGGGGAGAGGTGGGAGGGGCAGACAGCCAACATTAATGAAAGCGAGAGGGAAGGCGAGGGGAAAGCTAAGCAGGCCGACTAACAGAGGCTGAGCTAAATGATGGAGGCATCATTTTGGGGTATGGTGATGTGTGCCACCTGCGGGTTCTGAACTGACTCTGAATCAGTGTGTGAAACCTGGCAAACCCTCTGCTGAGGAGCTGCTGACACCGGAAGATGGTTTGTGTGGCTTTGTGCTGTTTGGCATGAAGATGGTCACCTGTTCCAGATGTTGTCCAAAAATGTTGAGAGCATCTCAGAAGATCGAGTCATCTGACTGATCCTCAGAACAAGTGCTGCTTTTTTGAAGAGTTGGGAGACACTGGGAAACAGGACAGTGGCATATACTGATGAGTTGATGCATGAGGTCAACTGCATGTCAAAACCAGTCTGTTCTCACCTCAAATACACAAATATGGCCGCTGGGTCAGTGCCCCTTTGCTTTAAACTATGACCCTGTAGGTACCCCTGTGAGGTCTTTTCTGGAGGTGCCCCTCGAGCATTATGTTTTAATGTACTGTTGAAGTCAGGTGATGTAGAGTAAAGAGCAGGAGAATCTGAATTTGTCGGCAGAGGTGGACGGATGGGTCAAATAAACACAGGACAATCACCAAGAGTCAACATCAACTTCTTTTTAAAAAGCAACATTACATACTAACACAATTATGTTATGTTATGTGACCGTGCTTAAGTAACATACTTTTAAACAAAACCATGATTTTTTAATGACCATGACTCAAATTAATGAGAAACTTTTTCAAAATACTTTCTCACTATTTTTGAGACATTACTCCTTATTTTGAGGAATTAAAGTCATTATTTTGAGAGGGTTTCTCAGTATAATGGTAGAGACCATTCAGATGTTTCATCTTTGGCATGTGTGATTTACGATTCTAGATTGAGATGCACAACAAGAGAACTCAAAACCAATGGCAAAGCTATCATGCGACAAACGTAAACATCTCAACTTTTTGGAATGTAGCAAGTGCATCGTAGATCAGTGTTTCCCAGCCCTGGTCCTCAGGGACCCCTGCCCTGCATGTTTTAGATGTTTCCCTGCTCCAACACACCTGATTCAAATAATCAGCTCGTCATCAAGTCTCTGCAGAAGCCTGATAACAACCTGATCATTTGAATCAGGTGTGTTGGAGCAGGGGTTCCTGATGACCAGGGTTGGGAAACACTGCCGTAGATCATTAGCTTCACAGGACTTGCTTCACCCCTTCTGTTCAAAGACGTCACAGCATCTGGAAAGGTGGGCCAAACTGAAGATAGAGGAGCAGCTAATTATACTCATCCAGGGATACCCGGAGCTGTACAACCAGTCAAGATATTACTACTTTAGCACAAAAGAAGTGTAGTGCACTATGTAGCTGCATGACCATTCACTAACAAGCCTGGCTCTTTAGCTGAATGGATACTGCCGCTGACTGTGTTGCGAGAGGTCCCTGGTCCGAATCCCAATCTTCACATTTCATCCAGGTGAGCGTTGACCACATTTGGATCTTACACTGATGGCAGTGATGGAATCTCTGTAGTTGCAGAAGACCCCTCAGCTAACCTTTACTCCTGGTGTAGGACTCCTCGTTGGGTCGGACATATGAAACACACTAATGCAGTTGCATGGCCATTTGCCAAGTGGCCTGGCGCTTTAGCTGAATGGATACTGCAGCTGGCTGTGTTATGAGTGGTCCCCAGTTCAAATCTGAATCTTCACATTAGGTCCTTTGGCTCTCGGGGGTGCTCAGATGTTACAGAAGGAATAATGGCTGGAGATACTGTATATCAGCTCACAACTCTGGATAACTGTGCGCATGATGGATACACTGTTGTCACGTTACTACAGCAGGCAGGACAGTAGCGCAACCTCCCAAGCACCTTGGATAAAAAGTTGAAAGCTGCATGGCCAGCATTTTCCATGCCCTTTTAGAAGCAACAAGCAAAATCTGAAGAGTCCTTACATATCTGTGAGCAGATGTAACTTGGGTGGCACTGAAAAGATCTGGAGTGACCATTCCTAAAGCAAAGCTTCACCAAGGGTACAAAAATATGAAGATAGGTGACAAAGATAATGTGATCACTGCACCAACTACTGTTATACTTTTGAATTTATCTGTCAAACCATAAAAACTCCCACTGATGTTACTTGTCCCTGTGGGGGCAATGGATGATGGATTCATCACTTTTATACAATTCAAACTGCAAAAGAAGATTCATTCAAGCTCTGGAGTCTAGATTGGTTTTTACATTAGACTGAGTAAAGAGTCAACGCTGAAAAATATTGGTGGTGTTTTAATATTTGCTTTCAACAGAAAAGCATTTCATATTGAATCATACGTTGTATCAGGATCTGACTTCATTTACTTTCTTTCCACTGGAAGGACATTTTTCCATTGTTATACTTTCTACTGAATTCCTTCCAGCACATGAGCACCTCCAAAGTTAGTTTGAAATCCCTACATGCTTCAAGTGCAATTCTCCACTTGGATGCACAACATTAGAGAGCTGATTTATGTTTTGCATTTTCTCATTGGACTTTTAAGTTTAAGTGGGTTTGATGGACAGAACCGCAGGCTCCTACACACGCCATCACTGAAGCGTCTCATGGACTGACTAAGCTAAATCTACAGCTGTTATATTTTAAATTATAATTAGCTCTAGAAGCTCAAACTTAACTTTCAAAGAGAATGAAATAACATCCAAGTTTACCAAGTCTTGGTTTAAGTGGCGTGTCTGAGATCTGTATTAGCCAGTGAGTATTTAGCTGAAGGAGTATAGACATACACAGAGGTCAAAAGACTTGACAAAACAAATTAGTGTGCTTCTCAGTCCACAAGTCAACATTTGAGAGTGCAGAGACATGGATTTGTAAGAGCAGAATTAGATTTGTGTGTGAGTGGGTCCAGAATCTGAAGCATAACAGAAGATTTTAACAGACTATTTCAGTCAGTAATACAGATTCTCTCTGATGAAAGCTGCTTGCACTCACTTTTGGGGGTCTAAATCAACTCAGAGCAGAGGATCACCAGTTCAGTTTGACATGGAAGAGGGGTCATCATTTTAGACCTCCTTCTACTTTGGAATTTTTTAACCACCAGAGGAGACAAAGATCAGGATTTAGTGTCTCTCTAATCTTTAAAATCAAAATGTGTTGAAACAAAATGATTAAAATCACATTTGATTTCTTAGCAATTGTATTTAGCTTTTAAACCATTATGCCAGAGTAATTCTGAGAGTCAGATTAATTTATAAATAGTTACCAGAGCTTCGACCAAATCGTGGTTTTGTAAGTCTCAGGTCTTTGCACTGAAGTCCCATGTCAAGTCAAGACAATCAAGTACCAAGCCCTAAACTTTGAGGTTTAAGTCCTAATGTGAACGCGAGGTTCTAGTCTCAGTGAAGAAATGGACATCCAGATTGTTCACAGCGCTAACTTTAAAAGTCAGCATCTGTGATGGTATGGGGGTGTGTTAGTGTCCATGGCATTATGGGTAACCGTCACATCTGTGAAGGCCCTATTAACACTGAGAGGTACATACAGGTTTTGGAGCGACATATGCTGCCGTCCAGACGGCGTCTTTTTCAGAGACGGCCCTGCTTTTTTCAGCAACTCAATGCCAAGACACATTTTATGTTTCTCAGCAGTGTGCTTGCAGCACCTTTCAATCGGCATTATGCATTATGAAGTGCAAAATACAGTTCCCTCAATTCCCAAGTGCTTAATGGGGTTTTTTAAAAGAAAAGATGTATCACAGTGGTAAATATGACCCTGCCACAATTTATTTGAAAGTTGTTGCAGGCATCAAAAAGTTTTTGACAATCATTGCATCATATTTTACACAAAATCCCACCTTTTTTGGAATTGGATTTGTATGTTCCAATTTTCAAATGTTATTTTTTGTTCATGTTTGTAATGTGTCTGTTCAGAACATGCTGGTTTAAGATGGTAATTGGTGGTAACAGTTTTGTGCTGGTTTATAGTTTTAACTATTAGTGAGGTGGCTGTTATATTTATGACACCAGCTGTATTTTGCTACAGCTTCTCTCAGTTTTTGGCACTGCTTGAGAAATGAATGCTGTAATATATAACAGTAAATGTAATATTATTACCCACATCCTATGAATAATGCCTCACATTACTTCGTTACCCACAACACTGCTCCTAGTGGCATCTAAATTAGTGATGTAATATAATGTTAGTTAGTGAATTAAACTTACGTTTGGGACAAGGGTAAAGCAAGAGCATAGGGACGGTTTCCTCTGTGTTACATGTTCCACGTTAAGTCCAATCTATTTTTCATCCATCACCCCCAGATTTGACAAAGCAGGTGGGGGGAGATGTGGGTGGAGGCCAACATTCCCATAATTATACCCCATCTGTATAATCAGTTTCACTTGGAAATGTGTCATATTACAAAAGCTAAGGCCTGCAACTGCCGTTTTGTTGTCTTTGGAAACAGCAGTGCCTACTCACAAAGACAGCATAAACTATTTCCAAGTCCTGTTGCTCCACTCCCGATAAGTCTTGGGGCTATACTGTACATTCTGCGAGAAATAAATCTCATCAGTGGCAGCTGGTGCAGGCAGGCTTTCCAAGTGCCAATTACCCAATTCAATTATTTCTCTTTTGTAGGCTTCCACAAATAGTTTCTGTTTTGTTTCAGGCAATGTCAAATGAACACGCGCAGTCAAAGTGAATGAGAAAAAGGATTTAGAAGAGATAAACTAACAGAGTGGTCATTAGTGGAAAGTGAGTGAAAATAAGTGAAAGGTTAATTGTAATAAATTTACACAGCATTCAAAGGCATTATGGAAATGGGACTTTTGCATGTGTTCATGTAGAGCTCAGATGGTAATTGAGAGGATGTTTTCCTCACTAAGGGTCCTCCTTCTATCCTGTCAGATTGAACTTGACAAATCAAAGTGCTCTTTTCAAATGTGTTTTTCCACATGTTGTTGTTTATCAGCTGTCTGAAGGAATGCCCTCATTGATACCAATTTGGGCTAAAACACCCAACAGAACAGATTTACTGCTAGTGCCCCTTCTACCCTAAGCTCTGCCCGGCTCCTTTCACCCCGTCGCCATGTCTAGGAATAATGTTTTCATGCCCTGTTTAGGAGAACTGCCCTTGCCCTTGACCAAGGCAGAGTCAGAGTCAGTCCCCAGGCGCTTGAGACTGGCTGCCCACTCCCCCGTTATAGTTAGGATGGGTCAAATGACAAGGACGACTTTCCTCACAGGGATAAATAAACTGGACTTACCAGCCTCCTATGGCCCTGCCATGGCCTCCTCTGGCCCCAGAGTCAGATCTACTGTTGGCCCAATATACAGCAAGGGCAGCATACAGAACACAGGAATGTTTTTACTCATTTTCTTATGCCTCAAAATAAAGAGGTGCCCTTGTTTTTCCTTGATCAAGTTTTGCCCCTGCCCCTGAACATGTCACTAACTAATGTGACTCAAGACAATTTCTTTTGAAGGTCATTCTTGTTGTTCTTACTGCATTCACACCAACTTCTGTTTCATTAAAAAAGTAATTAGTTTGAAGTACTGGAACAAATACAAATGATATTAGTTCTGAATTACCAAATGGTATTTCACAAAAGCACCTGCAGGCTGTTTCCATATGAGCTGTTTGCAAAACTGCTATTTCGATCCACTACTTCCCTTATTGTAGCAACTCCCAGCACATCAAATATAGCAGTTTGGTTAGTGCCCCCATGCTTTAAACTATGACACTGTTGGTACCCCTATAGCATCATTTCTGGTGGTGCTCCTCTAGCATTATGTTTTGATGTGCAGCCACATCGGGTGACGAAGTACAAAGGGTGAGACAGTCTGACTAGGGTTCATGCACTGTGTGAAACCAAAAATCAACAGCAATTTTTCTGTCTTTATTTGTGAAAGTCGATCTAGATGTTCCATATTTATTATGAAGCCCTGCACATGCCGCCATATTTGACAAGTTGAAAATGAGAACTTGTTGATTGACATGTTTCAGCATGCTAAGGCCTGCCACCCACACTGTGGCGGTTCCATGTTCTTTGGATTGAGCCTGACTGAGTCAAGATATAGGCCCAACCACCAGGCGTTCGATAGGTGAGCTTCAGGAGGAGGCCTGGGTGGTTCAGGCATCTGACAAGGATTTTATAAGTTTCCAAGTAGAAGACTTTGAGGCAGACTTAGATCATGCTGTAGGGATCATCTACCCTATTTTTGGGCTAAGGTTGTCTAGGGTGATGTCTACCAAAAATGGCTTATGACAATGTCAACAGTGAAACATTGCAATGGACAATGATATCATTGCTGGGTCTAAATGTAACATAGTTGTGTTCATTAAGAAAGAAAAAAGACAACATGGAGATGTAGTGCAATGAACAGCAACAACAGCTTCTTTTTATTTTCTCTCCAACATGAATGGCATCATCCATTGCAATGGCGTTGTCCATCAGCCCAACCGTAGTCTAGCTATTCAGTTTATCCTACTGCTACTGAGGCTTGGACCTAGGTTGGGTTGGGTTGTAAAAATGAATGAATGATCAATGAATGTTTGCAAAAATGTATTTGTAAAAGCTTCTCCTTGACTTGCTAAAAAACTCTTGCTTTTAAGTCACTAAGGAAATATCTTATGCCTGTAACCTTGTTTTAAAGGATATTTCGGGCTTATTAGAAATGTTGAGTTTTCTTTTCACAGTTTCGTCCAACACCCCCTTCAGTAATAATAACAGTGTACCCACAAGGTTCAAGGCTAAAGTGTCATTATACAGTGTTATTGGTAAACAGCAGTCTGACAGGGCAAGAAACATGAGCAGTCAGGAGGTTGTAAAAAAAAACCAACCCAAAGTTAGGGAAAAATCATTTCAAAGCCAAAGACTGTGTTCAAAATCACATACGAACAAACTGCATACTCAATCAGCTGCCTATTAAATGGACACTTAAGTATGCCATAACCAGCAGACTATTCACACTGAAACTTCCAATAGTAAGAAGCTCCAGTGGCGCAATCGGTTAGCGCACGGTACTTATAGGACAGTACACTGTAGAGCAATGCCGAGGTTGTGAGTTCAAGCCTCACCTGGAGCAGTCTTTTCAGGCAGCAGTAGGGACTTGGTTTGAGAAGTGGAGAGGGTTCAGGTCCAGCATGGACAACAATACACAGGGTGGAGAGGTGCCAGTGCACCTCCTGGACAAAGCCAAGGTGCAGTTGAGCAAAACTCTGAACCCTAACTGCGCAATCACGTCCCCGTCACACTCACATCTCTCATCAGTCATCTGCATATGTATGTGTTTAATAATAACAATGGAGTGAAAATATCCTAAAACGGGGAATAATTAAGTATGTTGTCTTCTTTTCCTTCAATACATCTGAATCACATGGCTGTATCAGTGATGACATTACCTAGTTTGAGCTACCACTGAATGAAAATTGTTCATCACAAATTGAAATCAACATTACTTCTTCCACTCAAATGTAATTTTTCCTTTATTATTTTAAGGTCAACAAATACTATTAAATTTTTTAGTGTTAAATATTTTTCACAGTACATTATATATGCTATGGTGACAAGATTTCTGTCACCATAGCATAATGATTTCTGCTGTTATGCATCATTAAAATACAAAGTCAAGTCAAAGTTTCTTATTGCCTGATATCACAAAGCATGCCTCAAAGGGCTTCAACAGGACAGCAATGAATGCAGAATATGTAAGACAACATACAAAAATGCATGAAATAAACACAAAAATGCATAACATAAACAATATGCGATTTGTGACAGGTAGAATAAAACCACTATTGAGCAGCAGTAAAAAAATCTACATAAATAAGATCACATACTATATATACAAAAAAAAAATATAACTTACAGTGTATATATATAACCAGTGCTCTTATAGACTGAGTATTTGTTGACTTACTAGTTCAATATTCAGGGCAGACTGAATGAGATTGAAAGCTGATGCAAAAAGATGTGTTTGGAGTTTGCTTTTGAATGAGTCGACTGAGGAAGCCTCTCTGAGGAAGATGAATCTAGGGGAGGCTTTGTAAAAGAAGGCTCTACCACTTTATGGTGTTATGTCTATTTTTGGAATGGTCAAGAGACCGACATGCTGAGATTGTAAAGGCCTCACAGGTATATGAGGAGTGAGTAGAGCTGAGAGCTAAGATGTTACAAGTCTGTGGAAAATTTTATAAGTTGTAAGAAAAATCTTGAAATGATACCTATAGGGATCATATAGGGATATTTTGATCATGGTAAGTGTAAATAGTGATATGAAGCAGCCCCCTCTACTGGTTAAAATAAGCACAACACGACTGAGACTTGTGGGCTCTGCTGTCGAGTCTATCTTTGCACGTAAAATATCATTTCAGTTTGAGGTCTGAACGTCAAGAATTGGACATCATTGATTGGGGTATGGCAGACGATGGAAACTGTCATTTCTGTAAATCTGAAATTGAAGATATGTTGCATTTATTTTGGTCCTCATGTGGCACTTTTTGGATAACTATCCAAAGATGGCTTGCATCAAGTTCGATTTCTTTAACCATGTGCCCTCAAACAATAATCATTGGTGAATTAAGAAATGGATGTCCTACTATTTTGAATGCTATTATATTATTAGGTAAAAGATTTATTTTTGAATTGAAGGATAAATTATTGGCTTGTTAACCTGTCTGACTGGTTGTGCTTGTTGCTCTGCTGGTCTTTGTTTTAGTGATGTTGTCTCAGCTGTGAGCAGTAGCTGTGGGCAGTTTCAAAACATGAAAAGAAAGTTCTGAAACCACTTGTGTTGCATAATCTACCTCTCTCCCGTTCATCAGTATGCATAGTTTGGGCCAAACACTCATACAGGCCATACACACCTGAGTCTTCTATCATGAATAATCCCGTTGTGCCTGTGCATGATATAGAACCAAAAGGACCCTTCTGTTTGCAGGGAAGAGCCAGTAAAAACTCCAGCAGACAGACAGACGGCCAGGCAGTTTCAGCTCCACAGCTGGTGAGGAAGGAACTCTCTCCCACAGGGTGACATCAACAGGGCCCCGGTCCGCTCAGCCTCACCTGGCCAGGCCCCCAGCTGGCCGGGGCCACAGAAGGTGCTGCTGCCTGCAGATGTTGTTTACTTGAGGAAAGGACTGAGTCCATCAGGCAGCTCTTTTTGATTTCAGCCAGCAGTGTTTGGCAGATGCTCTGGTCGTGTCTCCGGCTGCGGCTGCAACACACAACAAAAACCGTTTGATATGCGTATCGTGTTCCTCCTGTGGAGAGTTGAAAATATTTGTAGCTTTTGTTAAACAAGTTTGTTGAGCGTTAATGCCCTCAGCTGTAGGCAAGTGTCTGTGTTTACATGCACAGAGGATTATGTTCCTAAGTAACCTGGTTTTGGGTCAACACTCGTAAATTGCTATAATGCAAAACCTGCTCACAACGGCCATATTATTTACTTTAGAATGGCATCATAATTGATCCCTTCACTGCTGGTTTTCACCATCTGTGTAAACTTGCAGTATTATGGAAACATTCAGATGTAAACAACAGTATGACGCCAAGCAGTATGGGACCACCTTTGTTCCCTACAGTTCCTCAGTCAAAGAAGGGGGATATTCTGCCTTAATGATGTTATCAGAAAGAGTTAGCAATAGGAGATCAAAAGATCATGTACAAATTGTAACCAATAAAAGATCCACCACTGGTAGTTGGGATCATGAAAAAGTTGCCATAAAGCAGCAGAGAGTAAAGGTGGTTGGCCTGCTTGCTCCTTTCCATTTAGAATCTCAAAATGATGCATGAGGCTGGGGTATGCATGAAAGGAACTTTCTACATGTACATCCATTCCTCAAGGCCACTGTCAAGGGGACAGGTTGAAAAGACTCCCATAATATAAAGGAGGGAGACACAATAATCATTCACATGTTGGCCAACTGCATTGTCTGCTCAGAAAGTTCCAAAAATTGTCAGGTGGAGCATTCTGACATTGGAAAGGTGTGGGTGACGGTGCTTCAGATGCTGTTTGATGATCTGACAGGCACTTGGTTTGAAGCACATTGACACCCTCAGGCTTCCTGTGCCAGGCATCAGGAAAATGTCAGAAAATAACAACAAAACAACAAACATATTTCAGTTAGATGCAAAAGAAAACAGGGGCATTTATTTAATTATAAGATGGCTTTTTGTCAGTCATGAGTCCTTTTCAGGTTGCATCAGAGACGACACCAAATTGGTTGCGCTTTGTAAGATTATGGACAAACAAGGTGAACTTCAAGTGGAGTGGCGAAGCACGAGATCTGAGTGGTGTAAATTATCCAAGGGAGTTTGGTCTCTCGGCACTGTCCATAAGAAAATAAGTGTTTGATCATGTATACCGAGCCTTTGGGCTGTTTCACAAATATCTTCAGTTTGACTTGAACCAAAATAACAGGAAGGAAACCTCTCCAAACCACAGTCAGGACCAAACAGCCCAACACTGGTCCGACCAAAAAAGGTTATCTTACTCCAGATCAAAGTGAACCATAGTTTGGTTCATTTCTAGTGTGAAAACGTTTTCTTTGGTTGGTTCAGACTTTTGGACTAATTATAGGTAGAGACCAAATCTTAAACTGACATTTGGTCTCACAACTTTATAAAGAGTCCGTTGGAAGACCCACAAAACACTTCAGTTATATAAAAGAGAGAAGAAATGAATTGAATTGACAATAGTAAATAATACATGAAATAATAAACCTGTCAACTGCAAGTATGGAGACACACAGCGCATGTAGGTGATGACAACAGGCAATGATGACAGGACATGGGTATATACGTGCTCACATACAGTACTTGCAAAGTAAAAACTAGCCAAATCAGAGGTGGCCTGGTGGCTTAGTTGGTAGAGCATTTGCCCCATGTCCTGAGGCTGTGAGTCTTCTGCAGTGGCTGTGGGTTCGACTCCCGCCTATGGCCCTTTGCTGCATGTCATTCCCCCTTTCCTGTCATATCTTCAGCTGTCCTGTAAAATAAAGGCATAAGAGCCCCCTGCCAAAAACACTAGACAGATCAAATGTATACAGTGTAACAAAAAACATGAACCTTAGTTTGGACTTCCAGGTGTAAAAAAGGCCCATAATGTCTTAAAGCAACACTATGACGATTGCCTGCATGCTCCTACTAACTCCAAAACTGACTTAAAGGACAAGGCTGAGATTTTTCTTTTCTTTTCATTGAATGAAGGTCCAGAAAGTTAGATACCAGTGTCAACAATAAATTGATCTTACTAATCTTACTGTCTTCACCAGTAAAATGGCCTAAAAGTCCGAAACAAGGTTCACTTTTTTGTTAACTAGTAAACATTTGATCTAGCTAGTTTTTGTTTTACATTGCAATTATGTGAGAACTCTAAAGATCTTTAAATGACATACTGATGTCCTGTCGTCATCACCTGTCATCATCACCTACTGTATGGGAACTGCGTCTCCATAAACTTGCAACTGATTGGTTCACAGACAGTTGTGCATCTAGCCCACAAGTGAGTTGTCGATGCAATTCAATTCCTCTCTGTCTCATGAAAAGTGTCAGAATGTTTGCATTTTTGCAACTGACTCTTTATAAAATTACTCAACCAAATTTGGTCTCTTCCTGTTATTGGTTCAAAAGTCATGTGACATAAGTCATGAACATAATGTAATGTCAGTAACAATCTTAAAATCTTAAAATAAGTCAATGCTAACTTTAGGTTTGACACAGGACAAGAATCCTGGCCATCCTACGTATGTGGACTTTGTCGCTCCTCACTTGAATTCCTCCTTTGCTCATGTCATACAGCCATTTGAGGTTGCCACCTAACAATAAATGTAATTATGGGTTGTAATAAACTGCTTGTCCCATGACATATGTAAGTAATTCAGGTTCAGGTTCAGGTTACTTTATTCATGCCTGTGGGCAGATTTGCTTTGCAGTGAGTTATCACACTCATACATACATACACACAAACCTCAGGACACCTGCAACACAATACAACACACCAAACCAGAAACCATGCTGAAAAGTGCTCAAGGCACCACCAATAAAAAAACAAACAGATAACAACATAATAAAAAGTAATACAATGGTCAATAGAAACTCTAAGTACAATTAAAATAGAATCAGAATAAACCTGTGTTAAAAAGTTTAAATGAGTTTATCCACACGGATAATTAGACAATAAATAGACCCATAAGTGAGTAAATAAATAAATAGGTCCTGCGCAATCAAGTCTATGCAGCTACAGTTTGTTCAGTTCGATAATGGCAGCAGGAACAAAACTGTTTCTGTAACGTTTTGTCTTACATTTGGGGACTGCGTACCTCCGTCCGGAGGGGCGTAGCTGGAACTCACAATGTAAGGGATGGGAGTCATCATTCAAAATGGAAGAAGCTATCCTCTGTAACTGCTTGGAATACAGGGATGCTGGGAGGAACTGAGACTCACCAATCAGTCAAGAGGACCATTTAACTATTTGGTTCAAGGCATTCCTCTCCTTTAAGGACGTGTGACCGAACCATGACACCAAAGAAAAGGATAACACAGATTCAATAAAAGCACGATAAAACATGATCATTATGGTTCGGTCAATATGAAAATGCGAGAGTTTCCTTACACAGTGCAAATGCTGTTGACCCTTTTTGCACACTGCTTGACAGTTGCCTTCAAAATTCAATTTGTCATCAATGACCGTCCCCAGATATTTATAAGAATGCACAACCTCAATAGTTTGCCCTTTAATTACAGTATCATTATGCATGTGGGTTTTCCTCCTAAAATCAATAACAATATCTTTTGTTTTTGAGATGTTGAGTTGGAGGTAAGACTCCTCGCACCAATGCAGAAAATCATCGACCACTGGACCATGGCCGAATTCTTGCAGTAGACTGACAATGACTGAATCGTCCGCATATTTAATGATATATCTATTTTCATGTCTACTTTGGCACATGTTTGTCTACAAAATAAATAATAATGGTGATAGGACACAGCCTTGAGGTGAACCAGTTGATGAGCACTTTCGGTCAGAGAACACACCATTCACTTTAACCCTCTGTGACCTGTTAGTTAAGTCTAAAATCCAGCCCACCAGATTATTGCTCAACTCAAAATGTTCTTGGAGCCTTCTGGTTAAAATGTGTGGTTGGATTGTGTTAAAAGCAGAGGAAAAGTCCAAAAATAAAAGTCTGGCATGTGTCCCTTTACAATCCAAATGTTTAAAAAGCTTGTTTAGCAGAGTGAGTGTTGCATCCTCCACTCCTCTGTGAGACCTATATTCAAATTGCCTAGGGTCCAAAGTATGTTCAGTTTGTCTTAGGATCTCAATTCTGACCAGTTTTTCAAAGATTTTCATAAGAAAATGAAGTCAAAGCGACTGGTCTGAAATCTCCAACAGATTTCGGGCAATCTGATTTAGGGACAGGAAACTACTACTGCATCTTTCCAGATGGTAGGTACATGCTGTGTCAGTAGTGACTTATTATAAATGTGGTGGAAGACAGGACTCAGCTCATTGGCACAGGATTTCACCACACGACCACAGATATTATCAGGGCCATGGCTTTTGTTTGTTTTAATGGAGCAAAAGGCCCTTCTGACATCCTGAAGGCCAATGTTAAAATGTCGATTTTCCTTTAGCTTAACACTTTGCCCCTGAATTTCTTTACTAAAATCAAAAGCCTCAAAACGACAAAAGAAGCTGTCAAAAGCATTTGCCAGATCAAAATCAGAAAATGACCCGAGTACGGCTCTCTGGCTTCTGGAGGTCTGCAATAGTTTTCATACTCACCCAGGCTGATCCAAGTTTATTTGCTACCAATTTTGCCTCTAATTCTAGTTTATAATTCTGCTTTGCCTGTAGAATTTCAATTTTTAGTTCTTTAGTGGCAGAGTGCAGATCAGAGGCAGTTCCTTGCTTAAAAGCAAGTGACTTCCATTGTAGACATGACTTAACTGATTTGGTAACCCAAGGTTTGTTATTGGGATACATTTTGACACGCTTACATGGGATAATCATGTCCCTGCAAAAGGTAATGTATGAGCATGTTACATCAACCAATGAGTCCAAATCCTCACCACAGGACTGTGTAAAAATGTCCCAGTTGGTACAGTTGAAGCATTCTTGCAGGGAGAGAACCGATTGTTCTGACCAGACCTGTATGTCCTTGGTCGTAGTTTTTTCCCTTTTTTGAGAGCTGTCTTATATGTGGGAAGCAGGTGTATGCAGTTATGGTCAGCAGAGCCCAGAGGGGGAAGAGGAAGAGATTTGTATGCATCCTTTACTGAACCATGACAGAGATCCAGTGTCTTATCCCGCCTGGTCGGACAGGAGACATACTGATAAAAAATTTTAAGTGTCTTTTTAAGAGAAACGTGATTAAAATCGCCCAAAACAAAACTTGGTGCATCAGGGGAGATCGTCTGGAGTTTCTGCACCACATCAAAGATGGTGCTGGAGGCAGCGGCAGGGTCTGCTTTCGGATGAATGTACACAATTGTAATAAAAAGTTGGGGGAACTCACGGGGAAGATAAAACGGACGTAGTGATACAGACAAGAGTTCTATGTTTGGTGTGCAAATACACTCTCTGACAGTCACAGCACTGCAGTAACGTCTGTTTACATATAAACATACCCCGCCTCCTTGTGTTTTACCCGTCACCTCTACCTGACGGTCCAAGCGATATGGAGCCCCAAAGCCATCTATGTTGAGGTCGGAGTCCCGGTCGCGCTCAGTGAACCAAGTTTCACTGAAGGCCATGACGCAGCAGTCCCCAAAGTCCTTCTCGTAATGAACGTTTCCCTGAAGTTCGTCCAACTTATTCCTCAGGGACTGGACGTTTCCCATGATGAACGAAGGCACAGGAATCCGTCCAAGCTGCTTTTTCCTCAGGCGTAGTCTGACGCCTCCTCGTTTACCCAGCTTCCTTTTCTTCTTGTCCCACTTTAATCTTCCTGAACCATTGAAGTCTTTTGAAATGAAATCCGGTATCTGTGGTGTAATGCCTGTCACCTGGGCTAAACTTACGGCGTTTAGCTGCAGTAGCATGTCTCTGGTGGCTTACTGCCTCAGTGACTTCACCGGCAAGAAGCCAGTTCAAGAGGAACCACAGCACAACGAGAGAAATAAAATCCATTTTAGATAGGTGGAAACCAAGAGCACTCGACACACGGGGTTAACATACCATAAATGATTTAACAAACGTTAAAATCCACATTACAACCAACACCGCACGCACTCCAAACTTACTCACTGCCAGTCGCTGCATGCGCGTGTGCCCAGGAGTCATGTGACACAAGTTAACATACTTATAACAACCCAAATCATGATGTTTTCCTATACCTATCCAAGTAGTTTTGTTGCCGAAACCTAATCAAACTGCAATCGTTTCACAAAGTTAGCTGCGTTTAACGTCACATGACACGCCTAATGTAACATACTTATTTTAACTCAAACCATGATTTTTATTTCTAAAGCTAAGCAAGTAGTTCTGTTCATAAACCAGCGACCATTCCACAATGTTAACTATGTGTCTAATGACACTTGACTTACATAACTATAAAGAAAACTATTGAAAAAAAAACACATTTTAGTCATATTGTTGCATTTGGGTGACATGTTCCTTAATCACAACAATCTTATAGTTTAGTTGTTTACACTGGTGAGGAATAAACCACACAGTGAAATGAGGGAATAAGTCACCCAGTGCAACACTATGGGTTTTATGTGTGTTTAATAGTTTTTAGATGGCAATCAAAAGGTGACAGAGACATCAGTAAAACAGACCATAAACCTTAACTTGTATCTTCAGAGCACCACACATTACATGTAGGGACTGTAAATGCATTGTGTACTTTGAGTCCTCCACTGACCCCGCTGGTTTAGTGCTGTACAAACACCTGTAATGCCAACTTGTCATTTCTAAGTACGTCTTGAAGTGGATGAGACTCCGCCCGATAACTGTGCAAGATGTGGACGGAGGCTCGATGAGCTATGAAAAGCCTTTATTGGATTTTAAACAGATTCATTAAGTGGACGAGTCTACCTGTTGTGTGAGCTGCACAGTCCTGTGGAGGAGGAAAGAAAAAATGAAATTAAGCCGCCAGGTTTCAGATGGCACATTAGCATAACCGTGGCACTCAGCTAAGTGATCCTGGCGTTAATTTGGTGGGCCCGCTTTGCATAAATGCGAATTACGGGTGGGGCTGTGGTAAAAATGTCAGCAGGGATCGGGAGGGTGAGGGGGGGAGGGGGGTTATGGGTGCTGGGAGGGAACGGGCTGATGTGTTGGGAGAGCGGATCAAGGCTGTTGGGAGAGCGGATCAAGGCAGTCTTCACGCAAGGTTGAGTTAATACCACGGGGTGTCCGAGCAGGCGAGGGATTTTATCTGCTGAACAAGTAGTTAGTGGAAAAGCCTGAGCTCATGTCCACCTCCCTGTCAGTGATGGGGCTGCAGGGCTGGCTGCATTCTCTACAAATCAGCATACAGGACATACACCTTCTGTTTTCTCTTCACTACATCTGTTCCAGCATGATATGGACATGTTTTCCAATGAGACACTAAATGGACATGTTTGTCTCTTTATGTGTGATATACTCGTGGCCAAAAGTATGTGGACATCTAAACATTAAATGGATATTTGATTAATGAACAACTCAATGCAACAACTACTGTTGGTCAGTAAAGTCTGGCATTCCAGTGTATCCCAAAGGAGCTGGATTGGGCTGAGGTCAGGGTTCTTGTGCAGGCCAATCCAATTCCTTTACACCAGTTTGGGGAAATAAATTCTTTATGCAACTGTGCATGGGGGCATTATCATGTTGGAAATGCTGACACAAAGTTGTGTGTTGTCTTTATCCCTGTATGCTTTAGCATCATGGAGTTTCAACTCCATCTTCTCAGTGCTTGGTTAGGTTTAAGGGAAAAAATGTGTGTTACATAAGTTTACATATTGTTGCTGTCCTGTAAAAAACACTTACCTCCAAATCAGATGATTTTGAATTTTTCGATAAAACTGAAGGAGGGAGCGCTCCTTTATGAATTAAGACACTGCTCTTATTTCTTAAACCAAACAAACCATCTACAAAGTGACTGCATCATCTGAAAAATGCATCGCCACAAAGCTGAGATCATGACTGTTTGTCTTAGCTCCTGAAAAGTTGATATTTTGGAGATAAGTGGTTTTTACTCAGAGGTGAGAAGTCAATCAGTCAAGTCAATCACAATTTTTATAAAGCACATTTAAAGTACTTGACAAATCATTTCAGGTATCAGTACTTGAGTATTCGTTTTCTGACAATGTTTTACTTTTTAGTACCTTTAAACATTTATATCTGTACTTTCTACTCCTCATATTTGTTTTATTTTGCGTCATTGTATGCAGCCTTTGCAACATCAAGACTGATTTCAACCTAAATGGATGGAACAATAACACATAAAAAAGACCAAAAATGATGTAGCAATACAAAAAAATATGTAACAAGATGCGACATGATGTAAAAAAATGTCACAAAACAAAAAAGACATAACCAGACCAAAAATATGTAACAAAAAAGACATGATAACAAAATATTATGTAAAAGATGTTGTAAGATGAAAAAGATGTAACAAGACTAAAAATGGCAAAACAGGACGAAAAAGACATGACAAGATTCAAAATGACACAAGAGACCTAACAAGGTGAAACAGACGCAACAACTCAAAAATCATGTGACAAGATGAAAAAGACAGAAAAGACGTAACAAGACGAAAAAGATGTGAGAGACGAAAAAATGATGTAAGAGACTGAAACAGATGAAAAAGAGGTAACAAGACAAGAAATAATGTAAAAGGACAAAAAACAATGTAAAACACATGACAAGTTGAAACAGGCAGAAAGGAAGACTCAACCACTGAGAAAAGGTGAGGTTCAGTTAGCTTTGCACAGGAACAGTTGGTCAAAATGTCCTTCAGAGGACGACATTTTTACTTTTGTACAATATGTACATTTCAGATATAAGTATAAGTACAGATAAGTATCTGTACTTGTACTTGAGTAAAGAACGTGGACTTTTTCCACCTCTGTTTTCACTGGATGGCAACGTAAGTTATGTACCAACATAACTTACTTGCAAGTGTACATACGTGGTTTGTGCACATTAAATAAGTCAAAAAGAAGTCAGTGCTGACTTCTGGTTTCACACGGGACATGAACTCCTGTCCCTTGGCCTTTCCTGTGTTTGTCTGACACATCAGTCCACCCCACCTCCTCCTCCACACACAGACTTTCTTGCTCTTTATGCTACATCACCTGACTTTGACAGCTCATCCAAACGTAATGCTAACATGGTAACTACAGCGACATAGTTTGAAGCGTAGGGGCACCTACCAATCTGCCGTATTTGGCACATTAGGAGAGAGAACTGCTGGTTAGGAAGATATGTTACACTCATACAAATGTGATATTTATAAAAATTAAATGAGAATTATGCACTCCACTTAAGTCCCTCATTCATCTAATAAATTAGCCTGATGTGATCACTTTAATGATGTAAATGTGTTATTAGTAAGAAAAGCTAAGAGCTCTTACCTGTAATTCCACATTTGTATTCATTGAGGAATGACTGTGTATTACAGCGCACACGTGTGTTGCATTCAGGAGCGAACTGCGGGGTTTAAACAGGCCCCTTAACTCAGTTTACACTCAGTTTTTAATGAAGAATTAACTTTTTACCTTCAAGGGCCGATATAAATCTTATGAAATAGAGTTTTCAATAAATAAAAGAATAAATGATATTATATTTATGTATTCTGTGTAAGCCTTGTAGTCTTCAGTCTCTGGAGGTCATGGTTTCCCCACCAGCTCATTTGCTCAATTACAAAATGGAGAATTCTTCCCTTTGTCTGTTTTCAATGTCATGAATCGAGGCTTTTCTCCTTTTTTTTCCTCTCTTTTCATCTGACCAGGTAAACCTGCAGCCTTAACCTCAGCCAGCCTTTCCTCTTATTTGTCTCCTCAGTGTCGGAGAGAAAGCGACACTGGGGACGAGGAGGCGGAGAAAGAGAAAAGAGGAGGAAGGAGTGGAAGAGATGGATTAGAGAGGAGGTGAGTGGGGAGAGGGGAGAGAAAGTGTTAGGTTGGATGAGAGAGGGAGAGAGAGATTAGTTATTTCACTCTAATGGCGAAGGAGAGGGACTTCATTAGCCGGGCCTTGACTGATGTGCTCATCAGACACAGCAGTTGATGCATGATAAAAAAGGAGAGGGAGCGAGGGAGGAATATGGAGGAGGGAACGGAAAGAAAGGCAACGAGAGAGGGAGAGAGACTAAGAAAGATGAAGGGAAAGAGAGATGAGGTGGGTGGGTGGGTGGGACAGAGAGAAGAGGATGGAAGAAAGACAGAGAGCAGAGGGAATGACAGAGAGAGGGAGTGAGAGATAGAGAGGGAGTGACAGTGAAGTTGGGTGGGGGTGGTTGATGGTGCACAGAAGCTCAGACTGAAGCCTCCCATCATGGAGCGTGCTGTCAGTGAAAATGGTTAAGAGCAAAGACACAGAGAACATGAAATACGTATGATCAGAGAACTAGAAGGGCACTCAGAGAGTTCAGACCTTCACCAAGGCTAACAGTCCAGTCTATTTATGTTTTTATTTATTTATTACGGATCCCCATTAGTCCTCACTGCAGTGAAGACTATTCTTCCTGGGGTCTGGATATGTAATGAAAAGTATTAGAATGATGTTAAAGTATGATTGTGTCTAGCTGAAGAATCACCGTCTCAGCTGTGCATTTATGACGTACGCTGGAAACATTCCACATACTTAAACAATATGAAAAGCAGCAAATACTTCATTATCATGTACATATGTACAAATATCAAATACTGAGACTGAAATAACACCATGAACATTGTTCATGCTTGTTATCAACAAGCTTGCTCACAATGTGCTTCATGCATGAATGTTTTCTTATTTTTCTGTTATATTTGTGCAGTAAACTGGATGCACGTGCCAGGAAGTTTGCAATTCGCATATAGGAATGCCCCAAAAATATGGTGTTGTCATTCCCACATATGGTGGATTACAATTTTATAATACATGTTATAGTAAAGATCTCAACATCTAATTTAAATAAACATTTACAGCTCAGACCAGCCATTAACCTGTCATATTACTACTACTGTTATATTTAAATGTTCATAATTACTGCACACATTACATAATTACTATCAAAACATGCATTTACACAGAGAAATGAAGGAACAGCTGGACAAGAAATGTATTAACTTACAAAGAACATAAAACATTATATTAGGCTAAACAGTTTCACCATATTTGGTACTGAGGTCATCCAAAAGTAATGGGAAGTCATGAGTTTACATTACTTTAAAGGGATAGTTCACACAAAAAATGAAAATCCAGTCATAATCTACTTGCCTTCACGCCAGTTGGGGGTCGGGTTTATTTTCTTAGTCCCCAAAACACTGCTGGAGTTTCACAGGAAAACAATGTTGCAGAATCTCCCAAACAATGGAAGTGAATGGTGACCAGTTTTCAAACATAAAAAAACAACTGGTAAAAAAAAAAAAACAAAAAAAAAAAACAAAAAAGAACAGAAAATGCTTCCATCTTGCTCAACTGACATAATCCAAGTCTCCTAAAGTCCCAACATGCTGTTTGCCCACCATCACAACACACACACCCAGTTCAGACAGTGTGGATGTGCACATGAACGTGGCTCCAAGCTAAGGATCTACAGCGAAGATTCAGGCTAAAAACATGGTGTAAATTTTTTTTTTTTTTTTTTTTTTTTTTTTTTGTCAACTTGGCATGTCGGGGCTTTAGGAGACTCGGATGACACCAGACGAGCAGTATGGAGGTTGTTTTTTTATGTTTGAAAACTGGTCACCATTCACCTCCATTGTTTGGGAGATTCTGCAACACTGTTTTCCTGTGAAACTCTAAAATTAAACCTGACCTTCAGTCAGCATGAGGGTGAGCAGATAATGACTGAATTTTCATTTTTGGGTGAACTATCCTTTAAATATTGTGATACTTGGATCAGATACTGAAAGAATTTTTAAACGGGTAAAAAGTAATTGTATCAGAATACATTTTTAAACTAACCCTCCCGACTCTGAATCAAATTAAGTGAAAACTGAAAACTTTTTTTTTTTTTTTAGTACTTCAGAAACTTGAAGGTCCACAGGACAGCAGCAGGGAGCTCTGGATGGCTGGTGATCCGACTGTATATGAGGTGCTGACATCCTCTGATTCAAAAGTTTTCTTGTAACTTTTCCCACTCATGGCAGCAGTTCCGTGGGTTTACAGTTTACGCATCTGCATCTCCAGGTAACTTTGTGCTTTCTCTTGACCTCCAGCTCAGTCTCTATTTTACACAGAAGTTTCCACTCACCCTCTGCAAATGTTTTTTTTCTGCATCTTCTGGTTCATAAAGATTTCCTCTTGTATCCACAGTGAACAGCATGTCATCATCATTGTCACGATCACTCATTTTTGGGGGTCCAAGCAGCGCCACACGCTGCGGACCCCAGTTGTTTCTGTTCTGATTATTCTTTCTTTCTGTCTTTCTTCTTCATCTTCCTCGTATTTTTCTCTGCTAAAAGTGTTCATGCTGCAAAGACTGTGAGATGAAATTTCACCAAAATTGGCAGGCATGTTGCAAATTCCACCCACTACTCAGGCAACAAAAATGTTCGTTTGCTATAACAAACAAGTTCGTATTTTTGCAATTATCTTGAAAACAGGTTGGTGTAGACGAACAATTGTTTCACCATTTTAATCATGTAATTCATCTCCCTCTTTTCTCAATTAGTCTTCTGCTTTAAAAATGTCAACTTTTATGATTTTTTTTCTCAGTTTTATCAAAAACCTATTATCGCAAACTCGTCTTAAACCATTGGCCCAATCGTCCTGAAAATGATTTCACAAACAGACTTTGCTGATCTTTTTCACTCAATGTTTGATGAAATGTCACCAAAATATTTGACAAAACACCCTTAAAACATAGCAGAATGATGTGTGATTATTTTTCACCAATTTATCAACAAGATTTTGACTTTTGAATGCATTTTGAGTTTAAACAGATAAAAATGCCCCACTTGCCGACAGTGTAGACAACCTGTATGACTGTGCGCTGTGTGCCTTATCGATGCTTGTTGCTTACAAGCACCCAAAAACTTACAGTCTGCTTGGACCCCGTTTATTGCTGCTTGCGGCTATATTTATTTATTTTCTTGTATCCCTTGAATAAGCTGCTGTAACTCTGAGCCAAACAGCTGATCTGCTGAGTGCTGCAGAGGGCAGCAGAAGCAGGTGCTCCTATACATTTTAATTTAAGGAAGAAGTATGGTTGGGAAAATGTAGTGCCAAAATAAAAGGTCTGGCAGCAAAGTAAAGCGGTGGAAAAAAAAATCTAAATTTAGCATATGCTTGAGTGGAAATTGATGTTTTTATAGGGTAGGCCTTTATTTATGTGGCTAAAAATGTTTTTCTGCTGACTCTATGTGCAACAGTACAACGCTGAGCCCCGGTGCTGGGACTTCTCTCCCCTTCTACTAACTGGGACCATGCTGACCATCATCTATTAAAAAAAAAAAAAAAAAGAAAAAAAAAAAAGAACTATCCCTTTAAAGTCAGAAAAAAGAAGGCTAGAAGCTTAAAGGAATGGAAATGCCACTGAAGTGCAGCAAAAAGGAAAAAAACAACAACTTTTTTTTTTTATAAACATGGATGAGGGCATTGGAGCATTTTTGGAAAGGTTTCTCCGTAGGGGTGCGGCCTGGTCATGTGCTCCCACCACCCACACCCCTCTCGCCAGGGGGCCACCATGTTCAAGATTCTGTGCATCACATGTTATTTGGATGATTATTGAGTAGATTTTTACCTTTTGAGGAAGACCAGTGTATGTGGACATGGTGCCTTGATGCACACGAGTACGTACATAAACTGAATGAACTCTGGTGAAGTGGATAAGTTTGGGAAGTGCACAATGAGTCTGTGGTGTCCACAGCTGTCTGTGTACGGGTCAGTGTGGAAGTGATCAGGCTTTAACAGTGGACCGGGACACGTCAGATGGTGAGTACTTGCAGATGAAGTGGACTGGATGGTTTTGCCTCTGATATAAGTCGAAGTTGCAGAGCTCACAGATTTTTAAGAATCTGTCTCAGTAACCTAATCATCTTCATGTGTTAACATTTTAGATTATCGAATGAATAAATAGTTGGACACGGTTTTTCTCCTGTGGTTTCATAGAGTAGGCCTAAATTACTTTTTCTTTATGACCTTTCACAGAACAAAACAAGAGTTGGCTTTTGTGTGTATCAGCTTATGTATGGTCTGGGGAACTCTTCAATTTTGATCTTTTCTAAGAGCAAATGGGAGGGATGAAAGTATTGATGAATGCTACTAAAGTTCTTAAATTCTTGACACAAACAATTTAAAATTAAATCTGTATATATGAACGATTCATGCATGAGGCCCATTGTCTTTCGAAAATAACTTGTGTATCCATCCCGTGGTTTGGATCTGCTCTGAAATTTAATGGGTTCTTCTTTGGCCCATGCCACACCCTTTACAAGAATATGAGGAGATTATTTATCATTATACAACAACATTATTAAGCTAGATTTTAACATGCAAGTGCAGTCCTGTCCTCCCACAAAGGGGGAGGACAGGACAGGTTTTCATATGGGAGGACAGAATTGGCCTGAGCAATATTTGAGTAAACTAGTTTGCTTTCATCTTTGGGGTGAACAGAGCTGCTGCTGTTCTCAGAACTGTGGACAGTGCAGAGAGATACAGCTGTTTCTAAAGGCCTCCTACTGCTGTTTTATTAATAAGTTCAATCAATCAAACATATTTTATTTATTTTTATTTTTAAACAGTTTTGGTGTGTTTATCACTGCCCAGTCGCTTCAGCTCAGTGCTCCCCAGCACTATATGGACACACACTCTTATGTTGTTGCTATTTAGCCTTTCTGTGGCTACTTTTATGACTTATGACTCTTATGGTTAATCTCTTTAATCTTTATAAACTGATATATGAATATATCTGAAGGCAAAGGAAAAGATGTGGTCTGGTTTCCATTTGTTGTAGTATTAAACAATCACATTTGAGCAGGCTTTGCGGTAAGCAGTCCATGTGGAGAGCAAAAGAGGCAGAGCACAAATGCAATCTCTGAACCCTTTGCCTATCGCAGCAATTCAGCTTTTTATTATCTTTTTTAATTTATCTGCTTTCATATGTACATATCTGTTTATAGAGGTAAGCCTCAAACTCCATCCTTGCATCTTGAGTTGCTGCTCAGAACAATACAAACAATGATCAGTGCACAGGGAAAGAGGAAGAGAGAGTCTTGGCCCAGGTATCTGGCGGCTACACCAGGAGCCCCAAAACACTGACCTTTGCCCCCAGGGTTTAAATCATCGTCAGATGATAGCACATGTGTTCAGAGATTGGGACATGATTAACCTAGCTTAGCAAAAAAAACAGGAAGCAAGGGAAAACAACTTGCCTGGCTCTGTTCAGTATTCAAAAATATACCTACTAATACCTTGAAAGCTGTTTCATGTACACAATTTATCTGTTAACAGTATAAATACAACAATAAGCTAGGCTAACAGCTACAACTCCAGCTCCACGATAATCAATCTTTTCATCTAACTTTAAGGAACAACTGTATTCCCCAAAGTGTTACAAAACTATTGTTTAAACCAGAATTAATGGACATTCAAGATTTGCTTTAAAAACATCCTTCCATATCACATTTTCAGTCAGACAATCCAAATTTGGATTACTTCTAATATTTATACACTGAAACTCATGTCAATCAAGCAAACTCCCAAACATAGTTTTATACTCCACTCAAAAAACTAAAAGTAGGTGGCCTGGTAGCTCAGTTGATAGAGCATTTGTCCCATGTTCTGAGGCTGTGAGTCCTCTGCTCTGCAGCAGCTATGGATTTGACTGACATAATCCACGTCAAATGGATTATGTCGGCTGCAGTCACAGCATATTCACCCTGCTGCCATCTGGCAAGAGATACAGAAGTATCCGCTGCCACCAGACTACAGAGGAGCTTCCTCCCTCAGGCTGTGAGAGTGATTCATTCATTCTCCAAACTCCACCACAGATAAAGGACATGGAACTTTATCTTGACACTGCACATGTTTTCAGGTTGGATATATGTATAAGTGTGTAAATATGAATCATTGTGTATATTGTATGTGTGTTTAGCATGAGATGCTAGATTTCATGTGCAACCCTGAGTTGTTAAATGACTAATAAATGAGCTTTGATACTTTGAAAATGTTTTTAGTTCCTGTCTTCATAGAATACATGTTTGTGGTCAGTTTGAGTTCATGTCAGTTACAACGGACTCCAGTGGACCTGTTTTCATGTCAGCAGAAACTTCTCAAACCACTCCTGCAGCATAATTCAGTCCTCTGCTGCCCTGAAGTCTCAGTGCGGTCCACATTCATATTTTCACCAAAAAAAAAAAAAAACATGGCAGAGTACACAGCTTCTATTTGGAGCTACAGGAAGGACACAAACACCCACATAACCTCGGAGAGTTCACCACAACATGCAGACCCCTGGTAATTGCCTGGCCAGCCTCAGGATTAGATGGACCAGGTTACAGTTTGGAAACAGTACAGTGAGAAAACTGAGTTCTGGATCAACACATACCAGAACACCCCGAGAAAAGAAAAACAAGCTCCTGACCCAGGACAAACACGCTGCAGGTGGTGTTAAGGCCAGAGCTTTGCATGCTACCAATAACTTCACACCGGAGGAAGTTCAACTACAGGAAAGCTACAGCAGAAATCTAGGTTGGTTAATAAAAAGCCACTCAGAAAAAGTAGTTTAAACCAATTGACAGTCCACCTGTGATACTAAATTATAGCAAAATATGATACAAAAAAGTCACATACCAGCAAAAATGTCACTAAATTGACTTTATTGCATTAAGTGTTCACTTGTTCACATAAAACAAATAAATAAAATACCCCATTATTCATGAGAAAGTGCAGGAATGTCAACTTTTGTTTTGCAATGGTAAAATGAAAAAAAAAAAAATCATTATGTTCCAAAATTATGTGTAGTTTCAGTACTGGACTACACACAAATGGCCAAAAGGAAGTAATTTAAGTTCTTGAATCACAATGCAAATATAAATGTAGTTGAAGTACCAGCAAGCTACTCCTAAAATGTAATTAAAGTACAAGTTTTATTACATGTAGTTCACTACTCCCCAACACTGGTGAAGACTGTCAGTGAAAACAACTCACTTGTTCTCATGGATGATGTCATTGCAGGATCAATCTCCTCACATTCAAACAAATCAGTCAACAAACTCATTCAACAAGACTTCATCATCTTGCAATTCTTACAGTAACTGGACAACCTGACCTCAATCCACTGAGCATGTGTTTGACTTTTAAAGAGAGTTCACTTAGAAATGAACATTCAGTCATCATCTACTCACCCTCATGCCGATTGAAGGTTGGGTTTAGTCTTATAGTCCACAAAACACTACTGGAGTCTTACAGGAAATCAGCATTGCAGAATCTCCCAAACAAAGTAAGTGAGCTGAGAAAAAATAAAAAAAAAACAAACAAAACATGAAATGCCACCATACCCTTAACTTGAAGTCACGTGCATGTGCACACCATCTGAACTAGACTTATGTGTGGTGTGACCGTGTGTGTGCGCAAGTGAACGGCTTGTCAGGGCTTTAGGAAACTTGGATTACACCAAACGAGCAATAGGGAGGCATCTTATGTTTTGTTTTGACAGAAAGAAAAATATAGAATATTACCACTATATCACCTTATCCTTTCAGCCATGGATGTTGATCAGTCAGTGTTGATGGTAAATGTAGTCAATTGAAGCAATAAATCCCTTAGTGCTGTAATAATGACCAAGAAAGTAGAGTTCAATGCATACGTACCAGGATGTGTGTCCATGTTGCTGCGTATCACCACCCTAACTTATAGAATATCTACACTCTATAGCTATTACTTTGTTGGCCAGAACATAGTGTTAGGTGGCTACCCAGAGAAAGAGACTAGAAATCTGAGCTGGAACAGTTTGCAGTTCTTCCTTAACACCAACGACATCACTGTGACATCAATGTGATATCACTGGTACAGGAAGAACAACAGATTTTGCAGCAGGAGAACTCAGCTTTCTCTCTCAATATAGCAGCACTGAGGAATTTGTCTTCAATTGACATTTACCAGCAACACTGACTGGACATCCACACAAACAGTAATGAATTTTCCCTTTAACTTGTCCTGTTCCCTCAAACCAGTAGGCTGTGTTTAAAAGGGACAAAATCCTGAAATCAAATATGAACTTCATCTTCATAGTTGAGACTGCAGTAAAGCTAAATTTGCCCAAGCATATTTCAGCGAGAACCACATCTGCAAATGAAAACCTCACTTACAGTAGGAAAACCTTTCAGCATAAGGTAGAAAATTAAACTTATCTTCAGGTTACAAGCATTAGTTAATCTTCAGAATAGCTGGCTTATCATACTTACACTAAATGTACACCTAACCATAAATTCTGCTTGTAAAGATTGATGTCAACCTTTAAAAAGGTGCATTAAGAAACTCTGTTCTGCCATTAAAATGTGGCCTGAGCAGTGTTTACTTCAAACCACGTCCTGATGTGCTTTTTGTGGCCAAATGATGCATGATAACATTTAAAGAAATGACATATTTACATCTCCTTCCAAACACTGTACTGAGCACATCCTCTGAGCGTTTCTCACACAAAGCTCTGAGCTGAATGCAACAGGGCCTGTGCTGCTTGTCAGCCTACTGGAGCATATCACTTTGAGAAGTTTACTCCTGCAGCCACTTAGCCAGCTCTGTAGATAAGGCCCCAGCGTTATCGCACGCTCAAACCTCTGCTTCAAATTAAGCTAGTGGCCGTAAACAATATGCAAATCAGATCTGACCTGGTGCCAGCCAGCCACTCTGGCTCTCTGAGCATATTCATGAAGTCTCCTTCAAGGCGACGTGCATTACAATTATGAGTTCAAATCACTCTGCGCTGCTCCCCTGCCCCACCCAGTCCTGCCACTATTCATTTCCATGGACAGCCACAGTCCTGCTGTGATTCATGTTTATATCCCTTTTAGATATTGCAACTGCTCAGCTGGATGACAGAGGGGGGTTGGGGGGTATAAGAGGAGCTCTTAAATGAGAGCTGATTTATGTTCAGAGTAAATGGTTGTGTTAAAGTTACGTGGCCATACTTGTTGCCAGAAACTAAAAGTTTTATATAGTGTTTGGGAAATGACTCACAGTGAAATGTGTGTCCACCACTCTTTATTGTTTTCCCACTACAGACAGACAAATACTTAATTAATGTTCTGCTTTCCATACAAACTGACACCGTTTTAATACAATTAATTTTCTGAATTACTGTATCCTGTAACTTTGACTTTTATAAACATTCAGAATACTAAATTTAGGTGAACAGAGAACATGAGAATATTTACAGCATTTCTGAAGTTTTTATGATTCACTGAAGAAAACTTCTCCTGAGTTCTGATGCAGATATAGAAATGTGAAAAAGCTTCTACAATATGATGTAAGCTTTTCAAATATAGCAGGTTTTCATGTTAACTTAAGAAAAACAAACTGTATACTATAAATTTAACATTTTTAATTTATGCTGCAAATATTTGAACAATGAGTGGGCAAACACGATTACAAACATGACCAAAGGCTGAAGTTTTTGTGTACTGATGACAATATACTACTATACTGGTAGTGCCTTGGTTTTAATTCTTGGGGATTTTCCAGACCAAGTATGGAAAACTAAAATAAACAACGTGTTGAAGGAAGAAACCAGTGTAGGAGATGTGATGCTATGATCTCTGGGGTCAGTGTCTGACATTTTATATGTCCAACCATCCACCCTGACCTTCTCCAGGAGAGGTTTTTGTGATCTTAAATGCATCATGGTATTTCAGCCCGTTCTCATTCCCAAGCCATCATCGTGGGCACTACGGTTAAAAATTAAACATGATAAAAATTAACATTCTCTTTAATAGCAGATGGGATGCGTCTGGGAAACAGGGTAAGGTAGGGGGAGACTGTGCATTTATGCATGAGGCACAGCAGCACAGCAGCAAAACTTTGCTTTGATTATTTAATTCTTTTTCCTCTAGTGAGTTTCTTCACTCATGTCAAGATTGTAAATACACTTTTTTGTTGTACCTCTGAAATGTCCCCAAGATATTAGCAGCAGTGACATTACTGCACATACAGAAACAAATTTAAGTAAATTATAAAATAAATCATTAGCATGCAATAAAGATTATATTGTTTTGTTTATGTTTTTTTTAATATGTTCTAAATAAAATCAAAGCAAAAAAAGAAATCACCCGAAAAGCTGGTACTGCTTGAATTCATATAACCTACAGAGACCAGTAGAGGTGCAGGGGCTGGTTTCTACATTGGAGAAAATGGTACCTTTGGTGGGTGGTGGGTGGAAGATTTATGAGCACATGCAGATTCAGATTAACTCAGAGCCAATCTGCACATCACAACCGCATGTGGAGGAGGTGCAGTGGAGTGATGAGTCAAACAAACACAGGACTTTCACCCAGGAGACTGGGGTTAATATCCTGTGTGAAACCAAAACATTATTAGGTAGCCTACATTAAGTTACATAATATTAATTACATCACATGAGCTGCTTAATGTGAATTTTGTGACTAGTTTCACTGAGGCAAGGCTGCGTAGGATTGTTTCCGACTCTTGTAAGTCTAAAAATGAAAAATGATTGAAAAAAGAAAATTTCCAACATACAAAGAATAGAAAGAATAGTTCCAACATACAAACCGATTACATCAACTTTATACTAAAATGAATACCACTGTCACAAGGCATAGAGTTATTCATCTTTAAGCATCTGTAGTAGACAGTAACAAAATGCCTTTACAACATGTGGCCTGTGTTTGTTTGACTCATCCATCCACCCCACCTCCTCTATATGCCGACGTCACCTGACTGGATGGGTTTGTGCCATACTTGCATACCTGCATACTTGCTTTCTAGTAGACTCCCATTTTACATTGTCCTCTCCCTATTTCCTCCTGGGTTCACATTTCTCCTTTATTTCTCCCACTTTATGACCTTTTTTACCTTTTCTTTCTCACAGCCTGTTTCTGGCACTGTGTATGACCCCAAAAGGTGACTGACAATGATACTGCAACACCAAACCAGACTTCCAGGAGAGAGGAATTCCACTTACTTGATGAAAGTTCATGTGTATTATTTACTCAAAATTAAAAGTAAATTAAAAGTATTTAAGATAAGAATGCTGATGTGATGTACTTATGTTATTATTTTCTGTAAAAGTCACTAAAATGCAGGAAACATTCTCTGAAACTTTTTGGTTTCAAATTCCTCCATATTTTTGAGGTCTCAAGGTGGGAAGTATGGTTTGTGCATCTCATACGAACACTAAAGGAAACCTTGTGTGCATGAGATGCTGAGGGACGTGACAGAATGGCAGAACGAGATGCTGGATGCATTCAATTCCCCCAGTTTTGATTTCTTAACCAACATTTTCCTGGAATAATCTCCCAGAAGGAGTAAAGTTTGTCATATTCTGGTGTTTCAAGAACTGTCTCCCTGGCTATCACATTATCCAGCTGCACATACATTTGAACAAAAACACACACGCTGATGCACACACATTTACTCCCTCAACATTATAGTATTTCTGTCCTCAGGCTCGACGTAAAGTGAGCCACCACCTCTCACTGACAACAAGAAGAGGGGCGACTGTGACTGTGAAATACTATTGGCTTTGTGTATGTCGTCTGTGGTGGGTGTCCACATTACATTATGTCCAAATGGAGGAGAGTGTAGTTTGTGTGTGTGTGCGTGAAACCGTGATTTGTGATCTTCCACACAACATTGTGAAAAGCAGCATGTGGGGAATTGGTTGAGAGCTGCTTACAAGTGGCTGTGTTAGCTGAGAGATGGCTGGAGGATGGAGGATGGTGGGGCGACAGTTGGCGCTGCTGGTGCGTGTGTGTTTTGTGTGTGTGTGTGTGTGTTTGTGCTTGTGCAATAATAGTTGAGGGCTGTTTGGGTTGAGTGTTGTAATTAGAGAAACAGCCTCCAGAGTGTGTTCACTAACAACGTCTGCTGTGTGGACCGTAATATGGAACGGACAGAGGGAGATAATCAGATTGAGGTGATTTGCTTGGGTAAAGAAAGCAGTGTGCAGTCTAACACGGGCTATACATTAAAGGGTTAGACTGTTGAGGCAGATATTGATCTTTGATTAGCCCGTTGAACCCACTAGGTCCTCTTTACAGTTTCCCTCAGGTCCCTGAAAGAAAAAAAAAAACAACAAAAAAGGGTTTTCCACAGTAACCCTATCACATATATTGTATCTGGCGGATGGGGGTCCCCTTGTATTAGCCTAAGGCTCCCTGACCTCTCTTGAAACATTTATTTATTAATTATTTATTTTTCTTTCATTATTGTATTTTATATGTGTGCAAATAAAAACAACATATTGTACTATATTGCACTTCTTCAGCTATTTCAGACTCTAACTGTTTTTCAGACTTTTGGTGTCTAGTAGGCATTTAAACACATTATATTTCATTGTCTAATTGGTACCTTAAGCCAGGTCGTGGTCGTGGCTCCAAAACGGTGGTCCTATGTCGCACTGTGAGAGAGGTTCAAAGATCTTGCAGCCAAAGATAACCTTGGACCATGGTTCGAATTACAGGGGAGCTAAGGGGAGCTGGGCTCACCTGAAAAGGACATGAGCTCCCCTGAAAGCCTCATTTGGGACATTTGAGGGGAGCTCTAATATATGATGGTCCTGAAATAAATAATAACAGTGAAAATATGGCAAAGTTTTCTGTTTATTCGCACATTTTATGTATTGTCACTAATTAACACAATGCTGTGTGCGCTGTTGTGTGCGCCACCATGACCACTGCGCTGTCCGTGGTTCTGACATGGAGCAGAGCTAACTGATAGATAGACTTAACATGTTACTTTGGTTCCTGTTTGCTTTTCGTTGTTGCAAATTGAACTTTTGGTCTGCATTCCACTTTCTCCCGATTCTAACAATCCACAGACAGAAGAGAAACGACAGTGAGCCGAAAGGACAGTCAGTAAGGAGAGAGTGTGTGAGAGAGAGATGCACGCAGCAGAACAGCCGTTTCTCTGTCTGTGACATTTCATAAAGTTGTCCCATGTAAAAACAAATGTGAGTTCATTTTGATTTAAGATCTCTCCACATTAGTTTACATTCACAAAGATCAGATTATGACGTTAATATTGAGGCCAAAATGCACTAAAGGTGTCTAATTCTTGCTTAAAATAGGGCACCCCTATAGCTCAGTTGGTAAGCGCACGCGCACCCATGTGTTGTAGCTGTTAGTCCTCTCCTGGTTTGACTCCCGCCTGCGGCCCATTTGCTCTGCATGTCACTCCCCCTCTCTCTGCCCCCCTTCCTATCATATCTCCAGGTGTCACTATTGTAATTAAGGCAAAAGTTCAAAAAAATAATCTTTAAAAAAAAAACTTGGCTTAAAACCACGACAGCGACATTAAAATTTAACCACAAAAGACGTGTGATAATATCGCGAGATATACGAAGTCTCGCGATACATCAACGCCATGTTCACTAAAAACATGGTCTAAATGGCGTCTTTTGTGGTTAAATTTTAATGTCGCAGCTCGCGGACACTTGGATTACACCACACGAGCAGGATGGAGACATTTTGTGTTTGTTTTGTGTTTTTTTTTTTTTACATTTTATCCGTGGTCTCCATTCACTGCCATTGTACTGGATTTGGCTGCAACCCTGTTTTCTGCTGAAACTCCAGGATTGTTTTCTGAACTGAAGATCTTCACCCATCCTCACATCGGCATAGGAGTGAGTACATATTGAGTGAATTATCATTCTGGGGTGGAATATTGCATTAAGTTTGTCCAGCTGACTTGTATTAGTACAATGATGGATCCAATCATGGGAAATAGGGATTCTCTGTTAGACATCAACAGTTTGCAATATTTATAACATTCTAGAATTTTGTAATGAAGTAGTTCCTAATCTTGTCTTGTCCTGTGTATGCCCTCCTTTTGCTCATCTGCTTCTATATTCTGTTGATGCCAAAATTAACCTTCTTACAGTATCTATTATTGCATCAAATTCTGCTATGTTTGCTTTCTTTTGCAAAGAATTCCTCTCTGTGTGATGGTTCAGTGTTTGTGCATAATGGTTCCAGAAGATCCCCATTTTATTTGATTTGGAGAATGATGTCAAACCTGACATTTACTGTTGATGTTTTTGATTGTTTAAAGATTTTGCTCCAGCAGCACGAGTCCAAAAATATCTGCTTTCAACGACCCACATCTGTCAAATCTAACACAGTAAGACACATACACACACAGAGACACACAGAAGACACCCTTTCATCCCCTGCAGCCATTCGTAACAGGGTCAAGGGTACAAACTTTGATGGAGCTATTGTTTGCCTGTTGTCTTCCAGTAGAGCAGAAAAGCCAAAGCAGTGGCTGCATTAAGGTCTTCTGCCGAAGCTGTCTTTCCCTCCAAGGACATGACCAGACCTTGTGCCTGCAGGCCTCAACTCAGAGTTCATATAGATTATTCATGAAAGGAGAAAAAAAAAAAAAAAACTAGAGGAGGTGAGGACAGTGGAGAAATGGCAACCCCAGATGTCATAAACCCATGCACAGAACTATTTTTGTGACAGCTCTGACTCACTGCTGATTTTAATTTCTTTAGATACTCCTCTCAGGGTAATGGCCTTATCTAGACTTCAGAGTACAAAAGTAATCTCCAGAATTAATTTTCCTGATCAAATGTTTTGGTGCATCGGAATATGTCCTTTGCGAGTTGTGACAAAAAATAGTCCCAGTACAACCTGCACCATAAAATCACTAAGGCAGCATCTAAAAGCAGAGAGAGATGGTTGGGAAATCTGGGTAGTTGATCTATCTTTGGTTAAGAACAACATATCTTCAGAGCTTCTGGCCAGCTTGTCTGCACAGCTTGTGCAGTGGACTTTCGTATCCCCCAAAAAGCCCTTAAATTTTGGTGACCACCGAACTTTTCCTCTAGACCCAATTTAAACTAGTACACATAAAATACTGAAATTATACATTACCTTAGAAATAGGTCACTGTAACCTATCTTTTCCATACAACAAGGACAACAAAATAAATGTAAGAGAAATATTTTGGAAACATTATTATTTTGTAAAATGTAATTGTTATTGGTGCTCAAGCATTGGCATATGGTCACTAAGCATATGGTCAATAGGAAATAATAATGGCAAATGTCATGGATACGTAGCTCTCTGTAGACTTGGATGTCCATCCATTGGTGGCGAAAGCAACTGCCAGGGTGGTGGATAATTCCTGTTATTGCTCAATCATGCCAAAGCATGTAATAGATCTTCCTGTCCACTGAGACATTGAGTGCCATTTTTTCCTGTCAGCAATAATGGGCTACAAATGCAATGTCCAGTTAGACTTTCAGAATAAAGCTTGCGGACAAATATTTATGAGACAGTAGCAGTTTGGTTAGGTTAAGGCACCAAAACTACTTTATTTAAAATTAGGAAAAATAATGGTTTGGGTTGAAATAATTCCTTAAAACAATCAAGGTTGACTATTTGTCTTACACAGGAAGTAAACCCTGGTCTTCTGTGTGAAAGTCCTGTGTTTGACCAATCCATCATCCGTGGCCCCCTCCCCACACGGACTTTCTTGATCTTTATACTAAGTTTGTCCTTGGCTCCTTGCCATGGTAACTTTTATGATGTTTTGATGTGAGGCTGGGCTGGCTTATTAATACATAGAGGTAGGGAAATAGTGGATGATTGCAGACTGTGCATCATGTATTCAGGGTAGTGGTTAATCTCCAGACAGCTACAGTTTGTGCATGTGACTGGGCAGGCATGGACTGTCTTATGCACAAGTGAGGGAACATATAGCAGCTAAACATTATGCATCAGGATCATTTAATAGTAACTGTTTGCTTAAAAGGTCTACCAAACTAAAGAAAGTCATGTACTGAACCAAACATCTTGTACCAAATGGTCTGGTACAAATTTGCACACTGTATTAGTCAGTCTTTAGCATGAGCAATTCCCACCTCAGTCAGGTCAGGTCTAAGGTGTATTATGACAAAATTGGCTATTGCCAGCCAAACTTGACAGATGTATACTTAGCCAAGAAATCTCCATAGCTAACCCTCACAATGCTTTGTTGTGCATAAAACAGGAAATACATGGTAAGGCAGTCTCAAGGTAAAGTTACTGATTCTGAGATTTGTTTTGGCAAAACAGCTGTTGTAACTCAAAAATGAGTATAATTGGACTAGTATGAACACTTATTGAATATTGGGCCGTTACTACAAGTGAAACAGTTCTGTTGTCCGTGAATACTTTTGAAAATGACATGGTCCATGTAAATACTAATCCAGACATTGAAAAACGATCTTAAGCCAAATGATTTGCACTCAGCCCACAGTGAGCAAGGATTGGAAAAAGCAAGGGTGCATTAATTTAACTGAGGGTCCATTGCACCCTCATGGAACTGAGCCCACAGAGACTGCAACCCCATAAATCACTGAGGAACGAGAGCCAGTTGGGTTCAGCTACAGTGTTTCTTAAGGGAAACTATCTAACAGCAAAACACTCCTTGCAGACAATAGTGCCAAGCTTAGCTGACCCAACAGTCTAAAAACTGTCTTTGAGTGCTACAATTATCTCTTTTTCTTACAGCGGTAGTGAAAGGCATGTTGTTGCAGGTCATGACTCTGAGACTGTTTCTGTATTTATCTAAACGTGGGATTGCATCAACATACATCGGTGTTTCATTAGACTCTGACAAGGATGCAGCCTGTCAGGTGCTGTTGGTGTCAGATCTCTGTTGTTTGTGGGTAATTTAATGATAGCTAGATTGTTCAGTCCAGGTGAGGTGGGGAACAGCTGCTCCAAGAAGTTCAAACATTTGAGGAGATAGAACAAAGATCACACATCAGACTACAACAGGTAGCCAACAAGGGTTCTGGATAAACCAATCTGTATTCCTGTCAACATCGATGAACTGGGTCTAAATTCAGGATTTTCCCCCTTTAGTCAAAAGTTGTATCTAATGACTGAAAGATTGAGCTAATGTGGTTCATAGGTACATACTGTTTTTCTGTACTGATAGTGGCCTTTTGATGGGATTCGGGCATCTGGTAGAATGAACTCTGTCTCTTTTGGAGATCCTGAGACAGACCCAGGACACGGTAGAGTGCTTGCATCTTGCATTGCTGGACTGGGGGGGCATGGAATCCCCCGTAAGTGATGGAAGAGTTTGCTGGATGTTGTTGCCACTGCTATCCTGCCATTTTAACAGAGCTAACCTTAATGAGAATAGAGGTTGTGTCTAGATGGGATGCCCCAGACCACTGAAAGATGGGTCATTTTAACCCAAACCATGATCTGTCACTAACCTCAACCAAGTGCTTTTGTCCCAACACCTAAAGTGCAGGAAGTTAATGTATTAAAAGCATTAAAACTACACTTTGATGCAGTGGCACAGCTGGTAGTTAGCTTGTTTGCTAAAGTTTAGTAAGAATTTCTCAACTCCAATTAGATTTGCCTGTTTTAGATGATGCTTTGAGGGAGCCGTGTCACAATTACACCAGATGGCAGTAGAAGAAATAGTGGCAAAGTCTGTTTTAGCTCAAAAATAGTTCTACTGGCAACCAGAACATGTGCCGTACTGACAAGAGCGTGGAGCTAGTTGGTGATGTACTACAAGTTGGCGGGGTGCTTGGTTTTGGCTCGTCCATTCAGCAGAAAATAATGGCAGCCTGCCTGGTCGCAAAGTTTTATAATACAGCTAAACAGCACACTAAATTTTGTTTCTGAGAGCATCTGAGGCAAGAAAAATGCAATATAGTAACAGAACGTTGATCCATATTTGATCATCCCTGCCTAGTTTGACAGACTGATCTGAGTTTCCTAGTAGATGGACTCACTGAGAATGACTAGTCAATCACAAGGTAGCCCTGCCCTAAAGCATACCCTGTTTTATGGTCTATTTTACTCTAAATAGGACCATAAGTTACAATATGGACATCATGCTATGCTGAAGAATACTTTAAACTAGCAACTGAGACCATAACTTATTAGGAAACTGTTTACTGAGGCCATAAATCAAGTGAGAAGTAAGGTCATTTTCTCATAAGAGAACATAAAAGTACATTTCTATTTGCAACCAGTGCAGTCGTCCCCTGCTGGCCAACAGAAAGAATGTAGGTTTGGATGGACCACACCAGAGAGCAACAAAGTATGCAAAAAGAGGGTCAGGAAATGGGGTGCTTGTCATCCTGCACTGTCTGCCCTACTTACTTCGACGTTTCCATCATCCTGTATTTCCATTATAGTTATGCTGACAGTAATGGCATTTTGAAACAAGACTAGGTTTGTAATAGTTGTAGCTTGCTGCTGTCTGGTGTTGTTCTCTGGACAATGTAGGGAAAAGTACCATGTTTGGACTGACTGGTTTGAATCAAGGTTTCACAACAGATTATTTGAGTCATCAACATGTGGGGGGCACTCCTAGTTAGATTTCCATGCACCCACAGTAGCTCACGAACTGGATGCACAAGTAGTTGCTGCTTTTCCAAGCTTCTGGCATTGCATATTTCACGCCCAGATAAATGTTACTGTGCTACTTTCTGGTGTGACCAGACATTCAGGTCCATATCATTTGCAAATCCAGGTACCCAGGAGGTCTTTGGATTTGAATCGGCACTAATCAAAATACTACAGATGTTGCTGGTTCTATCTCTTCAGCTGCACTCTAATACACAATTACACAGTACCACCCAGTCATATGTGAGGGAGCTGTGTGCTCTCATTCTGTTCACCTCTGAGCTGTGAGTAGTTGGCGAAGCCTTGCTGAAAGGAACTTTTACTGCGCTTGTTGAGCATTAAGTGCCATTTTGGATTTACATCCCCATGCATGGAACAACCCATATATAAGCTTCTAGTGTTGATTGTTTGTTGTGAAGGACAACACATCATTCACTGTGATGACACTATACATCATTACGCCTCTTTCATGCGACCACAGCGGCTCCAATCAATTTGTGGAGATAAGAGTGCTATGGAACATAGCGATGGATTTACAGCACCATTATGTCAGGAACACTGCAAAGCATCTGTAAAATCACGCCGAGCCGCACCATGTCCCACTAAACAACTCTCACTTTTCTTCACCAGACACACTTTTGCTCTTTCTGTTTCCTCAAATTCTCACTCAGCACTCTTGCACTGAGTGTCAGTTTCTGTCTGGCTTTCTCACTGTTTACTTTGACCAACTCTCCTCTCCTTTTTTTTGCTTTCTCCATGCCTCTATTTTCCAGAGTGCAGTTCTAAACTATGTTGATCAATGAGAATGAGCCATAAATCTAAATGGAAATGCAGCCATTGCCTTTTAGTCTGTAAATGGATGTATTTTCCCAGGTCTCTAAAAGCACAGCCAGGTGAATTATAGGATCCACCAGGCTGTGTTGCTCTGGGAGAGCTGCCTTGCATACTGAGTAGGCTGATAAAATGCCACAGCTACTGGACATATGGCATCACTTGCATTGTGAGTGGACACTCACACAGAGTGAGAGGCATATATGACAGCGAGACAATAAACATCTGCTATTGCCAGCTGCCTAAATTAAAAACTTGCACTTAAAGCTTGTAATGCAGTTGAAGTTTGACAAACAACATGAACACATGTTGGTTTTGATTCGATTCACAGACTGTACCAAAATGAATTGAAACCAGTGCAATCAAGACAAGACACTAAGACTACAGCTGTGCTGACGTCTCATAGAACACTGATTCTCAATGACCAGGCTGTGACTTGGGACCAGACCATGCAGTGTTGGCTACCAGATCACAAAGACGTTAACTGACAAAAACAGATCCATTCATTTATCCATGTCACCATACCCTGATGCCACCACCTTCCTCCAGCGCCAGGAATGAAGGCCAAATGAGTGGGACTGAAGGTGCGATTGAATGAACATTCAGTTTAGTGTCATCTCATATTTTTGCTCAGTATCAAAACTAAAGACCCATCCTCATACTTCTGTGAAGACTTTCTCTGATGTGTTAGCAACAAGTGTGAAACCACCTTGACGTCAACCATCTGTGACCATTTTGAAGCCTTGAATCTGGCATTATGGGAGTCTATGGCCATCATTTTTTGCAACCAGAACATATGCTGTACTGATAAGAGCTTGAATTTGGTGGGTGGTGTACTGTGACTTGGGCAGAACTTGGTTTAGGCTAATAATAGGTGCCTGTCCAGTCACAAAGTTTCTCTTATTACAGCTTAACTGTCTCGAAAATATATCTATATTTCTTTGAAAACATTTAGGTGAGAAATAGGTAATATAGTAAGAGAATATTGGTCCATATTTGATCTACACTGTCTAGTTTGACAGTTTGATCTGAGTTTTGTGAGCCCTGTGTGTTGCCCTGGATGGACTCACTGAGAATGACTTGTCAATGACACGTAGCCCCGCCCTAAAGTCTACACTCTACTTTAAGGTCTATTTTACTCTAAATGGGACCATAATTTATAAAATGAACATCATACTGTATTGAAGAAGACTTGAAACTAGCAATTGAGAGCACAAACCCATCAGGAAACTGTTTACTGAGGTCATAAATCAAATGAGAAGTAGGGTCATTTGGCCGTAACAGTACACTTATTTTTTTAAACCAGTGACGTCACCCCCTGCCAGCCATTATAAAGAATGCAATTTTAAGGCACTTTGGTTTCACTTTTCAGACCTGGAACCTCTGTTCACTATTTATCATACAGTCAATGATAAGAATAAATGAATTTGCTTATTTGTAAACGCATTTGTTTCTTAAACTAGACCATTGGTTCCCAGCCTGGTGTCCATGCTGCCTTTAGCAGGGTGAAAAAAAATCACAGGGAGTCCCCAGAGCTTTGTCTGCTTTGAGGTTGTCAAAATTAGACTTGCACGTGCTAACTAACAATTAATACAAAAGTCTACAAAACTCTTTAAAAAGATATTTTTTTGGTCCTCATTTAAAAATACTGTAGGAGGCTACTTAGAAGGCCAGACCTCTGTGACCTCTTAAGTTCTGTGATCATTATTATTCTTTTGGTGATGATTGTGAGCGTGTTTGAGCCACTCTGTTGGGTTGTTAAAGAAAAAATGTTAAGCTCATACTGGAGTGGAGACATTTACATTTACTACATTTACTGCTTTTCTTAGATACAAGAAGGGGTAGTTCCAAGAAAAAAAAATGGTTGGAACCCCTGAACTATACTACCCTACATCCAATACTAATCTGTCTACAGTGAATCCTTAAATGAGAACAGGGCAGCTGCTCAAGAGGTAGAGCAGGTCAACCACTGATCATTGGGTTGTCAGTTTGATCCCCACCTCTACATATTTAAGTGTTCTTGGGCAAGACACTGATGGTTAGTCCAGAACCCTGTGTGTTGCTGGTGTGTGTATGAGTGGGTGAGTGAGCAGCAAAAAACTTATAATTATAAATAAAAGCTAATAGCATGGCCAACACAGGCAATTAAAGGCTGGCTGCTACAGACAACTGGTCTGTGACACAGCTGGGTCCCTCCTAGGTTGTGAATGTGGCCCTGACTTGTAGGGCTCCTGAGCCCCATGTGTTGCAATACTTTATCAGACTAGTGTAGTGTGACTCCCTTGTTTTACTTTAAGTTTTCCCACTGTTGCTGGGCATTTTTTCATTAACCCAGTGCACCTGAAATCTATGAAAATAATGAAAAATGCTTAGCAAACAGCAGAAATTACAGTTAAAGGCCTGGTTGTCAGTGCAGTTGAGGTGCATTAAAAAATGTTGGACAGACAGATGGACTAAAATATTATCGTCTGCCAGCAGGGCGACAAAAATCCAGAACACTCTGACATAATTTGGAAAACAGTCAGCTGTAATCACCCTCACATTACCAGATGTTTCCAGATGTTGCCAAATGCAGCCAGCAGATTTCACCAAACAGCCACCTGTCTGACAGTGGTAGCTGACTTGGTAAGTAGCCAGGAAAGACTGACAGCTCAGCATCACATCTTCTGCTTCAGACTTCTTATTGGTGTTTTTCCTTAAGATAAATAGATATTGTGGAATTCTGACATAGGTTTCAAATCCTTTGGTTCACTTAGTCAAGACGTGCATATATTTTGAATCAACTGTTTTGAAGTTTTCTATAATGTGAATTGATTAAAAGAGTTTTGATTTTTTCCATGCATTTGTGTGTTGGAGCTTGTGTATTTATGTTTTTTACACACTAGCTTATTTATTAATCAGGGCGTCTTTGCATTCCTATGAGATCAGGCTTTCAATGTACAACTAATGATAGATTAAAAGAACAAACCCGCTGTCTCAACTGCGAGTGGGTCAGATGTCTCACCCAACAGAAGCACTCTCATTTTCATCTATGCAGCTGGCTAAGTGTGTGGTTGGGGCCTAGTAGGCACTGAAAATGTGTTTTATCCACATTTTGTAACCAAGCCAGAGTAATGTGTGCTCCAGAGCCAGAGAGCAGCTCACTCTGCTTCAGTTTAATTCCACAGACTCTCCCTTCACTTTACCCAGCGGCAGGTAAGCAAAACTCAGGAAATTCTTGGACTTTTTCTGCAGTGTTTTTGTAGGCAAGCTGTACATTTACTGCCACTAGACAACTTCACTGATAATCTTCAATCCCTCTTATCTGATTGGCAACACCTGTCTCTTTTTGTTCCCTTTCTTTCTTTCGCTCACTGAAGTGCTTATGCATCATGCTGATGGAAAAGAGCTCAGGAATATTCACACGTCAAAGAAAAACGGCATACAGCACAGAAAGTTTGGCTGCTCATTTGATGCTGGACGCTTTAAAATGTGTAGACAAGACAGATCCTATATTGACAGATGCTTCAGTGCAACGTGAACCTGTCGTCACTTGAGTGTGATGCTGATGTGATGTTTGCAGTCTAGACACGGGAAAAGTACACATCAGACTCAACCTATCAAAGGTTCAGTCAGCTGAACTTGAAACTCAAGTGTGAAAAAAGAAATAAGGACTTGATGTATACGTGTGACTGAAGCCAAACTGCATTTTAATCTTTAAATATTATTAAACATTGAGCCACTTTTAATATACACCCATTGTCTTATAATTAGCGTAGCAAAAATTAACTGTAAATGAACATTTGCACACACGGCAGTGAGAAGTGAAGGATGGAGGATGAAGTAAAGATGAGGAGGTGAGTTTGAGAGGAGGAAGCAGGAAAAAGCCACATCTTTAACAGAGGCCTCAGTGCCTCTTTGACTCTGTTACAGCTGATGGTGTGTTAATGACTGTGTTGACCTCTGTTATGAGAAGCACTGTGCAAACAGCACCTCTATCATCATCACGGAGCACCTGTCTGTCTGCATCACTGCACATGCTTTGACAACACATGGACAGTCTGAGAGTGAACCACTAACAGAGCTGCTGTTTCACTGCCAGTGACTGAGCAGAAGGTGACAATTTGATTACATCATCCAAACGCTCAAAAGTCATTAGTACGCAATGGATATCAGATTGTGGCACACCTCCAACATCACAACACTGACCGGAGCTGTTAGCTGTGAGGAGGAGAGGAGGGAGGAGAGAAGAGTCAGCAGGAGAATGATCTGTGCAGTATGTTATTATGAGTCAGTACAGGGGCAGTGTTCAGCCTATATTAATCATCTCTTATACCATTCCCATTAAAAAAAAATACTTGCTTCATAAAAAGGACTTGCTTCTGATTGGCTAAAATATATATATAAGCACCTCATATAGTTCCTGTCCACAATTTAATCACTGTTCATAATTAGTGTCTTATACCCATCCACTGGAGTGGTCACAAGACGGAAAAGTGAAGTCAGTTCCTGGCACCTCCTTTCCTTTCATGATATAAGTCATGGAATATAGTGAGCAAGGTGGGACAGCAGAGGCCTAAAGGTATGAGAAGCAAGCTTGTGACTAAAAGGTTGTTGGTTCAATCCCTCAGACCGGCAGGTTAAATTCTCCCCCTCATTACCAACATTGTGGTGCACTTGAGCAAGTCCCCTAACCCCAACTGTTCCAGCGGAGTGGATTTATTAGGGTGTTTAACATCATTAGGGCATGAATAAATAAAAGTGGGAAAAAAATTTGGTCAAGGTCTAAAACGAAGTCTCCGTCTCTCAAACAAGTCACAGCAGGAATTTATGACTCTTTAATCACATGTATTACAGTTACCAGGCAAAAATATTGCCTCGTCTAAAACAACAGTCCTGCAGTAAATCCTCCCCTCATGAAGGTTATAATGGCCAGTTTTTTGTTCAAGTGTTTTAGAGAGGTGTTGATTTAACTTTATGGCCATTTTGGAGGCTGTAGTTTGTGGAGCTGTTGAAATGTATTGCTTTATACTAAAACGTGTTTCTAATATTTTTTCTACCCTCATTGGCATGAGGGGTTGCATGCCAAAACCAAGGAAGATAAAAGACTAGCAGCCACTATTTGAATGTATAGTGGACTACAAGTAACCATGGCAGATGCTTCATGCTATCCTTCATACACAGTTGAAACTGTAAAGTTTGCTTGCTTTGGCCATGGTTCTGTATGATATACTCTATGTGCCAAGATGCTTTATTCATTATGTATTTGGAAACCTCAGATCCTCGCGATTGGCCAGTTAAGTGTCAGTCTCATATGTAATTTTCATACATCTGAAATGATTGAGGTTCATCCATATTTAATGTGTCAAAATGTATATTATTAGCCCTTTTTAAATTCTATTCTACAGTGCAACTGTATTTGTTATTTAAGGGCCTAATGTAACCATTTAGTGCAAATGGTCACTTTCTCAGTGGACTGAAATGTTTTTGTAGCATTTTTACTCTCTCTTGATGTCTGTATTGTGTTATTACACAGGAAAAAAACAATCACATTAATGACAATAGTGATCAAAGTGGGTGTATGGGGACTAGTTGTGCACTGGCAAAACAGTAAACCAGGGAAACAATTTCCAAACAAATGCACAAAAAAATATCCAATGAACGTTCCCAGTTCAGATCCTCCTGCATAGTTATTTTTGTTCATAAACATGGATGGCTGCCACTAGCCCATGAGCTAGCCAGTAAGCCACTGTTGGTCCGATGCAGGATGCAGCTCAGGGGTGTGACTAAGAAGAGAAGCTACAATTACAGTTACAGCAACACAGTGTTTCCTGCATGGCAAGATGGGGGAGTTTAGATATTTACTTAGTCCACCAGTGGCAGCTCAGGCCTTAGGATGGCAGTGTTGACTGGTTGATTAATCCATCTAGACCACTTAAGCTATCCATGACACTTGCTGGATCCTTACAAATCTGGACAATTTTTAATCACTATAGTGATCCATAGACATTGTCAGTGACATCTTGAAGTGACAATTTTTCATTGGCTTACACTTTGAATCATGTAATGGGCTGCACCCCAAATCCCTCCCTACTATAAAGCAGAGGTGGGACCATATCATTGTTTTGCAAGTCACAAGTCTTTGCATCCATGTTTCATCCATTTGCGTTGGACATTCATGGTTCTCATCATAAGAATTTTCATGGTTTTGATGACCCCACATCCATAACACTGTTACCAAAATTTACCAAAGACAGATGACAATTCAATAGACAACTCTCTATGAATTTACTGAGCCCATCCATGCTCCTCAGTGGATGAATCCTACCCTTTCTGCGCAGTCCATGGGGTTTTATATTGTACTGTAGTCACAGATTTGATGATCCCAATCAAACACACCCATGGTGTTACACGATCTGTAGGTGGATGTTGGGTTCTGGTTAAATTCAAACTGCTAAAATGCTCATGGTGTATCCTCCAGCAGTGACTAGTGTAACGGAGAGGTTGAGTGGACTGATTCTAGTGGAACAGAGAGGTTGAGTGGACTGGCCATAGTGGAACAGAAGGGTTGAGTGGACTGGCCATAGTGGAACAGAAGGGTTGAGTGGACTGGTCATAGTGGAAAGGACAGGTTGAGTGGACTGGTCATAGTGGAACAGAGAGGTTGAGTGGACTGGCCATAGTGGAAAGGACAGGTTGAGTGGACTGGTTATAGTGGAACAGAGAGGTTGAGTGGACTGGTTAAAGTGGAACAGAGAGGTTGAGTGGACTGGTCATAGTAGAAAGGACAGGTTGAGTGGACTGGTTATAGTGGAAAGGACAGGTTGAGTGGACTGGTCATAGTGGAACAGAGAGGTTGAGTGGACTGGCCATAGTGGAAAGGACAGATTGAATGGACTGGTTATAGTGGAAAGGACAGGTTGAGTGGACTGGTTATAGTGGAACAGAGAGGATAGGTTGAGAGGCTTGGTTATAGTGGAAGGGGGAGGTTAAATGGACTGATTATAGTGGAATGACAACTTTGAGTAGACTGCTTATAGTGGGACAGAGATGTTGAGGGGACTGGTGATACTGTAGTGGAAAGGATTGAACCAGTTTAGTTGACTGGTTATTGTGAAAAGGACAGCACAGTTTGAGTGCACACCAATAGATGGATGTAACTCTCTCTCCAGATGAGAATGTAAACAACCACTTTGTTGCCTCGGAACATATTGTTTACTCTCTGTGTGTGTACAAATTGTGTAATCTCTCCTTAGCTTGGCTGCAACTGACGTGGAGTTTATACTGTTCAGACATCTCGGGTTCAAGCACCTTATTTCAACCAACTGGCAACAGCTGGGGCTGAAAAATTAAGCCAACACTTAAGTTTCAAAAACTGCAGTTCCTCAAATGGCCACTTGAGGCTGGCTCCAAAAGTGAGTCAATCCCCATAGAGTGCCATGTTAAAATGTCCAACTTTAACAACAGAAATGTGCTTACAACCTGGTACAAAAACAGTTTTGGTCTCTATGAGTTATTTCCTTGTTCATATCAACTGTACAGGGGCTGATTTTTTATTTAACTCACCTGTGTAAATTATATTAAGGCTTAAAGTCATGCATAATTAGTAGTGTGCCCACTTTGAGAGACAGGTGGGTACTGTCACAGGTAGCTGGAGCTCAACCCAAGTTCCACCACTTTCCCAAAGTTAGACAAGTCACTGCTAAGATTAGTATAAAGAGCGAGAAAGTATGAATATGGAAGAGGTGGGGTTAAAGTCTGGTACCCCTGCTACTGCTGGTACTCTTCACCAGTCATATAAGTTTACTCTGGGAGTCATCAGCAATCAATCTATTCTGTTGTTTAGGTGTGAGGAAGTGTTGGCCGTCTGTCCCTTGCTTTCCTCTCTTTTCTCTTTCCTCCTCTCTGATTTTATCTTCCTCTCAGTACACCACTGCTCAGCACATGGAGGCCAAGGCAAAAAAAACCGAGGTGCCATATTTCTTCCTGTGACACTGACTTTACAGGAACAAATAATCACCACAAAGTGTCTATGTTAACTTGACAACCTTGCAAGTGAATGAAAAACTCTCCAAGCATCATAAAGTCTCCTTTTACCATTTAATAAACAGTTTATGAGGTTTTCATTGATTTGTTAAGTTGTCAAGTCCAAAAAATAATCAGCAAACACAGCATATTGGTGTGCGCTGAGATCAATCTCATTTAAAAGAGAAATTATAAAACAACACTGCAAACAAATTGGAATATAAGTAAGGCCTTTATACATTAGCCTCAGGTTATTTGGCTGAGTTTTCAGAACTCCCACAAAGTAGAGGCACCCCTTTAAAGGGATAGTTTAGATTATTTAAAGTGGGGTTGCATGAGGTACTTATCCATAGTCAGTGTATTACCTACAGTAGGTGGCAGTCAGCATGCCCCCAGTTAGAGAAGCAGCAGGAGTACTGGTTTAGGATGTTAAAAAATCCTGTGGACAGGGTCAGCAGCAAAATGTATTTTAACCACCCTAAAAAAAATCAGTTTAAGTGCACACCATATTTAGAATATTTTCGCCACTTTACCTTGCCGTCAGAAAATATATGTAAATGAGAAGGTCTGCAGCTTTTCTTTGTTCTATGTTTTGGTTTTGGACTGTTGGTTGAACAAATCAAAGCATTTTAAAAAGCCACCTTGGGTATTTATTCACTGTTTTATGATATTTCATAGATTAACAATAATCATTTAATTGAAATAATAATTGCCAGACAAATCAATCTATGAAAATAATCATTAATTGTCAGACCTGCCTCCAAGTCAAGAGATTAAAAAATATGTTATTTTAAAAGTGTGGATCCACAAATCAATTCATTTCCCTTCCTTTCCTGAATCAACTAATGCGAACGTCGATTCATTATCAGCAAGTCAACACTTAATTTCCCAGATTTACTTTGTTTAAACCAATCAGACAGCATCCACTCAAACTGCAGGAGAGAACTATGAAGAACTAGTGTTACATGACTAAGCTCTAGTTGGAAAAACTACTATACTAAATAATTATTTGGCTGCATACAAAAACTGTGCTATGGTCAACAAAAAAGAAGTGCAGCATGCAAAATGTTGGGGTCAAAAATTACAGACGGAAATGCAACAGCTTCCAATTTTACACTCGAAACTCAAAGTTTAGGACGTAGGATTTCACTCAGGACTTGCCTGTCTTCATTTCGGACTTGTCTTGGACTTGCCTTTTCTGTTAGAAGCCCCTTTATATAAGCCTCATATTGTTCGCTCAACCTGAACCTACATCAACACACTGGAGTCCGGGGTTCGAGTCATGTGTGAAATATTCTGTACCTGACTTCCATAACATAACAAACGTGACATACTTATAATGTATGAGTTTGGGTGCCGAAACCTAACCAAACTGTGGCCATTTTATGACGTTAACAACATGTTTAATGTAACTTAATGTACAAAATGTAGTGAAAGGTTTTGCAAGGAGTTTTTTTTTTTTTTTTTTTTACCTTTTTGTTACAGAATGGTCTCATATTTATTACTGATTCCTCTGTGAGACCTACATAAGTTAACAAGACCATCTGCAAGATGAGCTATTTCTGTATAGTTATTCTTAATGCCTGCCACCAGGTCTGGGTCTCCATGAAATCAGATTAAATGAGCCTGTGTTTACATTTTCCCAGACAAAGTTGTACTTGGAGATTTTTCTTTAGATTATTTCATTTTTGACTTCATATTTTGTGGGTATTACGGTGAAAACTCTACCACTTTTGTCCACAGTGGTCTCAAAGTCAACACAATATCACAGTCCTGCTGCTTCTACAAAATTGGGGCGTGCTGACCACCATCTTTTGTAGGTAATACACTGACAATAAATAAGAACCCCACTTCAAAAAATCCAAACTATACCTTTAAGGCAGAGTGAGGCAGGTTTTACAGTATACCTCTCCTGAAGCTGCTGAGTAAAATCCTCCCACAGCCACCCAGATTGATTCCTCTGGATGATGGAGAAGCTCCAAGATGAATCTCCATCCTCTCTGACCAATATTTGATTCCTGATCAGGTCTGATACTGTATCAGCAGCCCAATGTAGCAGCCAGAGTCTTAAGTGCTGAATCACTGGTGCTGAGGTGAGCTAAGTGGAGGCCTTTCAGGAGGTGTTTACATCGCTCTGTCCCCTTAATACCTGCTGACGGAGGTCACTGCCATACCGGTTCCCACCTAGCGTTGCCACAAAAAGCCCTGTCTCCAAGCCTAATGGGGTGCAGATGAGACTCCAGCACCCACACAACAACAGGCGGATGGCTGTGTAGTGAAAACAACAGAGGAAATGAGAGAAAATGAGGGAGAAAATTGGGAGGAGCCAGAGGGAGATACAAAATCAAAGAGGAACAGGAGGAAAAGGAAGCGGGTGGCATATGCAGAAATAGGGGTGAAGCAAAGGAAGAGAGGGTAGAATGAAGAGGATAACTGGAGGGAAATGAAAAAAAGGGAGAGGGGGCAGGCGGTGGAAGTGGTAATTGGTGGATCCAGACAGCCAGGGTCTGAGGAGAGGCTTACAGGCTTGTCAGAGGGGCTCCTCAGGGTGCTGGAGGCCCCTTGGAGGAGAGCTCACACTCTGTTGCTGCTTCCCGGTTGTGTGGGCCTCAACCCACCAAAAAGGGCTCTCAATTAGGAGGAGTGTCGGTAAAAAAAAAAAAAAAAACAGAAGCTGACAATCGCAGGGTTTTCTCGGTGGGACTTGAGGGAGATAGAAAGAAACTGTTTACTGCAACTACAGTCACTGCCTTTGGTATGTAAATACCCTGCTGTTCTCTATCCCTGACCCCATCCTCTCTGCCTCACACACACAAATCCATCGCTCTACATTCCCTCCCTGCCTCTGCCACCTCCAAAGGGTGTCCAATTTACATTGTTGCATGGGGTGTTAAACATTTCAGAGTACATGCACAAGCAGATACGCTTTCGAGGTGGAAAAGGCTGAGTTTTCACACATTGCCTGTTTTTGAGGCTTTTCCCAGCCAAGCCATGAAATGGGATATTGTGTTGTGCCAAACTCTCTCTGCATGTGTGTGTGAGTGTGTTACAGAGTCTGCATCTTGATGGGACCGCGTAGTCGTGTGTTTTTACATCCAAATCTGCAAATGTGCCTTGGCGGCTCCATGTGAAAATGTATAAATTATATTTTTCTCCTGAATCCAGCAATGTTAATATCATTAGTGTGTCATGTGTTGACTCCCCCTGTATCCAGGCTGTGGGTGTGTGCTCAGTAATGACTGTGACTTTTAATGTCTGTAGAGTGCAGCAGCCTGCTGTATAACCCATGACTCCCTCGCTCACATGATCTGTCTTCACGTAATTAGGGGGAAATTGGATGTTAATTTAATAACCTCATTATTGCTGGAGTCAATATATCCCATTATGAAAGGCTACTTGCACTACAAAGCCACAATGCATTATACAGTGTAGCTAAGACTTTCTGACATTTTAATGTCAAGGATACTGGGTTTGTCTGTTAGTGTTTCATTTGGGGTTTTGCCTAAATATACCTTAAGGTGAGAAAAAAGAATGTTATGTACCCCCTGAAGATCTTTACGTGACTTTTTCTTTGTGTTATCCTCCAATGAAAAGATGGCTTACAGCCTTTCGAAAAATACTGGATGAAATTGGATTGTTACTCTCAGGAGAAATAAGCGAAATGGTAAAAAACAAAGAGCATTAAACAGTGTCTGTTTCTTTTTGGTTTTAATAATAAGAGGAGTACATGCATAAATCCCTGTGTAATGAATTCAACTCAGAGTACTTGTCTGTTGAATTGATGACCCTGCCGAGTTCTCCTGTCGTTTTTCTTCATGTCATGTTCCCTGCGGAATTTAAAATAATTATATTTGCGAAATTGTGCAAGGAAAGTTTACCCTTTATTCTCATTATGCTGACATTTCAGGAATGCAGCCTAAGCTAGAGAACCATCTGGAAAGTCATCCTAAGAAACTGTCTGGAAAAGGGCAGACACTTTCAAAAAACAGGTGATTGGATGAACCATCTGGCTATCATGTCCACCACAGGTTAACGTCAATCAATCAGATCAAATTCTTGCCGAAGCCAGTTGAGAGAAAACATATTTTCCAAGGAGAAAAACCCTCAGTGCCATTCTTTCCTCTTCCTTCAATAAAGAAACACTCTCCACTTCTGATTGTCTTGCTGTTCTCACACCTAAAATCACACCTGTAGCTGCCAGTAGCCCCTCCTAGGATGCTGACTGGCTGCACCACTTTTGGTGCAGACACAAATGGATAACTTGAAGCCTGGCAAGATGTGGGAGGAGTAGAAGTAGGCTTGGTAGAGAGATAGATCCGGGTGTCATCTGCGTAGCAGTGAAATTAGATGACGCATTACCTAAAAATATGGTCAAGAGGTAGAGGGTAATAATAAATAGAAGTGGCCCCAAAACAGAGCCCTAGGGAACACCACTAGTAACTAAAAAGGAATACAATGTGCACAAATTAGTTCCCACGCAAACTTACTGTCACATCTAGTAGAGTCTAGTTGAGTTTAGTATACACTGTAAAACTGAAGTTCATTAGAGTTGTTTGCAGGAGGCATTGCGCTAGAGTCTGTCAAGCTTAAATATTTATATAACATCATACTACCTACACAACTGTTTACCAGTCTTACTGTACTCAGTTTAAAGCTGAAAGTTGATAGTTATGGCAGAAAAGTGCAGGAAAAGTAAAGAAAGATGTTTTTTTTTTTCCATTTTGTTCTCATTGATTTTGTAAAACCATAAAAATTATAGTATTAATGCTACTTTATTTTTCAAAAGCAGTCAGGGAAAATAAAGACCCGCTAAGTAATTTTATTCTATTTTGGTCTCATTATTTTTGATCTAGCCCCATGCACTACAACATAAATATAAATGTAATCTGTTACAGTAACCAAGAAATTATATGTAATTAAATTACAATTACTAATAAAAGTGTTAGTGATTACAAAGGGGTTACATTAGACAACAATTTCTTTTTGGGTTGTTAGGTAGAGATCTGCACTCAACAAGCTCAAAAGAAGGCTGAAAAAAAGCATTTTGCTTGTTGATATTTTCCCCATTATTCTCTGGTGAATGAAAGGCACAGTGCAATTATTTTCGTTATCTAGGTATTATGTCTGGCCTCTGCCAGTGACTTTATGTGGTAAAATAATAAGCCTAAAAAGGCATTACAATCCCTCTATCTGTCTCACAATTTGCCCTGCCAGCCTAAAACCTTTAAAAGTTTTACATTTACCCTTCCTGTAGTCTCTGTGCCTTTGTAGTCTGCGTACGTTTGTGTGCGTGCATCTTGGCAAACATTATCCACCTCTTCGACCTCACTCCAAAACCAACCATTTCTTCTTTACACTTCTCCAAATCCCCTGAGGTTTGTCTAATTATTTCTTGGGCTTTAGTGAAGGAAGGCTATCTGTGCTGGGGCTACAGCAAACGCAGACATTCACATGAAGCTGAAAGAAGTGAAGGGAAAAAAAAAAAACACATCTGGACAGGCAGAATAGGATCAAGCTCACAGACTGTTTTCTCCCTTCAGCTTGATCCCTGCTATTCCCCAGCACTGAGCGCTGCTTTCTCCGGCCTTATCTTCTCAGCCGCTTGCACCTCGCTGGCGAAATCTCAAATCCCAGCCATACCTAGAGGCAAGGCAGGCAGCGCTAATACGCTAACGCTGCACGCCATTCAACAATGGTTTCCTAGCAACCTCCTCTGCTACTTTCTGAATAAAAAATCTGTTTCTGTGGCTGTTAATGAGTGTGTGACTAGGCTCAAACGTGTGTGTGTGTGTGTGTAATTATGTGTGCATAATGTTGTGTGTACTCTAAGCATGTAACAGGTACAGTAATGAAGTTTGCAGTTTATGTGCAGGAGTCTTAAAGTCAAGTTCAGAGGATTATTTTTATCTTTGCTTTGATATCTGTTTAATGCGGTGATTGAAAATTAATTGTGAGCACATGTGGTGTGCTCTTCATGTAGGCATAGTAAGGCTTAAAAGTGATGTCTAGAACAGGAAAAAAAAACACTACTGGCACTGAATATGTGCAAATTTGGCCGTCTCAGTTTAAAAGTTACCATCTGCTTTGAGCAACACAAGAGATAAAGGAAGGATATTTAAACAAAAAAAAAAAAAAAAAAAAAAACATTTTCAGGCCTAAGTACCACTGGAAACAAAAGAGACCGTCTGTTTTATCTTTTTGAGCAATAATCTATTAAATCAAGCCAGAGGAGAACTGGTGAAGTACTGTAAGCATATGTATAATAGTTTGTACCGCCATTAATAAAAGGAACTCTAAAGCTCCACTCAGGGATATAAAAAATGCTTTTGAAAAATGACCTCACAAAAAGCATTTGTCACTTGTCCAAATACCTAAAACAACATATTGTAAAGGGATAGTTTGCGTTATTTAAAGTGTGGCTGTACAAGGTACTTAGGTATCCACAGTCAGTGTATTACCTGCAGCAGATGGTGGTCGACACACCCACAGTTTGGAGACGCCGCAGGACTACCGGTGTAGAAGGCTAAGCAATGTCCTGCTGTGGACAGGGTCAGAAGCAAAACTCATTTTAAACACCTCAAAAAAATCAGTATCAGTTTACGCTATATTTAGAATATTTTCACCACTTTACCTTGCTGTCAGACAGACTTTTCTGACAGAAAACTGCCGATACATCAGCCAAATATCAATGCACAAGTAACTTAGTGATAGCCACAGAGTCCTCTTGGTCTCAGACAGAGGACCAAGACCGATCTTGAGTATTAGAAGTCAACCTCATACAACCCCAGTTCAAAAGAATCCAACTATCTATTTAAGGTCAGGTAGTAAGCTCCCTTCTGTCTGACTGGACAGCCCCACATTTTTTACATTTTCAAACTTTTGCCCCAACTGACGCTGACTCTGACACCAGTAAAGGACTTCAACTTTAGTTTCTAGTTTCTTTCTAACAAAACTAATGTTGGTCTAAACATGGCCTAACTGGTTAGCATGCATCTTTAAAGGACAGTTCACCAAAAATCACACAGATTACTACCCAGCCATGCAGATATGGTTTCATTTCTGACATAGTTCTCTGTAAGTATTCCTGAATAAATGTGCTTCATGAGAACTGTGTGGATGTGGTCTGATCAGATTTGTCAAACAACCCAACAATTGTTATCATGTTTTGATTCCGATATTGTTGAATCCTGATTGGTGCTCAGAAATACAGTGTATGACATCACCATTTCCCAAATGAACACCAACAACTTCAAACCACTAGAGAGAAAAATTCAGAACAAAAGAAAATAAAAAAGAGGAAACTCTCTCACGTAACCTCTCAGTAACCAAAACTGTTCAAACTGTGGCAGAAAATCCTGTGCTCACGGATCCCATCACTTATAGCATGAAGCTGGTTAAGAGAATAGGTTTTGGCATACTTGTTAACCCTCCTGAGTTCATTGCCTTCTTCCTCTTTCCCAGCATCACAATTCTCCTGCATTTCTCCCAACACAGCCTGTTTCTGACTCTGTACAGCGTGTATAAGCCCTACATCTCCAATGCTCTAGAGTACTCTGCTCTCCAACCGGTCAACAATACATCCACACCAAACCAGACTCCTGGAAAGAAGAATTCCCATTTTTTTAGGACAGTTTTAAAGGAAAGGGGCATGCATTTTGTAAATTCTGTTGCAGCAATTTTATTTTAGGGGCAGTGGCAAAAAAAGAAAAAAAAAAGAAAAAAAAAGAAAAAAAAAATAGCGGATGCCAAATTGTGTAAATTTTTTACACAACTTCACACCAGAGGTGCAAATTGTTCTGTAATCCCTCCTAAAAATTACAAAAAAAGGGTGTTGCAGTGTACTTATTTTGATATTTTTTATTATTTAAAAGTCACCAGAATTCAGGATAAAAGTCTTTGAAACATATTTTTTGTTTGGAAAACCTCCCTGTTTTTGAGATCTCAAGGTTTGCAAGTGTGCCTTTAGGTGTCTTTAGCCAGTGACAGTAGTATTCAAAGGTGGACTTTGACCTGATGAGACAGCCAGTATGCAGAAGTTTCTAAAGTTTCACAATACTAGCAATATTTTTTTTTTATTTTGTCGTTATTGTTGTGAGTATTGATTTTAATGATACAAAAAGTTTCTTTAAGTCAATTTTTCTATCAAATATTTTTATGTTATGCAGTCGGCATCTTTCTAACATGCAGTCAGACCAGCTGGATGCAATGCCGTGGGTGACCACCCCAGGAGGAGAGGAGGAGAGCGGACAAGAGCCATGCTACAGCTGGGACTTAAGGCTGCTCCTGGCTAATGTACAGTCAGAAAAATTAAAGGGAGGAAATGGTAAATGGGACTGTTGTGACCACGCAGAGAGACCTGCTCTGCAACAACCTGGATCAGGACGCAGCAAGACGAGCAGAGGAGGACTCTGTGTTTACACTGATGATGCTTTGTTCTCAAACACAGTCACAGCTGATGGACAATGTTTCTCAGATGTTTAACTTCTAATCTGAAGATGCTGACCATATTATCATCACCATCTTGTTGCCACTGTTTTAATTCAACCAGACGCAATATCATGAAATGCACATAGAATTATTACCTGGCTGTATATGTGTATGTGTATTTATTTTGTTTTAGAGTTCCGCTCTTAATTTAATTAATTCTTAATTGAATTAACAATTCTATTTTGTTGTACAATTCTGTGCTGTATAATGATAATAAATGTCCTTGAATCCTTGAATGTCAACACTTAAATAAATATAGAATGAAGAGATAACAAAATAAATGTCCACACAAATAAGTAAATAAATGAATGTGGTTAAAATCACCTATCAAATCAATATCTGAGTAAAGCTCAGCTCAGTTCAATTATAATGAAGAAGAAGTTTTGAATCTGCCATCATTGTCTTCTCTCCCCTGTTCCCTATGTCACAGTGAAGTTGTGCTGTTTGCGTGCAGACATATGTTCAGGTGTGGGGCTGAGTTGCTGCTAATTAACACAGTGTTAATAGGAACATCAGGAGCAGCTTTGAGTAGGATTCACTGGGATGTTGCGTGAAGCTGAGCTGCAGCAGCTACTATTCATCAAAGCACTGCAAAGTCACTGCAGGCTGTTGGCTCCTTTACAAAATACTTTCCAAAGTACTTTTTTTTCATCCCTTGACTTTTTGGAGCACTTGCGAGGGAGGGTTGTTTCTGCTTTGTGTAACAGGGAATTAGGGGCTTTAGTGAGAGCGATGGATGTGGAATTGTAATCCTGGTGTCTGGGTTGTCGGGGAGCCAGAGAGCAAGATTTACGACACCTGAGGGTCTAAATGGTTGGCCTTTGAGATAACTGGATGCGTGTGAGAGTGAATTTACAGCCCCGGGAAGCCCTTAGATTTCATGTCTGGACTCTGACCCGGCTGACCCACTGTGTTGTGAGGAACACAGGTGAGTCTCAGTCACACACAGACAATATGTTGCTTGTGCGCAGTACACTGTGGCTCAAATATGGAGCTCTCAGCTTGTTTCATTTAACATGAGGGAGTAAAACATCTAAATCACCACTGGAGGTGCAATCAGGTGTATTTTACTGGCACAAAGAGACCATAATATATCAGCGGGGGTTTGCAAATGTTGCTCGTTGATGCTGGTCACTCCTTTGTTACGGTTATTGGCTGCTGAGATTCAAGCTTTCTGAGCAGCTACAGTCAGTCCTGCTCTGTTTGCTGGGATAGCAGGACATAGGCAGACCAGATCTGTGTGTACATGCACAGAACCCTCAGTGTAGGTTAGTGTATGTGATTGACAGGGTTGGGAGGGTTACTTTAAAAATGTATTCCAATACAGTTACTAATAACCTGCTAAAATATGTAGTCAGTAATATAATACAAGTATCACAATATTAAAGTAATGTAACTTGATCACATTCTGTTACTTTTGGATTACCTCAATATAAAATATGGTGAAATTGTTTAGCCTAATGTAGCGTTTTTAGGGCTATTATTTTCATCATCGATTAATCAGTCGATTATTTTCTCAATTACTCGATTAGTTTCTTGGTCCATAAAATGTCAGAAAGGTCCAAGATGACGTCCACAAATGTCTTGTTTTGTCCACAGCTCAAAGATATTCAGTTTACTGTCACAGAGGAGTAAAGAAAAAATTATTTATCCTGTCCATGTGGTCCACATATTTGGACCTATTTTTCCAAGTCTTTGTTGTAATGATTATTTCCATTGATTAATCTGTCGACCATTTTCTCCATTAATCAATTGGTTGTTTGGTCCATAAAATGTCAGAGAATGGTGAAAAATGTTGATCAGTGTTTCCCAAAGTCCAAGATGACGCCCTCAAATGTTTTGTTTTGTCCACAACATAAAGAAACCAGAAAATATCCTGATTTAAGAGGCTGAAACCAGAGAATTTTGACTTTTTTTAAATTAAAAATTGACTCAAAATGATTAATCAATGCATGCAGATTAATTTAACAGTTGATTAATAATAGATTAGTTGTTGAAGCTCTAAAGTGTTTTATGTTGTAGTTAGGTTTATTAGTTTGTCCAGCTGTTCCTTCCCTTGTTGTGTATAATTGATTGATTGATTGATTGATTTAAAGACAAAACATGTGAAGCATTTTGTCACTAGAAGTCATGATAATGAATTGGCAATTGTGTGTGCACTGTGCATGGTAGTGTTTCATTCTTTATTTTAAAACTGTAATCCTACTAATAATCACCATGTTTACTAAATGTATCTGTAATCTGATTACATATTTTTTATCTGTAACTGTAATGGAATACAGTCCAAATCTATACTCCCAAGCCTGGTGCTGAGAATATACATTTTCCTGGTATGTTACACTGCCTGTCGGCTCTGTATATTTGCAGGAATTGTTGTCTCAGAATATCATTAGCTGAGACTTACATACTAATTGTAGAAGGTTTTGAGTACACAGTGTGTTCACACTGGAAAAGTGACAAAATGAAGTGTTATCAAAACAGTCATTATGCAGACTAAACAAGCCATTATTTTTTGAGTCTACTTTTAATGGACATTATTCTCCCACAATGCAGTGCTAAAAAAGAATAGCGGAGCTTCTTTCAGCTACAAAGAATGAAATCAGTTTGTTGTTGCTGGTGAAAAGTTCCAAGAACACCTCAGGGAACAAAAAAAAATAAAATTATTGAATCTTTGGACGAACATTTTGCTGTCTCTTTGTTAAGTTAAAATGTGACAGCGACATTCTAAAGTTTGTTGCCAATTCAACAACACGACTCGGCTCAATTCAACAGGCTCATTGGAGATGAACTGCACCTCGCCTGGAGAGCAGACGAGAGCAGGCGGACGCAGCAGGAGGTGGTGACAAAACCGGACAGTTTCCAGCTGCCCTCAGAGGATACACAGGAAGTGACAGAAATGTTCACATCCTGTTAGATCATCTGTAGGCTACCTGTAGTCTGCAGACCACATTCAGATACTTAAGCTGAAGAAATAAAATATGAGTTATTGATCAACGATTAGAGTAACCACACGTCCTGAAAAATTCAGGACAGTCCTGATTTACAAGCAGTTTTCCTGAATCCCGAATCCTGCCCCGTTTCTCCTGAAGTAGAGGATATGAACAACATATGAATTCATGAAAATATTCTGATCAAATCGTTTATTGCAGGCTTTAATTCCTGCTTTTAGTGATTGAATTATTTTTGTAAAATACATAACAGTATTATTGACGTATTCTCACGTATTTATTGCACTGACTAGGCTATCATAAATAACAGATTGTTAATATTATTTCACCTGTTTTAAAGTAAACTCAAGTCAAAGCAAATCACAGTTTTCCTCAGGGGGCTCCTGTACAGTGTCCCACATCCCCTGTCCTGTAGGCCTTCAGACCCTCAAATGAGTAGAAACCTTATAACAGGAAAAAAACATGTCAGCTGTCCTGAATCCCAAATCCTGTCTTTTTTGTCACAGAAATTAACTGTTATAGCAATAAATAATATGAACAACATTTGAATTTGTGAAAATATTCTGATCAAAATAGTTAAGTACACTGTCATGCCTGCTTTAAGGTATTTAAAAAATGTCCTGTTTGTTGTACTGATTGGATAATTTAGACACATTTTGGTAGATTACCGAGAAAACCACCTAAAATTCTGAAAAATGAAAATATATTTCATATATATATTACTGTTACGAGCCACCCTAAGGTGGCCCTGCTGGGGCAAACAACACTCCACAGTAATAACCCACAGAGACACCTTTAAAATCACCAAATACATGGGATTTATTAACACAAAGTACAAATAGAGATCCTAAATCAATACTAACAAAAGGTATTAAGGCAAAACATAAGTTCAAAGCAACACAAAACAATCCCACGTTGACAGTCAAGACCACAGCAGTCCCCGTGCCACAAGCCTCTCACTTCTGCGGCCTCGCTTTTAGTTCCTCAATCAGGCCAGGTGGACCTCATGAGCAGTCAAGCTGGAGAGAGACAGGACAAAGGGATACAGCAAAGGGAAAATATATACAGCTGTAACACCTAGCAAGTAAAATACTTTAGAATCTTGCAAAGACACCAAGAACCCCCACTTCACTACTCTAACTTATCCTTTTTTAATCCATCTGAAGTGACATGACACACCCACCCCCAACTCCCTGTCCTGAATTTCACCCATTCTCATCTGGACCCCCGAGTCTTATCAGCTGAAAAGACATTTAAAATGACTATAACGTACCACCTGTGTGTAATGCTTCATATCTCTCGTAAACACAGCCACTGTGCTTCACATCATCCTCAGAATCTGCTGATCTTCATAATACTAATAACAAATTATCACATTATCACCACATGTGCAACATCTGGTCAGACTTTCAAGATAAAGCTCACTGAGAATCACAGAGTCATCGTTTGGGTTAAACAAAAATATGCACACAGACTTGTGTTCTTAAGTGACTTGAAATCCTGGTGCATCTTGTGAAGTTTAGTAATTATTTGACCAGATAAACAGCTTCCACAGCAGCTAACATTAGCCACATTTGCTAGCAAGTTATTTTGTCAAAAATGAAGAACCTGCCAGCGACTGCTGAACTACACAGACCACAGTGAGTCACAGTTAGTGGCAGAATAATTGAAATAAAAGAACAACAGTAATTTATATATTCAACAGTGACATGTCTAGTATCTCGTCTTGGCATTGTTGTAGAGGATACACCACATACTTAACAACAACACCTTGTCTTTTGTCACCCAGCTGGATCTTGCCCCCACCCACACACTGTCAGTGGCTTGAGGACGTGATGATTTGCCAAAACCTTAAATTCAGTATTCAGAAAATTTGACAAAGTTTTGGGGATCATTTTTGGCACACTGTCAAAGTTTCCACGACGTGAGCGTATTTGCCCTTCGAACACACGAGTCCTGCAGTTCTCCACATTGATAAGATTATTAAACAAGACAAGAAGAAAAGCTTCTATTATTTTAGAAAAATCTCCAAACGGTGGAGGCTGATTCAACAGTGCTTTCAAACCGAACGACTGCTTTCAAACAGACATGAAAAGGTTTCAAAAAACATCTACTCTAAAGATAATAATAGAAATAATTAAACAAGTTAAACCATTCTCCACATTTTTCAAAATCTGTTCACCTTCTTATCAGCAATAATTGTGGCAACAGTAATATAACTGTCAGTGACAGCAGCAGTAACGGTAATAAAACTTGTGGTGATAATAAACTGTTTTAGTCTTTCTGACAGAGGAGTGAATGTTTCATTAATCCTGATTATTTTCAAGATTATTATACTATGACACAGGTTTAAAAAAAACCTTAGTGAATCACTTTATTAATTACTGATTTAATGCACAATTCAATGAACACACAAACCCTCATCAACAGGCTTTGGGAGTAATGGATTAATGTAATTTAATGGATCAAACAAATAATCGATTAATTCAGAAAATAATCGACTGATTAGGCAGTGATCAAAATAATCATTAGTTGCAGCCCTAAAACCATATTTTATATTGAGGTAATCCAAAAGTAAGGGAAAGTAATCAAGTTACATTACTTTAATATTGTGATACTTGGATTAAATTACTGACTACATTTTTTAACAGGTAATTAGTAACTGTGTCGGAACACATTTTTAAAGTAAGCCTCCAAACCCAAACACACACTCGTACACCCAGTTTGTGCACGACCAGCTGCTCACAGTGGATCCAGCGGTTCAAGTTCAAATTTATTAAAAACTGTTTGAGGAGTACAGTGGGACATGAATGGCTGAGTGAATACTGAACACTATAAAATTACACGGAGGAAGATGGTTGCATATTTAACTCTTTATGAGGAGCCTCCGAGCCTTCGACCATGAAAGGCGATCCAGCTGGATCTCTTTTCCTCCTTTTATTTATGCCCCCCTCTCCACCGTCAGCTCCCATAAAGACAGTAAAATAGCCCTAAACTGTTTTAAATGAATAAATGTTTATATGTGAAAGTGTGCTGAATGCATAAGTAGTGCTCATCCACAGGACAGGACCCCGACAGTGCAGTCACAGCCCAGTATGATGTGATTCCTGATGGTGTACTGGGCTGTTGTGCTCCAGTCTGACAGTCAAAATGGCGACACGCTGAAACAGCATCACAGGTAAGTAAACGCAGATAATGTTGGTGACGGTATTAGCATCAGTTTGGCTCGAAGCTCAGTGAAACTACATAACAACTCACTCTTAATGAGGTCTGTTGTACTTGCTGAGGTAGTTAATATTCCATGAGAATCTCATGTTAATTATGGGATGGAAGTAATTGTGTTTCCTGAAACAGTCAGACCCTCAGGTAACACCGGAGAAACAGATGTTGCTTGCTTGTAATTCTGCAAAGCTAATAAGCCCAAATCGAGCCTACTTTTTTTTTTTTCCTAAAATGAGTTTTTTTTGTGGGTAAACCCTTGTGTAAGCAAGAAATAGAATGTGTGTCTGGGCATCGTGCCTCCAAGGATTTGCCTCAAGCAATTTATTATGGTGGTATGTAATGTAAGAAAAAAAAACAGTCCCTGAGTAATTTCTCCTCATTAATGAAGGTACACTTGCTGAAATATTGTTGGTATTAGTCCTGATCCCACTACAAAATACTTTACAGTATGCCTCAGCACTTGTGATCATGTCCTGACTCAAAAACAGGATAGTAATGAGGTTCGATAAAGTCTTACAAATGTTACCTTGGATATCAAAATTACAACAATACATTGATAACAACACATTCTGATAACTTCGTCCTCATTTTTACAAACTTTTCCAGGTCTGGGTGTTTGAGAAGCTTCTTCTTAAAAACCACTTATGCAGTTTTCACAAAGATTCAGGCATTCACCAACGTTTTCTTATGTGGGATCACTCAAGAGCACACTAATGAACCTTTGTGTGCTGACATGTTAGTACAAAACAGTAATTATTGCGTTTTCTTCAGCTCTACAGTTGCATAATGTTATAGGATTTAAATTACAAAGACATTTTTTACCATTTCAAATATTTTAATAACCATTTTGTAAACTTAACAAAGCATTATGGTATTTGAAAATAATTTTGTTTTTAGTGTGGTTCTTTAAAAACACGTCCCTTAAAAAAATCATCTGAGATCAGACATGTGGCAGTTGAACGGGACCTGACTGTTTGCCTCAGAGGGCTGCTGCCTCAGTGGGAGTTCATCTGTGAATAAATAAAAAAAAAACTGAAGAATTGTAGTGACCCTTTTGGGGTTTTAAATTATGCAATGTTTTGGTCTATACTGCAAAAGCAAATGTTTAAATTTTAAAACTAAACACTTAAGTAACACTTTTTAAACATATGGGCATGCTGAAGTCACTAAATAATCACCTGCTTTTGGGGGTTTTAAAATGTGTCAGCAGGTTTCTTGGCTTTACAACAAAACAACAGTTTTTGTTTGTTTTTTTTTAGATAAAATGTTCTGTCAAATTGCATTAACTCTGCAAAAACAGCTGACCTTCTGATTCTGTGATGGCCTGTGAGATTACAGCGCTGACAGAGCTCCACTGCCTTTAGATGTTCACTTGGGAAATCTTAACTTCTCTCAGTTTTCTGAGTGTGATTTCTGGTGTGCACACAGCCCTGCAGTCCCATGCCCTTATTTGGGCATTGGGGTGGTGTTGACCTTTGCTACTTAGGAGGAACCAGCGCTAACATGGAAAATGACATTCATCATTATAAGAACACAGATATTAACAATTCGGTTTAAGAACACATTCATGAATCTGATTAAGACTCTTCACGGACCTTTCGTAAGAGTTTAAGAAAATACCCTGAATGATATTGCTGAATGAGGCCCATTGTCTTTATTATTAGCAGCCTCCTGCGACACACATTCACACGCAACTTTTGTATATACCAGCCACACCCCCTTTCGGTTAATATCATCGCCCTGCAGAGCCAGAGAACCTCTGCAGTTCATGCACGCACAAGTTTTGTTTCAGACTTGGATTTCAGTGGCAGCGATTTTCCTTCAGCATCTCTCGCATCTGCAAATGCTGATAGTGTTAGAGTACACTCAGTTTTTTGAAATTTCGTGTTTTGACAGTTTTAATACATAAAACGTGTCAGTGTGTCTTACCTTAAATGTCATTTAACAAAGTGCTGTATGTGATTCCATCGTCTGCAGACATAAGAAAACCCTGAATTAGAACCATTACAGCCTCTCCCCACACACACATTTTATTTAATAAAAGACTAGGAGAGTAGAGTATTATTTTAATAATGTAAGCAGCCTTGATAGTTTAGCAATCTCCAAAAGCTGGTGGATAAATGTAGCTAGAGCTGTGGAGTTTCTCCTGGTTCTCTGCATATACGTACAAAGGTCTGGAACTGCATCGGCTGTCCAGTACAGCTGTGGCTCTCTGGTTCTGCAGAGTGACTTCTTACCTTTGGGGGAAAGAGTCGCATTTTCAAGAATCTTAAAAGTTGAAACTTTCAAGACTTGCAAAAACTACTGATCGAGATTATCTGAATATTTTGTTGTGCCAAGAAAACAAAATGGCAAAAAGCTCTTGTGTAAAATATCATATAATGTATAATGTTTCCTTTTCTTTTTTTTTTTTCTTTTCTATTTATCTTTAACATTAAGGGCCGGCACACAGTGTGCACACGATAGAGGGAATTGTGGGACAATACATGGGGGAAGTTTGAATTGGTAAGAACAAAATTGGTGAGGAAAAAAGAAGAAAGTTGGGTTCGGGCACAGAACTCAAGCTCTGCCATGAATTAATGAAGGCACTGTGAGCCATGGGTGCACAGGGCAGGACACCCATGTGCACCCATGGCGCAAGATGGCAAAGGTGGGTTTGGACATGCCTTGAATAAATTAAAACTATTCCACCTTGTGATATGAACCATGCGCTTTAGATCACCCAATAGGGCTCTGGGTAACTAGTTTGTCTTCGAGGAGGGCATGCTTTCATCTGGCATCTGATGGCACTGGCATGAGGTCTACCTAAGGCTGGGTTGAGAAGGTGCAGCAAGGTGGAGAGAAGGCATGACTCCTTAAGAAAACAGAAAAAAGAAAAAAAAGAAGGGAAAAGAGTGAGAGAAAAATTCCTAGCCCGCACAAAAATACAGAAAAAAATATCCACTGCACACTAGCTTTGGGAGGAGGGATGAGTTTACAATAGATCAATACCCATAGGTCTAAGTGCTGTCCAAGGCAGTAGCAGCCTCAATGGAGGAAAAAAGGATCGAAAAGATGTTAGCGATGGTGGTCATGACAATAATACACAGAAACAATAACACATTTGGGCCGGATTGTGCTGCTTATCACTCTGGAGAGGTAACTAAAATGTCCACCTGCACTTGAGAGCATTGCTTCGGTATGACCTGACCGAGGTGGAGCAGAGCAGGCTAACAAATCATTCCAGTGCCTGCCTGAGTCTGACACATGTAAGCTCCACATCAGGCCCAGGGAGAGATGGTCAGCCTCAGAAAGCTTTCTTAATCCTTCCCATGCATTCTTTCCGGCAACTCCTCCGAGCTTTCCCCCTGTAACAGGATAGTTATCTAGCCGAGCAGTAAACCTGCAAAAATGCAATCATAATGATATCTACAGCAAGGACAGAAAGTAACGGAAAAACACACAACAGGGGGGGCAGCAGAGGAAAAAGGCAGGGATTATCTATAGTGCAGTAAGTGCAGTCAGGTGGACTGAGGGTTTTTCCAAGGACAGCTTTGCGTTCACTCTAAAATACTCCCCTCCACCATTATGAAAGCCATTAGTATCAAATAAATAGTTGACCCGGCCTCCTCTGCTCTGTTTCTTTTTGCCATAAGAGAGCCCTCAGGCTTTATTGAAAACATTAACTTCACTTTGCCATGATCTAGAAGCAAACGCTAACATCTCATCGAACAGGTCAACAGCAATGGCAGAAATGCAGACTGTGTGCAAGACAAATGGTGTTGCATTACATTTTGATGTGTGCGGGTGATAAAAGGTGTCCAGCGCTGGAGTGTCGTGGCCCAGATCATGTTTTCTGCCTGATGAAGTGGCGGGGAGATGGAGGGCTGACTGTGAAAAGGTCGGAGGGGGTTGTCAGGAATTTTTAGCTGTTCCTCTCTCAGGTGTCAACTTCTATCTGCACTCGCAGCAAGAAGAAAAGCAAATTCCCCCCTATGTCAGCAGCACACGCAAACGCAGACATATATTTCAGGCAAGTCATGAACATAAATCTGAACTTTACACTCATGCCTTCACACATTTGTGCACATCATCAATCCATTTTTTGAGCTTCCCTGAAACAGACGATTTTAAACCCTAACCCAACCCCAGTCCTAACTTTGAACACATGTAGCAATCTAAGCTACACTACCATGAATTTAAACAGATATAGTCATTGTGAACTTTAACCATTGCACCCACAAACCCTAATGATAACCTAATAAACAGGTCCTAAACAAGTCATAAAGGTCCCTCCACCAAATGTAAAGACATTTTAACAGCAGGGCTTCAACTTATCATTCTTTGTGCAAATTCAAATGTCTGACTAAGTTGGAAGTTGTTGCGTCTTTGTCTATAATTTTTGACCGGCACGTTTAGCATACTTTGTGTTGTGTTGACAGTCCCAACTGATCAGATACCAACATTTAGTCACTGCCCCTTGGCAAGTCACACAGACGTACATAGTACCCATTAGCAGCTGAAAGAGAGATGCCAGGCTTTGAAGTGACTTCATACAGCCGTAGATGTAAACTCATTCATGGCCATATGAGAGCTTTCACTCATTGACACTCACTGGACTCACTTTCATTTGGCTTTTCACATAGTATAAAGAGATGGAAAGTCTGCCAACAGAGGAGGTAGGATGAATGGATGGCCCAAACACAGGACTTTTTCGTAGGAGGCACGTGTCCCATTTGAAAACCAAAATATTATTTAAAGTTGTAATGTACATACTGTTACATGTCTCACATCATTTTTATCATGTGACTTTCGTCTTGTGAGTTGTTTCAGTGGCATCATGTAACATAATGCAGTTATTGTAACCCCAAACATGGTGTGTAACATCCTAAACCAAGTTGTTTTTGTGCCTAAACCAACCAAAACTAGGATCATTTCACAATGCTGACCACCTGCTAAAAGAGGCTGTCTGGCAGCGTCTTGGGGTCGGGATTTAAAGGATAAGTTCGTTTTTTTGACACCTGGACCTTATTGTTAGGATTAAATACGCTCGTAGACTCACCCAGACAATTTTGGTGGAGCTCGGAGCCGTTTTCGAGCAATTTAGATCCAGCCGACGGCGTTTTTTCTCATGCCATAGTAGCGGACGGGGCCAGAAATCGAAGCTCCTAAATTAGACATTATCTGCTGCGAAACTCATGCAATCTCCACAACAACACCACCAGTTAGCCCCCATTCGTGGACGTGCAGTGGTTGCTCGTTCTCTGGCCAGCTGTTCGGCTCTTTCCCTCTGCATTAGGGTGACCAGATGTCCCGCTTTGCGCGTGATTTCACGCATTTTCTGTCTCTTTTCACGCATCACGCAAATTGAGACCATGTCCCGCACAACATCCCCCTCAGGCCCCAGCAATGAGAAGCCGGTGATGTTACTGCACTCTGGGCTGTTTGTTGTTGTCATAGTAGCACCGCACGTACGGCGTTTAGGCCCGCCCCTAATTTTCTCCACGCTACCAACAGCTGAGGTGACAGCTAGTGAATGACACTCGCATCGCGCGTTCTTCTTTGGAAATGGAGGAGGAGAAGACGCCAAACAAGAAGAGACGATGCAGCTACAGGCGGTGTCCCACTTTGTCCCTCACAAACATACCCCTTGTCCCTCTTTTGGTTTATTGGGACCTGGTCACCCTACTCTGCATCCTCCTTTCAAATAGCTCCTCGTCGGTGTATTCTGGCTCAAAACGATACGGGCATCCATTATACTCAAAGTCGTCGTCAGACACTTCTACATCGGATAAATATTCCGCCATGCTGCACAAAAATAGCCGTGTTGCCGTGTAGCCTAGCAACAACAGCGTCTCTTCTCAGCTGCGGTCCTGCGGCGCACGTCTATAATGTCACCAAAAGTTACCCATCCTTGTAAAGCCCCGGATGACCATAACAACGAAGTTGAGCTGACATGGTGATAACACTGGCCATTCATTTATAACATGTAGGTGAAATGAACGAGTTTCGCAGCAGATAATGTCTAATTTAGGGGCTTCGATTTCTGGCCCCGTCCGCTACTATGGCATGAGAAAAAACGCCGTCGGCTGGATCTAAATTGCTCGAAAACGGCTCCGAGCTCCACCAAAATTGTCTGGGTGAGTCTACGAGCATATTTAATCCTAACAATAAGGTCCAGGTGTCAAAAAACCGAACTTATCCTTTAAGGCCATGTTGTGTAGAAATTCAGTGTCTCCACCCTTACTTGAAATTGTCATTTTACATTTTACGTTACAGCAAGCACTGTTGTCATCTTTCTTAGTGAAGTGAAGCCACACTTTCTGGGACCATTTCTTCCTCTGTGCTATGACTCATATAGCAGAAAAATGTATCACAATAAAATCTTTCAGTTCAGTCAGTATTGATGATTATTTATAATTCTGAGTGACGTATTTTTAAAAGACTGGGAGAAAAAAGGTTGAATTTAGCCACTTTGTTTGTCAATGCACACACTGACTTGTCCTTCTTATTAACATTTTCCTCACTGACTGCAATTTTTTTTCACCCTACGCTGTTCTTGAACAACACACCTGTTAAATGATTGGCTGTTAACGTGTCACACGTAGCATGTTCCATTATCAGGGGAGATGGATGATCCTGTCTATCGCGATACCACTATTGTTTCATTGGCCAGGCTTACGTGCCGTCATCAATCAAAGGAACTGATACACATGGAGGCATACGATTCTGATGGACTTAACAATTTGGAACCCGTTCCCAACGCTTCCGGTTCTCTGTTCCCCTTTCTTGTCTTGACTGACATGTGCTGGCCTGTGTCTCTCTTTTAGTTCCCTATTCCAGACTTTCTCGTTGATGGATTTGCATGGGGAGTCTTTGTAACTCTCCAACCAAGCCTCTGAACCATGTCTATTAAAAAGTGTGCGAACAACACACAGGTCAATGTAATATAAGTAACACAAACATAAACTCAAAACAGACACTGGCATGGGCTGCTTATCCTGGACACAGATACTTTGTACCTCAGCCAAACACACACGCAGCTGCAAACACATACATACACACATGCGAACACAACGGTAACCAGGAATTTACTCACACTTTTGCATCATCCAGCACACAAACACATGACACCCCCCACACACACACACCTTCACACACACAATCCTCGAATCTCTGTGATGCGTACACCACCACCCCCATACATACCAGCCCATGCCCTTCCTCCCCCCAGCTAGCTGCTGCTGCTGCTGCTGTCACATTGCATTTCCCATCGTGTCATTTTGGCCAGAGCCTCATATCCAGCGGGGACAAAATGAAGTCTCCTCGGAGAGAGAGCGTCCTGCGAGGTGCGAGTGCCAGCTCCAGCGTCTCCTTCTGCCAAAAGCCAGGAAGGGGGAGGAGGGAGATGGGGGGAGGAATAACAACCCGCTGACTCTCCTCCATTTTACATTTCCTCTGTGCTCATTTTCTCAAGAGCTCCTCATCTATTTTGCCAGCCGAGTTCGTTCAGAGAGGCCGCCTTGTTAAATAAGGCATGAGTCATCTACGACGCTCAGCATTGAAATGATGTCGCCCATTTCAGTGCCACTGTTGTGAGCTGGAAGGCGGCGGTGGCTGTGGAGGCCTGCGAAGAGAAAAAGACGTAGATGAAATAAAAGACAAAATTAAATAAATAAAAACTCAGGAAAAGATTGACTAATTGTGTGTCTTTATTCACTCCTTTCTGATGTAGTGCTAAGACTGACTGAATGAGCTCCATCTTTATTTGAAACTAAACTCAATTTACATCTATGCCTTTTGTGTAATGCCTGAATATACTTAGGCTGTGAAAAACCCAAGGATTTTTAAATACATTATGTCAGCTGTTCATTGATATTGCTGCTGACAAAGCAATGACAAAGCAACTGCACAGGGCAAATAGAAAAAAAGCCAACATTATTAGAGTTCAATTCAAGCTACAGGGGGGTAAGAAAATAGAAAGGAAAAGCCTGACTAAATAAGTGGAGAAACATAATGAATGCAGGTAGAAGGTCTTGCTGGTTTGATGAGTATGTAAATCCTGTGAATTATACACACAGTCACCACATCTCAACCCAGCTGAACACCTACGGGAGATTTTGGGGGAATGTCTGACAGCGCTCTCCACCACCACCATCAAAACACTAAATATGTGTCTTCAAATATCTTTAGAAGAATTCTGATCACCCTCCACTCACTGGGAGGATCTATGACAAGTCCTAGAGGCTTGTGGTGAACACAAATCCCCAATTTCCCCACCAATTTACGATCAGATACTTGTCGGTCAAAGAAACATCTTAGGTGAAGATCAAAGTTGACCACCGCACATTGAAATGACCGTATTAAGACTGTATTAAGAACGAACACGTTTCACTGTAGAGTCTTCAGGTTCGCCCACCCTCGGTTTCCATCCTAGTTAAACTGATGGTATCCAAACGGTTCCTTAGCAATGTTCTTAATTGCTGTAACTCAGTCTTTACTCTCAAAGCATCTCGCTTCATTTGTCAGATTTAACAAGCACTTTTCTAGACGTCTTTTTTAAATTCGGGGCCTTAATTGCCCAGTGTGGGTTCCTTACTCATTCTCAGTCCTCTGGGAATCTGTCTGATATGCCAGTGTTTAGGCAGTGCCATTGCAGGTGACTATCTTTTGTTTTTTTTTTTCTCTGGATGGATTGATTTCTGATCACTTAGATGCACTGTTGGCTCTTCCAATCTAGCTTCTTGGAGGTTCAGACTGGGGCTCAGCAAACTAAGCTACAGGCAAAGTGCACTTCCACTCCAAAGAAAGTCACAGTAAGAAATTATTTTTTCTTTCATATTTTACTTGTATTTGCCATCCAATTACATTAAACCACACAAGTTGTTGACGGCTTTCAACAATCAAATATTCTCAAATTTAAAGAAACCTTATTATATAACACTGGTGCCTGCTAAACAACAGGGCAAACGGATCTGATATCATTGAATAACAAATTACCATTTGGGTTTCACAGTGGAATGTACATTTAGTGATGACTGACTGGAGTTGAAGACAGCATAAAACTTCGTCTATAGAAAAGGAAAGGTCTATGACATATTGTGCTTATGAAACCCTTTCAGAAGCCAGCGGATTAATCAACCCTTATTACTGAAAAGAAAAAAAAATAATGATGTAAAGGACAAATTGGACCATTTCTGATATAATTCATAAGCTGTAGTTGCTTGTTTGTCTCCCTAATGTTCCTTGGGTATGATGGGGTTAGAAAACCTTACAATGACTCATTCCTGTCTTCCTGCTGTGAAGCAGGAAGTCAATGAGTTGAGGCTGATTTGATAAATTGGTCATTTTCACTCATTATTCATACAGTTAACCAAGCACTGAGCGCTGCCACAAAGACTTCTCAGCACACAGCTCAAGTCTCAGGCAGCCTGGGAAACTAGAAAGGAGAGAAAAATCCTTTCACAAAGGTACCTTTTCTAAGTGTCCTCCTCCTTCTACCCTGGTGGCCAAACTTAAACTTTTATTCCAAAATATGTCCATTTAGGTTCCACTGTTTATTGTGTTACCTCAGTCGGCTCTCGTCTACCATGTTTCCAGCAGCAGCAGGCCATTTTTTAAGAGAAAATGCTCTGATAAATCCACTGTACAGTACCTGCTCAGCAGCAAACAGCAGACAGAACATAGTGGAGCATTTAGCAGCTAAAGTATTTTTCTCAAGACTTGGTGGAGACCAAACCAGAGCTAAGAGATAAGTGAATAGAGCTCAACAGTGCCTGCTCATTTTTTCAGTGACCGAGTGAAAGAGTTTTAAGCCTCGAACCAAGTCAGCCGATTACGAGATGAATAATGACCATAAAACATTTGATTTGAAGCAAACTAAACTAGAAACAAACTAGAAAAATCTAAAAAAGGCAAAGGTACAAGACTGAGTGACGGAACTGCTCATCCCATAAACCATCTCAAATTATACAGCTTCTTAAATTTACCTGTTGTCATTATTATAATGTTTATACTGTTAAAAACAGTGTTGACATATGTTGTAGTTTGTGTTGTGTGTGTCTATAATTTATATTCACTGCAGAATAACAACATTATTAGTATGATTCATGTTAGCAACCTAAATAACTGGCCTGCTAGCGGAACTACCTGTTTGCAGGGACGGCAAACATTTCCATGGCAACAGTGAGCTCTGCCAATCAGAGACATCACTGTTGCGCTTTAGGATTGTGGGTAGGGTAGTATACTGCAAATAAAATGTGTTTTTCTTAAAACAAGGTTGATATACAGATTGTTCCTACAGGAGGAGTGGAATCTCCTTATTGTATGATAGTGGTGCGACCAAGAGTTTGACAATCACTGCAAATAAAACTCCAACCAAACAAATCAGCAAATAATTTGATCAGGTTAGGCACCAGTATCATATATTCCAGTGCACATCTTTCAAACTATATTGATTTTAATACAAAGTAATGCAGCAGAAGGGTGATTAAGAGGTTCTACTTACTCATCCACTCTGATGGTTGAATGTTACTTTCCCAGAAACTGATAATAGCTCTCAGTAAAACGCCTATTTATAGAATATGGACAGTGTATTAGGGTAAATACTCTACTGATAGTCAGGAGAAGTTTAAAGTCTATGGGTGGCTGGTTTACTAATGCTGCATTACCTGTGTGCACGTCTTAATATACAGTTACTTGACTGTTGTGACTGCAGATTGCTCTGCCCCTCAGTCTGTATGAGTTTTGATGTTGAAACACCGATCACTAGCTTCAGGTCATGTTCTGGCCAAGGAATTAGCCATCATGCAGGACTCGGTAAAAGCAGCTTGTTCGGCAATCAATGAGGTGAGAGTGTCGTTTGATTTCTCTACTTCACATGCAATTATGTGTTCAAGAGCTTGAATACAATTTGTGTTTATATTTAACTGACAAGGATCCGTGTGAATTACTGTATGACTGAGCTGGGACACAACACTGACATTGAAATTGGTGGTAAAAACTGAGAAATTATGGTCAAAACTACAAAAACATAACCCAGGTTGGAGAAAAGATGAATTTTAAGTAAGTGGTATTGTGGAGTGGAAGCGCCCACACATTAGCTTGATAATCAGACCTACCTGCCATCTGGTTTGATTTCATAATTCAGTCTAAAGTTGCTGTGAGCTGATTTAACCTAGTTTGACTCACCAGATGCACATTGCTGGTATAAGTCCTGCCACTGGTCGCTTGCTTCAAGTGGCATCACGGTGTACGCTATCTACATTTTCAAAGTCCCCAGGAAACAAGAACAACCTCCTAGCTGCAACCTACATGCTGAAAACGGCGAAAACTGTTTAATCTTAACTAATAAGCTGTTGAAATGTTACAAATACTCTATAAATGCTGTTGGCAGACAGAGCCAGGCGATTTATTAATCTTTAACACGGAAGATGGACCCATTTTGTTTCATTCACCATTAAATAGCAAACCAAGTCAGGAACAAACTCTTTTGATCGAAAAACTGACAGCAGGGTGGGACTCAGTGTGTCAGGCAGACAAGACTAACCTTTTTCTACCAGTCACAGCTGCACCACGTTATGGCTGCGCGGCAGGCAGGCAGAGCAGTCTGCGGCCATTCTACACAATGCTTGTGATTCCACCAGAAGTGCTGCGTTGCGTCCCAGAAGTGGCTCTCCGCACTGCTTCAAATATGGGCAATTTCTATTTTTGACAGGTGTCATGTCAATTAGCACAGAGCAGATCGAACGATCAGGAACTCAGACAGAAAAGGCAGGAAGAATACGGTTAATTTTCAAAATAAAACACCCCCTGCAGTCTCACAATTATAAAGGCAGACAGAAAAGAAATTATTCAACCACGTAGCCGCTTATTCATGGTAGAAGCACAAGGGGCAAGGAAAGAGGACCTAACAACAAAATCTGAGCAAGTAAACATAATCAGGCAGGTAAAAAATGCTCCGCCCCTGGTGGGCGCTGCAGCCGTGCAGAGGATGGATCAGCACTGTGGTGCAGACATGCCGTGCTTGGTGGAATCAAATGGTAACAAGTTCTTTCGCCCTGCACTCTCTGCTTCTAGGTAATTGAGAGAGTAGATGCCATTGTTAATAAGTGGGATGCATTTTAGCCATTTAACTGCTGCCAAACTATCTGCTAAGCCCCTCCCACCAAACCCACAACTTCCAACAGCACATAGGGCCCGTTCTCCATGGTGTGAGCCTCATCAAAATCCTGGTCCCTCTTGCTGCAATTAGTCCTCTCAGAAGTGCCCCTCCAGTAGCCCCTGAGCAGAGCACTCTCATATAAATATGAATAATATTGTTTTGTACACTAATCATACAAAGTTATTAACTTAAGAGTCCAAATCTTTCTAATCACCAGCAGAGGGAAACTCCAGTGGTAAAAGGATTCAAGGACATTTATTATCATTAAACAACACAGGGCTGTACAACAAAATTAGAGTGGTAGTTCTGTCATAATACACACAAAATACAACACAGATGATTATTTCAGAATGGAATAAAGTCAAAATATAACACAAAATAAATACATATACATTTTTATAGACCCAGATAATAATTCTGTTGTGCATTTTTTGAATTTGCGTCAGAACGGCAGCAACAAGATGGTGATGATAATATGGTCAATATCTTCACATTAAAAGGTGAACATCTGGGAAACATTGTCCGTCAGCTGTAACTGTGTTTGAACAGGAAGCATCATCAATGTAAACACAGAGTCCTCCTCTGTTCGTCTTGCATGCTGCGTCCTGTCAGCTCAGAGTGTGATCTGTCCCTCAGGTGCAACAGCCCCATCCAGGATGTCGTGGAGCAGGTCTCTCTGTGCAGACACAACAGTCTCTAATGTGCTGTTGTTTGTCCAGCCTGAGTGCTGGAAATCATGCAGGAGCAGCCTTAAGTCGTAGCTGTAGCATGGCTTTTATCCGCTCTCCTCCTCTTCTACTGGGATGGTCACCCGCGGCGGTGCATTCAGTTGATCTGACTCCATGTTTCCAATGCCTACGAGTGTGTTTCTGTCATAGGTGATGCATGTTTTGGAAATAAAACTGAAAAAGAAAGCTACCAGGTGATGCATCTTACATGTGCAGCTGTTACCTTAACATAGCAAAAACTATATAAACTAAACCATAAAAAGATTTTATGGAGCCTTATGAGAAAATGTGTCTACTTCTCACATGATGTGACCTCAATAAACAGTTTCCTAATGTCTGTATTCTAATCTTCTTCAATACAGCATAACGGTCCCATTTAGTGTAAGACAGACGATAAAGCAGGGTATTCTTTAGGATGGGAATACTTTGTGAGTGGCTATCATGGTGAGTCCTTTGGTTCTCAGTCCGAGGATAGAGGTGTTGCAAAGGGTCTCCTCCCCAGCTCCACCCTGTTGTCTAAATATAGTCTTTTCTGGCACAAAAAAAAAACAAAAACAAAAAAAAGACAGAGCTGCCATCTCTGTGCTTCAGAACTCTAGTACATACATCCTATATTTACTATACAGTCTACGATGGACACAGCCATCGTCAAGCGCAACACCAGACTTATCTGAATCAATGAAAGAATATGAGATGTGGGCAGTGATTCGGAGTTGTGGAGCCAGGTTATGTTGTGAAATAAACCTCTTTAAGTGTTCAGATGTAAATTGGAGGTTTAGATTGCTGCTGGGAGAATATAAAGAAGCCAAAGCACATTAAAAACAAACAGCAGCAGCAGTGAGGTTGAGTTCAGTTCATCAGCACGTTAAAAGCTCTCTCTGATGGTATGTGATGTACACTACCCACATGCAGAACACAGCCTGCCTCCATATCTATCACTCATTAACATTCTCTTTACCTCTCTCCCTGATATTGATTTGACTCCAGAAATTAGCGCCCTTTTTTTTTCTTCTACCCACACACTCCCTTTCTTGCCTTCCATTATCATGCCGCTAACTCAACACTGCCTCTTTCTCCGTGTTTTTTTTTCTCAGCGTTCACCCGCTGTCTCTCTGGGTTAATGCAGGAACATTGGTATTCTTGTGCTGAACACAGGACAGAAGATGGGATGTGTAGCAGGTCAAGTCTGCCTCGCTTTCATCCCGGTGCCTTTGAACAGATAAAGAGACTCTAATTGCATTTGCATAATCACACTAAGACAAAGTCACACACACACACACACACACACACACACCACACAAGACTTTGAGCACACACACTTCCCAAGAACCCTCACAGATGAAGATTCAAGAACTGTTAGGTTATACTTTAGGAACAGAAACATCTAACTACACACAGTCCACTGCAGCTCGACAGTAACAACTCACTTTACTATGCAATTTTACCTTTTTTTACTGATTGTTCAGTCCAACCTAACATTGCGTGAATTAATTTGATTTAGCCTGGCATTATCAGACTAATTCACTAATGTGAACCTCTCAGTTCTTTTTCAATTTCCAAGGGGCGTTAACAACCGGTGCAGAAAACAATGCAGTTGAATAAACTTACAACCAATCAGAGCAACGAAACTAGGGATGTTTCTGGTGACTAATTTCCCTGTCAAGCCTAAAAGTAAGAAAACACTCAAAATTGAAAACAATGTATTTCTTGGTTCAGATTAAACAATGTCCGAAAACATTTTTTGGTATTAAGAGCCATTTGAGGCTGTTAATCCCATTCTTCAATAATCAATTTGTATCTTTTTGCTGAAATGTGAATACCCCGTCTTTTGACACCAAGCAGGTGTCAAAAGACAGCAGCAGGTCTGAGCTCAGCAGATGTGCCTGGTTTGCAGGCTGAATTGGATAATTTGATTATTTATATTTAACTAATTCTATCCGATGTTAATATTAGCACTTAACACAAAGTACAGCTGAGGGAGTGTCATCAGTTTTGCACATATTTAATGATAAAGTATTGGGCAAAAACAACATTTTTACCTGATGATGGGACCAAACTTCAAGGAAACTGATGTGAGGAGCAGGAAGTCAGAGGATCACCAAAGTCAGTGGAATAAATTGTCTGGGAACTATGAGTGTCAGTACCAAATTTTGTCCATCCATCAAGTAGATGTTGAGTTGACAAGTGAAAACTTTGACCCGCTGCTGGTGCTAACCTTTCCCAGCCCTTTCTGCACAAATGTATAAATAAAGAAAAAGTAATTCTAGGCAGTGTTGTCTCTCACAGCAGTAAAGTCTTGCTGATTGCTACAGGATGGATTTCAATGCACCAACAGCCCGCTGGCCTGTGTGCTTCAGTCTATATAAACACAGAGCATAGCCCGGCTTGTTTTCTCTACCTAACCTCTTTTCACTTCATCAACACACGTCACTCCTCAGAAATGTCAACATGCAACACACACAACATTCGCAGAGGCTCACACACACTGTGTGTATATTTGGCTGTGCAGTCCAGCAGCACAGCAGCCATTCAGAGCCACACTCTGAACGAATAATGGTCACATTTTCTGCTCTCTGTTTTGTTCTGCTGAATTCTATTTTCGGATTTTCTGCTCTGTTTTCTCTGGCCGGTCTGGACTCAGGCTCAGTTTAGAGATGTGCAGCAGGAATGTTAAGCAAAAAAACACAGCAAACTCCTCATTTAATTATTCAGCTATTCTTCATGAAAGGTCAGTGCAAATTAATTGGGGCGCAGCGGATGTTGGATTAATTTAAATGTACTTCTTTGTGGAGCCTAACAACTTTGTTCAGTGACCAGTCAAGGTTTTATTCAGCAAGGCCTGTTAAAGCTGCATCCAATGAAAAGAACGTGCAGGGGAAAGCTCAGTCACGCCATTCATATTAGCTGACTGATGCTTGTTCTCATTCATCAGAAAAGCTTCCAATTGAGGGTACGCAAGGTCTCCTCTCCAAAATCAGAAGAATGCCTCGAGTGCAGAAAAATTAGATTAGTCTGTTGGTTGTAAATTGAAACAATTAAAAATATAGTCAATATAAAGGTAACTTCTTAAACCTCATTACCATTGGAGGACAACTTTTGCATCTAGCTGTCTTTCAGTGAAACACAACACATTGCTAATCCAGAAATACACTTTACACTCGACCTGGCTGCAGCCAATGCACCCTGATGGAGAAACCTCACCAATGATGCTCGAATCCGCTGATCCATGTCTATTAAAAGCTTCTTTTTTGCTGTCCTTCAGTGGCATTTCCTCTCGTATTCTTCTTTATTTCTGAGTTTAACGTCACCTGTCAGATGTCAGCAGCTTGCTGCTTTGTGGTTTGCACACGGCACTTGAGTCTGCTGCCCTTATATGGATTTATTGGGGTGTTTATTGGGGCGCTAATTGCAAACTTCCTGTCATGCGCATCCAATTGAAGATCAAATGAAATTCATCTGGGTAACTGGGTAAGAGCGGACTTGGCCGTCAGCACGTTTTATAACATTTCCTCTTATTGCCTTGTTTAAGAACAAATAAAAGAGAGAAATAAGAAAACATCCTCATAAATGACATGAAACTGTACACTGACATTGCACATATTTCACATTCTCTCTGGGTGTATATGTGTATAGGTATGTACTGTATGTTTTTATGTTTCAGAAGCCGCTTGATAAAGGACAGCGTTATAAGACACAATTGTCATGGTTTTGTTCTGTGAAAATGAATGAAAGTAACTAATTACAAATAATCAAATTACTGTAACTAAGTAGTAGTTTGGAATACTTCTACTTTTATGAGTAGATTTTCAAGTATGTACTTTTACTCGTACATCTACTTAGTTACTTTTAAAATCATAATTGAGTACTGAGTACAATTTGAATTAATATCCAAACCTTTGATCTGCATTTTAAAAGCCAATCAGGTGATCTGATCACCAATGGGCCAATGAAAACCAGGATATGTGGATGAAAAACAAAACAAAACACTGCAGCAGCACACATTTGGAGTAAGGATGTTAATCATTTAATTCCCTTTAGGAATTTAACCATTTAAAAATGTTTTCATGGATATTTAATCAATAGACACGGTGGTAATTTGCACCTCATTTGACATTGTTTTGTCTGATGGAGCCATTTGTTGAAAATGAGGAAAGAAACGTGTTTTGTATCCCATAAATTATTAATCATGAATCAGTTGTTAGCATTTTGGTTCAGCAATATGCACAAAATTTGCAATCCTAGTTCAAAGAGTGACTGTGACATCGATTACGGTTAAAAGTAACTAATACTAGTAGTTTTTGCAACAAATACTTTGTACTTTTACTTAAGCATTTTTCCTAACACTAGTACTTTTACTCATAATTGAGTATTATTTTAGCAATGTACTTGCAGTTGAGTACAGATTTTCAGTACTCTTTCTACCACTTTTAAAAGTGATCATTCCTACAAATCATGAATCATATCACAATTGTAATATCTGTCAAAACAATCACAGTATGATTCTTTTTGACCACATTGCACTTATTGTAGACATGTTCTGGGTGAAGGGGCTACAACTCACTTAAACTTCATTGTACAACCCTGTGGGTCCTTAAAATGATAATAAATTAACCTTGGTGCCTTGACAAATATGACCACAGGTTGTGTTTGGTGTCGGGTTCAGGTCTCAAGTTTGGCAATACAATTTAAGCCAGACTGGCTTGGTTTGGGTCTCAGCTTTAAGCCTGTGCAGAACTCTTGTCTATACGACTCCAAGTACTGTAGCATGAAGCAGCACAGTCTGCATGCAGATTTCTGCGTCTGTGTGTGTGGTTTTCATTTTGAACATGTAAAGTTTTATGCATCTGGCCCCTGATCAGAAATTCAAACTAATGTAGTTTGAGTGAGTTTGTTTTTCTCGCTGCTTCCTCCAACATACCATTCAAAGTTACATCACACTTGTGCGGTGCAAGTCTGTAGCACCCATCTGTAGCACTTAGCACAGATGGTGAAAGGTGACAGTTTGGAAATTTTGAGTCATGTTCATCTCCAGATCCAAACTGAAAAAAGAGAATATTTGCTGGTAATCTCACATCACAGTGGGAGGAAAGAAAGCGTGGAGCGACACCAGTGGGAGGGCGTTCTTCAGAAAACAGCGTTCACACACTTAACCGCTGTGTGAATCCAGAGCACAGCCTCTTCTCACTAAGAAGCATTCATGCACCAATTCAAAGGCAGCTTCACGCCGAGCATTCTATAGCTCAGATGCTTTTAGTTCCATGTAGCTGAATGGTAATTGCTCCAGTTATGTGCAATTAGTTGTATGTATCTACGCGGCTCACTACCATGCCCAGTCATTATCACCTTTTCAGTTCAGGTAGACTGTACATGATAAACAGCATGGTACTAAAAACACTCCCACACCTCACTGATGGCTACCTAACCCTGGGAGACTGCTTCATAAGAATAACATTACATTATGTATTGCCATAAAAAATATGACAGATGATTTCCAGGTATCTCTCCCTCCTCCTCTCCCCCCCTTCCCTCTCTTCCTTCCCATGTGAGCTCAGGTTGAGAAAGAGCTCTGATATTTTAAGCCTGTTAACCTATTAAATGATTGATTACCACATTTAAGTCTGTTTCATTTTTAATCACCGCTCCAATGATGTATTTAATGGGCCCAGACCTTGATGAAGATGCCTGTTAAATAAGGTGGGTGTACGAGGGAGGAGGGGGGAGTCCATAAGCAGCACTGCCTCCACGTTCTCCACTTCATAATGTCTCAGATATATGATTTCAGTAAAAAAAAAAAAAAAAGATTTTTTTTAAACTGAACTCATAAATATTTTTATATTACCAATGGCTCAAATGACTATGTATAATGTAAAAAGAGTCGCTTATGCCAGTTCCATTTTGGATCCAGTTTTGAGTCAGCAAAGTACTTGAATCTGTTGAAAGTGCTCTGTGGAGCTTTCTTATTAACAAAAAAGGTTATCTTTACATTATTTCTCACCAAAATGGATTCTGTGTAAAACATTTAAAAAGAAAAAGAAAAATACATTCAAATGTACTGACAGAATCAAGAGAATGCAATGAAATAACAGTTCTGATGTTATGTTAAAGATGCCTATGTATTGTGTTCAGCTGGGAGATATATGCAAGAGGCAGCTTTGCTTCATTTCACAGCTCTCTCAGGTTTTTTTTTTTTTTTGTCAAGAAAAGAAATATTATTATACATATTTTCCTTATTACATAGACAAATACCACACAAACAAAATAAAACTCATCAAATCCATCTTGATCAGTCTTTCCACTGTTCCAACAATCACCAACTCTGGTTCGGTCAAAATTAAACCCTAATTTCACAGAGTTAGATGTGAAAATATTCTGGCTCCCTGCTGCCTCTCTGGTGTCCTACCTCCCTCTCACTCATCTCCTGCTCCAGTCAAACTCCTGGTAAGAGTCACTATGAATTACTTTAGTACTGTAATCCCTGTTGTCAAAGTGGCCCATGTCGGTCTCAGTCTCACTGGCAGGATGCTCTCGTCCATGATGTAAACACCAACATTCTTCCTGTACTCCAAGCCCCAGGTCCAGGTCCGGGAAAACTCAAATCAACTAAAAGAGCCACTTGCTGTATGACTAACCAGTCCCTCCAGGAGGGTGCGATGTTGCGATTGCAACAATTCACAGAAATTCAACCAGTCCTCGTAAATTCTGTGCAACCTTGCAATTTTGTCTAAATTCCACAACTTTCCCAAATTTGACCAATTGTCTTTGCTTCCGTTCCACCGATCATAGCAGCCCCCCGCGCTAATATCATACAAGTACATCTCAATGAACCGACTCAATGTTTCGCTTTAATTACTCATATAAACGTGTATTTTCATTATATTTTGGATTTTTCAGTTTAGTCACAGGTACTGTAAAGAGCACATTTGTAATTGTTATTATTTCTGAATGTTCCGTGCATTTTTATTTCATAATTTTGTGCTGTTTTGACTGAGTTTGAGCTCCAAAAAGATTCAGCTTCTTTGTGAAATACCACCCAAGTGAACTTAAAAAAAAAAAAAAAAAGTAGATTTCTGTAATTTTTGTAATTCTGAACCTTTTTGGAAAGGTTAGTTTGAACACTCAGAACAGAGTGCAATTTTGTTCACCCTGGAACAAGCTGCCATTTTTAATTAATTATACACAAAAATAAAAAGTAAAAAATACAACTTTCCCTTGCAATTTTCATTTGGTCCCGCAATTTCAATGCAAAAGATGCCTAAAAGCATCACAACATGCATCGCAATTCTTTAGAAAAGCTGTCATGGAAACAGCGTTTTAGGCCGCAACAATCCCAAAAAAGGCCTGCTTGTAGCTACAGCCATGGGTCGTGACAGCAAAGATTATAGTGAGGAGCAGTTAGTGGTCACTCTGGTGATGCTGCTGCCTATTTGTTTGGACTGACCTGCGACAGGAAGCCATGTCTTACTAATCACTCCTATAATATTTAATAGCTAGCGGTCTTCTTTGTTCCATTTGCTGGCACATTACTACAGCATAAGCATGAAATCAGCTGCCGGAATATGTATCACGCATGTCCTCATGTCCTCAGACACACCAGGAAACCATGGGTCTGTAGTCGACTACTTTTCAACTAGCCTTTGAGTTGTAACACCAAAAAAAAGAAAGAAAAGAGAACTTTTATCTTTTTATTATCTGTCATGTTGGCTGCTTTTTCAAGTTGTAAGAATTAACATCACCATTCTATATTAGCTGTCACTAATTAATGCTAATTTTACTATTTCTCTGACACAGGCCAAATAAAACTTCTGTCTTTCTGTCTCTCTGCAAGCTGTCCATATTCAGCCAAAGATAATTTAAGAGAAAAAAAATGTAATAGCATTCTACAACTGTTAATGGGCTGCATCTATTTGCAGTTCATTTGAGACACAGTGTTATCTCTACTAAAAATAAGTTGCTTAAGCTGATTCTCCCACATGAACCTTTCAGTATATCATATTTACAGTTTGTAGTAATATAAGTTATATAAGTTTGTATCAGTTTGATGACTCTAAATGAGGACCTCAAGTATTTGGATCAAGTAGGCTGTTGAAAATAAGTTGTGATAAGTTAGAAGTCTGCAGCTGTTATTTCTTAGTTTCAGATTCATATTTAATCAACATGTCTTATCTTCTTCTGCTTATATTATTTTCAGGTCACAGCTACAGCTTGTGAACATTAATTAGGCTCCAACTAGAAACCGTTTCTACCTTCTCAGTTAACTAAAACTCATTTGTTTTCTGTCCGCTAATAAACACAATCAGGAGTCAAGGGGATTGCCAAACCCAGCAATCCACTAAAGACATCTAAAGCCATGGCCAAATGATCGAACTGATGCTCACCCATATACAGTGTAGGAAAGTTCTGCTCTCAACTTAACTGTTAAGACTCACGTAGCTTAACTTGTCCAGCACCGCCACCACCTTGTTAGCACTTACTATGTCGGATGTTTTTTCCCAAAGGAAGAGTGAATATGAGTGCTTTTGAAGCCTGTGATGTTCTGGATCACTTGCCACATATCTTTGGTGTTGTTGCGGTCTCTCCAGTCCCTGCTGATGTCTCCGCTTTGCCTCACTGATGCCAGCTTAGATTCTTGCTTTAAAGTTATATGATTTCTTGCCACCTGACCAAAAGGCAGGCTTTAATTTGCTCTAGATAGACAGAGCCCTCACCTCTCCATTCATCTCTTTTATCGTCAGGGAATTCTCTGGGCAGATAATAAGATAACCTCTAAACATCATACAAAGCAATCTTTTTTTCCAAAAGACTTCAAAAACAGTGAAATAGGAAAAGACCAACATTGTGTTAGAGTAATTTAGTAATGGTAGCACTCAACATTAGACTCATTGGAATCATTTATTCACATTGCCGTGTCTTCAGTGTTTGAAGGTTGAAGTAAATTGAATGTGACCATTGCAGAACCTTTTAGGGATACGACTCACAAAGACTGAATAGAAGCAGGGGCTGACATTAAGAAACTCTACCCTAACTCTGTCCCCCTCGCACATAAACACACATACAAGTACTCACATGCTTGCAGACGCACAGAGTCCTTGGTGGATAAAGGGGAGAGGAGAGCCTAATGGTGCATTGCAGGTGTGGTTTCAACAATCCATTTGTCAGGAGAGGCATTCAATTAGTGCTGGGAGCCACTGGGCCAACATGACCGTCTGTGTGTGTGTATCCTCATGGACATTTGGTGGGCATAATATATGTGCTTATTTGCTTTCATATTTGTGTTTGTAAGTCAGTGTTTGTACCTTTGCACAGGGCTCAGTATGATAGTTACGTTACCATTAAAATGTACATTTGAAATGTACTTAAATTGAAATGTGAATTGGTGCATGTTTCCACACTACTTTGGATGTCACCAAATAACATAATAATCGATCACGACTCATATAATGTTTTTATTAGCTGTTATGGTGAGCAAGATGGGGGTTAGCTGTGCAGATCTTCAACTGGTTTACTGGGCAGAGCAAGTCTATTGCTCTTTGAAAGGATATACAGTCATGTTCTATTCAATTCCATTGCACTTAAACCTGTTTTCAGCCAAACTCAGGTTTTTTTTTTAAATTGCGTACAAATTCAACATTGGCAACACCTGCACTTTCACCTTTGGATGACATTATCAAAAAAATTTAAAAATTGCAAGTGTAGGATTTAATCATCATTGGCTTATATATTATACTGAAAACTTTAAGCCTAAACTTTGAACGTTGGGTCTGAAGGAGGAAATTGTACGTGTGGAAGATTGAAGGGAAACCTGTTAAAGTCTGGACATGGGGACATTCTGTAACTGTGGTTAAATTACAGTAATTCTAATATTTGCTACCTCCGTCAAGAAGGTTATGTTTCCGGTGCTGTTTGATTGGTTGTTTGTTTGTCTGTCTGTCAGCAGGGTTGACAGACAGACAAAAAAACTACTGGTCCAATTTTCATGAAACACACATCCAAATGTGAAGTGTCTGCAATAAACTCCACCAGATATCAGGGGAAAAGATTCAAACTCAGCACTTCACAGAGTTTGTGCTTGTAGATTTGCACAGTGTAGAAGAGTGGATTTTTGGCCTTAGCAGAGGTTTGCGCTCTCAAAGTGCCCTTCTAGTTATAAATGTAATGAGTCTCAAGGAACACCATCGCTATCAAAGCTTTTAACATCCACACTAAACAATGCTTAGGCAGCTACATTTATTAGCTAGTCTTTTCCTTCATAATAACACGTCTGCAGACTTCAAGCTTTGTCCTCATAACAACACAATTTGATTTCAATTGACCTGCAAAACAGTATAGTATAGTATAGAAAAAGATAGTGGTTGGGGTTAAAATAAGTATTTTGCGTATGATGGATGTGTCTGCAACATCGCGTGGCAGTTGGGGACAATGCCCCTGGACTGGCAGACCGGGGTGGTGGTCCCTCTATTTAAGAAGGGGGACCGGAGGGTGTGCTCCAACTATAGGGGGATCACCCTCCTCAGCCTCCCTGGTAAAGTCTATTCCAGGGTACTGGAGAGGAGAATTCGGCCGATAGTCGAACCTCGGATTCAGGAGGAACAATGTGGTTTTCGTCTTGGTCGTGGAACACTGGACTAGCTCTATACCCTCTGCAGGGTGCTTGAGGGTTCATGGGAGTTTGCCCAACCAGTTCATATGTGTTTTGTGGACTTGGAGAAGGCATTTGACCGTGTCCCTCATGGCATTCTGTGGGAGGTGCTTCGGGAGTACGGAGTCTGGGGCCCTCTACTAAGGGCTGTACGGTCTCTGTATGACCGGAACAGGAGCTTGGTTCGCATTGCCGGCAGTAAGTCAGACCTGTTCCCAGTGCATGTTGGACTCCGGCAGGGCTGCCCTTTGTCACCGGTTCTGTTCATTATTTTTATGGACAGAATTTCTAGGCGCAGCCAGGGGCCGGAGGGAGTCCGGTTTGGGGACCACGGGATCTCATCTCTGCTTTTTGCGGATGATGTTGTCCTGTTGGCTCCTTCAAGCCAGGACCTTCAGCATGTGCTGGGGCGGTTTGCAGCTGAGTGCGAAGCGGCTGGGATGAGAATTAGCACCTCCAAGTCCGAGGCCATGGTTCTCGACCGGAAAAAGGTGGCTTGCTCCCTCCGGGTTGGAGGAGAGCTCCTGCCTCAAGTGGAGGACTTCAAGTATCTTGGGGTCTTGTTCACGAGTGAGAGAAGGATGGAGCGAGAGACTGACAGGCGGATCGGCGCAGCGGCAGCAGTAATGCGGTCGTTGTACCGGTCTGTCGTGGTGAAGAAGGAGCTGAGCCGAAAGGCGAAGCTCTCGATTTACCGGTCAATCTACGTTCCTACCCTCACCTATGGTCATGAACTCTGGGTCATGACCGAAAGAACGAGATCTCGGATACAAGCGGCCGAAATGAGTTTCCTCCGCAGGGTGGCGGGGCGCTCCCTTAGAGATAGGGTGAGGAGCTCTGTCACCCGGGAGGAGCTCAGAGTAGAGCCGCTGCTCCTCCACATCGAGAGGAGCCAGCTGAGGTGGCTCGGGCATCTATATTGGATGCCTCCTGGACGCCTTCCTGGGAGGGTGTTCCGGGCATGTCCCACCGGGAGGAGGTCCCGGGGAAGACCCAGGACACGCTGGAGGGACTATGTCTCCCGGCTGGCCTGGGAACGCCTCGGGATTCCCCCGGAAGAGCTGGAGGAAGTGTCTGGAGAGAGGGAAGTCTGGGCGTCCCTGGCTAGACTGCTGCCCCCGCGACCTGGTCCCGGATAAAGCGGAAGAAGATGGATGGATGGATGGATGTGACACAACAAGTCAAATACATAATAAAACTTAAGTAACCTAAAAATTTTAATAAATCCATGCGTGTCCTGTGTTTGAGCCATCCATCCATCCCGCCTCCTCCAAACGTGGACTTTATTGCATTTTATACTTCCTGTTACAGTCACTATTCCCACAAAAAGTTGCCACCTAACAATAAATGGAAATATGGGTCAGAATAAGTTGCTTGCATATGTATAACGTATCACCTACATGCACTTTTTTATGGTAAGGATGGGCTGATTATTCATTATATGGCAGGGCTTAAAATCAATTATTAAAATGTTAGAAATTTTGTCTCTAAATATCCCCTTTAACACATAAGGTTATTATTTCACCTCCTGGATCCTAATTTAAGATCACAATTGTCCCTTTCATACTTAATATATTTCTATACTCTATGCAGAAAATGCAAAGCAATAAAACTACCTATCATAATTATTACAGGTGTCACCCAAATTTATCTTCCTTTGTGACCATGCATCCAAATGATCTTCTATGTTAATGTATTGTGCAAATCAGTGATTGGAGTGTCTGAATTTAGGGTGGAAGCCAGCAAGATGAGAGCATGTTTATATTTTTTAGTGAAAGATGCATAAGCAGATAATTAAGATACCGTAAAGTCAAGGTGTAAAAAAAATATTTTTTCCTCATATTCTGCTCTTCAATATACCAACTTTTCCACTTCAGCTTAACTTTTTTGCAACTGTTTAGCCTTTCTGGCTCAGTTTTTTTTTTTTTTTTTTTTTTTTTTTTTTTTTGTCCGGCATGTTTTCAATATGCATTTAAAAACAGGTGGACGTACCAAAAGCACCTTTGTCTTTCCTTCTAATACTGACTGAATGGCTCACAGAGTTTCTTTTTTCCCCTTTAATCTCTTTGTTTCCATCTCACCAACATGCTCTTTTTCTCTGCATCCTCCTTCCAAGTCCGGTTCAGTAAACAACTTTTATTGGCATTGGTATTTCCACCATAAACAACCTTCCCAGAAACACTTGAAATTGTAGATAGGAGAAAACACACATTCACCCAACTTCAGGCTGCTTTTTTGGCAGAGAAAGAAACAGTGAGCGAGAAGGGAGGAGGAAGGATGGAGAGAAAAGTCTAACATGTCTCTCCCCGTTCAATTCAGCTGAGAAGATTTTAATGAGCATCCGGTGAAGGCCTCCTTAACAAGAGGAGGGGGCGAGACAATGAGAGCAGCATGGAGAGCTTTAATAGTTTCAGAGGCATGTCAATTGAGATGCTGATGATGAGAGGGACTGGTCAAGCGGAGATGACATGACGGGTGGATGAGAGGGGATAGAGACAGTCCTCTGCTCCTCCACTGCTCTCTTTTCAAAGCTGTATTGTCTGTGGACACACACAACACACAAAATGGGGTAAAACAGAGGTGGGATGTAACCAAATACAAATACTTTGTTACTGTAGTTAAGTAGATTTTTCTGGTATCTGTACTTGAGTAACTTTCTATTTTTACCTCCTACAGCTAGACACAAATATCTGTACTTTTTACTCCTTACATTTTAAAAACAGGCTTGTTACTGTAGTTTGAATGCATTTCAGGGGGAATTATTGATTATTTTTAGTTTGCATAATTGTGTGCTGCCTTCTCAACATTAAAGGGATAGTAGCATTATTTTTAAGTGGGGTTGTATGAGCTACAAATAGCCCCTAAGTACCGTGATTGCAGTAGAAGACTCTCCACACTCCTCCCGTTAGCGACGCCAGCCCATAGTCCTGCTCAGAGATTTTCAACATACAGTGTTGTGAACGGTCCCAAAAAAACGACCTATTTTCACGGCCTAGAAGAGGTTTTACCGGAAAAAAATACACAGTCCCATTGTTCGCTATAATAGAATTATGCTCAGCCTCTCAAAGTGCAGGAAAAACGCAGTTTTTATTTGGACCTAACCAACTCACGTATCCCTCCGCCCAGGGTTAGCGCCCGCTGATCAGCTGTTTACACAGTGTACTACGCAGAGCGCTGTAGTGCTCCGCCGATCAGCTGTTTTGAATCATTGTTGATTGCGATTCGAGGACGGAAGATGGTGAAACCTCTTCAAACATTTTGAAAATGGTTCGTGTGTGTTGCTATCCAGGATGCAATAACAAAGCTGTGTCCCATAGCCCTTACAGCTTTCACCGCATTCCTTTGCGTGATATTGGCTTTCGGCAGCTAGTTCCTCTAAACTTGGATGTCAACATGCCACCGGCATCACTAAAGGATCTCCGTGTTTGCAGTCACCATTTCGCTGAAGAGGATTTTGTGAGAACACTTTCACGTCTAGGGCCTAGAAGAGGTTTTACCGGAAAAAAAATACACAGTTCCATTGTTCGCTATAATAGAATTATTCTCAGCCCCTCAAAGTGCAGGGTTAGCGCCCGCTGAGCAGCCGACTACACAGTGTAGCTACTACGCAGAGCGCTGTAGTGCTCCGCCGATCAGCTGTTTTGGTCAGTGTCTTGGCTTTTTGAGGAAGAGTAGAGATATAATATACTTTTTAAAAATGAGTGATTTTGACAGTGACAGCGAGAATGAAGTGCCATTCACTTTGGAAGCAAGCGGATATCTGTATGAACCGGAGTACACTGAAGAAGAGCTGTTGCAGATGGAAACTGAACGGCCGAGAGAGAGAGAGAGGGGAAACATCGGTGTAAGGTAATTCAAGAATCAGCCAAATTCATTTTCATGTTCACAGTTCCATTGTTCGCTATAATAGAATTATGCTCAGCCCCTCAAAGTGCAGGAAAAACGCAGTTTTTATTTGGACCTAACCAACTCACGTATCCCTCCGCCCAGGGTTAGCGCCCGCTGATCAGCTGTTTACACAGTGTACTACGCAGAGCGCTGTAGTGCTCCGCCGATCAGCTGTTTTGAGTCATTGTTGATTGCGATTTCGAGGACGGAAGATGGTGAAACCTCTTCAAACATTTTGAAAATGGTTCGTGTGTGTTGCTATCCAGGATGCAATAACAAAGCTGTGTCCCATAGCCCTTACAGCTTTCACCGCATTCCTTTGCGTGATATTGGCTTTCGGCAGCTAGTTCCTCTAAACTTGGATGTCAACATGCCACCGGCATCACTAAAGGATCTCCGTGTTTGCAGTCACCATTTCGCTGAAGAGGATTTTGTGAGAACACTTTCACTGCTGTGCCCATCCATCTGGTAAGACAAGTGAAACACCTGTGAAAGAGTGTAATGTAGCCTATCACTGCAGTGCAAATTTATCACATAGGTGAAAACGGAGATGTAGTGCTGTAACATGAAAATGAATTTGGCTGATTCTTGAATTACCTTACACCGATGTTTCCCCTCTCTCTCTCTCGGCCCGTTCAGTTTCCATCTGCAACAGCTCTTCTTCAGTGTACTCCGGTTCATACAGATATCCGCTTGCTTCCAAAGTGAATGGCACTTCATTCTCGCTGTCACTGTCAAAATCACTCATTTTTAAAAAGTATATTATATCTCTACTCTTCCTCAAAAAGCCAAGACACTGACCAAAACAGCTGATCGGCGGAGCACTACAGCGCTCTGCGTAGTAGCTACACTGTGTAGTAGGCTGCTCAGCGGGCGCTAACCCTGCACTTTGAGGGGCTGAGAATAATTTTATTATAGCGAACAATGGAACTGTGTATTTTTTTCCGGTAAAACCTCTTTTAGGCCGCGAAAATAGGCCGTTTTTTTGGGACCGTTCACAACACTGTATGTTGAAAATCTCTGAGCAGGACTATGGGCTGGCGTCGCTAACGGGAGGAGTGTGGAGAGTCTTCTACTGCAATCACGGTACTTAGGGGCTATTTGTAGCTCATACAACCCCACTTAAAAATAATGCTACTATCCCTTTAAGGCTTATTTAAACCGAAATTAATGGAACAATAACACACTGAAAAGACAATTCCTTGCTATATCCATGAATGCATATCATGCACGACAAACATAACAAGACAAGACAAGATTAAAAAAGTAACGTAAAAGACTTAACAAGATGAAAAAGACATATCAAGACTAAAAACAACATAACAAAATGAAGAAAAATTAACAAAAGAGAAAATGTCAAAGAAAAAGATGTAGCAAGACAAAGTACAACGTAACAAGATGAGAGACAACATAAAAGAAACGATGTAGAAGATGTAACAAGGCAAAAAAGAATTAGATGAAAAACTATATAAAAGTCAGCTCCTTTTTTATCCTGCAAGCAGGTAAAACACCTGTATTTCTTTTTTCTGCAACTATGGAAATCTGACATGACTGAAATGAAACACCTGTGACCAATAAAATAATAGAATAAAGGACCTGTGACTAATATGAACTTAGATGTATACATGGATTGAATGTTGTATGGACCTGGTTGTGAATGGGGGGCAGTGGTGCAGGGGTATAAAAACAAAAATAAAACAAATTAAACAATTAAAATCAAACAAAACAAACAAAACAAAAACTGATATATTACAAAACTTATTCTACCCAAGTGTAGGTAATGTAAGTTGTGTATAAATATGATTTGATTAATTTACAAGATATATGGTGCATTCCACAAGAGATTAATATGCAGTTTATTTACAGATTATTATGTAATGTTGATTATATACAGACTATTATTATTATATATCATTAAATCAGATTTTAATTAGTTAAAATAATCATTTTAAATTAACAATAAATGTAACATGAAAATATTTATGGGATATAAAACTCCTCTGTGAGCTCAGTTGTTTGATAATGGCACAGTGACTTATGGGCAGTACATTGCTAAAATATCACTCAGTTACAAGTAAAAGTACTGATGTTAGAAATATGCTCAAGTAAAGGTACAAAGTATTTGTCTCAAAAACTACTTAGAGTTTTAGTTACTTTTTAACCATTTGACCTCTCTGTTCTGCTCTACAAACTAGGGCTGCAAATATTTGTGCATTTTCCTTAACAATAATTGAAAATGCTAACGATCAGTTAATCTATAAAACACTTCATTTTAGTGATTAATCATCAGTATCCTTGCTCCAAACTTGTGCTGCTGCTGCAACATTTAGTTTTTCATTTGTATGTCTTTGTTTTCATTGGTTCGTTTGCAATCAGATCACCTTATTGGCTACTAAAATGCAGATTAAAGGTTTGGATATTAATTCAAATTCTCAATACTCAGTACTCAATTATGATTTTAAAAGTAATTAAGTAAATTACATCAAAGAGCACAGACTTGGAAATCCACTCATAAAAGTATAAGTAACTACTTGAGTAACTTGAGTATTTGTAATTAGTTACTTCCACCTCTGCTTATGGTAATCTTGCTCATCAGCTTCCTGCAAAGTGCTCACTTGTGTCCATTTCTTTCCTACACAGTTTACAGCTCCCTTTGAACAGAGCATTTTTTGCTCCTCACAGTTTGGAATCTTACTTAATGTGGCTGTATACTCAGTCCACTTCACAGGGAACTGCAAGGCAATCAGAATGTAGCCCATATACAATTTTTTAAGATTCACCCTGATACGGACCAAACAACCCGCCCAAGGCCACTTAAATAGGTGAGTCTTGATCCGCTTCCAAACAGACCAACCACAGGATCTTATGATAGCAGGTATGTGATTTTATCTGATTTAAGCCTGGGTATTTTCCCTGATTCCTAAGTCACCCGCTGTTCTTCTGTCCTGTCTGTGGTCTCTACCTGTTACTCATTGTAACGTTAATGTAATGGTTATTAGAACACCTATAAAGTGAAGTCATATATGTACTTAAAAGTAGTAGTGTTGTTGTACTCTACATCAGCACTCATGGAATGTCTTTTGTCCAGTCAAATCGGAACTAACTGTGGTATAATCAGATTTATGTCAGGTCTATGTAAAATATTGTTTGTTCCTTTTCTTATAATCCAATTGTGTGGAAATGCTGTGGAAGAATTTTTTTTTTAAGTACAAGAAATGGTACAGGCTAAAAGTCCTGTGTGACAGAAATAATATTAATATAATATTTCTACTCTTGCACACTCCTGTGTATTTACTTCCTCTCCTCCACACTCTGAGAGAAAACAGAGTTTTGGAAGTTTGACTTCTGCTAAACGTTCGTCTTGTTCTGAATAAGTACAGCTGTGTTCCGCTCCCATGATTTCCGCCTGCTCATCATCCGAACACCCTGCGCTGCCTTCACCCGCCGCCTGCTTTGTCGCCTTCTATTCAGGAATGAGCCACACTGTCCCGCCCCTTCACCAGCTCTCGCCTTTTCACCGGCGTGTCCTGTTCTCTCCTCCTCCTCCTTCCTCTCTCTCCTCTTCCTCCTCCACCCCCTTCTTCTTCTTCTCCTCCTCCTCCTCCTCCTCCTCCGGTGTTCAGACATACAGCCGGTGTATAACTCATGTCTTGCGGATGACTAAACTCACAGCAATCCTGACACCACACTCTACTGAATGAATAGGGAAATATAGGGCAGTGGAGGAGTGGAGCATTCATCCAAGTGCTTTCACCCCCGTCGCGGTGTGCATACTCACACAGAGAAACGACTTTTTCTTCCGCCAAAGTGCGCCCTGCACTTGCAAAAAAGAACGCTCATCAACTTTAGATGAATAACCACCGGTGGATGTGGTGGGGCTCGCAGCGGGGGTAGAGGAAGAAACAAAAAGCAGAGGGTGGAAACAGAACAAGGTGGTAGCAGGCAGAGCACTGGGGAGGCATATCTAGATGAAGTAAGGAAATTGGTGTTATGGAGCTGCTACACTTGCGGTCCGACTCCCTGCCTGGCGCTCGGCTCGCCTCTGAAGTGCTCGTTTGTTTCTCAACCTTATCATACCTCGGTTTCCCACCCTGGTGAACACACACAGACACAGAGCAAAGGTACACACGACAGATCCATAAAGAAGCTGGAAGAAATAAATGTATCTCTGAGAAAACAAACACAACTTCTCTGAGTTTTCTCCGACTACAGCGAGTCAGACGATAAGAGCACGGATCTGCCGGAGCTGAGGTTTCATGAGACGGCTGTGCTTTCAATTTGTCCTCTCTAATACACACGCACGAGCATACGCAAAGTAACACACAACAACCCAATGACCCCTCAACCTTAATCATAATGCACAATCCCAACACACACACGCACACCCCAGCCCAGCCAATCCCCCATTTAACGCTCATACACAGCCTCAGGGGCCTCAAACCCAATTAGCCAGGAATGTGAGCTACATACGCGGTAATGGTGGCACTGTGTCACTGTCAGCTGTGTTAGCACTGGACAAACACACCAAAGAGGCCAGCAGACCGGCAGGTTGAGAAAATACTCCAGACCACAGAGAGAAGAGGTGGTGGGTTTGGCAGAGGAACTCACGACAGAGAAGCGAGTCGGATGTTAGTGTCTGGAGCTCAGATTTACTTTTGTTGGTTGCATTTCTGTTGTGGTTGACTGTACACATGGAAGCAGTTTGAGGTCATTGTCATTAGGACTCAGGCAGTGAAAAACATGGCCAACACTGTGTAACGGGTGCGGGTAGGGCATGAATAAGGACAACTCAACGCACTGTTTCCCAGCATTTATTTGCTCCTGCAGAAGAGATTAAAATATATTAATGGCCTTTTTGTCTCTTTTCTTTTGCACCTCTGCACCTACACATGCAAAATAACAGTGTTAACACCAGGAATGCTGTGCTTTATTGGTCACATGACACAAAGTGGACTGCTTTAATACAAAAGTGAAACTAAAAACATCTGTAAAACTTATATTAGCGGTCAAAACAACACAAAACAACTTGATAACATAATAAAATTCAACACAACACAATATGGTTAGGTTACCACATAAATGGCTCAATTTTCAAATAATAATGCAATATCACAGCAGCATTTTCCCACACAACTTAACCCTGAGCAGCAAAGCGAAGTGAAACCACACTGTGAGGGAGGTACAGAAGCGGCAGAGTGCATTAAGGTCATTTCCACAGGAAATACAATGGTAAATAAAAATAACTCATTGAGATAAAATTCACAAATACTCAACATAGTAATTAAATGATGAATAAAATTCACAAATGCAAATTGGAAATAATAATTAATAGGCCAGTTCCAGCTGGAACTGGCTGTGTTTAGAAAAAAGGTGAGTGAGTTAAGTGCAGAATATACTGTATAGTGTTGCTGAGTAGTTTGCTGCACCAAGGTGGGGTATCTGCAAAAGATTGTTTGTTTACATGTTGGATCCAGCAGTACGCTTGTTGACTTAGCACGCTGTTAGCATGCTAGTTAGCTTGGTGCTAGTTTAGGCCTGAACATACTCCCAGAATGGACGTTGACACAGACAGATGCATTCTAGCTCTTTTTATACAACCCTCTAGAGATGGCTTGGAGTACGTGTTCCTCACATTGCAGACAGTATTTGTTTGTTGTAGCATAGTGGCGTAACAGTTGGCATGGTCTAAACCCTAGATTCTCAAACTGTGGTATGTGTACCGTTGGTTGTATGCAAGCTCCCTCTAGTGGTGTGTGGAGGAATGTCAGAAATATATATATTTTTTAAATTAATTAAATAAATTTAAAAAACACTAGCAAAATACTGCAATTCCTAACTAAAATTAATGCAGTTACATAATATAAATTCAATTTAAAATAAGTTTGTCTCTCCTGTATGTTTCTTTAAATATTAAATTGCTACGTATTCCATGATCATGTACGTATTCATGATCATGTACGCCCCACACGCATACGTCATCCATGATTACTACATACGAGCTAAACTGTGGAAAGACAGAAAGCGGAGGTAAAATGTAGAGACTGAAAATGAATGGCTCAGAAACACTGTAATCGTGCCTCTGAACTGGAAGAGAAGTGCAGATCAGGAGGACATTTCAAGAAGCTGTGTTGAAAATGAAGCCGACGTCCATGAACCGAGCACAAGTGCTTGTGGTTACTTAAGGAGCGCCAGTGAAGTGTCCACAACACCTGCTAACACCAAAGAGCACAAAAGATCAAAAAGAATATAACTGGAGTTACCACAAATTTGTATTTAGTTGAAGGGGGACTTAAACCTGCCACCTGTGTGAACAGGATCGGTCTTCACTTTGATCTGGTACTTGGAAATTTTCTGAGGTGGTACATGGTGTAAAAAGTTTGATTAGACACTGGTCTAATCAAACGGGGGGTGTCTGCAGAGAGCATATGCGTACACCCTCTGATGACAGAATCCACATCACATGGACCCTCCTGCATGTGGAAAGAGTCATTTCAGTTTTAACTTGAACAGGTTGTTTGGTTTATTTGGTGGCTCTATAGGCATGCTAGTGACATATTGTCAGCCTGGTGTGATGTGGCAGACAGCAGTGTATGCTGAGGATGATTATTTGGCTGTTGCTTGGCCCAACTCAGAAGGCTGTGTCTTCAGCTGTGTTTGGTTTTGTCCTTTCTGAGCTACTGTAGAAACATGGTGGTGCAACATGGTGGAAGACCCCCCCCCCCCCCCCCGTAGATATAAAGGGCTCATTCTAAGCTAACAAAACATAAAAACATACTTTATAATCCATTTCCCCCCTATTCTGCCAATGAATCCCCCTAAATCTCACATACTGGACGTTTCTACACTGTGGTATTGCGACTTTTAGCGAAGGATCTGCATACTTCTCCCACTAACCCAAACCCACTACAGCTCATACTTGTGCTCACGCTGCACAAGTTCAAACTCACCTCACACACAAAATCTGAACCAGGGAGGACAGAGAGAGTGAGACGGTGTTTTCTCTTCATTCTTTCCTTCCTGTGAGTGACTCGGCTGAGAAGTACGAAGCTCAGCAGCGAGTCAGAAAGGAGCGTAAAGAAGCAGAGGGGATGGCATGCAACAAAAGAAGAGAGGCAGAGTTGAAATGACAAGCCCTGAGGATGTGCCTCAGCTCGCTCCACCATGGAGAATAGCAGGGATTGGATTTATGCTGTAGTCGAGGTTTAGAGGCTCGGCTGGGGGCTGAGAGGAGCTACACTGCTTCTTAAACCACACAAGGTAATTTTTAGAATAGTTTGGTCTGAATTAGAAATAATTTCGGCAGAAAAGCTTTTTGAAGTTGGCTGCAGTGTTATGAGAAGGGCTGCAGTTCACCTCATGATTTGTCCTGTAGGTTTTGAGCCGATATTACAGTGTTAACCGTATGCATTTGGCGGATATTACATGTAATCACTAGTTCAAAGGCACCATAGTGAGAGGTGAACTTGCTCAGGTTAATGCCCTAAAGTAGCAGGACAACAGGAAACCCATTCACTAAAAACAACCATACAAGTTATCTACTGGGCAGCCTGTCAGGTTATTGAAGGAACACTCCACGGAGAATTTGTATTTCAAGTATCAGTTACTCACAAGAGGTAAAAATAAAATTGTTTTTTTAGTTCAACTTAAAGGTTAAATAAGGACATTTGCAACCACAAGGGTGCAAATGTAGTAGTTGAGTTGATGCGTTGATAAAAACAGTGATTGGTTCAAACCTTTTTATGGTCAACAGAGGAAATAGGTCTAATGATCCAAAACAAGAGCACCAACAAGTGGGCTTCAGGCTTCACAAAGTCACTTCAGCTAGTTTAATTCTGTTGAAAGGAGTAAGACCAATTACATACTTGTTTCATCATTACAGTGTATGCAGTTGTGGAACCTGTTGGCTATTGTCTGATGACGATTTGGCCTGTGGAGGCTAAATGTTTCAGGACTTCCGGTGTAGCCAGCGGATATCCTGATAACAGATAACGGATGTCCAGGCCAAGAATTCATCTTCTGCATCATTGTTCACAGTCCAATTTGCAACTTGAGATGTCAGAATGGAGTCGGAGATTAATCTCTGTAAACAGAATGAAGATTGTTTTTCAATGAAGCTAATAAAATACTAAAGACGATTTCCCATTCTGCCTCTTTTGCTCTCCACATTGGACTACAAATAAAGCTTTCTCAAATGAGACTACAATACTTAAATCAGGTCCTTTGCCAACAGATTCTACATTCATATGCAGATATCTGTTTGTACAGATCAGCTCTGAGACAACTTGAGTTATGAGCCAATATGTGGATAGACTACACCCACATGCACCGATCAAGATGAAACTTCAGATTTTGGTTAATACTTGTCCCTATAGCTTGGTGTCTACCAACTGTTTATGATACATTTTGGATCAATCATGGACTTTGCAATGAAATCTGGTATTTTGACCTCCACAGGAGGCTAAAAATGCACATCTTTGAAGTAAAGATATCTACCAAGTTTTTTCATTTGATGGCAGCCATGTTTTAGGATCAATCTTTGGACTTTGCAAGAAATCATGGTGGACCTTTATGACCCAAAAGGACTGTTTGTAAAGCATTCAGGATTTACAGTGTGGGGGTACTAGCCTTTTAAAATGTGCATACAACTTTGACTTTTTCGTGCAGCCATGTGTTGCAAAAAGACAATAAATGAACCTTGACGCTTCAATACTTCTCTTTAATTCCCAGGAGCTTAACCAGATTCTCAAGTCATACCAAACGTGCTGAAGGCCCGCATCCACCACCACTATGTCTCCATCACACACAGCCAAGTGGAGGTGAACAAACATGTCATGACTCTGCAATCTGCATGCTTAGAGACAGAGCTCTGTTGCTCCCACTTTCTCCTTTTCATAGAAATGCTGTTTTTGTTATTTTTCACAGGTTTATTCAAATTGCATCCACAACCACATTTTTTTTTCAGTCATTGTTAAACTATTGTCAATTAAACTCAACACTTTCTGCAGATCTTTCAGAATAAAAGATCACGAAAAGGAAGAATGCCCACTGAGCTGTTGGAAAACTTTTTATATGAAATATCAATGTAGAAGGTGTTGAATTGCATGGATTTAACAGCCAGTCTTTCATAAGAGCCTGTTCCAAATAAAAGCCAGGTTCTCTCTGTGGTAAATAAATTCGATTTTTTTTTTTTTTTTTTTTTTTTTTTACAAAACTACACTATAGTTTTAGTAGAGAAGTTTGTAGAACCCTGACATAAACATTAATCTTTTCTAATCTGATGCATAACTCACAAAATCATACAAAGGAAAATTAATTATAGCTTAATTTTCTGCATGACGACTGACAGATAAATTAGAAATCAGATGTGTTCAGGTTTTAAACACACCTACAAACACACACACATACACCCTGGTGGCTGGCCTGTGTAAGTGGCCTGTGTCGAGGGGAGCAGATTAGATATAATAGAGTCCTATGGGCCGCACAGCTTCCTGTGATATAGTGGATGGGCCTGTCACTTTGACAGACAGCTTATGATACTGTGGCTGGACGGGTGCAGAGCGGAGAGGTGGGGAGGGGAGGAGGCACAGGAAGAGAGTGATGGATGCCACCCCTCTCTGGGCCATAAGGAATGAGTGATCTCCACATATCTATCACCTGACGAAAAGGAAGGAGGGATGGGAGGTAGAGAGAGAAACAGTGCACACAGGCAGGCACATCCAGTCCCGTCTGGTCCTTTCCCACCCGGACGGTGGGGAGTTGGGGGTAAATCTTGTTCGCCTTATTTTGCTGATTGCCCCAGTGACAAGATAAAGAGGCTGGAAGCCCCGGGGGATGTCCTGAGCTGTCCCTAGGCCAATCACAGAGTAGACAGCAGGCGTAAATCTGCTGAAACACACATACACACATGCTATCTGGCAGTGCTGTTTTGATGGATTTATGTCAGCACACACACGCGCACACAAACACACACACACACACACTGTAACCCGTGATGAAATACACTGCAAAAGAACATAAAACTTCCACTTTAAATGATCATGTAAGAATAACTAGGTTGTTTCAGGAGCGACTGTTCTGTGAAGTCTGTCAACTGTCAAACAGAAAAAAAAAAAAAAAAAAATTCAATCACTAAACTCCAAACAGCCTTTTATTGTTCAAAGGAACAGATTCCTTGCTAAACCTTTAGATCGCACTGCACTCCCTAAATAAAAACACAATCTCCAAGAACTTAGTTTGTCTTAAAGAGACAACTCTTACAGTGAAATACAAATCTGAAGAACACTTCACAATGACCCAGCGCCCAAAGTGAAACCTTCACAGTGTTTTGTCCAACCTACAGTCTAAATTGTTATTACATTACATTACAATATTACATTATTAAATAAATTGCAATTATTAAAACAATTAGATGATTTTTTTATGGGTGAAAAATGACTTGATAGGTAATTAAAATAGTTACCCAGAAATTCTAGTCTACTGACTAACTGATTAATAAACTAATAGTTTTAGCTTTACTTACTTTAGTAAAGCATAATAGTTTATAAATCTTCATATGTTTTGGGTGTAAAAATTCAATTGATTTGTAAAGTAACAGGTAACTAAAGCTGTCGAATAAATGTACTGAAGTAAAAAGTACAATATTTCCCTCTGAGACGTAGCGGAGTAGATGAAGGAAGTGTCAAGTAAAGAAGCTCAAATTTCACCTCATTTCAATCTCTATATTTTCATTCTGGGACTCCGCTAGAGTAGATCTGCATGATTGACAGTTCAGAAACGTCCATATTTATCTTGTAGTAGCCCTTTATGTAACACCTTTGCTCAACGACTTCTGAAACACTGTCTTACACCTGTCTCTGTAAGCCCCTCCTCCCTACAAGCCTACTTTCCTCTGATTGGTCAACTTGTGGAACCATATGACCTTTTGCCACCAATTTTTCCCAGTGGCCACTTATGGTATTGCAGCAAAAAATTCCCCACCAGCCCAAAAAGCTTTCCTCCCCATTATTATTATTAATTATTATCATTATTCAAGAGACATCTGTAAATCTGTTGACAGGACACATCAAACTGCAAGCAACATCAGTTAAAACTTAGCTATTGACTTCACAATGTAAAGTCTACAGGTCAAGTGGGTGGGGCTGAGGGGGGAAACACTACTGCCCATACTATGTGGGCTATATCACCAGGAATTAAACTTTTTTGTTGTATGCTCCAGGCGAGCAACTCTCATTGGACTGAATGGGTGCCGTATTTGCATACTGTCTCTAGTTAATTATAATAAGCTCGTTAGTCATGTTAGCACCGGAGCTAGCAGACCATGGAGCAATGCTGGCTGCCAGGCCTCACTGAGTATTGTGTAAACACAACTTTATTCACTGATTTTGCTGAGGCTGGATTACATTTCATGGAGAAAATATTTTCTGGTCTTCCCTGTGATGTCCTCCGGGTTTTCTGCCTCAACTTTGAGCTATTTATGCTCCATAGTTTTCTGATTGAAGATAAGTTTTACATGTTGTCAGTGGCTACTTTAGCACCTAGCTGGCTAGTGAGGTCAGAGATCAGTCTGGCTATGCAAAACTACAGCACCCCAAGTGCTTCTGAGCACCATCTTAGCATGGAAAATAGTGATACTGGACATTGAATTTGGTTAACTTACTGCTTATCAGACCACAAACAAGACAAGAATTCAGTTGGCAATTCAGTGTCTGGGGATTGAGTACTGCACACAAGAGCACAACTTTCTAAATATATTCACTGATTTTGGTGAAACTGGATCATATTTTAAGGAGAAACTTTTTTCTGGTTTTCCCTCTTATGTCCTCCAGCTATTCTGTCTCAACTTTGGCTGATTCATCCACCAACTCACAAAGAAACACAGGACTGGTTTAGGTTTATATCTTGCGCGAAATCAAAACCTTATTAAAAGTCGAAAGGCACATAACTTTACCACTGTCATGTGACTTTTGTCATGTGAATTTCCTGTTGAGAGTCCTTTCAGTGATGTGACTTTTGTGTTGTGAGTCGCTTCAGTGACTTTTGTCATGTGAGTTTTGTTTTGTGCATTAGTGACGTCACATGATGTACATAACGTTGTATCATTGTATCATTGTATCTTCAAATATGATCTGATGTGCCACACCCTATCCAAACTGCGACTGTTTCACAGAAACAGAGAAAAGGCTTTCTCTCTGTGAGATGCTGAGCTTTACTGTACAGCTTTACTGTCATTGTCAATGAGAATATGTCACCAAAACCTGACATCGAGAACCACAAAGGCTTGAAGCAACATCCTCACCTCGAAGGGACCATCCACAATGAAGACGATCAACGTGTGTGCAAAGTCTGCAAAATCTTATCTTCCAGTTACACTGTCCAATTTCATTATCAATGGAAATGTTCAATGTATTTTGAAGAAGCCTTTCCACTGCTGCCTGCTTATCAGGAGCTGCTAGTGTGAATATAACAGCCTTCACTATCTGCTAAGCCTGGTGTTCAATAATAACCCTCAATAGTGCCATGCGTGAATTGTATTGATTACTTTGGCATTTTCCTCACTGATTAGCCTTTGTGTGGATAATGATTACCTACTATATTAATTATTTAGTCTTTCTATAAATAGCGTCTTGATGCTGTCAATTATTTATCTTGAAGGTCTAAAGTATGGAAGCTATAATAGGCTAATTATAAGGAAACAAAAACAATATTTTCTTATTTTCAGATTATACACTAATGGAAACATTTATATATATTCTTTTAGATTTCTGTCATATTCAGCCAATATATACCCATGGGTCCTACGCACTGGATCTTCAAGTCATCAGATCCAGTAATAATTTTCTTTCCCAAAATTTTCTTCTCTGTGAATATTCATCACATAACACAAGCAGTAAATGGCTGCATTTATGTAATGCTCCTATCCAAAGTGTTTAGCAATTTGCCTTTTCTTCACCCAAGGTGCTGGCCTACAAGATGGTTTGTTACAATGAACCATCTGGGATGTCCTTAGAAGTTTGGAAAAGGGCAGGCATTTTCAAAAAACAATTGGCAGGTGATTGGATGAAGCATCTGTCTATCACATCCAACACAGGTTAACTTCAACCAATCAGATCAACCTGCAAAGCAAGTTTCCACGCTTCCTCTACGCTAGCCGCCATTATTTGTTCGCTTCCATGGATGCTTCTTGCTGTTGTCACACCTGAAACCACGCCGTTGGTCCCTCCTAGTACCTTGACTGGCTGCACCACTTTTGGTACAGACACAAATGGATAACTTGAAGCTTAGCAAGATGGATTTGTGCATGAGCTTATGACTTTGCGAATCCAGCTACCATGCCATATGTTGGTTAGATCATAGAGAGCAATTTGCTGTTCACTCATTTTTGCCCAAGGACACTTTAGCATGTGGACAATAGGGGCTGGAGAGTCAACACCAATCATGTGATCAATGAACAGGCCCCTCCACCTCCCAGGCCATAGCCGCATACACTATATTGATACTGAGGTATTTTGTCAAACATTTTGTATAGTTTTCATATTTTTACTTCGTCAAATAAAGCTAATATCAGACTATTCCTCTCTGTGTCACAGTGCTGCTGGGGCTGGCTGTGAGTTCTGCTGATTCTCCTCACAGCTCCTCCTCTTCCATTCACCGTGGATTAGGAGAGAAAAAGCTCCGTGACATAAGCTAGGAAGGATATAATGCACGAGACAGTCGCTAGGCACAGTGTGTGTGTGGGGGATATTGTGTGTGAGATCCTGTGCACCGTACAATGTAGGGTTTGCACTGAGGCCCCTCAGTGTGATGGATAAAGAGGGAGATGGGGACAGAGGGAGAAAAGATTGAAAGAAAAGAAAGATGGAGAGAAAGACTGTGGGAGAATACGAGATAATGACTGAAGGCAGGAGGAGATTTAACAGAGAGCACAAAAAACGGCCGTCGTTCTCAGAGTTGAAACAGTTCTATTCTTCAGACTTTGCCTCAGTCTTTGATTGAATGTCTCACTGTGGACGTTTCAGTTGGAACTTTCTTTTTGTTCTCAGCTCGTCACTGAAACATCGTGTTCCTGTTGTTGGTTCAAAACATCTTCATGTAAAAGCTTTAAATAACTGACAATACAATCTTGCTTAACAGTTAAAATTCCCCAAATTTTTCTATTTGTCTTGTCTATGTTCGTCTTCCAGCATTGGACATTTGATGTATTAATCAAATTCTCGTTTACCTCAGTTCTCATTATCCTCAGTGTTCCTCCACATGGAAAAAAAATCTCTCGGACAATGCAGGTGTGTCATCAGTCTACCATCAGTCTGAAATTTTTTAACTCATTCCAGAACATGTCTTTTTCCATCAGTTTGGTACTAGGACTGTAATAGTACCAGTAATTACTACAGTACCCCTGAGCTTCAGTCACTGGTGTATTAGACGGGGCCTTGTCTGCAGCTGACTATGTTTAACTAACTTAATGTTAGCTAACAGTTGCTAAAGTAACATTAATCTGCCAGATCAACTTGAAGGGTGTCCTAACGTAACCTATCAAATCTTTCCCAACCTGTTTATAACGGAAAGTGTGCCAGCTTGTTGGCACGTCAGCTAACGTTAACTTCAGTGAATTGCGTATTAACTTACAAGGTTAAAATTACAGTTCAGAATCAACTCCCACTGCATCTGTATTGTTTATTGTTATTACAGTAAGAAAACACTCATAAAATTGAGCATGATTTATAAATTCATACTGCCTGTATTAAAAGCAATTTAAAGCTGTTAATCACAATTTACAATTGCCAAATCATATTTTAAATGGTGCTGTCTTGCACTTTGCACTGTGCAATTTGAACATTTCACATTAACCTACAAAATACGACAACAACTCACTAAATGCTTGACCATTTCAGACCAAAAAGGATCACAGTGTCTGAGAAGCTGACGTTAGCTGCCAGCCTTCTACACAGTGTGGCTAATATTAGCAGTAGTAGCAGCAGCAGTTGCTCTGCTTGCAGGTTAATGTCCCTGTCTGTGCTCAGTGTGGTTACACGTTTCTCCAGTCAAGTGATTATGTATCAGATTATTCTAGCCCATCGAGGTATATGCACTGGACGAGAGGGGCTGTCGTCTGTGGGAGCCACAGCCCTGACTAGTGGGAGGTGGCTGCACATCACCTTAGAGGTGACAGTTAACTGGCATTGTATATGAATAAAAATATTGAGTTTGACTGACTAGTATTTCTGGTGCCGACTAGTGAGGGAGGCTACGTTTAATTGTATGTTCAACTAATCGCATACATCCCTAATTGTTATCCCATTCTAACGTCCATCTTTGTCATAAGTTACCAGGGAAATAAAAACAAACACATAATGAAACAAGACCCACCAGTGTTCCAGTTTAATGAGTGACTGAGTTAACTGGTGAATCAGCAAAATTAGACGTAGTACTAGTGACGGTGTTACAGCATATTTAGTAACTTCACCCAGACCAAGGTTCAAGTCCTGCATGAAACCAAAAGTCAACATAGACTTGTTTTCAACATGTAACGTGCAAGTTACATGCGTAAATACTATAACTATGACCTTTCCCCAGATCTTACCAACTAACTGTTGTGCCTTTATTTTGAAAGTCTGCCTGGATGTTGCATATTTATTATTGCTAAGTCGACCGCAGGGCCCTGCATGTGCAAAACTAATGCTAGAGGGGCACTTGCGGTGTCATAGTTTGAAGTGACCCGGCTGACATATTTGACGAGTTAGGAGTGAGAACGTATTGACACAAGCTTCTACTTGACATTTTAATCAAAGGTGGGCCTCATGCATACAGATTCATTTTCAAGTGGTATATACTTACTTTCTCTATTTGTGATCGAGTAACACACACACTCTGCTGGTCCACACAGTCATGGAAATCAAATGAGTAAAAGTATACAATGAAAATAAGCTTTAATAAAATCTAAAATCAATATTATGTCAACCATATCAGCAGCATCATCACGGCCTGCCATTTTACTGCAAGGTTTTTTAAGATTTTTGTATTTTGTTTTGGCATGGGCTGCAGTTCAGATTTGGGAAAGAAAATTCTCTCACTCCGACAGCTGCCTCAGGGCCTTTCTGCAGGTCGCTGTCCAGGGGAACAGATCTGTTTTATAGCAGGTGACAGTGTAACATCACCTGCTGTATAATATTCTCTTATTCATTTCCAAGACAGTCACCTCCTCTTGACTTCCTCCATCTAAGTCTTTTCGCATCTGGAACTTCAAGTCAAACTAAAGATAAGAAGACGCACAGGGGAGAGACGGAGAATCATACAAGGTTTTCAGTGGACTCTGCTGATGTGGGGAAGCTCTGTCCCGGAATAACCTCAGCATCAGACACAGTAGATGTTTGCTTTGTGTCGCCCCATAATAGAAATCATGTCATCATGGGCAGGAACCATGACAACACAACCCAGACACACCTTTCACTGTCTGCATGCCCTGGGCCACCAGAAATGAGGAACAATAGGACACATGCACACACACACACGGCTCAGATTTGACTGGTGGATGGGGTTAGGCTGATGCATTTCTACATTCACCGTTCCTGATTAGTTACAAAGGATGTGTTCTTGTCTTGTCTTTGAACACTTAATCAGATATGGAGGTTGTATTTGCTACACTTCCATTTACTCGCTGATGTCTTCTGTTTTTTAAAATTGAGGCACAGATATTTCTGGGCTTGTCCTCTCAGTAAGTTCCCCTCAAGGAGCACCACTGACACTGAGTTTGTTGGTACTACAGCCCATAATTACTACTTTAAAAGTGACCTGTAATCAAGGGAGTAGGTTTGATTTTGACATTGGTGGGGACACAAAAGTGCTCCAAGGCAGCACTCCTGAAAGTTGAGGTTTATTTTGTATTTGCAATCATAATTTCACGTCATGTAGAGCTGATCAAACAAGCAAACAATCATAGTCAGAAAAAAAATTCAGTCATTGACATGTTTATAATGCATATCTGAATATCTAAAGAGAATACAAGAATTTAATGCATTCTGCAGTGTTATAGGTTAAAGCAATTAGGAGGCAACTTCAAAGAGTTCTCATCTTTACTCTGTAGTGCAGGGCTGTAGGGCTGTAGTGCAACTGTGCATCATACTGTCAATTAACATACCGTCCATCAACAACATTGGAAATACATAAATACAATACAACAAATGCCATAAACGTCCGTGTAAACCCAATCAGTAAGAGCCATTGTTGTGTCACTCTTAATATTGAGAGAATGTTGGTAAAAAATGTGTTTAAAATCCACGAAAACAGTCAGTTTATCACATTAAAATCCCACGTAAGGGCAATTACTGTTCAGAACACATTAATTTAAGGTTAGACTGATATTATAATCATAATATTCATGTTGATTTTCGGAAATAAATTTTTTGGTTGCCCTCCGTACTTACACCTGCGGTTGCAGATACATGCACTGCCTCCTGTCCTGTCCAACTAACAGGTTGCAAGTAGCTTTTACAAGCAGATGGAGTGACAGCGGGGACGGCCAATCACATGTACATTAGCGAGAAACCGGAAGAGCCAATCAGAGAGCGATATTTAGGTTAGAGGCGGGACTTCTAGCAGAGACCGACTGTTAACCCTTTTTGTGCCATTATCATTGACTAAACACTACGGACAGCGGTTGTATTGATAGTGACTACACATTAGTGGCTGGATATTGGTAGGGACGTGTCCCTAGCATCCCTACCCAATTCTACACCCCTGCCTGTAATTCAAAATAGTTAAATCACACTGTCCACTCTGCTGATGCAATAGTCTAATTGAAATAACTGAACAGGTTGTTAATTCTTGATGCAACACAAGTGTCCAGAGGTGAAGACTCATACAGGCTTGAATTTTAAGACTTGTGACTGAAAAAAAAAAAAAAAAAAAAAAATTGACTTCAACTTGAGCCTCCTCACACTTGACTTGAAAATACTTAGTACCCTTCCACAAATCCAAAGATTAAGAAGTCTGTTATTTTAAAAGTGTGAATCCATGAATCAATACCATTCAGTTACTATAATTCCCAGATCCACTTTGTTTGAACCAGTCTTACAGGATCCAATCAGGTTGCAGGAGAGAACTGATGTTACTGAGCTCAAGTTGTAAAAAAAAAAATGATACCAAAGAATTTTGTTTGTTTTATAAAAACTATGCAGAGGTCAAAACAAAACTAACTGCAGTATGTAAAATGTGTCTGTCAAAAATTACATAATATAGATGCAACAACTTCCAGCTTAATTTGACATTTGAAGTTGCACAAAGAACAGTAAGTGGAGGCTAATATTAGGATTATTAGCAAGCTAATGCTTAGATAACGTCAGTTTAAAAGCTGTGTAACTTTGTAAATCAATGAGGCTGCAAACATGCTACATTATGACTTGTTTAGGACTCCAAACTCAAAGTTAAGGACTTGTCTTGACTTCACTTCACTTGTCAGTCTTGACTTGGGACTTCAGTGCAAAAACTTGTGACTTGCAAAACAATGATTTACCTCTGGTAATAACTAGTAGTCAGGGCCCGATTAACACTCCAGGGGGCCCAAATAAATGTAGGTCCCACGTGACACTCAAGGCCCATATCATTTCAGTTTATATTGTCCATCAGTGATGCATACAATGTCCACGTTGACCCTTACACCTTCAGACTTGTCTTATCAACAAACATGGCTCATCTAAAGGCAATTTCATTTTGCATACAAAAAATACAAGTTAGTCAGCGAAAAACAAATTTCAGTATGAAAAACAAACTCCCAGTGTTACTCAACATTTGAAGTTGCTTAAAGACTGGGAATTCAAGGCTAACATTTACATATTTAGTGAACTAATGTTTAGCTAAGGTTAGTTTATTTGCTAAGTAACTTTGTAAGTCAATTAGGCTGGAAACTCACTGTTACATTATAACTTATTCAAGACTCAAAACTCAAAGTTTAGGACTTTAGGACAGTCTTGACTTGACTCAGAACCCGCAAAGACTTGAGACTTGCAAAAACAATGACTTGGTCCAACCTTCCCTATTGTCAGTCTGCTGAGTCTTCTATGTCCTGCTAGTCCCCCAACCAGACATTGTTAGTTAGCCAGATTTGTAACTTTAACTATTTGAATAATGCTAAAGAAATCCTTATGCATTCCTTACTTGCCTTACTATTTCATCCCAAAGAAATAAAACACACATCATCTGTGGTTAGAACCCACTGCAGCCTTCTTCACAAGGACAATGAGTGTATCACAGCTGCCTGAGCTGATGTTAACCTGCCCGTCTAACGAGCAAAGAGAATCTCCTGAATATGATCAGTGAACCACCCACCCACCCTACCAACCTTCTGTGAACAAAGACGGGAAAACAGGTAACAAATTACACAGTGGATTTCCCTTTTCGATTTCCATTTGCACTGGTTTGGTGCCTCATTACAGAATGCAAAATGGGCTACACCTTCTTCTTTTTCCCATAGCTGGTTGTCCCACTGAGGTTTGTGGGGTTTACTTTGAAATCTGGAGTCGTTTATGCAAATCTGTTTGTTTGGTCTTGTGTTACTTCTGTCCCTGCTTCTTGGAGGTTTACTGGTGGTATCAAATTCATATTCATATATTTGGCCCATTATTAAAGACTATCTCCACCAAGAAATGGACTGTGTCCACTTTACATTTATGCTGGTTAAGTGCTTTTTGAGCTGTATTTCCACTACATAGACAGACCAGGGAATTCCAGCTCTCATCTGATGGCTGACCCATTTTTTCAACCACGATCTGATTCCATAGAGGGAGCCCTGCTCTTACAGGGGGTCCTCAGTGTAATCTGTTGATGGACCCCACATTCCATGCATCAGTAGCAACCTTATTTAATTCAACATCAGCCCTTCAGAGATGGGGCCAAGCAACAATGAGGCCCTAGGAAAAGATCTGGGGCCCCTGGGGCAGCACAGCGTACAAGCATTATACAACTCCTTCATTATGTGATGTTCACGGAAAAGAACCCCAACCCCAAATGAAAGACAAAAACAACAAGCGTGTTACAATAATTATTTACTGCTCTCCTTTTTTTCCAAATGTTATACAGTTCCAACTTCCCCAGTGATAGGATTCCCTTTCTTTTTTTCCCATATCACTTAAAATCCAGTATCTTTGGGTTTTCAACTTTGGGTTAGATTAAATATGCAATCAGAAAGCATCACTTTGGACTCTGAGTACTCATGATGGATGTTTGACTTGAGTTGGACACACAGAATTAGAACCCATAGCCTGGTGTTGGTGGTCTGTGTCGGGGTATCTTTTCTGGATTAAAAAAAAACGTGCACGACACTGTGGTCAAGTTAGCAATAATATATATGCAACAACTGGTTAGACGTTCAAAATAAAAGCACAAAAACTTCTTGGTTAGGTTAGGCAACAAAAATACTTGACTGCGTTAGGAAAGGTTTGGGTTACTTACACAACACAACTTATGAATTTTACGTAAAAATAAATAATTGTTGACTTTTGGTTTCACATGGGACATGAACCCCGGTCTCCTGTGTCTTTGCTGAATCCATCAATCCAGCCCACCTCCTCCCTACATGGACTTTCTTTCTCTTTTGACTATGTCACCTGACTTTGATGGCAAATCAAAATATAATGCTCTGGTGTGCCTCCAGAAATGACCCTACAGTGGTACCTTCACTGTCATAATTTGAAGCATAGTGGCATCGACTACGCTGCCATATTTGACTGGGTGGGAGTGAGAACAGGACATCACAACACAGAAGTTTTCTAAGAGCATCTTTCCTGTTGCCTGAAATACACCATCACCAGCAGCTCTGACCTTCCTTGCATATTGAGATCCAATCTGTCAGGGCAAAAATGTAATGAGAATTCTTATTACAGCAATAAGGTGTCGTACATTATCCACATAACTAGCCACATCGCATGTTAGTACAAGCTGGAATGGTGTCTTAATGTTGAATTAATAAGCTTGATTCATGAAATAACATTTATTGAAAATGACTGCCCGATGTCAATGCCAGTCCCGCATAGTAAAGCTGCCATAATTGAGTTCCAATGGCCTCGGTTGGCTAACCTTCTGAAAAGCTTTTGAAACCACACTGCGGTCATCACAGGACAGTAGAGGAAGCCTTCAATGAAGCCCAGAGTGAAAACGACAAATATTCCATTCATCACTATTGAGAGTAAAATGTATTTTAACATGATATCTTCACGTAGTACATGATTTATTTTTGCATGATTTAAGACCAAGTTTTTTTGACACTGGAGTGAAATAGCTGGAGGCTAAAGCTTAATTGAGGCCGCAGAACAAAGAGGAGAAAGAACGAAAGACAGAAAGAGACGGAGGATGCGAATAGAAAGGTAGAGGAGCTGGGGAATGAGTGCAGAGCAGATCAGGGAACCCCAGCAGTGAATAAGCGCCTATCTCTTTGATTTCTGCCCTCCTTTTCTTTCCCAATAATGAGCACTTTTAATGGTTTCTCAGTATGTCAACTCCCAGTCTGCAACCAGCCGAGCCTGGCTGTGTGTGGGTGGCAGAGAGACCGGAGGGATAGAGGGAGGGAGGCTGGGAAAGGGGAGGGGAGAGCGTGGAGAGGGAAGAAACAGAGGAGGAGAGGAGTCTATGCACTGGCCCTGCACAGTTTACTAATGGAAGTAATTATGTTTAATGCTACTTTGCACTAACTAATCATCTTTAGCCGGACTGAGCCAAGGGGGTCAGTGGCAAGCACAGGTGTGTGTGTGTGTGTGTGTGTGTGTGTGTGTGTGTGTGTGTTTTCAAATGCCAAAAAGGCTCTAAAGACTAAATAAGTAACAATAAAAACTGTTCAATAATATATTATTTTTATAAGTGTGAGACTTGAAAACTCAGCTAATCGTCATTGGGAATATGTGTGTGTTTTGATTAAATTTGATTGACAGCTCTGGCAATATAAGCAAACAACTCCAAAACTATAATCATATTTTGATTCAAATTAATTCCTGATTGTTGTAAAGAAGCCCTGTCCACTTAAAACAAGTAAGAAGGGCAAACAGTGTCACAAAATTTGCATTCATGTAGATGTTCACAAATTTTACATTTTATTTCCATGTCAGTACAACTACCAAACTAATACATTATAATTCTGCAGTCAAGTTAGCCATACACAAATATGCAGCAGCTGTTACATTTTCTGTTACAGAGTGTGTTCATTGAGCTGTCGTCTGGCAAGAGATATAGAAGTACCCACTACCACAAGACTACAAACCACAAGTTTCTTTCCTCAGGCAGTGAGACACCATAAAAAAATGTTTCTTTTTGTGATGACAACTTATATCGTATAGAATTGTAGAATGATAAATAAGTGAATCTTGTACACTGAACAAGATATAAAAATACTGAAATTTGACAAAAAAAATCAAAACTAGACCAAAATGTATGAGCGATACCAAACTTTTTGATTTCAATGAAAAATAAATAGCATATTTTTAGAAAAAGTAAAAAAAAAAAAAAAAAAAAAAAAAAAACATCTGCGTGCTCTGAACTAAGCATGGAAATGAGACAAGAATTAGGTTGGGAAAAAAAACAACAAGACGCCCCCAGAGCGTGGAGTGTGGAGGGAGGGTTTCATGATTATTGCACTAAAACACATAAGTTCTCTGACGGACAGAGTTTCACGTTTCCCCCTTTCATCAGAAACTACTGCTAACCACTAGTCCATCCATCCATCCATCCATTTTCTGTAACCGCTTATCCGTGAGGGTCGCGGGGGGCTGGAGCCTATCCCAGCTGACATTGGGCGAGAGGCGGGGTACACCCTGGACAAGTCGCCAGTTCATCGCAGGGCCGACACATAGAGACAAACAACCACTCACTCTCACATTCACACCTACGGGCAATTTAGAGTCACCAATTAACCTGCTGCATGTCTTTGGACTGTGGGAGGAAGCCGGAGTACCCGGAGAGAACCCACGCGGACATGAGGAGAACATGCAAACTCCACACAGAAAGGCCCTGCTGGCTCGGGGATTTGAACCCAGGACCTTCTTGCTGTGCGGCGGCAGCGCTAACCACTGCGCCATCATGCCGCCCTAACCACTAGTCAGTTTAGGTAACTGTGCACTAAATGGTCATATTAGCTGACTCTGCCTGGACATGGAGCTCAAAACACTCTAGAAGACGATCGCATGATGACTTTTGATGTTGGCTCACAGTCAAAAGTAGAAGGGATTACTTACATGTGTGTATCCCATTATTATTAACATTATGACAAAAAATAAGGGAAAGTATAATAATCCCACGACTCCCTTTAACATTACAAATAGAACCTGTGATATTCAGATGCAGCAGATGTAAGTGTGTGATCATGCAGGCAATGCATTCTCGCACACAAAGGAGGAAATAACGTGTTGACAATAAAATTGAATCAGAGGAAGTCGGTGATTGCTCTACTTGCTCGAGGAGAGGATGATGAGGAGGAGGCCTTTCAGAAAGGGAAGCAGTGTGTTTTTGACAACCTCCTGGGGAGAACAGAGCACTAAGAGGTTCATCCGTCCTCCACGAGCTCTGCTTCTGGGTAGAACATATTTCAGTGGTGATTTCCACCATAAAAACTGTGCACATGGTTGAAGTTGAGGTCAGACAGACCTGTCCTCTCAAATATATAGTGCTCTGAAACTAAAGGTGGGTTCAGAAGGGGCTGCTTCATGTAAACAGATGACAACTGCTACTAAACATGCTGGAAATATGCAAAAGATAAAATATTCATTTGTAGACCCTAAACCTCATGGCAGAAAATACAAAGTAACTGCAGTGATGCACAGACTTTAAAAATATCCAGAGAGACTACTGTACAGATTTATCATTTGGTCGAACAAGCAAACTTTACAATCCTACATGCAGGAAAAAAAATAAACATTATGTTCAGTGGACCAAACAATACAACCACAGAGAACCACAGGAGGTGGTGGTATATAGAAATTTTAATGGGGTTCTCCAGCTATGAGTTACTGCTACCCTACCGATACAAGTCTCAGGAAGTTGGAGACAGACTTTAAAAAGAACGGCCAAAGTCAAAGCAGCAGAGGCCGAGATATTTTGAATCTAGTGCTGGTCAAGTTAGAAGAGCACTGGATACTACATGTCTCATAATGCAGGTCGATGCTGTCAGTTAAACACTTCAAACTCCATTCCCCACAATTTGAAAAACCCTTTCTTTTGTAAAGTCCCCAAACCTAAACTGAGATAAACCTGTTGACATCGTTATGACATCAACTGGGTTATTTTCTCAGACTTGATCAACCTCCTCCAGACCCACAGAACACATTTTATACAACTGTTTGCATGGGCACAATATGACCACATTTTTGGAACCAGTTAAGAGCCTGGTCAGTGAATGACAATTTGATTACCATAATTTATAAAAACAGGAATAGACAAGTTTTTTTTGCATGGAGGTCTATGTTAAGGTCAGAGGGGAATTCTCCTCCAGTATTTCTGGCAAAAGTTTTTCAAACCAGATGACTGAGGAGGGCGTTATCAATCTGACCCCTAACATGAGGGTATGGTTAGGGTTGTCTTTAAGCTGAAAAAAAGCTGTCACACATCCAGCTTTTAAAAAAGACAAACAACTGCTTACCACTGTGTGTTGTCATTTTGATTTATCAGCAAAGAGAGTTGCTTGTCGTCAGCATAGAAACCAAAGTGGTGGACAAATTAAAATTCACCAAACTTATTACAGTTCCTCCTTTGGGGACCAAATTCCATGACCAATGCATCAAATATCAAATGAGATGTGGAATATTTCAGTCTTCACAGGTGGCTTCACAGGATGACATTAGTCACACTGTTAGCATGCCTAAAAGCAACTGAGCAGTTCCATCGACCATATTTACTAGTGCCAACAGCTCCTCAAACACCAAGGGCTCTATTTACACCTGGCATGCAGCAGATGGTGCACGTGGCATTGCTATCTTACACCTCTGTAGTTGTCATTTTCCCTACACTTGCAAGATAGCAAATTAAATGAAGGTGTGGCCAGGTGGGTTTGGTATCATGCTACAGCTCCTTGTTGAAACCGCTTGCACCACAGACCTGCTAAAACCTGATCAAAGTGTTAAGTCTGTCTGTACAAAATAGCAAACAGCACTTTTAGCTGAGGCACATACAATCACAACAAAGCTTTGAACCATGCACTTTAGATTGATATAAGAGAACGCCCCAAGTCTCCAAAATGTTGTGATAGTGGATATCAGTGAACATTTCTTCCTGGTGATCATTTCCTGATTACACTGCTCACTTTCATTTTGCTTTTTGAATAAAAGCGTTAACTGAATCTGCCTCAGAATGGCATTGCTACTTGGCTTCATCTCTATCAACTACATCTTCTTCTTTTTCACAATTACATTCTCTCAGCTGTGTATTAGCTGAAATGCTTATGCAAGCATATTTTCCTTCCCTTTTCTATTCACAGCTACAGCTCCATTATGTAGTAAAATTGGTATAATGGTCTTTCTTTGCACCCTTGCCATGCAGTGTGCTAAATTACAGACCAAACTAACTTTTGTGTCTGGCCCTAATTTGCTGCAAGTCTTGCCAGCTGCAGTACTTCTTGACACTCCTTGCTTTTGCTCTCAATCTCATTCAGTTCAATTCAATTCAACAGTATATGTCTCAAGAGGAAGCTGTTTTAATTTACAGTCTGCCTTATTCCAAGCACGGGTAGCTTAAGTTCGGTTTAATCCTTAACTATTGGTCTGCCTTGAAGAACTTTTTTCACTGGTATAAACCCAGATGCTGCATCGGACTTCCTCTTTACACAACTTTGGTTTTCCACATCGTCTCTGTCTTTAAAGCCAGAGAAGACTTTGCTAATCAATACTGAGCCATCAGGAGTTATAGACTCAGTACCAAGCTTTTCTTGCTACTTCATACTGCCAGAGTCTTCTGCAAGGGAGATTTAGTTTTCCAGTGACACTTTATGTAGTTGTTCCGCTTTATTGTATAATCTGTGCATCCATAATGCTTGTAAAGTCATTCTTCCAGAACATTTGGAGTCATAGAGTTATGTAATCCTTTATAATCATGGTCTTTACCACAGTACTCACAGGCCTCTGACACTGCTTATATGTGTGTCATATTGTGTGCCAAATATGGCCAACTTACAAGTTAAGTTCAGATATTTCTACTGACACATCATATTTGACTTTTTTAACTTTGCCCTTGGTGTGAATCCTTCTGGCCCTTTCTCAAACAAATTCAGATCAGATGATTTGCAGAATATCGTGAGAATTCCATTGGTAAGCGTATTAGCATGTAGCACATCTCATCCATTTCTTTTCTAAAATCCTTTGACATTTTCAGTGTCCTGACTGAGTCAAAGCCCGGGCCCTTCCCTTCATTTTAATGAGCACCTTCACCTCTCTTTCTGCCTGCTCATCTATCTTTAGCTTGGCTTGTTTTTTAATGTCTCTATCTTGTATATTATATTTTTATTATATTCCTTTTTTTAGTGTCCATTGTTGCTGCAAGCATAACAATAATCTTCTTCATTTTTACTCTCTGCTTCTATTCCACCTCTTTGCATCTCATCCTTCTATTCCACTGTCAGAAATCAAGTATGTTAATCTGTATGAAGTATTTTGATGGACATGTTCCAAATGGGTTTATCATGCTTGAAATGAACATGTTTTCATGTCATTGTCTGAACATGACTAAAGTGTGTCTACTGGTTCTGAAAACTGTCAGACACAGCCCATTAACCGGTTGATTCCACCGAGCACGGCACGTCTGCACCACAGTTCTGATCCGTCCTCCACATGACTGCAAACCCCACCAGCAGCGTTTCAGCAGCGGAGCATTTTGCCCACCTGATTATGTTTACTTGCTCAGGTTTTGTTGATTAGGTCCTCTTTCCTTACTCGCTTCTTTGTTCTTCTATCATGGATAAGCAGGCTACATGGTTAAATAGTTTATTTTCTGTCTGATTTTATGATCGTGAGTCTGCACTGAGCCTTTTATTTTGAAAATTAACTGGATTCTCCCCACGTTTTCTGTGTCTGACTTCCTACCCGTTCAATCTGCTCTGTGCTAATTGACGCAGCATCAGTCAAAAATAGACTCAGCCCACATTTGAAGCGGAGCAGAGCAGAGAGCTGCCTCTGGGACGTGCCAAAGTGCTGCTGGTGGAATCACAAGCATTGTGTAGAGTCGCTGCGATCAGCTCCAGCTGACATGGCGCAGCCGTAACGCAACGCAGCAGCCCCTGGTGGAATTTAGCTGTAAGGCCTGTAACATGCTTCTCACACCAAGATTAACAAAATAATGTGTGCAGTTACAGCCCCTCCAAATGTAAAGCCATGCTGGCTGTAAGCATCACCCAAACAATCTCTTCACCTCATCATCTGCCTTATTCTAAAAAATAACCAGCCAAACTTCCAATCGAGATGAGAAGGATGTGGTGACAGTGGAAAGCAATAAAAACTATAGATAAAAGCATGATTTGCATGAGTATGTGCAGAAAAATTGTTGGAGACAGTGCGCACACCCACAGCAAAATGTTCTCAATCTCAACTTGATAAACGCAGCAGCTTGATCAGTGACCAATCTGTCATTTCAATGCATGGGGTATAAAAATGGGCTGCCCGTGAAGAAAAGATTTTTTTGTGTGTTTCTGCAAAAATGATGCTGATTCCGACTTTATTTAAATTTAAAGCCAAAACCCAGATAACTGATCACCATACAAAGCTCTTCAAGAACTGCAGTTATACAACTGTTTTCAAGTTCACATTTTTACTGTTAAGTGACCTTCACATGTAAAACCAGTACCAGTGTAAAGGGGCAGATCACCCCAAAAAAGTGCGTCAGTGTGCAACCCATCTGAACCAACCAGACACAGTAAACCAAAGAAAATGTTATGTGCTGACAACAGAATAACTACATCAACAAAAAAGAAACAAGATTTTCTTTATGTTACTGGATTTTTATAAATCAAAAGAGAAAAAAGAGTAATCACATTTGAAAGCAGGCATGTGTGTGCTGTTAACCTCATCAGTTTAGGTGTGTATATGTGTTTCACAACACAAAAACACAAAAAGCTTTAATTAACACTTCACAAGCTTCACACATAATGAGTGCAAAGCTTACCACCCCAGTAACCTGACTATAGAGGAATGTATTTAAAGGTTTCCATCAAATATGTGTAACAGTCAAGTACAACATGAGCAAACAAGAGAAAAAGAGTCTGTATTATCTTGTGGGGGACATTAAGTGGCCCTTGAAGAGATGAGTTTAATTACTATCACTGTGATTTTAACAAGGTCCCTTCAGCATCATTATTACATAAATGATCACCTCATGTCCACATCCCTGAACTCTTCACACACGTTTATTTGGTGCAGAGTTACGGAGATTTAATGAGTTTGATTTCGTCCTCTGAGCAAACTCATCTACACGGTGATGAAAAGGACTAAAACCTCTCAAAGGGACGCTGAGGGAAGAAAATGTAGTTCTTTATCAGAGAGATTTTTTTGCTCAGAGCAAGGTTTCTTTTTTTTCTGAAGTGAATGAAAGTCTTCAGTGGGGAAATTCTAAAACCAAGAAGTGTGGAACCTTAATTGAACCGTGGCTTCTTTTGACTGAAAAGGAGTGTAATTTGAATAGAATAGAATAAGACAAAGTAGAGGCAGTTTCCTGTCCTCTTCTTTGAGACGAACATCCTGTTTACTTAGTTGGAAAGGTACGGCCTTATTTGATAATCAAGAACACGTAAAGAAATCACATTAACACTGAATTTGCCACAAAAGCACTGTGTGATTACCCCCAAACGATAATTCAAGTTTATTACATTTTTCAGATCAGCAAAAAAGAAAGGGTTAGGGTTAAATTAATTTAAAAATATGCATGGCTCTGATGCAGCAGCTGCTCTGTCTATAGTAATAAACTATGTATCTAACCAGATAATTTGCTCGTGCCCGAGGCCCTGTGGAGCAGTGTTTCCCAAATCTTTTTTTTTTTTTTTTCTGGGGACCCACTTTTTTTAAAAATGACGAACCAGCACGACCCATCCCGCAGCAGACCTTATTAATAAATCTCGGTAAGACTTTATTTGTGCATGCATGTAATGAACGTTCCAGACCATTTTTCCTTCTACTTCTGCATCACCTTATATTATCTTGACTGGAGCTGCAATGATTAATTGATCATTAAATTAATTACTATCACTTTTAGGGGAAAAGAAAATGAGGAAAAAATGTCAAATTTCTCTGATTTCAGCCTCTTACATGTGAATATGTTCGGGTTGCTTTACTCCTCTCTGACACCAAACAAAAAATATTTTTGAGTTGTGGACAAAACAAGATATTTAAGGATGTCATCTTGGACTTTGAAAAACACTGATAGATATTTTTCACCATTCTGTAGAACAAACAACTGATCTATTAATCAGTAAAACAACTGACTGATTAATCAGCTATGAAAATAATTGTTATTTGCAGCCCTAATCCTGAAGCATGTTATTGCAAACATATACACAATACTTTATGAATGAGGAATAAATGCATTTAGGCTGAGTTACCAGGTCTTCTCATTGTTTTTATTTCCTCAGGAAAATCACATACAACATTTTAGCCTAAATAATAATAATAATAACCAATTTCTTCCGTTGTCTTTTACTTATTTGGTGACTCAACTAATCTCCCACCCCCCTGGGTCCTGACCCAGTCTCTGGGAATGGCCGCTTTAGAGGTTCTGGGCCCCAGGGCAGTTGCTCGGTTCCTCTAATGATTAATCTGGCCCAGCTTTCAAATAGTGTGCTGTGCATATCCCAAAAGTCCAATTTCGCCTGCAGGTGATATGCCAATCCTCCACAATCTGTTACAATGACAATGAAGGTACGAACAACTTTAACAGTCACAGTTAAAGGACAGTGTTTCCCAGATGTCGACCATAATCACCATCTTGTTGCTGGTGTTTTTTTTGTTTTTTTTTAACCTAACGCAAATTCAAAAAATGCATCACAAAATTACTGTATGTATACATATAACTACCTATATTTTATGTTAGTTTTATACTGCTTTATTCTGCATGTAATTATGCTGGGTGTAGCATGAAAGGACAACAACTTCCATTTCATTGTGCAGTTGTGTAGTGACAAATAGATTACCTCGATGCATGAAATGTCCGTGTTCACGTAACATTTTTTTCTGACAGAAAGGTGAGGTGCTGGCAGGGCACAGTGGAGTGCTGGGAAGAAGTGTTGATGCCAATAACAAAAAAAAAAAAAAAAAAAAAGTGAGGTTGATTAATATGACAACAATATATTTAAAGTTCCAATAAAACCGTCATTGTTTCAGTCTAGAAATGCCATTTTGGTTTTTTATTATATATCTGTTTCTACATGTTTTTGTGCAAGGATCTGCATCTGCTCCACAAGCTTAAAGGTTCTGTCTTCATCTTGAGTCAGGCTGCTATAAAACGCTGTTTAACCACCTGCCATTTCCTATAAATTCTTCACAATATTGTCCCACGATATCTAGTTATCGCAAAGCTTTTACCTCAAAGTTTACAGACCTGACTGTGAGATTTTATTTCAAAGCAAGCACATGCTGTCATTATGTTTGTTTTATTTTAAACGATATGAAATGACATGCCCAGACTGGATTTCTGCAGTGTTATTGGAATCTGCGCTTGGTGTTTTCTGTGTGGAGATGAGACAGTTAGAAAACTAAAACATATATAAAAGTTACTGAATCATAATGATCCCTGCATGCCTACATCAATACAGGAGACAGGAGCAGGGGAGCTTTTTCCTCTCAGAGAACATCTTACAGAAGTTTTCTTCCACCAAATAATCCATACACCCCATCCTTTATCAACTTATTTTTATTTTGTTAATTTTTCTTGATGCAGTTTTTGTGTCAGTCAGTTTTTTTTATATCACTTTTGCTAAAATGTTCTGCTGCTTCTCTCTCTCACAACACAATGAGAACATGAGTCACCTGTGGTGGTCCACAGGGGACACTGGTCACATTCATGCTTGAATATATGACAACGGGGAAAAAAAAACTAAATGTGACCTCTTTGTGAAAAATGAGCTGGGTGAAATGCAAAAAAAGGCCGCTCCTAATTATCAGGGGCATTATTTGCCCTCTCATTTTTAATTTCACTGGCATTTTACGGACTTTCAAAGGCAGCTTGGATCACCCAAATCACCTTCAGAGTGTTACAGACACATTTGGCTACATTAACAACAAAGTGTAAATGCAACATACTATAATAACTGCAGAATTCATAAAAAATGTTTGTAAAAATGCAGCCAAATTATCATCCAAAATGACAAAGTGGGGATTTGGTAGAGAAAAGTGCCACCCACATTTTTTAAAAGGACACTGACCACACCGGCCAATATCTGTCTGAACAATTACTGACATTTATTGTTCTGCTTTCAGTCAAACTTAGTTACAAACTTAGTTAGGAACAGGTTTCAAGGAAGAGTTCATCCTGTAATCAAGAGCATTTATTTTTGCAGTGTTTTAGAGATGTCTGTCTTCTCTCCAACATAATAGAACTAGATGGCACTTAACTTGAGGTGCTCAAAGCGGCAGTTTGAAAAACCCAATGATAATGTCTCTTTCATGACCCAGTTTCTCAAGATTATCTACAAAACTTGTGAGCAGTTTCATGTAGGAACTACTTTCTCTATACCAAACTACATCCACCACCTGTATCACCATGCAGAAGGAAGAGTGCATCTACTCATGAGAGCAGAGCCTGTCGGCCCTATACGCACGCTGTGCAAGTTGCGTATGGCTCCACGAGGTATGCAAGGGCCCCACCCCTCCCTCGTATCAAAGCGGGTGTCAATGTTTACAACACTGATGAGAGTTCGAAGCAGAACTAAAGAGAAAAATGACATATCAAGAGTGAACGGGGTGAACAGTAATCTGGTAAATTTGTCTTTCCTCCTCTCCAAGTTTGACATCATTCATTCACAGTAACGTTAAGTTGATGCTCCTCTCTGTGTCTGTCTGTCTGATTTAGATGTGCTGCAGTCTGTCTGTCTGTGTCGTGTTTATAGACACACAAGGGCTGCTCTGTGACTTTGTGTCTGACAGCAGTGAGAATGAAATAAAACTATTTTATCACGTTTGATGAGCAGCAACATGCAGCAGCATTTCTAATCTGTAGCTCTGTCACGCGTGAACATGTGTTCATGCACGCTTTCCCGCAGCAGCCTCTGTGGAGACCAGTTTGTCTGTCCAGACAATATATGGACATGATGTTACTCCTCCATGGTGGCCAGGACCGTTAAACGTATTCAGATCCTTTACTAATGCAAAGGTACTAATATCACACTGTAAAAATACAAGTAAAAGTCCTGCATTCACAAAACCTTACTGAGGTAAAAGTCTGGAAATATTATCAGAAAAATGTACTTAAAGTAAAAGTATTCATGTTGCAGTAAAATGTTCTCTGTCAGTGTTATTATGTCTGATGTTTTCGGATTAATGTTATTGTTTTAATGTTACTGCTGTTTACTGCTGCAGATGTTTAAGGTTGAGCTCATTTTAACTATTTTATAGGCCACTGTTGGCTGGTTTAATCTACAGCAATGCATCATGGTCTATAAATGTCTATAGCATCACTGTCCTGTGAGAACCATGTATCTCTAATACATGTCATAAAACAGCCTTTTTTCAGCTTCATGGGTTAAAAAGTACAGTATTTCCCTCTGGGATGTAGTGTAGAAGCATAGTGTTGGATAAAATGAAACTCAAATAAAGCACAAAATAAATACAGCACTTGATGTTAATGCACTTAGTTATTGTCCACCACTAATCTAATCTGAACTAATGCAAGATGGAAATTAATGGATTGACATTCACTGATGATTGATTAAATACTGAATTTGAAATAAAATAGCTGACTAATCACCAGGCATCAGACCCAAAACTCGGTGTTATGTTTCAGTATTTTCTATATTTTATACATTCTCAAATTTCTGATTCATGTTAATGTCAATATTCACTTATCTGAAGATTCTACACAAAATATTCTATTCAATAAATATAATTTTTTTGTACCTCATTCTGTTCCATATAGATTTAATTATTTGACCGACAGATGGAGCAAACTGGGGAGGGAGGAGTGTAGTGGAAGCACTGGGGTGTGACTGTGTAGCAAATGGTTTTCATGGCTCTCAGGTCAGTTAGGAGGGCCCCTTAGCAGAATTTTGCTCAGGGCCCCATGGAGGTCAGGACCGGCTCTGCATGAGAGGCTCGTCACAGCACAGAAGTAATCATTAATAACGCAGGCGTGCACACACATCTAGTGGGAATGATCATTTTTGCATTTTTACTGAAAAAAAAAGAAAAGCATGATTATGTGACTGTTGCTGGGGTCTGTATGAAACAAACTTGTTTTCTTTCATCTGGAGAACAAGATATTCAGGCCTGGTTATCTCTGCAGCACTACATTACTTCATTATAATGCTGTTTTCTCACACATTATCCTCTTTCAAAAAATTGTGATTTTGGTTGTGGCTCTGTGATTTGGATATTGCAATTAACCATATTGCAATTTCACTAATACTGCAATTAATTAATTGTGATGCCCTACGTACTATACACTTGAATATTTACTATTGGAGGCAATGGGAAATTCTGAGAATTATTTTTCTATTTCCGTCCATATGAAACAGGCCTTAACTCAGTTCTGAATTCCACCAGGCGTGGCTGCGTCGCGTTACGGCTGCACCACGTCAGCCGCAGCTGATCGCAGCCATTCTACACAATGCTTGTGATTCCACCAGCTGCGCCTCGGCACGTCCCAGAAGTGGCTCTCCGCTCCGCTCGCCAACACAGAAAAGGCAGGGAGAATCCAGTTAATTTTCAAAATAAAAGACCCCGTGCAGACTCACGATCATAAAGACAGAAAAGAAACTATTTAGCCACGTAGCCTGTTTATCCATGGTAGAAGCACAAAGAGCAAAGGGAAGAGGACCTAATCAACAAAATCTGAGCAAGTAAACATAATCAGGCAGGCAAAAGACTCTGCTGCTGAAGTTCTTTTGAAACACTGCAGGTGGGGCCTGCAGCCGTGCAGAGGACGGATCAGAACTGTGGCGCAGACGTGCTGTGCTCGGTGGAATGAACCGGTGACTCTGAGAAGAAAGGGTGCAACTTGAGGCAACTTCAGTCAAAAGTGTGACAGAGTCAACTTAGAGGAGAAAAAAAAAAAAAAACATACTGCTGAACTCAAATCACATCCCTAGTATCGCTGTGCAATCCATATATACATACTTGCCAACCTTGAGATTTCAGGAATAGGGAGGATTTTGAACCCAAAGCAGGGGTCTGGGGGTCTGTAAGAAAAAAAAAGGTTTGAAAATTGGGAATTGGGAATTGAGAATCATGACCCTGTGAGGAAACTGGGAGAGGGCAATGAAAAACAAGAGTCTCCCAGGTAAATAGGGAGGGTTGGAAAGTATGCATATTTACAGCAGAGCTATAGTATAATTGTCATGTGAACTGGATCTTGATCTCACAGCCTTTTCTTTGCATTTTCCAGGAAATGGACTGCTGCTGAGGGCTCAGATGTGATTGGAGCCTGACGGAGGGAACCTTCAGGACAGAGAGACACAAACTAAATGAAGCGGCGGCTGGTGCAGCAGCTCACTGCTTTTGTTCTCTCTGACTGGTTGGTGAGATGCATCAGTGCTTGATGGGAGCCATTTATGGGACTGTTAACTTTGTCAGCCAAACAATGACTCGTCTTTAATTGACAGAATCCATTGTGCTTACATCTCTGCCTCTCTCTCCCTCTGCCTGCATGTCTCTGTTTATGTCTCTCTATCTGTCTCGCTCTGTCCCCTCCCCGCCCCGGCAGGGTGCCATGTTCCCAACTGTGTGCGAGAGCTACCATTAGACAGTTCGTCAGGAGTGTGTGTGTGTGTGTGTGTGTCTGTGTGTGTGGAGGTATAAATAGATCCTCTTACCAAGCTGAATTGATTAATTGCATGTTGAGGCCCAAAGAGTGGCGTTTGGAGAGGCCACTGCTGCAAGAGAAAAGAGCCATTAGGATTTCACTTTCATGTTCATTGACTCACTTACACACACGCACACACATGCACACACACCTACACACACATATACACACACAACTTGCATGAAGACTCCTTCCACAGCAGCAGATTCAAATTCAATACAAAAGAAGAATCACAGATAAACGTGCGCGCACACGCACACACACACACACACACACAGTGTAATGGAGATGCCTGGCAACTGCAGCGCTGAGAGGTTTGGAGAGAGGGAATAAAAGAGGCCACCTGCCTCAATTAGTTTGAGGACAGAGGGGTGGATGGAGGGATGGAGGGAGGCTCTGAGTGTGTGAGGGAGAGATGAAACGAGGGAGAGAGTGGGTGGAGAGAGGCTGGAGGGAGACAGAGATTGAGTGAGAGAGCTCCAGTGGAACAGAGAGAGAGAGAGGTAAAGAGAGATGTTTGTGGGCGGGGGAGAGAGAGAGCACAGGGAGCGGCTGATTGGGCTGTTTGAAGGCCGATACTGATGCCTCCAGATCTGGAGCAAAGTCGCTGATTTCCAGCACTCTGATACTCCGACAGAGCGGCCATTTTGTTTCCTTGCTGTTATTCAGTGTGACAGAGAGAGACAGAGTGAAACCAGGAAACCTCCTACAAAATCACACAGACATTCACAATAACCACAGGTGTGTCAGTCACAAATTTGATGACTTTAGACTTGACAAAATCAAAAAGACTTGCAGCTCAACTTTGACTTGAACACCAATGACTAGTAACTTCACTTGGACTTGAAAATACTTGATACCTTCCCCCTAGCAGGGGGAAGCCACGAATCAGTTCATTTCCCTTCATTTCCTGAATCATCAGCGCTATTCATTTTCAGCAAGTCATTACTTAATTCCTCCACTTTGTTTGAACCAATCTGAGAGCATCCAGTCAACCTGCAGGAGAAGAAATAACTAACGAAGCTAACATTACGTTACTGAGCTGCAGCTGGAAAAAAAATGATACCAAAGTTATTTTGTTCTCGTACAAATCTGTATGTGTGTAAAATGGAAAATGTACGGGTTGAACATGACAGATGTAGACGTAACACCCTCAAACTTTGTTAGGAGTGTCATCTCCCTTTCCCTTTAAAAGAGCCGGGATTGCTATTTAAACGATGGATTCCAGCAGTTAAAGGAGCAAATTGAGATGCTGAAATCCACCACTTCTGCCACTTCACACCTGGCAGAAGATAGAGCCCTTGAATTTAAATAAAAAATAGTAAGTCACGGCTAACATTAGGAGTTAGCAAACGAATGCTTAGTTAACAGTAACTTTATTCATCAATGAGGAGACTAGAAACTCACTGTTACATTCTGACTAGTTTAGGACTCTAAACTCAAGATTTAGGACTTGGGACATGATTTAGGACTTGTTCAGCTGGACTTGGGACTTGCCTGTCTTGATTTAGGACTGGAGACTTAGTTGTGACTTGTGAAACAATGACTCCGTCCCACCTCTTGTAATGACTAACCTCTAACTTGACCTTGTTTAACAGTCAGATCCAGATTAACACTCTGGAGGTTCCAAAGAAATGTTGCCCCCAAGTGACTACTGCAAGTATCTCCAGGTATCTATATGTGAAGTGAAAATGGGAAAAAAGGATCGGCTGAGTGGAGGAGTCATTTTTACCCTTCACAGAAACTGCTTAATAATGTGATGCTCAACATTCACGCCATGTTCCAGTAAAAAACCCGACACATTCTTCAAAATTCCCTCTGTTTTTCTGTAATAATTAAATTATTTAAACATGTTAATGAATGCGTTGTTGTTGTTTGTTTGTTGTAGCCTACAGTTTATTGATGAATTTTAAAATGTACTTGACCTTTTTGATCTGTAATGAAACAGCCTAAAGCAGCTGTAAAATTAATAAACCCATAACCTGAATTTTAAATAGTTATTTTTTCCTCATTTATTTAAAAAATAGATCAAAATGAATAACTTTGCTTCAAGAAATGACATCTTTGGGATTGCTAATGCTGCCGCGGCAGGGGGTTAAAATGACCTTTTAAACTCTATGAGATGTGGTAATGTTTTCCTGAGAGCATATTTTGCTAATGCAGCGTGGTTGAATGTGAATTTAAGGAGCACTGCTGCTCCCTTTTGATGTAGCTGTGGTTTAGAAAGAGGAATCATACTGGCAAATAAAGATTGGCACTGATTTCAATATTCAATAAAAGCCTACTCTAGTCCCTACATAAAAGCAAACCAAGATATTGATCTAAAGTTAGAATACAGCTACTGTAGTGTAGGACTAGAAAAAGGAAGCGGGATGAAAGACAGAAAGAGACACAACTGTGTTTTTTTCTGTTAGCACACTGAAGCTACAGGTATTTTGGCTCTGCCTCCGTTAGCTGCTTTGCTTTTTAATAAGTGCCAGCTTGACTCTGCTGCAGACTCCCTACTGGGCCAGCTATATTCAAGATTATACACCGCTCTCCCCCTCTCTCTCTCTCTCTCACACACACACACTCACACAAGCAGTTAAGTAACAGCAGTGCATTAGACCGGGAGGCAGCGAGGGAGTTAAAGCAAGAAGTTGGAGAGATGGAAGGTAGGATCAAATGTCAGGGAGGGCTTTGCTTTCCTTTATTTGTGAGTTCTTGTGCTTCTATCCTTGTGAGAACCAGTCTGAGCTGGAGACTTCCACAATGAGGACATTTTGCCAGTTCGAATTTCTTCCTGGGTCTACGCGGGATTAAGCGTGTGGTTGTGTACAGACAGCACAGTCGAAGATATGAGGGCTTGTCGTCCTGCCTTCAGAAGAAGCCATTTGCTGTCATTCATTATTGTAAAGTAGGAAAAAAAAAAAAACAGCTTCCATAGGGAGAGCATCCATCGCAGTAAACAAGCAGCTGACGTTTCTTTTGTCAAACTTTCTGCTTAATTCTGTCTTCATTGTGTCAGAGTTGAGTTTTCCATATCAGCGCACACATTCAGGGACTTCTCATTAGACTACACAACTTTTCAGCCGGTTTGATGAGTGAAGCCGGAGGGAATGTGGTTTACAGTGTCACTATTTAAATGTGTAATGTGCAACGTGAGTGTGCTGCAAACTGGTTTGGGAAAATGTAATCTAGATAGACACAAGTTCTTTAACCAATATACCTTCATCGGCATCTGTGTTAATTCTGCTACAATTTGGCACTTACTCATACATACATCATTGATTTATGCAAGTCATGAAAGAAACTATGACTGGTCAGGGTCTAATGTGTCTGCCATGCCTCTCTGCTGGGTCCAGTGAAGAATTTCTGCCTCTATCAACCCATTTACACCTGGTACTAAAATGTGATCTGTATCTGGATACATTATCCAGATAAGGAAAAACAAAGTCAATGCAAGGTGTACGTGATCGGAATGTGATCGGATCTGCCTGACACATCTGGCGGTTGTCTGGCTTGCATTGTGCTTGGATCTTGGATCAGGTGTAAACGAAATCCAAACAACAATCTGGATAATGTATCCAGATACAGTTCACATTTTTGTATCAGGCCTAGGTGGGGTGTAAGATAACCTAATCTGGCACAATAGCCATTTTAAAAGCCAGTTGTTTCCTGGTGCCTTCAAGGTCTCAAGAACAAAATGGCAAGCTGGAAAGCTGGCCAGCTTTTCACATAAGTTGTGTTTTTTTGGAAAAGCACTTTGGCCATGGCTGATGACATTTCACATGTCCACAAAGACAAAGTCCAAAGTACAGTTCAAATCCTTGGCAGTCTTCCAACTCCATTTTATCAAGGTTACTTTGAAACCAGGGGCTTCATTTATATAAATGTTATTAGATTTATATTTGAACTTGCTCTTAAGATCACAAGGTCACAATTCTCCTGTATTTCTCCCGATTTATGACCAATTTTCACAACTTTTTTTCCTTCTAATGCAAAGTTTTAAAGGAAAGGGGCACTTTTTTTCATCTGCAGGCATCAGTTTTCAAAAAAAGTTACATCGCTTATTTGAGTTATTTTGCTTCTTTTAAGGTCACCAGGATGCTGGAAACAGAGGAAGATCAAATTTTCCAAAATCCTTCCTGTTTTAGAGGTCTCAAGGCTGGCAAATATGGCTTATGGTCAATTCATAAAAGATACTGAGCATAAAAAAACCCTTGCCTATGCAGGTTCTTAGAAGCCCATTTGTAACTTCCACACCTGTGATCTATAAAATCTCAAATTAACTTTAAATTGAGTGCACCTGCCTTCAAATCAGTAATTTATCTTTATATAAGACACGAGCAGCCATAAAGAGAAAGAACAGAAAAGCAAAGTTTTTCGAAGATGTGCGATCACAGCAATCGTAGAGGAGACTGAAGCCAGGCAGGTAGTCGGTGGACGTTGCTTGGGAGTGTGCCACAATTAATTCCTGACACCTATAATTCATCATTTCGATCACATGGTTTATAAAGCTGATGCTAAGTTCACCACAGGCTTGGGTACGTACGCGTCCCGGGCTGCAATACCCCAACATAACCAGCAGGAAAATCACTTACGTCGTCTTTGCTTAGTGATAAGATCAGTTCAGTGTCAAAAAAGTAAGGTTATCTATCAAATTGATCGTAAGTCTATTTTATAAATGAGGCCCTATGGAATTGTTTTCTATTTTAATGTTAAAAATGTGCATGAGATAAAGGGTTTTATAAGAAACTTGTTAGCATCGCAGCTTAATGAAGCCGTGTAATTTGTCGACAGGGAATTAGATCAGAAATTTAGAAATGTAATTAAATATTTGATCTGCAATTATCAAGGCTGCATCAAAATTTAAATAGGTGAGAAATGTTTAGATCGTTAAAAAGAACACAGCACATGATCTTCAGTCTCCTGGGTCAAGGTCTTGTGTTTGTGTTTGATCCATCCATCCACCCAACCTCCTCAAAACACAGACTTTCTTGCTCTTTATACTACGTCACCTGACTTTATTGACACATAACATTGTGGTAGAGGTGATACGATGCTTGAGACGTACCTTCAGCATCGTAGTTTGAAGCAGAGGGGACTGACCAAGCTGCTGTATTCAACCTCTTGGGAGCAAGAATGGGCTGGGAAAAACGTCCCAGTTGTAAACTGAATGTCCTGCATCCTTCTGTCCTCATGAGTTTGGACTCCAGAGTTCGACTTGCCGAGTTCAAACAACCATGAACCCAATTTCAGACTGGGCATTCTCTGTCTGCGGCTGGTCTTAGAAAAGGAGCACCACTGGCAGGAACTGGAGGAAAAAATGAATCATTTGATATGATGAAAAGAACACCAAACTTTCTCAGTCACTGTCTCTCCAAAATGAAAAAGTCTGTGCTTGTTTTTATGGGGAATGAGAAAGCCGCTGTCAGTCTGTGACCTCACTGAAGACTCCACTGCATTATTCATCAGATCACTTTACAGCATTGACCTCTTATCACCAGACAAAGTTCAGAAACACAAGAATCGCACAAATGTAGAGGAATAAATGTCGACAGAATCAGTGGAAAGTCCCCACAAATACTGTACTGAGAAAAGTGTGTGTGCATGTGTGGTCGTGTGTGTGTGTGTGTGTGTGTGTGTGTGTGTGTGTGTGTGTGTGTGTGTGTGTGTGTGTGTTGCTTGGCCTCCTGTCTCAGGTGTCAGTCCTGTTAATGGGCCACAGGGTTGAAGGGTTAGAGGAGAGACAAGACGGCCGGTTCAGGCAATCAAGACTGGGCAAGAGTGGAACACAGGCCTCCTGTTCTCTGCTGTACAGCAGCTGGCCGACGGGCTCGGGGAATTGAGGTTGATTTACACACACACACGCACACACACACACACACACAGGGGGCTCTGGTCACAGGCCTAATTCACACAGGGACATGGACTGTGCTTCCCTATCTCTAATTGAGATGTATTACCCTTTGTTCCACAGCTTAGAGATGCCACAGCATGTACACCCACTAACCTCAGTAGCCTCCAGCTATCTGCAGCAGCTCCCAAACTGTGTCCTGGGGACCTCTTGGGGTCCTTCGGGAGGTCTTTATGGGGGCCCTTGAGGGGGATCCGGAGGGTCCTCAGCAAAACAGTTAATTTAATTTCACAGAAATATAATTCTTGAGGAATTATCCCAATTAGAGAATAAAAGACCATGACTGTTGTAGTCGAGGATGTATTATCATATTTTCCACAGGTCCAGGCTTATTTGTTGGTCTGATTCAGGGTCTACATCCCAAGGCCAACACACGCCATACTTTACCTCTTTGTGATCACTTTATGCTTTCATTTTCCACATCCTAAACACAAGCTCTTTAATGAGTAATTCACCAAGAGGAAAATTGCAGCCTAACGGTGGAAGTAATTATTATGCAGACAGTAGAACGATATTATTAGTAGTAATAAGCGAGGATTATACTTCATACTTGGTGAATTGGCATGGACGAGGGCCCTTCAAATGAAACTGGAATGAGGGGAATTAATCACCGAGAAGTGTCTGAGCTAAATATCAATTATCAGAAATGGAATGTTTCAATTCATATATCGCAACCAATTTAGGCCCATTCCAGCAGCGGTTTCTCCGCAGTTATCACTGTCGAAGTTACCATCGTTGCTGTTATCAGTTACCGCCATCATCATCATCATCATCGTCATCATCGCCAGTACCATTGCTCTAAACGTATGCAACTGGTCAGTCATTCCTCCTCATTGCATTGTTCATCATCATCATCATCATCGTCCTTGTGCAGGAGCTTCCACTCCTCCTCATAAATTCTTATTAGTAATTCCTCTAGTGTTCTTGTGATTCTGACTTCATAACTATGATAATTCATTCCAAAGTCATTATGATTATTACCATCACCAGAATTATCATTATAATCCTCTTCGTTATATTTGGCAGATGGTGTTGGTTACTCATCCACAGCACTGGTTTTCATTAAACTGTATTTAAAGCAGAGTGAGATGAATATGGGGTCTGAAATCTGATCCTGGTAGATCTTTAAACTGCAGCTGTTTTGGGTCAGAACTCTAAGTCTACCCTTTCACCCTTTTCGTGTTCAGAATAGTCCTTAGACTTGTTTCCTGCAATGATATTTTGCCAACACTAAAAACTCAAAATCGGACAGTTGAAATGGATTGAGTTTTGCACATGTTTAAAGGAACAGTTCACACCCAAATAAAAAATACATAATTTTATCCATCTTGATCGTTTTGGTGAGAGTTTTAGAGATACCAGCCGTAGAGATGTCCACCCTCTCTCCAACATGATAATGGGACTAAATGGCACTCAGCTTGTGGTGTTCACAGCAGAAAAAATGTACATTTGAAAAATTCAAAGCCAGTGTCTCTTTCCAAAAATCATGACCCAGTTACTCAAGGTAATCCACAGAAAGTAGTTCTGGTAGATTCTACTGCAGAAAGAAAGTAGTTCCTACATGAAGGTCTGTGGATTATCTTGAGTTATACGGTCATGATGAGACACTGGTTTGAATTTTTCAAATATGCATCAGGATTATTTTGCTACATTTCTTGCTTAAGACGTTTTCGGTGACTGTTAAGTCGTAAAATGAGCAAGATTTTTGCTTTTTGCTTGTGAAACCCCTGACGCATGAAAGATCTCGCAAGAGTGACACTTTAACCCAAACTATCATCTTTCTCAACTCTAACCACATATTTTCTTTCTCTAAATCTACCCAGATCTTAAAGAAAGCACTGTCACTTTTACAAAACAAATAACACATACAAATCTCACACACAAGTTTAACAAATCTTGGCTTCCCTCTCAGTAAGGGCTGATTCCAATGGGGACTCAGAATCTCAGATCAAACACTATGCAGTGCTGATCCGATATGGCTCAAGATTCTCTCACTGCATCACCTAGTTCTCCTAAAATGTTTTCAGAAACATATTTTAGTGAAGCTGTAAAGTTCCTCATCAGGCCGCCAAAACGTGGGACAGAACAAGAGGGACTCTCTTGCTGGAGCACATATGCGCACATGCTCCCAGCTAGGCGGAGAAGACTGAATAAGAACCGAATCACAAGGAGTATGACACCCTTCTCTGCTCAAGAAGGCACTACTTCATTATATCTTTACATTTGCTGACATCTAATGAGGCTAAATGTTGTATTTAGCACCTTTAAAATCATAAACTAGCATAAATATGTCAATTATCAACATTCATCACCATCCAAACAATCTGAACAGACATATTAAAAACACTAACAAAAAGTAACAGTTGCACTATCAAACATAAAACGACAAATGGGAAATGCGGGCTGCTGCTACAATATTTAATTACATCGCTCAAGCTTTAATCAAAAAAGAGGTGTCTAGGCCAGTGTTTCCTAAACTTAGGGTCCTGACCTAAAACTGGCAGAGTAAAATGCAAACTGCATTTCATAAAATTGTGACTTTATTTACCTGAACTACAGAAGATAACAGACCTTCATTTGAAGCGGGTTTATATTAGAGGGAGACAATGATTTTTAATTCCCAGTGTAATTAATCATATTGCAGCAGGTAGCCAACCTGTTGACATGAAATATGAATGTACCTTAATTATGTGATGTAGCCGAGTGTCCAGTATGGGTTCATGAGCCACAACATAATGATTGGATATTAAGAGATATTCACCATATTACTTTATTTGGGTGGCAATATACCCATGATTATGTCTTTCTAGTCTTATGGGCATATTTTTCAAGTGCTCTCCCCTGTTATTATTGCACCAATGTGCAACTTTTAAATCCTTTTTTACTTAAGTTATTTCCCCAAAAATTGTTGATAATAATTGTGGGGTGGGGGGCATGAACTTTTTTCAGCCTCTAAAAAAGTTTGTGAACCACTGCTATAGAAACTCTGGCTTCCCCACAAGGACCAAAAATAAAGACCTTCTAGGAATATGGAACAAGTCCCTGGATAACGTTATAAGTCTTAACTTCCCTGTAAAACTGATGAAAAACAGAACATGGCTCTTTACAGTTGATGAAACTACTTAGATTGAGGGCATTTCTGTTTTATTCTGAGTTCTGAAATACTTCGATGTTTGTATTTTAGTTGCTATTTATTGTAACTGTCTCATGACTCACTTGACACAGCAGGGAGTCTTTGGATGGCACAAGCGTTTATCGTATGTTACATTCTCCCATCCTTTTTCCTTACTGTTAAAAGCCTTTGCTAGCTTATTACTGTTAGAATTCTTGGATTGCAAACTGCATTTTTAATTTCTGAACAACAGACAGAAACCAAAGAGTCATCACTTCTCCACAAACCTTCTTGAAGCAGCATGTGGGTCCAATCATGATTCATTCCTCTACAAAATGTTTTGAGAGTAAACATCATTTTTCCTTCCTCAAATCTTTTTGAGGCAGAAGTTGTTTAAACACGATTGCTTCTTGAAGCTCTGTGAGTGTCCAAACACAATTCATCCCAGACAAAGTATCTTTTGTCAGCTTCAGTCTCATCTGGAGAAGGAGTGGACCCTTTGTTAGCCACACTCACACAACGTAAACACAGTTTTCGAGCTTTGTAGCTGATAGAGGTGGATGCTGGTGCATCTGGAGAGTCTTTGTCATTTCTAGTTGTGTTGTTTTCTCATCCTCTTGGTTCTATCCAGACAGTGTAGCAGGTAGAGTAAACAGTGACAGTAGCAGCAACATGAAGGATAAGTTTACCTGAGGATACACTGGGTGCAGAAGTTAATGCAGTTCAAATTAGTACGAGAGGAGGCCATGTAAACACAATATCTTGTTCAGAGAATGAATTTTGAATGGCATATGTTGATTATTGAAACCCACATCTTGCTGAACCTGATTAGAACCAGTCAGAAAAAAAAATAAGGAGAATTTTATTAAAACTTGCATTTTCATAATAAAGTCAAAATGCTAAGAATAAAGTTGAAATGTCAAGAATAAAGTCTAACTTTCAGTATTAGGGCAGGGCATAAAAATAATCTTTTGCATTATGAGAATAAGGTTGAAATGTTGAGGGGAAAAAAAATCAACATGTCAAGACTAAAGCCAAAATGTTTGGAATGAAGTCAAAATGATGAGAAAAAAAAGTCAAAATATTGAAAGTATAGTTGAAATGTTGAGGGGGAACGTTGAAATGACAAGAATAAAGTTGAAAGGGTGAGAATAAAGTAGAAATGTTGACAAAAATCGAAATATTTACAAAAATATGTTGAGAATGAAGTCAAATATCTAGAAAAAAGTCAAGATGTCTAAGTTGAATGATATGATAATGATAAAAAGTCAAAATATCAAGAATAAACTTGAAATGGTGTGAATAAATTCGAAATTGTGACAAAAAATCAAAATGTTGAGAAAAAAACATGACATGTATTATGATAATAGAAATACACTTACCAACTAAAAGCCATATATATCATATCTATAGGGCGTTAACAGCTGACATGGGAGAAAATACCCCCCATCTGAAAGAAAAGTGGGATTTAGACCTGAATATTGTGATTGAGGACAGGACCTGGGGGGACATGTGTATAAGTTGTCATAAAGTTGTTAACAGCAATTTAAGAGTTTGACTGGATGCTAAAAATGAGATTTTTCAGCCTCAGCTGATAATTTCAAATCTTTATAAAGATTCAATATCAGATCTGTGTTGGAGGAATTGTGGGATGACTGGGGACTTCCCCCATATCTCCTGGAACTGTCCAGTATTGCAGGGGTTCTGGCAAGATCTCAAAGAGGAGACAGAAAAAATTCTGAAAACTGCACTCCCACTGAAGTTGCTGTTGTTCATACTTGGAGAACCACCCCAATCTATAACAGACAAAGAGCAAAGATATATACTTCGAATACTTCTCCTTATTGTTTGCAAAATGATTACCATAAGCTGGAGGAAAGCACTTTCACCAATGTGAACTCAATGGACTCAGAGACTTAAACAAGTCTGTATAATGGAACATATGACAGCAAAGCATTTTTCTGCAGAGATGGACTCCAATAAAGTTATACTTGAATGTCTAAGCCCTCTGTCAAGGACTGTTCAAAAGGGTTCTATGTCTTATGTCACTGTTTTTGACTTGTTGAGATTAAAGTCAAAATGTCTAGAATGAAGTAAAAAATGAAAAAAAAAAGTTTCAATGTCCGGCATGAAGTTGAAAGGTTGAGAAACACTGAAATGTTGAGAATGAAGTTGAAATATTGAAAATGTCTGTGAGGCTGTGAGTCCTCTGCAGTGGCCATGGGTTCGACTCCTGCCTCTAGCATTTTGGTGCATGTCATCCCCCGACTCTCTCTCCCCCTTGCCCGTTTTCACTTCAGCTGTCCAATCAAATAAACACCTAAAAAAGTTGAAATGTTGAGAATAAAGTGTAAATGTCAAGAAAATAGTTGAAATGCTGGGAATAAATTTGAAATATAATAAATATAAAAGAAATATAACTCGGAGTATAGCCGCTGCTCCTTTGCGTAGAAAGGAGCCAGTTGAGGTGGTTCGGGCATCTCGTAAGGATGCCACCTGGTCGCCTCCCTAGGGAGGTGTTCCAGGCACGTCCAGCTGGGAGGAGGCCACAAGACAGAGCGAGGACTAGGTGGAGGGATTATATCTCCACCCTGGCCTGGGAAAGCCTCAGGATCCTCCAGTCAGAGCTGGCTAATGTAGCCAGGGAAAAGGAAGTCTGGGGTCCCCTGCTGGAACTGTTACCTCCGCGACCTGATTTCGGAGGAGCAGTTGAAGATGGATGGATGGATAAAAGAATATAAATTTGATCACATAACTCTGTTTCTGGCAAAAAACATCTTTGCTGAAATTCCTGACAATTTGAAATGACAGAAGATGTCTCTGTTGACCACACCCACATGAGTGTTACATCACTTGAGGACATTAGGACTCAAATAAACTACACACATGATGTTTGACATAAAGGCCTCAGTGTCACGTCCCCCACAGAAGACTAAAATGAATTGGCGGGTCTTAGGAGGATATGTAATAACATAGGTTACTAACGTTCTGTTGTAGAACTTTGATGACATCATTATTATGTTACAGTGCACTCAGGAAAGTTGTGTACACATAAGGGTGTGTGTATTGTACTAAGAACGATGTAAATGTGATGACTGAATTGTTGCAGGGTCGCTGCAGGCTGTCATCTGGCTGTGAAATATTTATGTAGATTAAATTGTATTTGAATTCATCACGTCTCTTGTCAGTTCATCAGCACTCTGATTCGGTTCACACTTTTCCATCCATCTGTCCATCTGCTGGACTTTATTTTCATCAAGTCTCCCCACATCATTTCATATGAGTGAGTGCACAGCACCTCCTCCACTGCACCACCACTGCTATTACCACCATTTTCCTTCATCACATTCAATCATATTCCATTACATCCCATCGCTGACCCTGTGAAGCTGGGTGCCGCGTTCCTCTCCGTGCCAGCTGAAATGTCACCCGTGTTCCCCCGTGGGTGCATTATCCCTCCAAGAATAAGACACACAGCTGCTGGCACAGACACTTCATTGTGTGAATATGTCTCTCTGTCTGTCCCTCTACCCTTTCCTACATCCCACGTTCTTTCTCTTCCTCTCCCTGCGTTGACCTGCAGCAGGGAGCTGCTGGACACCACACTGCGCTGCATTAAAATGATGACGGATATGTTATCTGCTCATCAGATTAGGTTTGTTCCTGAGAGATGAGACCCACAGGAAAGAGGGGGAGGACTCACACACACACATACAAACACACAGCCTCCACAATAAGCTCCTGCTGCTGGACCGTCAGTGTCTGGAAACAGGCCTACATGCAGACAATGCGGTATTTAGGAAATCATAGCCGCTGTTTATCGTGACATCATGTCAGAGAGACGGCTAACACATTTAAAGCCCAACACACACACTTCCATGCATACATCTACACACACACACACATTTCCCATAATGTCTGTCACCTTCAGAGCATACATAATCAAGGATGACTTGACATTGCTTGGAGGGAAAGTGTATAAGTGTGTACGTATGTTTGTGTGCGACTTTATAACAGAGACACACAATTCGAGGAGGGGTGAAGAAAAAAAAAAGGAAAACGAAAAAGGACAACAGGAGAGTCAGAAAGAAAGAAGAGAAGAGAATGTTGACAACCACGCTGTAAGAGGCAATTAAGACAGCGTAATTAAAATTTAAATGTATACTTCAGGTCTTAAGCAACCAGGGTCTACATTACAGCCTCTCTGTGTGCATCCTCTGTCTACACCTTCATTCATTTCATTCAATTAACTCTAGTCCAGCCAAGGGGTCATTTTCACCCCCCTGGCATTTTCAAATGCTCTGCTGTGAAAATAAAACGGCTACATCTCTCACTTCATGACTTTCCTACAGTTGACTTATTAACTATCTGGTGAATTATGGCAGACGTCAGATGAAAAAACATAAAAAGGATCATTTCTATTGTATATAGATGCAAACCTCTTAACAGTGATAACTTCTGGGTCAAATTGGATCGCTATGACTGAATTGTTTTTCTTTATTTCTCATGCATATTACCATCTAATTAGCATTGGTATAGTGATCACTTGAATGTAACGTAATTAAACAGACAGCATCATTATTTTCGCCTCACTAAAGGCCAGTCAAGGGGGCATTACGTGACTTTTCTGTCTCCACCAGACTGTTTCTTATTGTTTGTCGACTACACAAGGAATCCTGAGGAACACCAAGTTTTGCAACTGCATCTTGTTGTTGTTGTTCTTGAGACTACATTGTTCTTGAGAGACAATTACTTTTTCCTGTCGTGATTTCAGTGTCCACCCACCACCAGACTCAGGTAGCCAGCTGGAAGCAGACAGGTAACTATCAGGCAAAATATCATGGGAGTAAAAAAAAAAGTGGTAGGTAAGCAAGTAAGCAAAAAGTAAGTAGAATTAATGTTAATAAATGTATATATGCAAGCCAAATTCTGAAGTCAAGATTGACAAGTCCATGTCCTAAACTAAACACATCATAGTATACTCTTTACCAAATGTCATGTCATTTTAACACAGCCTTGAATTACTGTTCTTTGTGCTAAAACTTAAATTTCAACTTGTCACAGTTTTTGTATGAACAAAATGAGTTTTGGTATCATTTTCCAGCTGGAGCTTGGCAACATCATGTTAAAGCGATATTCCACCCCAAAAATGAAAATTCAGTCAATATGTACTCACCCCTATGCCAATGTGAGGATGGGTGAAGATTCAGTTCACAAAACAATCCTGGAGTTTCAGCAGAAAACAGGGTTGCAGCCAATGGCAGTGAATGGTGACCAGAATAAAATGTAAAAAAAAGAACACAAAACAAACACAAAATGTCTCCATCCTGCTCATGTGGTGTAATCCAAGTGTCCATGAGCCGTGACATTAAAATTTAACCACAAAAGACCCATTTACACCATGTTTTTTAGCTGAAATAAGACGCCATGTCGATGTATCATGAGACTTCGTATATCTCTTAATGGATGCACGTGCGAAAATATCGCAAGATCTCTTGTGCATCTGGCTTGAGTCTGAGAGGCTACAGTTGACATTTCGGCTAAAAACATGGTGTAAATGACGTCTTTTGGGGTCAAATTTGAATGTCACGGCTCACGGACACTTGGATTACACCACACGAGCAGGATGGAGACATTTTGTGTTTGTTTTGTGTTCTTTTTTCAACATTTTATCTGTGGTCACCATTCACTGCCATTGTACTGGATTTGGCTGCAACCCTGTTTTCTGCTGAAACTCCAGGATTGTTTTGTGAACTGAAGATCTTCACCCATCCTCACATCGGCATAGGGGTGAGTAGATATTGAGTGAATTTTCATTTTTGGGTCTAATATCACTTTAATTCCTCATGTTTCTCTCCTGCAGCCTGATTGGATGCAGGAGAGAAACAAAGTGGGTCTGGGGAATTAAGTGTCGAGTCGCTGAGATTGAATAGCACAAACTTTAGTTGATTCAGGAAATGAAGGGAAATGAATTGATTCATGGACTCACATTTCTTACAGACTTTTTAATCTTTAGTAATGGGGGAAGGTATCAAGTATTTTTAAGTCAAAAAGCTCAAGTCTACGAGAAGTCACGAGGAGTCTAAAGTGATTTTAAGTCGGGTTCATACCTCTGGCTTAATCTCTGTCAGTATTTTGATAAAGCACCCATGCATTTAAGGGACTGAAAGAGATTGGAGAGAAATGTAACTGAAGAGGAAGTATTAAAAAAGGACAGAAGAAAAGAAAACTTTTAAATGTATCATTTATCATTTATTGAAATGTTGGACAGGTGGAAATGTGAACCTGTTTATAGATGAAAAATCAGCGGATCACCAATCAGACACAGTACAGCCATTAGTTGAGACATTTCAGTCTGGACCAAAGTGAGAGACAGACAGATAGACACAACCATCCCTGGAGCCACACTGCTACTGTGAGTAAAGTGATAAAATGAGACTGGGTGGAAGGAAAAGGCAGAGGAAGATGGGGTGTCTGGGAGAGCAAAGGGAGGGAGTGGCAGATACAAATTAGTGCTGACCTCCAGCCACTCTGAGAGACAAATTACATTGGTGAACCATTTTCCCCACTTTTCCCCTCATTCATTACAGCTCTCTGCAGGATAACAACAAATGAATGGCTGCTGTAGGAAATCTATGTTCCACTAAGTGTGTCAACATGGCTCCCACCATTCAATGGCCAATCTCTCTCTGTATGGCCACGCACTGAGCCAAAATACACCATAATGCACTTAATTTCACCCTGTGTAATCCTCATCGGCAATCGTTAATCGCTACAGAGAAATGAATTTTCGCAATGATCCAGTTGTCAGGCGGACAGTTCTCAAGAGCAAGCACACGGCTGGACACAACATTAGCCTGCTGCTATACTGTATGTAGCCAATAGTGCTTTTTGATGGCTTTTATTAGGATTCCAATATAGTACATTGTCTTTTTCTTATGGAGAGTTCTCACTGTCTACAACTAATCAATATGGTTTTATTATTTTTCCTTTTCAATACTGGACCAGAGAAATCTTTACAGTGTGGGGTATTTGAATGTGTAAATGCACACAGCAGGTAAAGCGGCCTACAGTGAACTGCTGCACTGCTGTGATCGGCTGCTACCACCTGAACTATGGTTGGCTACTTCTAGTAGCCTCAACTATGTGTCCGTGTGAGAAATTTTTGTTCCTTACCCTATCCAAGTAGTTTTTGTACCTAAACCTAACCAAGAAGTTTTTGTGCCCAAACCTAACCAATAGTTTTTGCAGCTAAACATAACCAAATATGATTTGATGATTTGATTGGAAGGCACTGACAAACATTGTCACTGTGCTGATTTTGGCAAATATGACTAAATACTGTCCTTTTAAAAGGAAAAACAAACAATACATTCTCTTAATTTGGACAGCTTGCTGGGAATAAAGTATTGGACATAGAACAGATGGGTGAAATGACCGGCCCAACCATCTTTGGACCATTAGCAAAAATGTAAGCGACTTGTCAAATTTTGATATTGGGAAGAAATGTTGTTTACTGGCAGCTCCATCCAACAGTGAAGACTAAACAGTATTCTGGCACTGTGTAATGGTGCACTGGGAGAACTGAAGGTTTTATAGCTGAGACTTTGCAAAGTGTGGTCCTGACTCCTGCCAGTCATGGAGAGTTTCATTCCAAAGCCTGTGGGCACATCCTCAGGTGCCTGAACAAGAGTGGATCCTCTGAGATGATCATTTTTTCGCTGACAGAAATGTTCCTAACATGAACTCAGTGTATGTCAGAACAACACACTCCCTCATGTCCTCATCTCCTGGAGTACCTACACACATTCATTATTTTTAATCCACTCACAAGTTGGATACATTGTGTGAAGATGCAGCAGCATCCAGCAGGCAGGATGGAGGTTACACGGGGCCATAGAAGAGAGGAGAGCATGAGAGAAAGAGAAGAGAAAAAGGGATTGGAGGAGAGAAATAGAAAAAAATATGTGAGAGGGAGAGAGTCAGAGAGAGAAAGTGGTTTTAAAATGGACGCATCAAGCTGCTCCAAGCCTCAGAGAAAGAGAGGAAAGGTCAGCACCATCCTTTTAAATTACACTTCGCCTAGTGGGTAGCGCTCACTTTGTATGACCGCAGAGTTCAGCCGAGTGGGCAGAAGGTTCACATTCGGGTTGGAGAGTGTTCAATCTCACCCTCTCCTCCCGTCTCTTTCTCTCCTTCACTTCCTCTTCTCTCTTTGTTGTGACATACGCTTCTTCTCTGATGTGATTATACTGGAAGTATACATTGATAATGCCATCTGCATCGGCCTACATTTACATTCTTCATTAACTATTCATTTTCGATGTGCTGCGCTGAGATGACAGGAGATACTCGTGCTGCCAAGGCAACGTGCTGTAGTTTAGTTGAGGTTAATATTACGGCCATCAAAGGATGACAATTAAAAAAATTTAAAGAAAAGTCAATCAATAACAGCATCATCAGCAATGATAGAATGAAAAAGCATTCAGTCACGGTTCATAAATGTGACTTAGAGTGTGATTAGATGAAGGGTTCTGCACAGGCTCAATGTGCAAGCTGTACCATAGGCCTGCTGTGTGCTGATTTGGATATATTAAACATGACACTTTAGTCAAGCAGATGCACCGCATAACTTTTAACCCTTTAAATCTTCAGATACTTCACATACCTAAAAATCTGTACAACCTCAGCTAATGGCCTATGTAAGTCAACAAACCATAATAATTGATCAAAGCAAGGAAATTTTATCATTGAAAACAAAATCCACATTTTTTCATCAAATAAACATGCAAAACATATTGATTTCTTGTTTAGAATTCTTGTTCTTTCTTATGTATGTTATTTTTTTAGTTACTTAGATGTATTTCATGAGCAGCTTCCAAAGACTTTTGATTACCATTTCCCTTGTGCCTACATTTGTATTTTGTTTAATGTGATTTTATTTCCTAGATTATCTTAAACATGTTATTAACCACCCAGCCAAATTTGAATGATTAAAAAAAATGTAGAATTGAAGAAAAGTATGTAGAATTAGGTCTCAAAATCATTACAAATGAGCAGTTTTCTCTGCTCTGCAACGCTGGGACGCAGAGACCGCTGTCTCAATGTCCACTACGACCCGAAAAACAACCTCAAATATGGAGCAGCTTTATTAGACATGTCCAGACATGTTTGAGCCACCAGAGCCAGTGGACAGTGACAGGATGTTTTTTTTTTTTTTTTTTCTTCTGTGTCAGCTTGTTGGAACTGACGTGAGCTGAAGTGAATTGCTGGGCTGATTTGTACTGAGGGAGTCACTGAAGGTATGTTTATGATTGATAGTTAAGAAAGGTGAGGGGAGGGGGAGACAGTGTCATGTAAGCCCTAATATAATTTGAACAGGTGAGTTACAAAATTCAACCCCCATACAGTTGTCATGAATGGAGAAATTAGCTATAGAGACAAACTTGTTTCTTGCACCAGGCTGTAAATAAGTTCAGCTTAATGACCTTCAGTATCAGTATGAAGTGAGGCCCATAACAAAAGACATAGTATAATAGACTATTGTTTTGGACCATCAACATCTTCCAGATGCTTCCATCAGGGTGGAGGTTTAGTCTCTCCAAAGGTAGTACTAATAGATTCTATCTGTTTTTGGTTTCTTGAACATACGACTACAACCCTATGATTCATTTATGGTCTCAGTGTTAGAGATACAGATCCTGTGATGTATTGTATGTTTTAATCATATGTATTCATGTCTGTGAAGCCCCTCTAGGACATTAAAGTCACACTCTACCCCTGTGGAGAAGCAATTTGCAGTGCCCACGGAGCAAATTGGGGTTCAGTATCTTGGCCAAGGATACTTCCACATGTAGACTCGGATGCTAGGGCTCTACCTCCTGCACTGCAGCCAAAGGCAAAGATCCTCGCTGTGAGTAGGATTTGAACCTACGCAGGGAGTCCCCATTGGATTTCAAGTCCAACGCCTTAACCACTCGGCCATCACAGCTACTGTACCGACTTCAAAAGGTCAAACCAAGTTGCAAAGTGTTGCGTCTGTCTCTAATTTTTGTCCCACACTTTTTGCATACTGCAATTTGTTATATATTGACAAGTAGCATGTTTTCTTGTATGCAAACAAAATCCAAGTGGCATCTCAGTGGTGTAATGTTAGTTCTTTCTGGTTCTCTCCCCCAACCTCATTGGATGCTGTCCCAGATGTTGCCACATAAATGGAATAATTTATAGCCCTGTAGCATGGCCTGTCCTCCTCTGGATCTTAAATCAGATCCAAGCACTGCATGCTAACATACAACTAGGTACAAATATTTTGGTGTGCAGTGCAATGTGCACAGCCATGATTAATTTCCTGATACAGGCATGCAGGGTTTGTTTGCAACCTGTCTGATTGCATGACTGCTTCTTGATTTTAACACTTAATTTTAGCAAAGTCACTGCATTCCAAGATCTCTACCGATAGAAATGATACTACTGATAGAAAATAGAATGTTCAGATAATTATCACACACTGCATGGATTTGCTAACTAATCATTGGAATCCCCCCCCCAAAAAAAAAACAACAACAAAAAAGCCCATAAAACTGTTAACTGTGTTAATCTGTTAGTCCTGCTAGATGTGATATAAGGAGAACACTCTTACCCCCACATGCTAAATACAACTTGGTCAATTCACCTGTGACTTCAAATTATGACAATAGGTTCCCTCTGGCTTCACCTCTGGAGGTGCCCCTCTAGCATTACGTTTTAATGTGCCATTGAAGTCAGATGACGTAGTATAAAAAGCAAGATGATCCACATATGGAGGAGGAGGGTGGATGGATGGGTCAAACAAACACAGAACTTTCAACCAGGAGACCAAGGTTTTGTCCTGTGTGAAACCAAAATTACAAGCTTCTTTTCTTCTTCTTTTAAAGCTATTATGTACATTTTGTACGTAACCTCTGTGTGTTGTATTGTGTAAGTAAACATAATGTAAGTGATGTACTAACCCAAACCATGATATTTTCCTGTTTTCCTAAACCTACCCAAAGTTTTGTCCAAGCTGCTGTATTTGTCAAGTTGAGAGTGAGAAGGTGTTGGACATAGGACCATCACACTACACATCATGGTCAGTTCAGTAAAACAGGGTTCGGACCCAGTTGAATTAAAGCAAAGTTTACATAGTCGTTAGGCAGGCAGAGATTGGCAACACTTAAACAGTCCAAAGGGACAAAAATGAGCTGGCAGGGGTCAAAAAACAGAGCAGGTGGAAGACAGGCACAAAATGGATAGGTACACAGTACTAGATGGGTACTTGGGGAATGAGTCGCAGGTGTGGGGAAGGCAGCGGGATCAGGTGACTAAAACTGGCAACACATTGAGGGCAACTGCTTGTTGGATTGGGAATAACACAATCTGGAACGATGACAGTCTGAATAGTTAGAGAAATTTAGAGCTCACAGATCTATATCAGACACTGAATATTGAGAATACTATTCCAACATATATGTAGTGCCATCTGTTTCTCCTTAAGTCCACAGTCACAAGCATCCAGCCCAGTGATTTGCTGTTTATAGTGGACACCTCTATGGCCAAGTGACGGATGGCTGTTCCATATTATCCTTTTAATTATGCACATTGATTCACCCGGCGGCCGCTGCCTTGTTTACTCCCCGGCTGTAATGCATTTGTGTCCGCCGCTGCATTGATGAATGTATCCTAATCTTAATCTGCGCACGGCAACATCCATCTGCCTAATGCAGGACTCTAGGATAAATCACTGGGGTCCTGCTCCGAGCGCTGCCAGCTGACTACTGTCTCTCTCTCTAAGTCTGCCAAGTACTTGCTCTCTCTCTGTCGACTGCTTTCTTCCAGATCCCTCTCTGTCTCGGCTCCTCCTGTCTCTACAAAACTTCGCTTGCTCTCCCTCAAACTTTGGCTCTTCTCATTTGATTTCTTATGCTCTTGCTCTCCCCTGTATCATATCATTTTTCAGTTCATTTGCATAGTGCTTAAAAGTGACAGAGTCAGTCTGCCAGCAGAACTACATCCAAATTTAATCTGCTTGTCTGCTGCTCCAAACGCTTCTACATCTCAGGCCCACATGCTTGCAAACATAAAACAGGCATTCAAGCACAAAGACACTTGTTATCTGCCTACCTTGGCACTGTTGAGTGTTGACTGGCTACTGGCCAGATATGTGCTCAATCAACCGAGCAGAAAACAAATTCAAATATTCTCAAGGTCCCTTGTTCCTTAATTCAGCACCATCATTACAAGACAGCACACTGCTGCACTTACGGTGTAAGCACAACACCGTATGGTTCATTCATATTTCAGCTGCTCATGTGTGGTTTTCAGGTTCACCTGGCTCATATGCATGCTTCTGTGGCGCTGAATATATCATTCAGTCCTCAAATAAGTGAGCACAGTCTCCACAGAGTCCATAGATCACCAGTCGAAAGGGAGGGATCTTTAGAGTTTAGGAGCCACAACCTCAGTGTCAGTCTCTCAGTCTCTTTAATTTTGAGTCTGGAGAGAGGAACAATCAATAAGCACTGGATCACAAGACCTCAGAGACCTTCTGGTGATGGAGCATTGCAGCAGCTCTTTAAAGTAGACTGGTGCCTGACTGTGCAGAGCTCTAAAAAAGATTGCAAACATTTTTCTAATGGATTCTGCATTTAACGGGGAGCGTAAAGAAATCAAGATTGGTGTCCTCTTAAGCTTTGTTCAGGCTGCTGGCAAATCAGATTTGTTTCTTAAATCAGATCTTTAAGACAGACTGTCCACACTGATTGCAACTGATCAGATCGGATCTGTGTGTCCAGACATCACCAGCTTATCTGCATGGGTTGGTGTGGTAACAACGTAGGTGTTGGTAATTATGCCGGTGATGCAGCTTTCCAACGTGGAAGCAAATGGAGATTCATCATCTCATCTCATCTCATCTTCTCTTTAGTCGCTTTGGATTTGACGTTGTTGTTATGTGTCACAACACATGTTATGTGTCATGTGCGAGTGACACAAAGCACCCTTTGAATTCCAATTTGACGTATCTGTAGAAATCTGGTTGGAACCCCATTTCAAACCACTTCCAAGTGTGGCTCGGATCCGATTTGCAAATATCGCATTTTCTGTGTTTTTGTTTTTTGCTGTCCAGACTTTTTCAAATCAATCTGGCTAAAATCTGGATATGCCAAACACAGATTTGGACTGGCAGACTGAACAAGGCCTTTGAGGACCTGCTTGCAGCTTTGCAGTAGCATTCTGGACCACTTGGAAGCACAACTGCGATGTCCTGCTAAGGCATGTGGAGAGGGAGTTACAGTAGTAGGCATGATGACATAGAAAGGCGAATGATGAAACATGAGGTGCATAAGTTAACCTGGTCAGTGGTGACAGCTCTGTTTTGGGAAGGAGTTTTTATGAAACAGAAAAAAGAACTGAGACATGCAATCACCTTTGGGCCAGCACTGACTGAGGCAGATCTTATGATCTTCTGTTTTGTTTGCATTAAGCTGTGGGAAAATACATTTTTACACAGTCTTTTGAAGACAATTGTGGGACATTTTCAGGCAACCTCTTTAAAATTTGATGTCCTGACTGTTAAGTGAACTGTGCTATCTACACGCCTCCTGCTTTAAGTGGGTGCTCATGCAATATATCTTTGGAAAGCTAAGATTCTTGTGATTTGATTGATGCACTGATTTCAAGATATAATCAAAACAGCAGGTTCAATCAATGCCACCAAACACATGTATTTATCCACTGATCAATAAAACTCAAAATGCTCTTGTTACATTGGTAAAGTTCCAGCCAATCCAATCCAGTAAAATATCAAGTCCAAAACACACATTGATAAGTACCTGCTAGTGTTGCATCATTTCAAATTAGCCTGCAGATGTCCTTATCTTCCATCTATTTTCTGTCATTAGAATGTAATTATTAGCAATATCTTGGTATCAAAATGGCCCTTAAAACTTTTGTTTAACACTGCAGTTGACCCAATAGGAGCTTCCATGCCCTATCCATAGCCAACAATAGCCAATGAGAGTCTAGGTTGAAAGGAAGTGCCTGCCCCTCTTCTCTTGTGTAAAGACCAAGCCAATGTGAACAGTTTATGCTGATAACTTTGTATAACCAATGAGTATCACAATTTAAATATTAAATCCAAAATCAGAATTAGGTTTCAGTTTCAATAATCACAATCAAAGGCAGAATCAGTGATTCTCCCAGCATTTTTTTTTTTTTTTTTACACCATCTTGCTGCATCCAGTGTCCAAAGCAATAACAACACTTTAAAGATGGCACAGAATTGTGACACTCCTTGACAATATGCAGTTCTAATGTGTAATATGAACAGGGAAATGAAGTAAAATTAAATAGTTGCATGCATGTACTTCCATTTACTTTGGATATGCATGGATTGGGTGTTTTGGGCTAATTTAACAGGATTAGTAAGAGGATCTTACCCAAATAGATGCATCTACATACACAAGGTAAAAAGGGGCACACTACAAGAAAGAGTTGCAGATGAAGAGGCCTTGCTGTGAAGGTCATAAGGTCTTTGAGGCTCTGACATCCATTTCTAACTTGTCAAAAAGTGGTCTGGCAAACAGACAATAAATCACTTGTGTTTCTCTCAAGCAAACCATCCTAAATAGCTTGGTGTGACAGCTGCTTGCTTTTCTAAAGGTCGCTTTGAGTCACTTTTTTAGATATTTAGCAGACTAGATATCAGATAGAGAGAAGTAGGTGCAGCATGTTCAGGGACACTGCGAGCCCATGAGTACAAGGAGTAGATGACGAGGATTGTACCAACTTAAGACAAAGACAAACACTGCAAATTCAGTGGAACACCTGTCCATGGCTGGACTGTCTGAGCGTGCAGTCAGATCAGTCAAGTCACAAAGAGTCAGCACTCATCACAAACCATTCAGAACCAAAAAGATCACTGCTGCTATACCCTAAAGACATTTTGCAAACAACAAAACAGCAATCATGGTTGAATGGATCAACACTCGTGGATTCTAAGGTTTGTCTCAGCGGGATAAAGCTCTGTTTGGCTGATTTGAAAGTACAGGTATTATCACCGACTTATCTTTGTGTCAGACCACTGCAGCAGTGTTAGACAGTGTTTGATTTTAGGGTCATAAATGCTTCCTCAAAAATAGGCAAGGAGTAAATCCTGGGAGTTTTCACTGAGACATTCGATCAGCGACTGAACTGTGGAATCGGCTACCTTTGCCAGAAATAATGAGTGATCACAGAGAGACGGATGCAACTGAATATTTGCATTTAATGTTCCTGTTTTTGAAGAGTAACCAACCATGCATTTAAGCGCTAAGAAATGCATCAGTGTCTTTGAAAAGATGTTTCTCTCTAGCAGCATTTAAGAGACCATTTTTGTTCAATCAGCCGTGAAGACAAGGAAACTGAGGGAAACTAGAGGAAAAATCAAGTGATAAAAAAAGTTGGTGCAAATAAAATGTTGTATAATTTATGCACAAATGAAAAAGCAACTTAATTTTCAGAGGAAAACTTAAATATGCAGCACCTCATATGTCAAGACAATTTATTCTTATTTAGAATAAATAATGGTCAAAATGAAATTAAAAATGCCTTTTCAACCCTTTTTGATCACATCACTGTTGAATTTAGTCCACAATTTTACATGATAGAGTGCTGAGGATGAATTAAGGAGTCTCACAACCTGAGGGAAGAAGCTTCTCTGTAGTCTGGTGGTACCGCAGTGAATACTTCCGTATCTCTTGCCAGAAGGCAGCAGGATGAGGCTGTGGCTGTTTAAACATTTAAATCAGCCTGCCTATCCCATTTCACTTGGAAATACAGAAGCAATATACTCTCTCTCTGACAGATTCATACAAATGTTAAGTATTCATATTAAGCAGTATTAAAGCAGCAATAATGGAAATTTTTAGAATAACAATTCAATTTGAAATCAATCAATTTGAATTCAACAATGTGAAATCAAAATGACAACGTTCAAAATTCATCGTGATGAACCTTAAGAGAATTATCACCTTAATCTGCAGCTCCTCTCAGCCTCACAGAGCTTCACAGAGTGAGTTTCAGACCCACTGGTCAGCTGTACAGATAAACTGTTTTGGTTCATTTTCAACACTCTCATAGCGTCAATTTCAGCCCCAGCAGGCACCTGTGTTTAGTGAGAAAGCTCTAAAAACCCACTGTGCACTACATGCTGAGCAGCAAACAGCAGATATACTCAGTTAGAGACTAGCTGGTGAACGTAGCGGACATTTAGCAGCTAAAGGTCAAGATTTTTTTTTTTTTTTTCAGGAGTTGGTGGAGACCAAAGCCAGAGCTAAAAGTGAATAAATATTGGACTTATTGATAATGACACAATGATAATGTTGCTCCATAAGATAAAACAGTCCTGGTATGTATGTTTAAGTATGTAATGTAAGATGATATAAAGAAGATAAAAGAACATTTTTGTTTTGTACAGGTTCAACTTGGTTGATTTTCTTACATAATGATATGTCTTCAGCAGTGTGCAATGCATTTACAGTTTCATCCCCCGTGACTAAATACAAATTACTTTAAAGAAATATATTGATGGCTAACAAAGAGCTCAACGACACAGTTCAGTATGAAAGTAATGGATGGAATTCCACTGGCTTGTTGATTGTGTGATTTGCTGCTCAGCTGTGGGTCTCCTCTATCAAACACATGAGAAACACTGCCTGGAGGATAGACTGTTGCATCCATCACTGGGCCTCAGGGCTGATTTGTAGCTAATTAGTCCTTGCTAGGTACTTGTGTTAACAACAGAACACTTTGACAAAAGCAGTGACAAAACACTTGCTGTATCAACACATGATTTGTGCACGTAGCTGACTTTTCATAGCTTTGCAAACATACATTGTGGATGGAGCTTTACTGACCACAGTTGCAGCAGCACACTGTGTGAATTCATGGACTCTTGCTCTGTTGCTTCTCCTGCTTCCTGTAATGAGGACCTAAATGGTAACACTCTAATTTATGGTTTGTAAATTTCCACTAATTTCCCAATTGTCCTTGAAGAACCTTGTAATTTGGCGCTATTTAGGGGACAGTAGAGATGGTATTCAACTGGCTACAGTGGTCTTGTGCAATGTTTGTTAATTCCCCTTTAGGTGACCCTGTGTAATTATTACTAAACAGCAATCACTGTGGCCCCAAGCGACATTTACAGGATGATGGAAAATGTAAAAAAAAAAAAAAGTGGAAGAGAAGAGTCAAATATTTGGTGAACTGGCTCAGTCATGTTAGTTACACTACTCCCAGCAATACAGTTTAGCTCCCAACAATTACTCATACTCCTTCAGCTTCTTCTTCATACAAAGTTAATCCAGCTATTCACTTTAACTCCCAGCTTTAACTACACTGTGCATCCTCCATTTCTTTCCCACTTGTCCAACTATTCAAACTCTTTTCAACTTTTATCCACTCATTCATACTTTACAGAAAATCCATTCAAACCTCATAATGTTCCACGTCTTTCATTCATTGTGTCTTATTCAACATTTAAAATCCCATTCATTCTAATTAGACCCTTCCCAATTTTACAATTCTTCATATCCTTTTCAACTTTTATCCACTCATTCAAACTTTAAGCCAGAAACTCAATTCAAACCTTATAATGTCCCACATCTATTCAACTTTTTAATCCTGTTTGTATTAATTAGATCCTTCTCCACGTATCCAAATGGTCATACTCCTTCAGCTGCTTCCCCGCACACCTTAAAGCTAGCAATACAGTTTAGTGTCAGCTTTTCGACATCCAGCATTCACACTGCAGTTTTCAGAGGTTGCCTTAGTTATGCTTCATTATCTGTCTAAAGTTTGTCAACATCATCCACCATCTATCAGCTACTGGTCATGTGAGTTTGTAGCAGTTTTGACGTTTTTTATTCATGAGCAATATATGACACAACTGTGTTTTATTGCTTATGATTCAAACTTTTCATTTGTAAGAGGAAGAATGTGTTATTTGTTCTTTCAACAGTTACAGCTAAACTCCACCAGGCGCAGTTATGTAACATCACGGCCGCGCCACGTCTGCCGGAGACTGAAGCGGCTCTCCCCTCCTCTCCACTTCAAATATGCGCTGATCTATTTTTGACGGATGCCGTGCCAATTAGCACAGAGCAGATTGAACGGCAGGAAGTCAGACACAGAAAAAGCAGTGAGAATTTTCAAAACAAAAGACCCTGTGCAGACTCATGATCATAAAGGCAGACAGAAAAGAAACAATTTAACCACGTAGCCTGCTTATCAGTGGTAGAAGCACAAAGAGAAAGGAAAGAGGACCTAATCAACTAAATCTGAGCAAGTAAACATAATCAGGTGGGCAAAATGCTCTGCTGCTGAAATGCTTCTGAAACGCTGCTGGTGGGGCTTGCAGCCATGGGAGGATGGATCAGACCAGTTGCATAGGCTTCCCACAAAAGGCAATAAGTGGACAACAGTATTACCCTGCTTTTTCAAAAATATACCATCCATGTGGAAAACATGGACAGGACTGCACAACATAGCCTGTTGAGCAAGGTTATTGTCCCTGGTGGATTTTTTTAACATTGTTACAATGTGTCTATGACTTTAAATGAGGTTTTCTCTTCTCTTCTGGATCAGGAAGCAGAATTTCTTGTTTCACTTTTGCTCACTTGCTCTAACTCCTCCTCCTCCCTTTCTTTCCCCCTCAATTCTGTCTCTCCCCACTGTGCTGGCTGGGTGAATTAGGCCTGCTGGCTTGGTGGACAGGTGAGGGTCCTTTTATCCTCTTACCCCTCCCTCCCAGTTGTGCAGCGGAGTGTGAATGACACCTGAACGCCCCCGTTCCTTCAACACAGGACTGTTGAGTCTCCGCATGATCCCTCTCGACCCAGCCTATGTCAGCTCTCTGAGGGCCACCTCAGCCAAATCCTTGCCTGACATGACCCCGTCATTGGCCCCTGAAGAGCGCGCATGCACACACAGACTTGTACACCACATACACACACAGACACACACTTTCTCTATCTTTTCTCTTCCACTTCTCTTGCTAATCAAATCAGTTTTATTAAAGTGACATGACAAACGCTTTGTTACCAAAGCAAAGCAGTATCATTTGAGATTCTTATTGTATTAATTATAGACCTTTGCAGATAACTACTGGCAATTCGGCATATCAGTAATAATATCAGTGCAGTCAGCAATTCAGCAATATTGTAGTCACTCTCTAATCTCTTCTGCTTGTGCTCTGAACCTCTTGCTTCTTCTTTTCATTTGCTCTTATTATTAAATGGCCGACGCTCACCAGCGTTCAGTTAATTTCAATTTCATCCAACACCAGGATTTATTGGCTTTCAAAGCAGTAAGATAAAGCATCAACATGTGTGATTGGAATAAATGTGCATATGCATCTCAATTCAAGGGCTTTACAGTTTTTTCATTAGCTAACAAGCATCAGTCAACACTGAAGCCACTTTTTCAAAACTCTTCATACAGTCCGTGTTACCAACAGGCATCCTGGCCAAACAACTAATCCCACCTCAAAAACTCACTCAGAATTCTAAAATACTTCATGTGTGCCTCAAAATAAGCTTGTTTGACCAAAACATTGGCAACAATTCTCACCAGAAACACGCTGAGCTAAAAAACACTAACAACGGGGAGAATTACAGAAATTATGAACTGAATGTTGAATGATTTTTCACATACAGTAAAACAGTTTTTCATTAGATAATAAAAATAACACCATTTCACTTTCTTGACTGTACTAAAGCATGGGTCTTCAACAGGGGATCCGTGACCCCTCAGAATTACTGCAGTGTACTGCATCCCCCAAATTTTTGTATTTTTCCAAAAATTAAAATATGTATGAAAATACATATGAATGAATCCAACATATTACAGTCCCTCCAGGATTTCACAGGTCTTTTCTGGGATTGTTGCAGCCTAAAATGTCTGATTTATAGAAAATTGCAATGCATGTTGCAACGTTTTTTGCAATGAAATTGCAGAACCAAATGAAAATTGCAAAAGAAAGTTGCAATGTTTTGTATAATTCATTAAAAATCAAAGGCAACTTGTTCCAGGGAGAACAAAACCACACTCTGTTCAGAGTGTGCTAACTAACTACTACCAAAAAGGCTCAGAATTACAAATATTGTAAAAATATGCTTTATTTTTAAATGAAGAAGTGAGCTGGGAGGGTATTTCACAAAGCAACAAAATCTTTTTGGAGCTCAAACTCAGTCAAAACACAAGCACAAAATTATAAAATAATAGTGCACAGAGCGCTGACAAGTGTCAGTTCATTGAGACATACATCTATAATGTTGGGGACTGCTGTGATTGGTGGAACAGAAAGGAGGCAACGATGATTGGTCAGATTTGCAGAGAAGTTGTGGAATTTGGACAAAATTGCAAGGTCGCACAGAATTCGCAAAGTTGAATTTGTGTGAATTGTTGCGATCACAACATCACAACTTCCCGGAGGGACTGATATTATTAGCGAAGATATAGTGGCCTATTTGTAACCCTCCTAAACATTTAATTTACACAACATTGACACAAAGCTACCCACAATGTGAGCAAGCCAACCTACTAAATCACTGTGCGTCTAACTATTTAGCCAATTAGCTGTATTATCAAGTGTACAGACACTCTTGTGAGCCACAGTGGATTGCTTTGTAAATTCTTGAGCAAGAGTCTCTGACACACCCTCCACCTCAGAGACCACCAGCAAAAGTGCAGAGGGTGATGCTAACGCAGCTAACATTAGCTGCTAACCAGCTACAGGTAAGTGTGAACGAACAAAGACCCGAAAATATTCAACACAGTATATGTAGTAGGGGTCCCTGCTCCATCTCTTTATCAGCTAAAGGATCCATGGTCTGAAAAACAATTACGCTCCCTGTACTGAAGTAACAACGCTGAAACAAACACATTCCAAACACATATAGGCTTATGGTATAATCACTCATACTGCACAGTATTGTCTATTGTTCTCTTTTGTCTATTTGATAAGAAGACTACAGAAAAATGGATGCTTGGTTTCAGCTGTCAGCTTAAATTGCACTGAGTTGTGTTTGGAATGTTTATTATTTCATTCTATTGCACATATCCTGCTAAGATTTTCTAATTACTTCAGCATGGTTGCTGCAGAAATGTGTGGAATGTGCCACATTCTGTTTTGAATGTGTTTCTAACAGCTGAAAATAGTGTGCTAGCATTTTAAAAATGTGCTGCAGATAAACAGCGTTTTGCAAGTTGTGGAGCATGAATGAGAAAAGAGTTCATGAATTTTGGAAAATGTGGTCATTGAATGCATCATGTGTGAAAGCAATGAAAAGTGATTCACGGTTTGGTCCACAAAGACTCCTTTTTCACTGACTGTGTGAAGAGTTCTGACAATGTGACTTTTACAAATGCATTTTAGCAATAGAAAAAAATGTAATATCTAGGACAAAGTCTGCATTGGTAGTTGTGTGTGTCGTTAAGCAGATTTTCACGCCATTCACACCTGGTATTAAAACACCTGTAATTATCTGTATCTGGATACATGATCCAATGACACATAATGCAGGTGTAAATATGATCTGATCTGCTTGACAACATCTGGTAAACCCAATCCATACAACATGTTGTTATCTGTACGCAACATAACACTGATACAGGTACATATTTTTAGCTAACCTAAAATAGAGAGTAGGTTGTTGTTCAAACTGAGAGAGCAAGCAGACGGAAGGCTGAAAGAGACATGCCTCTAATTACTGATCATATGTCTATTCGGTGCTATGAAAGTCCCAAAAGATGTTATTAAATGGAACTGTGTGGAAAATAAAAGCAGTGCTGGTGGAAATAAATGATATACAGTCAGAAATAACTGTGTGCACAATGGTGCATGCTGCACTCATATGTGCATCTGATCTGCTGTTAACAAGGCATAATTTACCCAGTCACAGAGCCTGCACACCAGGACAAACTACATTTAAAGTTATCGAGAAATCTGTAATATATTTACAGCAGTGAATCATAAAAAAGATCACAATCTGACAACAGCAACATTTCTATTCTGGGCCAGAATAACTGTTTTGTTTTGTTTTTGTTTCTTTGCCTGTTTCACATTAATCAGAGTTCAGATTAATGCAGAATAGTTGCCAAATGAGTAAGTGTGTGTTTATTAGTTGAAAGAAATCATTACTAATCTTGTAGAAGGATTTAGCTGTTTAAAATGGTTAAATTGAGCAAAATGTTAATGGAGTCTGGCAGGCAGTGAGAAAGGCAGTCACTGAACTCAATGGTCAGAGTGTTATTTCAGAGCAGTGGGCTTCTGTTTTCAGGATAAAAGGCTTTATATCGACAGACAACTGACAGTTATAAACAGCTGATCAGCTTACAGCAGACGACTCGTCCTCGCTTGTTATTGTCAATTTGCAATGTTGCACACGTCTTGTACACCTGCAGTTCTCCTGCGGTCTCCTGGGGAGGAGGAGGAACCAACTCACTTCAACCATAGATTGTACGTTAAACAGGATTTCAACCTAATAATTTTTCATAAATTTTGAAATGAGGACTTTTCAACTGAACAGTGGGAAAAATGTGAGATGAGATTTATTTTTGTGAAGATATTTTGTACCATATTTTTCTCAGGTTTATTATTAAGAATTTACATAAATAAATGGTTGCTACATACTATACGTTATACATATTGTATTTTTATTTGGAACTAAAAGATGCAACTTGCCTGTAATATTAGGCTGGAGCTATATTTGCTGTTTGACCATGCATTCGGTAGACAACCGGCTGCATAGTGAAGTGAACTGTTCACGACGCGACCGCTTGTCTATGCGTATTACTGCAAAAAAACACTAGAGGGCACAACAGAGAACTCAGACCTTAAACCACCTGTAAAAACCAAAGGAAGAAGAAAAGGAGTTCTGTTTTTCCATCATCATCTGCCGTGCACATACAGTATGTAGGGGTCTATTGCTCATTTAATGTATTGCATTTGCCTAATTTACAAGAGGGGACAATGAATTAAGAATTTGTCATAGAGAGCATTTTCAATGAGTGTGCAAAGTTTCCCTGAATTCAACAACTCACAAACTTTTTAAAGGAGTCCAGAGCTGCTATGCTGCCACCTCAGATTAGGGAAAAAGGGAGTCTGCACACTGGATAATGCTCCCATGAACATTTATTAATATACCACCATGTGACGTTTTGGGCTCAAGCCATTCTGCAGCGCCTGAGGTGTCACATGGAGATATATTAATAAATGTTCATGGGAGCATTAGCCAGTGAGCAGACTCTTGTTTTTCCTTTTTTGACACGTACTTCTGTGCAGCAGTTAGTATCTGGTACATGTTTGGATGTGTGTGCTGTAAGCTTTCTGCCATCTCAAATTATTCATGTGCAGGTTTTGTTCTGGAAGGAAGAGATCTGATCTCAATGAGGATAACGAGAGCACATTAAAAACACCAGGCGTAAACACAGAGGCAACAGCCAATCGTTTATTATCTGGATAATGTATCCTGATACAGATCCCATTTTAATCGCAGGTGTAAATGGGGTGGTTTATTTCCAAATGTGCTTTTTCCAAAGTCAGATTCACAGCATCAATTTTCCCTCTGACCAGTTGATTTCCTAATGCCAGATACAAACAGTTACATGATTAACTTTGTCAGTGTTGTTACAGTTTTTATCAATTGCAAAAATTTGTCAGTCAATACTGAAGCCACTTCCACCTCCAAAACATTGTCAGAAAGCATACACTATCACTCATAACACACTGACCTAGAATACACTAACAGCAGGGAGCATTATAGCATTATATAAATGTTAAATCAATGATTTTCACATAAATCAGTATTTTATTATAGAACACAGTAAAAATAACACATTTTCACTTCATTAACTGTACTAACTATTTATATGCATGTATTAGGGATTAATATTTTTTCCTGAAAATGAGACTTTTTCTATCCCGGGAAAAGAAACCAATTTTCCCAGGATTCACGGGTGATAAACCTTTTCTTTTCTTTTTTTAAAATAACTGATAGTAATAACATAACTTCAGCTAAGCCCTGGTCATTTCAAGCAGCACTAAATGAAACGAGAAGAATTACACATATATGTGTTCCTAACCTGATCTTTTTTCTTTTTTTTTTATCATTATTAAGGCAAAAGAACACTATTTATGTCCATCAACATTAGAATGCCAGAATTATGAAATGCCAAGTTTATTGTCTGTGATTTGTCTTCTGAGAATAACAACCTCATGAAAGTGATCATTTCTAAATCTTCAATATATAAACGAACAAAATTCGTTAAAGCAAGTCATTTGGTGTTTTCTAAGCCAGTCTATGAAACTAAGTATTCTACGGCTGCTCCGCTGGTGCGAGCCGAGCCTGCGAGTGCAGCTACCTGCTACACATGAATTCAGTGAGCCAACCGTATTAACTACAGTACTGGTGCAATCACAAGAGGTCAGCCTGCAGCAGAATGAATCTGATGGACCAAAAGGTGTTACTGTACAACCAAGAATAGAGCTGCAATCCCACAAGGTCAGACTCGGAGCATGCATGTGCTTTTTAATCATGGCGCTTTGTGTTAATTAATAGGCTGTGTGGTGTTTTACCGCTGCACAGCACGCACGCACGCATATCTGCTGCATGTTTTATGACAGTAAACTGTTGGCCTACATTTTTCTGAATGTATTTTAATATATTCTGTGTTTAAAAAAAGATAAATAAATCAAACATTTTTTCCCGTTTCTCATCATTGCATTTCCCAGGAAATGGTTTGATTAGATTTCCCGGGAATCCTGTTTCCCGGGATTAAACCCTAGTATGAATATCCCTCTAGACCCCAGTAGAATCCAGTTCATGGAGAATCATCACTTAAATGAGAATTTTCCTACACCAACCCAAACAAACAGCTCTATCTCAAAAACAGAAAGAAATGGACAATTACAGGTTGTTTCATTTGAAAAATAAAAAAACACACAATTTCCTCTTTAATCTGATACCAAATATGTAGCATTTGTAGCGTTTTAGACAAAGTTTGATTCAAAAACACCAGACAAAACAACAAGTAGCACTGACACTGCTGTAAATAGCTGTGCTGGAATAAATCTCAGTCTGCCTAAGAGAACAAAAAGTGACTTCAGGTCAGTTTTATAACAAACATGATCCACAACATTTCTTTCTGTTTGCTCCCTGAGTCGACATTCAGAGTCTGAAAACAACAAATACTTCAGTGGATAACGCTGGGCTTTCAAAATAAAAGAGAAATGTCCCACACATCTCTGATGTAAGAACAAACATCAGTAATGTGGCAGCAGGTTGTGTTTTTGGCAACTTGTATGAGAAATAAACACTAAATTTATGTGTAGAAAAGTCGCAACCTGGTCTGTCGTCCTTACCGACTTTAAGTCGCGCTTTCCCCCAGACGACGGTGTGAACCTCAGACTGAGGAGGAGGGGAGGTCCCTCTGATTGATTGATGACAACTTAAAGTATCTACACCACAAAGCTCAGGACTTTTTTAATATACCGGGGATGATTTTAAAATGTTGGGTGCTCCCGGGCAATATAGTGAAATACAGAGCAGGTGCTCTGGGGTGCTGTGGGGTCTAAAGGGATTTATGTATTATATTAAATGAGAATGAGTCAGAAATGCTTCTATATCCTTTTTTTTCTATATCTTTGCATATAGCAGTAAATTACTTGTGAAAACTAAAAAGTTACAACAAAAAAAAAAAAATTATAAAAAAAATCCTAGGGCTGCAATAATACAATAATTAGAAAAAAAATGTTATTGCAAGAATTGTTGGTGTTTCTCTCCTTTGTCCTTCATGCTTTCTCCCTCTCTCCGCCACTCTTCTTTACCCACCAACCTGCCTTCTTTGATTTCCAAACAAATTCATTCCAGAGTCCTCTCCTTTTATCTGTTATGCAACGATTATTATTTATTTTTATTGTAAATGTTCTGTAACTGTAAGCTTTACATGTATTTCCACATGCTTACTGCAGAAACGCATGACATTTGCATTCTGTTCTGAATGTGTTTTTAAATCTATAGTGTTTTGCACATGAAAGAGAAAAAAAAAACGTTAATGGATTTTGGAAAATGTGGTCACTGAATGCATTATGTGTGAAAGCAATGATTCACAGTTTGGTCCACACAGAAACACTGACTGTGCGAAGACTTTTGACAGTGTGACTTTAATTATAACCGATGCATGTTAGCAATCGAAAAAAAACTATAATGTCAGCCAATCATAACTGTCTCTGCCGTGTTTTTTTCACTTTCGTGTGGTGGCACATTAGAGCCCTCAGTGTCGTGTTGTGGGGTGGTATATTTCCATCCTCTTCCTGTACTGTGAGTTTATTTTCTGTATGCGACTGAATTACAGGAAAGTAATTATACTGAGGGATTTTTTTTTTTTTTTTTGCCTGTCTGAGTTATTGGCAGGGAAAATTATTTAGACGATGAGAGCAGCGGAAAGCTCAAAACAGCTTAAAAGTAATGTGTAGTGTAATATAAGTGTGTGATAATGACAACAGCGCTGGAACTACAGGCAGATTGTTCATTTAAGTGTGTATTTGATTGGTTTGCGGAGGTGAAGTAACCCTGATGCTTTCTGGCAGGTTTTTATTACAGATGACAGTTTTAAGGAGGTAATCTTTAACCTGTGGGAGATTGCATTTTGAATAACCTTCCCGACACTGTCACCATGCAATTATTCTCCAGTCTGTGTTGTGGAGATAATAGAGAGCAGATCAGAGACTGGCAGAGAGATAGAGACAGACCGACGGAGATAAGAGGGGGAGAGGGAGAGAGAGCCTCGGGGCACGAGGAGGTTGGGGGTCCTAGATCTGTCTTGAGATGGCATCATAAAAAAAAACTAATTTTATTTCACCATTACACACACAGTGAAGTAAAAACAACATGGAAGACAAGACAAAAAAAATGAAACATATGCATCATTACAGTAATACTCCGGGATTCAAGAATTTCCTTCGGGATTCAAGACTTTCCTCCAGGATTAATAAAGTTCTGTCTTATCTCGAGTATTTCAAAGCAGAGTGAGATGTGCGGGGTGAGAGCACATGCAGGGGCCCCATGGGTTGGCTCAGGGGCAGAACACCAGTTCAAGACAGGCTGAGTATCTATCGGGAGCGTGTGATGTGTTGCTGTGAAGATGTTTCTATCTTAATCTTCAGTTTGTTGTCTCGTACGTGTCCGCAGCAGCTCCGTGTCCTTGTTGCTGCTGAGAGAAAATCTCCCTGCAGTAAAGTTCATCCTATCTCACTTTGTTTATCTTTGCATGCAAATGATGTGACCCCCTCTGATAGTGTTCCAGTGTGAGCGCAGATAAATCAGATGCACCTCATGTAATTCAAATGTACTGAGGAGTAGTTTATTCCCTCAGATCGGCTCAGAAACAGGCACATGCTGAAGGATGAAGCTCACTGTGTTCTTCGTGTGAAATGTTTTTTATTTATTTATTTTTTTTTTTTTTGTTTTTTGTTTTTTTGGAGGTTTGTACAGATGAAGAAAGAGTCATTTCAGTGATGCAAGAGGGTTGTGTAACAGCTGTTAACTCCCTACACTTAAATATGATTTGTTCCTTTCACATTTTGTGTTTATACAGAGAAAAGAATGCATATGTAAAGAACCATTACTGAATTAAAAGTATTGGTGCCACAATGTAAATATATTCAATTTCAAATCAAAGCAGCGCATTGAAAATGTTCAGCCCGTCCTCACCAGGAAAATGGGCGTATAGGTTGTCTGTTAAGCAGCTTATTATGATCCATATTTACATTTGTTGTTCGTTATTATAACAGCTGCAAAGGAGGAAGTCAGGTGATGTATAAAGTATGAGAAAGTCCGTGCCGGGATTAGGTGGGTCAGGGGCGTTTCTAGGAAGGGAGTCTGGCCACCCCTCATATCTGATTAGCCACCCAGGTGCCACCCCATTATTCACAAGTATGATTGGCTATCTGTTCAGTGAAAGGTGGGACCTTTTTTTTTTTAAGGAAGAAACATTAACAAGAAAAATAAAAGAAGCAAACTGTGTAGGTAACATTTAAAAAACCTCACATGCTTATAGAAGGAATCCCACCTCAATAACAAGTTATACATAATCAGATACAAAAGACATGTAATCCACAAAAGTGAGCACACAAGCAACCACAGGGTCAACGATAGGATCACGAGATAACAAGATCACACGTGAATCCCCCTTGCCAGGATTTAAGTTATCTGTTTGTGTCCACACCAAACGTGGTGCAGCCAACCAGCATCTTAGGAGGGACTACTGGCAGCTATGGATGTGGTTTTAGTTGTCACACCAGCAAGAAGCATCCATGGAAGCACTGATCAATTTGTCAAAGTTAGTCTGTGTTAGATGTGACAGGCAAATTCATCCATTCATCTGCCAAGTGTTTTTTGTTAGTGCCTGCCCTTTTCCAAACAGTTTCTAAGGATGACTTCCAAGATGCTTCTGTGTAACAAACCATCTGATGTGTCTGGTCACCACTAGTTCACCAGTCACCAAAAGAGGAAGAGAAAATGTTTTTAACCAGTGATCTGACACATATAATGGTACGCCTCTGTGATTGGTTTGAATGGTGCTCACACCAGAAATGAAGCGCCCTAGAGTTCACTCCACAGCAGTCTGAGACAACCCCTTGGGGGCAGACCAGAGCGCGGTTGTTTGGTCTGGACCAGAGTTCGACTCTGGCATTCACACCAACCCAAACAACAAGGTCAGTGTAAATCTGCCCTTCGCGTAGGCCGTCTGCTCAGCTGTCAGAAGTTTCTTACGAGGTTCCAATGTTGAAAATGGATGTGGGGGCAACCAAGTAAAAGAAGGAAAGGAAAAGAAATACTCCACTATAAATTTAAATAACAAATAGTTGTTTGCTGACATCTAGTGAGGCTAAATGTTGGATACGCTGCCTTTAAGACTAGACTCGCTCTTTAATGATCTCTTTATTGCCAGCAAACCGCACCAGGGTAAAATGTTTCCCATGTTGGTCAGATTTCTCTCAGCCTTGCCTAAAGTTTCAAACCTCACTTGACTTGTCAACAAATCCACATCAACACCTCCCCCACCCCACCCTCCCAGCTTCCAGCACAGATCTTCGTTGGACCTCAGCGAGGAGGGCACCGTCTATTTGTCTGGCATGCTGCATCTTCCCCAGGAGAGCTATTTCATTATGGCGTTAGCTGCCTTATTTCCGCTTAAAACTACCTCTCGCACAACAATCAAGTTGGAGCGTCTCACAGGAACAGTGCATGATCTGTTTGTGTGTACTCTCTGTCAGTGTGTGTGGCGGGGTATTCCCAGGAAAGGGGTGTTTCTCCACCTCACTGAACAAGAATAATGAGTTGCTGGTCCGTCGAGGGAGGGGACAACTCGTATCGTCTCGCTCCTCTCCCTCCTGCCATTATTTGCCAATTACCAGCATGTAAAATGTCTTATAGGTACCCACCACCAGCAACCACACTCATAATAGCTTTGTAATTTACTAATTCATTTCAAGGATTTAAGGTATTATTTGATGAGCTACTTCAACTCAGTAATTGGAAAGCAGGGGTGGGAGGTGGGTGGGGGGTACTTTCGCTATGATTAGCCAATTAGTTCAATTACCAAGCCTGGCAAATCCCAAGCTCCTCCCTTTAAATGTGAATGTTCTTAAGTGTTGAGCTGATATTATTTGACTTTATTCTTTGGTTTTTGCACCTTGTTATGGCAATCCAAGAGCGGTGCCTTGAATTATCTACTGTAAAAAGGCATTAGCAGGAGTGCTGAAGGGAGAATTTCCATTACAGTTGGGATTGGCTCCACCGTCAAGGCAACTTTCATTATCTTTTTCGAGAGGTTTGCATCGGAAAATATCCTCTGGCAGCGCCATGATTTTTCAAAGAGTGTGTTCTGCTTTCTGCCTGCCTAGATAAATAAAATGGAAATTCTAATGAAACTTTGATCCAGTGATATATTGTATTAGTCTCGTGGTAAGGGATCCAGACCATTTGCACCATAATGAACCCTGAGGATGGTTCCTATTCTTTCTTATTCCAAATTCATTGGTAGATGGCCTGTTTCATTACGCTTCCCTTACTTTGTTTTGAAAGCCTGCCATCAAACGTGATCAAAAACAGATTTGGATACAGTTTCAGAAATGTTCAGGCTGCTTCAATGTGCCTTTATTGATCTTGTATGGTTGTTTTGACTGGTGAGATTTTTATGAAAGCACTGTAACTGTTTGAATAAAGACTGATATGACATTGATCTCTGCATCAGTAACCTGTTCTCAGACCAACTTGGTCAAATACAGCAGTTCAAAGATGGCACTCCCTCTAGTGTCATTTATGGAGATGCCTTTCTAGCGTTATGTGCTGTCAAAGTCAGGTGACGTATTGTAAAGAAAGTCCACGTCTGGAGGAGGTGGGTGGATGGATGGGTCAAACAAACACAGGACTTTCACTCAGGAGACCAGGGTTTATGTGCTTTATGAAACCAGTAGTCAATGTTAGATTAGAAAGCCCTATTAACCCCCAGTGGTGAAACTCATTCCCCACCAAGCTTTTATGCCTTTAATCTACAGGACAGCTGAAGACACAACAAGAAAGGCGGAGAGAGAATGGAGTAATGGCATGCAGCAAAGGGCCGCATGCAGTAATTGAACCCACGGCCACTGCAGTGAACCCACAGCCTCAGCACATGGTGTGAACGCTCCACCAACTGAGCCACCAAGCCACCTATGCCAGCCTTTTTGACCATCTTATTGATCCTATTTTTTGTCATCCACCCAGATGCCCCACCCCTCCACCCAGCAATGCACAGCATTAAAGAGGACACTAGATTCCCTGATAAAAAACATGAAGCATGTTCTTGCTATAAGAATGTTTTCTCAGTTTTCTCACGAAGAAGAGTCTTGACTGTGAATACAACCTCAGTGTTCTTTCTCAAATTTAACGTATTGTCCAGGAAGGTGCCAAGATATTTGTGAGACAGGACAATCTCTGCTGACTCTTAATTATCACTGGGAAGATTGCCTCCTTCTCTCTAAAATCAATAATTCATTCTTTAGTCCTCCCAATATTCAGTTTAAAAACATTTACAATCACACCAGCTGATGAATGATTTAATCTCTTTTTCTGGGTAAGGACATTGCCTCTATTAACGAGGCAGGTTGACTTCTTTACGCTACATAATTTTCGTACAAGTTAAGCTTGCTAAGCATTGTTGTTGTTGCGTTATTACATACGTGACCTTACGTAACAAAGTTAATAATCTTAACCCAAACCATGATCTTTTCCGAAACATAACCAAGTAATTTTGCTACCTAAACTTGACCAAGTAGTTTTGTGCCTTTATTTTGAAAGTCTACCTGAATATTGCATATTTATTGTTGCACCTAAACTGCCCGAGGACCCCAGAGCCACATTCTCTAGGTGGACATTAGTTTGTGTTGATTTTATTAAATGATATAATATATGATGATATGGTGGAACAGGCCATAAAGTTATTTCATTATTACTACCTAATGTAATACTGTGCCAAAAGTCAATTCCATTATAGGCAGCTATCATTGAGCTAGTCCTTTTCTGCTGTCTAGTAGTTTGCCAAATCTGAGCACATTGCACTAGAAATCGTTCAATCATGTTTCAAAACCAAAACATAACTTCTCAAATCTAGAAAAATACAAATACTCAGAGCCTCCACCATCCACCCAACCACCTCCCTGTGACTTCTGTGCTGCACAAGAACACAACACTGGATGTGAAAAGTGGCAAGTTAAGCTTGCTAAGCATTGTTGTTGTTGCTTATTACATACGTGCTTAGTAACAAAGTTAATAATCTTAACCCAAACCATGATCTTTTCCGAAACAGAACCAAGTAATTTTGCTACCTAAACTTGACAAGTATTTTGTGCCTTTATTTGAAAGTCTACTGAATATTGATATTTATTGTTGCGACCTAAACTGCCGAGGACCCCAGAGCCACATTTTCTAGTGGACATTAGTTTGTTGATTTATTAAATGATATATATATGATGATATGGTGAACAGGCCATAAAGTTATTTCATTATTACTACCTAATGTAATACTGTGCCAAAAGTCAATTCCATTATAGCAGCTATCATTGAGCTAGTCCTGTTTCTGCTGTCTAGTAGTTTGCCAAATCTGAGCACATTGCACTAGAAATCGTCCAATCATGTTTCAAAACCAAAACATAACTTCTCAACATCTAGAAAAATACAAATACTCAGAGCCTCCACCATCCAGCCCAACCACCTCCCTGTGACTTCTGTGCTGCACAAGAACACAACACTGGATGTGAAAAGTGCCTGTGAATACAATCCAGGCAGGACTGTGTTTCCTCCAAATGTATTTGGTGAAAGCATTTAGTATAGTAACAGGTATATAAAGGTGACTGTAAGGAGGCAGGGTTGGCCTCTGGGAGTCTGGTATGATAATGTATTGTGCAGTATAAAGTTTTTTTATAGATGTTTATGTAGTCAGACAGCAAGGTAACAACATTGTTTGCAGAATGTGTGCTTTTGATTGTCATAATCAATAACTATAGTCCCAGATAACAGAATTTGGCACAACACATTTTTGTATGGCTTGACTCGCCTCTTTCTCTTCACTAATAGGATTTGATTTTGGCTCTTTTTGTTCTTGTTTTTCCCTTTCCTGCATATGTCACCTCCCCTCCCTGTGTAAAGCTTGCCATGAGGTGAAACACTCGCCTGTCGTTTTTGCCGCATTAGAAGCGCTTGGTTTGTTGCAACAGATCTCCCTGCTAATGCAAATACAGCCAAATGGTTATCCTGAAAATGAGATTGGAATCATGATTTTAATAGGATCCATCTTGAGAAGACTGGAGAAACTGCCTCTAATCTCATCACATCACCAAGCAGCTATTATATTGGAATCATTTGTCTCTCCTTCTGCTTTATGAAGCATCCGTTTCTGCAGTAAACAGGGTCAGAGCTGACTCCACCTGCTACTATTGAACTCAGGTGATAATCTAAATATCATTCATGCATTTACATCATGTGAGAAAAGGCCTGTCGATACAACTTGTTTAAAGCAATGACTGGGAAGAATTCAAGCCTTCACATTCATTTAGAGTCGTCAATACAGCCTGATTGATTTTCTGCAGCAGACTTTGGTTGCTCCTGAGCAGCTGTTTCACACTTTAAGTGCTAATCCATGTTTTTTTTTGTGTGTGTATCCGTGTGTGTGTGTGCTTACAAGAAACATACAACACACACACAAAACACATTACAGAAGCTAAAAGTCAGGGCTGATGAAGAATAAGGAGGAGGTGAAAGGCTGCAGGGGTGTCCCTGAGGCACGACAGCCTTGACACCACACAGAGGAGGGCACCTCAGGACCTCAGGACGAGCATATTGGAGCATTAGCTGGAGGTCCAGCACGGGGCAGTCACGGGAGAGCGTGTGCCCACACCACTGTCCGGGAAGGAATCCTCTCTGTGCAGGTGGAGGGCAGCAGTTCAGCCACAGAGGCCCAGAGTAATCGTGCCACTTGAAGCCCATCCACAGAGGCTACACCCACGTAGGCCCCAGAATAATGAAGGTCCTGGAGAGGAGGGGGCTGGGGACGGAGGGGACAAATGTAGCAGAAAGTTTAAGGCAGGAGAGCAAAGGGAGAGACAGTGAGAGATCAATAGTGCTTTTGCACCAAGTTAATTTTGGTGGACTTTGACACATAAATTTGCACCGTTGACAAGTTCCAAACTGTTTTGACAGTGCTGACCTTTAAAGGAGTCAAGAACCTGAGAGTCAAAAATGGAGAGAGCTATTAGCTGTATCATTTATAACCCTGCTTGCTATGCAGCTGTTAGCAAGCCAACTAGTCTGATGAGCTATTGTAGCTGGCAGGGCTGCCAACTTCATGAATTTCTCACAAGATTTTGTGACTTTTAAGCCCCTTGAATAATAATAACAGCTAACTAGATGAGGTCCCTCAGATCCCCGCCAGGCAACAGATGGTGAAGCACCTACTGCAATGCCACCATAACTGCCAGATGCAACCAGCTGACATTTGCAAAGTTCCACCAACTTTAACATGATTCCCACTTGTCATGGGATGTCTTGTACACGACTCAAGAGCTTTCAGACAATTTCCACTTACGAGGGTTTGAACACCATAATAGTTCATATGGACTCTTCTCTTGAACACAGTAAACACGACCCTATTTGAAGGCAGCAAATCATCAGGAACAATTGCGAGTTCAGATCCAGTGTTTGCATTCAGTACCTCCAAAATGGCTGACGTCTGGATTAATGACACTCCATGAAAACACTCTTCAGGGGTTTTCCTGCGTCACCTTTGGCTGTGTTCAGTCAAACCATGCCATGTCAATTTCCATTTAAATTTCCAGGTTAAACATGCTGAGCTGTGCTGAGTTGTGCCCGAGATGGACCATCTCTTGGAGTCAGCTCTACTGCCTCCAAATGGGTTGCAGTGATCTTAGATGGGCCTCACTGTACGTGGATGTATAAAGAGCTGCAGGGGTGTCTCTTTGACCAAGGGGCAGGTATGAGCTACTCATGTAACACAGAGCAGAGAGGCACACACACCCACAGCAGGCAGTACAAAGATGTGTCCCAGTATGCGGGTGTTGTCTTCAGCTGGATCTAAATAATTAAGGTTAAGGGGAAAGTAAAGAGTTTAGAGGAATAAGGAGCAAATGTTGCCAGTGTGTGCACGTATGTATGTGTTTGCGTGTGTGTGTGTGTGCGTGTGTGTGAGAATGTATACATGCTGTCATCTCTAAACAGGCACACACAAATGAGATATTTCTCTCTTGGACACCTGGGGGGGGGGGGGGACATGTTTTTAATGGAAATGTAGAAAATTCATCTATGCTAATAAAAACTCCAAAGAAGACGTTCAAACAAATTGCAGCGCTTTTCTGTTTTGGGGGCATGAATTGCATCACAAACATGTTTTTAAATAAGCAAATTAGTGATAGCAGCACGGCATTGTTGTTTGATAAAGGCATTGTTTGGTTTGTGGAGCACAGAGGTCTGTTATTCTCTCCATATACTGTAGCTACTAAATATACATTTACATACGGACCTGTGCATTTAGTCTTTGAGACACACAAATGTCAAACAGGGCTATGATATGACATTACATAAAAGCTTCAGGGATATATTATAATATTTGGGATTATGGTGTGATATTCATGCAGGAAGTTATACTACTGTATATATTCACTTTTTAAAGGTCACAGATTTCAAACTAACAACTGAACGACTTCCTAAAAAGGAGGATATTTGACAGAGGCCTCAGGAGACTCAGACTTTGAGCTGAGTGTTGGTTTAGATTAGAAAGTCTCTCCGTTCTCGCCTCAGTTATCATTGAGAGGAAACGTTATCTGTTTAACTAAACACTAATATTTTACTGAGGTTTTCACAGTTCATCATGCTCACTGAGTGCAAAGAATTGTAGAAAACCTCTGGAAGCCACGAGAACGAGCAGATCCCCACCAAGCAACAGATGGTGAAGCACCTACTGCAATGCCACCACAACTGCCAGATGCAACCAGCGGAGATTTGCAAAGTTCCATCAACAATGAAATGTTCCCCACCATCAAACTGAAACAGTTGTTGATCATTTGTGACCCCTAGTGGTCAGTTAAGAAAAGTGAGAAGTCAGCTGTCTTACGAGTCCAAATCAACTCAGATGCTGTGTTAATGGGAAGGCTAATGGGAATGGGAATATTTCAGTCTAAGGTAAGGAGGTCAAGAGGTGGACTGACCAACCAACATCTCACAGGTCCATGCTGCTAGCTAGCAAAGAAGACAGTCTCTGTAGAAGGAGTATATCAGTTTACTCACATTTCCCCCACATTCCATTTACCCATGCATCAAAAATGTTCTGCTTCCTGCTCGACAGAAGGACTGTTAAGCTTTTACATTAGCATAACATTAGCATCTTCAGACGTAAGAATGGAGATGGAGTTAAAGACGACTAATCTCTGTCAACAGATATCTGCATGAAAAAAGGCTAAATAAAAACTAATAAGAAGCTAAATCATTGTCAGACGATAGCCACTGGGTTGCGAGACTGAATCAGCCAATGAATTCCACCTTGTTTGCTCTTCACATGATCTGTTTACCTGGACTCAACCAAAGACTGGTCAAACATGGTTGGTCAATAATACTCGGACTACAATCAGACCATAAACGGATATAAAATCTTGTGTTGTCTCTTGCCTACAGATTCTGCATTGATATGCAGATAAGTTTTTAGAGATTGCCATTTTTATTCTCCAATTTTCCTTTAGAAAATCTGCAGCTGTAACACTCATGTCATGCTTGTGGCACAAGAGTTAATGCTTTTCTTGTCTGTTAACACAACACATACAGTATTTCTACATCTAAAGGTCTAAAACACTGCTTCTGTTGTACCATTTTTACTCCAAAGTTAACATGTACATGCAAGTTTTTTAAATGTGGGTAAAGCTGCTAAAAATAAGTGATAAACTACTTTCCCGTTGCCAGTGAACCAGATAAGTTTGCCTTTCTGATCTTTTTCTGACATGTCATGTTGAAGCAACATGGAGGCTAGTGAAAATATTATGGTGGTTATGTTTGTACCTCTTTTACTTCAGTCTCTCTTTCAAACTCATTTGCAACTAATTTGGAAATGTTTGAGCGTTGCTTCAATGGAGACAGATGGAATTGACTGCAGGGTCTGAAACTCTGTACTTGGATGATATTATACACCATTCAGAACAAACACTGTTAAATTTCCACTCTTTTTTTTTCATGAAAACAAAAAAAATGGACCCTGAAGATACTAACTAATATCACTAACGCTTAATTTTTCAGTTGCTGTTTTCTCCAGTTCGTGTAAAAATTCTGTAGTTCAGTCTCAGTGAAATACACAAGCAAACACACACACATATCCCCCCACACAGTCATATGAAATCCCTCTCTCATGTTAACAAACCCTCTGCATCCCACTGACAGTCCTAACAGGATTTGAAAATGGGTTTGCTCTTGGTAATGAAATGTACATAGCGGCAGCTTGTGTTGCCCAGGGCAGCTTCAAACATGTCAACAAGGATGTTTTGGAGGAGTTTCTCTCTCTGTAAGTAGGTTAGGTCCACTGTTCCCAGACCATTACTGTGGGTGTACGGGATGAGGAGGAAAGCCATGCAAATGTGATGCTCGCTCCCAACTTGTTTACACCTGAGCACTTTTAATGACTGCAAGAGAAATGCAAGTTTCTTCTTGGATAATCTGTGTGTTTTATTATTGAACTTGAATATCTGACGAATTGAGCATGAGGAAACTGTTAGATGGAAAAATTCCTTTGTTGGTGTTGTTTGCTGTCAGATATGAGTGTTTTTGTTTTTTTTTTTAAGTTTTTCTGTTTCATCATTATATTGAAATGGTAAATGTACATTCTGTATTTACATGACATGTTATGAATTACTAAGAAAACAGAAACGGTGAAGTTGAGAAAGAAATGGGTTTAAAGTTGTCAGACTTGCAGGCAAACTGTGTTACAGGGAGAAAGGTTATTAGAGATGTCCTGAGCTGATCAGTATCAGGGCAAATCTGAAGCACGTTTTAATGGACCAGTATCGACTAAAATAAAGCGGATAAAAATTGATCCTTCCTTTATTGAACTCTGCTATTTTGTCCACCTCAGCCTGCTGGTACTGCAGTTCTGCTCTCCTTTACGAGCATTTTGCTGTGAGTTCAAACTAGAGAGGCTGGATATAAAGTTTTGAAAAAATACACAGATTCACTAAACTCATAACAAAATATATTTTCTTTTTCCTCTTTTCAATTCAAGTCAATTCAGTTTTATTTGTATAGCGCCAAATCATTAAAATGTGATCATTTTAGCACCAAGAAGCACTGGACAAAACATTTAGCTTGGAGCTTCTCATTTCTGGCTGGCATTGACTGCCACTTTCACCAGTTATCCTGACACATGACAAAGTTTGAAAGCAGTAGGTCATATCACCTAATTAACTTTAACATGAGTAACTTGATGAAAAGCATACATTAGACTTACTTGTTACAGTATATCCTCCACAGCCATATTCTGTAGGTCAATCTGAAACTAAACAATATTATTCATAGAATCAATGATATGTAAACCTGCAACAAAACTGCAAAACTGAAGAGAGAAAAAATATTAATCATACATTACTGTTTATAGCAGTAACATCTTTATTGTGGCGATGGTGAGAAGTGGGGAGAGACAGAATGAGGGCCCAGGCTGGAATCGGATCAGGGCCCTAATGCTCACTACCAGGTGAGCAACTTGGTCACTCCATGTTTGGAGTTTTTAAATTAAATATTTAAACATGTTTAAGTGGTAAAAGCAGCTGATAAAAAGGGTCCAAGCATCAGTAAAAAAGAGTCAATGTGTGGACAGATTAAGCTATAGCAGCTCTTCAGGGACTGGAGACTGGCACATGTTCAGAGATGCTGCCGCCCACAAAAACACAGACACATCAGCCTTGAGGAATCAGTGACATCGTTCATCAGCAAATGTGTTGATGATGTGGTGAAAACAAAGACAGTAAAATGATTCCCCATCCAGAAAGCTTGGATGAATGGCACATGGAAGCTTACAACACAACCACAGCGAGACTGAAAGCTGGCATTGGCTGAGACTGGAGAGACCTCAACACCAACGACATGTGGCAAGTGATCCAGAACATCACAGGCTGCAAGAGAAGGAGTGCCCCCATCCTGTGTGAGGCCACATTGCCAAATGAGATTAAATGCATTTTATGCTCACTTTGATTTCCTCAACAAAGTCTCAGCTGTCAAATCCCTTCTGCTTTCAGAAGATCAGCCACTGTAAGAAAAAACAATGTTAGTAAAACCCCAATAAGAGGGAATGTGGATGTGAGGACAGTAGGACTCTGCAAAAATGCCCAGAAGCATCAGTGATCAGGAGGTGAGATGCCTGCGCAGAGCCTAAAGTATACCAAAAGCCAAAGCCCACCTAGCTACAGCCTGTTCACTCCGCTGCCATCTGGCAAGAGATACAGAAGTATCCACTGCCTTACCAACAGTGCAGTTTCTCTGCACTCCACCATAAGAAAAAGTTTATTTTTATGACTTATTATTTATTCATCCATTATATATAATTTTTTGTTTAGGGAGTAGTATAAAGGGACTACAGCTTGCATTCCGTTGTATAACCCTTTGTTGCAGAATAATAAATAAATCAACCTTGTGCCCTGTAAAGCAGCAGAGAGGCATTATGAATTCAGTCATACATCCAGGTACATTCATGTGAACAGAGGTACTCAAGTGAAACTGCACCAGTCAAATTAAAGACAGTTAGGAGATGTTTTATGAATACCTGAGGAGTGAATATTTAAAGGAAACTGTGTATTGTGTGTAGCAGCTGTGGAAAGCTTCACATCAAACACCCCCACTGCTGCAAAAGCTTTATTGATCATCCATAAGTAAGAACAAATGAAAATGAAAATAGCAGATGTTGAGTCCCCTCCCTGATGGCCCGTCATGTGACCTGGTCCTGAGGATTTACAGAAGAAGATTAATTAAAGGAAATGAAATTAAAGTGATTATGGAGCTGGAGAGGGAGGGGCTTCCTGTGCTGATTGGAAGCACAGCACTTTAATTTGTCTCCACTTCCTCTGTGAAGTCAGGGGCCATGGGTCAGAGGTGGCAGATGAGTTAATATGGCTGGTAATGAGACAGAAACAGACAGCGGCACAGAAGAGACATTGTCCCTTCACACAGGCAACATGGAGGTCAGTCACTTATAGATGGAGCAGAAATAGCTCTGTGTCTTCATGGACAGCTGTAGGCAGTCATCCATCTCCAGCTCAAGACCACACAGCAAAACGTGTGTCTTTGAACACACTCCAGCCTACTGTAAGATCTTAAAAAGTCCTAAAAATAACCAGAAATGTGTGTCAATATTTCACTGTTCGCTAATCTTCTACAACATGTTCTCTCATTCAGTGTTTTGCTAATGTGGAGGAGTGCGCTGTTTCACATGTCACTCAAAAATCTCCTCAAACCCAAAACTCTGTCAATAATGTCAAAATCAAGTCTTTCACTCAAAATACAGTGAGAACAATGCCACAATTCATTTTTGGTCTCATTCTTCTATGTGTGTGGTCCTGATAACTATGGAAGTAACAAGTAAAAATATTTAGTGGTTATCTGTACTTTACTTGAGTGTTTATTTTTCTGAACAACTTTTTTACTTTTACCTCCTACATAACACAAATATCTGTGCTTTCTACTCTGTACTTTCAAATCAGGCGTGTTACCTTAGTTTTAATGCATTTGAGGGAAAGCATTGATTGTTTTTATTCTGCATCATCGTGCGCCACCTTCCCAACATCAAGACCGATTTCAACCTAAATGGATGGAACAATAACACATAGAAAAGATGATTCTGTGGACAGACATAACAAGAGGAAAACGACAACAAGATGATGAAAACGATGTAACAAGACAAAAAACAACATAAAACATAACAAAACCAAAGATGGCATAACTAGACAAAAAGACACAACAAGACGAAAAACAACTTACAGAACATATAAAAAGAAAAAAGACAGAACCAGTCGACAAAGGACGTAAAAGACATAACAAGACAATAAAGATGTAACGAGGTGAAAAAGTCACAACAAGACGTAAAAGACCTAGGACAAAAAAGATGTAACAGGTTGAAAAACAACGTAAAAGATGTAACAAAACAACAAGACAATAAAGATGACAACAACAACTTTGAAAATTAAGACATAACAAGACAAAAACAATGTATAATATATTTATAAAAGACGTAACAAGATGGGAAAATATCCTTTAGATTGCGACTTTTTACTGTCTTTAGAGCCTCTACTTTTTCATTTTTACTTGAGCAAACAAGTTGAATCAGTACATCTACTTTTACCAGAGTCTTTTTTTACACAAGCATCTGTACAGATTGTGTGGACTTTTGCCACCTTTGCTTTGCACTCACCACAAATTCGGTAAAGACTGACTCTGGCAAAATGATTGTATATCTGGCAAGCAGTGAGGCATAAATGAGCCTACGAGCTTGTCGAGGTAGTCGTCTCATGGCTGGTGCTGCTCTTACATGAAATACTTTTCACTGCAACATCTAACACACCCTGTTTGAAATGGCAGTGTGCTGAGGCTGCCACTGTTCATGCAGCATTTCAAAGGCTCCACCTCCACCCCAGCATCCACATGTAGGCTCTGAGTTTTTTGGTCTTCCCCAAAGTTATTATTGTCACTCCCTGCTGTTCTAACCTTGGTGTATCATTGTGGGGAGCGCCTAGACACCAAATATCAACTCTGTACCCATTCTACAGTCATAGTTTGAAAGCTTGTCTCTGAGTCCAACTCAAAGTAAACCCAAAAGTTAGCCCACTGAATTAAAGCAACAGTTGACCCCCAAATCAAAAATGCTGATTTTTCCTTTGGTCTGTAGTGCTATTTATCCATCCATACTGTTGTGGTGTGAGCTTTGGAGATACAGGGTGTAGATACTCCTGCCTTCTCTCCAATTTAATGGAATTAGATGGCACTAGTCCTCTGGTGCTCAAAGGTGGTGCCAAAAATACACTTGAAAAACCAGCAATGTCTCTTCCCAGAAATCATGATTTGCTTACTCAAGGTAATCCACAGACCTTGTTGTGAGCAGTTTCATTTAAGACCTACTTTTTCTCAATTAGAAAAGAAAGTTGTTACTGTAGATTCTAAAGTAGTGCCGGTAGATTCTGCAGAAAGAAAGTAGTCCCTACATGAAACTGCTCACAATAACAAATTTTACATGTAGTAGGGGGTAAAGTAATTTAGTTACTTTTAAGAGAAGCAAATATAACTAATTACTAAATTTGCCCAAAGCTGGTCTCCTGCGAGAGGCATGCAGTGTGAGGGGAGACAGAGAGACATTGGGCTGCTGCCAAAGGACAGCTGACTAAGATTACAGAATTTAGAAATGACATTTTAGCATAAATTACAAAATGAAAGATTTGTGTATATTTCTCTCTTTATCTCACAAGATTCATCACCAGCCACTTAATTCATATATTAAATATTTTGGCAGTAAAAGGAGACCCATGGCTATAGGTAACCTGACATGGCAGATGGTTTGCTCCACAGAACTGGGAAGTCGTCCTTAGAAGTTGTTTGGAAAAGGGCAGGCACTTTCAAAAAAAACATTTGGCAGGTGATTGGATGAACCATCTGAACCATCACGTCTAACATGAGCTAACTTCAACCAATCAGATCAAACTCTTACCTCTTTCACTGAAGAAATACTCTCCAGTTATGATATAACTGATGCTATTACATTATTGACACTAACCTCTTGAGTAGCCGTCATTGTTTGTTTGAGACGAGCCGCTTCCATGGATGCTTGCTAGGGACATGTCTCAGCTGTCCCTACCCAATTCTGCACCATGCCATACAATGCATCCATCTACAGGAGCAACCCAACCCTGCACTATGAATCATCTGCGGTGGGATTATTGTTACCCGTTGTGTCAATGAAAAGCTCATAAAACTCTTGAGCAGACTGCAAAATCACTCCTGGAATTAGGACTCCTTATTGACAAGTATGGTGAAACAAATGAGTGTTTGTGGCAGTGACTCACTGAGATGATTTGGCAGTGGGGGGGTTTATAGGCCTGGAGGCCATTCTGACCTTTGAGCTCCCTTCCTGTCCTCCAGTGGCCCTCATCCTTTCCTCTGAGGCTGTTTGATGTCTGACAAGGCTCTCTTCATGCATCTGACGAGTTAAAGAGGGAGAAGAACAGAGACTAAATCGAATCAAAAGCATTCAGTGAAGAAACAGAGCAACAGTGTCACTCGGCCTCCGCTCATTATCTGCTCGATTTCATCTGCTCCACAGCAACACCTCCATCAAACGTCCTCCCTTTAATTGGTAGGAAACTTTCCATTAAACACGTGTTGGAAATCACAGAAATAATGTTGTGCTGTTTGTCTGCTCCCTGCAGGCAGAGCCTCGTAGACAGACAGAGGCAGCAGAGCATTCAGTTTTCGTGTCTCTGCTCAGGGTGTGTGCCTGCCGCTGACAAAACGGGAGTCAGAGCCCACCAACAACCCCACACCCCCACCCCCATCCCGCCCGCCCCACCACTCTGGAGAGAAAGGGCTGTCAGAAACAAAGCATGAAGGTGTGAAGGTTGGGGTTGGCATGGTGGGGTAATGATTAGAAAGAGTAAGGGGCGAAGACTGGGGGTGTGTGAGTGTGTGTGTGTGTGCGTGTGTGTGTGTGTGGGTGTCGCGGGAGCCCGAGGTTAGCTTGTTATGAGGAGGCTGTAAATTGAAAGTGGCGAAGCAGCCGACGTGACTTAAGAGTTACAAATCACTACAACACGCTCCAGTCAACCTGACAGACTGCTACTCCCTGATGCATGCACACACACACACACACACACACAACTGAGACAGCTAATTAGACTCTACACACAAGGTTTGTTCTTAATGACATCTGCACGAGATTTTTCTACACCTTACAATGTAAAATGTGTGTGTGTTTGTGTAGCAACATGTGCACATCCCGTCACTCTCACTTTTCTGCTTCACAGTGTGTTTGTGCGTTGATGTCCCGACTTTTCCCTGTGAGAGGCTTTCTAAGTTTGCCATTTCCCTGGCTCACAGGGGGTGTATGTGTGAGTGTGTTCATGTTTCTGTGTGTGTGTGTGTGTGTTTTAGAGGCGGTGGCTTTCCTGCTAATGCAACTCGTGTTAAGTGTTGCTGGCTGCCTCGGTGGTGAAGTTCTGGTGGGAAGCAGGACTGTCTGATGCAGAGATTGAAACTTGTATAAAGAAAACAGGATGTCACGCTCCAAGATGGAGCCCTGTTCATTGAAATGAAAGTTGTTAACCAGGCACATGTGGAAAATGGACTGCGCTTTTCTACCTTCACAAACAAAGAGCTTTACAGTGTGCCTCTCATTCATCCATTCACACAGACAGTGCATTCTTCAGGTCTCCATAGGGTTTTACCCACAGGGCAGAAGTGTTTCTACTCGTTTCTAATGGACACACTTGAAGGTGGGCTTCAAAGTCTGCCATCTTTAAGAGGGCAGGCTTGGGGAGTAACAGATCACATATAATGGGATTGCATAATCTGAATACATAAGGCAACTGTATTCCATTACAGTTACAGATAAACAAAATTCTCTGATTTCAGCTTCTTAAATATACATATTTTCTGGTTTCTTTACTCCTCTCTGACAGTAAACTGAATATCTTTGTGTTGTGGACAAAGCAAGACATCTTAGACTTGGATCAACATTTTTCACCGTTTAATCAACTGACTACTTGATGATGAAAATAATCTTTAGTTGCAGCCCTAAAAACACTATATGAGGCTAAACAATTTCACCATATTTTATATTGAGGTAATCCAAAAGTAACTAAAAGTAAGTATTGTGATACTTGGATTACATTTTTTAACCGGCAATTAACTGTATTGGAATACAGTTTTAACATAACCCTCCCATACCTTGAAGAGGGTCAAAACATGGTATTTTTTCAAGTAGGGATAACCACTTTTTTATATTCTTGGTGTTGCACAGTGGTTTATGGTTTGTACACACACAAAAAAATGATACTGTGTGAAATTGCAACACTTTCTCTCAACTTGTCAAATGCAGCAGTTTGCTCAGTGGCCCTACACTTCAAACTATGATGCTGTATGTTCCCCTCTAGCGTCAGTGCACATGTACACGTCTGCTGTCCAGTTAGAAATAAATATAAATATAAATATGCAACGCCAGAGTAGACTTTCAAAATAAAAGCACATAAACTACTCGGTTAGGTTAAGGCAACACTTGTCTCGCTCACTGGATGTAGACTGTGACTACAGGCCTGCCATTGGCCACTTGTTTCAGGTGCCATCTGCAATATCCACTATATGCGTTTCAGTCGCTATGGGATAACCTACATGCTGAAAATGGCAAGTTAGCACCTGGCTGCTAACAGCCAATGTCCCACCAAAACAAGTTCCTCTCTGGTACTATTTTGCAGTGTTACCATCACTGCATCCTGAGCTTAACCAAAGCACTTTTTCTGAATATGCAAGACTAGGTTTAGAGAATAAAACTATTTGGGTAGGCTTAGGAAAAGGTCATGGTTTGGGTTAAAAGAAGTATGTCACTTGTGCAAGTTAGCATATGCAGCATATTATGTGTGAGTTATGTGCATTAGTATGTAATGTAATGTAACATTAGACCTAAGTTATGTACCTACATAACCTGAGTACATAAGTAAAATAGAACAATGGTTTTTACCCTGGTCTCCTGGGTAAAAGCCCTGTGTTTCTTTGACCCATCAATCTACCCCACCTCCTCCATATGTGGTCTGTCACGCTCTTTATACTGTTACGGCCAACAAATGAGGGAGATGTAGACAGGGCAGCTCCAAAAGTTAACAAAAGTTTATTAAATATATCAAACAATAAATACTGCGATGGGGTGTGGATGTCAGTATCAGTGGTGTGTGAGGGTGCATGGATGTGTTGGATGATGTGAGGTGCATGTTGTCAGTGCAAAACATAAGACAGGAACGCAAAAAGTAAAGGCAGCATGGCTTGGGGAGGGGACCGACAGGAGCGCGGCAGCAACCACGTCCACGACGACTGCTACTGCTACTGCGATTGCCGACCACACGGTGACTGGGTAGGCGGGGGTTAAGTAGCCTGGGAACACTGGCCAGATGTTCCCAGTTACTTGATGCCCTCACAGCTCCACCCAGCTGAGGACCTGCAAGACACAGAGCACACACACACAGTACCACAGAAGGACCAAGACCCTGGGGCCATCACAATACTACATCATGAGACAGGGCACATAATGATAGAGAGGTGCCTCCATAAATGATACAAGAGGGTTACCTACAGTGTCATAGTTAATATTGGATGTGTTGGGAGTGTGTACGGGCTGGTATCACCTTATGAATGACAGAATGCACATTAAACAACCCGCTAAGTTGACACATGCTGTCCATCAACAACCAGACCTCAATAATAATAAAAATGACAAAGTGTTTACATTTTTAATGATGTGTAAAACAATGTAAAAGGGACACAGGTAGAAGCTGTAGATACTTTCAGTCGGCAGTCAGTGCATGCCTGTTGTCAAATGGTGAATAAAGGCAAAAGTGGCAAAAAAAAAAAAAAAAAAAGGCTCAAAAACAGACTGCACTGGCCAACAGTCCATTCATGAAGTTATTTGTTATCCTGTTTTTTGGTATGTGAAGGTCTGCATTCTCAGCTGTGTGGTAGCAATGATGACTCTGAGCAGTGTCATTGTTTGGATACAAGGCTGTTGTCATGTATTGACTGGAGGAGAGACTCTGCTGTGTTTGTGTGTCCCTGTACAGAGACGACAGCTCAGCTTTCAGCCCTGATTGCAGTGTTTGCACCAGCCACTATCTGCATTACGCAAACTCAAGGTCTGCACTGGGACGTGGAGAAAAAGTCTACAGGTTTCTCTGCAGCCAAATCTCCTCCGTCCACGTGGAGAGGATGCACATGAGAGGCCGGCTCCTGATCTCTGGTCTCTGGGGCCCCACAGGAGTCTTCTGGGAAGGGAGAACAATTACATTGTGACATTTATTATGTTTTTCAATCTACAGTCTGCAGCTGAAAGAGGTCCAGTATAGAAGTCTCAGCAGTAATGTATCACTCTGACATTTAAAAGAATTCCCTGATGTACTTGACCTGCTCAGGTTTTTGGGTAGAGACTGTGTGAATGTCACCGTTTATTTGAGATGGATTTGGAAGTCAAAGTAACAAGATTAGGTGGGGACAGTTTGGCACTGATCGACACTGAGTGGGAAGCAGATGAAATTAATGAGAACTGGGCACGGCCTTCCGTTCTTTTGTTTTACTTTGAAGGAAATCATGATCAGCAGCTTATTTGCATTTTCTTTCCATTCTTTCCTTTCACTTTCAATTACTGGAAGAATACTGATTAACGTATAAGGACCTCATTTATTGTGAAAATGGGGAACAGTGTCTTTTGGAGCAAGAAATACAACATTTGGCTGTACAGGGAGGAACATATTTAAAGTAACTGATTAAGTTGTTCTGCTCCTTATAAAAAGGCTTTTGGTGGTGAAAATTAGTGAACACCAAAAGCAATGAGCCATAAATCAGTCCCTCCAGGATTTCGAATTGTTGCACCCTAAAATGCCCGATTTCACAGCAGCTTTTCTAAAAAAAAAAAAAAAAAAAAAAAAAGATGCGTGTTGCAATAACTTTAGACATTCTTTGCTTTAAAATTGTGGGAGCAAGAGAAAATTGCAAAAGAAAAAGTTGCAAATTAAAAAAAGCACACTCTGTTCTGAGTGTTCTGAGTAACCTTACCAAACTACCCCTCAGGATTACCAAAAATCTAAAAAAAATATACTTATTTGAAAATTAAGAAGTGCACCTGGGGGGTATTCTTCAAAAAAGCAAAATCATTTTGGAGCTCAAACTCAGTCAAGACAGCACAGAATTATAAAATATAAAAGTGCACTGAGCATTGATAAATGTCAGTTCTTTTTAGTACCTGTGACACAAAAAAATAATCAGTAAAGCATTGATTAAGTCAGTTCATCGAGACAAATATGTAAGTCGTTTGTGTGGGGAAACACTATGATTGGTGGAACTTGCAGGAAGCTATGATGATTGGTCAAATATGGAAAAGCTGTGTTGATTGGACTATTTTGTATGGCTGTGCTGAGTTCACATAGATCGGTTAAATTTGCATGAATTATTGCAAATGCAACATTGCAGCTTCCTGGAGGGACTGATAAATCTGTACACTGTGTACTCAGTATGGCATGCCGATCAAATACATATTAATATTGGTATACTGCTGTTTACAATCACAGGAACTTTTTCTTTTAAAAAAGTATGCTGGACATCAAATAGTTATTTGTGTTTAAGTATACGCTACAGTACACACTTAATTCATTTAAAATACTTAGTCTTACACACCAATCAAATACACAGGCTTATAATATTGATATTTACAATTTATACAACATTAATACTATATTCATTCTTATGTTATGCATTTTATTCTTTCTTCAAGAAATACCCGTGATTATAGCCTACATGAAATTCAGGATCCTTGAAGAGTGATGGTGTTTGAAAAAAGTGCCCTTTTGGGTTCCCCTGTAAAGCATGATAAAGTGCCCTCCAGGGTGTCTTTACAGTTGACAAAATGTGATGCAGAAAATGAGCTGTTACACTAGCTACACTAAATCTGATTTACGTAATAAAACAATTTTAATTTTAACCAGGGTTTGTAATTGTTTGACCAGAAATGCATCACATGCATGCTAGTGCCCACTGCAGTCTGCACATGCTAAGCTAAGATGGTGAACATGTTTATTGTAAGAATGTTTTGTTACCTTAGCGTGAGCCCTTCATATCTACAAAGAAGGCAGGTCCTTTCCCAGGGTCCACCATGATGCACCGCCGTGTTTCTACAGTAGCCCATGATGGAGAAATCAAACACTCGCTATAGAGAGTGCCTTTTGCAATTTGTGCAAGATTATGTTTGCAGTCTGCAAGCTTTGATCACTAGATGCTACTAAACCATACACACAAGTCATTTAAGTACAACCTGTACATGCTAGTGTGTGCAGCATTTACGTCAGTCATCTTGATTGACTCCTCTGATTATACCTTATGGTAAAGGAGAAATTTGTAATATATTTACTGTAATAAATCATAAACATGATATTGTATGTCATCATACAGTACAGTACATCCTTTAAAGCTACAGTCGGATAATAACGTCTCTGAGTGTCCCCATCCAGACATGGCAGAGGTGATACATTTGCAGCCTTACTTTCCCCTCACCCTCAGACAGTCAGTGTCACAGTGTGGAAGCCTCATGGCCGGAGCACTGCAAGAGATAATGGCCCTCATGTACTGACTGCAGAAACCATGACAGGTTGACGTTTGAAGTTGATAGTGAAGATCTTGTCACATTTGTGTCAGTGCCCGGTGAAAACACGTGTAGCACACAGACCTCCAGTCACTCCGGCACAGCCATGAAGGCTGATTTGCATATCACTTTGAAGGAAGACGTCTCCCTGCCCTCGCAGCACTTGTCTTCAGTCATGCTGATGCAGCCGGTGGTTGTTTACCACACTGCATCAGATTCTGATAATGTACCCCCAGACTCCAAAAATGCACTAATTGAAAGGAAATTATGGCAGCATGATGGTATATGTTTGGAGAAATTAGCTGTTCTGAATTTAATTACTGTCGGCTATGATGTACCACAGAGTGTGATTAAAAAAATGTCAAACAAGCTCCACTGGGAGATTTAATAAATGAAGTCCATCAGCTTCTTTTACCATTCTGTTTGTCTGTGACATGCAGCACGCTGCTTTGAAGAATGCCCACGCACACAGAGGAGCGATCCATCCATCACAGTCAAGAGGGAACCAATGGATCACATCTGCTGCAGAGAGGGAACGCAGCACTTCACCCCCAAATTATTTTTAACCACACAGCACATATTTATTCATTTTATTTCTTCATTTCTAATTTAAAGTTTATGTCTGTCTATCTTCTTGTTCATCTTTTAAACTCTCCCTGACTCTCACTCACTAATACTTTGTTGTCTGCTGCCTTAATAAATACAACTTTGCCTCTTGCATTTATTCCACCAAACAAACTGCTTGTCGGCCCCGGTAACATCAGATTGTTTCTTGATGTGTGTAAAAACATGGACTCCTAGAAATATTTGATCAACTGGCCCCAGTTCATTTACAACATCTGGCAGTGCTCAGACGTCATGGTTAATACATCATGACATCAAGTGACTGTAGACACTGACAGCAGTCAGATCACACCAGTCATTAACATATTACTGTACATGGCTGAAGGGATGCACTGAGTGCTGGACTAACAAGCATTTACTCATTTTTAGGATGCATTCCAACTGGAATGGTGCTTGAAATAGGATGCATAGTAAACCAGACTTTGTTTACTGCAAGCAACTCTATATTGGACTATTTTGCCAGAACTTTTCAAAATTTTGCTTTCTACAGTGTGTGTGGCAAAGACAGTATGTTTGAGATAGTTGTTGTGTCAGATAAATAACTGCTTCCTGCATTTGCATTGCACGTTGGCATTGTGAGGTTCGGTGTTGTCGGAATCAGAGTTAGGTTTGTTGCCAAGTAGTTTTCACATACAAGGAATACCTTTTCCTAGGCTCCTCTTGCATGACCAAAACAGATCTGACCCATCAAGATATGGACTCCACCGACTTCTGAAGGTGTCCTTTGGTATCTGACATCAAGACAACAGCAGACTTGTTGTTCCAGCACATCCCACATTTGCAGGCTAAGTCAACACCTAGTCAAAAGCAGGCCACCTTCTTTCAGTGCTTCATGGTTTAGGTCTGACACTTGTGCCCACTATAGGCTCTATTAGCGGCGGACAGGTGTCACCATGAGCCAGATTTCACTTTTTCAGCAGTTTGTGCTACAATAGGTCTTCTGGGCTATCGACCAGACGGGCTAGCCTTGGCTAGCTCTGGGCACCCATAAGCCTGTCGCCGCTTGTCCTTCCTTGGACCACTTTTGGTTGTACTAACTGATGCAGACCAGAAACACCACACAAGACCTGCTGATTTGGAGACACTCTGACCCAGTCTTCAAACCATCACTATCATTTATTTTTTAATGATACCAAGGCCTAATAAACCATTCACTGACAACTTTGAGCACTTCACATTTTTCATCATTCAGTGCTGAGTCAGTACTTTAATTAAAAAGTATTGAGGTTTGATACCTAGCCCTAATATGAAATGGATAGTGGATAATCCCTGCCCTCTTGCTGGGATTTCTATTGATTTATAGTTTACAAAGGCATATTCGGGTCATTGGAGGGTTAAAACAAAAAAGAGTTGGAAAGGGGGGCTAACAAACTTAGCCAACAAACTTATGAGACAAAAAAACTTAAATATTGACAATATAAAGTAGGATTTATTTAATTAAAAACTGTTTTTCCAATTTAGGAGGTTTTTCTCAGAATATTGCCCTCCTTCTCCCACTCAATTTCCTTTCCTTTTTTTTTTTCTAATCCACAATGGACATAATATGCTGCCATAATAGTTTAATAAATGGCAAAAACGAAGAAAAGTAGGCAGAGGTAGAACTCTTCCTTTAACCTCTCTTTTCTCAATTTACACACAACTACTTCTGACAGTATCCATATATCCTCCAACCTATAATAGCCTCCAGTAGAGACTGTTTTAATGAATGCATGGTCTTTCACCTTGCCTTCCAATGTAGCCATTAGGAACAGGTACACATACTTTTTCCTTCCAATGTGTTGGCTCACACTGTGTCAGACCTTTTCTCTTTTAGTTTTCATGGCAAATAAAAAGCATCAAAATGGTCATAAAAACTTCACCAAGATGTGACGTCCTGAATTCAAATAAAACAGTGACACTGACCTCTGACAAAGGAGAGCTTTTGAAAGCTACCCTAAACCTCAGACCTCCTCACACCACACACTGAGCCTATGGATGCTCCTGACAATGACAGAACAGGTCTTTTTGATAAGGTTAAGTTCACCTGTGTGCAACAAGTCTTTGATGGCCCGTCATAGCTGATGTGTGCACAAACCCTGGAGGTCTTACACAATGGTGCACACAGCTTGAACACCCACCTTTAACCTGTAGCTCGTCTCTCCGTGGGGCACCAAAGGCTGTTGAAATAATCCTTTATCTGACTTCCCGTTGCTTTGTGCTCCAAAGGCCCCAGGGTGCTCTACACATGTCCTTCACACATTTATTTCTGTAGACATCACTGAACATGAGCTGGTACAGTTTCTGCACATATGTGTATGTGGGGGAGGATGATTATCGCTTCATTTCTCTGGTACAAAAGAACGTCTGGTAGCACCTTACATTACAGCTCAATAACAACAGCGTAATAGTGGGGTAGTAGTTTGATAATAAAGCGGTAATAATTAAGTAATAACACACAATTATCAAACTAAGAGCCAGGTAATAACTTGGTAGTACTTGGCACTTAGTAAAAAATTTATAAATGGGATGGCTGTATTAAGGAGAATGTTCATATTAGTTGACTCTTCCTGACTGGGAGCTTCCAGTGAACATGGCCAGACTAAGACTGAAAACAGCCACCAGTTTGACGACAGGGAATCGGATACAGTACCGAGATTGTTTTCATGGTGGGTGCAGCCCCTGGTACCCGGGTCTGTATCAGCTAGCTACACAACTAACCAAACTAAGGGCAGTTAATGGCTAGCTAACTTTAGTAACACATAAAACCATCTGTCCATCAGCAAACTCAAATCACTTGGCACTGAATTCCGTGATGGCCTAAGGGCCTTATTTTGTTCTCTGTCCAGCTGTGTTCACTGGTTCTCTGGGAGGCTGCTGAGCCCTGTTCCATTGCCCCTAATGGCAGCGAACAGTTACAGTTAGCAGTTAGCTACTTTAGCAACAATAAAGCTATCTGTCCATCAGGAAACTCTGTAAATTACAAAGCATTAAGAATCTGTGAATTAAGTTATCAAGTTGTGTTTTTGTACAAGTTTTTTTTTTTTGTACAGTGAGGCCTGGCCCACAGAAACTCTCCACAGTGACGTCCTAAGAAAGACAGCAAACATTTCATTGGAACAAAATAATATTACGCCCCCAAGTGCAGGATGACTCATCATTTTTCATAGTTTTCCAGGAAATGACAAACTCTAAAACACCATTAAGAACACCTGAGAACACCTGCTAAATGACTTTTTGTCCTTGTTGGGCCTGATACTGGCACACAGCCAACATAAAGTACAATACTTGATTTACTTCAAAGCTGTTTCTTGAATTTGTTTATCTAAAATTCATGTGCTATGGACCCCTATGCACATCCGTCAAACTTTAGAGAGGTTGCAAAGATGGCAGAAATGTATTCATATTGTGTTCTGATACAATGTGAATCCAAACTGAGTAGTGATTTGCAAATTGAGGAATAACAATTTTTCTGTCTATGTTTAAACTGTTTCAAATTGAGCACAGGTATTCACACACTGATGCAAAGCAAAAGTCTGTGAGGAAATATGATGATGGAGGTGAAGCTGGTTACCTTCATGAATGTACAGACACCGGAGGGAAAGGCTCACAGGAAATGTGTGAAAGGAAAAAAAAAACAAGAGTTCCTGGTAAGTTTTCAGTGTTTGATAATCATCAGTATGAGCTGTGACACACATTTACAGGCACACTTCACTCCCACACACTTTCAGAGCATGTTGTTACAGCAACAGTGCTGTCAGTCTGGGAACACATCCATTGGCTGTTTGTGGCCAATAAACACAGAGTGAGAAAACACTCTAGCAGTCATTTTCTCCAGAATAAAATGAGACCAAACTTTTACTCTCTGTTCTACCTGAAAACTCCATTAAAGTTTGAAGGAGTGGTTCACCACCACCATGCTCAGCTGATAGCCACTGAGAGCTCTTGTTGTATCTCATGGTGGATTAGCAAAGTTTTCCCGCAACAAAGCCCCAAAGTGAGCGACAGAGCAGCCAAAGACAGTCATGAGGATGCAACTGATGAAGCAAAATGTAGACAAACAAAATTTTCTTTTCTTTTAGCTTCCAGCAATGCACTCAAATACACAAACTTTCAGAGGAACTACACACACACTGAATTCTTTTTGTTTTTCTTTTTGCCCATAAATGTGCTTGCGTAACCATTAAAACTCCAGCAGACCTCCTGTCCTCCAGCAGAGACACAGAGTCTGACAGTAGCTTCTCCTGGCTGGTTAGCTCTGAATGTCTGCGGTGGTCAGTCGCCCCCACATTACTAGCCACATAGCCACGCCTCCTACAGTCATCGCTCCACCAATCTTGTGCATTTTTTTAAAAAACTAGTACAGCGCCTGTCATTATTCAATTTATGTATTAACTAATGTATCATATATCTTCAAGATTTTTTTTAAAAATCAGGAACAGACACAAGGTGAAAATGAGCTCTGTCTGAACATACCACACACTGTAAGAGTCATAACCAATATCACATCCACTGGGATTAACAACAGCATTTATCCTGGATAAATGCCCATAAATCCCCTTAAAGGTCCAGTGTGTCAGATTTAGGGGGATCTATTGGCAGAAAATGTCAGAAAGGGAATATAATATTCATAAGTAGGCTTTCATTGGTGTATAATTATCTGAAAATAAAAACTGTTGTGTTTTTGTTACCTTAGAATAAACCCTTTATATCAACAGAGGGAGCAGTTTGTCTCACATGGAGGCCATCATGTTCCACCACCATGTTTCTACAGCGGGCCAGAACAGATAAAACCAAGCACCGTCTCTACATTTCAGGATTTGAACAAGTTTTGCAGCCATTGTAGGTTCTCCTCTAAGCTTTGGAAGGAGAGAGTGAGACAAGCTGTTTGCAATGTGCAAGCTCACCACTAGATGCCAGTAAATCCTACACACTGCTCCTTCAAAAAGACACACATAACCTAGGATTTTGTCTCATGATCATCAAATGCAAAGTGTAAAAAGAAGCTGCTTCTGGCTGATGTGGAATGACTTTTCTGATGCAAATTCACTAAATATAAAAAATAAAAAATGTTTTCACCTCCAGCCCTCAGCTAACTGGGTGTTTCTGTTTACATCATCCAAAGTGGCAAAACTTAAAACATGAGAGGAAATAAGAAAATGGATGATGATGGGAGTTGTTGTTGTTTTTGTTTTTTTTACGCAATCAACACATTTTGTGAAAGTAAAGAATAGGATCAAGGCTGGTTTACCAACCACATGCTGTGAGCAACTGCAATGCTGGCAAACAAACAAAGGTTCACTGTTCTGAGTTGTTTGTGTCAGGTTTATCTCAGCATATGCAGAATGTCCATTCAACATAGTTCTAATACTCCTGGAACACTAACACTCTGCTCTGTTTATTCATACTGTATATACAATTATTTAAGCTGTGTTGAAACCCTGTGGACATGTATAGTGTTACTGACATGCCAAATAATGGCATTTCTGAGTAGCCTAACTTATTTAGAAATCCCAATACACAGCATGCCTCGCTAAGACCCAGTGTTGCCTTTAGGTAGCATGCCCATTTTTTACCCTTTACACTCACACAATATATTCTCAATGATGGTGCAATACTTTAAAAAAGAGTCAAGACCCCAAGGAAATTAATAGCAGTGTTTTAATTTGTCACCTAATCCTCTAGGGTCATATAAATCCCTTTTTTTTTTTTGGTAGCCTTCTGCACATAGTCCAGCTTCACCATCTCTCTCCACAATTTTTTTATTTATTTATTTATTTATTTATTGGTTAATTTACAATCAGGAAAAAGACATTCACATGAATGAGTAAAGTTCTGAATTGTTTATTTAGGTTATATATATGGTTCAACCAATATAAGACAGGGTGCAAAATATTCTAACTCATTTGCAGTGAGCCAGAGGTTACAGCAACACAACAAAAGGTTACAACATACTGTTTGTCAGGACAGACACACACCAGGAAACAGAAAACAAGCACTTCAATATAACACAAATGCTCAAACAATGAAATGTGATTCACTGTCTTGGTATTCATTCATACCTACAGGTTGTTTTACAATGGTACAAGGTTGCCTGAAGGTAACATCCAGACAAACAAACTTATGCAAACAGTTCATTTTTTTCATGTTTTTACAATTTCTAATCGCATAAAGTGTAAGCTGGTGAGACAACTGAATATTTTCCATTACTATTACCATATATTTTATTCAAATTTGAAACAATAACTAAATGTTTTCATTCCTTACTTTTATGGTATGGTGTTGCTTTAAGGTGACACACCCTAAAGTTTACTCCAAAAAATATTATGTTTACATGGTCTATTTTCTGACAAACGACATTACAAACATTTTTTTCCTAATGGGCATCACAATGCGTACCATAGAGGAATATACTGACAGACAATAAGCTTGTAAATGCAAGGAGTGGAAACTGAAGATTAATACTAATACTTATTTGTTCATATTCATTTTTATTATCCATTTGTATTTTTATTAATCTACCGTATTCAGTGTCTGTCATGTGTTGATTTGTTCAGGCCTGTCCTTTACTGTTTGTTTAATTGTCATATTAAATATCAATTAGTGAACAATCAAGCTATAATTAGACTCCCTGGTCGTCCATATTTAAACCTGCAGAAGTAACTGAGGAGTCACTCTGTCGATAGACGGATTAGAAGGAGACTAACTGAGGACTGATGAAGACAGATAGCAGAGTTTGTCATGGTGTGAGACACTGAACCCTTCACTCTACACATCCCAGTACACACACACACATTGAAATGCATGTTCACATACGTACACACAAACACACCTGTGTTTGTAGCTGAGTCCAGGGTGGAGGTGTGTGTGTATCACCAGGCTGTGAGGGTAACCTGATAGCCGGAGCTCTTTCAGTCCCAGATGTGCAGCGTGAGGCTAACAGTGGGGGAAATCCGGGAGCCACAGGGAGGCAGCCAGCTCACCGGCTGGCCAGCCGGGCTGCTGAGGGACTCCGGGGCCAAGGGGCCAAACTCATGAAAGATGCATTAATGTAGCTTTTTTTTTGCTCTCACTAGACTTATAATATAGTAGCTGCTCCCTCTGGGTTTGTATCTGTAATTTAACTCACATCCTTTCTCTTTTTGTGTGTGTGGAGGATGGACGTGCATATGTGTGTGTGTGTGTGTGTGTGTGTGTGTGTGTGTATGTGTGTGTGTGTGTAAGTGTGTGTGTGTGCAGTTGAACTCGTGTGTGTCTGCATTATTCATCTCCTCTGTCTTCTCCATGTTGTGTTGACATTGGTACCTTTGAAGTCTTTTCATGTGTTGATGCAGGTGCATCAGCGCCACGTCGCCATGCTTTTGTCATTCTAATTAGCGATGAGCTCTCATTACGAGTTAGGTAGGCGGCTACAAATAGCACAACAGACAATGCACAGAAACACTGTACAAGAGAGTGGATCATGTTTTTCTATGGAGTGGGAGCAGAGTTTTATACAGTGTGAAACCCCTGGGCAGTGCAGCTGGTGACAGCTTGTCAAAGAAACAAATCGACACTGTTGGACTCCACTTCTTCCTTCAGTCACATGAGCACGTGCATATGGCTCTTTGTTAGTAATTAGCGCTACCCAGCAGGAGTCAGAGACAATGGGTTTTGACGCTTTAATGCCCTTCGTAACTTTTATTTTAAAAGTGAGCATGATGGATAATGTTATTACAGGAACTTTACATTTGATTAGTTTGCCTGTGAAAGCTGCTGTCTGCTGGTTCTGGAAATTTATGAAGCCATTACCAGATGTACTCTGTAGCACTGTGTTTGGGTGGTTACATTCTGTTTGACTCTTCCAATTATCTCTGGTATGTTACCTTAATTTGTAACACAAAGGATTACAAAATTCCACACTGTGTATAAATTCTTAAAGTGGAAACCTGGTTTATATATTTTGTGTTATTTCTGTATTTTTCATTCCTATCCTTAGGAACAATACTGTGCACACCAGGTTAATTGCTGAGAGAGCATGGGGTTCAGCATCTCTGAAACAAACATTAGAGAGCAGAGCTTTCTCACTTTTCAGCCTCCTCATGGCTGCATCCCACCACTGCTTGATCAATCAAGAAAAACTGGTTATCTTTTGGATATTTTTGTAGATGTTGACTGGAGCTCAATATCTTTAAAGTATCAATTGAAATAACCCGGTACCAAGTAGTATCAAAACTTCTCCAGCCAAACGATACCTGTATTTGATCCTTTAGTACCCAGATCTAGTAAAAAAAAATACTCTTTGTATGGTTTTTGCCACCAAAATGTTCCAAAGTGTGGCTATATTACATGTGTATGGTGTCTTATGAAGATACATGAATGTAATGTGAAAGGATTATTTCAGGAAAAATTGTAAAGTCATGATTAAAATGACAAAGTACCTAATAAAACACGAAGAAAACTTCAGGGTGGAGAGCTGTATTGTGTCAAAAAGGTATTGCATAGAACACTCTGTTGGTATCAGTATCACTTTACAAAACTGACTCTCGAGGAGTACCTTTTTCCATGCTCAGAGCTGGCCTAGCTCAACTCGGTTTCACTTGGCACGTCAGCCCAGCACAGCAGGGTTTACATTTCCATACAGGACTACCCACTTGAAGGTTTGTCTTTTACTTGAAGATGAGCTCAAGGAAGCCCAAGCAGCTGTAAAGTGATGGATAAACCGTTTTGGATCACTTTGGCCCCACTAGGTCCATCTTGGGCGTGGCTCGGCGCGCTGAGAGTGATAATGGTAATGCAATTTGGCGTGGTATGGTTTGGCGCGGCGCGGCCAAAAGCAATGGTGGAAAAGGCCCACTGCAGTGTCACAGTTTGAAGTGTAGGGCAACTGACCAATTTGCTGTTTTGGATGCAGTGGGACAGAGAACGTGTTGATGATGATGATGTCTTGCCTCTTTGAGTTGTAGTGATGCTGCTGTGTTAATAGGTCTTAGCAATAAACTTGGTAAGTACAACATTATCGTAACATATAGAAATGATGCACAAAAGCACAAAGTTACATTAAAGTTGTAAATGATTCCCTTTTTTCCATTGATTATCCAGGTTGTTTGCAATGATCTTAAAGTAAATATAGTGGCCTGAATGGCCTTTTACTCTTTATTTCACCTCAGCTCCATGGAGTATATGGTCCCTCCGGTATGTTCTCAGTCTGCCCTTGAGGCTCTACAATCAGACTGCCAGAAGGCACCCTCATCAGACGCCTCAGCAGCCTCACCTGGCTCTGTTAGATTTGAAGGAGCTGTGATTTTACTCTGAGCTCAGCACCCTGCACCTCGGGGAGAGTCCAAATATCCTGTGTAGAAAACTCACATTGGCCTCTTGTACTTGTGATCTCATCTTTTTAGCCAATATTCTGAAGTCACAACTTTACTTGAGTTTTGTGTCATAAATGGACTGGTAAACCCAGAGGTTCGCCTGACGGCTGAGCACCTGTCCATCTCATACTCTGTGAACAAAACTCTAAGAAGCTTGAACTTCTTCACTCGCGGTAGCAACTCACTCTGAACCCATTATTCCAGCTGAGTGCCCTGACCTCAGACCTGCAAGTGCTGACTCTTATCCTGACTGCTTCACAGTCAGTTACTGACTGGTTGAGGGTGAGCTGGAGGTCACTGACTGGCAAGACCACCAGGGCGACATCTTGGGCTAAAGGCAGAAATATAATCCTCAGGTCAGCAGCCTGGACACTCTCCCCTTCTGAGCTGCACCTTGACATTCTGTTGTAAATAGAAGTGGTCACAAAGTGCCATGGTGACATAGACTTACTGAGAGTAGAGAGATCAGACATGTAATCTGATTGAATATGTAAACTTCAAGAAAAACTAGCTCATACAAAGGATCTTATAAAGTCATGTCAAAAGGCAGAAGTGTCTCTACCTGTTCTGAGGGGACATGCTGGAAAGCAGGGTGAAAATCCGGTCAGAATACAGAGGGAGACACAATGAATTGACATGTTCTCACTCCAAACTTGTCAAATTGGTAGTGAAGCAGCAGCTTTGTCTATGGGCCAACACTTCAAAATTTGACACCGTAGATACTCCTCTAGTGTCAGTTTTGAATGTGCAAGGCTCTGCATTTAAGTTAGCACTGATAAATGTGCTGCATCCAGGTATACTTTCAGAATAAAGGCACAAAAACTTCTTTGGTAGGTTTAGGAAAAGATCATGGTTTGGGCTGAAATAAGTATGTTACTTATGCAAGGCAGCACACCAAAGTATGTAAAGTAGCGTACTATAACGTAACATAATAACGTAACATAACAATGTAACGGAAGATAATATAATGTAATTTAATTTAGCTTAATTTAACTTAACTTGATGCTACAGAAGAACAACACAATGTGAAAATATACATTTCTGCGGATGGGCTTCACACTTAATAAAGAGCCTGGATTCACTCAAGGTTTCTGCCTGTCAAAAGCAAGTTTTTCCTTGCCACAGTTGCCTCAGTGCTTGCCCTTGGTGGGAAAAATTGTGTTTATAAAGAGTATGAGTTTCAATACTGCGCTGGACTGTGATGATATCTACATTGGTATAACATGGTTAATTATTTTATTTGATTATTTTTTCAGTCCCCTTAATTCCTACGCTGGAAAGGTGCGTGTGAAGCATACTGAAGCATTTAAAGTGCCCTTCAAACAAGGCACTTAACCCTCAGGACTATGAAGACGTAAGAGACTGTGGTACAACCACAACGATCAGGTGAATCAATGTGAAGCAGAGGGTTGCTTGGAGAAAGCCTGGATAAATGAAGGTTAAAAAAACAGCCAAATGTTTGTGTCTTTCCTCCCTTCACCTGGCAGCTGTGCTGTGTGGATGGTAGTTGTGTCGACTGACAGCGGGTCTTCTTCACCACTGGTGTGTATTTTCTTGTCTGTACTGTGACATGGGTCAAGCAGCAATTGCAAAGGGTCAGTTCAGCCAGGCAGGAGAAAACAGTCTGCTTTATTGACAAAGAGTCTGGCTGATTGGTCCTCAGGGAGAGAAGCTGTTACTGTGGCAATCAAGATAGCATGGCTGGGCAAGAGCTGTATTGTCGAGGCTCCCGGGAACCAGCGACGCAGAGAATACTTGAGTGGCTCTGAGAGAACTGGGAGTTTGTAAATGTGTGTTCAGTGCACTTGTGTCATCTCTGTCAGTGAGGTTGCTCGACGCAAAGTGCATTGCTGGAGCACTGTGGGAGCACACACTGTGGTAAGAAGAAACAGACGTTTACTGCACAACAGAAGCACTGTGAAAAACAGAATGGTTTTCATGGGCAATACATATTTAGTGAGCGTGCCAGGGGTTGGCATTACCCACGATCCATTCCGTATAAAATGTTTTCATAGCAAGAAATAAAGGACCGAATTCAAACAAATCGCTTTCCACCCACATGTGAGGAAGCTATGTGTGGAAACAATGTGGCTGAACAATAAAAAGGATCAAAATAAAACCTCTGAAAAGATTTTTCAGTCATGTAAGCTTTGATAACATTCAAGTGTTCTCTCTTTGTTCTGTTAGTTTTCTCTATTATTGTCTCTCAAACATAAAATGTCATCATAATAATCACAAATGCTGTCAAATCAATAGAAAATAGTATGAAAACAAAAAAGTTTGTTTCATCATGGCAACATTCTTATACATAAAATTATACATTAAACTTTTTACTCAGAGGAGTGGAGATTTCCACCAGGCAACAGGTGAAGCATCTCATTTGAAGATTTGAATGAGGATGTATTCATCTCCTGTCATGCCAAACCTTAGTGGATCATCACATGGAATTAATCTGCAGATGCTCTGGTTTAAGATGAGGCAAAACTTTTTTTATGAATGTCAGTTTTTGAGCCAAAATGTGGCCTGCAGCAGACTAGGTAGGCACTGTTTTTAGCCTAGCTGTTGTTGATGACCTGTGGCCCCTGCCAGCCAAGTTAACAGGAATGAGGAGTCAGCAGTCAGTAAAATAGTTTTTTCAAAACTTGTGAATCAACGCAACCACAAGAGGTCCTTGATCATACAGTCATAAATGTGCACGTTTAAGAGCAGCGAACAAAATGAACAGTAGGTCACACACTCACTCAACACACCCACACACACACACACACACACACACACACACACACACACAGGACCCATCATGTGGTTTCCTAAAAGCTCATGTCTGACAGATAAAAATAAGAGTGAGTGCAAAACTACAAAGAATTTAAGTGTTGTATTCTGTTGTATTCAAGTTGACAGATTTCACCACATTGTGTTGTTGTATTTGTTGTGATACTGGTGGCGTGGCTCTATGAGTGGCAACCTGATGGTCAACCAAAGTCCACTTCTTTGGTGGAGACTAAATGTCTCAACAATTATTGGACAGATTGCCATGAAACTTGATCCAGACACCCATGGTCCCCAGAGGATGAATCCTAATGATGTTAGTAATCCCCCGATTTTCACTGAGTGGACCAAGAGTTGACAGTTTTTGTGAGACAACTGTCTCAACAACTGTTTGATGTATTATCATGAAATGTTCATGGCCCCTCCTCAGTATTAATTTTAATAACATTTGTTATCAACTGACTTTATAACCAAAGACTCCAAACTGATGAGCTGTACTTTGTGTAGTGTTGAGTAGCAAGTGTCCACATGTGAATACGCTAAAACTAAGATGGTGGTCATGGTAAACATATATATGTCAGCATGTTAGCACTGTCACTGTGAACACGTTAGCACTCCTGTCCACAAGTACAGCCTTCAAGGAGCAGCTAGCATGGCCGTACAATCTTGAACCTTGATCTAGGGAGAGACACTCATATTTTTAAGCCCTGACTTCAAGGGCCACCAAACCCCTAAATTTGGTGTACAGTATATTTTTGATGGCCAAAATGGAAACTTATGTAAAAACAACACAACCTTCCTCAACTGTGACACTTGTTGTCCACTTTTCCCATGAATTATGATGTGCTGTTTCAGATTAAAAACGTGTTAGACTTCTTGTTTTGTTGAGGCAACTGGCGGCACAAACTCCTGCTTAAATTCACTCCTACATTTTTGTTGGCATTAAATCTCCACATTTTGGTTCTTCTGTAAGAATCCCATTAGCAGTTTGAGTAGGTTTAGTAATCCCAGACTTCAGCAGTCCCAACATGTTGGTATCCAGCCAGCGAAGAGCACTGTTTTCATAGAATGTTGAACTAAAAGGCACAAAGGAAATGGGACATAACCTTGTGTTCACAGTAGAGGAAGGGATAAAACTTGGTAGCTACAGGGAGCCACCTACATGGAATATTTGGTGGTCACAGAGTAACTTTATGCAGCCACAGGCCATCGGGTGATGCTTAATGTTGAACCCTGAGTGATCAGACAGAGAAAGCACTGTGTGATAAAACACAGCCCTGATCCATTTTAAGATTGAGACCACTGTCTTGATGCAGCAGGGGTTCCAGCAAACAAATTGCAGGGCAGGATAAAATGATTGTTGCCATGATAACTTTCCATAGTTTTAAAATCCTCTTCACAGTAGTGTAATCCGCTGTGCAGTGTTCGGTAAGCCTTCAAACTCATGGATCTCCTCCTGACACTGAATTTCTGGATAACATTTCATCATCTCACTGATACCTAAAGCAACATGCCTCCACCACATTTTTTTCCCCCCATGCAATTCTGTTTTTTTGTCTGAATGATGATCAAGTCTGACAAAAACCTGTCATTAAAATCAACACAGGTTATAGACAAATGGTGTAACATGAAACTAAAAACGTGAAATAATTCAAACCACATAATATCACAGGTGGAAATGACTACCCAGAGACGCTTTTTCATAAAAAGCCAATCTGAGCCTGTGGTATTGGTTTGCTTAACGCTGTTATCTATCTCTCCCTCTGTCTCCTCTTTAATTATCCGACTCTCTACTTTTATCTGTTAGAGAGCGTGCTGGCTGTTGTGACGCACCCTGCACATTTGTCAGAGTCACAAAGCTGATATTGCTAGAGACACGGCACTGTAAATCTACCTCCCCAGCACCACTGTCAGCCCAGTAATGGACATCAGCCATCACTCCACAACAGGGCCTCATAACACAAGTTGGTTTTGCCACTGATAGGCCCATTACATCTCAATACATCTGTCATTTCACAGCCGGGCCTGACGTCTGCCTGCCTGCTGGCACAATGGAAACATGGAACAAAGCAGGGCCTTCTAGCTAAGCATTCGACTGTCAAGAAAAAGTCACTTTACACCCGTCATGTCTCATTTCTTTAATATAGCACTCACTGGGGTCATGTTTTTTCACCGAATCCACGTTCTGGTTAGAGGTGATGAGAAAATGGCTCACTGGGAGTTTGCTCTCACGTAGGAAAGACTGGTAGTGCTTAGGGCCTGCAAACATTTCATTCAAACTAACATGTCAGATAATGTTTGTCCAACAGTATGTGGCTGCTGAAGTCTGACAGAATAATACCACTGCTGAAAAAATTACACTTGGACTAAAGAGAAACTTCACTTACTGCCAATTGCAGCAATCACACATTGTTATCTTCTTTTAAGCTCTTTATTTTCCTGACTTATTCTTCCGTACCTTTTTTGGTTCACTGCTCCTCACACATTTTTGAATGGCGGTCTATGGGAGTGTGCATATATTCATCAATATCTCAAATACTATACATGTTAAAGACCTCATGCTTGTTACACAAGTGCCCCATGAAGCAATGCTTAACATATTAGAGCACGTGCTCAATATCGCCACCATGTTATCAGGTATTAAGCATTTTACGTTTTGGCTAATAACTCATGAATCATTAGGAGTAGAGGCAAAATTTCTGTACCTTATATTCCTAAGATAAAGCTGATTCAAATGATATAGGCTACGCCCAGTGCTTTAAGTGGAAAAAATAAAGTGCCGATACTCCCCTTATTCGACTGTTGCCAGGTAAATTAGGCGGTGGGTAACAGCAGATCATTAAGTTATATATTTAAATACTAGGACATGATACTGATTTTTAAAAAGAAATTTGTTTTTATTGAGCTTTCAACTTTCCAGATAAATTCTGTTTGTTCACTTGGATATTGGTCCAAGGGAGGTCTTCAGGGGGGCGGCCCTCAAGTAGCATACAGGCTGATGCACAAGTGAACTGGCACCTACAATTTCCTGTGGACACACACATGAGAGAAATAAATAGATAGAAGATGGAGACAGACAGTACATGGAGAAAATTGGAGAAGTGAGCTATGCAGTTGACAAGTAAATCAATTAGGCTAAATGACATACTCCTGTGTTTGTTTCTATCATAACAAAACAGTAGACAATGACTGTTTAATATTTTAGACCTAAATATTTGATTGTAGTGTAACTTAACTGAGCAAATTCACAAATTTAGGAGGACCAACAACATGATATTATTGATGAATAAGATCTCCATATACTTACACAAATGCAACCAAATCCTGGACAGGAGGTTGTCCATCAAGCAAGGCAACTGGTACTGAACATACCCTGTGGACACACACATGCACACACACACACGCTCTAATGTTTGCATTCACCGTACGCGAGATCTCTTCTTCATGTCCTTTTTCTGGCACACTCGACTCGTGAGACCTCCTTACAAGTGAACACCTCGCGACGGGCAGGTGTGTGGCGCATACCAGTGCACACTGGGTAATGTAGTATAGCCATAGGAGTATGAGTATCATAAAGCGCAAGAGAGAAATAGAACAAGAGAGGGTACTATGGGCTCATGTGAAGTCTCGGTACGCCGTAAAAAGTCCCGGTACGCTAGAGGCTAAAATTGAGAAGTGCTGGTACTCCGTACTGGTGTGTACCAGCCCATTTAAAGCAATGGCTACGCCCATTTCTGCAAAAAATAAAAGTAAATATTGGCCTTGGATTTTTTGGTAAGCTCATTTTTTGCTTCTTTTGCCACATATTTCATTCAATCTTCACCAAATTTGGTACATACTATATTTAGATGATCCTGAGCAAAATGTATCACTTTGTTTTTACACATTATTTGCTGTCTCTCTGTACTTTTGAAGGCGTGGCCTGATGCACTCAACGGACCATAACTCTTCAATGCTGAGTTGGGTTACTACTTAATTTATAAATGTTGTGTATACAGCCAATTTCCACAAGTGTGAAACATTTCAAAATATTATACCTATAGGGGCATTACAGTAACAGTAAACATGATATTTCTAGATTCTGTTGTCTTTAATAAATGAAACTTGGTACACAGTTCTCCATAAGCATGTGCATGACATATTGAGCATGATAGATATACATATATATGTATATATATATATTTATATACATATTATATATATATATATATATGGAGAGAGAGAGAGAGATAGATATGTTTATGATCCCAAACTAGGGATTCTTGAATCTGACACCAATAGCTCCACCTGTGACTATTAATAAAATGCATCATATCTCTTGAACAAAGTGTTAAGTTGATACTGGTTTTAGGTGGTAATTGAACAGACATGAATCACCAACATGAGGCTGGTGAGTGTCTGCTGCAGTGGCAGCAGCAGATGCAGCAAACACGCTTCAGGAAATGCCAGTGCTGTAGTTGTACACATGAAGACGGGTTCAATAAGTGACTAAAGGTTGATGTACATTCTGATGGTTTCATAATCTGTTTGCATGACAATGCACTTAAACTGAACCTCCCATTTCTCTCCCGGTTATTCACATCAGCGACTCTTCATGTGTGTGATTGACGATTTATACTTTTCTAAGTGGCTGACTGAGGGTGGAGAGCAAACACTGAAGAGACGTCAGAGCGACGCCCCACCCTGACACCTCAAGAGACACAGTCAGACAGAACAGCTCTCCGAAGGGTGACATCCACATTTGCAAGAATAAAAAGGCATTTCATGCTAGCTGGCAACAAACCTCCAGAGGCTTTAGACTGAGATCACAAAAACATCCCTTCTCGCTGTCAAAAATGATATCAAGTCATTTTCAAATTTTAATTTCAATTTTTTTTTTCACTGAATGCATAATAATATCTTTAGAGGTAATTCAGAATTGATCCTTTTGCTTCAGAGTGGGCAGAACAGTGTTTATGTTTGATTGACAGCAGAGGCACCAATACATCATGTCCCTGCTGAAAACTATAGCCTACAACCAAGGGACAATTAATATTTTGTTTGTGGTGGTGTTAAAGTGCTACAGCTGACTAAGCTAATTAGCTATGTAGCATTTAAACTGATGTTAGCTGTGCTTTTTCTCTCACTGGATGCTCGTTAAACAAGCCGACACAAGACAACATGACACACATCAATGTTGAGAGACAAGAAGGAGACATTAGTTCAAAGTTCGTGTTGTTTTTGTTTTTTGTTTTTTTGTTTAAAACCATGAAAAAAATTATTTCACAAAAAATAAATGAAGAACTCCTCAGCAGTATAACTATTTGCCACTATATCTAAACTGCCATATTTCCTCAAACAAAAGTTGGTCAAATAAAAACCTCAAATAATGGCCGGGATGTGGTCGACACAGACAAATAAAGGCTGGCACCAAACCCAGCATGTACACCTCCATTACTGTAGTTGAATAAATTCAGCAATGCTATACTGTATTAGAGACAGGCCTTTATATCTAATTTCCTCTGCTTTATATGTATATTTGCTCATATTAGTCCAGTGCCTCCTGAAATACTCTTAGTATTTTATTTATTTATTTAGTACTTACATTTCTTGTATCCTTTACGATTTAAAAGCCCTCTAGTGTCAATGGACAAAATTCCACCAAGACTTTTAATATTAAATATTTGCAAGAACAAAAAATTGTGAAAAATTCAGTCACTTACGCTGCTCCATTCCAGTCCTTAAACTACTGCCATCTTGTGGCACTTGTTTACACTTGTTCACTACAAAATACCATTTGACACTGACATTATCCACCAACGCTGCCTGAAATGGCACAGTACCCTCTGCAATAAAGGCCTCTACTACTATCTAAACTAACTAAATAAACTACTATCTCCAAAGTTAAATGTTCCTAAACCAAAGATTTATGTGCCTTAATTATGGAGGTGTACCTGGATGATGCATTTTTGTTAATTTTTTGTTAGTGCAGTATGCGATCCCAACACTTCCTGTATGCTTTATGAATTAAAAAATCCTCTAAGCATCAGTGGACAAAATTACATCATTTCTTAAAAGGGCTTTTATTATGAAACAACTGCAAGAAAGTGTTAAATTCACTGACTTGCACTATTGTATTACGGTACTTTACTACACGGCACGTTACAACAAAATACAATTTGCCTGAGTCATGAACGTAATACACCGATGGTGATTGAAATGGGACAATAACACTAAGATGAGTAATGCAGTTGAGGTAAATAAAGGCCTCGGCCATTATTTGAGGATTGAAAATGTATTTTCACACCAAACTGATCTAGCTACATTTGGTAATCAGATTCTAGCCTCTTGCTGATGTGGGTGATGATGCACAGCTCATCAGTCCATGGTAAAGGCCTTTGCACACCAGATATGTGCAATTTGTGCAATTAATTCACACATTAAAAATATTTATGAACCTGTATGCAGCCAACGTAAGCCTTCAATGTAAGCTTTCACTCTTATCAAATCTTTGAGTGATATTGCAGCTTTTATTTTTTCAGACCAGGGTGGATTTTTCCAAGGCTTTGCTTACGACACGGTCACATCTGACCAATCAAACCACATGCTGTTGACTACATCAGTTTCAAAACATACAACATGGCTGATTGCTTGTTTCACAGAACTCGGTGTTATATGATAAACGAACTACAGAGAAAACAATTTCAAAGGCGTTTCTCCTCCCTGCACGGGATTTTTAAATACCAAAAAATCTTCTCTTTGGATTTATTTGTTTGTAGATTCAGCAACATATTTCTACAACACTAACAACAACAACAGCTTTGGTGACACTCAGCTTAATTAATTCTTCATGGAAATGCATCAGTTCGAGCTGATTGAGAGAAGAGAAGAGAACAGTTTGATCGAATGTTTCAACAACTGATGGATGATGATTATGTGGAGCCAGACTAATAAAAATAACAGAGCGGAGCTTTGCCATTTCATTACAATCAGCTCTGATTCAAAGGTAATATGTATTATTGATGGCTTTCTTAAAGTAGCTTTCCAAACACACTCACACAAACACACACTCATGCAAACACACACACACAGAGCTTCTCCAAGCTGTTGTGGCTTGTCATTCGGCTGGGCTGGCTTTGTGATGTGGCTTGGCTTGGGACATTAATCATTGAAGACTCCAGACTGTATGGCTCCCATTGTGTGTGTGTGTGTGTGTCTGTGTGTGACACAGAGCAGCAGAGGCTGTGTCCTGCATTGTCTCAGGGGAAATCTGAGCGTTCATATCAGTACTACCTTCCTTCTAGATAGGTGGTAACCCCTAACACACACACACACACACACAGACACACACGCACGCACACACAGGTTATGTGACAGTGATAGCCATCTGTGCTGTGGAGATCAGGTTTATGGGGAACCACTTGTATTTAATTATCCTCAACATGTTGTGCTCATAAGCAGCTTGTGAACACACTGCTTAGAGTAAAATGTGAGCATTAAAGGAAGTTTACACACATAAAACCACAATAACATGCAACATTAATTAAAATATCTCTTCTGCTACCTGACCTTTCACTCTATTAATCTAATAACAATCACTTTTAATCTCTCACACTAAATCTGACAGATAATGTGGACAGTAACGTGCTCAGTGGAGGAAACACACTTTTACTTGACAGCACACACACACATCCAGTATACGTACACCACACACTCACAAACACAATACATAGGTTTATGATTTTCACAGTGTTGTGTTGAACAGTTGCAGTTCATTAGCTATATATTAGCTCTATTATTTCCTTGTTGCTGTTCATCGTTAATTCTCGGACAATTTTAAAGTATGTTCACGTTACAGGTGTCAGTTAGCTCCTGTGTGTAGAGTCAGCGTACGTCGATTGTCAGGCTGCAATTTTGTTGATACAGCCAAATAAAACTGTAAACAGCAGGAATAAGGTTTTCTTTCGATGTTAACACAACACAGGAATCGTGGAGATGAGATATGAAAGTGGCGAAACAAAGACATTGATTGGTCGAGGTGTCACCGATTGCAGCACTGAAAAAAGTCCAGCTCAACTCTGATCTGAAGCGCCTCATGCATGACAAGTGTTGGACATCAGTTTCTGGCTTCTTTGGCTTTCACTGAAAATGACTTGTAGTAGTCTAAACATACATTTACAGTTGTTTCTAGCTACATGCTACCAAATGTAGCATTTAGCAGCACTTGAGATAAAATGCACCTGCCAAATAAAAGGAAAAGAAGGTAAAGCTAGTTTCTGTCACAATAAATTACTACAAATCATTAAATTGGGTATTTTTAAGATTTTTTGACTATATCAATAACTTGTTTCTCAAGTCAAGTCAATTTTATTTATGCAGCCAATCCAGATTGTTAAAAGCATAAGAGGAAATTTGTTTTGGGAAGTGTTAATAAAATATATATCTACATTTGACGATACTGAACTAACTGTTGTGCTACAGCTTCTTGGCTTTAACAAGCAGACAGTCCATTACAATAGTCAAGATGAGAGTAGGAGAGTAAATTTAGCAATTTTGTTTCCGCCATGTGGTAGCCTGGTGTGCTATGCATCTGTGTGGTCACCATAGTGGAGTGTTCAAGGTCCGCCGGTAAGCAAATGAGAGATGCACTACGAAATTGACTCTTTTTCATTAAATTTGGTGAACAGGACACTCGGTTACAGTACAAATACCAGTGACACTAGATTAGACAAAAAACTTTTTTAAAAACCATGAAAATCTCTGCTGGTTGCATTTGGCAGTTGTGGTGACATTGCAGTAGGTGCTTCACTGTTGCTTGGTGGAGATCTACATTCTACTGAGTGACCTCTTCTAGTCTAGCAATGTCTTTTTCAAAATAAGAGGATTAAAGTGAATAAAAAAGGGCTCTGATGTTGATTGGCAATAATTTCGGATGGCTTTATAGTCATATGAGAGTAACTGACCTCATTGTAATGGCTGAGTTATAGATGGATGGGGTTTTAAAACACTTCACTAGTGGGCTTCAATGCATCATGGTATATAACTCATAAATGAGCTCATCAAAAGCATCACTAATCAGACCAGTATTACAAGAAACTTCATCCATATTGAATGATTCCATATGTTCTTTATGTTAGCGAGGCAGAGTAAGGGTGTGGAGGTCAGAAGGAATAAGCCAGTGAAGCTCTTAAGGGGACAGTTCACCATAAAAATCAAACATACGTATTTTTCCTCTGGCCTGTAGTGCTTTTTATCAATCTAGATAGTTTTGGTGTGAGTTGCAGAGTTTTGGAGATACCAGCCTTCGTGATGTCTGCCTTCTTTCCAGCATAATGGGCTAAATGGCACTCAAGACCACATTACTCAAGATAATCCACAGACCTTCTTGTGAGGATTTTCATGTAGGAACTACTTTCTTTCTAGTTGAAAGAAAGTAGTTCCAGCAGAATGTACTGCAGGTAAAAAACAAACAAACAAACAAACAAACAAACAAAAAACAGTTCAAATAAATTCAATCATAGAAAGAAAGTAGTTCCTGCATGAAACAGCTGGGCCGACTTACATTTTAAACAAACACATTTTTCTTATACTGGCCACAGCTGCAGCATGTCTATTCACCCAAATCCCATTCCTAATTCCAGTCCAAACTAGCTGTGCATAATGCATGACATAGTGATGTCACCAAGTAATGGAGCAAAGGCTGAATTACAAATGAGCCATGTCAGGCAGTTCAGGAGGAGCGTTTTCTGTAGGAATTCACTTCCTTTGGCATCGACTTTGGTCTTTGACTTTGCTCACTAGCAGATTCTACTGAAACTACTTTTTTTCTACTACAAAGAAAGTAGACACGAAATTGTTCACAACAAAGTCTTGAGAAATCAGGTCGTTATTTTTGGGAAGAGACGCTGGTTTTGATTTTTTTTTCAGATGTATTTTGTGGTGCTTTGATCGCCACAAGCTGAATGTCATCTAGTTTCATTATATTGGAGAGAAGACAGACATCTCTGCGGCTGATATCTCCAAAACTCTGCAAGTCACACCAAAACTATCTAGATGGATAAACAGCACTACAGGCCAGGGGGGAAACTTCTGACTGTCCATTTAAAAAGAAGAAAAATAAGTTATTAATACAGTCAAACTGGATGCTGCGGTGCATTTTCCGACAGAGCCCTTTTTGTTCAGTGTGCAGTGGATGCACAACAATTAGTCCTTTGAATCTATTCATCATGCTTTCTGCCAGGCTGCAGCGGCAGCTCACACACCTCTCAGCAGGGGAATGGCACTCTCACGCAGTTCTCCACTGAAACGTCATTATTCTGGTATCGATCTCTACAATGGCACTTCAAATTATGAAAGCCACCTGTGTGTTTCTGAAAATGTATAAATCATGCCACTAAAAGCGAGTGTTTCACCCTGAGGAAGCTATTTGCCTTGCCTAAACACCCATAACACCTCTCAGCTCTCAGGTTGCCAGAATAAATACCTCGATGCTGATTTAATTGCGTTCGTACTTTGCTTTTTTCCTCTTTTTTTACTCACCCTGAGCCTGAAATGAGATGGGTAAAAGTGACACTGTGTAACAGTGAAATCACATGGAGGTGGCATTATGTGGGGACATGGATGATTGCTATTTTTAATCAAAGGTTCCTACACCATGAGGTGACCTCCAAAGTAAAAAGAACCTAAACGAATTGTGGGAAAAATATTAGCTCTGTTACAATATGTATAATTGGCTACCAAGGTGAAAAGGTAATTTCAATTTTAAAGATATACTCCCTGATGTTTTTTCAGTGCCCAATATAGCCCCTAAATTCCCCAACATAAGACTTTTGAAATTCAACACAGCACCTGAGTTTCAGTCCATCAACAATGAGCTGGGAGGAAATTCTGGCTTTGGACCCTTTGTGGGCACTGTCAAAAGTCAGCAGTATCTTTAATGGAACCGTTCAGTATACTGGGAAATGTGTTTCTTTGCTTTCTTTACTGTTTGTGAAGCATGGAGATGGAGTCAGGTACTGTGCTTACTGTAACATAAAGACTGGAAGCACGGGAAACAGCTAGCCTGGCTCAGTCCAGGCTTTATGTTAACATATGCTGAACATATCCTGACTCCAGCTATGTGCTTAAAGGGTAACTTCAGTATTTTTCAACCCGGACCTTATTTTCCCATGTTTATGTGTCTAAGTGACTAATGGGGACAGCATTCTGAAACTGGTCCAGTGTTGAGGGAGAACGCTGCAGCTGGCAGCCATAAAACAGGATGCATCCATCCATCCATCCATCTTCAACCGCTGATCCATAATCAGGTTGCAGAAGTAACAGTTCCAGCAGGGGACCCCAGACATCCCTTTCCCCGGCTACATTAGCTGGCTCTGACTGGGGGATCCCGAGGTGTTCCCAGGCCAGGATGGAGATATAATCCCTCCCTCCAACAGGATGCAGTGTTATCCTTATGAGCAACTGCACAACATCAAAATGCATCCACTAAAAGTGCTTGTTTTTGCCACTGACAGGCTCAGACTGTTATTTTAAGTACTTCACAAAAATATGGCAATTATTACTACAGAGATAGACCTTTTTGTTAAAGAGTAAGATATGTTTTCTTTAACCAGAAACAGATGCTATATCGCTCTGTTTAAAGCCACCAGACTCCATTGACAAAAACAGTAGTTTTAGATCTCTGGTCTGCTGCAGGTTTGATCTGTTACAGAGCTCAGCAGTGAGGCCACAGAAGTGAAAAACCCATTAATATTATGCATAAATGTAACCATCCATTGTGGACTTACCACGAGCTATGAGATCCTCCTGCAGACGACACAAGTCCATGTATCAACGTCTGTTTGAAGAAAAATGCATTTTATTTGCAATGTCATGGAGAAGTACTGTACTACTCACAATCCTAAAAGTGCATCAGCAAAGTCTGTGATTGGTGGAGCTTGCTCTTACCACGGGAATGTTTACCTCGCGAATGGGTAGTTCTGTTAGCAGGCTGGCTAGTTAGTTAGCTAACATGAAGATAATTTACATATACACACAACACAAACTACAACTGGTGGAGAGTTCGCGCCCTCAGTGTGTGTGTGTGTGTGTGTGTTGTGACACAGGAGTGCAGGAGAGGTGCATCCTTAAAGGTGCCTTTGTCTACTTCTGGTGAGGTTAGAATGGGCAAACTCATCAAGGTCCTGAAGTTTGATGATTGTTTTGTAGTTGGATGAGTTGGGTGTGGCTTCTCCTGGCTGGAGCAGGGCATCGGCAGGTCCTCAGAGGGCTGATCCAAGGTTATGACATATATAATATTTCTCAAAATGTTGATGCATTCCTTTAAATGCTCTATTTCCATGAATTAGGGTATAGGAAGCAGAGAACTGGCTTCTCTTTCAAACTGAAAGTTTTTTGTGATGGAAAGTGAAAGTGAAAGTGAAGTTGCGTGGAGGTTGCAGAGTCACAGAGTGTGAAGATGCGCCTGGAACATCCTGTCCTTTTCAGTTGATTTTACATCTCTCAGTGTGATGTTAAATGTGCAACGATGCACATGCGAAGTTACTATATAACAATCTGAATTTTACCCAAACAATTGTAGCCAATAATTTTGCTTCACCGCATTGTTTTTGTCTCTGTATCTCTACTGAACCAAGGTAATCCAAGGTAACCAGCTGAAAGAACTCTGTGCAGTGGTTGGTTCACTCCTGGAGGGATGCTGGCTGCACTGGGCTGCCCTGAGGGAGTTCTGTGATGCTGAACATAGATGGAGAGCCAGAATAGAGGGTTGTTTCCTCCAGGATTTCACCACTTGTGATCTATTCATAATGAAGTTCCTGTTTGGTAAACTCAAAAGCAGAGGCTTTCTGTAATTGCAGGAGAAGATCTACAGACAGTGAATAACATCACAGTTTTAGAGCTGCCAGAACATTCAAATAAAGATAATGATGTTTTCTTGTAGTTGTCTTCAGTAGTTATAATGTGGAGTCAGAACATTGATGAAGATGAATGATCTTGTTAGAAAGTGATAGAGAAAGTCTCCAAAAAGTGTAACTTTTGGGTGAGTGAATATGTTGAGTGCATAAATATATGATTAAGCCATCTAAAATGTAAACAAATAAATAAGGGAAGCCTGCAAGCTTGTTTAAGCAGTCAAACTGAGTCCAGCGCTACACCCACATCTTCCTTCTCTAACTGCAGCACATATCTGAAGCAGCCTTTTAATCATGCTGCTGTACTGAAGCCATCTGTGCTCTGCTCACTCTTTTGCTGCCACACTACCTGAAAGCTATGCTGAAGCTGCAACTGCTGCTACTCCTCATGTACAATTTCAAAAAAAGCACACCTCCAATGGTGCCACTTATATTTGTACCAGCACCACTACCTGGAATTCTGTACCAGTAACCAACAGTAGTGCCAGACTCAGGCTGTTTGAGGGGCAGGGGCAAAAAAAGAAAAAAAAGGGCACCAGCACGCAGAAAGTTGTGATGGATTTATGGTGAAACATGTGCTGCTTTAGACTAGCACAACATATTGCAGCTCATGTTTGCTCTACTGTTTTCCTTACCCTAAAGGACACTATCACATTTTGTCCACTGGAAGTGCAGCCTATAGCGGAATTTTCATGTTTTGTCCACTGTAAGGGCACCCTAAAGGGCACGTTTTAAGTTTTGTCCACTGAAATGCACCCAAGGACACTTTTTGCACAATTTGTTCACTGGAAGGGCTCCCTCGGGGGCATTTTATCATGTTTCATCTTCCATAGGTGCATCCAAGAGGGCACTTTTGAGGTGTTTTTTCCAACATGGGGGCACCAAAGGGGCCCCTTGCCCCTCCTCTGACTCCATGAGTGAACAACAGTAGTTTTTTGACACATTACTCTCTTTGTTATGACAAAAATGTAATTTCAGTTCTAAAAAGGGGTTAGAATTGTCTCCATTTCAATATTGTTATTAATTAAGAACATTTTGCTAATTATTTAGAACATTTTACACACCACAAAAAATAAAATCCCTGCTTGCCTCCCCTGTCTGTCACCAGGGCGTCCGACCATGGATGTATTAAACCCAGGGTACTGGATTCAGGGATGGCACCTAATCAGTTCAATAGGAAATGCTGTTCTGGTGCATATGCAAAAAAGGTTTTCTAGTATCTAGGTTTACATTTGTGTGCAGCTCACTGAATACGTACAGTAATAGTGTTTGTCCCGCTGCACTGACCCACGAGTTCCTACTCGGCCCACAGACTTTACATTGTGATAACGTCATGGATTTCTAAATCAACTATAAAACCTCCATGGCTCAAAAACTCATTATCAAAGAGTCATAATTGACCTTGTCTGCAGTTGGAGGCACCCTGTCAACAGTTTTACTGGTGGGAATTTATCCCTGCAATACCGTGGGTGGCCACTGGGCAAAATTGGAAGCAAGGTTGAGTGGCAAACTGTTACATCGTTCCTAAGACTGAGCAGACCTTTATTTTAAAATATAGAGTAAGCAGTAACTATAATCTGCTACTTCTTTTTCATCTGCAGAAGACGTCTCCAGACCCCCTAAAACAATCCTGCAATTCTGTGAGTTGCTAAGAAGAAACTTCTTAATTATTTGAACCTTGTTGTGAATTCAGGAAATGTTTTACATTAAGTTATTTCTTTCTTTATGTAAAAAAAAAACTGCGCTGATGTAGCCATGTGTTTATTTTCATACTGAGCAGGGAAGTGTGCTCTGATCACGCAAGCAGATATGAACATATTCTAATCTCTATATGTGTGAACATACAAACTCAGGTCTGTCCAGTTGCAATCAGCTCACCCAAGATGCATGTTAATTGCAGGTGTAAACAAGGTCTGAGAGTTTGGGTCAACATTCCTAGGAGAAGACCCCCCCACCCCTCCCCTCCAGTCTGTGCTGAGAGTGGTGTTTCCTTGTGGGGAGTGATTAGGTCACAGCCTAGACCCATGCTGCTCACAGTCAACCATTCACATTATAATTATTCCACATAAATTGTCTGATATCAGTGTTCTGTCTGGTGAAATTGCTTCTTTGCAATGAAACATGCTGCTATAAACAATATATTTTTTAATCATCATTTGTGATGCATCTCTTTTGATTAAATTAATTATGAATTATGATGAAGTTGTGTTAGAAATGGAGATCTTGTTTCATTAAAATGTGGTTTCATTTTACTTCACCAGCATGGACTTATCCACAGGGGACTGATCATTACTAGCAGATTGTACACTTACTAAAATATCAGTGAATATCACTTTAACTGGGTTTTTAATGGCCTTTATATTCACATTTCTCTACTGTAGCCTGCTGTATTGAGACAGTGTGGTTTTAGTTGCACTCCTGTCTCCCTAAATCACAGCCAGCTAAAGATCCACTGGGGAGCCATTTTGTTGTGGAGACCTCATGGGGCCCATTCTCTGCCTTTTTAAACCAAAGGACTTCATCCAGAGTAATCCTTAATTAGGCCTGTGGCATTTTAGAGCACACTCTCACTGCACTCACCTCGCCCTCCTGCCAGTACACAGCAACGCTTTAAACAGTATTGATCTATGGCACTGCAGGGGGGGGCTGCAGCGTGCGCACATCAACATGCATATATGTGTGTTTGTGTGTGAGTGTGTGCACGCAGCTGACTTAGAAACAATATGAAAGCGAGATTACAATCTAGTCGCGTTCGGTGACCCTTCATCTGCGTGCACAGATGAGGGGCAGCTCTGAATAATGATTGGCTGAGTGATTTGAACGGGGCATTGGAATTGGACGGGGCTGAATGCTAACCAGACTAAATGGATTTTGAGGGGAGAGTGTGACAGATGGGTGTGAGATGTGTGTTTGCTAGTGGCTGCAGTGGGGAGGTTAGTGGGTGGGCTGCCACCTCCGCCAACTCGCGCACACTCACTCTCACACACACTCTTCTACAGCATCACCTAATGGAGCATGTTGAAACACACATCCTGCAAAACAAAGTGGCTGTAGGATCGTCCAACAAGAGAGAACTGAGGGGACTGTGTCCAAAAATGTTTTAAGTGGGCAGGTTTTGAACTTTCAAACAGCTACTCAAACCGCTTTTTGTGTGTAGAACCACCACCATGAATTCCATTCAGAAAAGACTAGATGCAAGTGTGCACAGTTATCCACAGTTATATGATTTACTGTGTTTCATTCTTCACTATTAGGGCTTTTCAAATCAGGTAGAAACACTTCAACCTTTAGATTTGATTGGATGATGCATCATACACATAAGTCGCATTTCCACCCCAGGGATAAGGAACCTGTGGAGTGTGTTTCCACTGCAGGGACCAGGGTCGAAATTAAGTTTTGGGAATGTTGTTTCACCGCCCCAAGAGGTCCCTGCTCGGGGGATTGTACTTTTCAAAAGTTCAGGAACTTTGGGGTGGGGCTTACAATACTGAACTATGGAGGTGGGTGTGGTTAACAGTCAGCAGCAGGAGAGAGAAAGGTGTAGGGGGGATGGCTCATGAGAGTAGTGTCAGGTGATCTGATTAGCACAGCTGCTGGTGGTTGCCTAATTACACTTCTCCCCTTCTTATCCAGTAGTGTGGCAGCCCTCAGATGACTTCTGCTCCCACAAGAGGAAATTTGCCTGGGTTTTTGGTCGCTTTTGGTTGCTGCAGGAGTCAGGCAGCCACAGACACGTCTTAAATTGTTGAGTTATGTTTTAGTCTTTTGAGCCGGAGTCATAAAGTAAAGTAAATTGTCTGAGAGCTGGATCTGTGTGTGTGTGCTGGGGGGAACTGACAGTGACAGCTACATGGTCCTTTCTGCTTGGTCAAGTACTCACAGCACTTTATCTCAGCGACCATTTTACAAAATCTGCAGCTGCAAATCAGTTTGTTAGTTTGTCGAAGGGCAAATACTTATTGATTAAAGAGTTTTCACTTAATTAACCCCAAGGAAATCTTTAGGTTGATCTTATGCAACTTTTTTCTTTTTTTTTTTTTTTTTTTTTTTGTAATTAAGGAAAACCTTAGCTTAAGTGCTTTTATGCAACCAGGCAGATTCTTTAGATGGAAACAAGACTATAGAGAGATTGTGGGTCCATCACAATCCTTCATAGGAACGAGACCTGTGGCAGACTGAAAAGAGAAACAAAACAAATTAAAACAAACTTTTCATTTATAGTTGATCCCCCTGACCCCTTTAGTCTCCAGGCCTGTTCCAGTAGGTCATTCATTAATCCATCCATAGTTGTTTAAACTAGTTCGTTTCAAGCAAATCCACAGAGGTCATTCCACACCAGCAGCATTTTTTAAGTTTTGCGTAAATTTTTTATATGCCTGAGATGCTTAGCTGGTGCTGAGAAGGACTCAAACATGCCTGGTCCAATAAAACTACTAGCTGCTAAAGCGTCCCAGTTTCAGGTGGTTTTCATATCATAGAGGTGTTTGACATTGAAACAGCAGAGTGGACGCCCCCTGTGTTTCAGAGCAGAGAAAAGTGCTCATTTTTTCATGATTTTGAGACCTAATTTATATTCTTAGAGATTCTGGATAGTGGTGGTAGATAGATAGATTTCCGTGGTGTGTCAAACTCAGAACACGCATTTATTGTTGCTTTACACAATCTTTAAGATTGTTCATCTGGGGACTCTGATTGTCTTAAACCAGACAATCAGTCCTGATACCCAGCAAACACTGATATTTTCTGATGTGTACATGATGCTGCATCATGATAAGCAGCTGGACTCAAAATATTTCTCTGATACAAGTTTAAAAACAGTTTTCAGAGATGTTTCAGACACTTTTAACATCATCTTCTGCAGATTATGCTCTTGGTTGATTTGAACTTGACAACATTCCTGATCACAGTCTACGAAATACTCGCAGGGCGAATTTACAAATCCTCTTGGACACACACACGCACACACAACCCCACTAACATATACACACACACGTATGCATGCCCTAACAGCAGGATGGTCTTACGCTGCTTTAATCCTGTATCCATGGAGACCAATCTGTCCATCGCCCCAGGGACAAGAAAAGATCAGCCAGCATCTGTTTCGCTGTACTTCTGTCTGTCTCTGTCTCCATCCCTCCATGAGCCCGTCTGTCTGTCAGTCTGTTTGTGCATGTTGCGGTCTGTCAGGAGCCATTTTCATCAACTGCCAGCTACATTTTAAAATAACAACCCATGACGTTTTTATATCAACAACTGTCCGATTTGCTTGTCTTTGACATTAATTGATACAATACAATCACGTTTCAGCTCTGACGAACTGCAGTGATTTGTTCAACAGTTGATGAGTATGAAATTAACAGACAGCGGTGTCTGTTCGTGGTGATAACACAAGATATCACAAGGAAAAACATAAGATATCACAGGCTAAACTCCTATGATCTCTGGGAAATGCAGTGCAAACACACCATAGCAATCAGCTTTTAATTAGAGTTGTCAAATTAATTGGCTCTCAAAATGCAGAACCACACAAAAACTGGCAAAATCAATTTTGACTTGATGTCCACTGTGATGGATTTTTTCGTTATTTATTTAACGCCAAACCGTAACAGAGGTTATCTCAGGGAACTTTAAATATAGAGCAGGTCTAGGCCAGTGATAGTACTTTTTATGCTATTATTTACAGACCCAATGATTCACTGAGGCGGCAGTGGTAAAACTCTCTTTTAACAGGCAGAAACCTCAAGCAGAATGAGGCTCTAGAGTGGGCGATCGTCTGCCATGATGGGGTCAAATTACATAAGTGAACCAATTTTCAAGAGTCTGCAAAGAGATTTTCGTTCCACACTTGAATGAATGGTTGTAAAATGTAAATAAATCTATAAATTCAGTGCCTTTTTATTGGGCAGCAACCTCACATTTATTCACATATTGTCGAAAAAAAAAAAAGATTTAGTAAGCATAAATAAACTCTTCAGGTGACTGTTTTGCCTGTGAGACGCAGCTGATAGGTGACACAAGGTGGACGGGAATGATTGAAGTGACTTTTTTACTCTAAGTGTTCCAATATAGGTGCATTTGTGGGGATACCGACATAAAACATTACCATCTTCAGTTTTATAACACCTTGTGGTTATTGTGGTAAGAGTTACACAAAGGTAGTGTAATGTATTACTCTCCACAGACAGTGGAAATGAAAGTAAACAGCAATAATAAAACGTATATTACATTTTGAAATTTGCCAAGGATGTCTCCAGACTTTTTTGACTGAGGCGGCCCAAGTGGGGCACTGACTTTTGCAGGGGTTCATGTGTGCATGTACACGCACGCACACGCACACACACACATGCACAATACCTTTACCATTTCTCATATCTACTTTCATTGCGAGCGTTAAGCTGCAGTATCTTGCGATTTATTACACTCCTGTGTATATCTTTTTTATTTAAAAGATAAATAGTCCCACAACAAGCATACAGATATAATATAAAGCTTCCAATAGGTTATTCTTTAAATCCTCAAACAGAAATTCTACTTCCAATCTATCTTTTTCCTTCGGTTGTGAGAATCCTTAATTCATACTCAGCATTTCACTATGACAATTAAACTTTTATTTATTAATTATATTTATTTACCTCTTTGCTGTATATAGTTTTTGTGTTTTGTTTTTGTTTTTATGAGTAATATAAAGAGAACTACAACTAGCATCTCATTAAACAGCTCTGTGTTGTAAAATGATTCATAAATTTAATTAATGTTATAAAAAATTAGAAGTTGGCTACATCCAAAAGAAAACAATGCACATTTAAAAATACTGCACAAATAGGTGGTTCAAACTAAGGTCCTCATGGGGCAGATAGTCAATTATACTTCAGGGTAATGGGGTGGTGGAGCCCCCCCAGGACTCCCCTTTAGAAACGCCCCTGCCCGACCGAATCCTTTGCAAAAATTACACCATACTTTAACAGAAATTAAAGATGAAAATCACTTCTTAGTGGGACGTTGGGAACACAAATTACAATATTTGTTTTCAGTGTTATTTCCATCTTTCATCTCCCCCTTTTTGTCCAGTCTGTTCTTTTACTGTTACTGTAATACATTATCTCTTTTTCTCATCTCAAATTACTGAAACCTAGATACGTGTCATCCATCACTCTCCTCCCTCACTGGTTGTTTCCCCAAAAGTCAGAGGAGGAATGAAGGCGATGAAGAATGAAGGCAGAGTGTGGGTGAATAAAGATGCTGGAGGCCACTGCAGCTCTTAATGAATGTGTATGGGCCGTACGGAGGGGCTGCGCTCCACTCTGGGACCATTTGATGCTGAGTTATGTCTGAGCGAGGGAGAAAAGAGCAGAGTGAAATATGGAAAGGCAGACAGAGGTGGGACAGAGAGGGACGAGTGGAAAACAGACAGACAGACAAACTGAGAGAATCTCTCTCTGTCTGTCTCACTGTCTTCATCAATCTCTATCTGTCCATCTCTCCATCTGTCTATCTATTTATATCACATCCGTCCATTAGTCTCTCCCTCCCATCCCTCATTTCACTTAAACACATAAACAGACACACAAACATATACGAGTGTGTGCAAATAACTGCAGCAAACCTAATGTAGCTGCAGATCTGCTGTGATTTTCTTCACACTCTTGACTCCTCCACCACTGATGAAGGTGAGGTCTTGGTGCCTGATGTCCTGCTCTACTACTTTCAAAGGGCTCCCTGCAAGGTTACATCTGCACACAAACAGCAGCGCACACTCTGGATTGAGTGAAGGACCAAGCACGGTTCAAAGCCGGGCTCTGCAGTCGACACAGTGTGAGAGAAAAACCTGGGAGAGATATACAAGAAATTATTTTCACGTTCATTATGCAATATAATTTTTAAACAAAAAAAAAAAAATCATTGCAACTTTGATCTCATTTCCGCAACATCACAATTGATTTGTTTTACACGTTTAGACTAAATGCTTTTTCTAAGTGAATAAATCCTGAAAACAATATGATACTAAGTAATGACATGGTCATAATTGCTGCCAATTTTTCTCTCTCTGCCTGTTACGACCTCCCTGCTCATGATTCTGTACTTAGTCAGTTTACACAGTGTGCCACAGTTTGATGTGATGTAGACACCACATATCCCCCACATTTACACACACACACACACACACACACGTTGTAAAAGCCTTGACACGCTCATCAGTTTTCATGTAAAAAGGCACCACCTTAATCAGCTCTGGTTAATCTTGGTTTCTTTATTGTGAAAGATACTTTTTCTTTTACATTTTTATATCAATAAAGACAACAACTAGACACACCACAACAACAAAAAGAGCAACAGTAACAATAACAAACACTGCAACAAAAGGTACAAAATGATACACATTATGTGACAACACATAACATAACTTAAAAGGGTGTGTACAGTTTGTTTGTTTTTTAAAGATACTCATAGTCTCCATGTTAGTTCTGGATCCTGGTTTTAAGGTTTTTGGTATGTAGAAAAGCAGGCTGCCTTGATTTTTAGAGCTGCAATCACAGCGATCTATTAGTCAACCAGCAGAAAATTATTCAACGCCTATTTGATTAAGGTAAAATCTCAAAATAATCCACTGCACACTGTCCTCTGTCACTCACACTTCCCTTTGGGGGGGGGGGGGGGGGGGGGGGGGGGTATAGTGACAACAGTAGGACCTATAGTCTGTTTTTTTATTTTATATTTTTAGCCTTTGGTTGTATAATGGTACGTTTAAATGATGTTATTCTTTTTTATGAATGTAATTTTGTATAAAATTATCATGCTCTTTGGATGAATATTTATATTTTTCAAAAAATGTTGATTTTGTTACACCTGTAAGTGCTCATGTTTTTGTTTTTTTGAGCAAACCTGAAGAAGCTACAGGCGAAAAAACACGTTGTTCACTCTTAATAAAGTCAGTAAAGTCAGCTCAGTGGTTTATTTTGAGATTTTAGAGATGTCTCTGCAGCTTAATGCCTAATCTCCGATCTCGTTATACTGGCTATATAGATATGTGTGTGTGTATGTATATATGTATATATATATATATATATATATATATATATTATATATATATTATATATATATATGTATGTGTATATATTATATATATATGTATATATATATATATATATATGTATGTTATATATATATATATATATGTATATATATATACATATATATATATATGTAAGAATATATTTTATATCAATGTATTATTTACAGTCATTATGATCACAAAAAGCTGGTTATTGTGGCGGTTGAAAAAAAAAATAAATGAAAAACTTGCTGATAGATCTTTACAGTCTTATTTTTGGCTGATGTCCAATTCTAGTGTCTTATAGAAATATAGATTAAAAAGGGTTTGTTGAATCCCAGAGTCCTCTTTTCAGTCAGTAGTGCCTACGGGTATTCCTTTCATGATGGATACCGCCCAAACTATAAGATAGAACAGCCGGTACACTTTAGCCTGAGAGGCAAAACGCAGGGGAAATAGGAACAATTCTCAAAAAGACTGATGTGGTAAAAAAACAAGAAACTGAAAAAATCAGATTTTTAAATGTTTTTTTTTTTTTATATCTTCTGCCTCATTTTCATTTTTAAACTTGTAGTCCTCAGCGCCAACTGACGCTGACTCATGACGTGACACCACTGGAGGATATTTATCAGACTTCACACCGGACTTCTCTGGAGACACTAAAGACTTTACACTGCTTTTTTCACTTAACTCCCCAAGACCTGTAAACACACTTAGATGTTAATCCTTTAAAGGCTGCCTGAGGTTTTACTCACAACTGTTGTCAGAAGAAGTCCTCACAGAAATACTTCAACATTTTCAGCGATACACTTCTTCAGTTTCTTCCTGAGATTGTCTGTGTGTTCGGCACAGACAGGGTTAGCCTAGCTTAACATAAAAACTGAAAGTAGGGGGAAACAGCAGGCCTTGTTCCATTCAAAAAGGTAAAAATATACCAAAAAACACCTCTATGGCCGGAGATATACAGGTACTTGCTGTTATTCACGTTTGTGTTAGGTTTTTTTTTGTTTTTTGTTTTTTTCTTTTTTTGAGAAGTGGTTGAACAGCGACATGTTTGAAACAAGCTGGGACGTGACCAGATGTCAACGAGTTATTGATTATAGTGAGTCCTCGTAGACCAATGGGATCAATAACATTTTTTTTTTTTTTTAACAAAGAGGAGGTTACAGGATCAGGGGGACCAGAGGAAGTCTTTATGCTACTGAACAGATTTGTGAGTTCTTGTAGTGAGACTGGACAAGAACTCTGAAGGATTGTTAATAGTTGGGGAACAGCGAGGTGTGCATCACTTATCTTACCAGCAGAGAAGGAGAGAAATGTGTCGCACTCATCAAGTGAAGAACCTGAAACAGCAAGTGATGTAGGAGAGACGATGTTACTGATGGTGTCAAACAGGAAACAACAAATTGTCCTTTTGAAAAATTCCATTTGTGTACAGATTATGCAAATTATATACAACCACAGGTGGGAAGTAACTAAGTACAAATACTTTGTTACTATACTTAAATATATTTTTCAGGTACGTGTGCAGCCCCCTCACTAACATCTCTCTTGTTTGTGCATGTGTGTGTATGAAAATTACAACAAAGTGAAAAATGTAATTTCCCCTGTGGATTAATAAATTATGTCTTCTTCTTCTTCTTCTTCAACCTAATTAGATGGAACAATAATACATTAAAAGGGACATGCAAAGGGACTAAAATGACAATAAAATTACATAAAAGACGAAAACAATGTAAAAGACATAAGATAAAAGAGACGTAACAAGACGAAGAAGACACACAACATGAGAAAGACGTGACAAGACATAAGAGACATAACAGGACTGAAAAGACATAAGATCAGAAAGGCACCACAAGACAGATGTAACAAGATGCAAACAAGACAACAAGATGAAAGAAACATAACAGCATGAAAAGGACATAAGATGAGAAAGATGAAACGAGACAAAAATTACACCAAGACGAAAATGACATAAAAGACAAAACAATGTAAAAGACGTAACAGGATGAAAGATACATAAGATGAAAAAGACACAGGGTGAGAAAGACGGAACGGGATGAAAAAGTTTAAAAAAATGAAAACAACGTAAAATACGCAATAAGACGAAGATGATGTACTGTAACATGTCATAAGCGTAAGAAGACAAAAACAGCGCGACAAGATGAAAACAAATTAACAAGCAAAAATGATGTAGCCGGTAGAAATGTCCTTCAGAGGCCGACTTTTGACTTTTATACTTTTAAGAACCTTTACTCACTTTTTCCTGCATTCAGGAAGTTGAATCAGTACTTCTGCTTTTACCAGATAGTTTATTTCACACAAGTATCTGTACCTCTACTTGAGTAAAGAATGTGCGGACTTTTGCCACTTCTGTATACAACATATTATCTAGTGTCTGTGGAGGTGTTGGTAAGTGTATTCTTGTTTATGCTAAATTCGACTCATTTGGGTGAACGAACCCTTTAGAGACTAAAAGCAGCTGCGATCTGGGAGGAAATTTGCTCTTAATATATGTCGGCTCTGCTGGGCACTATAATAAAATCAGGCAGCGTATCTTTAAACAGTTCAGTCAGTGATCTGTGAAAGACCACATTTATAATCTGCTTTCCAACTCTGCGAGACGCTGTGTGACAACCCGTAGCAGCGAGATAACAGGCGGCGCTGCCCTCCTCCTCCTCCTCCAGCGTGGGAATATGATTGTATTGTGATATTCCTGCCGAGTCATCTGCCACACCGCTGCTTTTCATTGCACCTAAATGATTGTCCTGCGTGTTAAATGCAGACCCTGATTGTAATGGCTGCCTCCCACTGTTTACTGGCGGGCTGTGTGGTGGCAGTTCACACACATGCTACTATCTCCTTGTCTTGCACACACACACACTCGCAAACAAATTGATAGATTTGTGCGAGTGCAGACACACACTGCTGCAGACGGCGGCGGTGCATTAGCAGCAGTAGTCCATTAGCATATAAATGTGTTCCTGTGTGAGTGTATTGTGCACTGGTTGTGTAGGGAGAATGTGAGTAAACTTGTGCAGACTTAGTATGCATGTGGAGAAGACGGGAGATGATAGTGTTCTTTGTAAATGTTGTGCCAGCAGCAGATCGATCAGCGAGATACACGCCAGCAGCTCTATATGTGTCTGTCTACCTCGCTCCACCCTCTCTCTCTCTGTGACATTAATTAAACGTAAACCGGCGGCCATCTGCTGCCACTTACAGCAACTGACCTCCTGACCTGGAGACTTGGCACGCCACCGCACTCCTTATGTGTGTGTTATGCTCCTAAACACACATTTGTGTTACTGCCCCATACGAGGTCCTTCCATATGCCTCATTTCCACTTCATGGTACGACTCGGCTCGACTAGCTTGGAACCGTTCTTTTTGTTCTTGGTAAAAGTTAGGCCCTTATCCAACAAATGGTTCCTTTCAAGATTCTTAAAACCTTGGTGCAAGTTATCGGTTTGTGTCTGCACCAGCCAATCAGTATGGTAGGAGGGACTACTGGCAGCTACGGGCGTGGTTTTAGCTGGGACGACAGTGAGAAGCGTTAATATAAGCGACTCATATCGAACAAACAATGGCGGCTCCTGAAGAGGTTAGCATAGTACTGCAACAGCACGAGTGTATATCAAAACTGGAGAGTATTTCACCAAAAGATCAAAGGATAGCAGGCTTTTCTCCATCGAAAAGACATTTTCACTCTTCTCCTGACCAGCTTCGGCAAGAGTTTGATCTGACTGGTTGAAGTTAGCCTGTGATAGACAGATTGTTCATCCAATCTCCTGCCAAGTGTTTTTGAAAGTGCCTGCTCTTTTCCAAACACTTTCAAGAACGACTTCCCAGATGGTTCTGTGTAACAAATCATCTGTATCAGGTTAGCTAGAGTTGGGTATCATTTGGATTTTAGCTATTCTGATTCCAATTCCCGATTCTGCTGACTAGTTTCAGGTCTTAACAATTAGCTAGATGACTGTAACAACAGTGGGCTCTTATCTGGTATAATGAATGTTTGGGGGTTTACTGCAACGATAGAGAATATCCCGTTGGGGGACTAATTCTAGACTCCCAATTTAATAAGACATATAATGCATTATAAGATGGGAAGACATGGTTGTATTTAACTCACATGTCTATGGAGCAGACAGGCCAGGTCAACATACAGTAGGTGTTTGCAGCAAACGGTGCAATTTGAAACTACCAGGAATGAAATTTGTGTAACAATCGATAGGCAGAATCAAAATAAAAATTTGTTCATGATTCCTTTGTGATTGTAATCAATAATAATACACTTTTGAAATCAATTCTTATTTGGAATCGGTTCTCGTTGTCCAACCTTACTTGGTACTATCCAGCAAACCACCCCACATTTCCACCAGTTTGAAGCAGAATCAATGATCAAGCATCATCATCAACAGAGGATTTTGCACAATGCACAATAACCTGTAAAATATGATACGCCCACTTTGGTTCCTCAGGAAAACCTGCTATTTTTTGGCTCCAGCTGGAAACCCACTTTTCAGGTTCCAACCTATTTATTTTTGGTGAAAACAAAAACTAAGTTCAAGCCTTAGAAGAACCCACCTAGTTGTGGATAGCACCCAGTGCCTGGTGCTTTTCTTGGTATCACCTTGGTTGAGGCTCCAAGATTAGTCGATATGAACAGGTGAGGTGAAAACACTACAGACCACTGATCTGTCTGAGAGAATCGTCACGGAACCATGGAGCACTGAGTCTGTGTTGTCTGCGCTCTGATGTAGGATTTCCTAAACTCTGTCTCGCAGCCTTCAGCCTTTTATGAAACAAAGTTTGTGTCCTTGCTGTAACAGCCAAGAGAAACGGGAACACCATGACTTCCATAGCCTCCATTGTTCCTGTGTTTGTGTTGCGGTGAAGATGTCATGGCAGTTTCATGCAGCGTCGCTATGACAATCAGCTAAGAATCCCACCTTCACTGACCGTCTGCAGTGGAAAATGAAGTAGAGAAAATTACCTGGTACCAAAAATGAGTCGGACCATGCAGTGGAAACGCGACTTAACAGTCTCTCATTCACACTAACCACGGATGCTGCCAAGTTCTCTTGTCTTTAACATTTGAACAAAAAATTTTTGTTCATCAACCTTTCTATCATCTGTAACCACTAAGGACAGTTTTCTGAACTGAGCACATGGCGAGCAACACGTCAGGGATATGCACCTTTTTAACCCTCCTCCTACTCACAGTGATGAACACTGACTACTGAAGAACAAACCACTGCAATCAGCAACCATCATAACAAATGTTAACTTATTTCCTCTGAGAGCATTATTATTTATTTAATTAATGTCATCTGATTAGATAGATACATGAAAAATAAATAGATAAATAACAAAAACAGATTATTATTAATTTATGAAAGTTAATTTGCATATTGCACTTGCACATCAGAACTTAAAGCTTATTTAGCATCCTTTGATTCTGGTATCAATTAGTTTTCAGTAGTTTCAAGTAATCATTATTTGTGTTATATTTATATAGTGAAACCAACCGGGGTCATTATGACTCCAATATAAAATAATTAATATAAACCAACATAACCTTTTAATTGTATTTGTCTTTTAATACAAAAGTAGACTTCAGTCTCAATATGACAGCCTGTCAAAACAAAGGTTGAATAGATGTGATTTAATTTAAATTAAATTTAAATTTTATTTTTCAGTTTGGGTTTCATGATGTAAAGTGGTGTTTGCATAGACCTATGAACCACCACGTTACAGGCAGTTATAGCACACGACATGGCTCACGCTCTGCTCGGGGCAGCAGAGCAGAGTGCCCCTCCCCTCCTGATAATGTGTAATACTTTAAATGAGGACACATGGCAAACATGAGCTCAGTAAATAGTTCCATCTATCAAACTGCATCAGCGGAATTGTGTGTTTTGCTGCAGGGGCCAACACACTGGTGTTTTTTAAAAGCACAAATTAAAACAGAAAGAGAAACAAGGATATGAAGTCATTAGGAACAAACCGATTGACAAAGTCATCAAATACTTGATAACTAGAATAAAGCCTGTGAAATGTGTGAAAAAGTTTCCCTCTAGTGTCTGCAGGTACCACAGTTGGTAGAATTAAGTTTAAGTACAATAATGCAGCATTCACTCATCGTACCAGAAAAATAATTAATATTCCATATGTTGCACTTAATGGGCTGAAAACAAGCAAATCACAGCATGTTCTGTTCTCATCTTCGATTGTTAAAGAATAAGTTATATATCTCAAAATACAAACAGGACTCACACTCTGCTCTGAGAGCTTTGTTGTCAGTGCAGCATTCTGGAGGGAGGGTACAGTGATCACTCCTCTCTCACTGATTATTAATGTGCACTTTCATTAAGTAAGTCATCCCGCCCTTATTCTGAAGGTCAGAGGTCTTTATCATTACCATGATTGTGCATACAAAATGCTCTGCACACACATTGCTGAACCCAAGACATGGTTTATTAATCTGTATACTGGGTTCAGCTATCAAAGTGTATTGTTTTTTTTTGTTTGTTTGTTTGTTTTTTTTTGTTTTTTGTTTTTTTCAAATTAACATTTTAAAATCCAAACAGCAGTACCGGAGTTGAGGAAGGGTGAGGGGAGATGGTGCCCTCCTCCATCCCTTACAGCGGAGCACCGGATCAGAGGGGCCGTCTACTTGAATATGTTAGTCCAGTGCAGCAGTTCACAAACTTTTTTCTGGCATGCCCACCTTCAGAAGCTGAAAAAAATCACACACACACACACACGACCCCACAATTATTATCAATCATTAACAATAATTGGGGAATCAACTGATAAAAATTCAATTTGAATGTTAATGAAATAAAGGCCACCATCATTTGTTTTTAATTCCCTTTATTCACCAATTAGTGGACAATAGTGAGAGCAAACAAAACAAAAGTTCTGTTTGGGTTTGGATTCATTTCAGATGCCTTTTGCAGGTTTGGCATTATTCATTCTTACACACACAAAACACACACACACACACACACCTCCTGTCAGTTTCTTCTTCGATTTATCAAAGACCAAAAGAGCAGCTCATCAGTCGGTTTCGTTAGTCAAAAGTCAATGAAGTGAAACAGGTCCATTCCCCCTTGTCTACCAGCTCACAGTAATATATTTTAAAATACTGACAAGAACAGTTACAGTTAGTTTATTAATGTCACATGCTAAGAGTCAACTTGGTAACATCCAATAGTTGTTCATCTCCATGTTGTCATGCTAACGGTTGCTAACAGAGCGGAGCTGTGTGTGTGTACACATGACAAATCCTTTGCTGCAGGTTAGCAACCACAGATGGGAAGTAACTAAGTACAAATACTTTGTTACTGTACTGTACTTATTTTTCAGGTGATTTCTTTTTCTGACAATTTTCCACTTTTAACTCGCTGCATTTGAACACAAATATCTGCACTTTCTGCTCCTTACATTTTCAAAACAGGCTCGCTACTTTAGTTTTAATGCACGACAAAATGCACACAAAAAGGTGTAAAAAGATGTAACAAGACAAAAACAACATGAGAATGCATAACAAGAAGAAAATAGCGTAAAAAATGGAACAAGACAAAAACAATGTAAAAGATGTAATGAAGAAAATGACACAAGATGAAAACAACAAAACAAGAAAAAAACAAACGAGATACAAAATGTAACAGGATGTAACAAGACGAGATTGATAAAAGACGTAACAAGACAGTAACTATGTAAAAGATACAACGAGATGAAAATGGCATAACAAGACAAAAACAAGATACAAGATGTAACAGTATGTAACAAGACAAGAACAGAGAGAGAGAGAGGTTTGACTGGAGAAAAGCTGATGTTCAATTACTTTTGTACATTTCAGTGTCTGTACTTTTCCACTTTTACTTGAGTAAGAAGTTGCATTAGTGCCTCTACTTTTACCAGAGTATTTTTGTTACACAAGCCTCCGTATCTGCTTGAGTACAGAGTGTACTTTTGCTACCTCTCCTAGCAACATGAAGTTTGTGGCGGCACTCTGAGATCAAACTTTACTTTTATTACGCCACTAATATCCATTATATATGTCATATTAATATAATATAACATTGTTTTTTTTTCTTTCTTTTCTTGTGTGAGCTGATGTGTGTGTGTGTGTGTGTGTGTCTGCTGAAAATCTTTGAAAATACAATCAGAAAATGAGAACGTGTCATGTAAATGCTCTTTCTGATGACTTTCTCATTTCTGAATGACTGGACTCTGTGAGCACGCTCAAACACTTGAGTCGAGTCAAAGGAGAGCCACCACTGTCTCCGTCTCTGTCTCTGCGTCTCTCCACTGTTGTGACTGTGAGGGAAGCACCTTTGAACATATCAGAGATAAACAGAAGGCTCAGCCTCTGCTCAACCAGCTTGTTGTTGTAATAAATGTGCTCTTTGAATTCCTGACTGTGGAGAAGGAGGTGATTTACTGCAGCGACTGTTTGTGAGCTGAAATTCAGGAATACATTAGTCAGTTACAGTCAGTCCTGTGTCTGAGGGAGAGCCAAGGTTGATGCCTTTTAATAAGTCACACTTCATAAAGAGTTCAAACATGTCATGTATATATTAATGACTTTATGTTGAAACATACAAATACAAATTAATGATGCACCCGAATCTAAATAAGTTATTTAGGGGAGCACAAATAATGTGATGGAAACAGATATTTCTGCTATCTGAAGCTGCTAATTATTATTTGGAAAAAGTCAGCTCCATGATTACCTCGGCGTAATTTAAAAATGTTGCATCTGCTTCCATCAGTCACTGATTATTCTACGTAACTGAAAGATATTTGTATATATTTACTGTAGAGTTTCTATTTCCAATGCAAAACAGAGTCTTTTGGTTTATAAAATGTTCTTGTTTTTTTTTGTCAGTTTCAGATTTTTCAATATCTCTCAGTTAAATGGGAGGTGGTGGTGGCTTCAGACAGTTCATAAAACTTGGTTTGGCTGAAAATAAAGAGAGAGACAGAGAGGAGGGAGGAAATTTAATACATGTTTAATTATATGCCAATATTAAATCATTTTTGGTGTATTGTAGGCACAGCAGTTGCATTGCCAATGAATATTAGAAAATAAAAAACATGACTTCTGGTACAAACCACACACTGAAAACAGATACAATACAAATACATTTAAACCATAGTCAGTTCTGACTGAGTAATTTGATTGGGCGAGAGACATTCAAAAGTGCTGAATCTGATATAAAGTACAACATCACTGGGACTTTTAACTACATGTATCACTCCGCCTTACAAGTGTTAATAACTGTTAGCCTACATTGACATTACAGTGACTAACAGATAGAGAGCATAGAGACAGGAGGAGACAGGAGGAGACAGGACGTGTCTTTTACATGATTCAGGGCTTATTACTGTGGGATCGCTGTCGCACACTTTTTGGAGTTGGATACAAGCACAGCAGTTTAAACAGCTTTTGATCTGTAAATCAGAGAAAATACCAGCACTTCTGTGCACACGTGTTTCCTTTGTTATGAAATGATAATAAAACAGAACAGATTTCACAGTCAGCTGAAGGATTTATTAGTAGTTCAGCTTTTGAAATCATGCTAAAGTCACATATCCGCTATCATAAAATCTTGTGGTTCGTTCGTTTGCTTTCAGACCACAAACAGACTGCACCAGAGTCCATTTGGAAGGAAATATAATTCATTCATTTCGTCAAGAAGAGCGAGCTGAGTACAGTCTGGAGGCAGTTTTATGGATCCATCCAGAAAATTAATGGTAAACTCTACTGTAGTAACATATCGACCTATACAAAGTAGCCTTGAAAGCTAACATTACTGTGCAGTTTGTGTTGCTTGGCAACTGTCCAGTTTCAGTTCAGTTGTGGAACTATTTGTTCTGGCGGAGCCAAATAAATGAGTAAATAAACAAAGGCATCATAATCTGCCGTTAATTATTACTGTTAATTACTAAATACCGAATGACCAAATCACAGTCATGATGATATTCAGTCCAACATCACTCCCTCTCACGTGATATTGCTTTTATGATGCTTCACAGACGTTTATAAGCACAACTTTGGGTTGTTAAGTTGTTAAAAATCCCTTTGGGTGTTGTTCATCCTCCTCTAGCATGGCTCTCATTTTCCATTTAGTAACCACATATTAACAATTAAAACTGCAGGCTTTAGATGCCAATGTACTGTCATAAAAAAAAGATGTAATTGCTGAGACAAAAAGCGTTACAACTGCCCCCAGTCTCCCCTACTTTATCTTCCTCAAGTTATTAATTATTCTCCTTGACTCTAATATTTGTATTTTATTGGAACTCTCTGTGTAGTTTCTTTGACTGAGACAATGACAGTTGCTAAGCAGCCAAGATGTATCTCCAACTGCGCAAAAAAGTAACAATATAACTGCTGCAATTTCTCTGTTGTCAATCTGACCATGTGGCCAAAAATAGGTCAAACTCATCACAGTTTCTTTACTGTTTGTGTATTTATTAAAAAATACAAATAAATAAATGAATATACATGTACTTTAAGGAAAAACGTGGTATTTTTCAATTCAACAAAGTTATTGCACATAGTTGGGGGTCAAAATAACTGTTTCAGCCATTGTAGAGTTAATTAATAACTTATAACTGATCTATAAAGCACCAGAGTTACCTTTTGAACCATAAATGCTGAATTCTGAGGCTTCTGGTGGGTTGGTTTCAAAGCTGACCTCATGGTGAGATGTATTTATTAATTTATTAAATTTATGTGGTGATACACAAACACACCCACGCTGGACATCATGTATGGAGCGCACACGGCAGCTGTCTAATGCACACATCACACACACACACGCACACACACATACACACACACACACACACACACACGTACACACCCACACACACACACATGATCCCCAGCACATGACAGTTGGCCCGGGTGTGAAGATGAACCAAAGGTCAGGTTGGAGAACACACAGCAGCCTGTGTGGAGCCTCGTCTGTCCATCTGTGTCAGTGAGACAGACTCTTAACATCAATCACAGGAACACAGCAGACCTATAGGGCGGCCTGTTAGACACATGTTTTAATTTTATCATTAGAACACCAAAATGTTCATGTTAAACAAGACAAAAACATCAAAACACAACAAGGTAAAAGTATCCAAAGAAGAAGATGTCACATAATGTGTGGTATATATGGTATTATGATTAGATTAAGAACACTGTGTAGCATCTACTCTGTGAATCTATGCTTTGTCCATCAGATCCTGTTGGTATTTACGGATTAGTTGTCTTTGTCTAGACTAAACTTAACCCCTTCCCAAACTGCCAGCATCCTGCAAAGTGCTGTACTTAAAAATTCATATCATCCTTTAATCTCTTAATCCTTGTTATTATGCCTATAAACAAATGGAACGATAGCCCCTTCACAAGAAGCTTAGTCCCACCGAAGACAATGTGCCTTAATGCTCCAGCATGCACTGATATTTAAGACAATCACTTTGTGTCAAGTTTGCCTTATTACTGATTCAACATAACAGTGGTAGTTTGGTAGCTCTACGTGTTTTGTGTTTGTTGTGAGGGTTATCAGTTTGTCCAGCTGTTCCTTCCTTTGTTGTGTCCAATTTCTTGATTGATTGATTGATTGGTTTAAAGAAAAAAAAAAAAAAGAAATTTCCACCCAGTAAAGCATTTTTTCACAAGAACCCAGGATAATGAATTGGCAACTGTGTGTGCACTGTGCATGGTCGCATGTCATTCTTTGTATCTGTAATCTGATTACATCTTTTTCATCTGTAACTGTAATGTAATCCATCGTCCATCCCTCCTGTTAAAAACTATCAGCTCAAAGAAGACTTTTTTTTATTCCTAATTCACATCAATTTTACATTTATCCTCAATGTATTCCACACACACCTATGTTACTTAAGATATTTCTCTGTTTAATTTTAGATTTTCTAATCCTGCCATTCATTAAAATGATGCTAGGGGCTTCCTGTTCTTCAAAATAGTGCAGGAATAGAGAGCCAGACTAAAGAATATTGGAGAATCACATTTTGTTGTCTGCGTTCTCATCTTTAGATGAAAAAGCTGACAAACTGAACATCTCAAGAACCTCCTGCTTCCACCTTTTGCATTTCTGTGTTGCACATAAACAAAAGAAGATGAAGCTGGAGACTGCTGATCCCCGTGTCTCACTGTCTCGGGCTGCTGTGTGGAAGTCTTCTTATTACGCAGCACACTGTGGCAGACAGCAACACAGGCCTGTAATGTAGATAATTACCTGTACAAGCCAAACATAATGTCGAAATAATAAAGAAGTGCTTTATCTCTCTCATCCCGCTTCAAGGCAGCTCTGGCGCTATCTGCTGTAGGAATTTGTCTGACATGCCGCAGCCTGAGAAAAGTGTATCGCATGGTAATAACGGCAAATTCAAAAGATTCCCTCTACCTGATTAGTTCAAAGCCGCGTCACATATTTCAGCAGGTGATGGGTTTCTCCACTCTTCCTCCTTCTGCGGAGCGCAGTGATGGGCTCGGATGAATAAGACATTGAATCAGACAGTGTTTGTCTTTTGTTGAAATGAAAGGCTCAAAGAACAAGGGTTCTCTACTTTATTATTTCCACAAGGGAGAGACAGAGGGTGTCTTCATGTAGTGGAGGAACAATGGAGGCTTTTCATGTGATGTGTGGCGGAGGCGCTGCTTTTCATGCTTCCCCATGTAACGAGGCTGCATTTACCTTGCAAATAGGTTACGGCGGCTTTCTTGTCCTTTAGGTCTTCTGCTTTCAATTCACCAGCACATCCAAAGACTTTACTCATATGTGTGTGTGTGTGTGTGTGTGTGTGCCTGGGTGCGTGCATTCTATCTGTGTTAGTGGGTGCAAATGAACATGCGAGTGTGTGAGCATGTGTGTGTGCTGAGCCTCTTTTTAGCTGCCAGAACACTTGGCCTCATTCTCAAAGCGAGCCACCATATGTTGATTGGTCTTGAGGAAGCAGGCAGAGAGCGACATCAGCTCGGAGGGAAGAAAATAACAAATAACAGAGAAAATCGGGTAATTGCGCGGCCGTTTGTGCATTAATTTTCCTTTCAAAGACAATAAGTTGACCCAGCTGAAACCCGCACAAGTCATTTTGCCAGCGCCGCGCAGAAATAAACTTTGTGTCTGACAGGGAGATAGATGCCCTCAGCTCGGCTTCACACAGAGATAAAGAGAACAGGAGGGGGGCATTTAGCGGCCTTCATATTATCCTGTTCAGAAATATCAGAGTGTGTGTGTGTGTGTGTCTATGTGTCAGCACAGTATGGATATGAAGTAATGAGGCGTGTGGGGCCCCAGGAGAGGCTCCACCAGTGCGTGATATGTTGTGGTCCACAAAAGATCCTCAGCAGGACAAACACACTGATGATCAGACAGCACAGACTCGGCCTTCTGTCCACACTTCTTTGCTTGTTTTCCACACTCCACCTACAGCTTTTATTCAACTTGCCCTTTCTCCTTGTTTTTGTTTTGGGTTTTTTACTGGTTTGAGACTTTGGACCTTATTTGTGTTCATAGCGACTTCAGTGTTTTGGATTTCATTTCTAATGGATAACGCATCATTTGTGGGTTTGAATTGTTTACATTTTTTATTTTTTAATTAGAGCAAGTCATTCTCATTCCCAACTTATCAAGTATGACAGCTCGGTCAGTGGCCTTATGATTTGTCCCCACCCCTTGGTGACTCGGACGAGGATGGTACCGTTAGAGGTGCACCACGCTTTCCAACTGACTTTAATGTAAACCCATCCGCAGCTGTGTGAGACGCCCCACGCTGGTGATGTAGTGTAAAGAGAGAGAAAGTGCACACATGACAAAAGGTGGAGGGATGGATGTCTCAAACAAACAGGACTTTCACCCAACAGACCAGGGTTCATGTCCCGTGTGAAATCAAAATGTTCAAGTTGTAAGGCACGCGCTCTTCCTTTTGCGAGTTGCTTCAAAAGTGGTCATAAGTGGACATTAGGTACGTAATGTGACATCAATGAAGTTTTATCAACAGGGATAATGATCGTTGCTAAGCAACCAAGATGCATCCTCAACTGTGCAAAAAGTGGCAATTTCTGTGAGGTCAATATGATCGCCTGTGGCCAAAAAGGTAAAAGACTTTTTTTTGCCTTTTGTGTAATTTATATAAAACATTTGAAATAAAAATACAGACTCTTTTAGGAAAAGTCAGGGACCAGCAGCAGAATGTGAAGAAACATAAAAAAAAACTACACACCCAGAAGTCGCCTAAGTGACATGTCATGATATTCTCCCTCAAAAAGCTAACATTAGCTTTCTCGTTTTTTGTCTTAACATCTGATAAAAGGACCAGGAGTTGCTGATAAAACCCTTCAGGTAAGATAACGTTACAAGGGACAGGAAGATTGGTTTTGATGACGTATATAGTGCAAGGTGAGAGATGTAGTTCACTGAGCTGTTTTGCACAAAACTAAACTAGATTAACCTAATCTCAGCATTCTGAGAAAAACAGAACTCAAATAAATTTTCACATATGGCTGTAATCCTCTTTGATATCTATTGCTAGGGTTAGCATTTTGCATGAAATCAGATTCATTTGGACAAAATGATTTTTATCAGAGGCGAAAAAATCCACTAGTTGTAAAAACTGACCTTTGTTTATTGTCTATGATTAACCACCTATTGAGAAGCTGGGATATGTGTTTACTGTAAGTTATTCAATGGATAAACAAACAACATGGTATGGCTGCATTCATATAACACTTTTGTAGTCTCTCTTTTGAAGGTTGCAACACATTAACCCATTCACACACACACACACACACACACGGCACACTACATTGACTTTCATTTTGAGGTTCAAAGGTGTTCACTGAAGTCATGTGGAATTCTTCATCTCGGTTCTGACAGTTGCATTAACTGAAGAATTCAGATGTTCAATTGAAAGTAGGGCCATACACTGACACACACAGTAAAACATAAAGACGACTTACTGTTGCACTGTATATTGCATACAACAAACAGTCTTTAGTATATAATGAAGTGTGGTAAACAGAAAATAAGAAGAGACGGAGCTGCTGACCTTGGTCATTGGTAGAGTGCAGAGAGTGCTGGGTAGCATAATAATAAGTGCATTATGATAAACACATCAATACACAGTATTATGATAACATTATAAGCTGTTGGGAGTGGTTGGGGTACCTACTGCACAATATGGCTTATATATGGTATAAACTTTCCATAACTAAAAACTAAATTCTGCTCAGAGCGACTGTGCTGCTGCTGTGTGATGAGTTAGTGTTGGATTACGACTCTGGACAGGCAGGTTTGTGTTCGTGTATCTGTGTGTCTGTCAGGCTGAATCAGAGGAGCAAACGGTATGGGACTTATGAATTTCATAATCATAATGTCAAAGTTTAAAAAAAAAAAAGGGGGGGGTGGGGGTAAAAGGTAATGCAATCTGGACTTACAGTTTGTACGGAGCTGATCTCGAATACTACTGGACCTTTTTTTTTGTTTGTTTATTTGTTTGTTTGTTTCACAAGCGGATATTCCATTTCACTGTTGGGCTTATGTTTAATAGTGAAAGTAAAAACATTTTAACACACACAGTGTGAAGAGAACTCAAGGGATTGGGACTAAACAGCTGTGTAGCCTTAACAAAATCACTTATCAGTGAGGCTAATCAGGAAAAAAAAAGGCTTCAATTTGCTAAGGAGCATAAAGATTGGACTCTGGATCAGTGGAAAAAGGTCATGTGGTCTGATGAGTCCAGATTTACCCTGTTCCAGAGTGATGGGGGCATCAGGGTAAGAAGAGAGGCAGATGAAGTGATGTTCCCATCATGCCTGGCGCCTACTGTACAAGCCTGTGGGGGCAGTGTTATGATCTGGGGCTACTTCAGTTGCTCAGGTCGACGTTCAGCAACGTTATGAGCCCAAAAAATTAGGTCAGCTCACTACCTGAATATACTGAATGAGCAGGTTTTTACATCAATTAATTTTTTCTTCCCTGACGACACGGGCATATTCCAAGATGACAATGCCAGGATTCATCGCGCTCAAACTGTGAAAGAGTGGTTCAGGGAGCATGAGACATCATTTTCATACATGGATTGGCCACCACAGAGTCCAGACCTGAACCCCATAGAGAATCTTTGGGATGTGCTGGAGAAGACTTTACACAGCGGTCCAACTCTCCCATCATCAATACAAGATCTTGGCAGAAATATTCCAAAGAAAATATGACCCTATTTCTAGTTGACTATTTCATATTTCACCATTTTACTTCTACATAATCCTCCACCTTATTTTATTGTTTAGTCACAAACTACTTGAACCTGCTCACCTTGCTTTTCTCTTCACTTCTTCATATGCAGGATGTTTTATACAGTCTACCAAAAAACAACAACTCACATTTTGGATTTTTTTTTAACCATTTTCACAGCAGCAGGAGAGCTGCATGTGGAGGAGGCTTGGTGTTAATGATGGAGCCAATTAAAACGATCGAAACCTACGTGGTACCGACTGACATTAGTGCCAACCAGGTACGGTTAGAAGCTTTTCCACATCAACTGCATGAGCAAGGATATACATTAAACAAGAGACTTCTCTGCAGAGTTTGTGAGCAAACAGGTGAGGGAGGGAGGGGTACAGCAGCATATATGGGGGGCAGATGTCCATTAATTAATCACAGATTCTCGGATGGATAAAAAAATAAAAACTGCCAAAATGGGTCAGAAAATATACTTAGGCGCCCGCCCAAATGAAGTCTATGTGTGGGAAGCACTGCTCCTGGAGGTCAGCCACCACACACCTCCAGAGTTTATTCCACAAACACTTTTTTTTTTTTTTTTTTGGTTTCATATTGACGCTGATGTGTGTGGGGATGGCAGGCAGTGGACCAAACCACTGTGTGGCATATGAAGGGGGGTGCAAACTTTCTAAACTTAAAAACGCATTGTTCTGTGCGTACAATTAACAGAAGTGCTTTCAGTACATATTATTATATTATTTAAAATGATATTGTTATGTTTACAAGGATATATTGAGGGGGGAGCGCTTTCCCAGAAAGGGGGGGAGACCGGATACCCCTGTCCTCCCCACGATTTCTGTCCTTGATGACTGTAATGCTGATGGACCTCTGTGATTCAGAATTATTGAAAAAGCTTGAAAAACAATTTTTAATGTCTTTTGTGCCTTAAATTTTTTATTGCTGGAAGCATTTTGTTTTCAGGTCATCACTTTCTTCTGAACACAATATCTCAAGAACGCTTTGAGGGAATTTCGTCAAACTTGACACATGTTTTCAAAGGTCAGTTTGCCCCTAGTCCTATGTACTCTTCTGAAAAATAGTCTCTAAGTTAATTTTTTTCTCATTGGAAATTATTCACCGGAATCATACAAGTCAATATAGTAAGAATTCCATTTTGCCAAAAAATTCACTTCATACCTTTTATTAAAGTAACAGGTGAATATAAATTCTGCACCTGGCATTGCAGTAGGTGCTTCACCATTTCACCACTTCAGCCTGGCGGGGATCTGCACTTCAATGAGTGACCTCTACTTTCTTCTGCAATTTGAGCTTAAGAGCACGTGTGGACATAAAGTATGTGACAGTTATGTTCTTCATCTATGTTCTAAACCTTATGACAACAGAACTGGATACTTTATTATCCCGTTAGTGAAGCATTATAGGTTAGGTAGGGTAAAGGGATTTAGGTATGAAAAAAACTTACCAAAAATTAAAAGAAATTCAACTCGAACTCTGCAGACTAAAAATTGATAGAGCATGAAAAGTCCCAGGGGGAAAATAATTTCAGTGGATGAACTGATTAATGCTTTCAAATTGGTAATTAACTCTTAAATAACATTAATTTTTGTGGACATATTAACATACATGCTTCACTGGAGATTTAAATTGTTTATGTGTAACAAAGCGTGCATTAAGTGATTAGTGCAGACCCTTCAAACCCACAAATTACTGATTTATTCACACAACCTGTAATTTTAAGAACCCAAATGATTAATTTGTGTGCATGTTCAGGGTGTACGAGACTGATTCCACCAAGATACATCACAGAGCGGAACAGGAAGTCATTCCTACCTGTGACCATCAGACTTTATTAGTCCCTCCCTGTGACACTGTGAGTAAATAGACTGATCCTGGTTTTATTTCACCGCATGTCTCACCACCACTCATTTCTTCACTGTCAGAAGCTAATGATTATTCATTTATCATTGATATCTTCAACTCAACAGAAGATAATTATTATTTCTATCTCATTTATATCTTCATCTACTTCATTGTTAGATATTGATCTAACAATACGGTCATTTGTGCAATAATTCAACTGTTTAGTACAATATACTCTGCATTTCAGGCAGCCTGTACTCTTATTTATTTATACTCTTGCATCCTAACATATTTATCCCTCATCTTCAGCAATATTGTTTGTTTACAATGTTTATGTACCAATGTTGTATATATTCAAGCTTGGAGAGTAATGGATTACATTTATCAGGAGTACATAATCAGGATACAGAAAAGGTAACTGCATTCCATTACAGTTACAAAAAGGGGTAATCAGATTACAGTTACATGAAGTAAAAATTGGGATTATTGAACAGGATTACAATTTTAAAATAGGGAATGACACAACCATGTGCAGAGTGCACACATTACGACACTGTTCACAGCTGGGAAAATACTGTCATCATTCAAGACTGGACAACTAATTTAAAGAAACATTTAATGTGACAGGTAGGACCAACCGGTAATGTTAGCCACACAGCAGTCTAGCTAGTTAACCTGTCAATGCCACTGCTCCTGAAAAACTGTGATGTGACTGTGATGGAGGGGGAAATGTTCTGATGCTGGTGACCACGATGTATGTGGATTAAAATGCAAGAATAAATTTCTGTCACCTTAACAGTACATTTAAATGTGAATAATTACCACTGTTAATCTAATCGTGCATTTGTGCACAACAAAAGAAGGAATAGCTGGACAAGCAATTCATAAACTAGACTAAACGATTTTAACATATTTGGTATTGAGGTAATCCAAAAAATCATCAGGTTACATTACTTTAATACTGTGGAATTTTAATTACATTAGTGATTACATTTCTTCTTATTATTTCTTTATATACTTACTATTTATGTTTACATTCCTATAATTTCTATATGCTTAAATATCGCTCTATACTTAAATGTGAGCAACTGCAATGCAAACAATTTCCTCCCAGAGATAAATGAAGTTTTTCTGATTCCAATTCTGATTCTAATTTGTGGAAAATAGGATTCAGGACCTATTTAATTGGATCTGGTACTTCCCTTGTCACTATCAATATCTTTAAATAAAGTTTGTGTAAAATTTGAGTGCAACAATGAGTGGAATCACATGTACAGAGTACCTTTAAATAAGAGATACTCCTGCAGGCTCCATAGTAATCTTGTTGGTATGTGTCTGATCAGAATATGCTCATCCAGCTTCCAGATGATGCCATGTCCTCACCAACATGCTGCTGATTATGAGCGCTACCAGTGTCTTTTCTCTTTTGTGTCATTCTTTCATATTGCAGAAACATCTCCGTCTCCATGCAGAGAGCATGTATCTGCATTCAAAGACACGAAGATAAGAGTCTGACTAAAAAATAAAAACCTCCCACCTGCACATCACCTGTTTGTGAAAGAGTGTTCTGTTCAGCTTTGATTTCTTCTCGTCCTTTTAAAAGAAAGCAGACATTATGTAGCCGTAGCAGCAGAGACAGAAGCTTAAAAATAGATGCTGCATTGATGCATTTATTGGTGGCCTCAGCAAACAAGCCTGCACAGCACGCTGATGTAAGTTACAGACACAGCTCTGTGTGTGTGTCACAATGCTGCAGCCTCTATACGGCTCAGCAAAAAGAATTCACTAACACTGATAGCAGCATTCATAATAAGAGGGATGGATGTGCGGGGGCCTGTCCCCTCCATGCTGGGCTGCAGTATATAAATGACTGGCTTCTCTCATTCTGTAATGGGAGATTCAGAGGCTGAAAGCTGATGGCGGCCCTGGTCATTTGTCACGCCTGCTCTGCTCCAACTCTCTGACATGATTGATGCTGGGACCTCCCTCCGCTCTGATCCACCACCCTACCAGCTCTGGATTAAAAATCCATCCTTGCTGACGTTTACATATTAAAATTGGTAGTTAGGGCAATTCTCCATGTGGAAACAAAAGGGGCCTGCTCTGCAGCGGCTGTTATCGATCACCCTGACAATAGGTTTGTACAGAGTCTAAATGGGGACAAGAAGAGAATTTGTTGCATACGCTGATGATACGAGACGCTCGGCCTGGATTTCCTGTAAGAAACCTCATATTCTCTGAGTTCTGACTGAATTGTGTCTGTGGCAGCCAGCAGTTCATCATTCTGTACATTTTAACCTGTATTTCATACAGGCAAGAGTTCTTGTTCTTATATGATATATTACATTGTAGTGCCATCAGGGTAGAAATGTAACATGACGGTTCTATTAATCTATTGATCATTTCTTCATATTCATGATTGATAATTTGTGAATTTCATTTTAATTATCCAAAATGTAACTCAGGATTAATACACACTACAATAAAAACAGCCAGAATTAATTGATTAAACATTATTTAAAATAATAATAATAATTTTGATTATACCAAACAATACCAAATGCATTTTTTATATTGAATAACATGTGGAGCATGCTCATAATAATCTGTTATATTTCAAATCTTTATTTGATAGTAGATCACATTAATTTTACTTAATCAACCAAATTCTTAACAACCAATTAATCGATCATCAATCACTTGTTATCGTCCCTCATCGCAATAGCTGTTTTGAAAGTATAATCTGCTCCTTTTGACCTAAAAACTACCTTTGAGGCAGAGGCTGGCTGTGCCTCTGTCTGCACTCAGACCAGGTTTTTTGTAGATTTTCGCGTGCATAGTTAGTTCTCACACTGTGTTGAATGATCAGTGTTAAAGCAGAGACCAGCCCTGCTTCAGCCCTACAGTCTATGGCTGCTTAATGTCACATGACAGCCAATGCTTCTCGCTCCTGACCGTGTGCCTCTCTGCTCGGCTAGTCGTCTCACATAACCAGAGGTACTGTATCTCCATAGTGCTCAGCGCTGGTGAAAAGACTGGTTCCACACATTATCATTCTGCTGTAGCTGGTTTGTATTTCTCTAAACCAATCACAGTCATCTTGGGCGGAGCTAAGCTCAGAATACAGTGATGATGCTCTTTCAAAATAATGTAGAGGGGGGATTTGTTTTGGGGGACATTTGTATGGGAGGAAGTGAGTCCTGGCATTAAACTAGCTAGATCCTCACAAAACAAAAGGCACCAGCTGCCAGCTTGTTGACGCTCATACAGTTACCAAACAGTGGCCAGTTGCACCAACAGGACTTACATCTGGTACACTTGGAATTCTAAGCCCCACCTAATAGTTACACCGGTTGCACGGTTGCACCATCAAGGCTTAAGCCTTCTTTTTGCTAAGACGGAGTCTAAATCTTGCACCTCGTCAGGAGCAGGTGTAAAGTCAGAATCTAGACTGATTAATACAGATATATACAGCCTCTAGTCACGGACACCTTCTGTTCTGTGCCATGAACACTCAAAGAGACGAGTTATTCAACAAAACAGTGTAGAAAATGAGAGCAGTGCAGGTGGAAAATAATCATATTCAGTCAGACCCAACATCAGACATAAGAATTAAATACCATTTGCAGAATTTACAAGAAGGTCCATACAATTAAAAATTTGTCCTAGACAGCGCTTCACAAAAAGTTTCTCCTCACTCAACAACTCTCAAAATTGCATAGTTTTTGAGGGAGTCTGGGGATAATGTGGTTGCTAGTTCAATGGTGAAACCTATTTTGTCTGAATAAGCATTTATGTCTTTTGCTATTCCTCTCCGAGTCGACTGCTTCTTGTTTGTTATTGTGTTGGACTCAGCGTTTTCTTGTTCTCGCTGTACAGCTCTGATTTTCTTTCCTCAGTGCGAGATGAAATTGCCTTTTCTTTATCTTTGATCCTCCATAATGTTGCAGCAAATTATAAATGATTAGCTACCAATCAGCAAGGCAGCAGAATATTTTTAACAATGTATCCTAACAACACATAGTACAAGGTGACACCCATAGTCTTGTGTGTATTCACATGAGCATGCGTAGCTAAGACTGGGCATAGTTAAGACTAGGCTTAAGTCTGGTTGGTGCAACTGACGTTCAGTCCATTTTAAAGACTGGTCCTAATTAAAACTGACTTGGCAGTTAGGACTGGGTTTAGAGATCAGCTGTTGCAACCCACTCCTGTGGTGCTAGCATGTTTAGCATGTAAGTTGTTAGCCTGGAGCTTGTTGTTGTGTCCCAGGCCTCTGAAAACGCAGATCGCGAATCCCGCATTGACGCCTGAAACAGCAGCCAGATTGTGCATCAGTCACACTTGAAAGTGTGTATGGCCATCTGCTGCAAGTTGCTGTAAAGGAGCTAACCTGGTTAGCTTGTTACATGTCCTGTAGCGATGGCTACCAGGTTTTAAAGACCAGTAGCATCTATAAAAATGACATATTGATGACATGTGGATATTAGCTACAATTTCAAAGACAATTTTTTATCAACAGTTTGACTCTGATTGCACATAGCTCTGGAATCTGGCTAGCATTTTTAGTGCAGATAGCTCAATGGCGTCAGTCAGCATGGGTGTTTCTAACTTTAAAAGATTGTCCTTTGAAAAACAAAAAGAGCTAATGGGAAAGCAGCACCTCAGGAGGCCATATTTGCTGATTTACAGCCTAACTAATGCAGACTACATTTTGACTATTCGTGGCCTGCTGCATTAATTGAATGTAATGTTTGACATATGCCACATTGACAGGTCACTGCCTACCCAGGCATGGACTACACTGCACATTACTGCTCTTGGATCCCTATTTGCACTCATTTTCTTCAAGACATTGAACACGCAGATGTCATATACATATTGCTGGAATCAGCGGAACTCATAGTCTCCACTGATATCGCTGTTACTCTATCTGCCTCCTGATCATTAGAGATAGGAATTTTTGTGAATATTTCTTCATAATCCTGGTGACAACCATGCAAGCAGGAATTGCTATTAGCTAATGTATCATAGCTTTTATAGTGCTGATTCACCAAAATGTGAACAGTAGTCGGTGAAATATAACTGGATTCTTGTAGCCCACAGCTAATGACTCCAACACTTACCACCAATCATTGAAAAGCTTAAGATCATGTGGCTGCACCCTAAAGACAGGATCCCTCCTGAGAGGAAGTCTGGAGTGGTGTTTGACATCATCATGACATTACATGTGATGGCTGTACATCCGTGAAACAGCAAGGACTGTAAACAAGAGACTGAAAACAACAACAAACAACATCAGCTGTCTGATGCTGTCAACCCCAGAATGAATGTTCACACTCAGACTTTCTGTTTCCTATAGCCAGTGCACGATGAGAACCTCTGGCTTTTCAAAATAGTCATCTCATATGAAAAAAAAGATAGTTAGTATCTGATTTTTTAAATAATATTTTACACAAAAATATTGAAAATATTATCATGCATATGACTCCACTATGAGAAATGAAGGAGGGAAAGAGAAAGTCATCGTCTATGAAAAATGAAAGCCTTTTTGGCTGAAAATGTGATGAAAGGGGTCATAATAGTTGGAATTGATTAAAGCTGAAGCAGCTGATGCTCTTTTAAACAGTGAGAGCAGAGAGAAGTGAACTCTCTGAATTGTCTAAAAGTGCCTGAAGGCTGGCTGCCTCAAACAGAGATGTTGTGATTGTAAGGAAATCACACCTATCACATCTGAAGACTTGGAAAGCAACTTAAAGGTTATTTCTGCTTTGTGGCTTTCCCTCTACAAAGGCAGGTGAATGTTTTAGAGACAGCCTCTGTAATGTGAAAGCACTTTCTCTGTCTTCACAGGGAATCTCAGAGAGCTGAGAGAGTTTGAGGAAACACAGGCCTCTGTAAATATTTGATATTTTCTTCAGCCATAGTTTGTTCAGTAATTACATATGCAGTGTATTCGATTAAAGGAAAAGAGATTCCACCACAAAATATTTTATTTTATTTTATTTTTTGTATTTTTACTACTATTCATACTACTAAACTGCACCGCATATAGTCTATTAAATAGACCCTATTTTCTGGGTTGAAGTGTGATAAGGGCTTTTCTCACTGCTATCCTTAACCCTAGGCTAAGAGTTAACACTGGGATAATTTAGCCCCTTTTTAGCCCCTTTTCACACACTCATTTACTCACTCATTGTTAAGATAGGGTTAAGCTAAGCCCAGGGTTTAACAATTCACAATGCACTTCTACTAGTTCTAGCACCTTTTGGCCCTCGGTTTAGTTGATTTTCAGGGGTTAAGCCTGCTTCAGGACAGATCAAGTAAGTCCTAGGTTAAAGTCAGAGTTAACCCACTTCGGAATGGACCCAGGCTAAGAAAGCTCCCAGCTTGGGGCTAACAGCTCTCTTAGTGTGAGGCTAAGTGCAGTGTGAAAAGCCCTATAATAGGCTCTGAACAGAGAGAGAGCAAGAGAGAGAAAGAGAATGTCCTGATGTAGAGGAGCACAAGAAAGGGAGTGAGTGAATATGAACAGAAGTGTTGACGTGATATAAACTTCCTTTGATTATGAAGCTTGGTGTTACTCCACAATTCTGTTGTTTACACTGCAGACTGGAATCTCTGTTAACCGTGACCAGTAGACAGATCCCTGCTATACGCTCATCTCCTCGTCTGTATATTCATTACTCTGCTGTCCAGGCACTGTTTCTGTCTGTGGAAGTCCATTACCGCCATGTGAAAAAATGAGAAGATCCTTTGAGTTATTATAAAGAAATACCAAGTCATTATTTTGAAATGATACCTAAAAATAGTATGGTATATAAAAATAAAATTATCCTGCCTTGGCAATGGACTGTTTTCCCTCAAAATATTGACAACACCAAAGGTCGAGAGGCCTTGCCCCTAAATGATGAAATTCCAGGCCTGGTTGCTGTCTTTGCATTTTCATTATTGATTAGTTTGAGCAAACATCATGCATCATGTGAGAGAAGTGCTCACTGAATACATGTTTTGTGTGTGAATGCTGGGTGTAATTACTATTGCTGTATGTGTTTAGGATGTTATAAGTTATAATAAGTGGTGGAAAGTAACTAAGCAGGCTAGTTTTGTACTGTACTGTACTTACAATTTAGAGGTGCTTTACTTGTGTAATATGAGGGAAATAGTGTGCTTTCAGCTCCACTACTCTTATTTGAAAGCATGAGTTACAAAAAGCAGTGTAGTTGGGGTCACATTTCAGATGTCTGTTAGTTAACACAATGATTGGTGTGTGAAGGCAGCGGGTTACAATGCAGGGGTCACCAGTTAAAATCTTGCCCAGGGCACCAAATTCATCAGGGCCGGCCCTGATTATGCCTCTTTACCTCTTCTGGCTCAGCTGTCAATACAACTGAAAACACATTTACCTTACATTACTGTCAACCTGCTTCCCATAGCATATAAATCAGCTTGCTGACACATGGATCTTACTCAAATTGGTAATCCATCACAGTGAAGTACAGGTGGGGCCAGATTTGGGGGGTGAAGGCTACTGAAATCTGTCAGGACAAACCCTGCTGTGAAGATTATATATGCCTCTTCATATATTTTGTCACAGTTAAATGCCTGTTCTGTGGTGACGCAGCGTACGGTTTGTTAATCAGGCTGTAAGTTTCAGTCATCAGAGACCTTCAGCGTCCCAGGATGTTCTAAATGCTGTTCTACAGCACGTCACACCCTGACAAAAATACAATTCTGGCACCAGTGCCTTTCATTTTTGGCCTGAAAGGGGCCTTTTGAAGTCCAAATCCAGTTATTGGTGATTTAAGTTGGAAGACATCAGTAACAGTCTTCAAACACCCATATCTGCTTAGCCTTGACTGCTGTAATAATACATTCATTCTTAAAGGAAACAAAATTATCCTTTAAATTGTGCATTAAAGAGTTTAAAGAGAATAGTTATACTGTATGTGTCTAAAGGGGGAGGTGGTAGTTTTAAGATGGTATTATGCTTTCCATGTGCACGAGGTTCCACTAAGGCCCACATAACAATAATATTGTAATCAGAGGGGATTGTGTAGATGCCAATCTACTGTGCATCTGTAGAGTGCATCCTCCATAGAAACTCAGCAAAGTTGTATAAACAGAACTACATGGTTCATGGTGGCTGCAACTGTCTGTGTACGTGTCCGTTTGGGAGTATATTCAGGCCTTTAGGCAGTGACCTCATTTAGGATCCTTGTGGCCTGAGAGTAGAGGTTCTTCCTGAGCCTCTCAGTGATGGTCAGGTGTATCTCATACCTTCTTTGCAGCAGGGAGAAAAGCCCACTGTCCTGGCGGTTAGAGCCCTAGTCTTACACATGTGATGTAAATGTGTTTTATGCAGGGTAAAGCACTACATGTTCAGCCGAACGGACATACGAATCCCAGTGCCAGTGATGTTTCCAAAATTCCTCAGTATTTGAGGGAATACTCAGAATTTCCACAAGAAGTGGTCGGCAATCTGACTTTGTTAGATCCTGATTGATCTAGAAGGCATCCTCAATCTACTTTTCTGATGAGTCACAGAGATTCTGGTATTTACTGTCCTTTTGCTAGCCTGGCTTGGTAGTACAAATGGAGAAAGTCATAAGCTATTTCAAGTCTGGCTATAGTCTACATGGCATTTCAAAATCACAGAAAAAGATTGCAAATTAGATCTGCAATTAGATGCAGTTAAAAAGATTGTGACATAATTTTTTGGCTAAATCGCCCACCCTTACGTCTGAGGTAAAACAGTCTCTGCTTTGCCTTGATATACCCTGAACACTGGCAGCCCCAGTCAGCATGTGACAAAAGGGGGGTGACAGATGAACTGTGCAGATTGTGTTTGTACCATGCGTAAATCAGTGGATTATTATTGGTTATCTGTGAGCTGGAATATGGCACGGCTGGAACGCCCAACACATGGGACATTTGGCACGTAGTACTCAGCAGTGGATGAAGGCAGTTACTGAGCCCAGACAGCAGACTGGCAACATACTGCCAACAGTTATCTAACAGTTTTACAATGTACAACTGACAAGAAAACATGTAATACAGTACACGAAGGCCTGGGCCAGGACATATCAAGTGTCTCAGACTCACTCCAAGGAATCGTGCTGGGTTGGAGTTCAAATGGGGTTGGAATTTGATAGTATTATATCAAATTTGCTTCTAAAATCCATATTCTCTTTACTACTCAAAGATTCATTGCAGATCTATAATGACCATTTATTGCTCTAACATACAGGAACATAAGAGTTTTAGTGGCAACTTCATTAATCGTAGTTAATTATTAAGTTGTTACAAATTGAAAAGCAAAATGACTTTAATACGTTTGAGATTGAAAGTTCATTCCTGACCTTGGAAACAAAACAATCTCACCAAAAGGGAGCTTTTCTGGAGCCTCAGAAAGCTCTGACAGCTCCCAAACAGCTACAAATGGACCCTGTGGTGAGATTGATTTGTCAACTACCTTCGCACATTTTTTCTCAGTTATCCCTATTAGAGATGTTCCAAAGCCATAATTTCCTTCCCGATGCAGATTCCTGAACTTTATGTATCAGTCATTATCGAGTACTGATCTGATACCAGTGTGTTTACAGAGAATGAATGCTAGAATGCCCAGAATGACTTTGCCATCCTGGGAAAAATGATGTAAAGGACAATGCTGGGCAGTAGCAGGGTCCCAGTTCAGGGCTAATAAATTGGAATCATTTGTCTACCATGTCTAACACAGGCTAACTTTAACCAATTGTTCTTTCAGTGAAGAAATACTCTCCAGTTCTGACATAACTGATGCTGTCGCACTATCTACGCTAACCTCTTCAGGACCTGCCATGTCTCTGAGAAAAGTTGCTTCCATGGACGCTTCGTCACACCTTAAAACCACACCTGTAGCTGTGCCTGTATTTTTGATTCTCCATAATGTTGCTGCAAATTAGAAATGATAAGCTACCAATCAGCACGACAGCAGAAGATTGGTAACTATTTATCCTAGCTATGCATGCTGCTACGCACCACCCACAGTCTTGCAGGCATCACATGCTTCACTAAGACAAAGACAGCAAAGACTGGTCTTAACTAACACTGACTCAGCAGTTAGGACCAGGCTTAGTAAAGACCAACCCACTCCTGGCGAGTAACAGCAGCTAAACAGTCACTAAAATATGTTTCTGAAAATATTTTAGGCGAGAAAGAGGTGATGCTGTTCCCATCCAAAAGTGCGAGCCAGAATGGCGCCTGGTTCCAATCTTTCTTGTTTTCCAACTAAACAGATACTAAAATATGTTTCTAAAAACATTTTAAGAAAAAGGCATTGTAGTAACATAATTCTGACACTGCCTAGTTTGACCGTTTGATCAGAGTTTTGTGAGCAGTGTGAGTTCAAATGACACTTTATTGAAAAAAGAAATTGTGTATTTATTTTGGTCTGAGATATTGGTGCTTTACTGCGACCTCTAGGGTAAATGTCTCATATAGCACCTTTGAGGAAGAAATCTGAAACAAAGGGGAGACTTTTTTCATGATGGTGATCCATAGTTTCACATTAATTTAACGGAATATCATTCAGAGATTTTCATTTTTTAAATCTTGCATAAAGCTGTAAAGTCAGCATTCTATCATTGGCAGAGCAGACAGTCACAGTGAGCCAGACAACAGCCTGCTGCACAACACAAGAGCCACAGAACAACAACCCACAGTAGCTCTCCCACATTTAGCAAGTTGACATTATTTTTGATACAAAAAGGGATGACTAAATGTGATTTCAGTTAGTCTTTAATAAATCCGAATAAATCAGCAGAAAGCAGATCCATGATAGAACTGATTACTGAAACCCAACTTAATAGAATTAAAACTGTCCTAAATCTGAGTTGGACTGATGAAGCTTCCTACACTGACTTTCTGCAAGGAGGACGACTCCTCGAGACCCTTTAAACTGAAAAGTAGATATTCACATCATTAACATCATTTAGGTGCTGGATTCTGTGGCATATATACCAGTTTTACTTACATGTTCATTATTTTTTGTGTGTATGTAAGAGTTTCAACTTGGAATTTCAACTCTTAATGATTCAGTGCACGTTATGAAACTGTCATATGAGCACTAATGCAATCAGCCATCTTCCTGTTTATCACCAATGCTAACTTCAGCACGCTGTTCCTCTGTGCCTCGTAATGACCCACCTCTGCTTCGTGACTCATGTGTGCTGTTTAATTACCACGAGAGCTGAATCACTTAGCTTCCACTGACTCACTTATTGACACAACTGTGTGCAACAAGTATGCAGCTGAATACAGAACTGTGTCTGGACTGAAGACAGTGTTTCAGCTGTGTTTCTATTCAGTGTATGGTTTTCTTTAACAGGACTTTATGTTCATACTCAGTATTACAGTAAAGCACATCACAGTGGCAGGAATAGTTTTTTAAATCCACCAGAGCAGGAAGTGAGTCTTAACTGGCCAGAGCTATGCGGAGTTGGTCCTAAGACCTAAAAGTATTAATATCATCATTCCCATTCCCTGCTTCACTGAGCTTGGTGCTTCTTCATGGGGGTAATGAGTTTATATGCCAAAGACACCAAATATAACATCAAACATATCCTACATTTACATTTATGGGCCCTATCCTACAACCGGCACAAATAGGAAGGTTGGGGTGGTGCAGGGGGCATTGCTATCTTACACCGGCACAGCTGTCATTTTTGCCACATTTGCAAGATAGCAAATAAACTTGCACCTAATCTGTGAGCCCATGGCGAAGGTCTAAAAATCAAGGCAAATTGAAGGTGTGTCCAGGCCCATTTAACCCATGATAGACAATGCAGATGCCTAATGGGCTGGGCAAGAAGCTCTAATTTTAATCCATCTGTCTGCCTCAGTCCTATTTATCTCCTGAGCCAGCTGCATCTGATAGGTGTAAACGCAACCTGAAGTGTTTCTTTAGACCTCAAGTCAGTTTTTTCAACAATACATTGATAAGCGTGAGGCCGGTGCCCAGTAGGGCTGCAGATACACTTTTAATGATGTGTTTGCATATGCATCGTGCAGTCTTGCAGTTGATTTGGAGTGATGGTTGTGGCCTTTTCATGAATTAATGCTATGCATATGCGAACCCTAACACGTAATCAAACAGTAAGTGTATTTACAGCCTAAAAAGGCACTGAAAACTTAATGGACTTTTTCTTCAGTGTTTTCGTGGGCAAAATGTACATTTACTGCCACTAGACAACTTCACTGCAAAACGTCAGTGTCTTAGGTCTGATCACCAATACCTGTCTGCTATGAGTGCAGCCACCGGCTGCTTGATGCTTTGAAATGAGCGGACAATACAGACCCTACACAGACACTTCAGTGTGGCATGAGCGCTGTCATCACGCAAGCGTAATGCTAATATGATGTTTGTGGTCTAGACAAAGGGTAACCCTCAATTGTATAGTTTGTTTGTGTTATTGTATGACTTCTGTGTTCCAAATGGTTAGTTCAGATTCACCAAAGTCAGACAATAACACAAACAAACTAACAGATCGAGGCAGCGGTAGACCAGCAACTACTGTTTTTTCCAAGGGAGGCTGATAGCTTTAAATAGAGTTTAGCTGATTTAATAACTATTTCCTGTCATAAAAAGCTGTCTTCTTGGGCTGAAAGGTGCAGACAGGGTAGGCAGGTCAAAAAGTATCAAGAGACAAAGACATTGTTGGTTTGGATCTTAAATGGAATTTGTTGCCACTAAGATATTTGGCACATTTACACTGGTGTTTTGATAAACAAACATTTTTCAAGTTGCAGAATTTCCCCTTCAAAAGACCAGAATATTTTTAAGCAAAATCACATATTTTGCTTTGAAAAAGGAGAGCAGGTATCCCCTGACAGCCCCCTGATGAGAAGGAAGAGATTCAGGGTAAGAGCTAAACTAACCCCGATTGAACCTAAAGCTGCTCCACAACCCAGCCCAGCCCTTCTGGCTTATGCCAAGTGGAATGGATGAAATGGCACTTGGACTGACCCCGCAACAGGAAATCAGAAACTGTTGTGTCCACATCTTACAGAAACCTGCTCCACCACAACATCCTGGATCAAGATATTGCACTCAATTACCTTGATTCCTTAAATATTCACCTGATAGTTGGCTGATGCATCTTTACTACTGTTTACTACATTCCCTGGAAATTGTGCAAACATATTCTTGGAAATGCAGGTTTTCACTGAATAATGTATAAGAGTTTAGTTAAAGGAGGGTGAGTAAACTATAAAAAGTAAATCAAAGCCTCATGGATTGAGCTGTGTGGTGCAGTGAGTAGGTGAGACTGGTGAGATGTAACAGAGTAATCATGTCTGAGGGGGATTTTCCTCACTGGCCTCCAGTAAATACATCTGATGATAGAGAGAGCTGTGGCTGAATGAATCATCCAGCTGCACCTAAACAAACTGCATTTTGAAGTGGGGTAATTTGTCAGGTGTAATGTTGGCACAGTTCAAGATGTTCCTGAACTGCTCAGACAGATGAAACGTTTCTTTGAGGCCTGATACATCATCTTTATAATGTACTGTGGACTGAGCTGCTGGAATCTGGGGGAGTCTGAGATTTTTGGATGCAGCTCAAGTTAATACTGCCATGCATCAGATATGTTCAGGGCAGCCAATAATGATACTTTATTCAGTCAGTTATTTTTGTCTATGAATTTATTAATTGTTTGGTTTATAAAAGGTCAGAAAACAGTGAAAAATGCACATCAGAAGTCGAAAAGATCACATGTTCAGTGAGTGTGTCTTTTGTTAGTGATACAAAACAGAAGAAAGCTGCACATCTTTACATGAGGAGAGACTGAAAATAAAAATGCTGCCTGTTTGCTTGATAAATGACTTAGTCATAGGGCTGGGCAATATATGGATATTTTATTAAGAGATATGAGACTACTTGTTGTTTTCCTGGTTTTAACGGCTGCATTACAGTAAAGTGATGTCATTTTCTAAACTTACCAGACTGTTCAAGCTGTGCTATTATTTGCCTTTACCTACTCGGTCAATATTTCCACTTTACTGATGATTAAAAAAAAACACCTATTGTTGCAATATTGGTAGAGGTAAATGGTCAAAACTATCTTTTTTTTTTTCCATATCGCCCAACCCTACTTTACATAACATTGGGTAGTTTAATCTACAGCAATGCTTCATATACCAACAAAACTATTCAAATCATGTAGAAGCAGTATGCAAAAATTGTTCCAAATTAGGAACAACTGTAGTGAAGAAATAAAGATGTGTACATCTTTAAGTAAGCATAAACTAATCTTTAAAAATAACATATTAAACAGATACAGAACAAATGAACAAAGATGTGCATTGGAATAATAATAATGACATGATACAGGATATGTAAGGTGCCTTGTTTGACTTGTGTTATTTTATTTATTATTTTTATTTCAAGGCAAGTGGTCTTTCTTTTTCTCTTTCATTTTGAATGTTTTTGTATGATTTGATTGAGAAAATATAAAAGGGGGTAGGACTTGAAAACTTTTTCTTTCACTTTTTGCATTGACTAAACAGCTCAAACCGCCAAATAACCGACCACGGCCAATCATTACTAAATATGAACACTAGAAACAAAAAGAACAATCTGGTCCAACAAGCCCACGCATGATGAGAGAAGGAAAAAACATTTTTGTTTATTCTGAACAACCTATAATGCTCCCTGCCTAATCTTTGTGCAGAGTCCAGTATTTGGCCAAACATAGGATACATTCACACCAGCCTTGTTTAATCAGTTGAACTGAAGCCTGGAGTGTGAACCACCTTGGTGGGCTTTGTTTGGGTTGGTGTGAACGCTGGTCTGCCTCGTAGGGGTGGTGTCAGACTACTGAAGCGGTTCATTTCTGCTATAGGATTCTGTGTAACAAACCATCTGGTGTGTCAGGTTACCCACTGGCTGTGTGACCAATAATCGAATTACATTTCCACCTCATGATTTGTGTTTACAATTTCTGGACCATTCGAGTTTAGCTTTTGTGAGCACAAACCGGGCCAGTTGGTTAATTAAAAAATGTATCATCCTCACATAGGTTCAATTCAGGAACTGGAACTTTGTGTGAACCTGCCTTTCTTTATCGAACACACTGTACATTTAAACCTGCTCCAGACTATCCTGGCTGATACTTTACTGTCATTATTACCTGTGACATAAATAACTCTACTGTCTACATAGTGAGTAGTTTAGGTGTTGTCACAGTAGAAACATTCGAGTCTAATACGAACAGTGATTTGACTGAATTGGCATCTCAGGCTGCGAGCTTGAAAAACAAGCTTTTTTCTGTTCCAAGTTTAGCCAGCACAAAACGAGCTGCTCTCTCAATAGGTGAACCAGTGGTGAGATGTTTTGGGGTGTGGAGAGTGTTGTCTGGATATTAATTACATATTCCAAGTCTTTGAACCAGCTGAGTCTCCGGAGACGGGGCCTGGTGGGAGGGATGCAGAGTCAGATTCCTGCCAAGCAGACAAATCACACAGAGCCGGGCCCCTTCTATTCTTCATCCTCTCCCTGTGTTATTGTTCTGCTGCCTCTGCGGAGTTATCAGCACGTTTCTCAATTGTTGGCCGCCGCTTTTTTGAAATTATTTTTCATTCATTTGGATATTTGTGTCATAAAGAGCTTAAGTAGTCTGGAATTAGTGAGGGGAGGCTGTTTGTTAAATGATCTCCATGCCCCCAGGGGCACAGACCTAAATCTATTTGGACATGGGCTTAGTGCTTGTAAGCCTATTATTCCCATCTGATTCAAAAACACCACATTGTGTGTGCAATGGTTAAATTGATTGCTTTCAGTCCTCATTCTACACGTCCCCGCAGCCCCACACACAAATAAAAACACACACAAACTTAATATGCATGAACCTGTGTGGAGATGTCAGAGCTCTGCATTGTGTCGCCGAGCGTTTTCACACACACACAAACACACACACACTGAGAGCAGTACCTGTGGCCTGCGCTGACTCGCATTGTCACTCAGAGAGCAGAGCAGAGTCTAAGCTGCAGATGAAAGAGCGTTGTTTGCTGCGCCGTGATTGGCTCTCTCGGCGGAACAATGATGGCTCTGCATTGCCATTCTTTTTTTTCCCCTCATTCATTTTTTTTTTTTTGAAATGTTGAAATGAAATCTGAATTGAAATGAATTGAAGGGAAAGAGAGAAACGCCTGTGCGCGATAACACAAATGCCATGAAGCCGGAGAGGCTGTGTTGTTGTCTCTTCAGTCCCACTGATGGACACTCTGAGGTCCAAACAGCTGATGAGCATCCGGCTTCACACACCGGATTCATGGAGTTCAATAGCGAGGGGGACTCGTGGAGACTCAGATGAAAAAGGACTGGAAATCAAGAGAAATTGAATCCCTTGAGGTTATGATTGTGGAGTATAATGGAAAAAAAAACTCAAAAGGGGCTGCCTAGGAGGCTGGGAATAACCAGTTACTACACACACACACACACACACACACACACACTGCTGGCCACAGTAGAACAACGTGCAAATATCATTTTACCCTTTTAAGTAATTTCTGATACAAAATAACTAAGAATTTCTCTTTTTAGGCTTGTGGCTGCATTATTCTGTGCTCACGTGTGAAAAATATGTTAAATTTAATAATGAAATAGAAGAAATAGCTTATTTCTTGGCTTTATGCTATATGGAGAAAAATAGACAGCATCCAGTTGAGCAAGTGAGGCTGCATGTTTTCTCTCCATCCCCAGGTGCATTTGTGCAGAATTTAGGCTGCTTTTCGTGCTGCCTGGCAGCTTTTATCCTGTAAATCCGGTGTTTTATGATTTTGTCGACACAGGCTGTCTGTGTCCTCTTGTGTGCACAGAGCATCAGCCGACCCGCTATCAACCTGTGGAGGTGAAGAGATAAAATACAAACGCTCTGTGCAGACAAAGTACTGACAGCTGCTCATTCTGATGTCATCATGATGAACTCTATCTGCCGGCCACCAGGTGCACTCTGGGAATTCTTGGCAGAATTAGATGTTTTCCTATCGATCGTCCCTGAAGATGGACCCCCACTTGTATGTCTCATTAACTTGAACATCCAGATTGAGTGACTTATTTCTAAGGTTGTCAGAAGTATCAATACATTGTCAATACTGCATGTTTAAAAAACAATACAATATTACAATTTAACAGTATCAAAAGAACTGAAGATATATAAAAATGATCTATCTTGCACTCATTCAAGGCCTCAGTTCAGTTCAGTCTTGTAGTCTGGGAGCTAGGTCCACACCTCAGGAAGTTTTCTGCTGACTTTTTTTCCATTATATTTCCTGTTAGCCTATACCATGGGCCATCACAAGTTCATACAAGCACCCCCAACACAAAACCTACTGGTTCCACTACATGATTGCTATTGCGATGTTGAGTGATGTGTAATAGTGATTTGTGTAGTATTTTCAGGTGTAATATGTAGCGTTTCGGGATGTGTGCCTATACTTCCAACATGTGACTACATAGTCACTACTACACAAATATGTTCTGTGTAGTGATTCAGTGGTGCTTTTTAGGAGGGCAGGGCCTCAGGGGCCCCAAAACCTCTTTTCTGGGACATGTTTTTTTCCTCCTTCCACGACAGCTGGATTCGCAAGATAACATGAGAATCCATCTTGCCAGGCTTCAAGTTATCCATTTGTGTCTGCACCAAAAATGGTGCAGCCAATCAGCGTCCTGGGAGGGACTACTGGCTGCTACAGGCATGGTTTTAGTTGTGAAGACAGTGAGACATCTAGTTGTTGTTTGTATTCCAAAGAGTGTCTTTTCTATGCAGATTTTCTCTACAAAACAACAAAAATCATCTACCGACATGCTAACTACATACCTCAGACTGCTCCCTGCGTTACACATAATAGACAGATGGCTCATCCAATCACCTGCCAAGTGTTTTTTGAAAGTGCTTGCCCCTTTCCAAATGATTTCTAAGGACGACTTCCCAGATGGTTCCGTGTAACAAACCATCTGGTGTGTCAGGTTACCTGTTTTTTGGCCAACTGATGTAAATACAAACATTAAGGTACTACAATTGCATAAATAGTCATACAGGGATGAAATTTGGCAGGGAGTATCCTGAAACAAAGGAGAACGTAGCATTCTGGGGCTTACTGCCATTATATTTTCAAATAATACCCACAACATAAAAATACAAAAATGACAAATTCTCATTAAAAATTATTGTTTTTAAGCCCTTTATGGTGTGTATCAGTGCCTCAGCATTTATTGTCCTTCCTGAAATTTGGCTTGCAGCTAAATCAGACAGTGTTCAGTGAATGTTTCTGTACCAGAACTGTCTCAGGCTGTTAATAAAAAGAGAGAAAAAATGTGTGTGCCTTAGACATTTTTAAAAATGTCACTGTATCAAAAGAGGTACTGAGTATAGCTTTTTATAATAGTATTGTGTTGAAGTTTAAAATTCTGGTATTACCTTTACTGTTTTCTCTTTCACACATGTGCTGCAACTGTGCACTCATCTAGCCTTTTCCCAGAGGAGCATCATGTGTGGTTGCAATTGTCTGCATAAGTTGCCTCAGATGTGATCCTGACAGCTCCCTGGTCCACAGTACAGGTGAGCCACAAGTGTGAACAGAGCAGCTCAGCATCTGGAGCGAGTGGGCGTGTTTATGACGTTGCAGAGCATGCAGCTAATTCGTCTCTTTTCTGCTTGCTGGTATATCGCTTTCCATTCTTTCACTGATTGTTCCGTTTTCATACAGACTATCTGCCGATCAATATCAGCCTACATCTTCCCATTTTTCTGGATCGTTTATTGTAGCACATGCATGCATGATTATTGCAATTTTGGGGTGGTATCCACATGCTTGAATGCACTTATTGTAAGTGGTTTTGGGTAAGAGATATATCATGTATGGTCATTAAAAAACTTATTATTGTCATTAACCACCAAGCCAAATTTGAATAATTTAAAATAATAGCTAATTCTAAAAAATTGGCCTCAAAATCATGAAAAAAATGAGCAGTTTTCTCTGGTCTGAAAACGAACTGATACATGGACGCTCCATGTGGACATATTGGACATGTCCAGACATGTTTCAGCCAACAGAGCCAGAGGACGGTGACAGGATGTTTTTTCAACATCCTGTCAACTCTGTCGGGTTGTTGGAACTGAAGTGAGCTGAAGTGAACTGCTGGGCTGATTTGGACTGAGAGAGTTGCTGAAGGTATGTCTGTAACTGGCTGTTAGGGAGAGTGAGGCAGTTGAGAGGTGGTGATGTTCATGTGTCAGTTCGTGGGGCTTATAGTGTTGGGGGACCACGGCTCCGACACATCAGTGAGCCATGTTTGAGGTCCGCCCAAAAAATCCTGAACACAGGAATCGTGAACAGCAGTTTAATGGTCTAACTCCATAGTACTTTCAGTGTTTCACATGTTTTCAGTGACTGTCTTCTAACATGTATAATGTGTTTGTTAATGTCTTTACACAAACTTTAATGTTTTCTAATGACATTTTAGCTGCTCATTTCAAACTAAACCCAGACAGTCAGTCTGTATTTTAGTGAGAAAGTGGGAGTGAATCCAGCTTCTGAATGATTGTGCTGCTCTGTTTTTAGCCTTTGTCAGCTCCTTGTGCCTTTAGCTTGTAAATGACTCCAAAGTTTGCCCTGATTTCCATAAAATTCAAATTCAGCCCTCACATTGGCTTTTTGGTGAATTTTCCAATACACTGCATGAACCCCCCTCCATCCCCCAGCTCATCAGACCCTGCGGGGGTCCCACTCAGGGGAGGATGTCATTCTGGCTCTTCTCTCGGCAGCGGCTGATCAGCCTCGGCCGGATAAATGGCCCTGCTGTGCGACTGTGAGATCCGGCTGTTATGCAACTCAACATGAATATTTAATCGGCGGCTCTCTGCAAACACAGAGGAGTCAGGATGTTTGGACTCGCAGGACAAATGTAAGGAACCTGAGGATGACATGGGAAGCCACAGCCATGTCAGCACTGATTTGGAGGATGCTGCATTTGCCTGCAGTGAGCAAGCTTCTGTGGTCACTCTCAGATCAATAACGTGGTACATAATTTATGAAAATAAACATGGCAATATGGGAAGTTATTAATGCGACAATATGCATCTTCTCTCCTTGAGGAAGGAAGCTTATTGTCAGTCCCGACCTCCTCCCCCTCATTTGGCCACGTTTCCATTCCAACACCTGACACTCATCTTGATGAGCTGTCATCTATTCTGAGGCTCAGCTAACAGCATCTGTGTGGCTCAAGCAGCAGACGGTGAATGGAACCGATCTGCAATTAAGAGAAGTAAAGCTGACATTCAGTGTATTCCTCAACTTTTTACTTCCTCTTCTTTTACTTTTCTTGTCTTTATTATAGACTCTGTCATCCCTGCCATTACTTCTAACACTGACTTTAACCAAAATAATTTAACCTAACCTTTATCACTTATAAATGAGACTCAAGGTGACTAAGCAGGAGTGATGTCATTTTCTTTTTAAAACAAAAATGACTGATTTTAGATGCAAGGCCGGTGCCTTCCATTACGTTTGATGTGATGTTCGTGGTGCCTGAATAAAGATCCAATGAGCCGGTAAGAGGTTTAAAGTGAGAATTCTACCGTCAGTCGCCATGCACAAAGAATAATCAGACAGGCTGTTCATACCTGGTATTAACACGCATTCTGGGTGATCCGATCGTAAGTGCACAGCTCTGTGTGCGTCAGTTCACACCTGGAATTATAAAGTGTCTCCAGGTGCGTCTTGAGAGACCATTTGTGATTGGATCTCACTTCCCCGCTCTATATGCAAATAAACAATTGGGCTGTTTTGTCGGTTGAATGTCCATTACCGTCCATTTGGGCGTTCAATATGAAGATTCAGCTACTTGTTTCTTGTTTTAGTAAAGCATCACACTAAACTCCTGTCAGCCTTGATGAGTCTCATGTTTTACGTGAGCTGCCAGCAGCCCAAACGGAGAGACGCTCCGTGGTGCGCTGGGATTTTATGCCTGAACTATGAGCAAGACGATGCCTGCTTTTACTTTCTTTGACTGTGTGGAAATGTGATGTTTTCACAAATGATGAAGAAAGGCATTAATGCCTGAGTCAGATAAAGTCAAAATGTGCGTCATGCTCGTAGTTTAGTTATAAAATCCCAGCACACCGTAGAGAGTCTCCTTTCTGCTCTTCACAGCAACACAGTGGTTTTTAAAAGCAAAGTAGAGTCTTTGTACATCACGAAGGTTGAATAATTAAGAATTTGTCGTAGCTGTTTTATAAAGTTTATAAAGTTTCTCCTCACTGAAGTACTCACTAAATTAAGCATTTTTAAGGGAGTCTGACAATATAGCAATTACTAGAGAACAGTGAAATCATTTGAGAGGACCAACTGGAAATAATGTTTCGTGTTTTGTCACAGCTGAAAGACTGTGGTCACATGCAGGCCAGACCACCTTCAAACGTGGGATGTGTGAGTTTTGCTGTGGGTGGAGCTCAGGCAGCTCTTCCACACACGCACAGCAACAGTGACAGTGAACCAGTAGGTGTTTTTTCCTACAACTGCATCATTCCAGCCAGAAAGCTTGGTGAAATAAGGCACTTGGTTCTACCCCACAGCTCCAGCATGGGAACATTTTGGTTTTAAGTTGAATTATGGTTCTTTTCCACTGTCATTTTTGGTTGCGCAGAGTCAGACCGTGCCACGCTGATTTCCATTCCCATTTGTTTTTACCACTTATAATGCCAAAGCATGCCGGATCCACCTCTAAATGTGTTGCAGTGACATTTCTTCTTCAACCTCCCTTCTCTCCATCAAACGAACATGTGTTGGGATGGCAGGACTCAGCTCGTGTGTGCAGGAGCGCAGAGAGAAAGGCTTTTAAAAGTGTCTGTGTCTTCAGCTCTCAGCAATTTTGTAGATTTTAACTGAATCTCTGTGTTGAAGTTTAGTTTCTGTTTCAGCGTCGCTATTTGTACTTTCGGGTTTCTGATCAGCCTAATTTTTGTGTACATTCATGGCAGTATGCTGAAGGACTTCTGTGATTCAGAATTCTTGAAAAATCTTGAAAAAACCTCTTTAGTCTTCTGTCGTCCTCTCTAAGTGAAGACAGCATGTTTCTCTCTGGAAAGTATTCACTGGAATCACACATGTATAGTAGAACTTCCATTTTGCCAAAAATACATAATATCTTTTATTAAATTCCTTCAAAGGCTCCACTTTACATTATAAGAGTCTGGACAGACAAGGATATAACATGATTGTATAGAATAATATTATTTAAAATGATATAAGCTGAATGCAGATGGCCCAGAGGAGTTTTTCTGTTATGCAGCCAATAGAGTTCTTGTTGTCGATGTTTTCACTTTCACCTCTTGTCTGTGGGGAGACGCGATCCATTCCTAATAATCTCCAGGTGGCCACTGAATGCTCGGCCCATTGGTTTATTTGATTTTTTTGCTGCACAGTTCATCTTTGAAGTCTTGAGGCTTTCGTCTCTCCTGGCAGTAAGTTTGAGATAATAAGCAGACACCTGTCCTCTGACCTCTGAGCATTCTTATTAGAGGACCCTTACATCAGACACTTGCCAGGTCCACAGTCCCACTGCCAACGTCTGTGACCCACTCTGAGGATGAACAAGCTGGCAAAACACAAGATGCTGATGAGGCGTCCTCTCAGTCCAACAATGGAGATATTTCTGCTGTGCCTAGCTCCGTCTTTGTTAAATGAGTGTCTCCCCCCAAAGTTTTATTAATTAGTGTAATTAACTCTTTTTGACAACTTACTATGAAGTTGGATCTGAGGTATTTTCTCTCATTTTTTAGCCACCACTCAGTGCTTATACCACACAACATTAATAATACTAATTAAGGACTTTGACAGTTAATTTAACATAATTAATACAAATACTAATATTAGATGGCACACAATTGGAGCTCAGCAGAATGAAACCAAATAGCTTTCACACATGCCAAAAGACTTTCAGGGAAGCAGAGCGGGAAGAGAAAAAAAAAAGTCAGCTCCAAAATACCTGCACAGATCTATATTTCACAACTGGGCTGTCAGAATTTTAAATGACTTCTAAAATCACTGCAATTTCTCTGCACAGGAAGACACAGCTGTCAGGACCACTTCCTCGCTGCTCGTCTCCGAGCTGCCCGGCCCCGCCTTTGAACATTTTTGTCTTTTCAGATTCCAAAAGTTCATTAAATTTTGCCCATTAGGTCTGTTTATAACCCTCCACTTTTTCATCTCCTCCAACCTTAATGAGCAAATCGCCTTTTTCTCCATATAGAAATACAAAAGCCTTTAAAAAATGATGGTCCAGTCGTATTGCTCTGGAGCTATAACAGGCGGTCCAGATGGTCCATTTGCAGTGCGGGAAGACGCCTTGGCTCACTGAAGACAGAGGAGGAATAAGTCACTGTCGCCGCCTTAACTACCAAACACATTACCTCTGAAGTATATGCCATTTGGAAAGCCAGGCTCATTTTTAACATCTCCAAGGCCGCTTAGCTTGATCCCCTCCGCTGAAAAAGTCCAAAAGATTAACATAGTGCGCTCCATGAATAGTCTCCTGCAGTCGATATAGCTTAGCTTATCTCAGGAGTGGTGTTTGCTGGGAGCCCCTGGAGCTATTGGAAAGCACTGAGCTCCTTTTTCACAGCCAGGCCGGCCACAGGAGCTGTAATAGATGGTGATTGCTGTGTAAATAAAGACTACAGACACAAGTAGAAGAGGGCACACGAGTAAATCAGCTGCTTGTTTCATGGGAGAGAGGAGGTCGTTAGCTGGAAGATGCCAGACGCTCAATTAAGAACATAACTGTGCACAACACATTGAAACTCCACAACATGACATCAAGAACATGCATTAAAGGGATAGTTCAGATTATTTGTAGTGGGCTCGTATGAAGTACTTATCCACAGTCTACAAGTGTAGGAAGTGAAGCAATGTACTGCTGTGGACAGGCTCAGCAGCAAAAAGTATTTTAGACACGTAAAAAAAATCAATATCAGTTTAAGCACATGCAATATTTCACCACTGTCAGACAGATTTTTCTGATGGGAAATCAGAAAAGATTACTCTCTTCAAATCAGCCAAACTCCTTTGACAAAAATCAGTAATTTTACATTGCAGAATACAGCAGTTTCTGGTCTACCGCTGCCTCAGTCTGTTTGTTTGTTTGTGTTATTTTGTGACTAATGCGTTTTAAAAGGTTAGTTTGGATTCACCAAAGTCTTACAACTCCTTGACTCGATTATGTTAGACCTCTTTCAGGTAACAGGTCTTTCTTGGGGGCATAACAGGCACATGTACCAGTTTCCAATCAAAGAAAAGCTGATGGCAAGATAAGCAATGAAAATATTCTAAATATAGCATACACGGAAAGGCAAACTATGCAAAACTTTCTCCGAAAAATACATATAGATTCATGCAACATAATCCCTCTCAGTTGTCACCTAACCTGACACACCAGAAGGTTTGTTGCATGGTTTGTTACCATCTGGGAAGTTGTCCTTAGAAACTGTTTGGAAAAGGGCAGGCACTTTCAAAACAACACTTGGCAGGTGATTGGATGAATCATCTGTCTATCACATCTAACACGGGCTAACTCCAACCAATCAGACCAACCAAAGCCGGTCTGGCGAAGAGCAAAAACATCTTTTCCATGGAGAATAGTCTTCAGTGTTGTTTTTTGCTCTTCTTTTAATGAAGAAATATGCTCCAGTTCTGAAATAGCTGATGCTATCACAGTAACTATGCTAATGTCTTCAGGAGCCACCATTGTTTGTTCAAGACGAGTCACTTCCATGGATGCTTCTGGCTGTTGTCACACCTAAAACCACAACTTCCTTCAAACTCCTGCTGCTTCTCCAAACTGGGGGAGTGTCAACTGCCATCTACTTTAGATAATACACTGAATATGGAGGAAGTACCTCAAACAACCACACTTGAGATAATCTGAACTGTCACTCTAACAATGCCAGCAGCAGCCATTGTGATGTGAGCACTTGTACATGTACGGACACTTGTAAAATTTCTGGCTCAGAGCAAACTGCTTCTGCCGACGGGTATTGAACCCAGACTGGAAACTGTCTTATTTATCTGTCTGACCTCCTCCCCAGACACTTGTCTTAACCTGCGTGCACTGTCTTAATTGAATGATGAGCGGGAGAGAAGAGTGTGTGTTAGCTGGCTGGCTGCATGCATGGCAGTAGGCAGGTAGAGTTTATTATCAGTCTCAGGCGCTGTCCCGCTGCGGTTAGTGTTTCCTTAATGAGGCTGGAGAGCGGCGCAGGCCAAAGCTCGTTAGCCAGGCCCCAGGGTTAATGTGTGATAGAGTGGCTGGCAAGCCCACTGGTAAACAACTGAAACCTTAACCAGGATGGGTCATGCGTGGCCATGCATTTTGTTTCCCGATGTGACGCGGACACTGCTCAGGTGCAGAAAGCTCAGCTGTGGATAAAATAACTCAATCCATAGGAGAGTGTAAAGAAAGTAAATAGTGACACAACCCATATACAAGAGCCAAAGTGACTGCTAACATTATGCTTGGGTTGTTCAGGAGCACACATACATCACAATACACTGCGTGCATTTACACTGCATGCAGCATGATGAAGAGGTCCATTAAAGATGCTCAACAAGCTTGTCAGCTGAGAAAAAAAATACAGTTATTTATATCTTTCATTTTTTTTTTCCCCAGTGATGAAAATTCAGCCATTATCTGTTCAGCCCAGTTAAAGGAGGTTCACAGGAAAACAGTGTTGCAGAATCTCTGAAACAATTTAAGTGAATGGTGACCAGTTTTCAAACTGAAAAAAACAACCTAAAACAAAAAACGAAACGTAAAATGCCTCCATCCTACTTGTCTGGTGTAATCCAAGTCTCCTAAAGCCCTGACATGCTCTTCACTTGCATGCGCTCCCCATCACAATCACACACACACCATTTCCGAAGTGTACATGTGCGTATGAACACCAAGCTAAGGATCTACAGTGAAGATTTAGACTAAATGATGTCTTTCAAGTCAACCTGGCTTGTTGAATTTTCAATTTTGGGTGAACTATCCCTTTAAGGCCTGTTCATACCAGCCTTTTAATTGGAAACTATCTGTGTCTTTGCTCTGTAAACCCACTGATAACTTTAGTCAAGTAGTGCTACAACTAACTATAATTTTAATTATTCATTTTTGATTATGTTTGATTAATATGGTGATTATTTTCATGCATTTAGTTGTTCAGTATATAAAATATCAAGAAATGTGAAAAATCTAAATTTCCTACAGCCCAAAGTCCATTGCTTCTTTTGTCCTACCAACAGTCCAAAACCCAAAGACTTTCCAATTACTGTCAGAATCGACAAAGAAAAGCAGCAAGTCCTCACATTTAAGAAGTTGGAACCAAACATTTGACATTTTTACTTGAAAAATGACTGAAACCATGAACTGATTCATGCAGTTCCAGCATCAAGTGTAACTTCTATGAGCTTTGACACTTGAATTTGCACCACTGACCAACAGAAAATCATACTGAGAATGACATTTCAGAGAACCTCTGAGGGAACAGAAAGAGAGTCTGTTACAGAGGGAGGTGCAGTACATTATTAGCTTTTTTATAGTATCCACTTTCTTAATCACCCTCCCTGATAGAGAGCTCCACAATACTGACATGCTTTGCAGAGCAGTTGATGACAGACGCATCATTAATAAAGTATTAAATTCTTGGAGGAAAAAAAGATCACTGTCTATTTTGACATTTTCAAAACCGAAATTTACAGAAGTGTTACTAGTTATTTTACTGTTGGTGTTGTACTATAAAACAAAAATGTTCATGAATTTATTCTGTTCCAACTGACAAGAAAGTGCACTGTTAACATCTGTTTTCTCTTCTTTTTTGGAAGCTATTTTATTTAGAGCTTTTCAGTCCTCATAAGAAAACAATGTCAAAACATAACAAAACCCTTCATCCTGACATGTACACACCAACATGAGAAAAAGGGGAAATAAATACATCCATTCTATTTTTATTGAAACTACCTAATTATCAGTGACAAGTCCTCATTAATTCAATTCAATTAAACTTTATTGTCAGTAACACAATGTGCAGGCACACATGTGAATGAGAAGGGGGTGCAACTTTGCCAAGACAGTGCACGTGAGCGGGTACAGAGATACGAATATGGCAAGACACAAGGATAGCAACATATGTATGAACTTGAGTGAGGTAGCATAAATAGATCTGTGCAAACACCATTGTAAACATACAGTGGTGAAAAGTGAGCTGCAAATGGTGTTGAAAAATTGGCAGTAGTGCAAGAGAGTCATTAGTGGAGTTCAGCAGGTGGCCAGGTTCAGATGGGTAACAGCTTGGGGGAAGAAGGTGTTTCTGAGGCTTCCAGGGGGCAGGGGGAGAAAAGGCGATGGGGCCAATCTCAGCTGATACTGAGACAGTGTTTATGGTTAATGTATTTTATGGTTTTGAGCTGGTTACCAGTGAGATGCTGGGCCGCCTTGACAACCCGCTGCAGGGCTCTCTGTTTTACTGATGTACAGTTAGCATTCAGGGGAGGACTTAACTATGTAGGCAAGATGGCTGAGTGCCTGTGGCCCCCAGCAGAGGAGGCATTATTGGGGCAGGACCACTTTGGTCTATGATAAACATAAATATACTGCATTTCAAGGTCAAAACCAATGGTGCAGCGACAACATGTGATAATTACATTGTATGAAGACAAAACAGTATTAGTACAATTAGCTCATAATTAGCCTGATCAGTCACCATCAGTAATCAATACAAACACACATTAGTAAACTGTAAACCATTAATCAAACAATAACCAACCGCAGCGATCATCAGACAGCCTCATCAGACGTAGGCAATTAACAGAAAATTGCAATCGGCGCATCTCTACCATTGTATTTGTACAAAATGTTGGTGTTTGGCGCTGGTACTGTACATCATCACTGCTGGTCTTTCGTCTTCTCGTGGTCTTCGTGTGTTAATATTCTGGAGGCCAGGTATGTGTGTGTGTGTGTGTCTACAAGTTGGACTGGTTTTATTTTAGTCTGCAGCCTTTCATATACCACTTGACTTCTAAGACTGCTGTGACTTTGCTGTGGAGTCCTTCTCTTTGACTTTGCCTCTTGGTGTATAAGTTAAGGGGAGGGGAAGGCGGCGGGCTGCTGTGCATTCGTGCAGGAAACAAAGTGTTAGATTCTCCACCCCCACTGCCTCTTACCCCCCACCACCCCCCACCCCCACCCCACCCACACACACACACACACACACACACACACACCCCTCTCTCCTCTCTCTCTCTGTCTGTCTGTGCTTCTGTCACTCTGTCTCTCGGTCGTCCTCCCACTCTAAGCCCCGAGGAGTGTGTGGAGGCGGTGTCTGCAGGTCCGGGGTGCCTGTGTCCTTGGCTGAAGGTCAGCACTGGGGCTTGTTTTACTCAGACTTCAGGGAAATCCTTCCACTGCTGCGGCTGCCTCGGGCTTTTTCGAGTGGATGGAGACTCTCTTCACTCCCCCTCCTTGCCGCTCGCCGTATGGCTCCCATCTCGGGGGCCTGACTGCTCCCCTGACCTCCTCCGACCGTCTCTGCCCTAACACCCCCCCGATCCTTCCCCTGCAACCTCTGAGCTCTTCCAGCTCCAGCCTCGTGCCCAAGGTCCCGCTTTCATCCGTCCCCAGCCTGGCCCTCGGGTCTTGGGTGACTGCAGAGGTTCATTACAGCCTAATACCAGGCCAAGCCTCCCCCCTTAAGCGTCTTAAACATCCATTAATGCGATTCATCATCATAATGGAATCGCTTGTCAGCTAGATGGTAATGATTTGTAAACAATAAAGTCACATGCTGCTTTTTAGCAACCGGGCTAATATCCCTCATATCAATTAGACTGCTATTACAGTGTTTTCTGCTGAAGTGATTTTAATTAATATTGCGATACATGAAATCAATAAGAGTGTTGCCGTGGCATGCAGGCAGAGCCGAGGCTGGTGTTGGTGAGAGATGAAGGCAGTGAGTAAGTTGATGAGAGCTTTCTCTGGAACACGGACATCACAGCACAGATTGGGTGTGATGTGTCGTGTCCTGGGCAAACTGTACCCACACCTTGTACTGGTGCGTGACACACACACACACACACGCACACACACAGCACCTTGTGATAATCTAAAACTTAACTTTTACCCAACTTGTGGGTTCTCATCGTCACCATTGGGATCATTTTATACACAAGAGATTGATGTACTAATATTTGTTAAACATGTCTTTTTATTGAAAAGCCTTTAAACTTTAAAGATCTTGTAAAGCAACAATAAATGTGTGTTCTGAGTTTGTCACACCACAGAAGCATGTGTTATTAACTACCCAGCCAAATTTGAATGATTAATAAAACCTCTAAGTATTTAAAATTAGTTCTCAAAGTCCTGAAAAATGAGCAGTTTTCTCTGCTCTGAAACACTGGTGGTGTGTCCGCTCTGCTGTCTCAGTGTCAAACACCGCTATGACCTGAAAATGACCTAAAACATGGACAGCTTTATTGGACATGTCCAGATATGTTTGACCCACCAGAGCGGGAGGACAGTGAGTCAGATTGTTGGAACTGAAGTGAGCTGACGTGAACTGCTGGGCTGATTTAGACTGAGAGAGTCACTGAAGGTACATTAAGAACGAGGATTGGAGGAGGAGGTGAGGAAGAAGAGAAAGAGGAGAAGGAAATGGAGCACAGGCAGCTGCGAATTTGCACCTCAATCCAGCGTAGGTGGGTGTTCAGTGGCCAGTTTGGGTTGGCTCACCTTTACTCTTGACTGTACCATCTCTCTCCGACTCCTCAGCCAGTGAAGCTGCATAATAATGATGATGATGATAATAATGGATTATAAAGTACAACATAATTTCAAGGTGCTCCAGTGTAAAACATAACCAGTTACATATCTGCATGACATTTACGGTTCATGTATTGTATTACTTTTTGCATGCATTAATGTCTCCTCCCTACGGAGGTGTTCCAGGCATGTCCAGCTGGGAGGAGGCCACGAGGCAGACCGAGGACTAGGTGGAGGGATTATATCTCTGCCCTGGCCTGGGAATGCCTCAGGATCCCCCTACTACTTAAAGATGATGAGAGCCAACTTGCTGATTGGTTTATTGCATGTTTGGCCTAATCTTGTCCATGATTTAATCAAGGCACTTGGGCACGGCTGATAGGTGTATCCCGCTGTGCGCTGCTGGGGCGGGACAGGGCACCCCAGGCTGACTGTAAAGATGGATTTGCACACACCTTAAATAAATTAAATCCACTGCACCTCATGCTTTCAACTTGTGCTTTAGATCAGCGTAAGATAGGGCCCTAAATGTCTAACCTTTCCTCCCGGAAAACAATACGGCAATACCAAACTAAACTTCCTCATAAGAATTCTAGTTTCTTAAGGAAAGTTTGCTTTTTTTTTTTTTTTTCAATTAGCCGCAGCAATTTTCCTGAAGGGGCAGACACAAAACTAAATGAATGAAACTTATTTGAATTATTCTGTATTCTTTCCTGAGAACAAAAAGTAAAATTAAAATTATTCAACATAAAAATGCTCCTGCAGTGTACTTTTTATTGTTGTTGTTGTTTTCATTCTTTTAAAGCCACCAGGGTGAAGGAAACAAAGTCTCTGAAGCTTAAGTTTTTTGGCATCGAAATCGGACTTTAAGTATCTTGGGATCTTGTTCATGAGTGACGGTAAGCTGAAGCGTAAAATCGAGTGTCAGCACCAGCAGTAATGCAGGCATCGTACCAGACAATTGCCAGACAAAAAAGAGAGCTGAGCCAGAAACCAAAGCTTTCGATTTACCAGTCGATCTACGTTCTCGACCTCACTTATGGTCATGAGCTTTTGGTGGTGACCGAGACAGTGAAACCTTAGATAAAGCAGCCGAAAACATGAAACACACTTCAGTCAAACTCGACAGAAACAAAATAAAACTCACAAATAAGGCCGCCTTTCCACTGTTCTAACAATATATACATATTCATATTGAACACTATGACTGATTGGGTGGAGCAGGTCAGGTGATGAAACTGGTGAGAAAGGAATTATGTGAGGACATGAGGGGTGTGTCTGCGTCTGCAACGTCATGAGAGTTGGTACCAGGGTAAAACCAGGAGGAATGAACGGATGCATGAATGACAGAGAGGTCAGTGAGGATTCTTGACACCTCAGCTGGTCCCATTGGACTGTTAATGGATAAGTGACTTCACTTAGACACAGTGCCCCCACTCAAAGGTGAAAACTCCAAACAGGTCCTCAAAGAGCTACGAGCACGGGAACAAAGTGTCTGTGGGTGTGGGCTTATCAAAGAGTACTTCTTCTCTCAAGGACTTTATTTGTATTTCACAGACATATTGCTTTAATTGGTTTATTTTTGGCTTAGTTGTAGCCTGTAATTGTTGCAACCTGTAAATGTAGAATATTTCTTATCTGAATAAATGATTGGTTAAAAAATTGTGTCTTTCTCTCAATTTGATTTTACAGGGCTTATTGGCAAGGGAAACACTCTTACGTTGCCAAATCAAGTGTGAAAGGAAATAATGTATCAAATTAAATACTCTGTTGACATCAGTATCACTTTAAGGGTACAGTAAAGCTATTGGTACTGGTACCCAGCCCTAATAACCAGGCTTAGGGAGTAACAGATTACATGTAACAGGATTATGTAATCTGGATACCAAAAGGAGGTAACTGTATTCCATTGCAGAAAAAAAAGACATAATCAAATTACAGACATTCAGTAATAATGGGGATTATTAGTAGGATTACAATTTTAAAGTAAAGACCAATATACTACCATTCACAGTGCACACACAGCTGCCAATTCATTATCATGGCCTCTAGTGAGAAAAGTGAATAGTGAAACATTTTTTTAAATCAATAAATAAATTGTGTACAACAAAGGAAGGAACAGCTGGACGACCTCACAAAGAACATAAAACAGTTAAAGCTGCAACGATTAATCTTTTAATAACTGACTATTAAATTAATCAGCATCATTATCAAGTCATTTTTTTAAGAAAGAAAATCTAAATTCTCTGATTTCAGCTTCTTAAATGTGAATATTTTCTGGTTTCTTTACTCCTCTCTGACAGCAAACAAAATATTTTTGAGTTGTGGACGAAACATTTCAGGATGTCAACTTGGGCTTTGATCAACATTTTCTGGCTTTTTTTTTTTTTTTTTTTTGACCAAATCAAATAATTGAGAAAACGGTCAACAGATTTATCAATTATGGAAATAATTTTTACAGGGAAGACTTGAAAAATAGGTCCAAACATCTGGAGCACATGGATGTTTGGACTAATTAATCAGTTAATCATATTTAGTCATTTTTCAATGAAAAAAATATCAAAACTCTGATTTCAGCTTCTTAAATGTGAATATTTTCTGCAGTTTACAACACTATGTTAGGCTCATGAATTTCACCATGTTTTATACTGAGGGAACCCAAAAGTAATGGAAAGTAATCAAGATATATTACTTTAATATTATGATACTTGGATTACATTGGTTGGTAACTGTATTAGAATACATTTTTAAAGTAACCCTCCCAACCCTGCTAACAACAATAATATTTTTTTAAATTAATGCATTTAAAGACATTTGATGTATATGAATGTACAGTCAGTGTGTGTACAGAGATCAGCACAGAGATCAGCTCTTTCTCTCTCTCTCTCCATAAGTAGTCAGTGATGTAACTGAGAGCAACAGATGTCCCTCTGTAGCTGCCAGGTGTGTTATATGTTGAGCAAAGCTCCCATTGAGGAGCACATAATCAATCGGCTTTAGTGGCGTATCCTTCAGAGTACACACATTTACATCACCCTCCAGCATTTAGACACACACCTGCTGAGTGTGTGTGTGTGTAGGTGTGTGTGTGGGCGTGTGTGGGTGGTGAATGTGTCTAAGCAACTCAAGCCAAAGTGTGTGTTTGTTACATGTGTGCAGCTAAACGACCTGGCGGCGGTGACTTTGTTTAATGCGTGTCTTTAATGCGTGCCGTGTTGCTGACTTATGCGTTTGCCAGCAGCGCACTCACAGCAATGTGACTGTCTTCTCCATCACTGAGGTAATTGTTTTGACTCAGGTTGTCAGAGGAACGCTGCCTGTACTTACATGTATGTCTCCATGTATCCATAATGCATGTGCAGTAGTTCCTTGAGTAATTGGATGCAATTACTCGCTGCTGATTGCTGATTTGTGGTGACAGATGATGTGTAATCTGCTCCCATAACATCTCTCGCCTCAGTGTACAAATCGATGCCGACACCAGCTGAGGCTGCACTCAATATGTTTTCAAAGCAAACAAAGCGCAGGTCCTTTAGGACACTCCTGTGTTGCCATACTTTGTGATGTGCATAACCAGTTGAGGTCACATGGGAAGGCTCCACAGTTTGAACAGGACCGAGAGGTTAAATGAAGGGTCAAGACTACAGCAGGAAAATGAGAAAAGGGAAAAAGGAAAGACGGAGTTGTTTGTATTTGCCCACAGAGCTTACTACTGATTTCTTCATCTGTTAGTCTGCTTGGCTGAACTGGTGCAACAGTCTAATAAAAGAATAATACACAGGTTTAATTTATTCTGTTACAGAAGAGTGAGCTAATGGCAGACGTTAGCTGCATTATCTTTTAAAAGAAACAGTTCACACCGAAATCAAAAATACATATTTCCCCCCTGTCCTGTAGTGCTATTTATTAGGGCTGCACAATTACACTATCAAATCAAATAAATGCCAAATCAAATGTGATCTCAATTCATACATTTATGCAATCTCATTCATAAATAACAATGATACACTTACCTTGTAGGACAAACAAACTACATGACAAAATCCACACTGCTGAAAAACACAAACCTCAATAACGCTAATGCTTATGTTCAGCAGCATTTAAGTTAATCACTTTGATTAAGTGCTCTAAAGAGAGAAAAAGAGATTATCTATTTTTTGTTACTTTTAAGTGACTTTTAAGTCCATCATTTTGATATATGTTCTGCCAGCTGCTTACTTGTGTCTAAAAGTGCTATAAACATTATTGTTGAAAAAATAAGAATCATCTGAGAGAATCGTGACCTCAATTCTTAGTGGGAAAACTTGTGATTCACATTTTTGGCAAGAATCGTGCAGCCCTATTAATTATCCATCTAGACTGATTTGGTGTGAGAGTGCAGAGGTTTGGAGATGTCGTGTGCCTTCTCTCCAGTATAATGGGACTAAATGGGATTCAGCTTGTGGTGCTCAAAGTGCCAAAAAATGCATTTGAAAAATTCAAAACCAGTGTCTCTTTCCAAAAATCATGACCTGGTTACTCAAGATAATCCACAGACCTTGATGTGAGCAGTTTCATGTAGGAACTACTTTCTTCCGCTGGTGCTCCACTAGATTCTAAAGTAGTTCTGTTAGATTCTACTGCAGAAAGAAAGTAGTTCCTAAATGAAACTAGATGTGTGGGTTGTCTTAACATGTTACATGGCCACCATTTGTGGAAGAAAGAATTTCTGTTGGGGTTTTCAAATGCAGTTTTAGGCACTTTTATCACCACAAGCTAAGTGCCATCTAGTTCCATAACAATGAAGAGAAGGCAGACATCTCTAAGGCCGGTATCTCCAAAACTCTGCAACTCACTCCAAAACTATCTTGGTGGATAAATAACACTAGAGGTAAGAGGAAACATGTATTTTTGATTTTGGGGTGAACTGTCCCTTTAAAAGTTTTGATTGAAACTGTCTTCTTTTTGTTTTTTCACCCTTTTCCAGCTTCTCCACAGACATGGTGCAGTAGTTTTCATCAAGACGACCCAGACACATCGAGAAAAATTAGTAAGTGTGCATAGTTAAATGACTCAGTGCATAAGGACGCCATATTTTCTTTTTTCCCATCTGATAACAGATCAGATCTCATGTACAGAGCCAAACCAACAGTGAATGCATCTACTAACAAGTATCGTGTCCTGACGTGTTCTTCCTTTGTGTCATAGAGCTCCAGTCATCAAAAACACATCAATGAGTCACACTGTTGCACTGGCTGACATGTTCCTTCATTACCATGAGCACACACACTGTTGTTTATTTGGATTCACACACACACCTGCCACAAACATCATGGGCCCTAACTTAAACCTGAAGGAAAGCGGCGCACAGCGCAGCATCATTTTCATGCCCACATTGTGTAAGTCGTGCCCATTTGTGCGCCCATTGGCATGCTGGTCTTAAGATGATCAGCTCACGCACTTTCACTTTGCACATGAGCTGATTCCATTTCTTCAGCAGAAAGTCAGCCTGCTAAATCCATGAGGATTTGTGCCAGGTGAAGGCGTATCTGGCTCGTAAAGGGAATGGGACATGATTGCTTTAATTCATGTCACGCCCAAACCACACCTATGATTAGTTAAGAGACCATATACAGACCATTTGCACCTTACTTCGCAACCAGATTATGCACCATTTAATGAGCAAAAGTGAAGTGGACACACCATAAATGCATTTGCGCTGTGCACAAGTAGATTAATCCGCCTCTGAAAATAGCCCCCAACAAGTGTATTATTTTGTCCTGTTGCACAGAACATTTGTTAATTTTTTAAAATGAAACTGTATATTTGTGAGCTGTTCATGAATATTCCCATCTTGGATATTTATATGACTGAACACACACATATGCATGCATAGAAAATTCTGACAAGGCTTTATATCAGAATTGATGGTCCACATGTTACACAGGATAAAATGACAAATTGTCTTACCTGATGCTCATTTTGTCATGGTTTGGGGTTTTACTGTTTTATTTTGTAGTCCTGGTCCACCCTCATGTGTCTTGACTTTACTTCCTGTCTTAGTCTTTTTCCCGCCCTTTTTGATTACCTTTTGTTCCACCTGTGGCTCATTAGTTTAGCCCTTGTGTTCTCTGTTTCTGTGTCAATTCATTGCTGACCTTGTGTATAATTCTCTGTACTCCTGCTCTTGCTTTCATGTGTTGGGACTTTATGTTCCTCATTTTGTCCTCTGTGGATTCCTTTGGTTTTGTTTTGTAAGCTCTTTGTTCATTCATTTTTATTTAATAAATTTGAACTTTTTCTGCTTTGCTATCTGTTGGGTCATTGGGTCATATCATTGTTGGGTCCACAATCTGGTTTAGTTTTGACACACACTTTGGCACATTTTCGTTCCATTATGACATTACTGAGTGATACTCTGAGTATTACACTTTATCCTAACTGTAATAAAGTAACCTTCCCTAACCCTTACCTCTTAATAAAGTGCAACAGTTGTGTGAACATGTCTGATAAGAATTCACACTGCTGAAATTAGATTGTCTACATGCTCTCTGTCATGTAGGAAAGTTTTATTTTGGAAATCTCATATCTGAGTTCAAATGTAAAGAAACAGGAGTGCGACTGTGCTCAAGTGATTTCCTTTTTAATAAACCCTGCCTTTCCTCCTCTGCTCTCAGTGACCTGTGTCCCGACTCTGTGAACCACATAACTGTATATCTCTATACCAGATCCTCCCAAAGTCCACAGGATTTGACTCAACAACAGAAAGTAATAAATTCAGAGATGTATGGAAAGAAGATCAAAGTGATTCCCTTCTGTTTTGTGTTTGAGGGCCACAGTGTAATCAGATTTCCAGAGGCTGTGTTAGCTGCTTCTGCTCGGCGCCTGTAAATATTAACTTGTGGAGCTTTCTGGGGAAGGCAGACGATCTAGGAAGCTACATTAGGGAATTCTTAGAGTTTGAATATACAGCACTTTATTGTTTGGAGATGTGTAGGGTTCCATAGAGGATTATAGGAGTTATGATACCTCTTCATGTGAAAAGTCCTTCTGTGAAACCCAAAGGGATTCATTCATATATTATATTGAAATTGTAAGTCCAAGCTAAGAGTGTCCAACTTTATGGAGCTCATGATTAGTGCATATATATGAATGCCTGGATCCAGACCTTTGAATCCACTCAATCTACTGAGTTGACTGGTTGTCTGGTCTGGCATCACTGCATGAAACAGCTTAAATGTAATACATGTAACTAGACAAGGCATTGCCACTCAGCCTTGGCTCAAATTTTTCCCAGTGGCCACTTGTGGTACTGCAGCAACACTACCATGCAAATTCATTGAGCCATACAACCAGGAAGTAAGCCTGGAACGTTTAAGGAGTTTGCACCAGGTGAGCAGCTTTCACTGGACTGAATGGGCGCCATCTCTGCATCCAGTATCTAGCTCATTAGAAAACATCTATGACTTTCTGGGTTAAAAAGCAATCAGTCCAATGAGCACCACTGGGGGGACTACAAAATAGCCAATGAAAGACATTGGCAGGACTAACACAGTTGCCAAGCATTGCTAAGTGCTGTCAGCTGTGCGCCAGAAACTAGGGACGAGTAATAACAACAATGTCCACCACTGAGGACAAGACAGATGCTGCAATCCAGGCTGTCCTAAATCTGTTAAAAGTACCAATTACTTTGAAATCAGAGCAGCACTATGCTTTGAAGGTATTTATCCAAAAGTGCATTCTGAACTGGATGTGGGAAGAGTCTCATCTACCAACCTGCCCCTCTGGTACTTAAGGAAATGGGACGGGAGATGCAAACATTGATTGTTATTTCTCCTTAACTCACAAAAATTGAAGACCAAAACAAGGAGGCTATGAAGCTTGATTTGGCAGTGTTGTGTGCATGGTGACATGGACCGGTGCTCACTTGTTTTTGGCACTAACAACATGTGGCTCCTGAACGATTTAAGCTTTTCAGTTTTAGATTTGATCATCTGTGCTCAATTAGCATTCATATCTTCAGCTAGCCAAACTACAGTGTGAAAACATTGACTTTTATTTGGTAAATGTGGTTTACAAGTTGGTGTCTGTCATAACACTAGAAGTGCCAAAATTATAATTACTAGAACCACCATTACTTGAACCAGAACCTAGAACCAAAAGCAGTCATTTTGACCTTTGACTTCCAAACTTTATTATCTGTCATGTAAATACCAGACTAAGAGATTAATGCATTTATTCTGTTAGTTTAACTTTTTGAAAGAGGCAAAATGGCAAAATGTAAATTTTGTCAAATTTATTTATATATTTATCAATATGCATGCCATCGTGTGTAGTAAAGAAGTAGTAATGATTGCATATATTCACAGAAGTATTTTTCTGTAGGATAATAACCATCAGTGATCTGATTCAAATTTTATATTAGTCTACAATTACTCAGAGCAAGAAACAGTTAAATGTACATTATCGATTATAAACATGTTATTTTAACATTAATAATAACAAATTTCCACCTAGAACCATCACAAAAAGGCTGGAAACGAGTACAAAAATAAAACCAAAAAAAGTTGGAGACATTGTTATTTGTAATAAGTAAGGGTACTTTGTTTCAACATTTGAGAGCTTTAATACAAAAAATTCAGTGAGTTACAGGTGCTGAGACAAAAAGTGTTACAACCATCCCTGGTCTCCCCTACTTTATTTTTAATTGAGTCTGATTAATTAATTATTTGTATTTTAATGTATTTGTATTGCATTTGTATTTTATTGACAGAGACAATGATAGTTGCTAAGCAACCAAGATGCATTTTCAACTGCATATAACATTTATATAATATATATATAACAGTGACAATTTCCTTGTGGTCAGTATGACTGCCTACACTACACTGACACTTGAAGGAAAAAGTCAGATACCAGCGGCATTGTATTTTTTAATTCAAAAGTTCTTGCACTCATATATTTGAAAATGGTCAACAGCTGTTTTAGTTTGAATAAGACAGCAAGCCAACAGAGTGGTGAGCCAATCAGGCAACACACAAGCTAGCATAAGATTGTTATGCAAGACATTTTCCAGTCATCAGATACTGACGAGCTGTGGGTTGGTGACCCGAACCATCAACCCAAAGCCATCTGGGAATAAGCCTCAACAATCAGCTTCCTTTCCCCACAACTGCTTACTGCATCTTTAATTCCAAAAATATTTATCTTAATAATTGATAACGAAAACAATCCTTAGTTGCATATTTAGTAGCACTCACCAGGTGCAGTTTTATACTCCTTGTGTTTGTGGCCCCATTTGACCTCCTGCCAGGGAAGCCTGTCTCAATCACTGCAGTGAAGTTAGAGGGAAAGGATACAGCAGTGAGGAAGTGCCAGCTGGGAGCACCAGGTGTGACATACAGTTACAGGTATCCTCACCTCAAGGGATGATGGGATCCCTGAGCCACGTGAGTGTGTTTGTGACAAACAGCACCGCCCAAACACCTCCCCACCCTCTCCTCTGCCTGTATCTGTGTTTATGTGTGCGCTGATGCAACACGCTGCAAACACTGACACCAACTTGCGCTCGGACGCCAAAAACGGACCGCTCGGCCTTTTGAAGCACATCTTCAGGGATGTTTGCGAAGGTGGTTGAGTAAGGAATGGGAGGTGTTTGGTGTGTGTGTGTGTGTGTGTGCATGGGTGTGTGTTTTTAGGGGGGAAGGGTGAGAGAGTGAAGGGAGGGAAGCTCAGGGATCAGAAGTGATTATGTCTGGTGTTATCAGGCCTGCAAGCCGCCTTGCCAAAGCTTACATCATGGCCTTAATGATGGCAAGGAGGAGTACAGGAGTGAGTTTGTGTGTTTGTGTGTATGTGAAAGTTGTCTCCCTTTGTGAAGACAATCTGTCTTTCTCTTATAAAGTGAAGGCAGAGAGTTGAAAGGTGCGAGCAGTGCGAGAGAGATGCTCACGCCACATATCTGACAGCATCTGACGGAAACTTACGACAGATGTAGTGCGGAGTGTGTGAGGCTGACACTAAAATGAACACTACACGCATGAACACACAAACCTGCAGCTATGAAGAAATGTTGTAATTGCAGCCACCGTCTGGCTGCTGCCGTAATGAAGGCAATCAGGCAGTGAGAAGATAAATATGCACTCAACGGAAAATATGGAAATGATCAGAAATGATGTAGCCTACAGTAGTTTGGTTGCTGGGCTGCGGTTGTAAATGTGTGCGTAATGACATGTACATGTGTGTATTTGCATTATGCAGTTTAACATTTTTGTCATTTCCACATTTCATCAGTTTCTCTATAATGATTCCAAGTTAATCATTTCGTAATAATGTTGCTGTTGTCAACACAGAGTAGTTTTCTTTGGATGCCAAGACAAATGTAACATTAGCCAGAGGGTTTAGAAAGAGATGTGTGAGCCTAATGAATGAAATAAAATGAAATGCAATCTTTATTTTATATAGTACTTTTACAGTTTACTTTTTTAATATTTTGTATAATTGATGCCTGCAGAGTTGTATCAGCGATGCTCTTTTAGCCTGTGAGCCTCTGAATGGGCAGAAATGCTGTACGAGTTTGACTGACAGCTAAGCTGGCACAGTCGAACACAACCTGAGACACAACACACAAAGTTGTACTGAGAACTGCAGCTTACAAGCCAAGTACAGATTGTGTTTTGTTAGCACTGCTGCTGAAGAATAAAATCCAGACACCTTATATAGAAACATACTGATGCTGATTTGCTTAAAGGGGCAGCTCACCAAAAACTGAAAGTTCAGTCATTGTCTACTCACCCTCATGCCGATTAAAGGTTGGGTTTAGTTTTTTTTACAAGGAAAACATCATTGCAGAATCTCCCAAACAACTGAAGTGAATGGTGACCAGTTTTCAGTCGGGAAAAAATAACCACTTGTGCACACACACCATCACACCACACACCCAGTTCAGATAGTGTGCATGCGCATGTGAACAAGGCTCCAAGCTAAGGACCTACAGTGAAGATTTAGGCTAAAAAAACAGGTGTAAATGATGTCTTTCAAGCCAGCTTTGGCTTTAACGGCTTTAGGAGGCTTGGATTACACCAGACGAGCATTATGGAGGCATTTTTTTGGTTGTTTTCCTGTGCAACTCCAGCAGTGTTTTGTGGACTATAAAACTAAACCCAACCTTCAATCGGCATGAGAATGAGTAGTAATGACTGAAATTTCATTTTTGGGAGAACTATCCCTTTAAATGTATTAGCTGTTTTAAAGGTGTTCAGTGTACTGTAGCTAACTACTTAAATGCTACCCAACCTGAAAAGTCACATACCGATGATTTGACGTCGGCACCTCATACTGGAGCAAAGGCACTCTTTAGTGGCTGTATCCAAAAGGATTTCTTCCAAATTAGCATATGACGATGTCATATGCTCACAGTGAAGCGTTGTAATATTGTTGTCCTCGTCTCCAGACTACATGTCTGTAAGCTAAAGGTAGCCAGCTAGCTATGCTGAGGAAGCTAAGCTAAAAAAAACAATAGCACAAATAACAGCAGCACAACTGAAATGAAACACCACTGCTACCAATGTAACCATCTTGGGTTCACCAAACTGTGCAGGGTTAATAAGAAAATAATAAATGCAATATGGAGATGTATAGTTAACCAGCAGCATCACAATGTTGCGATGGTAGAGGGCTCATTGGTCAATGACTGTTAGCCATCACGATGACACGATGACAATAACATTGTCCATCAGCCCAACCCTAGTATCCGACATGGCCAGAAAGCTGTTTTTAACATGTCCTAAACATTAGGTTTAAGCACAAAAATTACTTGGGTAGGTTTAGCACCATGTTCAGGGTTACATTGATTACATAATTTTATGTTCGTCATGTGACGTCACAAGCGGCTCACAAGACAAATTTCATTTGACGTACATAATGTTATGTACCTTGCCACTTTTAATAAGGTTTTGGTTTCACATGGGACATTGACCTCAGTCTCCTGGGTGAAAGTCCTGTGTTTGTCTGAGCCATTCATCCGCCCCACCTCCTCCATATGCAGACTTTCTACCTCTGTGTACTACACTGACAGCCTGGTGCATCTTACAAACCGCTGGTGGGTTTACATCAAAGTCTCTTTCAGGGTCTCTTTCTATATATATACATACATACATTCACACACACATACAGTATATGTATGTGTGTGTTGTTGTTTAATCATGATTTTTTAAATGTTTATTGCTGCTGTAAAAGCATTGTTCAAAAATGTCATTATGGTGATTGTTGTAATATCAGGTAATGAACAAACAAAAGTGTGTGTATGTGTGTGTGTGCTTGTGTGTGACTCACAGCTGCTCAGCTACAGGCTGTGTGTGTGTGTGTGTGTGTGTTGTGGAGAGAATCTGCTGTTTAATTACCTTCAGCGGAAGCACTGGAACATAATTACTTTGTGTTTCAGTGTTTTCCTGCATGATTGAGTTCGCTGGCATTTCGGCAGCGGCGCGCCGCTTCCATCATGATGAATGTGACAGGTGAGGTGGAGGCCACTCCTGCTGCTGACACTATATGTGCCTGGGTGGATGGGGACGGATGGATGGGTGGATGGATAGGTGGATGCAGACAGTGACGCAGGCATGATGCTCATCAGGGAAAACAGAACAATAGATTGTGAATTCAGCTGGGGAATCTGGGAGATTTGGGGTTCCATTGTTCTCTGGCTTTGTTGTATTTGCACAGTGCAACCAAGAGGCCAGGAAAGGAACCCTGGGAGTTTTGGAGGAAGGCTTTAGCTGCAATATGTTGATTCTGCTTTGACCAGTATTGTTTTTAATCCCCTGCACTCCTCAGTGTTCCATTCTCAGCTGGTTTTGCTCAGATGTCATTCCCTTTAGATGGCCAGTAAAGGAATACCATCCTTTGGTACAAGAACCAGGCATGTGTGCAACATTCTTCTAACTCGTCAAACGTAGCAGATTGATCAGTGTCCTTATGCTTCAAATTTTGACGCTGTAGGTATTCATTTTGCATCAGATTTGCATGTGCAGGGATCCACCGTCAAGTTAGCCATAAAAAATTCACACTTTCCAGGTACACTTTCAATGATCAAAGTTTGGATTAAAGTTACTTAAGTTCATGTGCAGAACTTAACTTGCATAAGTTCTGTCACTACAAATCTAACATTATTTACATAGCTAAATAGTTAAGTAACTTAGATAACATCTTAAAAAGAAGTCAATATTGATGCTTGGTTTCACACGGATCATTAGTCTTGTGTTACCAGACAGTCAGATCTTGCCGACTTCCAGTGATCTGGGGATTTCAAAATGCAGGGTAGCTGCTTGAACGGCAGCAAGAAATGCTAACAACTGCTGCTAACAAACCTACTGGCTGAGAATGGCTGAAGGGGTCGCTACTGCTAAGTCAGAGTTCACAATATAGCAATGCAGCGCTGGTTTTCTACTCATTGGCACTTTTTGGAGATTGCCAACAAAAGCCCCCAAGATCAGAAAGTAATTGGTGGTGGCTTTGGACTCACAAATCAGTGCTCAATCACTGTGATTGTATGACTGTGAGATATCAGATAGGTTTACTTATGTGTGTGTGTGCGTGTGTGTGTGTGTGTGTGTGTGTGTGTGTGTGTTGGGGACAGTTCTGGGAGCCATTCAACAGCTACAGTCAATGAGAGAAGACACGGTCTGGGGTAAAAGAGATCAAAGAGCTGAGCAGCAGCAGCCAGAAAAGTACCAGTACCCACTACAGAATACAGAATAAAACTACTAAAAGTAGTTAGAAAGTAAGTTGTAAGTAGTACACACCACATCCTACCACAAACAAAAAAAAAAAACCTAATAGTTATATACATAGTTATATATTATATAAAAACTATGGTAAAAGCCTTCGAAATCTAAAACTAACAATATTTACTGATAACATAGGTATAAAAGGTGCTATTATAATCTTTTTTTAATCATTTGTTTATGAAAATGTTGGCTCTTTAAACTTGTGTCTTAGATCTCTCCGTCAGATTTGTTTTACAAAAACAAAATTAGATAAAAAAATTGGTAAAAACATAAAAAGTGTCTCATTTCCTGGTTTAAAAAAAAGGCAGGAATACTGCTCAAGCACTCCATAATCTGTCTACTTCAAAGGTAATAAAGAATTATGGTTTGAAAATGTGTATTTTGATTAGCATTGAGAGAACTCTGAGCAACTTTAAAAAAATATAAAACGGCTGCTCACTACGACTATGCTGCAAAATAGAAGAATGAAACAAGATCTTGTAGTGTTTGACTCCCTGTCACTGATCAGTCATGTTGTGTGCAAACCACTTCAAACAACTTCAAGATTCTGGATTACAAGACAGAAAGTGATGTAGTGTGACCAGGACATAAATAACACTGCTTCAGTCACAATGATGATCACTGCAGTCAGTTCAGCTTCTCACATACAGTATGTACTGGTGCAAACATCTTTAAAAGAGCATTTAGACCATCATTGTCTCCCTTTACATCAAGACTAATGAAATACTTTTAACTTTAGCTGCCCTTACAGCCATCCCACCTATTGAATGGTGCAGGCAAGTCCCCTTGACTCCACAGTCAATATTTCCTGACCTGCATGGTAATTCAAGAAGAACTAATCAATCGTGCTCTGTGCTCTGCGTCTGTGCTCTGGATTCTGTTATGACAGAATTTTGTAGTATTTTCGTTAAAAAGCATGAAAAGATTAAGTCACTAACACCTCTAATGACAGGAGCCATCCCGCCCAGCGTCTTCGTTTCATATATGCAGCGGGCCTCGCTGCTTTCAATCGCACACTCTGATGGTCTATGCCCTTTGAATTTAAGAGAGCCATATATGGCATTTGTAGCCCTCAGATCTTAACTGGTGTGCAGCGCTTTGCTCTCAAGATAAAGAAGAGAGCGCCATCCACTTCTTGACTTCAGTACCTCACTTCAGAGACAGATAGGTCTTGTAAATTAGCACCCTAAGGCTTTTACTTCTGGCCCAGCGCAGCCAAAGAGGCAGCAGTGTCGTGGGGATCTCGCTGGTGCTCCAGCCTGGGGTGACGGAGCCGCTCGGTGCAGCAGGGAGGCCATCAAAACCGGCTTTTGCAGCAGACGGAACATAAAGAATAAAGTCCAAACCACCAAATCCAAAATGAATTCCCCTTGTCAGCCATAAATGAGAAGAAAGTATTGGCTCCATTTCCTTTGCGTGTGAAAAAAAACGCGTTTCCTCCAACATCCACCCACCCAACTATGCCCAGATGTGCGGAGCCCTGAGGCTGGAGTTGATGGGATACAAAAAGAGGAGACCTTTTTAGCTTGGCCTGTCAATACCCTGTCAATACACCTCCCCCTCCTCAGGCGATGACCCGGCGACCTCTCAGACAGCCAACAGGAGGTGGAGGATTCTGAGGCAGGAGGCGGGAGGAACAGGAAGAAAGCGTCTAATTCATCTGAAGAGTGGGAACAGATAGATGGCAGAGAGGCAGGCTGGCTGGCAGCGCTTTTTCAGCAAGGTAATGACGCGTGGTGTTTTCCGTCTCTAGTGTGTGTGTATGTGTGTGTGTGTGTGTGTGTGTGTGTGTGTTTCTGGGTTTCGTGATAACACACAGAGAAGACTCCATGCGGGCATCCACATAAAGGAGGACAGAGGGGGGAGAGAAGGAGAGAAAGAGTGATGAGAGAGGAGAGGAAATAGAAAATGTGGTGAAGACAAAATGGGAAGACAGATGTGGAGAAGGGACAGAATGAGACTCCGCCATGTGATGGAGGTGCAGGAGAGGTGAGATCAGAGGGTGGTGGAATGTATGAGTATAGATCAAGAGGCTCCTTTACTTATCGTTCGTCATTGGACCTCCAGCGGGGCCCCCGGTCCTCCCACACTGCGCCCCAGGAGAGGTGCTCGGGCATGGGCCACTTACACACTGACAGACCTCCTGCCTGGATCCTTTATCATCCAGAGAGACAGGACCGGGGGGAGCAGACAGGGAGGAATGCTCTTCACAGGGAGCACAAGAGGAGATGCTCCCTACATCTTTCTTTCTTCCTCTGCAGAGAGATGTTCACATCCTGTAAACAATGACACACTTCATCTAAATGCAATAAAATGTCCTTGGTAAAAAAAAAAAAATGTGTCAGTAGCATTTTCATGAAAACTCACTCTTCAATTTACATCTCATCTACATCTATTAAGACACAAAACATATTTTGTATTTCCCAGTATTATTATCATTATTATTTCCTTTGGTCTTGAGTCTTCTGTGTTACAGAATTGCACCTCATTAAAAACACTTCTTATGTCACCTCACAGTTACATCAGCGGCCTGTTCTCACTTGCAACGCGTCAGATGCAGCAGCTTGGTCTGTGCCCCTGTGCTTCAACCTACGATGCTTTTAGTACCTCTGTGGCCTCATTTCTGGAGGTGAGCCTTTCATCATTATGTTTTGATGTGACAAACACAGGACTTTCACATAGGAGACTGGGGTTTGTGTCCCGTGTGAAACCAAAAGTTAAGTTGGGTTAGCCTTTTTAAAGTTATAAGGTACTTAACCACAGCCAGTAGTCTAGCATCCCTAACTATGATGTAGCCACTAAGGTTGGGCGATTGGACGAATATATTGCCTATCGACGATGGTCTGAATCCACTGCAGGTTGGTTTTCAACCAAATCAGAGTTGCTGATTGTTGGAAGAGTGGACAGACTAACAAAGACTATTATAGAGAGTTTTACATGTTTTTTCTCTTGCATTTGAATGACGTGTGTTCAATATCATTATCAGTTTAATACTCTATATTTAGAACATGTTCGCTGCTTTACTTTTTCAGACAGCATTTTCCAACAGGGAGCTGAAGCTGCCATCTGTGCTCTCTTCACAGTTACCAGACAGCATGGACAGAAACAGTCAATTTACCTTGCAGGACACGAGAGTTACTGTGGCCTCAATCTGTTAGTTTGTTAGTGTTATTGTGTGACTTCGGTGTTTCAACACGTCTGTTTGGTCTGAACTAATGTTACTTGATGCGGATCGAGGCAGCAGTAGACCAGCAACTCCCGTGTCCTGTAAAAGAAAACGTGACTTGTTTTTTTTTTGTTTTTTTTTTTTTCAGTGGAGTTTGTGGTTGTTTTGAGTCACAGATATTGGCTTCAGTTCCCTGTCAGTAAAAGCTGTCTAACAGCAAAGTAAAGTGAGGAAATGTTCTAAATATAGCGTACAGTTGAACTGAATATTGATTTCAGCCAGGTTAAATCACTGTTTGTGATAAAGGAATGATATAAAATTGTTGAGTTGGCTCAGACTCAGAGAGCAGCTGCAGCAGCGGGAGAGAGAAGTTTTGTTGCACCCACATAGTAACTGGCATGGATTTTTTATGATTGGTTTGTGGAATTAATGGCGTATTTTTTGTAATAAGTCTCAAACAAACATGCCCAAATCAAACCCAATACAGGAAAGTCTACACAAACTTAAGTAACAACATTTCAAATTGATATCTAACACTTTTTATATGCTATTTTTTATGCACATCCACAAGACTATTGTGCATTTGTGTTTCCAGAGGCTTTAAAGCCTGTTGCAGGTACTCTGAGAGTGGTCATATGTGTAGTTTTGTGAGTCACTGGCAATCGACCTGTTGTGTTGTTCGGGTAGAAAGACATGTTGAAATGTCAGTGTTCAAATATTGTTCATATATATGTAATATGGAAGAGAACAGGGAATAGGCTGTTGGTTGAATCACTGATTTATTCTACCAGTTGGTAATGTTGTAGCTGAGCTCTAAATAAAACTGTGTTTATGAGCAGGTTAGTGATGACTACCTCAGGATGTGGCGAGTTCTTGGCTTCGGGAATGAAAGCAGACAATGGAGGGTCCTCACAGAGGAAAGCAATACAAGTTTTGTGTGTGTTTGTGTGTGTCGATAGTGGGAGGGGTGCCGAGTGTGTGCAGCTCCTCTCTGGTTCGCTCAGACAATAGAATTCTGTTCCAGCTACTGAAATAAATTCACCCCAGTGCCACTGAACTGCACAAAACCCAGCTTTCCAAACCCCAAATCAGCTCTCACAGATGGATATTTTTTCTTTTCTTGGAAAACAGATAGGGAATAATTGCACTTTGCAGAAAGAAAAAACAGCCGTCTAAATTAACCCACAAGCACAGAGCGGAGAAACTTTTCTAATTAAACATTCATTAACTTGTTGGCGTTTACAGACACATGGACAGAGTGCCACCATATTACTGCTTGTTCAATGAAAGAGAAAAATACTTGAAATGAATTCTATTTCCAGACATCTCCAAAGACAGGCTCATGAAATGTGCCATGTGGATGTGGCTGAGGCAGGTAGATCCATGAGGGACTGTGTGAACATTATTCAGCCCCCTGTTGAATGTTTAAAGTAGTAATGTGCACTTCAATGAGTTTTTGCACTGTAAATTAGATTATATTACTATACTGTGATGAAACGCATCAATACTGGTGTTAATATTGACTTTTTTTTTTTAACAAATTAAAAACAAATACTGCTTTAAATTATCATGAAATGTTTGGGACTGCTCTATGTCATGCACTTTATATTATAAAACAAATGTTAACGCTCTTTAATCAGAAGTTGGGAGGCCTCCAACAGACTTTGACTGCACACATGCACACACTTAGTCACACACACACACACACACCACACACACGGAAGTGATTACATGATCCCCTTCAGGCTTATGCCTGGCGGGGATAATTAGATCAGATGATGCTGTAGCTCAGTGATTCCCAAACGGTGTGCTGTGTGGCAAGTCCATGCGTGTCATGGGATTTTGTTACAAGCATATATTTTTATGAAAATATACAACTACACAAAAAGTTAAAAGATTAATTTATAGTTTGCTATATGGGTACTTTGTGTACACTCATTTCCAAATATGGAGGCAAATTATTTACCTTAAAAACAATTAAATGATATATCTTCCTGAAACGCAAACCCCAGTTTTCACTGCTTGTGCAGCTGTTGGATGATGGGAATTATTAGTGTCTGTTAATTTGTTAGAAGGGTTCATTTGTGACCTGTCTGGTTTAAATGTGGTTGTCGCTTCTTTTAATGTAATTTTACAAAGTTTCTGATGAATTCTTGAGTTATGAGTAATCTAGTTGTTTGTCAAACTTTATTTGGCATTTGTCAACAAACATAATGTTTACAGAGTTATAACAAATGTTTATATGGGCTGTCTTACATGGATATGAATAAAGTGTACTCTGAGATTTTGGCTTGGTGTGTCTTGAGTACAAAAAGTTTGAAAACCACTGATATAGCCTGCAATGTTTGACTTTAGGGACCCTTTTTTATAAAACTACTAGAAGAGAAATTTTTAAAAAGTGAAAGATGAAAGCAAAAAAAAAAATCTCTTGCACACCTGAAAGGTCTTGTTGACAGGTGTGTAGGTGGAGTGGGTACACCTTGTCGAAAAGAAAAAGAGACACAGCACACTGTCTCCACCTGAAAAAGGTCCTCAACCGAAACGCTGTGTAATAAAAGTGTTCTTTAATGAGTCACTGAAGACAGTGTGCAGGTGTCTCTTATTCTTTTTTTTAAAGTTAAAGATAAGAGTAAAATAAAAACTTTAACAAACTGAAGAATAAAAACTATTTATGAAATTTCTTTTGTCTTGTCTTTCTGTTGTCTGTTTTGTCTTTGCTTACCTACGTATTACTTAAATTTCAGAGATTTCCAGAGGTAGATCTGTGGCGGCTGGTGACTTATCGTCACTTTCTTAAGTTCAACAAAAAATTAAGCAGTAAAACAATGTCTTGCAAGGTCTCTCAAAAACAAAATAAATGTATTCAGTCATGTTGTTTGTAGATTAATTTGCATTAACTTCAGTGTCATATCAAAATAGCTCGACCACTGCCCACTCAGATCACTGATAAAACAGAGGCATCATGGTCAGAATGGTAAGACATATTCACTCTTATATTAAAGATGTGTTTATGTGGCTGTTAGGTTAACAACCTGTCCCTTTTACTTGTAGCAGGAAACCTCAGTGTTGACAGGGACAGGTGACAGACTGCTTCTACAAGGGTGCAAAAGCAAACACTGCAGCCTTAGTTTAATATTTTGCACCCTCAGCTGAAATTTAAATAATACATACAGAGTGGTAGGTCACACGTCCATGGTGTCAGCAGACAGCAGAATGGAGCTGAGGACTGCTACAACAACTGTTGGCTAATGGAAGTAGCTAGCTACTGCTCAATTGAAAAAGAAAAATGTAAATCTGAAAGAAGGAAGTTTGTCTAAAAAAGGGGTAAATAACATTTATTTTTTTTTAGTGACGTGTTTAAAATAAGCTAGTTTGCAATTTGCATTTTATAATAGCTTTTCTAATATCATAAATAATAAAACCTGCCAGTCACATTCATGTAGAGAATATGAATATGAAATCCGGAAGTTATCACTGGAACAACGTAATGTCAGTCCTGTGCTCTGGTTGTTGATTGGTCAGGGAGGACATCCTCTGTTTGAGTGTCATTCTGCGTGTTTTGTCCAATCAGAGGTTAGCATGGGAGAAATTACGTACATTAAACAGATATGAGACATACCACCCTAGAGGAGGACAGCTGGAACTCGTCCTCCTCTGACACCTCAGACTGTTCTTACCCCTCCCCCACCTGCCCTACAGGTGTCAGGGTTTAACCATTTTCATCTGAATTTTAGCGATTTTTTGATACTGAGATTTAGTAAGGGTTCATTTCAAACAATAATTGGTCAAAGAGACTCTTAAACCATACCTACACAAATAAACAAATACTTGCCCCTCCCATACTTCATATAAACCAATGACATCACTGGTGATGTCAACTAGGGTATAAATACAGGAAGTGATCAGTTCTTCCTGCCTTTTGTTAGCTTAGCAACAGGAAACTGTAAATGACCGAGAGCTGAAGCTGAGCAGCTGGAGGACATGCGGAGAGTTAAAGTCATAAAGTTGTGTTTTTATACAGTGTGGCCCGGCACCCAGGAAATAATACTATATAAGAACAGCCTGATAAGAAAGAAAGCATTTCCTTTGATGCAAAATTAGTATACGCCCCCAAGTGCAGGATCTGTCATCAACGTTTTTTTATTGTTTTCATGGAAATGAAAAACTCTAAAATACCATTAAGAATATCCGAGAATCACAGGCTTACGGAGCCCTGGGCCCGACAATGTGAAGGGCCCCACAAGGCTCGGGGAAAAAAATAAATAAATAAAACACAGGGAGGGGGAAAAAAATCATGCTTGTCTGCTGCTCTGGCTGTGTGTGTGGTGTGTGTGTGTGTGTGTGTGGCCTCTGGAGGAGCGAGGGCAGGGGGGTTAATATCTGCTGATCGATGGGTGTTTGAATCATGGCAACAACTGAGAGAAAGACCATTAAACATGAGTGTCTCCACAGTATTTATTTGTTGACAGACTGACGAATCACAAATGCCGAAATGATCGAAACGAGTAGTGGTGTCTCCCGTCCTTGCTTATGGAGAAGTTCGATACAGGCTCACTACAAGTGCAAGTACAGATATCACTGCTGGATTGAATGCTCTTGACGATATGGATCTATACATAACGTGTGATATGAGGTGAAAGAACACGTGAGATGCATCATTAAACGGGTCACAGTATGAGGAAGCATATACACATTCCCTCATCAAGGTTTTTTTTTTTTTTGTAAATCCCAAGTTATGCTTTGAAAGCAGATTTCAGGCATTTTTTTTGTGTGTACTCTACATTTATAAATGAGGTCCCTGGACTTTACTGGACTTTAAAGGTAAGAATGGGCGTACATGCACTTGTTATTGATTGATGCAATATTCTTATGCTTGCACTACTTGTGACTGGAGTAGAATCAAATAGTGGTAGCCCCAGGGTGCCCCTATAGCTCAGTTGGTGGAGCATGCACCCCATGTACTGAGGCTGTCGGTCCTCTGCAGTGGCCGCCGGTTTGACTCCTGCCTGCGGACCATTTGCTGCGTGTCATCCTCTCTCTCTACCCCCTTTCCTGTCAACTCTTCAGCAGTCACTATCACAATAAAGACAAAAGGCCAAAAAATAATCTTAAAAAAAAAAAAAATAGTGGTAGCCCCGGAGCCCATGATACTTCAACGCAGCCCTACCTAGAGACTTTTTTGTCATTATTGGGCCAGATACTTAGGTGATGTGTTCTGCAATGCATATTGTCGCTGCCATGTAGAAAACTTGTATATCCAGCAAATATTTCAGAAAATGAAGGGTGTTAGGGTGAAGTTAACATGCCGTCATTACTGCGGTGGCATCTCCCTGCAGTTTAAGCGCAAATAATGCAAGCCAACATAAGAAGTTTACAGTTTTCTACTTTTAAACTTGCTTTTCATGTAACATTACTTTTGACAACAATGTCTAGGAAGTCGGGAAGAACCTGTGCAGTTCGGCTGCTCCAACAGTCGTGTCAAATTTCAACTTTAGGGTCATATTTTTAATAGATATTACACAGTACTTCATCACTTAAATATGGCAGCGTGGTCCATTTTTTCTTTTCTTCATTATCCATTTCTGGCTCTTGTCACAACCAACGTCCAACCAAGTATGTAACATCTGAATAATGTTAATAAAAGCTGTCCAAGCTGTCACTATTAGCAAGTAACAGCAGACACAGTGTCTAGAGGGGAACCCCAGATCCGCAAGATCTTGCAAGAGTGAACATTTTGACTGAAAACATGAAAAATCTCGAGACAGTCCCGCAAATTTGGGGTCCCTTCTAGACCCGATCAGCAGACACAGAGAGTGACGGACGCAATGTGGCAAAATGGCGGATCACACAAAGCGGTTGCCAGATTTTGTCTTTAGTGTTGGGGGACCATGGCTCCGGTACCAAGAAAAACTTTAAACATCAGTTTTGCAGCATAACATACAAGTCTTAACTACTAGTTGATTTCAGAGAGGAAAATAAAACCCTGCCACAGAGAGAGATGATTGTTGTCTTGTATGAGCCCACACAAAAGCAATTTCTTTGACGGTAAAAATTTGGATCTTTTTTTTTAAAGTAAATGTCACAAGGGAAGCATGAAATAAAGTGAAAACCCTCCCCTGCTCAACCAAAACAGGTACACCAGCCTCCCTGCAGCAGGGGGGAGGGTGGTACAGTCCCTACCTCTATCTCACTCTCTCACCGACACACACTTACTCTGCGGTTTATGTCTATTTCATAAACCCAGAAAGAGTAACATCAAGGGGCTCTCACAGCAGAGGAGTGTTAGCCTTGAGGTTGAATTAATAATCAGCACAATTAATCTTTCATAAGGAGTAATAGTTAGCCTTGCTGGGGTATTTGCAACAACATGGAACAAGATGTCTTCTGACTTTAGCAGCAGTGCTCAGACAGACAGAAAGACACACACACACACACACACACACACACACACACACACAAAACAGATTTCCCATTGAAAGCACTAAAAGGAAAAGAGATGAATTTGGATTTCTGCTCTCAGGGTAATCACATATTTATTAAGGCTGCTCTGAAGGAGTAAACAAATAGAAGCGCGTGGATTATGTTCACACTCCTACTGATCACTAATGTGGTTAAAGTAAACCAGGGTTAAACAGAGAGGACAGAGAATAATTGACTTTCATTTCCATCCTTTCACTCGTATTTCTTTAGTTGCCATTAAGTACGGCCAAGATAGCATGTGTTCACTTGAAGCGTCCGCCTCACGCAGGGCTGCAGAGAGCACTAAAACACTGCGTGAGTAGGAGGGCTGCTGCTTTTCAGACGTTTCACTGAAATGGAAACAAAATTACTGGTGTAAAAATGTGGTAAAAGCAAAGCGTTCTCAGGCTCACAGACACTGCGACTGCTAAAGAGAATATGAGCCATTATGATCATTCATGTGCAAAGTAAAACACAGACGAGAGGGTTCAGTTGTGTAAGGTGAAGTGCTATTTATTTGCATGCAGTCTTTGAAATGTATAATCTCCTGTGCATCTGATGTATCTGCTGGAACAAGAAATGGAAACGCTTCAGTGAGACGGAGAATAGAGAAGTGGACCGTCATTTACATGAAAATGTCAGATTATTTAAAATACCAACTAACAAACAGCAACAAGGCAGATTTTTTTCCTCTGTGTTGTAGCCAAGCGGGCCAATTTCTGAGGCAATGTTCACACAATGAGATGCTTATTAATGTTAACAATATATCTCCTCCACAACACAAATTACTTTAACGTCACTGTTTCAGGGTTACAGAATTGTATCACTGATATAAACTGTATTTTTGGACATTATCCAAAGCCTGTTGAAAGGTTTTAATGAGCCTCAAGGCCTGTAAAACAGACTTAAAGGACGAGTCTGGAAATATTCAATTCAGTATTTTTCTTCTGTCAACACATCCCTTGGGCAGAGCCAAACATTGCATGTATCCCTCCACCACGAACACACAAGTTTATTTTACTCACACACAACTGTCCCGTTGCCCCAAATACTCACTGAAACACCAAATGTGGATTAATCAGCCGCAGTGTTTGATAAAAACTCCAGTGGCCAGCTGTTTAAGGAAATTATTTAACCTTTTCAAATATATAGAAAATGTTTGTGTGGTGTTTTTAAAGATTTTCATCTTCACTAAGAGTAGATGAGTTTGGGCTGGAAGCCATAGAGAAGTCAGGAAGTATAGAGAGATGAACAAATACCCCATTCAGAGTGAGAAGGGTAACACATTGTTGTGGTGTGTTCATCGGATCTCTGGATGATAGCATTCTTATATTTTATATTATACTTTATTTCTAGTTTTATCATTTTTATATTTTTCGTGACTTGGCCCTCCTTGGAGTGCAATTCACTTTTACACCACAGTCATAAATACAAATCGTGCCTTGACACCCTCCAAGACAGTGGGTGGGGTGTCACACACCACAGCTACTCTTCACTGTGTGAGAGTTGCAGGGTGCGTGGGGCACCGAGTGCTGGAGGGGGCACCAAAACAGCCAAATCACGGACGCAGGAAGTGTTAGAAACACCATCGGTTGATTTAGTTGAAGCAGACCATGCGCGCGGGAGATAGAAGGAACACACAAAGAGTGACAACAAAGTGTGTCTGAATATGGACAGAAGTGTCAATGTGATATAAAAACTTTATTTCATCATGAAGCCCATGTTTCTCATTATTTCTCTGATAGACAGACAGATAAATATTCTTGTTCTCTATTAAAGTTGGCATCATGTGGAAGCCCATTATGAAAGGGAAAAAAATCAGGTCCTGTAAGTCGTTATAATGAGAAACTTGGTTGAAATAATGGCACAGAATCTAAAATGATGATAAAGTATTTCAACATATTGAGTTGGTATTTCATAATAATGCCTTAATATCTTAAAATAATGGGAATAATAAGAAAATAATGACATACAAGTCATTATTTTGAGATACTAAGTCAGTATGATGTATTTGAGATAGGGGAGACCTGGGGCATTTGTAACATCTTCTTTCCTAACTCAGAGAGTATTTGAAATACAGTAGTCATCTTTTGATACATGCACTAATTAATTATACAATTGGTATTTTTTTCACCAATAAGGAAAAAGCTGTAAAATTAAATTTTATACAAGAAGAGTGTTAATATTGCCACATTGGTGGGGGCAGTTTTACAGTGGTTTGGGGCAATTGGTAAGTAATAACTGGTAAGCAATAAGTAATTTTACATTCAAATTCAGTGAAATATGTTCATTTTCTAACAGAGAGATATGTCAACACTGACATTTGCTGACACTGCTTAATTATATTTCTATTATTATTATTGTCCCCAAATGGCCTGCAATGGCCCTGGAGAATCAGAACTAGTCTCGCAGAGCCAGACTTCTGTCCACAGCTCCTAGCACTGGACAAAGGTCTGGGTCCACACATGCACATTATGCTATAGCAGAAAAAACACCCTGCCTCGTTTTGTCTTTAAACCAATCACAAACATCTTGGGCGGAGCTAAGCCCAGGATGCAGCAGTGCTGCTGCTGCAAAATGGTGTTGAGAGGGAACCTGTTTTGGTGGAACGCTTGTATGTTAGGAGGCGAGCTCTGGCATTAAAATGACTAAATCATCCCCAGTAGAAAAAGTAACAGCTGCTGGCTTGTTTATGTTCATAGCTATATCGTCTTAGGTGCTAATTTGTCATTTTTAGTGGGTTGGTTGCAGCTCGGAAGTTGTTGTTTGCCACAGACTTTGGGAACATATGTAGCGGATGCCACGATGCAGACTGAAACAAAGCAACAATGGCAGGCTTCATGCCGGCAGTGAGCATCCGGTGAGTCAGATTAAATCAGAACAGTAGAGCTGTCATGTGCCAATACTGTGTGATGTGTGATTTGATTCAGGCACTTTGAACTAATGCAGTATAGTGCTGTGTACATATGGACAAGTGATGTGCTTGATCTATTTATCTGTGGTCTGAGTGAGAGAAAGTGTGCAGGATAACAAATAATTTTGTGAACCAGTAGCCACCAGTTTGGAGCCCAGTTGCAGGGAATAACTATGATATCAAATCCACACACAAAAAGGGGCTGGAGTTGGTCCCTGGATGCTGCACAGCAGCTGCCCACTGCTCCTATGCTAGGATGAGTTGAATGCAGACACTGAATCTGGCTCTAAAATTGTATTTTGTATCTTTAGAATGACTTTTTGTAGGATCTCAAAATAATGACTTAGTATCTGGAGTTACTTATCTCAAAATAATGAGTTTGTATAAGTCATTACTTTCAGAAAGTTTCTTTTTATAATGACTTTTTTCATCACACTGGCTTCTACACGCACACAAAGAGTTTTTTTTCCTGTTATTTAGTAACTGATTTAATGTTAAAGGAAACATATGGCAACGGCTGCACATGCAGTGGCTGTTAGTTCCTTCTAGCTCCACTATTTTTCTCCCTCAATCTGTCTTTTTTTTTTTTAGCTTTATTGCTGAAATATGCATCATCTATGGCAGAAATAGACTCTTAGGAATTGGAAAATGAAACTTGTGGTTTGAATTAAAGAGCAGTGGACCCTGAGTGGATCAACAAATGCAGCTGGCATCTTCCAAACTTGCAGTCAGATCAGCTGGATGCACTGCAGCGGGTGACCACCCCAGAAGGAGTGGAGGACAGCGAATAAGAGCCACATTACAGTTGAAACTTAAGGCTGCTCCTGGATAATGTCTGATGAAGAAAATTAAAGCAACTAAATGGGATTCAGGCTGGCCACACAGCAGTTGTCTCAAATCTTGAAACCTGCACTGTTTGTCCCAGAAATTAGCTGTTAGCCAATGGTAATATGAATGAAATGAACAAGCAACAACAAGAGCTGTCTGTAAGCTGTATGAAATCAATTATGTAGGCCAATTCCTGCTTTTAGTTATTAAAAATGTCCTTTTCCTTTTTGTAAAATATGTACCAGTATTATTGACATGTTTTCACTTGTTTATTGTGCTGATTAGAATATCATAAATAACAGATTGTTGCTGTCATTCCACCTGTTTTAAACCAGATGACAGAAAGCGCAGCCACCACTGTGGGAGGAATTTGTGATAAAATATGTAAAAAATGTGTTTGTAAGCTCCTACAGCTTAATGATGATCTGAAAAGACATTTAAAAATGACTGTAACACACCTGTCACTTGTGTGTAATGGTTCATGGCAGCTTCTTGTAGACAACCACTGTGCTTCATATTATCCTTAGAATCTGTAACTAATCTTCACAATAACGATAACAAATTATCATATTTAATTATTTTACTCAAAATTATTCTATACAGTTTCATCATGGGACACTCACCTTCAACGTTCCAGTCCCACATTTGACTCATTCTCATCTGGTCGCCCAAAATGGATTACGTATTATAGAATTAAGTAATTAGGATATAAAAAGGTGACTGTATTCCATTATAGTTTCAGAAAAAAACATGTAATTAGATTACAGATACATTTAGTAATTTTATGATACATTATGATTTATAGTGTTGCCACGTGTAGTGTGCATACATAACACTTCAGTCTCACAGCTCCACCCTGTTGTGAGTGAAACCAGCTAAACTGACAGTCAGATCATTATCGTGACCGCTAGCAACAAAATACTTTCATTAGTTTGTCTCTTAATCAGAAAACAGGAACAACATCACAGTCCAGTGACAGCTCTGCCTTCAGCTGTGAAAATACTGTTATCATCTCATTTAACAACTAATTTAAAGAAACATTTACAGCTAAGACCAGCTGCTAATGTTAGCTGCACAGGAATCCACTTAGCCAGCTAACCTGTCACTACTACTGTTACTGCTATTGAGTGGATGGTGTGTGGATAAAAACAGAAGCTTCAGGATAAGTTTATGGCAGTTTATTTAAGTTTGAGTGTAAAGTGTAAACAGGAAACTTAAAGTACATTTAAATGTGCATAATTACCGCTATGAATCCAAATGTGCATTTGTGCATAACAGAAAGAATATGTGGACAAACAATTAATAAACCTACAACCAACATGAAACATTACATAGTTTCACCATAGTGGGTGCTGAGGTAACGGAAAGTAATGAAGTTACATTACTCTAATATTGTGATACTTGGATTAGGTTACAGTGTGATTTTTTCACACATGCTACACACTTAGCAATTGTGTAAAATGACAATAAATCTGTGTTAGGTCTCAAAATCATGAGAAAATGAGCAAGTTTCTCTGCTTTGAAACTCTGGAGGCGTGTCCACTGCAATGTCTCACTGTCAAACACCACTACCTGCTTTACTGGACATGTCCAGACATGTTTGAGCCATCAGAGCCAGAGGACGGTGACAGGATGGGATTTTTTTTTCTTCTGTGTCGGGTTGTTGGAACTGAAGTGAGCTGAAGCGAACTGCTGGGCTGATATGGACTGAGACAATCACTGAAGGGACGTTTGTAACTGACCGTTATGGAGGGTGAGGGGGAGGCGGTGTCATTCATGTGTCAGTTCGTGGGGCTTATATAGCATTGGGGGACAATGGCTCCGGCACATCAGCGAACCATGTTTCAGGTCCACCCAAAAAATCCTGAGCACAAATGGTGACCAACATTTTAATCGTCTAAGCCCACGATTCAGTATTACATAGTTCTCAGTGTTTTCACGTGTTTGCAGCAACTAGTTTCTAACATTTATAATGTGTTCAGAAGAAAAACTCCCTTTTTACATTTCACAGACTTTAATGCAATTATCCCAACCCTAATGATAAACAATTTTACTTAATTTGATCAGTTTTGGGGCTCTGTATTAAGCAATCTATTGTGGCTATTATGAATTTGTGTGGGCAGTGAATGAACATGCGCTACTGTAGACCAAAAGGAAATCTTCTGCTGCTCCGGTTCTATTTTATTTGAAATGATAAAATAATAAATAATTGATTGCAAAGAAGGAAAATAGTCTGGTTTTCCTAGATTCAATCTCCGAGCTGACATCTTGTGGGTAAGAGCTGCAGGCAGGTGGGTGAGGAGCGCTGCATCGATGCTGTTGATGCCAGTTTGGCGTTGTGAGCACACTTAACAGGAACAGGTTGTTTGCTGCCTTTTTCAGAGAGGGACCGAGCTGTAATAGCTGTCTATCAGCTCCTCTTCATCTGTATGACAGTGAGAGACTGTGTGTGTCTGTGTAGGTGCGTGCGTGTGTGTGTTTGTGTGTGTGTGTGAAGAGCTGCCTCTAAGCTCAGGTGTTTTGTGTTTGTTTCCACTCCATAATGAAGAAGTAATGAGCAGTCAGACAAGCTGTTGATTACCTTTTTCCACCAGTTCGCAGAGCGCTTGCAGATGGCTTGCGATTGTCTCAACTCAGGTATGTGTGTGTGAGCATCTGTTTGCGTGTGTGTGTGTGTGTGTGTGTATGTAGGAGCACTTCCTGTGTTTGTGTCCTGCATGAGTGAGTGAGTGAATGAGGAAAGTATCTATCGATAACACTTTCAATATGAAACACAGCAGTTAGTGGCAGTCTCTTTACCCCAGGGGTGAATTAGGATTTCCTTTGTAGTGAAGTACTAATAAGGCCATTGGACAGTGATGGATGAAGCGCTCCTCAGGGACTGACACGTCAATTGTTCTTTCCATAATAGTTTGCTCTGAAGTGAATCAATCTAAGTTTTGCGAGGGGACCTTTGTGTGAGAATAAAACCTCAGAATGGAGAAGCAGTGGGCCGATATCAGTCTGATACGAGACTTAAAACATGATTAAGACAGCAGGTGTCATCTATCTCTGTCAGTCAGCTGGCTCTGGATCTTTCCAAACCATTACACCACGGTAAATTGTTTTACTGACTGATACATCAAACATCACAATCTGGCCAATAGAATATACAATCTAGCAAGATAAAGGAGCGCTCCAGCCATTTACGTACCTGCAAACTAAGCGCTTTTTTGGTGAACTTTGCTGTTTTGAATCAAAATATGTCATTCATATGAATAATGCAGATCCAGAGAGGTTTTTTGGGAGTGGTGACTAGAGACTGGAGTGAGACCAGAGGCCGTTTCAGAAAAGAAGTCTGGTAAAAACACTTAATTACAAGTAAAAATCCTGCATTTAAATTCTGACTTTAAGTACTCAAGTAAAAGTACTGAGTAAAGTAACTTTACTTTTATTGTAGTACCTTACTTAGTACTAAGTACTAAGGTAAAAGTAAAAGTACTAATGTGTGCAGAAAACACAGACAGAAGATGCACCAAAATGTTTTGTTTACATGTTAAAATCACAAAATGTTTCTTCTGGATGCCCTCAGACCCCCTACAGAGGATTGCTTTACGAACATGTCATCTTTTTCACCTCTTATGATTTTTACTATTGCACTTATGATAAAGTTGGCAGACTCACTTGAGACAGAAAAGACGGTCCAAAATCTTAGCAGAATACAGTGAGATATCCTGATTTTTTTGTCTGTACTACAACACTAGGTCCTACATTTCCCATAATGCCCCAAAAATCATCTGCTGTGTTTTTTAATTTCTAATCTTGCTCAGTGCCAGAAAGCACCCTTGTCCCAGACAAGAATTCACAACTTCAGGCATTTTAAATTGTGTTAAAAGCCTTCAAAAACTAAAATTAGCAATATCTACTGACAACATAGGTAAACAAAATGGTTTATTATAGTCATCTGTGTTTTAAAATGCACTTTTTAATGAAAATGTTGGCCCTTTAAAGTTGCGTCCCAGATTTCTGACAACTCAAAATATGATTTAATTAGGAATAAAAAGGGTTAGCTATACTCTAAAGACCCCTATCTCACTTCCTGCTTTAAAAAAGGTGGGAATACTGCTCAAGCACTGGTAAACTTTATATTTTTTGATAAATTTCTTAAATAATATATCTATCAGATGTATCTCAACCATAATATATCAACTCCTTTGCCCTTCTAAATCAAAGCGAAATAATAATGCAACACTCCAGCAGGTCGAGGGGAGGAGGACTCTGTGTTTACATCAATGATGCTTCATGCACAAACACAGTCAAAGTTGATGGACAGTGTTTCCCAGATGTAGAATGTTTTATGTCAAGATGTCGACCATATTTATCATCGCTGCTGCTGTTTCAATTCAACCAGATGCAAATTTTAAAAAATGCACTATAGAATTGTTTCTTTCGTATGTTTGAGCACATGTTTAGATGTAAATGACTTGTACACGTTGTTTTAGTTTTGTTTTAATTAATTTCACTGAATTAATTTGCTGTATTGCATGTGTGTGTAGCATGAAGGAACTGCAACTCCCCTTTCATTGTGCAACACTGTGTTGTATGATGATAATAAATTACCTTGATACCTTGAACTCATGATTCTGTTCTGTAGTTTCTGAACAAGCTGATAATTGTTGACCTGATGTGAAATTGTTGAACCAATCTAACATTCCACATTGAGTGAATGATAAAGGATAAGTTGATATTGTGATTATAATATAATAGCGATGAGATTTAGCAGTTTGTGTCTGACACAAATAAGCAAGACAAACCTTGGAAATGAGAGAATTTCACTGTGGATCATTTTTAATATTACATGTCATTCATAATTGAAACATAAGCCCGTTAGAAGGCATAATTACTATTGCTATATTTTGCTATGAAGCTGTCATTTTACTTTGCCAGAACGCTGATGGCAGGAAGGCAAGGAAACCATGCAAATATTTATACGTGTTTCCATAAATCCTGAGGGAAAGGGAGAAGGGCTGCTCTGCCAGAATCTTTGTGTAGGAGGAGACAAGTTGCTGTTACGAGGAGGACTGATAAGCCCCCTTCATACTGTAACTCCCTCATACACGCACACGCACACACACACACACACACGCCTACTCTTACACAGTGTTAACTTGTGCCAGATTCCTTGGTAATGGCAGGCTGATGTGCTTTTTTATGGGGCTAAAAAAAGCTGAATATGAGTTGCGTTAAGATATGAATCAGTAATAAAGATTGGGGCTTTGATTTGAGCAAGTGAAGAGCAGCTCCGAAATCATCAACCAAATTAACATCAAAGTCCTCCTCGGCTGCTCTCCCAGAGTTCTGCACGTTCAAAACCGGCGTCACCGTTTCATCTAGTTCACTACCTGTGTGTGAGTGTGTGTGTGTGTGTGGTGTGTGCGTGTGTGTGTTGATGTCAGGCAGAGATATCTCGAGCGAACACGAAGTACCGTTTCCATACAACAACTCTACAAGTAATGAAAATATCACTTTCACCTGCCAGGAATGAGCCTCACCAGGAGGATGTAGTGCGTGGGGGTTTCCCACAATGCCCCGCTAGTCTCCCTCCCATCTACAAGGATGGGATCAGGCTTCCCACCACCAAACACAGTCAGCTGTGTTAGTTGGAAAGATACCAGATCAGGCGTACTGCAATCTGGAATCACATTCTGCAGTCTTGGGCTAAAGTCTCTGATACCATAGAAAGTGAATATTTAAGATAGCAATGAACTAATCTGATACTCTACATCCTTTTTGGTCTAATACTGGCAGAAATCACTGGACTGGATATGTTTGAATCAATGGTTTTTAAATGGTTAGATTTAAAAAAGTGCAAACATACAAAAGTATTAACCACTTAGCTGTTTAAGAAAGGAAAAAGGTGGTATCAGATCGATAATGGTATTGGCAAATACTCAAGGTTGTCTTATCTGATGTCAGTGTCAGACATGAAAAAGTGGCACTGAGTCATTCATAATGTAAGATAGATCTTGTGGTTATTTTTGTTTGAGTGTCAGTTTGCATATAGTCTGCAGGTTTTTCTCTATATGTATGGGGGAGTTGCAGTAAACCATTTGGTACTTTTTTATTTTTCGCCAGAAAAAAAAAAACTTGGCTTAACACGGAGAGATCAATCAAACTTTCTGGCAGATTAAAGTATTTCAAAGTCATTCAGCTCCCCTCTGAAATTTATTCACAGATATTTCAACTTGTCTAGACAGTTGCAACTTCTTATAGTCTGCACAAAAAGAAGAAACCTATTGTCTGCAGTTTGTGCAAAAAGCAGCTTCTACAGGAGACCAAGTTGGATATCAAAACCAGAAAGCTTGTTTAGGCATGAGATTAATTATTTATGAGCTTGAGATTTAGCTTACTTTTAGGAATGCAGTTAAAGAAAATGTTACTTTTAGGTTAAAGGTTTTACATTAAATTAAATTAAATAAATAAACACACGTGGGTTAAGTAAGTATGAAATAAGTCTTGAAATAAATACATGAGATGATAAATATATAGATAAAAGTAAATATGAACACATAAATGAGGGAGTGCTGTTTCCGTTGCCTGGTTCTGGTTCTGGTGACATTCTGGTGCCACTATCTGCCAGCACTCCCCACTGCCCCCCCAAGAGCTCTGGCTAACCCAACTAGCTAACAGCAGCTACAGTTATCAGTTATCTTAGCAACAAGTAAAGGTATTGTCCAGTAGGAAATTCCATAAAACAAAATTTAGGCAGAGCAGAATACCAAGAGTGGCAGTCTCAGGCTGTCTAAGGGGGAGGGGCAACAAAAGTAAAAAGGGCACCACCTGTACGTTGCAGGGTACCAGAACAGCAAAAGGCACCCTAAAGGGCACTTAATTGGATCAAACACCACCACAGGGGCATCAAAGAGGGCACCTGTGCATTGTTTTTTTCAAACATGGGGGCACCAGAGGAGGTGATCGCCCACGTGACATACCTAACACAACCTAGTTAATGTAACCCCAAATATGGTCTTATCCTAAACCTGTCCAGGTAGGTTTGTTGCCTAAACCTACACAAACTATGCTCGTTTCACAGCATTAACCATGTGTTAAAAGAAGCTTTCTTGCAGCGTCTCATACTGCTGCTGAAGGGTACCTTGTGCGCCCGTATGAGACGCTGGTCAGTACTTGACGAGTTTGGATGAGAAAGGATTGAAACCACCTCAGTACTGTATTTCCTGTCATCAGCCTGGCCTCCGTCGGACTCGGAGGTTGTGTTCAGTCCTGCTGCTTTGGTCTGAATCTGTGAGATAATGACACCTCATTCATTTGAAAATAAAAAAGATAAAAAGAGCTGAGAAATGTGGGAAATAAAAGTCCTCTGAAATAAAAAGAAAACTACTGCTTGTAGACAGAAATGAAGAGTACTTGCAGTCGTAAATTCTGGATGGCAAGCACACTGAAGTGAGCAGAGGACAAAATTGACACGGAGACTCTCAGAGAAATGTAGATGCGGAAAGTAAAACATGGTCCAAGAGTCTGGTTTCACTGGCAGAGTGAAGTTCACCCACATGTCGTTGTGCAGTGGGTGAAGCTGGCTTGGTAATGTAGTGATTATTCACAGAGATAGTTGGCAAACTGCTTTAGTTGGTAAGCGAACATGCTAGCCAGCAGCAATCATGCTAGGCAGCATGACCCTGTGCCCCCGTCTCGTGTAAAGAATTTGGGTAATTTTCATAAATTAACTTTAAATGCCCCGATAAACACATCCAAAGAGAGTTTTTAGCTCTTTGTGCTATCCTTGAGCTGATTCCACCACTTTTATTTCTGTAATGTCAGAAATTTTGACTGCTTGTTAATTTTGGTCAAACATTTGTTCATTGCAGATGCTTCAGTTTCTGCCAGCAGGAAAGTAACAGGATTGGGCAGAGAACCAGGAGCAGCTCAGATCAACTCTTGTGAAATGTGCCACTTGTTGACTTGTTATGTGCGCTTTGACTTAACAACAGAACATGTTCTGCAGTGTCTCAGCGATGTAGCATCATTAGACTTTTGAGCTGAGCCAGGAACACTCCCAGGTGTGAAGAGGCAAAGCTTTGATCCAAAGCCAGACTTTACAACGTTTGGCTTTGCTTTCTGATGAAGACATTGAAGCAGCAACGGACCATCCAAACTGCTGCTTTTACATACACAAAGTTTTTAAGCCTTCATTTCCATTTCTGATGGAGACACTGCAGCAGCAAATGTTAGGATACAACTGCTGTACCAATGAGAGCAGTAATTACTAAAAAATAATGAAGCTTAATGAATGTAGTACATTAGCGCAGGGTGTGCAGTTAGCATTATGTCCTCTCAATGGATCGGTGTTGTAGTCGAGGCCTGGGTCATTCGGGGTCAGAGCTCAGTTTTCGTTCAGGGGAAAACAAGATTGTCTGCTTCAGCTCTGCAAAGAAAGTTTTTATCTGTTTTTTTGTTTTTGACATTTATATCTTGCACTGCACTGTTATGTTGTTTTGAACACTTTCCTCCTCCTACTCATACCATTTTGAATTTTGAATTATTTTTTATTGTCCAAGACACTTCACACATCTAACAGCAGCTCTGTGAATTCTGCTCTTCCAAGAAACATCAGCAGGTCAGAAATGCAGGATTTTTCAGTGAGGGATAAAAAAAGCCTCAAACTCAGTGCTCTGCTTTACAGTTTCATGTAGATCATGAAATGTCCAACACGTCCTCATACCTGAAAGACAGAATAAGTCGAATGCCAAGGACTCTCAAAATGACAAAGTCATACGGCATAAGTCTCATGATATTAAACATGGTTAACATTGTAAAATGGCAGCATTTTGGTTAGGTTCAAGAATCAAAACTACGTGATTAGGTTTGGGTTAAAATGAGTTTGTTGCGTATGTGATGTCACTGAAAAAATGTAACAAAACTTAAATAACTTAAAACTTTAAATGAGTCAACAATGACTTTTGGTTTCACACAAGACATTTACAAAGTTCCACCAACATTAACATGACCTCCACATACGTTGTCCCGAGCTGAAACAAGATTTCAAACCGAAGCAGTTGTTGATCACTTGCGGCCCCTAGTGGCCGGTTAAGAAGAGCGAGAAGTCAGCTGTTGATGGTCATATAAAACAGCAGCAGTCAAAAAATAGAACTATTCCCTCACAGTTTTGTCTCCACCAATCAGTTTACATCCATGTCTGTCCAGACTCATATAATGTCTGTAGTGAAGACTTTGAAGGAATTTAATAAAAGGGGTATTTTGTGACCCTTAACCTTTGACCATCAGTCCATGTGAACATTTGTGTCAAGTTTGAAGAAATTCCCTCAAGGAAATCATGTTCACAAGAACGGGACGAACTGAAAACATAATGCCTCTGGTCATGGCTGATGCCGGTGTGCAGCCATTAAAAAAAAGTTTTTCAAGGTTTTTCAGAATTCTGAATCCCAGAGGTCCTTCAGCATACAGTCATGAATGTGCACAAAAAATTAGGCTGAGTAGGCCAGCGGTATCCGAGATTAGCTTCTGACAAGTTTCAGGTCTGTTACTTCTGTTACTTGTTGCTTTCTCCTGGTGGGGATCATGTGATTGAATAACGGTTCTTTTTTAATTTACATATCAAGAGAACTGGGCTTTAACTTTCGATAGATAAATATTTCAAAAATACATTTCAAAAATATGTCTTGATGGATGTGCTTTTTCCTTTCTCCCCAAGAAGTGTCTGCAGGCTGCATCCAAAAAAAAAAAAAATTTTTTAAATCCACCAACCAGATAGTGCAGGCAGCCTGTATTGTTACTTTTTAAGTTCCATGCAGTGAGCTAGCTCAGACATCTGCGAATGGTTTTCCACAGGACAGCACAGCAAGGTAAAAAGCATTGTTAATCTCGATGAGTGCTTTTTCACACAAACCACAAACTGCTGCCTGTCAGCAGCAGCTCTTCATCTAACAGCTCACTGTGGCTGTTTCTGCTTCTTCTATTCAATATTGCAAGATTTTAAGAAATAGTTTAATATTGTGCTTATTTGCTGTCTTTCTAATAGTGAGATGCTCAGATGGATTGTGAATCTTATACCTGTGTGTTACAATGAGTACAGAGCTGCAGTCAGGTCTGAACACAAACACAATTGTTGTTTTAGGAGAAATCACATGGTAGATTTCTTGGTGAACAACAGACAGTACACAGCCACATTAGATGGCACAGTGGCACAGCGGTCAATCCTTACGCCTCACAGCAAGACGTTTGTGTGTTCAAAACCTGGTTCGCTTGGTCTTTCTATCTTACATGCAAAGGGGATGTGGATGGAATGGGTGGCGTTACTATCTTACACGTGCACAGTTGTCATTTTTGCCACGAGAGGTCTAAAAATGAAGGCAAAATGAAGCTGTGGCCAGGCACGTTTGGTTTCTTGTGATGGTGCATTGAAGACAAAGCCACTTGCACCACAGACTTGCTTAAACCTGGTTGAAGTGCTAAGTATGTGGTGCAGTAGGTCCACAAGATAGCAAAGTGTGTTTGGCTGACGTGCACACAACACATCTCCACAATCACAAAACACCTTAATTTTTTCACACAGTAGTGTGGATTAGTTAAGTGTCCTTTGAACACATTTTCTATTAGAAATAGTGTAAATATTGAAATAACAAGTGTGTGTGCGTGTCTTGTGTTTATGTTAAACAGTGCATGTGTCTAAAATTGCTCTCACTAATAACAAATAGACATAATGGAAAATTATTATAATTCAAAACTTTATTATTATCAATTAATAGATTATTAAATGATTATTATAAAAGCCTAATAAATCTCAGACAGACGTGCGAAAGTGCCATGGGACGGGATCATAGCTCTCAGATCATCTGTAAGAGATCAGTCAGCGTGACAGCTGGAGCACCTGTAGTGTTTGTGTCTGTGTGTTTATCAGGATCCAGAAAAACATGGATTAAACAATTATGATCTATAACATACAAAATGAAGACATTAAATCGGACCAGGAGACCGTGATAAAGAGGTCTTTGTACTTCTGTCAGAGCCTGATGATGTTGGACATACCCGCTGGATAACGCACGGGTTATCAAACTTCAGAAACACTTTCTGATTCTGTTAGCAGGATGGAGGAACGAGGATGGGAGGAGAAGATGATGATGAGGAGAAAGAGGAGAAGGAGATGAAGAACGGACGGTTGCGAAGCGGGCGATAAGGAGATGTTATCATGGGTGGGGGGGGGGGGATTTCTGTTTGTCAAGGTTGTATTAATCAAAAAATAAGAAATTAACTTTGTCCAAAAAGAAATGCTGGGTGGAATGTGGGTTCATCTCTATCGTCTAATTATCAGAAAGAAAGAAATGTTGAACTGCTGCCTTAATGAAGACCTGCAGGTAAAAGTTCACCAAATTAAGCAGATTATGTCTATATCTTGTTATTTTTTTTAACTGGACAATAGCATCACTAACAAAGCTGCACAAGCTCAGACACGTTGCATTTCTTAAAGCTGCTAAATAAAATAAAACAATAAAAGAGAGCATAGAGAGCACAGACTCCCCTAAGCCATCAGTCCAGTCCTCTACATGTCTGATATGAAAATCTGCACGCACAAGCTCCATATAGTGTGTCTGGATATTTCCAAAACTAAGCTGTGCTTTCTACTTTGGAAATATTTCACATACTTTAACATACATTTGTGAAAAGCAGAAACACTTATTTATCATGTACATACGTACAAATACCAAACACTTCAACTGAAATAACATCATGAACATGGCAGCTTATCACACCAGTTGTTCTGTATGTTCCCAAGAAAAATATTTTTTACTTGAGTCAAATTAAATCTGCATATAAAACCTGTATGATTTATCAACTTAATATTTACACACAGTGAAATAATTGTAGCATCTGTCATACAGTTTAGAAATCAGATTTATGTTAAACTACAAATATAACTACAGATGTATCAAATGTTGAAACAGAGGGAAGCTGTTTTAATGAACATGAACATCATCTGTTATAATCATGATACGAGAGCTGCGATTTTTTCCTTTTTTTTTCCTTTTTGCATATTCAGTACTCACCTGTTTTCCTTCTTTAACAAAAAAAACAACCATATTGACCAAAGACGAGCTTAATCGCTTTGCAAATTTATCATAAAACACACTCAAAAATATAAATATATAAATAAACATTGATACTGAATATTTTGCTTTCAATATTCATTGTAGCAGTATCGATCCTCTGATACCAGCTGCACTTTCTTGCTTTTTCCTCTCTCTGACAACGGATTGACACACACACCCCTGCAGTGACCACATAGTCCCGCCTCCTCTCAAGTACTCACAGTGGTTTTTCTTCCTGTCACTCATCTCATTTGCTCCGGTTGAATAGCCATCATGTTACAGCCTTGTTGTATTTATCTTTTAATAAATAAAATTTTATGCCCCCAATACTGAGTCATTTTTTTCCCAGTGTTAATCAAAAACGTATTGTACATTGATATTCTTATTTGTCGTCCCCGGAGTCAGAGTCCTGGTCAGAGCCGCTGTAATTCACCTTGGTACGGTGTTCCCTGCCGTTAAACTGACAGTAGCCATTACCCACTTGCCTGGCTCCGGTTCAAGGCATCGATCTCTGGCAGCATTCGCCATTGGGTCCCCCCTACACAGGGGCTGGTCACTGCAGAGCCAATGGGTAGGGCTGAATGTCGAAAGGTGGTGGACCTTATAGGCCCAGCCCCATCAATTGGCCAAATTGAGTGGTTTACCTTGATATTCTTACCATAACCCTACCCAATCAACCTCCTCGGGTGGAGCCTAACTAAGTCCAGAGTGGTGGAGCTTGACTAGGTTAAATTTGTCACTGCAGCAAGCACCACTTGCCCCACACCCTGGGCCTACAATCCCCTCCTTCTGATGGTCCAAAGCTCCTGTGATAACTGTGTAGCACTAAGGGCTGGAGACACCAATTAGTTCTATTTCTACTACTTTCTGAAGGACTTGTTCCACACATGCACAGTAGAATGGTGTCTGTGGCTCTCAACAAACTGGGGCTATGCAGATGTCCACAAAGAAACTACACGTGTTTCTGATTACTAAATTTAAATCACATAGACCGTAGCGCACTTGCAGGTGTGGAAAGTATAATACCAGCTTAACACTGAACTCCAAGTCCAGACTCACTAACAGCAGCTGTTAGCCATTGCTCTGTTGATACACTTTCCCCTATTGTTTGGAGTATGAATTCGACAGGCAGCTAATTCTTACATATTGTACCACTAATGAAAGTGAAAAATAATTTGTACATGTGCTGCAGACAAACAGACAAACAAACAGAAAACATGACCTCCTTGGTGGGGGTAATAACTGAAAAATTTAATTAAATCCAGCCCATGGAAAACATGTGAACCTCTGGGTTTTTGAGTGCAGGTTTACAGCTGAAGACAACTTAGATTTTTGTTTCTGCATTTGTATTAAATAACAGGGTTCTGTGGGGAGTTCTAACAGCTGCACAGTAAGAGGACACTGTTAAAAGTGATTTCAATTATTCACCTGAACTCCAGGTGCAAACTGTTCGTAGAGAGGGCATGTCCTCACATTCTCAGGGGAAATTACCCCTTTACTTCACAAAAGAAAAGAAGATTCCTGGATATTAGCATATGACAGTGACCTATTTGTGTAATGCTCCATATAGTATGGGTCAGCTATTTGATATTCAGATTCCATTAAGGCTGAGCCGGTCACTCTGGATTCAGTTCTAATGAAATCGTTACTGTGCGGGTACCGACGCTGAATGATCTTAATGTACCCAGTCAGTGGAGTCACATGTGGAAAACGATCTGATTCTCCCGTTCGTCCTCTCTCTTCCTTTTCCCCTGACCACTCTCATTGGCTGCAGCCAGACTTCTCGCTCGGATGTGATTGGATGAGATAAAGAAGAAATGGCTGTTGGCTCGGCTCTGTGTGAACCACCTCAGAGGTGATCCATCTCCACTGCAGGACTTCAATCTGAGCTTGTCTCTATTGTCTGCGCTGCTTATCTGCTGCTGCTCCAGCTGTCACACTACACAGCAGACTACACCTCTCTGCTCACACCTCCAGGATCACTCTCTCAGGTTAACACGTCTTATTCTAAATGCAGGTGCTTCTGTGTTAGAATAAGGTATAGAAAGTCATCCTAAACACTGTCTGCATCTACATAACAAGACTTCAGTAAGACTTTAGTGATGATGAGCCAATCACAGGCGATTGGCTCATCATCACTAACATTACTGAACCAGCAGTGGTTCAATAATGTTTCTGATGTTCAGTTAGAAATCACAGCTGAGTGGCTCATAAAGGCGCAGGGGTCCAATGCATCAGGGGCCCCCAAAGCCAGAGCCTCTGTATGAAGTGACATGTTTATTGGAAAGTCAAAGAGCTTAGTCAAAAGTAGGGATGTACTAACAATTCTTTCTTTCTTTTCTTTTGTTTCTGCCTCATAATTTTTATTATATAGCCTTTTTTTCTTCAGTGTCAACAGTAATCCAGTAATTAATGATTGTAAATCCATGGTTAGGGAACAAATAAGAATTGTTAGCAGGTAATGCAGCTTGACTTTTCATGGTGCTGATTCACCAAAATGAAATATATTATTAGATGTATATGATATATGATTTACTATCTAAATGTAGCCATCAGGGTTCCTCCACCTTTTCCCAAGTCAAATTCAAGCACTTTTCAAGCATTTTCAAGTTGCATTATATCAATTTCTTTGAGCTGTGGACAAAACAAAACATCTGAGCAGGTCATCTTGGGGTTTGAGAGACACTGATCAACATGTTTCACCATTTTCTGTTATTTTATGGACCAAACAACTAATCAATGATCAAGAAAATAACAACAGATTACTCGAGAGTGAAAATAATTTGCAGTCCCAAATCAGATATTATGTGCTCTAGACCAGTGCTTCTCAATCCGGTCCTCAGGGACCCCTGCCCTGCATGTTTTAGATGTTTCCCTGCTCCAACACACCTGATTCAAATGATCAGCTCATCATCAAGCCTCCACAGAAGCCTGATAATTACCTGATCATTTGAATCAGGTGTGTTGGAGCAGGGAGACACCTAAAACATGTTTTAGGGGTTTCCCTGCTCCAACACACCTGCTTCAAATGATCAGGTAATTATCAGGCATGCAGGGCAGGGGTCCCTGAGGACCAGGATTGAGAAACACTGCTCTAGACAACCAAAAGTATGTTTCACAGTAGAATCATACAGAAGGATGACAACAACACAACAACAGTTTCATGTTTCTAAATGTTTCGAGGCTCGAGCAGTCTTCTTCATTTTGTGCACGACTCAGTCAGATAAGAGATTTAAAATGAAAGCAATGAAATAACTATTTCAAACAGCTTCAAGCACCTTATGCAAAATCCGGGCACTTTTCAAACCTTGAAAATACTACATTAAAATTCAACAGTCTTCAAGGATTTCCAGCACCTGTAAGAACCCTGAGCCATAGAAATGGGGCTTGTTAAGGGCTTTTGGAAGAGCTGGTGTTCGGTTTGTCTGTTCCAGGATACAGTTTTTTTCCTATTGCCAATCTTCCTGCGTTTTGAAGTTAAGACATACTATAAAGAGTGAAATTTGAGGGACTGAGTTAAAAAAAAACATAAACTGTGATAATTCAGAAGCTGTGAAAGATTTCAAAAAGTAAAATACAAGTTTAACAGTTGAAAGTCTTGTGACCCGTTGAAATGTGTAGCTGAAAGTATACAGAAATAAAGTAAAAGTTCAAAGTGAAGTTGGTCTGAAGACGTATTGAAGGTTTCTCCCTTTGACTTAAATTGCAAAAAATGTTGAAATAGCTTAATATTTTAAAAAGTATGAATGGTAGAAAAAAAGTTGAATTATAGCATAAATGTCCTTAAAGCTACTACGAGGAACCTAAATGTTTTGTGTGTGTAGAAAATAGTGTGCAGAAAAAGTAGTTGACTGAAGAACATACAGAAGTCAGAATAACACGGTTTACAAGAAAAATAGTGTGAATTCTGAAGCAGCATTCACACAGCCTGTAACACCAAACTATAGGAAAACCAGAGGTGGGAAGTAACTAAGTAAACACTGATACTTAGTTACTGTACTTGAGAAGATTTTTCAGGTATCCATTCAGGCAACTTTTTACTTTCACTCCCTACATTTGAAAACAAATATTGGTACTTTCTGCTCCTTACGTTTTCAAATAGGCTTGTCACTTTAGTTTTAGTCCATTTGAGGGGAACTATTGATTATTTTTATTTTGCATCATTGTGTGCCGCTTTCACAAAATCAAGATCGATTTCAACCTAAATGGATGGGACAATAGCACATCAAAAAGATGATTCCCTAGCATATCCATCAGTGCATCTTACGCATGAAAGACATAATGAGACAAAAACGGTTCAAAAGTTGGAAACAACACAAAAGAGGTAACAAGATGGAAAAGACATATCAAGATGGAAAACAACATGAAAGACTTAACAAGTCAAACGAGGTAAAAGATGTAACAAGATGTTAAAAAAATACAACAACACAAATACGATGTAAAAAACATAAGATGAAAATGACGCAAGAAGGCAAATACTATGTAACGAGATGTAACACGACAAAAAATAACATAAAGACGTGACAAAAACAACATGAAAGATAACAAGACAAAACTGACATAACAAGACAAATATGACATAATAAGACAAAAATTAGGTAAAAAGACAAAAATCATTTAACAAGATGAAAACGATGTAAAAGATGCAACAAGAAGAAACAGAGAGGGAAACATAACTGTGGAGAAAAGTTAAAATTCACTTGGCTTTACACAGAAACAACTGACAGAAACTTTGAGAACATTTCAGAGCCTGTTGTTTTTCACTTTTACTGCAGTAAAAAAAAGTTGAATGAGTCTTTTATACACATGCATCTGTAGTTTCACTTGAGTAAAGAATGTGTGGACTTTTGTCACCTCTGAGGAAAACATTGAATTCTCTTCTTCTGCTGCCGCCTCTTTCAGTGGCCAAATAAAATGAAGTTTTATGGCCTTCAGCTGATAAGAAGTGGATGACAGGCACCGGTACATGGTCAGGTACCCTGTCTGGTCTGGTACACACATCATTTCAGAAGCAGGACAAAAATAGAACGTAGATTGGTTTTACCATCAGATGGAAATCACAGTTACAAACTAAATGACTGCAAAAGTGTTTGAGCCCACAGGAGCAAATGGTCTTGTTTTGACTCCTCCCACCACCATCCCCTCATCACACTACCTACCCGCCTACACACACTCTCTCTCTCTCACACACACACACACACACACACACACACACACACCTCCTCCTCCTCCTCCTGTGTCTTTGTTTATGGATCACCTCCACAGTTGCAGAGTCCAACAGGCGAGCAGATGGTTTGATACACTGTAGTAAACGTGTTTGTTTAGCGGTTGTTCACTTGCTGTGTGTTTGTGTGTGTGTGTATGTTTGTGTATGTGTGTATTACTGGTCCCACAAATGGCGAGTGCAGTGAGTCCGGGTTCAACCATTTGACCAAACCATTCAAATCCAGAGGGCACCAGGAGAACACACACACACACACACACACCACACTGCACTTTCACTGAACTCCTGCACTCTGTTGACCTACATGCTCTTTTTGTCTGTGGTATGTGTGTTTGTTTGTGTGCCTACCTTTGGTAAACAAAATGCACCAAAATGAATAAAAACCTAAATATGAGTGTATGAACAGATGGTCAGCAGGAGTAAAGAACACACATGTTCATTAATGAACTGAGAACAGAATGTTTCAGACTGTGAAAAGCACAGTCCACATTATTACTTTAGTTTTCAGATTAGTGGAGCAAGTTGGCAATATTATAATTAAATATTATAATAAAATGATTTTAACTCTGCTTTATGTTCCTGTGGTGTACCCGTTGTGGAAACAAAGCCCATTCTTTTCATTTCACCTTTTTTCTTTCCTTATCTAAGGGAAGGTTGAAAAAGAATCTGAAAAAAAACCCAATAAAGCTGCAAGCAGCATTAGACGGGCCCTGGCACCCCTGTGCCTGTAGGGGCGTGCTGTGGCCACGACCACGTCACAAGACACCGACTGGTGGACGAGGAGCTGAATTTTCACGCCCTTTGGACACTGCAGGAAGGAATTTGTTGTCACCTCCTCTCTCCACCAGGTGGCGCTATCACTATGACTCCTGATTGTCATGTAGATGTGTTCAGATCAGGACTCTTATCAAACGCGTGAAGTTTGGTGCAGATCGGATCATTTATACTAAAGTTATAGCAATTTTGTGTTTCATGGTGAGACATCAAAATTCGACACCATTCTTTTGAGAAGTTTTGATCACGAAGTAGTCAAGATGGCACACACCAGTTTTGAAGTCGTTATGACAAATTCTGTCAGAGAAGTTTGTCAAAATACAACGCATGGAAATCGCCAAAATTGACCACGAAATTCAAAATGGCTGACTTCTTGTTGGGTTTAAGCAATGGGTCCAAGAGACTTTTTTTGTGCGTCTCAGTGTGATATATGTGTGTGCTGATTTTCGTGCCTATCGGTGAAATGTGTCGTGGGGGCTGTTGTTTACGCCCACTGCCAAAAGTTATATCACACGAAATTTTTCACCATGACTAATGCGCACACCAAGTTTCATGCACCATCGAGCACGTTTCCCCCTCGAAAATGCGATTGAAGAGGGAGAAAAAGAAAAAGAAGAAGAAATAAAATAATAATCCAAGCAAATCCATAGGGTCCTTGCATTGTTCGGTGCGGGGCCCTAATTAGACCCCCTTAATGTCCATTGCTGCCTTGCTCTCTACAATATCTGCACATCCCAGCTAGGGTATGGTTATGTTTAAAGAAGCAATATGTAGCAATTTCACGTGCAAAAATGAGTACTGCAGTCCAAACAGTGAGTTGGAGCTATAGGCTATATATTAAATAGGTTGAAATCCTGTTTAATATACAGTCTATGGCTGAAGCGAGTTGTTTTTACGGGGACGATCTGCAGGCTGCAGGAACGCTGCAGGACCGCAAGACGCACACAACATGTCAGCTGTCTGTCGATGTAAAGTTAAGCCTGTTACCCTGAAAACAGAAGCCGACTGCTCTGAAACACACTCTGGAGTTCAGTGGCTTTAACATTTTGCTCAATTTAATGTTATAAACATTTATTCCGTCTACAAGATTATTCATGACTTATTTCAACTCATAAACAGACACTAACTCATTCAGTGAGTATTTCAACTGAACATGTTTCATTGAGCTCGGATCACATATCGTGGTCATTTTATGATTTATTGCAGATTTCTCCTTTAAAGGTGGGGTATGTGATTCTGGAGAAAGATTGGTGATGTTTAAACTTATTTAATGGCTTTATTAAATACCTGATTCTGATTGGTCAGTTACATTTTTAAGGTTTAAGGTTTAAGGTTTTGAGGCATGAAGAACAGGCCGTTGCTATGGACACAGTTCTGATCATAGACTCTGGAGGAGCAATAAAATAACTGTTAAATCACTACAATCATTTTAAAATTAATATTTTGTGTCACATAAATGTGTGTATCATCCTGCATCATCCTGCATTATATTTCACAATAATGACCTGCTCACTGTACTTTATCATACTCCCCTCTCCTGCAGTACTCCTTCAGAAGTTTTACTATATTTTACAATACCCATACTACCATACTGTTTAGTATGCCAGAAACAGACTTATAGTATGTCCCAATACATCGCTCGTCAAATACAGTATGTCAAAAATACCAGGATCTCCTAGTACATCCAGTTGCATTTTGCAGTGTACAAGCCAGAACGCTTTTCTGGTCATTCTGACACACAACTCTTTGTGAGAGGTGTATGAGCAAGAGGGTCAAAGTTCAAGATGGCGTGTTATGAGGAAGTAGTATGTCCCAGTTGTTCCCCCTGCCTCTTATCCTGCGCACGAGCATGAACGTGACCTGTTGCTGTTGTGAATCTCAGTCTGAGACACAGTTTGTTTCCCATTTACAGAGCGAGGGCTGTGTAGGAACACCAGATTTTTTTCAGCACACACACAGAAGGGACAGCTTGAGGGAGCGTGGGGAGATATTGCTGAATTTGACAAAAAAAGTGTATTGGAATATAATTGTGTAACCCACCTTTAAGGGGGTGATAATGTAGGACGGCTGAAGTTCATTTGCTCTTTATTTAATCAGTCATCTACTACATTATTTTTTATTCTTTTGTTTGTTTCTTTGTTTGTGCTGTTCACAGGATTTGCTTCAGTACTTATTTAAAATTTGTGTCTTTGTTGTTTTTTTTTTTCCAATCCAGAATCAGCTATTTTAAATTTTTCAACTAAACATGAGTGAAGGGTACGCTGAAGTTTCATTTGCCAAGTCGGAGCTGCTTTTTTTTTTAATCCAAGGTGTTGAGGATAAATAACTTTCATTCAGATTCCGAGCCAAAACGAGCTGCTTTAAAAGCCATCACTGAATCCATTTAGTTTAGCAGACGTGAGGTGTGAAATACCTGATTTTCATTTCTCTGCAATTTGTGAGCAGCAATCAAGAGAATCCTCATCATCAAGAGAAACTAACAGCGTCCATGCAGGTCATTTATTCTCTCCATCATCATTGTCGCACATCTTGTTATGTTCAGGGATGTTCAACACATCCCATTTGTTTCACTCTTTAAACACTAATGGAACCAGCATGCTTGCGGGGGAGGGGGAGAGGGGGTTGGGTTAGAAAGAAAAAGATGACCAAGCCTGGTTGAATGAACCACAACAACTTAACAACTCAATCAGAAACCACCTGCTGCAAAAGATCAGACAACATATTAAATTATACCGTCCAAAAATGACACTTTCAGTACATACATGGTGCTGATGATATACTGAATTACACTGTGTGTACTTTTTAAAGTTACTCATTAAATAACTACAGGGTACTGGCAGGGTAAGCGTATGTGGTTCAAAGAGTCTATCTATCTATCTATCTATGAGAGAGAAATATATGTAGAGAAATATGTATGAAATTGATCATATGTAAACAGAAACTGAGAAATATAGAGTAAAACAAAGTTACATGAATATGATTTATGTTGGGAAATAAACAAACAAAGTTTGCTGATGTTATCATGCTGACCTTTATTTCACTAAAATTCAGCCTGAATTATTTTTCAGCAGTTGCTTCCCCAGTTGTTGTTAATGATTGTTTTTTTAAAAAGTGTCAGGAGCAGGGGGCTGAACTCTTTTTGCCTGCCAGAGAAAGTTCAGGGATCACTGTATTAGAGGATTCAAGGATTCAATGAAATTCTTCTGGCCCTTTTCTGTACTCAGAGCTGGCCTGGCTCGACTCGGTTTGACTCGGCCCGTCGGCCCAGCAGGGCAGGGGTTTGCACTTCCATTTCGACAGGGCTACCCATTTGAAGGTGTGGCTTTAACTGAAGACGAGCTCAAGAAAGCTTGAGTCCCCATTCATATACGCCTTTGGGATAAACACACTGGTTCCTTAAAATTTTCACAATAAAAGTCCCATGTTGTTTCAGTATTTAAATGCTTTTATTATAACGCAGCACAAACAGGAAATGTTTTCATTTGGGGGGGTGGGGAGTGGGGGGCATTAGTGTGCTATGTCCTCTACGTGGTGCCCTCAATTTTTCTTATTACGATTGCAAATATTAAGATATACTTAGGTTCAAGAAAGAAACAAAGAAAGAAATAATATAAATATGTATCAGACTGTTGCACATAATAAACTGGACACTGCAGGTGTATGTAGGCTACCCATCATCCCCTGTGCTGGTCAGAGTGAAACACAGAGGAAACAGCACAGAAGATTATATAAATTAGCATGTTTCTAAACTGTCTGTGTTCTCAGCAACTCATCCATTATTAACCTGAGGAGGTGAGGAGATAAAAACAGACACTCTGCTGAGAAAGTCCTGACAGCTGACAACACACAAGATGGTCATCCACAGCAGGGGTTCCCAAACTTTTACATGCCATGGCCCCCCACATAGCATTAGCTTGTAAGGTGTTAAAAACCCATTGACAATACTGTGACTTGATTATCATTGTTATTATTATGGTTGAAATATGCTCAATCACATGTATTATACTGGTCTTTCTGCTGTATTATTTCCATGCAAGTTTCAGATTTCATTATAGAAATTTTACAAAATGTGTCAAACATTAACACAGTATTCAGGGCAGCACCTCCTACTGGACATATGCTACATGCTACATATGTTACATGTGGTGTTTGTTTTTTTTTTTCAACACATCCTCAAACCTAAACACCAGAACAAGCCGATTGTCCGTTACTCCCACAACAACATATATTGGTGGGGAGAACCAGCAGTGTCAGGCTTACCTAACCTTAACTACATTACACATTACACACCAGGGAGTCATCACCAAAAATATCAAAAATGATGCCGCTGTTTACAGATATTTTGAGTGGAGGGCCCAAAAGGTAATGACATTTGACTGCTTGGCTGTCAGTGTGGCTCTGTGTCGGCTGCACAGCTCTCTGTGTTTGTGAAGTTTCCCTTCCTCTTTCTCTGATCCTCCATATTTAAAGTTGACGCTAACGATTACAAAGTAGCGAGTCAGCGGAAGATTGTTAAACTGTATGTGCACACTGATAGGCAATAACTGCAGTAACATGAGCATTCACACGAACACGCATCACTAACAGCAGGCGTATTTAAGACTAGGCTTAAGTCTTCTGGTGCAACTGACCTAAAGTCCACTCTAAAGACTGGTCTTAGCTAAGACCGACTTAGCAGTTAGGACCAGGCGTATTTAAGACCAGTTGGTGCAACCTGCCCCAGAATAAGTTGATCATCAGTTACTGGCAGAACAACAAATATTGGTGGAGAGTACCGGCAGTGCCAGGCTTACTGGCCCTTAACTACATTACACAGGTCACGTGACATAACTCATGCAATATTATACAGGTGCTTTACATTGTAAAATGGTCACAGCTTGGTTAGGTTTAGGCATAAAAACTACTTGATCGAGTTTAGTAAATAAAACTATTTGGTCTGTGTGAGGGACTCAGCAGGCATGAGGAGTCACAGATAGATTTTCAAAAAATGGTTTTATTTACCAAAAAATGAATCAATACATAAAGTTCTAAACTAACTAAAAAGAATTTAACTCAGGCTATGAAAACTTAAACTGAATGGAAGCGACTATTCTGAAGTGGCTGTCTGTTACCTGTCTGTATTGACAGTAATTTGTATTCACTCTGTTCTTCCCCTCTGCAGAGATACTGTATTGAACATCACTGCAAACTGTCGGCTGTTGTCATTTACTTTTCATAAGAAAACCAAATAAAGAAGAGCTATAAAGTCCAGCTGCAGAGTGTGTGAACAGTGTCGAGCAGGGATTATGACTGCCGACTGGAGTCAAAGGCAGGTTAAGTGTATGTTTATGTGGTGCCAAACAGGCTTGTCTGTCAAAGTGCTACGAGACGGAGACTTCTTGGCAGAAATATTTTTAATGCAGTTATTCTGAATCTATTTGTGAAATCAGGCAAAGAAAAAGAACCTTACACGGTAAAGATCACATAAAAATAAAGATAAATGTTATGCTGTCGAGTAAAAAATGAAGCATATACAAGTTCATAGCTTTCAGGCTTTGAGAAGGCTGTGATTGAAAATAAATTATGAGTTGAAAAGACCTCTTTGTGATCTCTACTGGATCACAAAGATTGGTTTTCTTAGTTTAAGAGCTGCCCACATTGTTCTCCTGCAAAGATTTCAGCCTCTTTAGGCCTGGTATTACAACGTGTCTCAACACGAGTGACCACTTGTGATCAGATCTCACTTTCCTGCTCTACATACAAATTAACACAGTTTCTGACAAATGGACACAATGGTTTTACACAAAGGTAGAAATAACTCAATGAAGAACATTTGCCGAATTTAAACGAAGGGCAAAATACTTAAGAATTTGTTGCTGTCGCTTTTCACACAGTTATAAAGTTTGTTCTAACTCAACAACTCACAACTGTGATTTTTTTTAAAGGAATCTGAGGACTTTCTCCACAGGAGACGAACAGCAGACTACACTGGTCTCCATCTGTGAAATCTGACATGTTTACTGTCATTAAAATGATGTCTTCTTTAATAAAATGGTGAAATCAGTTGAAAAATTGTTCAGACAGCTGCTAAATGCTGGCTAGGAGATGTACTCAACACAACCTAATGTATTGTATTTAATGCAGATTTTACAAGAGGCCACAAATGATCAAGGATTTTCCTTCTGCACCTTTCCTTTTCCTTTTGCATTGCACCCTGAATTTTTCTTTATTGCGTCTGTTTGTTATGTGTAGGACTACAGATGGAAATAAGCATTTTGCTAAATCTGGTGCAACCATGTTTTCATTTCTTGTAAATGATCAATGTCATTGCAGACTGTCCTTTTATAAATCAAATAAACTAAACTAAACTAAACTTTTTCTCAAAGTTTCTCAAAGTTTAGAAAGTTTCTCTTCACTCAACTCACAAAATTGCAAACATTTTTAAGAGAGTCTGGGCATTTCCCCATGAGCAAAAAAAGAAGCAGCATATATTGGTTACTGTTTACTGTATTTGAAAAATTTGACAATAAAATGTTGTCTTCTTCTAGAAGGTTAGCGTAAATGATGAAATCAGTTGGAACAGTAAGTTCAAACAGCTGCTGAATGTTGGCAGGTCGATGCATTTAACACACAGAGTGGGCCCACCGATGCAGCGAAGCCACGTCAAACTGACTCATGACATGTTTTTTTTACAAGAAGACAAACAATGTAATGGATTGAAGTTAATGCTGAATTTACAAGAATGCACAAATGATTAAGAATTTGCCGTAGCAGTTTCACAAAGGTTATTAAAATGCACTTTTTTTTTTAAAAGGAGACAGAGGATATCAGTTGAAACAGACAGTGTGTTATCCACTGGCAGGTCAGAAAGCCCAAACACATCATTTGCATTGCAGTGAACCAAATGGTGCACTGACAGGATGTCAGTTGAGTAGGCGGTCCTTCACTGTGGCCCAGGACACACTGCTGACTTCATGTGGTCTGAGTGATTGTGATCGGATCACCCAAGACTGCGTTAAAGGGATAAACTGGGCTTTTTAAAGTGAGGTTGTATGATGTATTTATCTACAGTCAGTGTATTACCTACAGGAGATTGTGGTCGACACGCCTCCAGTTTGGAGAAGCAGCAGGAGTACCAGTGAAGGAAGCTAAGGAACATTCTGCTGTCTATATTTAGAATATTTTCACCATTTAGCCTTGCTGTCAGACAGACTTTTATGATGGAAAGCACCATTATATAAGCCAAATATCATTCTTTCCAAAGCCACCAAACTCCATTGGCAATAATTGTAATTTTACCCCACAGAACACAGGAGTCGCTGGTCCATCGTTGTCTGGATTCTGTTGTTATATGACTTGGGTGTACCCAAACTAGTCCTTTAAAACACAGACAATTGTTCTGGTAGTCAAGTCCTGTGAGGTGGGTTTCAAATTTAATACTGAAACTAACCTGGACATGTTAATATAATACACAAATCCACGAAATAAAACTAAATATAATTAAATAAAATATTTTTAAAAATCAAAAAGTATAACAAAGAAGGTGGACAGTGTCTTCTTGTACCATGAATGGAAAGAAAGAAAGAAAATAAATATTGCAATAATGATTGCAATGAAAATCTAAAAAATAAGCCTTGTACAAATAAGGGGTGGAGACAAAGTAAAAAAGGGACAGTTGCTCACTGCAGACCATCTATGAAAAAAAAATCCTCTGACAGTCTTATCTGAATGAAACAAAATCTAACAATAAAGCCCAGTAAAGGCCAGCAGACACTAACTAAGTAGAAACTGCGCTCAACATCAAATAAAAGCAGCAACCTAACCGCTGCCAGTGAAATGAACACGATGTGTGTGCCGCCGTCCCCCCCCCTCCACCACCACCACCACCGGCCTCAGGCCACACGATGGTCCTCAGCAGGGCCTGGCTGGACAACACCATTTAGACATGTCAGCCCTTATCATTGATGTGTGTGTGTGTGTGTGTGTGTGTGTGTGATCACTGTGACACTAAGCAGCCTCCACCCTGGGTGGCTCTGCCTCCCTGACCCCCTGCCCTTCTGCACCCCCGCCCCCCAAGGGCATTTTGACTGGAGCCTGTCCAGAGCGGGACGAGTCGGGGCAGCAGGGATAACTCGGGGTCAGCAGGGAGAGTGTGTGGAGGTGTGTGTGTGTGTGTGTGTGTGTGTGTGTGTGTGTGGTGTGTGTGTTTGTTTTCTTAAATTGGGGAGTAGGGGAGGGGTGGGGGTGGGACTGATCCACAGATAATATCAGCGCTGTGGGCTACAACTGCTGTGGTCATCTCGCTAAGATCCCTCTGACTTCATCTCAAGCTGAAGCTCTGAACATGTCACTTGTTCTTTTTTGTTTCTCCTCTTTGTTTTTCCAATGTTACCATGGCAACAAACATGTTGCACAGTGACATGTTTTCAATTGTTTAAGTTCTGTATTCACACCAAATCCCATATTCCTGTGTTCAGCCTGCTCTCACCAAAGGTGCATGAATAACATGCCAGTGTTGTAAAGGCACAATTCACCCTGAAATAAAAAAAATACATATTTTGTGTGAGATGCAGAGTTTTGGAGACCTCTCTTCTCTCCAATTAAATAGCAGTAGATGACACTCGACTTGGGGTGCTCAATGTGCCAAAAAAAAGCTAAAAATTTCAACACCAGAAATCACAATCTGCTTACTCGCGATAATCCGGAGACCTTGTTGTGAGCAGTTTCAGAAAGAAAGTAGTTCCTGTAGATTCTGCTTCAGACGGAAAGCAGTCCTTACATGAAACTGCTCACAACAAAGTGTGTGGATTATCTTAAGTAACCCGGTCATGATTTCCAGATAGAGATATTACTGTTGAGTTTTTCAGATGTTTGAGCACCAAAAGTCAATTGCCATCTAGTCCTATTATGCTGGAGAGAAGGCAGACATCTCTACTGATATCTTAACTCACATCAAAAAATATCTACATAGATGAATAGCACTGCAGGCCAGGGGGAAAACATGCATTTTTGATTTGGGGGTGAACTGTCCCTTTATTCGGGTCATTTTACGCACTAATGTCAAAGAGAAAATAAGTCAGGTGATATAGCAGACTTTTGTAGTCATGGTAACCCCAAACATGGTTGTATCCTAAACCTAACCAAGTATGAAACTACTTGAAACCTAAACCTAACCAAACTGCACCCCTTTTACCGCCTTAATCATGTGTTAAATAACAGTTTTCTGACCTCATCAGATACAGCAGCCAAAGGGAGCCTTCTGCCTCAGTTTCAGACGCCGAGAGGTGGTGACATTTTGTTGATATGTGACGAGCTGGGATGAGAACACGTTGGACACAGTATAAAAAGCGAGAACGTCTGCATACGGATCGGTCATATGCATGAACAATATGAAACAAGCAGGACTTTCACCCAGGAGACTGCAGTTCATGTCCCATGTGAAACCAAAATTCAGCATTGGCTTATTTAAAGTTTTGCGTTTCATATAGGACTTATGTTACATGTCCCACGTCACTATGTCATTAGCACAAGATTCATGGTTCTATACTTTATTGCCATATTTACATGGTTGATTGGAATTTGAGCTCGGTGAGTTCACTTAAGGACAGAAAAAGACAAAAATAGTAAAACCACTCACTCATAGAGCACAACACAATGAAGTATAAAACATCTCCAACTAGTACAAGAATCATAAAAGCATAAAACAATGGGTAAAAGGAACACTAGCACCTCGTAGTGAAATTAGTAACATAAAAACAGTCCACTACATCTGCCCCATTGCACAAATGATTGAACGTGCTGAGTGGCGTGCAGTGCTTCGTTTGAAGTGTTAAGGAGGCGGACAGCTCCAGGATGTGTGTGCTGGATGTTCTGCTCTTAATGATTCTTAGTCTTTTGTGGGAAGTGAGGAAATTAAAAAGGTTGTTGGCTGGATGAGAGGGGTCCTTTAAAACTTGAAAGTTTTTAAAACTTTCTTTTGTAATTTGGCCTTAAATAGATTGCCACAAGGTGTGGGAGATCACATCCAATTATTCTGGAAGCAGCTCACACTGCTCTGTCTCCTAAGTCCAACTGTCTCCTGTCCTCATGTGATGTGTTGCCAAACCACACAGTTATTGTTTTGGTAAGGATGCTCCCAACCACAGCTCTATAAAACTGCACCTCACCATCCGTGGATACATCACATTTTCTCAGTTGTCTCAGGGAGAAAAGCCTCTGGTTTGCTTTCTTTTCTTCAGGATAGTGGTGGTGTTATTCTCTCATTTCATGCTGGAGCAGATTGTCACTTTCAAGAATATGTAGATGTCCACTTTTTGAATTTCACTGTTGCTCCCCACGGCTCCTGCAAAAGTCCACAAGTATTTTCTGTGCTGTTTTTACACTCAAGTTAGCGCACGTATGCAGGTTTTTTAAAAGGGGTTAAACCTGCTAAAAATAGGCGATTGGAACGGATTACATGTAACAAAGATGTAATCAGATTACAGATACATTTAATAAAATGGGGAATTGCACATAACAAAGGAAGAAACAGCTGGACAAACTAATAAAGCTAACAGTGAACATAAAACATTTGATAAAAAATTCTCTGATTTCAGCCAATAAAAATCAGTCTATTCTGTCGTTTAGGTATGAGGACATGTTGGCTGGGGAAGTCTGCTATACGTTAAAAAAATATAAAATGGAAAGATGAGGAAAGTAGAACACATTTGTCATTCTGGCCCCATCATGTAACATCTCTGTCATTCTACTTTTATTTTAAGCTCATCTCCACTGACACTCTTTCCCTCTCTCTCTCTCTCTCTCTCTCACACACACACACACTGAGCAGCAGAGTTGTGTCTGGAGGCCCAAAGCTGAACACGTCCTCAGAGACGTGTTTGACAGACCCCCCCTCCTCTGAGCACCCCCATCCCAGCCCTCCCTGATCCCAGCACTGTGGGCGGGGGGGGGGGGGGGGGGGGGGAGCTGTCCTGAGTGGTGTTTATACCCTCCACATACACCCAGGTGATAAGAGCCCCAGAGACAGCGGGACAAGGAGGAGACGGGACGGCATGTGAGGGGAGGTCTGGAGCGGATCACTGTCACATGAAAGGCTTGAAATTTAAATTTAGTGAATTTTAATCTGTTGAAGGCCACGTATTACTCAGCTTTTGGAGTGGATTTAGAGCAGAGGTTCTCCAATGTTCTCTTGCATGCCCCACTTTAGACGCTGAAAATGTTCAGCGCCCCCACCACCACTACCATTTATTTCATGAATCATCAACAATGATGGGGGAAGAAACTGATAATACAGATTCCAGGTTGAATTTTAGTGAAATAAAGGTCAGCGTGATGACACCAGCACTTTCCTACACAAATCATATTTATTGAAGTTCGTTTCGCTCTACGTAGTTTGAGAATAGGTTAAGAGGCTGTTCCTGAGTATGTAAAGCTACGGTCCATGATTCCGATTAAGTTCCCACCTCAATCCCCGGGTCCCAGAATGTCCTCCCTGCTCACGGTTGAGTTTCTTCCTCTGCGTGGTTAAACAGCTGGTTCACAGTTGGATTTCAAGCCATTACTGACATTTCATCTTTTAATATACATGATTTCTGTGGGACAAAAGAGTAAATCACTCACTAATAAAAAAGCAATGCCTAAAAAAGTGACAAAATATACATTATTATGACAATACAGCAATACACTGCGATCTTGATGCTCTTTTTGTTACGTTTGGTGCAAAGTCAACGAATAACACTGGAGGTGGTGGACCCAGAAATGCAGACGGGAGCACTGGTGCAAGTTCAAATGATAATTTTAATGCAAAAATCAAAGGTAACAAAAAACACCGGCTTACATGAACGAAGAGATCCAAATGAAAACAAAGCCAGGCAGAAGTCCACAAATCCAAAAATCCAAAAAAAACACCAAGAGGGGAAAAATAAGTCCAACAAGCACTAGTGAAACACAAACCATCCAAAAAGGGAGAAAACCAAAAACACTCGAGAACACACTGGGAAGACACGGGAAACTGAAACACCAAATAAACACGACGAACTGACAAAGACAAAGAGAAACACAGGGACTAAATAGACAGGGAGGTAATCAAACACAGGTGGGTGGACAACAACAGGTGAACCAAATCAGTAATCAACAAAGGGCGGGGAAAAGGACAAAGACAGGAAGTAAAAGCAACAAGGACACACAAGGGAAACCAATACTACAAAATAAAACAGGAAGTAACCAACCAAAAACACAACCATGACAGTACCCCCCCTTCAAGGGACGGATCCCAGACGTCCCAAAACCAAAGTCCAAAACAAAGTCACTCGAGTCCACAAGGAGCTGGGTGGGTGGAGGGGGCCTGGAGGAGGGACAAAACAAAAAGCGTCACTAAGCTCAGGCACACAGCCTGGCAACAACAAAAGGCAGGGTCCATAAGTCTGTAAACCCGTGGACGGGCAGGAGCCAGGTCGAAGCCTCAGGCGGGCGGCCTGGAGGCAGGGCAGAGGCGGAGCCGGAGACCTCAGGCGGGCGGCCTGGAGGCAGGGCAGAGGCGGAGCCGGAGACCTCAGGCGGGCGGCCTGGAGGCAGGGCAGAGGCGGAGCCGGAGACCTCAGGCGGGCGGCCTGGAGGCAGGGCAGAGGCGGAGCCGGAGACTTCAGGCGGATGGCCTGAAGTCCACCCAGGGGAGCAAAGCCGATCAGGAGGTCGACAACGAAGGCAAGACCCCTCAGGGGGACGAACAGGAGGCCAGCGGCGAAGGCGAGACCCCTCAGGGGGATGAGCAGGAGGTCGGCGGCGAAGGCGAAGACGAGACCCCTCAGGAGGACGAGCAGGAGGCCGGCAACGAAGGCGAGACCCCTCAGGGGGCCGAGCAGGAGGCCACAGGCGAAGACGAAGGCGAGACCCCTCAGGGGGCCGAGCAGGAGGCCACAGGCGAAGACGTAGGCGAGACCCCTCAGGGGGTCGAGCAGGAGGCCACAGGCGAAGGCGGGACCCGTCGGGAGGACGAGCAGGAAGCCACAGACGAAGGCGAGACCCGTCGGGAGGACGAGCAGGAAGCCACAGGCGAAGGCGGGACCCGTCGGGAGGGACGAGCAGGAGGCCGGCGGCGAAGGCGAAGACGAGACCCCTCGGGAGGACGAGCAGGAGGCCGGCGGCGAAGGCGAAGACGAGACCCCTCGGGAGGACGAGCAGGAGGCCACAGGCGAAGGCGGGACCCGTCGGGAGGACGAGCAGGAGGCCACAGGCGAAGGCGGGACCCGCCGGGAGGACGAGCAGGAGGCCACAGGCGAAGGCGAGACCCGTCGGGAGGACGAGCAGGAGGCCACAGACGAAGGCGGGACCCGTCGGGAGGACGAGCAGGAGGCCACAGACGAAGGCGGGACCCGTCGGGAGGACGAGCAGAAGGCCAGAGGTGCTGGCGAAGACGAAGGTGGGGCCCTTCTGGTGGCCTGCAGCGCTGGCGAAGAGGGGACCCCTTGGGAAGACGTGCCGGAGGCCAGTGGCGCTGGCGAAGACGAAGGCGGGCCCCCACTGAAGGTGACTGAGGCCCAGCTGAGACTAGAAGTGACTGTGGCGATGTAGACGGCCCCGTCAGAGCAGGAAGAGTCACTGATGATCCCACCAGAACAGGAGGCAGCTGCGACCCAGTCAGAACAGGAGGAGGCGCCAATGGTCCCACCAGACCAGAGGGAGGCGCCGACGGTCCAGCTGGAGCAGGAGGTGGCGGCGACAGTCCCACCGGAGCAGGGAGGTGGCGGCGACTGTCCCACCGGAGCAGGAGGTGGCGGCGACTGTCCCACCGGAGCAGGAGGAGGCGGCGACAGTCCCACCGGAGCAGGAGGAGGCGGCGACAGTCCCACCGTAGCAGGAGGAGGCGGCGACTGTCCCACCAGAGCAGTAGGAGGCTGCGGCCCAGCCAGAACAGGAGGCGATGGCGACAGCCCAGTCGGAACAGAAGATAGCTGCGGCGGCCCCATCGGGACAGGAGATGATGGCAACGGCCCCACCGGAAGAGGAGATGGTGGCGACGGTCCCATCGGGACAGGAGGTGGTGGCGGTGACCCAGCCGGAACAGGATATGGCTGCGGCGACCCCACCGGGACTGGAGATGATGGCGACGGCCCCACCGGAAGAGGAGATGATGGCGGCCGTCCCACCGGGACTGGAGATGATGGCGACGGCCCCACCGGAAGACGAGGTGGTGGCGGCGGTCCCACCGGGACTGGAGATGATGGCGACGGCCCCACCGGAAAAAGAAGATGGTGGCAGCGGTCCCACCGGGACTGGAGATGATGGCGACGGCCCACCGGAAGAGAAGATGGTGGCAGCGGTCCCACCGGGACTGGAGATGATGGCGACGGCCCCACCGGAAGAGGAGATGATGGCGGCCGTCCCACCAGGACAGGAGATGCGGAGGCTGGGTTGTTGAGCAGCAGAGCCTCCGAGGCGCTGGGCAGCAGAACCTCCGTGGCGCTGGGCAGCTGAGGTTCGGGGGCGCTGGGCAGCTGGGGTTCGGGGGCGCTGGGCAGCAGGGGTTCGGGGGCGCTGGGCAGCAGGGGTTCGGGGGCGCTGGGCAGCAGGGGTTCGGGGGCGCTGGGCAGCTGGGGTTCGGGGGCGCTGGGCAGCTGGGGTTCGGGGGCGCTGGGCAGCAGAACCTCCGTGGCGCTGGGCAGCAGAACCTCCGTGGCGCTGGGCAGCTGGGGTTCGGGGGCGCTGGGCAGCTGAGAGGCACGACGTCGGCGAGAGCCATGCTTGCGTCTGGGGGGCTTCCCAGATACTGAGTTCGGGGCAGGTTCAGGCAGAGAACTGGCTGACAGAGGAGCTAGCTTAGCAGGTGGCTGATGGCTAACAGAGTCCATGCTGTGCTTAAAATCTGTACTGATCCCAGAGTCCAATTCAGCCTGCAAGTCCTGCTTCATTTTAATGATTAAGTCCAGGCTCTGAGTCACTTCAGAAAAACATAAAATTTGGGGCCTCGAGAAAAACGTCTTCTCCATCAGGGAGCAAACGGAAAGCCTCCACTGAACATTTTTGCTGACCAAAAACATTGAGTTCAAGTGCTCAATTTCTGAGCAGGCCTCTATCAGCTCCTCGCAAGCCAGTGCAAAGTCTGCTGGGTCCATAATGGTGGTCAGTTCGTACTGTTACGTTTGGTGCAAAGTCAACGAATAACACTGGAGGTGGTGGACCCAGAAATGCAGACGGGAGCACTGGTGCAAGTTCAAATGATAATTTTAATGCAAAAATCAAAGGTAACAAAAAACACCGGCTTACATGAACGAAGAGATCCAAATGAAAACAAAGCCAGGCAGAAGTCCACAAATCCAAAAATCCAAAAAAAACACCAAGAGGGGAAAAAATAAGTCCAACAAGCACTAGTGAAACACAAACCATCCAAAAAGGGAGAAAACCAAAAACACTCGAGAACACACTGGGAAGACACGGGAAACTGAAACACCAAATAAACACGACGAACTGACAAAGACAAAGAGAAACACAGGGACTAAATAGACAGGGAGGTAATCAAACACAGGTGGGTGGACAACAACAGGTGAACCAAATCAGTAATCAACAAAGGGCGGGAAAAGGACAAAGACAGGAAGTAAAAGCAACAAGGACACACAAGGGAAACCAATACTACAAAATAAAACAGGAAGTAACCAACCAAAAACACAACCATGACACTTTTGTTCCTTTTTGTTCAGTTTTTTTCCACTTTTGGCCTACAGATGTATATGATAACCTGAGTGAAAAGACAAAAATACAAGACAATGAAGATACAAAATACAACCTGCTGATTCATTGCACTCGTGTGTGTGTGAGTGTTATTTTATCTTCATGTCACTTACATTATTATGATATTAGGAAGTGGTTTGTATAAGTCCTGCACTCGTTTGCCTCTCTGCTGTAACCTGAAGTGGACCCTGAAGACGGCGGATAATTACCGGGAGCTACAACCAAATCAGGAAATGCATCTTGATATAACATGACTACATAAGCAGCAATCGAAGTAAAAGTACTCTCAGAAAAATAATAGTTCTTCAAAAGGCTCTCTGGTTCTGCAAAGAGCCACCACCAATGGAAGAACCTCTTTATTTAGGGGATTGTTCTTTGTGTACCTTGTGTGGATCCTTTAAGTTATTTGGTGACAGGTATGTGGCATTTAACAAGTCTTAAAGGGATATTTCACCCAAAATTCAGTCATTATCTACTCACCCTCAGAATCTCCCAAACAATGGAAGTGAATGGTGACCAGATTTCACGTTATGTCACGTTTTTTTTTTTTTTTTTTTTTTTGCCTTGTTACATCCTTTAAGTCGTTTTTAGTCATGTTTTTTTCATCTTGTTATGTCTTATACATAGTTTTTTCATCTTGATATGTCTGTTCAGTCTTGTTACATCATTTTTGTCTTTTACATAGGGTTTTGTTTTATGTCGTTTTCTTGTTGTTACATCCTGTTATATGCACTGATGGATTCACCAAGGAATGATCTTTTCTATGTGTTATTGTTCGATCCATTTAGGTTGAAATCGGTCCTGATGTTGGGACGGCGGCGCACAGTGATGCAAAATAAAAATAATCAATAATTCCCCTCAAATGCCTTAAAACTAAAATAACAAGCCTGCTCTGACAATGTAAGGAGTAGAAAGTACCGATATTTGTGTTGAAGTGTAGGGAGAAAAAGTAAAAAGTTGTCAGAAAAATAAATACTCAGGTGAAGCACAGATACCTGAAAACTCTACTTAAGACTTAAGACACGTGCTTAGTTCTTCCCATTTCTAGCCAGGCGTGAGGTAAAAACATGAGATTTTTTAAGAATATATTTCAGAAAAGATTTGGACTTTATTTTCTGACAAACACAAAAAATATTCCTCCTCCAATTAATTTTTTTTCTTATGCCTGGGACTAATACTGAAAGTTTGACTTTACTCTCAGCATTTCATCTTTATACTTGAAATGAAACATTTAAAAAAAAAATCTTCCACCTCTCATCTTTTTCACCTCATGCTTGGCCCTGACGCTCCTCTGTAGAAATCTGTTGTGTAATGAGTGTTCCAACGTTCATGAAGGAGCCCACGGCTCAGAGTAAGAAGATAACTGAGAAAATAAGTTCTTAGTGCCTTTAAGAAACCCACAATGGCAGCAGAACACACTTTGCTCTAGTTTCCCCGTCCCGTCTTTCCTGCTGAGAGTTGTTCAAGGCCCGTCACTCATTCATCCACATCTGAAGAGCCCATAATCAACCTTCACGCAGTCCGTCCACATTTGCCTGCGGTTTTATTTCCACCCGCGTTGATCAGCGGGGAATTCCAGCACCGATTCACCGTGATGACTCCTTTTTGTGTGTGTGTGTGTCCGACGGCATCTGCAGAATAGGAGAGCTCTGACATGAAAAAAGTTCAGCCTCCTATAATCCGCTTTGCCTTTGTGAAGTGAGTGACTTTGAAACTCACTATCGCAATTACACCCCACCCCTCCTCCGTCCCTCCCCCCCACCTCACCGGAAATAGAAAGAGAGAGGTCGCTCTCTCCATTTCACCGTCCGCCTCTCTTCAAATCCTCCCGTTTGTTTGGGGAATTGTAAGTCTCTCTTTTTTTTTGTTCTTAAATTATCTTTCATTATACTCTATTGGTTTTTCTCATTTGGAGCCTGGTGTGCATAAACGCACATGGAAATTAAAACTTTTTGGTTTGTGACAGAGATTAGCGTCGAGTGGAGGTCAAACATAATAGCTTCCATTTAACAAGAAAATAGATATGATTATACTGCACTTGCTCTCCGCTCAACTTTTGTCCTCAATCTAAACGGTGCTGCTCCGATAGCTCTGCCCTCATTACGCAGCAACAAAGGGGCCCGGGCCGACGGCTCACGCTGCCGCTCCTCGCTATTTGTCATCCTATATTTAACATCAGAATGGGATTCTGAAGCCAAAAAAAGAAAGAGTGAGAAGTGTCATCTCTGCTATTTAGCCCTCCTCCCTGTTTGCTTGTAATATTTATAGTGTGCGCCAACAAAGGCTTTTGTCGGTGTCGGATGAACAAATCGATGAATATTCAGTGTGTGCAGGAAGATTAAGCAGGACTACACATGATTTAGTGTGTGAATCTGAACTCTGCCGCGTTATTGGTTCGTCACCATCTGTAGATACCATAATCTAGCTGGGATTACAGCCACGACATCCACCACAGACAGATAAAAACACACAACAAGATCTCTTAAGTCTACACATGTGGTCAAAAGGAACGAGTGGATTACAGAAGGTGTCGGAGGAGACAACACGTGATTTTTTTTTTTTCTTAATTTGTAAGTCAACACAGTGAGCATATTTAGGTCATGTTCGTGTGTTATTAAGGTCATTATCACATGTTCTGGGGAATAATCACAAGTGTTCACTTCAAGCTCCGATTAGTCTGCTGGAGCTCTTCAGTCACTCAGCTCAATCAATACACTCTGGTGCCACTGATGGAGAGAATCAAGTGCTTTTATTTGCTACCTCGTACGGAAAGCCAAGAGCCTCATAAACTTGTTGTTTGACTGGAAGGCCCCAAATAAAATATCAATTTGTAAAAGGTTTACGGCATTGAAAACCTCCGCAGTATAACCCAAATCAACAGTCTGGATGGGCCTGAAATAAATGTAGTCTGTGGTGAGAGCTTCACCCTGCACCAAGACTGATTTATCATGCACATAATCTGCCAAAATGTGCACATTCCTGCACACGTTCATTTGTTATCCAGAGCTAACAAACATTTTGACAGCGTTCAAATTTAAATGTGCAATAACTTGTAATTACAATGCTGCTGGTACCTGACTTTTCCTACAAGCGTCTGTATTTACATTAAAAAGGTTTTTTTACATAAATGACACAAACGACAATTAAAATGTGATCATATTTACCTATTTCAGCTGTAGGCTGTCATATGACCCCACAAGAAATTGCTACTGTTGTATTGTTACTTTTTGTATAGTTGGAGATGCATCTTGGTTGCTGAGCAACTATCAATGTCTGTCAATAAAACTTAAGTGGTTTGATTTCCAATTTCCCAACATTAAAACATAAATAATTAATTAATCAGACTCAATTGAAAACAAAGTAGGGGAGACCAGGGACAGTTGTAACACTTTTTGTCTCAGCACCTATATCTCACAGAATTTTTTTGTTAAAGCTCTAAAATTTTGAAACAAAGTACCCTTACTTATTACAAATAACAATGTCTCCAACTTTTTTTGGTTTTATTTTTGTACTCGTTTCCAACTTTTCCCCATTGGCTATGATTATTTTTTGTAATAATCATAGTCTATGGGAAAAGATGGAAAATGAAATTTGTTATTATTAATGTTAAAATGACATGTTTCTAATCTTATAAAATACAGTTTCTACATGCGATGGCATGCATACTGATGTATGTAAATGTATATAAATAAAATTTGGTGTTATTTCATTTATACAAAGATAAACTAACAGAATAAATGTATTACTCTCTTAGTCTGGTATTCACCATGAGAGGTAATAGAGTTTGGAAGGCAAAGATTAAAATGACCACTCATGGTCATTGTAGTTTATGAAATCTGGCACCTCTAGTGTTAATGAGAGTGACCATGTCTCCATTGAGGACATCAGAGTTGATACATGTGACTGAATACTTGCCAACCTTGAGACCCCAAAAGATTTCAGTTTCAGAGACTTTGTGTCTGCATCCTGGTGACTTTTAAAGAGTAAAAATACCAAAATAATAAGAATGGTGCAAGAACATTTTTATACTGAATAATTTTAAATTTACTTCTAATCTTCAGAAAAGAATACAGAATAACTCGTTCCTCTAGCCTGAACTTGCACTTCAGTTTTCTTTCATCGACACAGCAGATTTTTAAAAATGCATGCCCCTTTCCTATAAAACTTTCCTTAAGAAACAGGAGTTCTTCTTAGAAAGTCTTGTTTGGTGTAGCTGTATAGTTATCTGGGTGGAAACAGTAGATTTTTAGAGTCATACAGGACTTATACATACTGCACAGTGTCGGGAGCAGGTTGTGATAATAAAAAGGGGGAAAAAAGGTGTGAATTTATCAGAAATCGGGAGAAATACAGGACAACTGTTATCCCGGGAAGAAACAGGGAGAGGGCAGTGACAAACAATACAACAGCTCAGTGATGTGTGGAAGAGTTATTCACGTTAGAAAACTGTTTCTCATTAGAGTATAATTTATGTTATATACTATACTAAGTAATATCTCACAATAAAACTTGACCCAGTGATGAGGTGGTGAAATAAAAATATACCCGTGATTATGATTCAATAAATTAAATACCTGACAAGTCAAGACACTTTATTACATTGTTGGAAAAAAACAAAAACAAATATAAATTAGCTCCACCATGACAAGCCACACGCTTAAAATACTTCTTACATGTTACTGCATTTTGCACTTTTATTTTTTCAAAATATTGAATGCAAAACTTTTACATGAACTTTTGCACATTCCTTGGTCAATATTTTCCACATTCTTGCACTAACTGTCCGGCTCTTTCACTTACACAAGGTCACATTGTTTATGTTTTTCTATTATTTTTATGTGTCATGTGTTAATGTCAATTTTCAATTCTTTCCTTTTATGCTTCTTGATCTGCAGTTTTTGTTTTCATCTTTATTTATTACATATATTTGTTCTTCCTTTTTGTGCACCAACATACCACAGAAAATTCCTTGTGAAAATCTACTTGCCAATAAAACCTGATTCTGATTCTGATGTCTGGATTCACCTGCAACCACTAATACTGTTTTGTTTGTTTGTTTGTTTTTTAATCTGTAACAATGCATTATGTTTTATGAGCTTTGTATGTAAAATATTGATTCAAACTGGCAGATAAACATAATTACAAAGTTGTGTAAAATAATACAAGGACCCCAACATAAAGTAAATGTTCTGACCAGTGTTTATGAAAGATCTTCCTGAAAATTACATCTACATCTAAGATTTTTTGAAAACTGTAAAAAAAAAAGAAAGAAATTAAATAAATAATAAAAACTTCAATAATAAAAACTGCATACTGAGCAGAAGGCCAGGCTGTGAATTATACAGTATATGAACAAACCCTTCTGTAAAAACCTTCAGAATATGGAGGAATAAACTGTAAAGTTTGGTGTATGATTTCTGTCTCAGAATGTGAGAAAAAAATATTTTGCACAAAGGTCCTTTAATAACATGGAAACTCATAAACCCAATGTGATGGGAAAAAAATCCTGCAAGTCAGTGGTTCCCATTAATTAATCAAATTTGGGCCAGGAATAAACAAACAATGTACTGATGCCATCATGTTAAACTTTATTTCACTGAAATTCACCTTGAATCCTTTTTTATCAGTTGCTGTGAGGTGGGGGAGCTTTTCCGGCTTTGTTATAAAAAGTTTGGGAACCAGTGCTGTAAGTCATTATAACAAGAACATTAGAGCTGCAATGATTAATCAATTATTAATTAACTAATAAATTAAACAACTATTGTGATAATTATTTATTTTGTGTCATTTTTGAAGAAAAAATGTCTGTGTGCTCTTCATGTTTGGACCTATTTCTGTTTTGTTTTGTTTTGAGTCATTCTTTAATTTACAAAAAGTCCAAATTCTCTGATTTCAGCTTCTTAAATGTGAATATTTTCTGGTTTCTTTACTCCTATCTGACAGTAAACTGAATATATTTGACTTGTGGACAAAACAAGACATTAAAAGACGTCACCTTGGACTTTGGGAAACACTGATCAACATTTTTCAATATTTCTGACATTTTATGGACCAAACAACTAATAAATTAATGGCGAAAATAATCGTTAGTTACAGCCCGAAAGAACATTTCTTGAAATAATGAGTTCCTATCTCCAAATAATGTTACCAAAATAATTAAGTCATTATTTTTGAGATACCAAGTAACTGTTTGGAGAAAGTTTCTCATTATAGTGACTTACAGGATCTTTTCTCTTTCACATTGGCTTCTATAACAGATATAATGATGAAAACAGCTGATCACTTACATTAACAGGTTTTCTGAAATGTTTTATATGCAAATGAGGCATTTTAACTTTTGTCAAATTCAGGAGAAATCTACAGGTGCAAGTAGAGAAAGTGTAGTAGAATAAAAACCTAAATGTGTTTGTTTTTGGATTTTTTTTTCATCCAGTCTGAAAGAAGATATTGTGGAAGCAAAACAGACCAAAATCTCAAAATGAACCAGTGCATGAAAAAGCAATTCTTTCGCCTGTAGTGTCTCACCAGCTTCATTTAGATTTTGACAGAGGAGACACAGAATTGGGTAAAACTGCAGAACCTGATGAAAAACAGCTGTCACACAGTGAACCTGATTCTTTTGGAGCCTGTAGAGGACTGGGACCTTCGGCATTTTTACATTTTGTTTCAGGGTATAAAGCCTTAAAGGGACAGTCCGGATTATTTGAAGTGTGGTTCTAAGAGGTACTTATCTACAATCAGTGTATTACCCACAGTGGATGTCAGTCGACACACCCCCAGTTTGAAAAAGCAGCAAGAGAACTGGTGAGAGAACCTAAGCAACGTACTGCTGACAGGGTCAGCGGCAAAATATATTTTAGACACCTATAAACATCTATATCAGTTTGAGTGTACACTATATTTGAATATTTTACCACTTTACCTAGCTGTCAGACAGACTTGCATGACGGAATAAACAGAATATCACTCTTTCGCTCAACCACACACCTTTTACAAAATCAGTAATTTTACCTCACAGAACACCGGAGCTGCTGGTCTAACGCGGGGCTGTTATTGTGAGACTTTGGTGAGGTTTTTTTCTGAGACTTAGATCTTATTAAATCATTTTTTTAATCAAGAAAGAACAAAAACAAACAAAACAAATATACAGTACAACAACAAAAGTTGCAAAGTACTATATTATCCAGTAATATACTGAGGAATATTTACAGAGGCGTCTTTATACAGTCACTTCATAATTTGTTCTAACTCTACAAGATTGGAGTATACTAAAGGTAGAAGGTGAATGACATTTTAAACCAAAATAATGATGGTTGACCCCGTCAACCACATTCCTTATTCCGACAAGTATTTTATCCATTTGTCCAGCTTGCAATATACAGTATGTATCTTTTCTCAGTCTCAGAAGAAGTCAGTCAGTCTTTCCATCTCATGGATCTCTCAAGACTTTCGGTGTTTTAAAAGGTTAGTTCTGATTCACTTAAGTCACACAATTACACAAACTAACAGATCGAGGCAGCTGTAGACCAACAACTCCCATGTCCTGAAAAGTAAAACTACTTTTGCAAAAGGAGTCTGGTTAGAGGGGGTGATATCTGGCAGATTTTCCTGTCAGAAAAGTCTGTCTGACAGCAAGGTAAAGTGGTGAAAATATTCTAAATATAATGAACACAACCACACTGATTTTTTTTTAAGGTGTCTAAAATACCTTTTACTGCTCACCCCGTCCACAGCAGTACATTGCTTAGCTTCCTGCAAACTGGGAGCATGTCGACTGCCATCTGCTGCAGGTAATACACTGAGTGTGGATCAGTACCTCATACAACCACACTCCAAATAATGTGAACTATCCCTTTAACTGTGCAGCCATAAACTAAGAAAACACTTTTCTTGCACTACGAGGAAATACATCAACACAAAAGCACACGAGAGCTTCCTTTTCACCATTTTTCAGTTTATTGTTGGCATATTGGTGTGTTTGTAATGTGTGAGAAAGTAATGTGTGTATACTGGATCCCACTGCATCGTGTACAACACCTTTTGCATTTGGCCATGATTCTGCTCGGTTTCTTTATAAATGGACCCTTAAACTTTTGGTTACAATGACACAGAATTACCATGGATTTCAATCTAAATTATTACCTCCTTTTTATTTATAGACATGATCTTCATCAATATCCAAAAGTGAAAAAAATATAATGAAATAATGTCAAACAATGAGAACTTGAGTTTTACATCTGCTAAGGCTGTTCTGTCTCTCTGAATGTCTCCCACTGGGAAAAACAAAAAGCCTTCTTCAGGGGCACTTAAACAAGAGTCGAACCTCTGAATCAGAATGTGGAACCCAGCAAACGGATAGCACGCCTTCAGAACAAGTAGATAGATAGATTTATATATAGAGTTTTATATTCAGCTTGAAACTTTTTAAAAGAGTACAGTAAACACTTCTCACACATGATAGAAACTACTCGATGTCTCAGAATCAGGAAAGTGTAGGCCAAACAGTGTCCAAGCCCACGATAAGGTGATCAAACCAAACCCAAAGCAAAAAAAAAAAAAAGAACCAAAGGTGAAAAAAATTAAAAAATAAAACATAAATAAAAAAATATCCTGCCCACAATCTTTTCTTACAAAGTTTGAAGTAGATTGGAATAGAGACACCTGACCACACGAACAGAATAGAAAAATCTAAAACAGTGGTATTGCATTTTGAAATGCACAAAGATTCTCCTGTACAATTTGGCGTCTCTCTGCGAGTACAAACGCCTAAAGGGCTCAGTGGCGGTTTCTCTGGGTGGCTCTTGTTTCGATTTGTCTTTCATTACACATATAAAGTCCTGGTCTGGTTTTATGTTCCTCAAAGATGTATACATCAGTGCTGTAAACAGGCACACACAGATTGGAAAAGGACAGAGAGATCAGTGTCCACTTTTATCTCTCTGTCATCAGTGTCCTTCCTCCTCCTCTGTTCGTTTCTCAGTCCTGCTGAGACAATGGAGTCCTTCCGATAAGGCTATCCATCGACCTGCCCGCACCCATCCATCCCAACCCCCGTTTCCCCCCGCGTCGACCCTCTCCTAATCCCGAGAGTGGGGTGCATCCAAAGCCCGGCAGTGCTCCAAGGAATTCCAGAAAGGAGGGAGCTCTCAGCTCCTGAAGGGGGGTCGGCCCTCATTTTAAGTGTCGTCAAGTGTGTTCTCAGTTGTATTTTTTTTTTGTTGGGTGAGGAGGGATGAGGGCAATATAGGTTGAAAACTTGATGCTTTTTTTTATAGCCTTGGTCGTCGAGGAGTGATTGTGCAAAGTCACGCGGTCTCCGGTATGTCCACGCGAAAGGAGCTAGCAAACCCTTTTCCTCGCTGCAAGAAGAAGAACAAAAGACTTGATTAGCTCTGTGTGTGTGTGAGTTTGTGTGTGCGTGCGTGTGTGAGTGTGTATGTGTGTGTTTAAGTTTAGGACGGGCAGGGCTGGGCGAGATCTTGTATATATTCATCATATCTGAGAATGAATTAAAGTTCGAGGAGATGTCCATATTGTCGTATTTGAGTTTTCAGTGTAGTTTGATCAGCCATAAAGTGTGTAGATCAGCTCAGTTTGCAGTACTTAATAATAGTTACTGTTGTGTGTTGTGTTTACATGTAACATAACTACACCTTCTGCTTGTGCTCCTCACAGCAGAGTTGAAACATACTGAAATCTTTGCTAGTTAGCAGCTACAAGTCTGTTGCTGTGCCTCAATTCGCATACATCTGTACTTAAGACTTCCTGTTTTGAGTGCACAATCACATTGACATTTACAGCAAAACGTAGTGCACTTTGAGTACCTGGATGTTGGTGACAAAATGGCCAAAAAGTTAAATGTGGAACACCGGACACTTCTCGCCCTTAATGGTGGCCATACAGATGTAAGTCATGCATGTATTGTTATCAATAAGTACCACTATACTGCTGTCAGATTGAAGCTACCAATACGTTTATTTCACTATCTTTGTAAAGATTTGGTAGCACAAATCAAATGTAAATCAACATATTGGGGCATTTTCAGCCAGTAGGAGGAGGTTGCAGAGATTATGGCGTATTTTTAACCTTCAGAGAAACAGAGGGCAAACAAAAGCAATGCACACAAATGTTGTGACCTTTTCCGGTCAGGGCACAACAGCCGTCCAAGACTTGAGATGCACTACCCTGTTGAAATCTGCCCACTATGCAAGCGAGGGCACAGTGTGCAAAGTGTACTACATGACAGTTTACTAACAGAAGTATTATCCGAATTGAGACAGTTATTGTGCTGTTTTTTCCACCACGGTGAAAGAAATTGTGATTAATCATCTGGTTGCGTTTGTTACTCAACCTGCAGCTTTTAACTCTGAAACGTATCTGGGATTCGTCCAGTTTTAGGCTGTTTAAATTGTCTTTAGCTTGACTCCTATCTCTTAGAAAAAAAGACTATTTGTAAGGTGCAGTTAGGATACAAGTACTTTGAAAATACTCTACTACAAGTAACAGTTATGCATTTTAAACCTTACAAAGTCTGTAAGTATTATAGCAAAATTTACTTAGAGTAAACTTTAGTGTGTGTTACCTGAAAGCAACACTGTATTATACTGTTAAGGAAGGACAAAAGAAAGTTATTGTTGTTCATTTGAATAAAAAATATTAAATTGTCTCACTGGTTTAAAACTTATGCCATGAAAAACATTAAAAATGAGTTTGTTTATTTGTCCTGGTGGGATTCCATAGCGGCACAGTTTTCTTCAAGGCAACATTTTCATTTCAACAGTTTTCCATGACTTCATTATTAAATAAAGCTCAGTAAACAATTAAAAATCAAACTTTATTCATCTTTTAATGTGAATCCATTTTTCCCAGATTTTAAAATGACAGAAAAAGACATTTTCAGACTATTTTTGTGGATAGAGATGATGGAGCTGAACCACATGAGGAAGGCTGCAAAAAAGGGATTCAACATGACCTCCAGAGAGTCATGTGACAAATTAAAACACTGCTATTGGTTTCCTCTTTGCACCATAATTGAGTATTAAGTATTTTTTGAATGCAAAGGGCAAAAAATTAGTATGTGACCAAGAACACTGCACCATAGTGGATTAAAATAGTCATTGTGCAATAAAATGACTATACTACTGCTGCATTAATGTATATTTTGCATTTTACTGCTGTAGATGTTTGGAGTAGAGCTGATTGTAACTACTTTATATACTGTTGGTCAGTTTAATCTATAAGATCATCACATGTTATTTGATCATTTACAGAATGTTATTTTAGAGAAAATGTGTATATTGAGATATATGTGTGTGTGTGTGATATATATATATACATATATACACACAGTAATATTGCAGGATATCTTAAAAATATTGAGGTTATATAGAAGACATATCGCCCAGCCCTCGGGGGGGTTGTCAAGTTCGTCTGAGAGTGATGACAGAAAACAAAACAGAATGAAAAACAGCCTTTAAGTGGCCTCATTCACACAGAATCAGAGGGTTCACATGCACAACAAGGGGCAGGAAGTCTCACATCCCTCAGCTGGGCCGCTTCAATTCACTCCTGTGAAATGGCTCATGGATAATATGATAATATGTGTGTGACTATGTGTTGGGGGGGTGTATGGGAACAGTGACATTGTTGTGGGGGGTGAGCTGGTGAATATGCATGGCCAATTTATTTAGGACAACAACAAAAGGCTGAGCTTTAACAGGCTAGAGTCTAACCACTCCTTCATGCCCCCTCCCCCGCTCTGCAACCCCCCACCCCACCAACACCACCTCCATGTTGTCTGAGTTTGATGACGATAATCAGAGAGGCTCTGGCTATCATCCCACCCCCCTCCCTCCTCTGACCACACCCTGACCTGACCCCAGGCCAGACCCAGGCCCAGGCCTGCCCCTCCCGAGACAAAAGCGTCTCTGTGTATCACTGGCTGACTTGATCAGATTAGGGAGCTTGAGCCTCTTGGTATCATCATTCTATCCCTTCCTCAGCTCCACTCACCCCTCCTCTCTCCTCTCCTCTCCTCTCTCTGACTGTTGTTCCCTCTTTGCCATTATCCGCCCCCCCGCTGCCGCCCCCGCGCTCATTAGCATAAGGGCCACAGTGATCTACTTTGCAGGAGGAATGAGTGGTGGTGTTCGTGGGAAACGCGGCGATATGAGGAGCCCTCCACTTCGAGTGCTGCATCATAAGCGCATAATAAGCACATCCATGGTAACTGTTGGAACCAGAGCGACACACAACAAACACAGTGTGCATCCAATCCCAGGCTGACAAGCGTAAAGGAGAAAACACAGAAAAGATAATAACTTGAAACTTGTTACGGTTGCTGCTCGATGTCTGCTTGCATGAGAGGTTTATGAGGTTTACATGATACACATTTTATACCACGTTCATAACTCGAATTACAAATAGCAATATTATAGCCTGAATGATGTGGAAATGTGTCTTGGTGGTGCTCACATTTTTAGATTAGAGGTTTTTTTTTAGCCTTTTAGGTTCATAAAACCATTCCTTTGAACTGGCACAAAACCCTACTTTGAGGGAGTTTGTGCTGGAAAATATAATATTTAAAAAGATCAAACTCTTGGCAATTAATCCTTGTAACGATCCAACCTCCTACTGATTCAAGCTTTCATTAAATATAGACGTCAACTCCATCAGATGGAAATTCTGACAGAGTTGAAAAGATCTTTATTCTTTTCATAGCATAGTCGTAGTGAGCAGCCATTTTACTTTTTTAAAGTTGCTCAGAGTTCTCTTAATACTGATCAAAATACACATTTTTAAACCATATTTCTTATTAAGCTTTGATTTAGAAGCATCTGATAGCAATATTACTGAATGAATTTGTCAAAAAATAGAAAGTTTACTAGTGCTTGAGCAGTATTCACGCCTTTTTTAAACCAGGAAGTGAGACAGAAGTTCTTAGGGTATATTTTGTCAAAAACGTGATGGTGTTGATGTAAATCTGGAGCACAACTTTAAAGGGCCAATAATTTCATTAAAATATCTATTTTAAACAAAGATGTTTATAATATCACATTTTTATACCTATGTTATCAGTAGGTATTGTTGGGTTTAGATTTTGAAGGATTTAAACACATTTTTAAATTGTTTAAAGTTGTGAATTCTTGTCTGGGACAAGCAGGTTAAGAATTAAAAAAATTAAGCAAACCAAAACATTTCATGAATAACATATATTCCATATATATAAATCCTTAAAGAATACATTTTCATGAAAACATTTGAATTAAATTGTTGGTACTAATAATTTTTATTTATTTATCTTTTGGTGGGACATGATTTATCCCAATTCTCAGAAATATGTGAATTATATCATTTCAAATGTCCTGTTGGATGATTGTTATTTTTTGAATTTATAATTAAAGCCCAACTGATATCAATATAGGTCTACATCAGTATTGGCATTTATGTTCACAGATATGAAAGACCATTTTTTCCCTACAGAATATAATGCAGAGTGTCCTTTTTTTCACAGAAAAAAGAAAGAAGAGAATGAAATAATACTAGCCAATCTGCACCAAAACCAGCATCAATCAGGCTCTAGTTTTCATTAGTGACTATTTTACATTTCCCTCCCCTCAATGTCCCTTTTTTAACTTCATCATTGTCACAACCACATTAGAACTGCACTTTCTGATTTAAGAATTTAGTTAATTTCACATGTTTTAATCGTTTTGATGATTTTGACACATGATTCTCATTAAGCATCTACGGTCACAGTAGTATGACATTTTCACGGTATGATAACCATCTCAGGAAATATCACAGTATCACAGTATTAAAAATGTTTTTCTTTGTAGTAGAAAAGAAAGTAATTCCAGGTGTGTCTACTGCAGAAATAAAGTAGTTCCAACATGAAACTGCTCACAACAAAGGTCTGTAGATTATCTTGAGTACCTGGGTCATGATTTCAGGAAAGAAACACTGCTTTTGAATTTTTCAAATGTGTTCTTTTGGCGCTTTGAGCAACACAAGCCAAGCACCATTTAGTCCCATTATACTGGAGGGAAGGCAGACATCTCCACAGCTGATATCGCCAAAACTCTACAACTCACACCAAAAAGTTCTCCACAGATAAAGAGCACTACAGGCCAGAGGAAAATGTGTTTTTGACTTTGGAGTGTCCCTTTAAAGGAATGAAAATTCAATAAATGCTTTAGTGTAATTTCCCAAAATGTGATGTCCTGACAGACACACAACTCGATATAAATGTGTAATACTTTTTAAATAACACTAATACAGTAGAATTACTGTAAATAAGCTATTGTACTCTGTGATAATGTAGCACAGTATACTGCTGCAACTCAGCATCAACTTACTGTTACAGGCCTACTTAACCTTCTTTTTCTGTTTCTGCTTGCTCTTTATTCAACGTGTGCTGAGCTTCTGCTGTAATTCATCATTGTGTTCAGTATAATCTCATCATAACCTTGGCCTGCCCTGCATTTCACTCAGAGTTAACATAAACCTGACGATCATCCAGCACACACTGTACTCTCATAAAGAGTAAGAAAACTTCGTGTGAGCAATCGGTGGCTCGCTCAATGCAACTTTTTGATCCAGGATAAAAAAAAAAAAAAAAGAAAGAAAAAAGCATAGCAAATGAATAAAACATTAATTAAAAGGGGGGAAAAATCCTGCTGTTCCTACCAGCATGCTGTGGTTTTAAATGATGGCACTGGGGAAGCAGCGGTGCTCTGACAGTTTGATAATTCCAGCTAGCTGTGTCGGATGATGAGAGAGGGGGCCTCTTCAGGCACTGCTTGACAAAATTATAATTAAGCATTATCACCAAATTGCAGTGATTGAGGATGTATCTCTTTGTGGCCTTTGAATGAGAGTTTAGAAACAGTAATTCCTTGGGAAATGCGCCTTTTCCCTTCTTTTTTTTTTCCTCCTCAATTATCTAAAACTTTTTTTTTTTTTTTTTTATCCTCGGCTTCGACGCAGTGACATCAGCCCAATAAGAACGTGGTGTTAAGCTCACTGCCTGCCGGTTGTTTCATCGCCGGCTCCTCTTATATTACAGCCGCCATTTTTCCATAATGAGACAGTGCTTCCTTAATATTAACATCTCCACCCACGTCAAAGCAGACTTATAGATCAAAATTGCTTTTGGCATGTTTAATTTGGAAAGGCCTACAGGCCAATTAGATCTGGAGGTTTGTGTGTGAGTGTGTGTGTGTGTGCAGGAGTGAATTGAAACAGTAGGTGAGGGGAGATAAGATCATCTCAGTCAGAGATAATGGAGATGTTTGAGAAAGAGGGAAGAGTTAGTTAAACACTCTGACAGAACGGGGGTCAGACCTGAAATGAATTTCACGCTTTCCTCCGTCAGCCAATTCAGGGAGAAAATTAAATTTGGAATCTTTTTTCTTTTTTCACCTAATTCATCAGATCAGAGAGCAGAGCGGCCACTTAGGCCGGAGCGAAACACAATACTCACTTAAATAAGCTGGGTTATAGGGCAGAAATGCCTCCAACTCTTTCCTCTCTAGGGGGGCCTGCTGGTGGCTGAGGTGATGGTGTTTGAGAAGGTGGTGGTGGTGGTTGTGGAGGTGACTGAGGGGCGTCTCTTTGCCAAAGGTGGAGAATGACTTATCGGCCGTTTGGTCGGGGCTTTCAAATACCTCTGTGTCCGGGACCGAGTCCATGCCGGGCACGTGGAGGTTGCTGCGGTAGTCCGGGCCCTGGCGCCCGTCCGAGGGCACGAAGCTGGGCATCCAGCAGCGGTCAGAGTGGCCCAGGGCCTTACACTCCTTCCGTGCAGTTGGAGAACAGGTCGGCACCTGCAGACCAGCGGAGAGAAGGAGAGACGCATGAGGAAAGTCTTCAGCATGTCTTCAACAAACAGGACACATGATACAAACACCCCCACACACACACCCACACAGACACACACATAACTCCATCAGACGCGCTTCCACAAGACTTTCGCTGTGTGTATTTATGCAACCTGCTCTTTGATTCCTCATGTCAGGGCTTCGTGTTTCACCATCGCTCACATCAAAGCAGACCACACAATGGATAGAAAAACCCACCTGCTAGCACACCACCAACACACACACCAACACACACACACACACACACAGAATATTACTGTGGAACAAAGACTCATGGGACTGTTAGTTCTGCTTTGTGTAAAATATTCATCCCATTAGCACTTAATTTTCAGGTACACATACAGGGAAACACTTCATACTGTACTTCACTACATTTCAGAAGGAACTGTGTACTTTTTACTCCCCTACATTTACAGCTATACTTAACTACTAATTTATTAGACTGATACTGTCTGATACTGATATTAGGGAGTAAAAAGCTACTTCCATACATAAATATATTTATACAGTACCAGTCAAAAGTTTGGACACGTTTCTTATTCAAAGTTTTTTCTTTATTTTTCATAAGAACTGGTTACTGGCTGCTTTGAAGATTCTAAAATATCAAAGATGAAAAATGTTTGCACACAGGTGTGTAGGAGAAGAGCATGGGTTAGAATTAAAAACCCAAAAGACTCTTGAACGCTGTCTTCTGCACATTTAATATCAACTATGTTATTAAATCTTTGATTGCAAATGCAGAAGACAGTGCGCAAGAATCTTAGATTATTAAAAAACAAAAACATATTTGGCCATTGTTTTCACATTTTTTGCTTTCTAAATTACTCCATATTCCATATTTCTTTACAATAAGGGTCCATAATTAACATTAGTTAATGCAGTACTAGTTAACTAATGTGACTAGTCAGCATTTACCAATATTTAACTAATTTTTAATATTGTAATATTATTGAATAGTTCATAAACATGCTATTAACATTAGTTGATACATAATAAGCACTAACTAATAGTTAATAGTTAATTAACTAATATCACAACTACTACTAATATGAGTATATGGTTGATAAAAATGTTAATTAAAATGTACATCATGAAGTTCACAGCTCAGCCATTTCATTAAGAGAAAATGTTTTAATAAAGTTTTAAGGTTAATAATTGTCCACTTACTTGACCGTCTTCCAACTTATGACTTATTTTTGGCGAAGGCTGAGATCAGTGGACACAATCTATGTTCCTTCACCTCTCATCTAATTTATTGTGGTGTTATATAAGCATAACTTAACCATAATTAAGCCTGTATTAAGGTGACCTGGACTGTAAAGCTGAAACATGTATCTACACACTACAGCTGCAATGATTAATCGAATAATTGGTTATTGATTGAATATTAAATTAATCAGCAACTATTTTGATAATCGATTAATGGGTTTGAGTAATGATGATTCCAGCTTCGTAAAAGTGAATATTTTCTGCTTTCTTCACTCCTCTATAACAATAATTTAAATATCTTTGGTTTGTGGACACAGTAAGACATGTGAGGACGTTTTTACAAGCAACAACTATTAATCAAATTTTATTGAGAAACTAACCATGTATCAATGCTTTTTGTGACCCTTACTGGGACATTACAGTCATTTGCTATGCACCCGCTTTTAATTTATTTTTTTCAAAGCAATTAAAATATAAATTTTAACACATGTAGCATTATAATTTAATGAATGCAGAGGAAGCAAAGGATTTTAAAACAACTTTACTGCACAAAGCTTCTGTCTCAACAAGTCATTTAGGCTCATTCAGCATTCAAGATCTCCCAAGGAGAATAGTGCCTGATGCCAGTACCGTCTCCTTTGTCTTTGTTTCTATGCTGATGTAAAGTGTCAGTATCTTGAAATAGAACACAGTAAAGCAGATTGGTGCCATCAAGAAAATTATGCCTGACATAAGTTAATTTGCACTGATTTTTTCCACTTATTTTATGGAACTGACATTTTAGGTTGAATAATGGACTAAACGATGAAGAAGACTGTATGGCCTTGAAACCGTTGAAGTCTTTTCCAAACAATTTCATGGCTTTGGTTTTACAAAAGTGCTCAAGTGCACAATGGGAACTCTCTGCTGCAGAGAGTGAGGACTTGTGCACTTTGATTGTTTAATAGTGAAATTTTATCAATGCATTTCGTAGAATATTTGAAGGTGATGCTCAGTTCTTGAGAGAAGCAGTTCTGTTTTAAACAACTCAAAGAATCCTACACTAATGGCGCCAAGCACCAGAAATACCTTCTCAACCTTGGAAATACACACACAGTCACATTAAGTAAATTTTATGTACGGCGCCCAAAATCACAGTTCACAAGGACTTTAGAATCTGTGCAGCAGCAAACAACACTCTCTGCCCTTACAGCCTCTATTCAGATAAGGAAAAACTACAACCTTCAACCAAAAAACCTTTTAACAAGGAAAAAAGGAAGAAACCTGAGGAAGAACAACAGAGAGAGAAGAGGTCCTCTCTTATATGTACAGAAAACACGAGAGAAATTACACTGCATGCATTCAGAAAATGAAGAGGTCCTCCAAATTAATTAAAGTTTTCAAGATGATAAATAAATTGCTCTAATGATATACATGCATCAAAGTTATGCAGGGCAGATGCCACATCAAAGCCAAGATTTTAGACATACTGAAGTCATCAGGGTGTAAAACTTGCATGTCAAACATGTCAACTCCCCCAGGTTGCTAAAATCCCCAGATTAATGAGTGAAGACGTGGCGGTAAACACACAGTATGTTAGTTTGCAGTTAGGGGTCTCTCTCACATTCAACACACAACACCAACAAAGTCTGAACGACCAACACTGCAGATGAAAATCTATACGACGTGACTCAGGTCAGGTAATAAACATAACGTAAGTATGTTACAGAAACTGGTGGCTAGTAGGAAACACAATGTTATCTTGTATATATTACAGATTTCTCTGGTTTTAAACATTGTTGGAAACATTTGGGATAATAAAAAGTACACAACTCCACAAAATATATAACCAGGGTTGGGGAGTAATGGATTACATGTAGCAGTATTACATAATGTTTATACAAAAAAAGGTAACTGTATTCCAAATCAACATACATTTAATAAAAATGGGGATTATTAAGAAGGATTAAAATTTTAAATTAAACAACAATATACCACCCTGCACAGTGCACACACCATTGCCAATTCATTATCATGGCCTCTAGTGAAAAAACGCTTCACTGGGTGGAAATTTCACCTTTTTTTTGTCTTTAAATCATTCAATCGATCAATAAATAGCACTCAAAAAAGGATGGGACAGCTGGACAAAGTAATAAACCTACAACGAACATAAAACACTTAGACCTGTAACAATCAATCTATTATTAATCAACTATTAAGTTAAAGTGCATGGGTTTTGATAATCAATTAATCATTTTGGTAATGAAAAAAAGTCAAAATTCTCAGAGTTCAGTTTCTAAAAAGTGAGAATTTCCTGGTTTCTTTACTCCTGTCTGACAGTAAACTGGATATCTTTGGGCTGAGGACAAACAAGACATTTGAGGATGTCATCTTGGACTTGAATTGAAATTTTTCACCATTTTCTGGACCAAATAACTGATTGATTAATAGAGAAACTGTCAAAATTCTTTGATTTCAGCTTCTTAAAAATGACTTAATATTTGGACAAAGCAAGACATTTAAGGACATCTAAGGACGCTGGATTTTGGTAAACACTGATCAACATTTTCCACCATTTTCTGTCATTTTAAAAGGATATTCCACCACTACATGATAATCCACTCAATATGTACTCACCCCTATGCCGATGTGAGGATGACCCTGTTTTCTGCTGAAACTCCAGGATTGTTTTGTGAACTGAAGATCTTCACCCATCCTCACATCGGCATAGAGGTGAGTACATATTGAGTGAACTATTATTTAGTGGTGGAATATCACTTTAAAGACCGACAGCTAATCGATTAATCGAAAACATCATTAACAGATTAATCAATAATGAAAAAAAGCTCTAATTGAATGTTGTCTTGTTTAGATGCTCTAAGATGCATCTTGGAAAAGTCCAACAGGAAGGGGTGGAATTTATACAACACAGTAAGAGCATGTGTGTGTGTGTGTGTGTGTGTGTGTGTGTGTGTGTGTGCAGGGGTTGAGAGGTGGGTGCAGTCTTTAAAGCCATTGCCAGCAAACTGCCCACGCTCCCCTCAGCCTGGGCATTAGATTAACCCAACCACAAACTCAATAGTATTGGATTACCCAGCCTGCCCCTGTACCGGCCCGGGCCCTCGGTCTCACCCCCTTTAGAAAACCCATTGTCCTGCATGAAAGGCTGGCTGCAGGTACAACTGAAAACCAGTCTGAGCATGTTGGCTTTCATGTGGAGTAATTATTGGTGAGGTCTTTTAATGGCTGCAGTGAGAAAATCAGCCTTTGTCAAAGAGCACAGCGGAACAGAGTTAGCGGGAGCGTTAGCTGTTCAGTGCAGCTATTTAGGCCGAGTGTAAGCCTTAAGCCAAATTGTGTTTTTATTGCCCCATATGTTTTTTGCAGTAGGGCCTAGATCCTGTGTATGCATGTATTTTGAAAGCTAAATCCGCTTGTTGTGTATGTGTGTCTGAGTCGCTGTTTGGGGCTACAATCTGAACTGTCCAGCTAGGGCTATCTGCTGCTAATCCCTCTGAATACAGACTGATTAGGCTAAGACTGCTGCCGTCCCAGTAAGCAGAGTGTGTGTGTGTATGTGTGTGTGTGAGTGTTTTGTTGTGTGTGTCTGTAGCGGTCAGCAAAGGGGGAATTTGCTTTGTTACAAAGCGGATTAATTTGGCTTGCCGTCACTAGCAGCTTGGAAAAGTGCCCAGTCTCCTAACGAGAGGGTTTCTTATTAAATATTAACCAACATGCCATAAATACACCATCACATTACGTTTTAATACAGCCTCACACACGGGAGGAAACAACTTACTGTACAGCTTGATGCAGGAGCGAGCAGAACGCACGCTGAGCGCTGACATACTGTATCAGTGCACCTGGACATGCAGGCAGCGCTGCATTGTGGGCAGCAAAAACACACAAAGTGGAAGGAGGACGCAGAGCCCTGCTTCCATTACAAAATGGATGCTGTGTTAATTCTCAAAATGGGAACGGGAAATGTGGCATTTAGGCTCTGCCAGGGAGATAAGACTTACACACACACACACAGGAGAGGAAGAAAGACAGAGACAGAGGCGTAGGGAGAGTAATTTCAGCCACGAAGCCAGATCAAGACATCTTGATATTTCTTGACATTTTGGCAAAATTAGATGTTCCCCAAGCACATTAGACAGTCTGTATTGAATCAGGAGGATAAAAACATTTCTACTATGAAATCATCACACACACAAAGAGCCCAAGCCGTGCTCAAAATGTGAATAAAGGTTGTGGGTAATGCCCTTATCTCTCTGCTGCGTCGTTCACCAACAATTTTCTCAGCGCAAACACTCGGCTGCGTCCGGCTGCAGAGTACAGTATCTGCCCTCCACTCGAGCACGGGATGAAAAAGAAGTGTGTCAACACGTCTCGCACTAAGCCAAAAACAAGCAGAGGGGCCAACGAGCAGGCACGGGGAGGGGAGGGTAATGCGATCTTGAAGAGCGCTGACCCTCGTTACTTCTGACGCCTCATCTCATCTTATCATTCTGCACGGCGCTCGCGCAGGGCAAACGTAAAGTCTCGATAATAACCTTCATTTGGTAATTGGTATGCAGAGGTCTGAAAAATGAATTACTGATCAGCGAGCTGTTACCACGGTGATAACGTGAACTGCAGGCCTAAGGAGGAATTCATCACGGCAGCGGGGAGAGATGGGAGCGGAGTGAGGGTGGAGAGGGGGGATAAAAAAGTGGATAAGCGCCTCGACTCAATCTTCTCCAAGTGCGTGACATTGGCTATATTGATAATATGTACTTTACACATGTAGCCGGACTAGAAATGGGGTCCCTGAGGGGACTCCCAGGGCCGCAGGAGTGGTCCTGAAGGACCCAGCAGCAAATGAGGAGCGCTGTGATTTAATTCACGAGGAAACGTGCCCATCACAGAATGTACAGAACGACCTTTAACTCAGAGTTCACTCTCAGCACTTTGCACCAACAACAAAAAGCCTCCATCTTTAGACGTGACAGAGACGCTTGTAAGGACCTTGAGTTTGGACTTCCCACAACACGGAGTTAACAAATTTCATCTATAGATTTTGTCTATGTGGACACAAACTTAGCATCTTTTTCATGACAGTCAGCACTACTTTCAAACTGATATATGTTCCACCGTCAAGCTCATTCATCAGACAAGTTGGCAGTATTAAATATGTAACATCCGGTTAAATCATAGTTTGGATAGGTTAAGACACAAATTTTCCATTTTCATGATACTCAGCACAACTTTCAAACTAATGTATTATCCACCGTCACGCTCATTCTGCCGTCAAGTTAGTATTAAAAATGCAACATTAAAATAAAGCTTGCTGAGAAACTTTTCAGGTGACGGTCGCAGTTTGGATAATTTAAGACGCAAATTTCTATTGTTTCCACGACACTAAGCACAACTTTCAAACTAGCGTATTATCCACCATTGTTTTAATTCTGTGGTCAAGTTAGCGATAAAAAAATATGCAACATCCAATAAGATTTTCACAATAAAGCTTCCTGAGAAACATTTCAGGCGGCAGTTATAGTTTGATTTAAGCACCAAAATCACTATTTCTTGAGCTGCTGTGATACGGAGCTGATTTCTGAGGTCGAGAGGGAAGTTTCACAATCAAAAGTCCTCACATAAAGGCTATTACAAGTTGTTGAAATTAGCTGATTTTAGTCAGTTTTTTGGTAATCAGAAATAAACCTATGACAGTTTTCATACCTGATTAATCATTAAACAGTATTCGAATATTTCAATCAGCTATACTTTAACTCTGATACATTTAAGAGGTAAATATTGTACTTTTTATTCCAGTGCAGTTATCTGACAGTAACTGTTACAACTCACACTGAATAACAGGATTTGATATAATGTATGAACATGAAAAGCTTTTATAAAATATGATGCATTATTGTAGATAACACTGTTAAGTTTAAAGTGTTTCACTTCATATTAAAATGATTAACATTCTGCTTACATGTGACGCATTAAGTGTCGTGTTAGTTGTAACTGATAATTTAATATATGCTGCACAGGAATTGGACAAGAACCTCTTCCTGATTTGTAGCCAATCACAGCAAAGTGCAGTCAATGACTTGTCCTGTGTTTCCATTACCTTCTCTAATGTAAATGAATCCTTCTCTACTATACAGTTCACGCAGGTGCATACATAAGAGACAGTACCTTTAAAATTGCTATATGAAATGGAACATATATGTATTAAAAAGTGGAAATAAATGCATATAAAAGACAAAAAGATTCTATACATGTGCATTAGAGTAGTGATATATATATCTGTGAGAGGGAAAATATAGGTGCAGGAGTGAAAACAGATTTATGTGAAATACAATTAACATATGTGAGAGGCTTTCACAGCCACTCATAGTTCTGCCTAATGAGTAACATTCGGGAATGCACTGAATGTCACTGATAGGTATTTTTATACAGTTTTTTTTATTCACTTGCATAAAGATCTGCGTTCTTGTTCTGCCACTGTCATTCATTAAAAATTGAATCCCTCAAGGCTCAGACAGAATGAGCTATTGATATTTGATGTTATTGCTTAAGGCTGTGGCTCCTTGTAATGCACATTTGTCATTATCCTTGACATTTCATAGACTAAATAATTATAGGATTAAGCAAATAAAAATCTGCCCTACCAAAATGTTTTCATATGGTTTTCATCAGTGGCCTTGCACACCCGAGACAAGAACTGTAGATATTGACATTTCAGGTAGGATATAATGAATATTTTACAATATGTTAAATAGCAGTTGGTGTGATAAAAAAAATAATAATAGCAGCAATAGCAGCGTTTCTCACACATTTCACTGAACTCAAAGATGAATCCACAATGAAATGATGGAGCCATCACATCGCCGCTGCTCTGACTCCTCACATATCTCCACACTGCAGTGTGTAATGGCACATAATGCGCAGTATTTGTTCATTTGAATCCTTCTTTTGACCTTTACTGGAAATCCTCCCCTCTCTCTCTCCCACACGCTCTGTCACTCTCTACAAAGACACCTCCTTGAAAATAAGGTATGTGTTCCCCTGTACAGGGCCTAAATTGATCCAAACGGGGCCGAATTGATCAAAAAACTTTGTGCTACGTAAGACATATATTCTTTTTGGTGTTTCAGGTGATTTCTGGATTATCTGGACCCTTTAAATGTGTCCTTGAGGACAAACTGAGTGGTTTTGATGAGGGAACAAGCGAGCACGCTGCCTGAAGCAGCAGAAAATGTTGGCACGACGACAGCGCAGCCAGCAGCAGAGATGAAGACCCCTGTCAAAGCCAAGAGGAGAGGCTAACACGCCATTGTGATGGATGACATGGACACATGTTTATTTAACATTAGCATTTATTAAACACGGACGCGTTTCGAGTGTGCTCGCTGCTGACAAACTCAATTAGCACACACAGAGTAAAGCCTGTGTTCTTTTTTTTTTTTCAGCATTGTGGAGGGAGCAGAATTGTGGGACACTAAGCCACGCTATCAATTATCCTAATCAAACAAAGACTTAATGCACAGCAAATAATCTGTTTAAAGGCACTAAGCTGGCTGATAACTCTGCAACAAAGTAACTGTATCCAATTTGCCACACCAAGGGTACTCAAAGTCAGCAGTGAAGTTGTGCTCGATCTGCCACTGCATCACAACTGGACGTACAACACGACACGTATGAGAGTGGGACTGCATGAAGAGGAGGGGCTGGTGATAAAATGCCAACACACCTGGAATTAGACATAAAGCACCTGGTCGCCTTTGTCCTGATTAGGAATAAAAATATTCCACAGCGGTGAAAAAATGGACGCAGTTGTGAACAGAGCTGGGTGTTGAATTGCAAGGATTTTGTCATCAAAACCACCAAGTAAGAAAATCTGGAATCAAATATTTGCTCAGATTCAGAATCTTGTTTCAGTGCTTGAATTCCAACTGGGCAAAACGGGGAGCTAGACTTGTGCAAAAGCTCCACTGTGTGGCAATTAGTGTGTTGTAATTTAATTTAAGGTTTTCAAAAGTATTGCTTCTTTGCTACTTTTTCAATATCATGTGTTTAAAATGATACAATATAATATTTAAGGGCTCTTTTAAGACCTCAGCTCAGTTCAGTCTTTAATGTCTAGCACAGCAAAAACAGTGTTCGATTACTTTTTTTTTGTGTACGTAGGACTTTTCTTTTTCTTTTTGCTGAGATATAAAGTGGTATCAAGTGTTGTTTTTTATACCAGCTTTGTACTGAAGATTAAAATTTGGGCATCGTGACAACTCTAAATTAAGTGATTGATTAATATATGCTGAAATGAAGACAGATTTTAGGAAACTCGAGCATTAGTAGCTAATATTAATATTACTAATATTCTCCGGGGGCCCTGTGTCAAATTCTGGTTTTAATATTTCAGTTGACATTATGCTCACTTGGTACATATTCTTGAATACATTTACATTTAATCCACTTGTAATCAAACACAGTAGTGGAACATGGAGGCCTCATTGGTGGCCCATGGGTCACTTTTTGCTACACAGATTTTGCCAGTTTTATGCTTAAAGCTGCATTTTACTTCGACCTTGTTACTGTGAGGCTGCTCGTGTTTGGACATTTAACATTCAAGAAGTTTGCTTCTGTTGTTGAAAAGAAAAGCTGCCAGTTTTTTTTAACATAAACTGCAAATATAATAAAATAGGGCAACTCAGTCCACATTAGGGTTGCAACGGTTTGAGATTTTCATGGTATGATAACCACTTATGGTTAAAATCAATGCCTTTGATGAGCAAATGTATATCCTATGATAACTGTCGATTTTCATACCACAGTCTATCTTGATGCTGATATAATGGTATACCGTGATACCAGTAGTGGTTTACTTCAATACCAGTATAATGCAGCTGGCTGAGGTAACACTGGTGAAAAAGCCTAAACTGATGTTGGATACTGAACCTTGAAACTTTATTACTGACTAAAATGCATTCATCACACACAGAATCAAAAAGATGGCATTGAACGTCTGGTCATCATTTAAATAGTTTTATTTAGGCAAAGTTTGCGCACAGCTGCTTATGTTTATACTGCATCTAACACTGTCAAGTTTTTCTTATTAAATTATGAAGAGTTTACATTCCTCAAAACGAAAAAAAAAGTATCCATTTTCGTATTGATACTGAACTCAGATATAAATTTTAAATCCTACCCAGCTCTGCTTGTATTAAAGGAGTGTGACTATTCATAACAGAGTATGAACTCTGGCTGGCGGTGTTCACATGAAATGCTAATGCACTCGAAATAGGACAACTCCATCCACATAAAGCAGCTGGCTGGCTCAGTCCCGATTAGGAGTGAAAATGTTCCACTGTGGTGCAAAAGAAAAAAGCTGAAGCAGTTGTGAAGGTCTAACTCTGAGCTTATTAGAGCTCAAACAGGGGCTGTGGTGGCGGGGGGGGGGGGGGGGGGGTCTGTGCTCTGTGTGTAACTGTTTACTGAGCTCTGTCTAACCCAGCTAGGTCTACCGGAGTGACAGTGGAAGTGACAGGCAAGCTCCATTTGGCACGGCGAGGGGAGGGGGGCCCTGCTGCGGCTGACCAGACATGATGACAGAGTCCGTCCACAGAGGGCCCGCACCAAAGAAAGCTCGCCACTGAATGAAGACATAAAACCGGCATTCATAACTCAGCGGGGCCCTATTGTACGAGCTCACATGGGTTCCTTTAGATTAAAAAAGGGAGAAAAAAAGGATGGGCATGGAGGAATGTAGTCAGGGAGGAGGGGAGGAAAAAAGAGAAGTACGTAGGGAGCGCAAGCTGAGAGTTAATTAATTTAATGAACGAATGAATCGCCTGTTTTGTCTGCTACGGCCGCAACCTATTTGGTCCGCTTCCCAGCACTCCGGTGCGAGTGAGGCCTCATTAAAAAGCCCGTCACGTCTCATCGAGTGGTCTCCAGCACCAAGTGACCGAGCTCACAGGGAGCGGCCTCATCATTAACACCGCCACATATTTACAAACAACAGCGCTGGCGTTCGCTTTCTGCCCGCCTGCTGACACTAAATCATCGCGTGTCAGGAAAGACAGAAACAACCCAGGCTTTTCATCTTTGTTTTTTTTTAAACACAAGCCACATGTCATTAGAGAGAAATGTCTCAAAGTACAACACCGTCAGCATGAAAGCAGGGTGTCGGACACACTGAGAGGCCTCAGGTGATACTGATGTGACTGAAATGAGCTTTAATTGTTCCGACCTGCACAATATGGCGCACCTGAGCGAGAAGACTCCACAATTCAGCACTGGAGAGCCGTGCAACAATCTGCCACTAGACCCTCACCGCATAGTAACCACATGCTAATCAGGAAAGCCCACTCCAGCCCTATAACAGTCCCAGAGCCATTGATTTGCCCTTTGAACGTGCAGCTTCAAAAATCAAATAAACTGGCAGTGAAAAAGAGGCAGGTCATGCACAGCTGCAGCAGACGCCAGCTCTTACCGGAGGAATGGCCTCGGTTGGTGGCGTCATGGTCGCTGTCTCCCTGCTCGCTGTCTCCGTGACCGCTGTCTTTGGAGCTGACCAGGTCTGCCTCCTGGAACGCCGAACTGGAACCGAAGAGAACACGAAATCAAAGCCTTGTTTAGAATTTTTAATGTTTAATCTTGTGATTATTCCAGCCTCTTTCTAATCTTCCTGATCCCATCTCATCACAGTAATTAGAGTTATCAGTGAATGAAGTAGAAGCAGTGGAGAGATAAGAGCTTTATGACAGCTGGAGGTGACAGAGTGACAGTCTCGGTCCATATTTACCTGTTGACACGTCTCGGCCTGTCAACCAGGTAGCTGAGTTCAGCTCGCTGATGTTTGGTCTGAAAGAGAAAGGGGCAGCGTTCAGTTTTCCTGCACCTTGTGTAACGTGATTAGCATACAAAAAAGGCAACAGCAGAAAAAAAGGATGCAACCCACTCTGTTCCATGTTGATGTTAGCTACCCTGAGCTGAGACACATGTCAGTCATATCTGGTGAGGAGTGTGTGTTTGAGGAGGTGAGCCTTCCCACGGGGAGGGGGGCCGGGGGTGTAAGGGGGAGGGCTCGGCTTTACGGATACGTTGCCAAGACGCAAGATGAAGTAATGCACCTATTCAGGTTGGCACAGCCAAGACATGCATCTTTGTTCTAGTGAGACTCAGCAACTTTGTGACCAGTATGCTTAATGTGAACGCTCCTCTCCCCGGGGACTGGGTCACACACACACACACACACACACACACTTACAGACACACACACACAGACGCACCCACAGCAACCAGCAGCCTCTGAACCACCATAATAATGTTCAGTGGTGGAATGTAACTAAATACATTTACTCAAGTACTGCACTTAACTGCCAATTTTCGATTCCATTAAGACAATATTGTACTTTTTACTTAATTATATTTATCTGACAGTTTTAGTTACTAGTTACTTTACAAATTAAGATTTCTGCACACAGAATGTATGAAAATGTACAAGTGGAGCTGAAACAATTGACTCTGTTTTGATAATGGTTTAAGTACTGTTTCATGTAAAAACACTTCAAGGTTCCAGCTTCACAAATGTGAATACCTGCTTTTCCTTATTCTGTAATAACTGTCATGTATTTGTAGTAATGTTGAGGTCTGGACTGTTGGTTGGACAAAACATTGTGAAGGTGTCACTTTAGGCTCTGGCTCAATGTGACAGTGTTTCTCACAATGTTCAGAATTTTTACAAACTAAACAATCAATAGATGAATGCAGACAATAATCAGTAGATGAATCCATGAACAAAATAATCATTAGTTGCAGTCCTGTAGTTCAAAATGAGCTCCACCTCAACCAACTACAAAAGTAAAATCTAGGGTTTTTTTTACATGAATCTATAAGTCACAATCATCTAATGATATATTCAATAGTAGAACAGTCACAGTTGACATTTCACCGTATTGATCACTTTTGCTTTGAATAATTTGAGTGTGTTTTCTGATTATACTTAAATACTTTTAAATAACATTGTAAAAGCAGGACTTACAATTACAATTTTTTTGCAGCGCAAGGTTGTCAAATGTACCTATTTTGTGCACCCAGTACTTTTTTTAATTTTTGCTGTGGTATCGAAAGAGGTATCAAGTATCTTTTTTACACTAGTGTTATATCAAAGTTTAAAATTCTGGTATAGTGACGACTGTATTGGTACTTTTACTGAAGTAAAGGATCTGAGTGCTGCTCGTGTTGTTCTACAGTTCTCTAATTCAGATTTTTTTTTTTTTCATTTCACAGACATCAACATAAACATGCAGTCTTTGCTGTTCCAGGGCCGACCTCCCTGAGGACTGCTAAAGACAACATGTCAGCAGCCGGTAGTCTACTCATTGTGTTTGCTTTACTGCCTTTCCTGAAATAAATCAGATGATGTTGCAGCATACAATATGTATGTGTTGTGTGTGTGTGTGTGTGTGTGTGTGTGAGCACTCAATAACAGACTCTGTAGACATGGCATGCCACTGAACTGAGGTGGAAACATTAGGAGATGGAAATGGCCCCTGTATGAAACATCTTTTGAATCTTCTGAATGTAAGGATGTATTTAGATTGTATCAAACAGGCAGGCTTCAATATCTCTAAGGCGAGGTTCTGTCTATGATCAGGCTTTGGACATGCTGAGGGTCTCTGGATGGTAGGGGGGGTTAGACTGTAGGTATGAGAGGGACTCTTACCTCGTTTGATAAAATGCTGCCATTTGATATGATGTCAGGCTGCTGGTCTGTGTACCCTGTCACTATGGCCCCGCACGGGTTGTGATCGGTGTCTGTGCTCCTAGACGGACTACATGGCTTTAGGAACATGAGGTCGGTTTTGGCAGACTCTGGAGTCAGACATACCTGGTAGCAATAGTTCTGGTTTTGGTGGTGAGAGCCGAAGCTCCCTGACTCCTCCACGGGGACTTGAGCCGTACCGGCCCCGCTGACGTTGCCAGCGCTCTGCACCAGCATGATATCTGACTTGCTGAGCTTTTTCTTGCGGGCGCGGCCCTGCCGTGAGCAGCAGGAGCTGCAGCCCAGGCAGCAGTCGCTGCTCAGACACGTGTAAATGTTCAGCTTCTTGTCCTTCTGGCAGCGCACGGCCAGCACGATCATCACCAGGAGGAAGATGAAGGAGACCGAGCCCAGGGCGATGATGAGGATGAGGGTGAGGTCCAGGGTGCCGTCCTTGGCCTTGGCAGTGCCTGACCGGTCCCCGCCGCCGCGGCCTTCAGCCACGCTGTCCACCAGCACCACCAGGACGCTGGCGCTGGAGGACAGTGGCGGCTGCCCATGGTCTCTCACCTCAATCAGCAGATCGTACAGCTGGTGGGGGTCTCGTTTGGCTGACACCCGCCTCGCAGTCCGCAGCTCACCTGTCCTCCAGTCCATCCGAAACATGCCATTCTCATTGCCCCTCTGGATGCTGTAGGACAGCCGGGCGTTCTCACCATCATCTGCGTCCATCGCCACAATGCGGGTCACCAGGTAGCCTGGCTCGGCTGAGCGGGGCAGGGGCTCCTTGGCGGTGCCATTCTTCCCCAGGGGGGCCAGCACCAGGGGTGGGTTGTCATTCTGATCCACAATGATGACTTTGACTGTGGCGTTGGAGGAGAGCTCCGGGGTGCCAGCGTCCCGGGCCTGGACCATGAATGTGAAGTCCTTCAACTGCTCATAATCAAAGGAGCGGAGGGCATACAGGTAGCCTGTCTCCTCATTGATGGACACATAAGTTTTAACAGACATGCCCTGGATGTCACACTCTAAGATGGAGTAACTAATGAGCGCGTTGGGACCCACGTCAGGATCCAGAGCCGTCACCGCGTGAATGTACGCCCCTGGCACATTGTTCTCGGTCACATACACGTCATAGATGGGCTGCGTGAACGTGGGTGCGTTGTCATTCTCATCGGACACCTGGACTCTGATGGACTTACTTGTAGCAAGGGAGGGTGTCCCTTTATCCCGCGCGACCACGGTGACGGAGTAAGAATCCGCCTGCTCGCGGTTCAGCGGGCCATCCGTCACTATGGTGAAATAGTTCCTGAAGGACGACTTTAACTTGAACGGGACGTCACCGAGGATCTCCACGTGGATCTGTCCGTTCTCCTCCGCGTCACGATCCGTCACACTGAGCAGCGCGATCACAGTCCCGGGAGCCGCCTTCTCGCTCACGGACTCGGTGACGGTGCTGAAGGTGATCTCCGGCGCGTTGTCGTTCACGTCCGTCACTTTGACGAGCACTTTGCAGTGCGCGGGCACGGCGTTCGGCCCCAGGTCCTTGGCCTGGATGAATATCTGGTAAAGGCTGCTCTCCTCGAAGTCCACCTCCCCGCGCACCTCCACGCGTCCGGTGCGCGGGTCGATGCTGAACAGGTCCTTGACGCGGTTGGAGATGTGATTGCTGAAGGAGTAAACGATCTCTCCGTTCAGCCCCTCGTCCAGGTCCGTGGCGTTCAGCTGGATGACAAGTGAGCCCACTGGCGCGTTCTCCGTCAGGCTCACCGTGTAGACCGGCTGGTCGAACACCGGCACGTTGTCGTTCGAGTCAAGCACTTTGACCACCAGCAGCGCGGTGCCGGTGCGCGGAGGCTGCCCGCCGTCCACCGCCGTTAGCACGTACCTGTGCGCCGCCTGCTGCTCCCGGTCCAGCGGCTTCTCCAGCACAAGCTCCGCGAACTTGTTCCCGTCCGTCTGGGTCTGCACGTCCAGGTAGAAGTAGTTGTTGGTCGTGATGTCGTACGTGCGTAAAGCGTTCGAGCCCACGTCCGGGTCGAAGGCGCTCTCCAGCGGGAAGCGGGTGCCCGGAGTGGCGCTCTCTGAGATCTCCACCGTGATGTCGGTCTCCGGGAAGCTGGGCGGGTTGTCGTTAATGTCCACCACCTCGATCTCCACCCGGAACAGCTCCAGCGGGTTCTCCAGGAACACCTCCATGTTGAGCTGGCAGCTTGCGCTCTGCTTGCATATCTGCTCCCGGTCGATCTTCTCGTTCACGAACAGGACTCCGTTCTCCAGGTTCACTTCCAGGTAAGGCGTCCGGGAGCTGGGCACCACCTGGAAGCGGCGGGAGGCCAGTTTGGTAAGGTCCAGACCCAGATCCTCGGCGATATTCCCCACCAAGGTGCCGTGGTCCGCCTCCTCCGGCACAGAGTAGCGAATCTGAGAGAGCGCTCCATCCGTGACGCACAGGACGAGCAAAAGCACAATCATCGCCGGGGACAAGTGCACTTTGGTAAAAAACAGATGACAATAAAGATATAAAATCCTCTGTTCGTGGATAAAATGTCAATTCCCATCAGCCATTTCACTCTCCACAAAAGTCTCCAAAATGCGTAAAAGTCTCCAGAAATGTGTGGTGCGTCCGGAGGAAAATGTCCAATTAAAGGAGGGACATTTTGATTTTTTAAAGGACTTTTGGTGATTGCAGAAGGTTAATCTTTTCTGTATGCTTTCTCTGCTGTGTCTGCTCTCAGACGCGTCCCGGAGAAGCGACAGCGCACATTCCACTGAAGCGCACAGCTGCTGCTGGAGAGATGAAGCCAGTGTGGAGAGAAGTTGTGAAAAAAGAAACAATAATCCACTTTAGAAAAAAGAAGAGAAACATTTTCTCTTCAGAGCTGCTCCCTGATCAGATCGCAGATGTCAGACTGCTCCTCTGTGTGATTCTGGTTCTGTGTGTCTCCTCTTGGCACCCTGCTCTCACTGCGGTCACCTCCTGCTCCACTCTCCACTGACGCTGCTCTTCACTCAGCTATTTGCTTTTTTCCCGCATCGCGCCTCCCCCTCGCAGCCCCCGCGGCTGTAAATCACGCTGAGAGCTCGCTCCTGATTGGACGGCGGGGCTGCCTGTCAACGTCCGCTCGGCCCATGTCTCTCTCACCGCCTCTCTGTGTCTCTCTGCCTCCCTCTGAGTCCGGACTGGCTCCTCTTTACGCACAAGAAAGGAAAAGAAAGGATAGGGACTGTGACTTTAACCCCTCAGCTGCTGGATCCCGGCCACAGTCCTCACCTGGTCGCCATGTACACAGCATCATCTAATGAACCACAGTGTGATGAGACTGAGAGGGGGGGCTTGTTGACGGAGGGGGGGCAGACCCTGCGTGAGCCTGAGGACCGGCCGGGCGCAGCGGGTTAATGCATGCAAATGTTGTGATATGTATGCAGGGAATCATTCGCCATTCATGCGCTGCTCTTAAGGCTGTGCGCTATAATTACACCCAGTAGTAGTAACGTTATTAACTCTCCTGCAGCCACACAGCAGCGGGACAGGACAGGAGAGCAGAGCTGAGGAGAGGCAGGCAGGGAGGCACATCCGCGGAACTCATACGACCCCTAGCGGTGTGAATGCAAACCAGAGACTGATTCATAACGAAATTATATCAAATGATTTTTAACAGTTTCTACATACAGACACTTTTATTTTCTTTGACGGGTGGATCAGTGAGTGGATGGAGTGACAGGAGTTAAAGGTGAAGGTGGACGATGGTTGGATGCAGTAAATCAGAGATTTTCTGTGAGAGCTGCAGTGATGATGATGCTGATGTGGTTCATTCCTCTGTGCCATGAACCTCCACTGTTGTTCAAACACTAAACCTGTTCAGATCCACTCACACCAGTTTATCCTCTCCCTCTTCACCTACAAGCAGTCATTCCACAGAATACAACAAAATTAGGAGTGTTACTCCTCAGCAGTGCAATAAAAAAGACATAGAAAACAAAAAACCTTGAAAAAACCTAGAATAATAAATAAAGTAAAATAATAAGAAGCACAATTAATCCAAATATTACTGAAATTTCAATATGGCCAAGTGCAATATCCAAATTGCAGGAGCCCCAATTCTTTAATGGGAACAATGAGACTAACAAGCTTTATAATTTATAATGAAGTACTGTAAGTGCTGCAGAGATGCTCTGGTCCACAAATCTTGATCTCCAGATGTAAGAAAACATGGTTGTTTGGTGGAGACCCCAACAAATGTCACATATCATGATTTTTTTTTTTTTTTTTTTTTTTTTTTTTTAGAGAAAATGAAAATTATGACGTAAAAAGGATCATTTCCACTAATCACAAATCATGGTAATCACAATATCTGCCAAGAAACTGCAGTATGATGTTATACCTAATAAAAAGTAAACTACAATAATAGAATAAAAAACTAGTAAACTGGAATAAGCAATAAAATGAGTAAAATAAATACATAAATAAAATGCAATTAGCAAAAGATGTACACCAGAATTATTGCAGTTCTATGTAATTATTGATCAATTTTAATGTAGTTACTGCAAAAGGTACAGTGGGTCTGCTCTAAAAAAAAACGATATATTTACACAAAATAAGGCTAGATCTTTTTTTTTCTTTATGTCAACTAATGTTTTAAAGTAAAAAGGAGACATGTTTACTGAAAATTACCTTCATGTTGACTTCTATTTGTGTGACCAACATACATATATATTACATACCACTGCTGACCTGGGGAGCTGTCTTGTATTGTCCGTGTATTGTTGTGTTGTGTATCTGTTTGTATTTCTTTGTGTTTTATGTTGTATTTGAACGTGGATTGTATTGTATGTGACGCAAATTGCACTGATACATTGTAAAGATGTTGCATGGACCCCAGGAAGAATAGCTTTGGCATTGCCACAGCTAATGGGGATCCAAATAAATCAAAATCAAAATGTCAAATTAAAGGTACTTTATTATGTTTAGTATATCCATTTACTATCTATTAAACTAACATGACTGATTTATGTACTGTATATACTTGTATGTTTATAATAACAACAACAACAACAACAATAATACTTCTCTATAAAATGTATTCATAGAGCACTTACCAAAACCAAAGTACAGAGTTTCACAGAGAGAAAAATGAAAGAAAATACCAAAATGAATGACACAATACATGAAGGGCAAATAAAGAAAATATATAATAAACAAAAAGTTAAAAAACAATCACATAAGGAGGGAGTTCAGATACAATCAAGACATGCTTTCCAACAAAGGTTCATATTTAGGGGAAACTTAAAGGACCAGTGTGTAGGATTTAGTGTCATCTAGTAGTGAGCTTGCACCCTCCCCTTCCAAGTGTGTAAGAGAACCTACGGTGGAAATTCATGCAAAATGCAAAATGCTGTATCTAGAGCCAGTGTTTGGTTTGTCTGTTCCGGGCTACTGTAGAAACATGGCGGTGCAACATGGCAGCCTCCATGGTCTCATTCTAACGTAATGAAAACACAACCATTCTTATTTTCAGATTATTTTACACCATTGAAAACACACTTGGGAATATTATATTCCATTTCTGACATATTATGACCATAAATCCACCAAAATTTCACACACTGAACCTTTCAAAGAATATACAGACTCAGAGAGCCAGTCACCCAAATCTGCTCAAGTAAATTTCACACCGCTGAGCTCCAAAGCTCGGACATGTTTGTTTATCAGTTCTGTGGTACACGGTCGTTTCCAGAATCTGATGAAGTATTTTCTACATTGTAGAGTTGCAGCGGTATGAGATTTTCACGGCATGATAACTGTTTCAGAAAATATCACAGTCTCAAGTGGTTCCCAAACTGGGAGGTGCAGAGCCCTGCAGAAGGGGGAGGGGGTCATGGATGACCAGGGGAGAAATAAAGAGTGAAACAAAGTTGAATGAATATGATTTCTGTAAGGAAATAAAGAAACAAGAGTTTGCTGACCTTTATTTCACTATAATTCAGCTATTGAATCCATTTTTATCAGTTGCTTCCCTAGTTATTATTAATGATTTAGGGCTGCAATTAACAATTACTTTTAATCTGTCGATTCTTTTCTTGATTAATTGATTTTAGGCAGAGAGGTGTGTACTTGCTGACGATGATAAAAGCACATTGTGCAGCATCTGAGGCAGAGTGACACTGGTGTCAGAATCAGAACAACCTGAGGCCAAGTTCACATGAGATGAACTGAAGTTCACATCTAAAGCTTTTAAAAGTTTGTGATCAGTGCAGTTTAGGGGGCAACAATGTCCATAATCCAAGATGGTGAGCACAGAAAACTGCATCCTGTCTGCCTTGCCATTACACACTGATAACAGCACACTGACTGACACTGTCTTTGATACTGATCCAGGAACTGTTGCTTTCCAGCTCCACAACCTTCTGGAGTGCTTTAAAGGTGCGGCCGTAAATGCACTTGTCTGCAGTCTCGCCCTGGAGGACTGTCCCGATGTCCACTGGTTTATACTCTGACATCCTGGTGTTTGATGGCACGTGTTCCCACTGTGGTTTCCTCGTGGATCTGTGGATGAGAGCTTCATGATCTGTAGAACACACATTCACAAAATCAAACAATATGAGTTTAAATAAAATACACACATGCTCTTAAATGTCTACATACTAAGCTACAATACATTGTACAGTAAAGTCAGATACAGTCAGGAATGTGCATTTGCAAACAAGTGGTCTGGATCTCAAGGGAGCCACTTTAAAAAGACAGTTCACCCTAAATCCAAAATACATATTTTGCCTCTTACCTGCTGAGTTGCAGAGTTTCAGAGATATCAGTCGTAGAGGTGTCTGTCTTCTCTCCAGTATAATGGAGCTCGATGACACTCAGCTTGTGGTGCTCAAATTGCCAAAAAAAAAAAAAACGTTTTAAAAACTCAACAGCAGTGTCTCTTTGCAGAAATCATGACCCGGTTACTCAAGATAATCCACTGTCCTTGTTGCAGTTATCATGTAGGAACTACTTTCCTCCCACTGTCTGCCAACCGTATAACTGCACAGAGGTTCCAGAAGCATCCATCTACTCATGGAGGAGAGGCTTGTGCTCGTGACAGCCCAGGATGTAAACATTAATGGTGTCCTCCTTGGCTGAGCTGTAACCTGTCCTTCATGAGTAGAGTCTTGCTTCCTTCTGCACAGGACTGGGGAGTAACTGATTACATGTAATAGGATAACGTCATCTGAATACAAAAAAGTGTACTGTAACTGTATTCCTTTACAGGTACAGATGAAACATAGTAAAATTTGTAAAATATTCTAGTCACAATAATGTTGTTCTTGTGAATTCTTTTGGTGATGATATTCATGTAGTAAAATGTGAAACTGTAACAGCGCTTGAGTTCATGTTTGCTGTGGGTTCTGATTAAAAGTATCACAGTATCACAGTGTAACTTTCCTAGAATAATGATAATATTTTTTTTTTCAGATGATATTGAGTTGCATAACTCATAATGTTATAAGAACGTGTTGGTAGGAGGAGGGTTAACACAAGAAGTGATGGAATTCCATAACTTTGACTTTGAGATTGATGCATTTATTCTATTAGTTTATCTTTTTAAAAATGAAATACAAAATACATACAAAATGTCAATATCAATTTTGTAAAATTTATTTCCATATTTATCAATATGCATGCAATCATGTAGTAAATTGCAATGATTGCATATATTCACAGAAGTATTTTTTTTTTAGGATAATAACCATCAGTGATCCGAAATAGTTAAATGTCTTTTATAAGATTATAAACTTGTTATTTTAGCATTAATAATAACAATTTTCCTCGTATGGATGAAATAGGTAAAAATGATCACATTTTCTTTGACTTTTGTGCAATTTATGTTAAAAAAAAAAACATTTTAAATGAAAACACAGACACTTTTAGGAAAAGTCGGGTATGAGCAGCGTTGTTTTTTTTTAAATTCAACAAAGTTATTGCACATATAAATTTGAAAACCGTCAAAGTGACAAACTTGGTTGTTCTCATGTTAACTGCACGGCAGTGTGTGTTTCTCAAGGTTTGTGGTCATCCTGATGATTTCTCCAGCACCCATGTTGAACTGTTGTTGAAGGTCTGCAGACCAGAACATCAGCTGCAGTCAGACACGCTGTGTGCTTTTTTTCATTTAAATAGTTTCTCCTCTCCACAGATTGTCTCCTCCTCTGGTCTTGTTCCTGTGACCTGACACTTGATCCCGGCCACAGCAGATCTGTGCTGTGACATCAGCAGGTGTGAGCTGAGCTGAGCTGAGCTGAGTGGAGGAGCAGAGCAGTGACAGTCAGATCGAGTGCTCCCCCTAGTGAACGTCTGCAGCACTGCACTGTCCACGCTGCTGCACCCTGAGCAGGGTGGTCTAAGCTCTCCACCCTGACTCTGTCTGCTGCGCTGGAGACCAGAATGTCCACAGATGAGTAAAATACACACAAACACAAACACACACACGGCAGCATAAGTGTGTGATTCGTGCTGTCTACAGACTGTCAGAGGCCACTGGAGGAGAAACATGAATTGGCTCCAAGAAGAGATTTTCTAAATCAAGTCCCATCAAGTCAGTGGTGCAGTCAGACATGCATCAGTGTCTGCTCAGATCGCCACACTGAGCCTGCAGAGGAGGGGGGGAGGGGACCAGGGCTCTCTGCATGTGTAAATGAACGTGGTAATCCAGGGTGAGCACTGATACACAAAGCATATTCACAGTCATGAACAATAACTCATTTAACTACACAAATATGATTATAGTCCTCTCATCTCTTCACTGCTCTCTCTCTCACACACACAGCCCTGTTATCCTGATTTACATGGTCATAACATTTTATTCTCGAGTCATCTTCAGGGCTAAAAATACAGCGTAGCGACCAGTAATTGCTGCTGTCTTTTGGTGGGTAAAAATAATGGCCGTCTCGCACATCAAAAGTTTCCCACACATTGTTGCGGGCACATGAAGACAAAAAAAGTGCAGCATCTAAAAAGGGTGCCCTAAAGCAATCCCACCCATCAGATAATTAGAGCAGGAGAAACAGCATGTAATCATGAAGAGTTGAAAAGCTACAGGGACCCACAGAGCATCATCTAATCTGAGACCAAGCGCTCTCTGTTAGCTTTAACAAGCACGTTATCAATTAGCACACAAGTAGAGTCACTCCTGTGGTGTCACACTCCAACTGCAATTACATGTTAGAGAAAACACACAACATTTGGCCACATAAAGGAAGACACAGTCTGATGGAAATGTTTCTGCACTTCTCAGCACACATATTCTAAACATGAACACTTCTGTCAGTCCTCTGTGTGTCCTTCACACTGCACGCACTGTAAAAATCTGACATTTGAAAGGAAAAAAGCTGGGCCTCATTCACCAGCCATTCTTAAGAATAAATTTCTTCTTAAAGCACAGTTTTCACAAAGATTCTTTCTTATGTGGGATTTCAACACACTTACACACATTTTAGTGCTGACATGTTTGTGCAAAATAATCGGTTATTGTGTTTTCTTCAAATCCACAGTTGCATAATGTATAGCGCTTAAATTACAAAAATATTTGTATCATTTATAATATTTTTTTAATAATTTTCAATATTTTATAAATCATTATGGTGTTAAACAATTTATTTGACTTTACAGTGTGATTAATTGTTGCTAACAAATAACAAAAAATGAAACATATCACCAAAAATCAAACAGGTTTCAGTGCATATCTTTTGTGTGTTAATTTCGGGGGTTTTTCAGGACAGCATCTGAGGTGGGGCAGTTGAGGAAGACCTGGGTGTACGCCTCAGTAAATAAATGATAAAAATAGAACCGTTGTAGTGAGCCATTCGGGGTTTTAAATTATGCAAAAGCAAATGTTTAAATTTTAAATACAAACTAAGCTTTTTTTGTAACGTGTCCTGTAGTCACACGCCCTTATATGGGCATTGGTAAGACATTTCCTTATGGTAATTAGGAACGACTGGCACATGAAAAGACGATGGCGTTCATCAGTCTAAGGACGCAGAAAAAAAGACTTTTCTCAGGACCATTCTTAATTTAAAAACCTTACAAAGATATTCATGAATGAGGTCTGATATTTTTAATATGTCAGGAGTCTGACAGCAGAGTGGTAGGATCTGTAAGTCAAATCTCACGACTTGGACTCAAGTCAGACTTGAGTCGTGAATCTGATGACTCCAAAATGAACCCTGCAACAGAAATCCTCTGCAAGTGCCTACATTGTTTTTTTTTTTTTTTTTTTGCTTATGTCATTTTTTGCAGTCTCTTAAAATTCTTCACATCTGTACAAGTTAAGCTAAAGGATTGTGTAAGTCAATAAATCATAGTCATTGATAAAAGTATTGAAATTGAAGTTTTGAAGTTATACATTCAAAATACAAAAATCTCACATCCAAAAGATTTCCAAATGTAAAAACATGAACAAAATACTTATTAACTCTCCACAAGTTATTTTAACTATTTACTTTCTTTGTCCCTTTCTTTCTTTCCCCAGTGCCTACAGTGGTATTTTTGCTTTTTGTGATGTCATTTAGATTATTTAAAATGCACTAAAACATTAAGAGAACTCAAAATTTCAAGGCAACTGCAAGAGATTTTTGAGTTTTGAGCCCAACAAACTTTTGCCAACCCATTATCTTTAGTCAAATATAATTCATTTTTCTTATTTAGGTAAACTTTAATCTTTTAAGTTTTAGAAACTCTAAATTGTCTCAACAAAAGATTAGTAATTGTTAAAACTTAATATTTTGAGTTGGGCTCAAAAGTCAAAAATCTATTGCAGTAAGTTGCCTTGAAATTTGAAGTTGTCTCAACTTTTTCATTTTTACAGTGTACTTCATATCCCTAAATAAATACAACCTGACCTCAAAACTATTGACTAAATCTTTCCCTCATTGTGTCTCTGACATGAAACATCGACCTGCAGCTCTGCTCCTCTGCTGCTCCTACTTCACAGCACCACCTTGTGTTTTCACCACATTTTGTCCACCATGTAATGTAATGTTGCCATCACGAGCACACAATGTGATGACGGGAAGGACAGAAGCATTAGTTTCCTGCTGCTTTTAGATCAATTTGGACAGACACACACACATGCACACAACAAGGTCCCGCGGTGTGGGCCAACCACGTGAGGTCAGTTTCCATGGGTTGACATCGATTATTTGAGACTGCTTTTGGACTTTAACCTTTAAAATGATGTAATATCCTCTGAAGTTATATAAAAACAGCTGCAAAGTAAAGTAAATAAACACAGTGTCCTGACAGTGGAGATGCAGGACAGGAAGAAAGCGTGCTGGTCAGTGCTGCTGCTGTAAAGACAACAACAGCACAAGATGGAAAAGGGTGGAATTGAAATTGATCATCATCAGCTGGTACCCTTCATATTTCTGAGCACATGACATTTGTTGGGGTTATACAATGACTTGTTTATGACTGTGGCCAAAGTTTGGGACTTCAGAACTTCAGAACCTCTTTAATCCATCCAGCATGAGAGTGGGGGTGAAACATGCTTCCACTTTAAAAGGAGGAGGCCAGGAACAGGCCAGTAAAGTTGTGAAATCCAGAACCTTTCGCAATGATATGGGAAAATTTGCTTCAGGCAAAAGCCGAATCTTGCTGTGAGTGGGTCAGGATTGATGATCATGTTGCAGGCATCTTGAAGAGTTTCGCATATTTTCATCCAGTAGTCTAGTAGCCTGGGGCAGGGCTGCAGCATATGCATAAGGATAGGTCACTAACACTGGATTGCTAATCTAGTTTTAGTATAGTGGATTCTATGTAAAATCTATAACTATAGCAAGCTTTGCCTTGCAGAAACTGAGAATGAGTTGACCAGATTAAGAATGTGATTCCACTTTGTCTTCTGGTCTCTTAGGACCTAGGTCCACCTCCCAGTGTTTTTTTATTTGAACAAGAAGGCCTTGAATCGAAAGAGTCAGTTAGGCTGTCAGTCATAGAGATGAGGCATTTTGCTGTTGAGTTAAAAAGGTAACAGTTGTGTTGTTCTTGGTTTGGGCCTTGCTCTTGACTTTAGACTTGTTGTTCCTGGCTTGAGACTTATTGTTCTTGACTTAGAACTTGTCGATCCTGATCTGGGAACTGTTCATGGCATTGGACTTGTTGTTCATGACTTGGAATTCACCCTTTAAATAACCCTTAGTTCTGTGGATATTCTGGGCTTTATCTTTTGTCTGGCGTGAAGTGGCGCACGGCGCGTTGTAGCTGTCATTTCTATTTTCTGACCGACGCAGTTGTCATTTTCTCACCTGGTGCGTAGGTAGCAAATAAATTGTAAATAATTGCAAATAATTTGTCTTAAAGGGATAGTTCAGCTAAAAATGAAAATTAGGTCATTATTTACTCAGCATTGTGTCAATTGAAGGTTGGGTTTTATGTTTTCGAGCAAAACAGTGCTGCAGAATCTCCCAAACAAGTTTAAACGAATGGCGACCGGTTTTCAAATAGAAAAAAAAAAAAACATAAAATGCCTCCATACTGCTCATCTGGTGTAATCCAAGTCTCCTAAAGCCCAAACATGCTGTTCATTTGTGCGAGTACACTGTCCACCGTCACACCATGAATATTCAGTTCAGACAGTGTGCACCTGCACATGAACGTGGCTCCAAGCTAAGGATCTACAGTGAAGATTTAGGCTGAAAACATGGTGTAAATTACATCTTTCAATCAACTTTCAACAACAGTTTATATACTAGTTATTCTGTTTTTGCACTACACTGTTTATTTCTGTTTTTGCACTATTATTCTGCTGTTTACACTCTGTTCATTTGGTTACTCTCTATTGCACTCATTACTATTTTAGCTCTTGTGTTTTTTTGTTTTTTTTAGTTTAATAGACTATATTTTTAATTCTTTAATTCTATTTTAATTCTGTTGTGCCTGTGCACTTTACTGTTTGTCTTGTCCTGTCTTGATGCCCGTCGCATGGGATAGTGAGAAACGTAATTTCGATTCCTTTGTATGTCAAGTGCATGTGAAGAAATTGACAAATAAAACTGACTTTGACTTTGACTTTGACTTTGACTTTGAACTTGGCATGTTGGGCCTTTAGGAGACTTGGATTACACCGGACGAGCAGTATGGAGTTGTTCTTTTACTTTCCAAAATTGGTCTCCATTCACTTCAACTTTTTTGGGAGGTTCTGCAACACTGTTTTCCTGTGAAACTCCAGCTGTGTTTTGTGGACAAAAAAAACTAAACCCAACCTTCAATCAGCATGAGGGTGAATAGATAACGACTGAATTTTCATTTCAGGGGGAACTATCCCTTTGATATAAGGTGTGGTCAGGCACATTGTTGGTAAGATGCGTCTGCGTGGGCATCTTCACAACGCACATACACTCTGCTTATAGCGCACTGCAGTTAATCTATGGGTCATAAAAAATAACACTCTCATTAACAGCAGGTGGGCGAAATAGGATGAAGCTGTGCGCGAATAAAAGAGAGACACTGCCATTTAGGCACAGCGGTGTGTTGCTTAAATCAGACTGGATCGGTCAGGATCTAAATTAAATTAATGTCCCGTGTTCTTCTACACAGCCAAAAGGACAAAGTTCATACAGTGAAACTGTTTGGAGTAAAGCAGTGTATAAAACCTGATTTCCATCAGAGCTGTCTAAACAATTATTTCCTCTGCAGAGTTATCTCTGTCCTGTCTGTTTATAACTACAGTTTTCATTTTTTCAGCTTAAATATTAACAATTTTGCTGAAGTGACATTATTGCACACATGGAGACAAAACAGAAAGCAGCCTCTCGGATCATCAAACCATCATTTATGATTTTTTCTATTCTTTATTGTGTGTATTGTCTTTAACAATTTATTTTAATGATCAAACAGGCTGCTTTCAGTAATTAATATACTGTAGTAATGTTTCCATGTGTGCTGCAATGTCACAGCAGTCATCCTTCTGTGCCTTGGACTGTACGTAAAGCACACACACAGTCAGGACAGAGGGAGACACGCCATCCTATTTCACCCACCTGCAGCCCATTGCTGCTGATCACAATGTTAATTATGATTGACTGACCCAGCCTGCGCGACCTGTGGGTTATCTGCTGTGCTTGAATCACTACCAGTGGGCCATTTCAGCATTTCAGTGTATTTCTCCAACCTGCCAAATCCTTCATTTAAATAGCAATGTACCACGGGCAGGAGCACCCTGGCCTTAAAGAGAATGAAAGATGACGCTCTGATTGCCTTTATCCCTGTCGCGCCCAAAACACACCTATGATTAATTAAGAAACTACATACAACCTTACTTTGCGCCGAGATTATGTGCCGTTGAAATAGCAAAGTAGAGTTGGACATGCCCTAAATGCCTTGCGTCATGTTCTTTGGACCATGCGCTGTAGATCATCTGAATCTGCCCTCTGGGGGAAAAAACACTGTGGTGGACCCCTCAGTATTTAGCTCGAGCATGACTGGAGAGTTGTTTATCTTGTCAGAAGGCATAACATATGAATATTACAACATTCTTTAAACAGTCACATTTTATCCATGTTCACTGATTTCCACAATTTCTTATGAAATAACACAAAACTGTATTGAACTTATAAACTTATTTTACCAACAAACAAATCACACTGACAGCACAGAGTGTCTATGTCTCATTGGAGGCTCAGAGTCTCAGAATGTCTGCTTCCTCCTCATTGTATGTGTGTGTGTGTGTGCGTGTGAGACCTCCAGCATCTTCTAGATAACCTGTTAACTTGAACAGAGAAAACTGCTGTTTGTCAACCTTGAATGACTCCCTTCTCATTTGTTAAAGGCACACAATAGACAACTTGTCAGAAGAGTAATTGCATTTAAAAAAAAAAGAAAAAAAACAGATAGGCGCAAGGGCTGAAGCAATTCACACTTCAACAGGCTGAACTCCACCCTGCAAAACAAAACCAAGAGGTTGCATGTTCTTCTTCAAACTCTGAAAGTTTGAACAGATAAAAGGGTCAGCGTGTTGACACTTCATGAGTCAGAGCAGAGACACACACACACACTGAAGTTTTTAGAAGAGGTAGAACACGGCTTCATCCAACTGACGGTGTTTGGAGCTGGAACACAGAACCACAGACTGACAGCACTGTGGAAGCTATTAAAGCTTGTCTACTTTCCCAGATTTCGCCTGTCACCTCGGCTCATTTAGCCTCGCTCCCAATCCCGTCTCGCAGACTGCATGTGACACCTCATCCAGGTGCTTTAATTTTTAATAAAACACACACGCGGGATGATTCTCAATGGAAACAATGGCCACTGTCAAAGCCACATATGTGCTAACTCTGCAAAAAAAAACAACCTCCATGCATGTCTGCACACACACAGATACACAGTGTCCAGAATGGCGCTGTCATGGTGGCATCACTCAAGCAGTGGGAGCCTCAGTCAGTCAGTCAGCTGGCAAGAGGCAGACGGTGTGAAGCCAACACGAGCCTCCCCACAGCGACAGAGAGGGAGAGAGGGGGATGAGAAGATAGACAGAGGCAAGTGGAGGGGAGACAGACAGAAAGGAGTGGACAGATGGAGAGAGAAGCGTGGATGGATGGAGAAGGAGCAACATGGACGCAGATGGACGTCAGACGGCAGAATCAGAGTGGTGGAGCCAGCCTGCCTCACATCAAATACTTAAACTTTATAATCTGCGCAAAGTTTACACTGCGGACACATGGTGTGATGGAGGTGGTTCAGTTCACACATTTAGGGAATTTTCACACTTGAAAATCTGAACCAACATTTTGTCGTGTTGTTTTCCCGTTTTTCCAGCCTGAAAGAACTTATATATAGCCTGAAAAAACTTCCTGTAATTGGTCCAAACGTCCAGTCCATCCAAAAGTATGTTTTCACACAAGAAACGGCCCGAACCATGGTTCATGGTTTGATCGAGACCAACTCTTTCAGTTGGACCAGTGTTTGGCTGTTTTGTTCAGACCACAGTCTGGAGAGGGTTTCACGCCCATAACTTTGGTTTGGGTAGGTGTGAAAGGGCCCTTTCACACCTAAAGGTCCAGTTCCTGAATCAACCCAATGTGAGGATGATACATTAACCTAACATGCCAGATGATTGCTTCTACAGAACCATCTGGGAAGTCGTCCTTAGAAACAGTTTTGAAAAGGGCAGGCACATTCAAAAAACACTTGGCAAGTGATTGGATGAACCATCTGTCTATCACATCTAACACAGACTAACTTCAACCAATCAGATCAAACTCTAGCAAGACGGTTGGGAGAAGAAAAGCCTTCAGTGATGTTCTTTGCTCTTCTTTCAATGAAGAAATAGTCTCCAGTTCTCTATTTCCAGTCATGTACAAGGTTATGATGGCAAATAGAAATTATTAGTTGAGGTGTCTGTTGGTCAGGGTTGACCATGGTTACTGTATCATACAGGCCCCTCTGAGACAGTGTGTCTTGTGACTGAGAAGTCTTATGTGAGAGTGGTGGTCTCGATTGCAGAGGTTGCATCAGTGTGTGGTTTCAGGGTGCTTCTCCACCTCAAACAGTCAGCTGCAGGGTCCTCCCAGGACCTGATGTTGATGTCAGTGGCTTTCATGTTTCTTTTGCAGACGTCTTTGTAGCGCAGGTGGAGACAGCCTCTGTTCTCCCTCTAGTTGTTTATTCTCCGTAGAGGTCTTTGGGAATGTAGCCATCCTCTATGTGACACAAGTGGCCCATCCTGTGGAAGAATATGCCCACAATGCAGCAGAGACCTCTCAAATGGAACAAGTCAAGTGCTGTACGCTGGCATCATGCCCTTCTGTTTGTTTTTGTCTGATGTGTGCTGAAAAGCAAAGACTCAATTCATGTCTGTGCAGGAGAGCAGAGAGAAAGGCATTTTTAAAAGTGCCTGTGTGTTCAGCTCTCAATAATTTTGTAGCTTCTAGCTGAATCTGTGTGGTTTGAAGTTTAGTTTCTCTCCTGTGTCGCTGTTTGTACTTTCAGGTATCTGCTTTATTTTACTGTTTCATGTTCGCTCTGAGCTGGATAGGAGTCATATTACTGCTGGATGAAAACCTAACATTTCCTGAGTTTGTTGCTTCAGAATAAAAACTTTTAGGTAACAAAATAATGAGGGAATTTTATTGCAAAGAATTCACAGAAAATAAAACGGTTATCTTCTGTTTTGCAGATGCACTGATGTGCTAAGCTGATGCACCGAGTCAAACCAAGTCAACCCAAGAAGCATGTATGCACTGAAAAGGAGCAAAAGAGTCACAGAAGTTATGAACCAAGGTGACAAGTCTTCATTGCCTCTGCCAAAAAGGGGGGAAAATTAGCATGTTTCCATCACTGCAGATCAGTGCTGGAGCCAATAAGTATACCTGACCTTTAAATTCAATTTTTTTCACTTCATTGTTATTTAATTTACATACACAGGCCTGTATACACACATGCACATGCTTTTTTTTTGTGCGAATGGTACATTCCAATACTCAACCAAGTCCTTACAGACTGAGCTACTGCCGCCCCCACTGCAGAGTCATTTGACCTGGGAGAGATTGTACTTCTTCTCATTTAAGACAAAAGCCAAATGTTACTGGGTTAATGTTCTTTTTTTTTTATCCAGTGTACAGCAGATATGGGTCCTAAAATAATACACAAGTTGTAATAAATCAAATTAACCTTCACTACTTTTTATTATTACTTTCAAAGTTTGGGAAAATTCCGATATTTAAAAGAAGAGATTGAATTATAACAATAAAAACTTAGATGTGCTGTCTTTGGACAGACAGAGGAGTCAGCCAGCTCACTGATGTACATTACAATATAGTCAAGCTATTATTTTTCTCTTTGGAGGTATGTGATTGCGGTGATGGCTGCACAGCATGGGGGCGCATTTAGATTGTTTGAAATTCCGTTTGAAGCTTCAGCCAGGTATACACTCCACTTAGAGCAGGCAGGCATACCGCAATAATCCTGAATTTAAGTAATGGTGTGAGTGAGTCATGGCCGGATTGGATTGGAACATAAATAGAATGGCCTGCTGAAAGGCTCCATCTGTGAGGCAGGCCGGAGAAATTCATTCTTACTCGCTGGCTCACATTTAAGTTTGCTGCATCGTTATTTAGACAAGAAAATGAGACCGAGGAAAAGAGAAGAGATGGATGGGATGAGTGTGTGTTAGTCTGTGTGTGAGTGAGATGAAGAGTTAAGAAGGCAGAGAGAGAGAGAGTGATGAAGGTATGAATCAAAACTTTTTGTAAATTAACAAGTTTAAACTGCGATATCTTTCAAATTAATTCAAACACCAAGGTTTCTGTTACTACCGAAAATAAAATCGGTCACTTCCTATTGTGTTTTACACTATGTATGCATGAATCATTTTCATTAAATATTAAAATGTAGTTATAAGTGGTCACAGAGAATGAATCAGGCAACACATCCTCATATGTAAACATCAGAACAGGTTGATTTGTAATAACTACCAAAATGATATATATTACCTCTGGGAGTACCGGCAATGACAGGCTTACCAGACCTTAACTATACTATGTAGGTCATGTGACCTTACACACGGTTCACATTGTACCATTGTTGTAGTTTGGTTAGGTTTAGGCATAAAACTACTTGGTTAGAGTTTGGAAAAGATCACGGTTCGGGTTAAAACAACTCTATTATGTATGCCACACGATGAAAGTGATGTCACTCATGCAACAACATAACTCACCTACGGGATGTGCTGCGAGTAGGACACACTTGGCTGCTAGGGTGTTTGTGGGTGGTTGCTAAGCAGCGCAAACAGGGGACAACCTGAAGAGGGAATCCCAAAGTCTTGGCTGATAAAAGGTGAATGATGTCATGCACCCAATTTAACTGAGTGTACAGCAGTCATATTTTCAAACTCAAATAGTACCTCCACAAGAAAAGACAGAAAAGGTACATATCTATGTTTATTGTTGGCCAGGAAAAATAGAGAACACACACATATTATAAAAAAAAAATCTGATAATGTGTAGGACATCATTTTAAAGTATTTTTATGTGTTGAAACACTCTTTTGTGTGCTGCAGCAAGCTTGCAGCATGCAGCATAAATAGAACTTTTTTTCTATATTTGCTTCATGCTGCAAGCCTGCTGCAGGTGCAACATGCTGCGTTCACATCTGGTGTAAATACACGTTATCTGCTACCATTCTAAATAACATATTTTGGCTGCTGTGGATGCTGCGCGGATGTACAGCAGTTGTGCTGCTCCCCAAATGACTTACAACACATATTTAAGATCCAACATGCCAGTCACTGGTATTTTCCTCCGGTCCTATATGTTCTTTAGTGAGACAGGCCTATTAGGATATGCATTGATCATGTTATGACCACCCTCAGTCCCAAATTTCTGCACCTATGCAAGAATATTACGCGTTTTTGGATGAGAATAGAGCTCAATAACTGTGTTAATGAATATTATTTGAGTCGTCTCTACGCAGATGATCATCTGTTTTCTAACATATTCTTTTTGAAGTTGTTACTGGGTTTTTCTTTCTACAACTCTTGGTTCTGTTCCAGTCTCTGACATTGAACAGGATGGTTTCTTGTAGTTTCTGCTGTATTTCTGTGTCCTCTCTTTAAATGTATTTTCTGCCTCTGTGTTCCATTTGTCCTCTGACACCATTGTAAGTGGCTTCACTTGCTCTAGTTCTTTCAGGGCAAGAGGGGAGGGTGGAAATTGCCTGTCTTAATTGAGTTACCTTGCATATCTATTCCCTATTCCCAGCCGATCTGATCACCCTCTCCCTCCCACCCGCTCGTCTCTCTCGCTCCATCACATTATCATTTGGCTTGTCAACAGATTTGGAGGTGAAGCTGCCTTCTGTTCTCCTCATTTTCACTTGGAGTCCGTCTCATAGACAAACCTTCCATTTCCATCAGAGGAGACCTCAGAAACCTCGACATACAAGGGCAAACTTGAAGATGCCATTCCTGTCCCAACAGTATAGACAACAGTGTGAGAACAGCACCACACACCTGCTTCCAAGGTGCATGTAAATGTAAAAATGTGTGTACTATAAAAAGTGACAGACATAGACAGAAAGATCTGGTGAATGACCAGTGTTTGCTAATCATACCCTATTTGTGCACATTCAGGAGTTATGATTTTTTATTCACAAGCTTGAGCTGTTTTAAGTGTGAATTCTTTTTGTTATTTTTCTGAATAAAGGTTGTTTTATTACCTCGCCCATCTGCCTCATTAAATCTTTTCTGAACTAAAACTGGCCTGATTTAAAACAACCAATAACCCGTAGAAATTACACCTTTAAACTTTTAAAATGAAGCAGAAATATAAACTTAATTAAAGTTAACTCAAATGGAAATGTATAATAAAGCTGACATAATAAATTATCTAAACTATATATTGTTGGCAGACTGAAAAGTATTTTCAGGTTTGGAATTCCAGTTGAAAGAAATTGACAGATTGTGTTGACACAACTGCCTAATATAGTGTTTTGGGGGCTGCAACTGATTGTTTGATTATTTTCTCAATTAATTAATTAGTTGTTTGGTCCATAAAATGTCAGAGTGTCAAGTGTTTATTAGTGTTTCCCAAAGCTGAAGATGACGTCCTCAAATGTTTTGTTGTGTCCACAACTCAAAGATATTCATTTTACTGTCAGAGAGGAGTAAAGACACCAGAAAATATTCACATTTAAGAAGCTGAAATCAGATAATTTTGACTTTTTTATATTAAAAAAAATGACTCAAAACGATTAATTGTTTAATCACAATCTTGTATAAAATAGGTCTAAACATGAGGAGCACATGGATGTACGCTCTAGTATGGAAGCTTATTTGTGTGCCACACTTGGTACGCAGGATTTAAGCAGTTTAAAGGACAGTTCACCCCAAAATCAAAAATACATATTTTTCCCTTGGCCTGTAGTTTATCTGGATAGTTTAGTTGAGAGTTGCAGAGTTTTGGAAATATCAGCCGTAGAGATGTCTGCCTTCTCTCCAGTATAATAGAACTGGATGGCACAAGTCCTGCGTTGCTCCAAGCACCAAAAAGTACATTTGAAAAATCTACTTTCCAAAAATCATGACTCGGTTACTCAATATAACTCACAGTCCTTGCTGTGAGCAGTTTCATGTAGGAACTGCTTTCTTTCTATTGGAAAAATAAAGCAGTTCTGGTAGATTCTAAAGTAGTTCCAGCAGATTTTTACTACAGAAAGAAAGTGGTTCTTTCATGAAACTGCTCACAACAAGATCTGTGGATTATTTTGAGAAATAGGGTCATGATTTTTGGAAACAGACATCTCTACATCCGACATCTCCAAAACTCTGCAACTCACACCAGAAAAACCTGATGGCACTACAGGCAAGGGGGAAGATATGTATTTTGGGGGTGAACTATCCCTTTAATGTTAGTAATTAAAGTAGATATGAGAAGCTTAATTAATGCTAACACACACATACTTCATGTCACCCCTGCATCAGTCAGTGCCCCACTTGTGCCTGGAAACGCCCCTGGCAACATGGCGACCTCCGTGGACTCCACTCCCTCTGTACATATTAAGGACTCATTTTACGGTAACAAAAACACAACAACTCTTATTTTCAGGTGATAATAAAATGATGAAAACATATTAATGAATATTAATTCCATTCTTTCCTGTATTCTGCCATTAGATCCCCCTAAATCTCAAACACTGAACCTGGAGTTATGTTTTTAAGAAAAGTATTTGTCTGCTCCAATGACTTCTTAGTTTTGGGATATCAGCAAATGTTACGAGTCGTATCACTGCAGCAGGTTCACCTGAACAGTGAACACAGGTGCAACTTGGCGAGGGTCCAGTAAATTAACCAGAGGGCCACAGAGCCAGTCAGAGGCTCTTTGCCTACAAAGTGTATTTAACAAATCATTTATCCTAACAGGGGCTCGCTCAATTCTTACACACTCAGTTCTTATCGTTTTTTTTTTTTCTTAAAGCAGCTACAATCGATACTTTTGTAATAACAATGCACCAAATGACAATGTGAAAACAAAGTGACAGTGTGAAAGAGGTCGATGAGCCTCCAGAGAGCGATCACCTGAATGTGCAGCTCAATCACAGTGATTCTCGGCTCATTGTTCAGCTGTCTGCTGCAGCCTCGCTGTTTTGGTTCACTCACTGTGTTTTCTGCCGCCATCAGGCAGATGTTTTCTGTTAGAAAAATTTAAAAAAAAAACTCTGTATACTCAGCAGCAAACAGCAGAAAGACACAGTTAGAGACTGGCTGGTGAGCACAGTGGAGCATTAAGATATTTTTCTCAGGAGGAGGTTGAGACAAGAACCAGAAGTAAAGAGAGTGAATATGGAGGGTGAGCACTGACGTCACTGAGTGGCAAAACATCCAACGGCTGCTTTTGGTGGGGAAACTGAAACGTGAGAAAAGCAAACAAGAATCTTCTTAAATTAAAGACAGTTGGACTCGACAGTGACGATGATGTTGTTAACTTCAAGGCAAGATTAGCTGGCGAAATTAACATGATGAGGACACCGTACGTGGACAGTCAATCATTTTTGAGGATGTCTTTTTGGACTTTGAGAAACACTGATCAACATTTTCTGACATTTTATGGACCAAACAACTAATTGATTAATGGAGAAAATGCTAGACAGATTAATCAAGAATCAAGAATCAAATCTAGATTCTGACAGGATTAATTAATTGATTAATCATTTTGAGTCATTTTTTAATAAAATATGTTGTTACGTGCCACTGTGTGTGCTTGCTCTCCTCTGACCAGAGTAACTCGCACCCCCCCCCCCCCCCCCCCCCCCCCCCCCGTGTGGATGCAGTGATTGGCAGCAGCTGCAGCCACTCTGCAATCAGGGCCTGGGTGATATAAGCTGGGAGAGTGCAGCAGTTAAGGGCCAGTGGGCCATTCGGCAGATTCCGGTTTGCAGTTTGCATTTCGGCAGTCTAGTCTTGCAGGGGCGGGCTAGACTGCTAGTATTGGCGTGTTTTGCCCCCTAGTTTGTGTTCCGTGCTTTGCTAGCCCCCCCGCTGGTTAAAGTACCTGTGTTTATGTTAATCATGTGTCTTGCTAGCTCCCCAGTTAGCAAGATACTCGTTTGGGCGCCCCATGTGCTTTGTAAGCCTCACCAGCTTGCAAAGTACTCGTTGTCTGGGTCTTCTGTGTCTGTGTTTTGCTAGCCACTCCGGCTAGCAAGGCACTTGTTGTCTTTTGCTTAGTTAATTTGGTGTTAACTTAATTTTACACATTATTTGTTAAATAAAAGAACCTTTGTTTACACTTTTGCCTCAGTTCTCCTTCCTTCCTTTTTCACCCGGTAAATTTATTTATTGTTACACCCCTCATCCCCTAGCACCACCTTGGGGGTCGTAACATATGTCCAAATTCTCTGATTCCAGCTTCTTAAATGTGAATATTTTCTGATTCCTTTACTCCTCTCTGACAGTAAACTGAATATTTTTGAGTTGTGGAAACACTGGCCAACATTTTTCACCATTTTCTGACATTTTATGGACCAAACAACTAATTAATTAATTGAGAAAATAATCGATTAAGTGATGATGAGCTTTAATTGTGAGAAAAATCATTAGGCTATAACATTTACATAACATGCACATGTAACCCCCACCCCAAAAAAAAGAAAAAAGAAAAGGTGCAGTAATGAACACTCAGACTCCAGATTTCTGGTGCCCTTGCTGGATAGAGAAGGCAGGAGGTAAAGTGCTGTTTCTGTTGTAAACATCAGCTGCAGCCTGTCTGTGTCCGTCCAGCAGCAGTCCACTGTTAATCAGGAGTCAGAGCTCTGATCAAAGAGCTGTGAGAGGGGTTACACTGATCAATAGGCACTCATTAGCAAGAACACTACGGAAACTCTGCGCTCAGTCCACAGCTGATCAGCGATCGCCCTGTGAAGAACCCTCCCCTCCTCCTGTCTGTCTGCCTGTCTGTCTGTCTGTCTGTCTCCTCGCAGCGTGTTGATGTACTGAACAGTCTGCTGCTCCTGTCTTTACATCATCTTCATCATCTCACTCCAATCCTAACCTAATTACCCACACATTTAACATTTATCTTAATTACCCCCACACCCCTTCTTACCCCCTCTGACTTAATTAATGTAATCAATAATTAATTTAAATATCACTTTTTAAATTAATTATTGTTGCATTGCAGCTAATTAGCCATGCTAATTAACAGAATGTGTGTGTAACCGCTCTGTGTGTGTCACAGATCACATTCAGAGAGTGTTTGAGCCGTTGTTTACAGGCCACTCTTCATTATCAGCTCCAGCAACTGTCCCTGAGACGCTCCCGCCTGTTTGTCTGTTTGTTTGTTTGTTTGTTTTGTTTGGATGGAAACGTCCGGCTGTCCTGTTGCTAAGCTGCACATCAGTTAGGAGCTTTAATTGTCTTGTCTCTTTGTCCCCTCCTTGTCCAACTTCTTTATTATTTATAGGTCACCACAGCATTCTCCATCATTCCTCTCGTTTTTCTGTTTCCATCATCTCTGTCTCCTCTCTCCCCACCTGAGTGTGTGTTTCACACTCTCTGTCTTGACATTTAGCCGCTCTGAAGAGGGAGCTTTTATCATGTCGTGTTCCACCTACAGCACTGCAAACAAGGCTGACAGCACAAGAGGAGAATAGTTGTGTGATTAGAGTGTCTGCTTTGCATGGCAAACAGAGGAGCTGATGCACATAAACAATCACTGACAGCTTCTTCTCCACACGTCATTTTCAGAGATACTTTGTCGCCAGGGCAACAAATATTACAGAGAGTTGGCCGGATGATGGCACTGTAACAACCAACTTTACATGTTTAAGACAACTTCTGAACTTCTTAAGTCTAAATATATTTCTTTCTGCTTGTTTAGGTTGTTAGAGCTGTTCACTGACAGACTGGATAATTTTCAGCTGACTTTGGTCTGTTTTTGGTGTGCTTCCTTCTCGGATCAAACAACCGCACTGCACAGATCACCTAGAAGGCTTGAAAGAGTCTCAGGGTGTTTCTGATCTATACAGAGACAGGCAGATCTCAGTAATATTTGCGAGAATAGATCAACAATCCACGTGTAAATGTAAAACACCTGGACCACCCCAACTACGTGGCTGGATAACTGCTAATATAAAATATTGTTTCAACATTTTAGAGCTTTTACACAAAAAATCAGTGAGTTATAAGTGCTGAGACAAAAAGTGTTTCAACTGCCCCTGGTATCCCCTCCTTTATTTTTAATTGAGTCTAATTAATTAATTATTTGCATTTTAATGTCTGGAAATCCGAAATGGAGAGACGATGATAGTTGCTAAGCAACCAAGATGCATGTCCAGCTGTGCAAAAAGTAGCAAATATAACAGTGGCAATTTCTGTGTGGTCAATTTGACCGCCTGTGGCTGATATAGGTAAAAAAAGATCAAATTTTCTTTGACTTTTGTGTAATTTATATAAAAAAACATTTTAAATGTAAATACTGACACTTTTAGGAAATGTCAGGTCCCAGCAGCAGTTATTATTAAATTATTGCACACATAAATTTGAAAAGAGTCAAAGTGGCTGCCTCGGTTGTTCCAGTGTTAAGCACTATTGCACAGCCTTGTGCAACAACAACTGCATCACAGTCATGCTAATATTCATTCCAACAACACAACCTGCTTTTATACAACAGCTTTACAAGCACCATTCATTAGTTATCAGTAATAAGCGACAACAGATTATGATTTATTTGTGTATGTAGTCATTTATTTTGCTCCGCCAAAACAAATAGTTCTGCAACTGGACTGGGACTGGACTGTTGCCAAGCAACACAAACATTTTCTTGCCCATTAACGAAAGCCTCTCCACATGTTATCACAGTAGAGCTCTTCTTCAGTTGTCCAGATGGATCCATAAAACTGCCTCCGACTGTTTCAGCTACTCATCTTAACTGACTGAATGTCATGTTTAAATGTTTGAGACCAAAGTGTGACAGCAGGTCAAAGAGGAATGTCTCATTTTACTGGCTTTTTACATGTGCAGCAAATGTATGGCGCAGGGCTGCGTGACTCACAGGCAAAGCAACTTTTTACCAAGTTTGTGTAATAATGTGTAATAATTGTGCAATATGAGTAAGTTAACATACTACATACATACTACAGTCATGTAAGGGAAAAATTCAGCAGCTGCCAGCTTCTACTCCCAAAATAAATTCTGAAGGATGATCACCAGGGAGTTAGTATTAGGTTAGGTCAATAAACTCAGATCATTATTTTTTTCTTTTATAATTTTAGTGCAATCATTTCTCTGTCATTCAGTCTGCTATTTCAGTCTCTTATCAGCTGTTATCAAAGTGAGGAGGTGACAGCAAACAACAGGCTGAATAATAACACAACTGCCAATAAGCTGGAGTCATTTCCTGAATAGTGGCGGTTTAATAGACTCTTTATGACCCGGAGTGATAGATGTAGCTAAAAAGTCCCAGTGCTGATGTACTCTAAATCAGCTCTCATCGAATGCCTCTTATCCAATCAAATTACTTGGTCAGACCTGTTGTGTAAACTGAAACGGAAATGTACACAGATAATATTCATAGAACAAATAAAAACACACACACCAATACTCACTGTGTCACATTTACATTCTAAAGTGATGAATGTAGGTTACTTATTGCCGGTATGTGATTAGAGGGAGGATGTCATCCCTCTTAGTAGTAGTAGAATGACTAAAATGCATTCCTCAAGTTTGCCATCACATAATCACATTAGTGTGTCTTATAACAAGTTGATTCTTCACCTGACAAAACTACCCTCAAAGAACTGTTCTGTAACATTCAAATATCTCAGATTTTTAAATTTCTCTTCCTCTTTTTTTTTTTTTTTTTTTTCTTTTTCTTTTTTTCACACAATTTTTGCTTTTTGGGGTTGCCATGCAGCAACAAGTGACAGATGCTGTTATGTGATTTGTTCACTTCAATTTCCAAGGTCAAGAATGAACTTTGAATCTCACCTTTTCAAGCATTACACAAGCAGGAACCTCTGTGTCTGAAAAATGAAGCCAAAAAGTAGTGCAATTCCTCAAATGGTCACTTAAGGAAGTGAGTCAATCCACACAGAGCCACATATTAAACCGTTCAACTTTACAGCAGTTGAACATGTTAATCTAGTCTGTCTGACACATTGATCGATCATCTGACTGAGGTTTGTGACAGGCAGAATCGATGGCCCTGAAAATGGCTCTGAGGTATCAGCAGCTTAAAGGGGTGATCACACCAAGGCGCATCGTTAAAAACATGCCGCCAGCAAAAAGCGTTATTTTCCAATGCTACAACTTCCACAGCACATCATGTTTTTCTTGAGGTTTTTAGGCATGCATAAAAGTTCTCAACTTTTCAGCACAAGGCACAGCCACAGCATTTGTCAGACAGCCAATCAAATCAAGTAAGAGGTGGGGTTTTCTACTTTACCACTACCTTCCTGTTGTGATGCCGGTAGATGTGGTCTAACTAGCTAGTGAACTGCAGGACTCTGAGAGATTTGATGAGATTTGTGATGGTTCCATGTAGGTTACTTGTCTTTAAAAGAGAGAAGGAGAGAGAGAGAGAGAGAGAGAGAGAGAGGAGAGAGAGAGAGAGAGAGAGAGAGAGAGAGAGAGAGAGAGAGAGAGAGAGAGAGAGAGAGAGAGGAGAGAGTAGAGAGAGAGGAGATGCCTGCTTCAATCCATTTTTGATCTCCCAGTTGTGCACGCAGCCCTGCGCCACAGGTGTACCAGCCGTTTTGCCAAATGTGCTTTGCCAAGGTGTCTCTGAAGCTGCATCTGTAGTGATCTGTGTCTGATCGGCCTCTATTTGTGCTGTGTATTGATAAATCCATGGAGCTGTTCATGGTGGCAAAGGGATTTGTAATTGTGCCTTTTTCTCTCCGTCCCACTGTTCTGTTACTTATTATTTTAGTTCATTTTATTTTAGTTGGTCTTCTTCTGACGAGTGAGCAATTCACAAATAAAAACTGGATTTAAACATTAGAAGGAAACAACTTTTTTTTTTTTTTTAAGCTTGTTATTGGCCAAAAGTTTTATTGAAAAATGTCAGTGGGTAAATAGATTTCCAAGTTGTCTACACCTCTGCTCTTAGAAGAAAATACATATGCTGTGAGGGGTAATCAATCACTTTTTGACAACATATGGGGTCCCCTCATACGCTACCAGGAAAGGACAAACTAGGTACATACAATGGAAGCACCTGGGGATACATAAGTAGCCATCTGTCCAAATCTGTCCAAGTTTTCTTTTTATTTATTTATTTTTTTTTCATCATGTGAGCATGAATACAAGAATTATTTAAACTGAAAATGGATCAGCCCAGTATACTCTTCAACCAGTTATTTTTAATTTATTTTATTTAATTTATTCATTTATGTTTTCTTTGTTTTTTTTTTGTTTTTTTTTTTGGTTGGTTGTTGTTTTTTTCATTAATCTTTGGTGTCCTGGAGATTTTGTTCAGGTCCCTGATTGTGCCATTATGTATAGAATTCGTATAGCTATAATATACTGGTATATGTATATTAAAGTTATGTCTAATGTCAAAATCAATAAAGACACTGTTGGCAAAAAAAGGGATTTGCAGATGCCTGTTAGAATGTTGTAAATGTTATGAAGATATTCACAAATGCTTTTTGTTTATTTGTATATTAATTTAATTGATTCACAGTTAATTTGTTTAATTTGTGGAATTTATTTGTGTATTTGCAGATTAGTTTTATATTTGCAAAATATTTTGTGTTTACAAATCTTTTGTATTTGTGGGAGGCATTTTATATTTACAGATTATTTTGATTGTCAATCTGTTCACATAAATAATGCTGAGACAAATCTGTGGTGCAACTCATTTGTGGTGAGAACTGACATGGAACTGACATGTTAATCCTGACAGCCGTTGGTTCATCACGTTGTGCTGCAGGATCAGTGTTCAAACAATTAGCTGATGAACTGATCAGTGTCAGATTCATTTGCAAACTTGAAAATCAGCTCATGTATCAGGCAGAAATGCTGAACATTCTCAATTCAGTGGGCAGCTTTGCCACAGCAAATATCTCAAATCCCTGCCATGTTCCAGGACCCCTACCATCCTCTGGGCCCCTGGATCATTCAGCATGCCTGTGAAAACGTGTCAGAAGAATGTGAAGCAGGCTTCTGGCAGAAAAGAGCAGTGAGCTCAGCTGACTTTTAGCGGATTAGGAAGGGAACCGTTCGGATGCTTGTCAGATCTCCACAGGGGAGTCGACGGTTAAAAACAGGTCTGATCCCAGCAGCCTCCTTCCCTGAGCCAACGCTGCTGGATGCTTCCATTTAAAAGGCCATTACTCCTCATCATGTCAGACACAGAAAGGGACCCAATATAGAAAAGAGGGCATTAGCATGTAGAAGCAATTCACTAAAGCCAAACTCCCTGCAGATAATAAGACCTGCTATCGAAACTTCATGAGCCAATATGAGCCACGCTTCTCGCTTCTAGTGGCTGCAGCCACTGCTGCCTGATGCCAAAATGAGACTTTTTAATATCTCGGTTTGTGATGATGAAAAGGGCTCCACAAACACCAACTCACTTCTCTAAGTTACATACTCAGACCTACAAGATATCACTGTGGAAACCGCTTATACCTGATCTCTGTAGTGATCAACCACTTATACGGATCAAAAAGTCTGGGACAGAATAGTTCACATATAGTAATCAAGTAGTCCACTTGAGTTTTTTTTTTTTTTTCATTTTCATACACGACAACATATGGAAAACAATACTACTTTGCCTCATGGTAAACTGTCTGCTACCAGCTGGCTACCTGAGGCCGGTGGTGGGTGCACAACAGGCTCTGTGAGTAACGGATTACAAGTAACTGGATTATGTAATCTGGATACAAAAAAAGGTAACTGTATTCCATCAGTTGCGATAAAAATCAGATTATAGATGCATTCAGTAGCAATGGGGACTATCAGTACGATTGCAATTTTAAAATAAAGAATGACACACATAGCTGCCAATTCATTATCATGGCCTCTAGTGAAAACATGCTTCACTGGGTGGAAATATCACCATTTTTTGTCTTTAAATCAATCAATTAATCAATCATTTGCACACAACAAGGAAGGAACAGCTGGACAAATGAATAAACCTAACAACAAACATAAAACTGCAACAACTGATCTATTGTTAATTGACTATTAAATTAATCTGCATCTATTTTGATAACTGTTCTGAGACATTTTCTCAGAAAAAAAAAATTTAAATGCTGGTAGGATGTAAACATGGCATCGATCTCGCAGTATTTTCACACGCCATCCATTAAGAAATATACGAAGTCTCGTGAGATCGACGCCATGTTTACATGCTACCCGCTACATGCTACAGTTGACATTTCTGCTAAAAACATGGTGTAAATGGGTCGTTTGTGGTTGAATTTTAATGTCGCAGCTCGCGGACACTTGGATTACACCACACGAGCAGGATGGAGACATTTTGTGTTTGTTTTGTGTTCTTTTTTTTAACGTTTTATCCGTGGTCTCCATTCACTGTCATTATACTGGATTTGGCTGCAACCCTGTTTTCTGCTGAAACTCCAGGATTGTTTTGTGAACTGAAGATCTTCATCCATCTCACATCGCATAGAGGTGAGTACATATTGAGTGAGTTATCATGTAAAGGTGGACTATCCTTTTAACTTCATGTTTTTCACATTAGTCAAATAAAAATGTCAGTTTAGGAGCTGATGTATCTGTGTGAAGGTGAATTACAAGAATCTGTAATGTTGCCCGTCTCATCCACACTTGTCAACATTTATCTTATATTTTTCATGGAGCTAGCTGTGCAGACAGCTAGCTATGTGGGAAGGTAATGACACAATTCTTAATCCTGCCTACGTTCTGAGGGCTCCATTGTTTCTCCTGCTGGCAGAAACAGACATCAGTTGGCTTGGATGTTTCTTACATCAGGCACAGGTTTGTGCCTTTGACTTTTCATCTAAACCAGAAATGCTAGAGCAGTCGTTCTCAACCTGGGGGTCGGGACCCCCAAGGGAGTTCACAGATAATTTCTGGAGGTGCCAGATGGTTGTGGAAAGTAAAATAAAAAAAAATATTGTAGCCAGGAGCACAGAATGAGAGCCAGGAAGCAGCTCTCAGCGACATCAGACCCTTAAAGACACTCAGAGACATGTCAAATACATCTGCCTCAAGAAATGTCACAGCCACTAATGGTTAAAGCCATAAACCAGCCTGACTGTGTTGGAGCGGAATTGATCCCTGACATCATCTGTGAAAGAAATAAGCAGCACTCATTCATGCCATCTTTGATGCAAAAAAAGAGCAGTCAGATGACCTGAGAACTTGTAAACAAGCAAATTATTTATTTACATGATCTTAACACTTAATAATGTGGAGGTAAAACTGAAAGTGAGTGCATCTGAAATGCCAGCCAAGAAGTAAGTCTGTAAACTGGATATTTAACATTTTGGGCAGTTGCTCTCACTGTTACATAATTAATGTTTCACTCGCTAAGTGTGTGTTGGATCATCAGTATGCTGTACACTGAGGTATAAATACATATATGAAAGATTGACTGCATGTATAATACATGTACCTTTCTACTTTAACAAATGTGTAACAATTTGCATCTCATTCATCCATTTGAACTACAGTGAACTGCCATACAACCTTCAGTCTCTGGCTAATGACATTTGGACCAACAGAACCAGGGATTGATTCCCCAACCCTGCAATTTGTGCATGACCCCTGCTGACTCCTGGGCCACAATCCTTCGATTCTTTTTTGCTCAGAATCAAAAGTTTTTATGGTCACAGTTCATCTCGTCGCTGGTTGGCTTTAACCTGACATGCCAGATGGTTTGTTACACAGAAGCATTTGGGAAGTCATCCTCAGAAACAGTCTGGAAAAGGGCAGACACTTTCAGAAAACACTTGGAATATGAATGGACGAACCATCTGTCTATCACGTCTAACACGGGGTAACTTCAACCAATCGGATCAAACTCTCCGAAACCGGTCGGGAGAAGACTGAAACATCTTTCCCATGGAGAAAAGCCTTCAGTGCTTTTCTTTGCTGTTCTCTGAATGACGAAATTTTCTTCAGCTCTGATATAACTGATGCTATCACAGCATCTACACTAACCTCTTCAGGAGCCGCCATTGATTGTTCGAGACGAGGCAGGACGGATATGCATGAACGGGAAAGTCACCTTCAGAACTGGCGGTCACTGTCAAGCTCTATTACTAAAATAATTAAATGACAAAACTACCAAAATAAAAGCCTACCCACATTGTAACACACTGGGCTTATCCTTTAATTTGGAGTTGACCTTCAGACAGACAATACACACATACATGCTTACAGGGCCACACAGTGTGTGCAGATATCGGTGGCTGTGTGTGGACACTTGTGTGTGGCTGGCTGAGGAAGCCTGTGAAGCGCAGCCAGAAGCAGGCTGAATTTAATGACATGGAGGACAATTATTGTGCATCCCGTGGAGACCGACACTAATTTAATAAGTTGCGTTTGTTTGGTGTGCCTACCCTCCAGCCTCATCAGCGAGCGGCTTTCACAGGGACTACTACCAGACTCCACCACACTCGCTCTTCCTCTCTCTCCATCCCTCCATTATGATAAGCTGTGGCTTAATTAATTTAATAGGGTCAGGAGTTATTACCACCTCCACTGCACACACTTTATTACCAGGAAGCATCACCTCCATTATCATTTTTTCTTTTTCATTGCACGTATTTCTGAAGACTTTGCTCTCAGGCCTCTCAGATGCACAGCAAGGTGAGCAGCAGAGCAGAGGAACAGACGACTGATTTATCCTGCAGTGGGAGGCCACACACAGTGCATGTGATGCCATACAGTACATCAGGCTTATTAACCTACCAGCAATGTGGTGTAATTAGACTTGGTTGGTTTTGAATTCTGAATTTTGATGTAAGTTCTATTTGTAGAGCTGCCACTGCGCTCTGACCGACTGGGGCATTTTCCTGTAACACATATGAAGATAGAAAGGGTCGCAGTCTGGCAGTAAACTAAATGTTTTCAGTCCTCTGGCCTTCATCAGTGTGTACAAACACAGGGATAAAATATCTACTTATCACAGATAACCTCAAAGTTAATCACTGCTGTGTATTAAAACTGTATATGATTTCACCTGAAACCCTTCAATCAGTCAGACATTTCGAGTAACAGTTATCAAAAAAAAACATTTTACAAAACTATGATAATCACTGTGGACCTCTGGTTTCTCACCGTTCATTGAATAGATCAAACCAATAGTTGGCAACAGACATTCATTCAGAGATCAAACAGGGGATCATTATAACTTCCAAAAGATAAATCATTTGTAATACGAGCCACATGTAATATCCAACACTATACAATTTTTAAAATTGCTTGCAGATATTATAGCAGTGACTGTCAGAGAGCTGAGATAAACAGAACTTGTCACTGGAGCCCAACTGATACTGGAGTTTTGGGGTCAATGCCAATACTGATATTAGGGAGTTAAAAAAAAAAATCAGATTCTGTAAAATTCTGTTTTGTTTTGTTTTTTATTTTAATTTATTGTATTGCACATAAGAAAAGAAAACAGATTAAAGGTCAAACAAAAATACAACTGAAATGTGCAGGAGGAGCCAAAAAAAAAAAAAAAAAACCCATAAGGGCTTGTCATGTGGCCCTCCTAATATGAGACATTTAACATAAATAAAGTAGTACAAAAAATGTACAACACAGCTACAGAATGGTAAATAAATTATGACAGAGAGTGATTATGATGTTGGATTTCTTAATTGGACCAACAAAAACTAGATGGTTTGCTTCTTAAATAAATTTAGAGTAGTGCAGTTTCTAATATGACTAAATGTTCTGACAATGAGGTCCTCAGAATCGAATGGAAAATTGGGAGAAAGCTGTCCTGAAGAAAGACGGATGAAGATTATTGGCTGACCTTGTGTTGTAATGATGGACCGTGTCACTGTATTCATGTGTGGTCAAGATGTCATTTACCTTTATATTCTGATTGGTGTTTGCACACTTGGTGCTTTGTTTTCGCATTGCCATTTGGTACATTGTTATTCTAAAAATATCCATTATAGCCACTTTAAGATTGTTAAAGATAAACCCAGCAGAGTCTAAAGTTACGCACTGGGTTAGATAACCCTACCTCAAAAAATAAGCTTGACAAGTTTTGGAAAATCTGGGAAGTTTTTTTGTTTTTTGCATTTTCCTTGAGAAAAATGATATTCAAGTAGATGGCTGGAATGATGAGCTAAACTGAAGATTTAATATACATGTTAATTTTTTTTTTTTTTTTTTTTTTTTTTGTGTGTGTGCTAATTAAGCATTACTGTATATATATGTATATGAGTTTGGATAGGTAGGTATATATATGCATACATTCTTTTTCTTTTCTTTTTTATTAGTATTGTTAATTTCTTTACTTATTTATTTATTTTTATTTTACCAATTTATTTTGTTTTATTTTCATCATTATTATTGCTATTATTATTGCTGTTTCTGATATGTGCCTTCTTGTTCTATGTCGTTCACGTTTGTAAAGCTAACAAAATGTACAATAAATATATGTTTAAAAAAAAAAAACAAGTGTTTTTCATAAAGAATTGGTACTGAATGAAGCACTCCATTGGTATCGGTATCACTTTAAGGGTCCTGGTATTGGTACGGTATCGTCATTTTTTTAAACGATACCCAACACTAATAAATTCACGGGTACAGCCACAGGTACAAATGAGAAAAGAAATATAAAACATTACACACAATACAATACATTAAATGATTTCACAGTGTTTTAGCATTTAAATATGCTAATAATATCAATGAAAAGACACTATAACCACACATCCAGCCAAATAATGGGATGTCACTGATCAAACAGCAATGTAGGCTTGCTGATAGTTAAAATAGATGACATAGAGGCAAAAGCCAGTGAAGAATCGTGGACAATACATCGTTGAGGGTAAATATGGACGTCTGGGAGATATTTGCTGTGATCAGAGGCTGTGAAAATAATGTCAGTGGCTTTGCTGCTCATAAAAAGTACCAAGAACTATTAGCTTCTAGCTAATGCAAGCTAGGCACATCATCGCTGAAGAAACACATCGACAGCTGCAGGAGCTCCGGTGTGTCGCCAATTAAGAACACAAGTGAGTGACTGTGTATGTGTGTTTAATCACAAGTCAGGTTGCTGGACTGATATTAATAGTTCTGAGCGAGATAATTGTGGGCAACGGGTCGGTGACTATATTAGAGCAGCCATGTTAGTGATGCAGCATCCTCATTGATATCCAGCAGACTGGAGACACAGAGGAAAGTTTCCCTCCTACAGTTCCCTGTATGAGGATCAAATAGCTGGCTTAGCATCTCTTCATTCAGCCCTCTACTGTAGATGTGTCTAATCACAGCTGTAAGCTCATGTGCAGCCTATAAGCACAGGCAGGTAATACAGGATGAGAGCAGACTGTGTGCCTCTCCTCTCCTCTGTCTCCTTGCAGTGAGGCAACTTCTTAATCCTCTTAGCATTCAGTCGGCTGCTGTAGGGCGACAAGACGTCAATAAGCAGAGAGGAAATGCAAAGCGGGCCCTATACACCAGCTGCCAGAGGACCAAGCCCAACACACAGCAAACGTTTCAATTAAAGAGTCAACAGCATTCATCCGGAAGCTTTAAAACACACGCAAGTTTCTGATCAATATGGGAGATAATTGATTCTCCCTTTTCTCCTGACACGTCTAACCGGAGGATGAAAGTACATGTTTACCAGTGAAGACTGCAGAGACGTCCCAACGGACCAATATGGAATCTGATTTCAGCGTCAATGTATACAGAGGGGAATATTCCTCTGTTTCTCATCCTGTTATTTGTCTTTTGATGAGACTCACAAGCTAATCATTCTTAGCACGGGTACTGGTCGAAGTATAATGGATTATTTAATCTTTTCAGGACCTTTTGCACCACTAAGACCACTAAACGAAAAAAAGGCAACACAAGAAGACACTCCAAGACCATTTCAATCTAACTTTATTCCCTTGAGAATGTGGTAATTAAATGGAGTTTTGTTTGGTTTTGGTTGTCACTTAGCACTTTTGATTTCATCGCTTTTATTTCCTCATCATTCACAAGCATGGATGGGGTGAGGTTCACCACTTTGTGAAAAACTGTGTGGGCAAATAGTCCAACAGTTTAAAAAATATTGTTTCTCAACACAGAACTGAAAGAATTTAGAGAAGTAAAGAAAAGTGTGCTGTGGACTGGTAAGTCCACATTTCAGATTGTTTGCACAAATCATGGACATCGTGTCCTATGGACTAAAGAGGAAAAGGACCATCCAGATTGTTACCAGCGCTAACTTCTAAAGACAGCAGCTGTGATGGTATGGGGGGTGTGTTAGTGCCCATAGCATCATGGGTAACTGTCACATCTGTGAAGGCCCCATTAATGCCGAAAGGTACATACAGGTTTTGGAGCAACATATGCTGCCATCCAGACGACGTCTTTTTCAGATGTCTCCACTTATTTCAGTGAGACAATGCCAAGACACATTGTACATGTTCCAACAGTGTGGCTTCATAGTAAAAGACTGTTTTTATTTATGTTTTACACTACATCCCAACATTTTTGGAATTGAGCTTGTATTTATATCATCACTAGTTGCCCTAACTCAAGCTCATTAAAGCTCATTACTGTGTTGTTTTATGAGCACTTGTACACTTTACTGTACTGCACTACCACAGCATTACATTTTACATTATATACTATTTTTGTTTGATTTTATTCTGTTTTATATTCTATTTCATTCCAGTTCTTAAACTTCTGCATCTTTATATGTCTTAAGTCTTGGCTTCTCATTTTTACTTGTGTGATTTTCTTTTTATGCACACATTGTATGAGCATTGTTAGACACGTTTTTCACTGCCAGTGACTACCTGTCTGATTGTCGTGCATATGACACATGAGGAGCTTGAAACCTTGAAACTTGAATGCTCTGCATGCTACTCATGCATCAATGACGAGTAGCTTTAGGGAGCTTTCACTGAGGGCAGGGATTAAGAAAGAGGAAGGGCACACAGCGAACTTGTACTTGTGTTATTTTTCTCTAATTGTACGTTTACTTAAGATTGAACAGTTCATTCCTTACTCCTCTTCCTCCTGTGCCATGATACATCATTACAAATAATCTGCCACAAATAAGAAGCCCTGTGACTGCATAAGTACGATGTTAAAGCTCTTTGGAGTGGACCGTCATGGCTGAGAGCTCCTACTTTCTACCAGAGTTTGAGTTTATTCTCCAGGGACTGTAAAGGCCCACATGAAATCAACTCATACCTTAGTTTGAAACCGCAGACGGTCCCTGGGTGCCGGCCGTTGGTCAGGCTGCAAATTTTCCACCCAAATGGCAGCCTCACAAAGGCCACTGATCTGGCTTCGCCGACGCTGATTTGAATGGTATTTGACTAGGACCTTCACCGTGTGCGGTTAGGCCATTGTGACTGGAAATAGAACTGAAGATCAAACAGTACACTGACCTATAACTATTGGAAAGAGAGGAGGGAAACCAACAACTCTCAGAGAACTCTCTGGCCTTGGTGCGTTTCTCCTCAGTCGTAGTAAATGAAGGTGTCATTCAGTGAAGAGGATGGCTTTAAGAAAAAAAAGAGTCATTTCAGTCCCCTTTTACATGCAACTTAACTCTGTTAAGTTGCATTTAACTGGCTAATATATTATTATGTTATTGTGTATATAAATTATTTATGCTTACATTCAGTTCCTACTCCCCATGCAGCCACTGGTTTCATTTAATTTCAGGTAACAGAAGAAATTTGAACAGATTTTTGTCATCAGCAGCAGCACAGTGGCTCAGTGGTTAGCACTTGCCACACTTCAAGTTATCAGTTTGTGTCCACACCAAAAGTGGTGCAGCCAATCAACACCCTAGAAGGGACCACTGACAGCCACGGGCGTGGTTTTAGGTGTGATAACAGTAAGAAGCGTCCATGGAAGCGACTCATCTCGAACAATGGCGGCTCCTGAAGAGGTTAGCGTGGATACTGAGATAGCATCAGTTATGCCAGAATCAGAGAGTATTTCTTCATTCAATGAAGAGCAAAGAATGCCAGTAAAGGCTTTTCTTGAAGATGTTTTTTCTCCCTGCCTCCACTTTTCCAGTGTTGTGTGGGTGAGTCTTTGTTGAAAAGTGTGTAGCCTCTGCTTCTGTTGGTAACTGCAGTCTAGCAGAAGAAGAAGAAGAAGAAGAAGAATATACTTTATTGATCCCCCATGGGGGAAATTATTTTTGCTTTTCACTCTATTGTTAATGATTTTACAAACACTTAGGCCTGTATACACACATGCACATGCAATTTTGTGGTACAATGATATGTTGCCCAGAATCATGCGTCTTGACCAGATGGGATTTTGATGTCTTGCTCATGGGCACCTCAAAAGTGCTCAGGAGGTGACCTGGCACCTCTCCAGCTACCAGTCCACACTTTTTATCCAAGCTGGACTTGAACCAGCCGCTGGTCCCCTTATGGACTACATACTGTGACCATAACTTTTAACCCAGCAGCAATAGAGAGCCTTCTGGTGGACAACTTCAGAAAAAATATGAACATTTGTCTATGACAAGAGACAAATTATTTTTTGATCCCATTTGAATTGCGCCACAATTTACACAGATGACGTTTGTCAATTTAAAAGAAAAATGTTCATGTCAAGATAGTCACAATTTGTCGTAAAACTGATAAAGTATCACACTGTGAAAATATGTAATTAGAAAGACTACACACCCAGAAGTTGCATAAGTGATGTCATGATTTTCTCCCTCCAAAAGCGGCTAATGTTAGCCACTGAAGCTACTATGCTTCTCCTCCATAACACAACTCACAGTCAGACATGTTTCAGTATTGCTGTTACAGATGTATCCACTGTGTGAAGGTACATCTTCAGCAGCATTGCCTGTAGAGTACAGAGGGGACTGAAGTTTAACAGAGATGTTTCCTCTAAAGTTTCTCCCCACTGTGCTTGATCTTCATTGGTGAGAGCAGCTCAAAGGAATGTGTGAATGGTGTGTTAGTCTTTGTTTTCCAGCTGGGACAGGTGGAGGCGGCCAGGGACAGGACCTGTCACTGGATCCATTTGCAGGCTGACATTAAGCAGAGGAGTTCTGGCCTGGAAGGCCATCATGGCCTCTTCCCCTGTCAGCTCTGCTTTTCCACCAACTCCCTGACAGCCCACACACACACACACACACACACACACACACACTCACAAACACCTACACACACACAGCCCACAGCTTCCATCCATCCCACTGATGGGCTATGAATTGGTTCTTAGTTGGACACATATTAGGACAGATGGATGACCTTGGCCCTATTCACAACAATAACTCTGTCTCCTGGACAGTGTTTTGTGTGTGTGTGTGTGTGTGTGTGTATGTGTTTGTCAGCAGCAATCACACTACAGTGCAATAACACTTCAGCTGTGTGCACACAAAATGGGATGCCACACACATACACAAATACACACACTTTCAGGTTGGGTGGTTATACCTTAAACCAGCTTCTCTTCTGTAAAGATTTACGGAGGAATTTGGGAAGCACATAATGTCGCTGCAGGTGGTACATTTGCATCAACACTTCTATGAGGCTTTCACAGACTCTCATACAGGCGAAGAGCTGCTGCCAGTCAATTTTTAACACTTAAAACTGTCAGCAGATTAAAATAAAAAGAGTGATGCTGTCTTTAGTTTCTGTCAGTAGTAATAGCGTGGATTCAACACATTAGAAGACTGACATATGGAGATAAACTGATGCAGAAATAACAGCATCACTTCCATACAGGTTATATTTGTCTCTGTGTGTGTATGTGTGTGTCTGTGCGTGTGTGTGTGTGGTTATGACCTAAGCTACTTTCACAGACACGTGTCAGGCTCTAGACCAGTTAATTGGGGACTTCTGGTGAAATTGGGGACAAAAGCCATGGTCCAGGTTAAGCACAAGTGTGTGTTCAGGGGGCAAGTGGATTTTGTGGATGGAGCAATTAAATCCCAGACAAAGCCAGTCAGAATATTTCATGCAATCGACATTTAAATATATTTAAATCTAAGGCTACATGCTATATTTTCTCACCTGTTTGTCCTATCAATGTCCACCTGCAGGGTTGGGGACATTTCTGCAGCTCTGCTAAATCCTGATCTATGAAACTAAGGCTTTGTTCAGACTGCCAGTTGTAATCGGTTTTGTGGCGTATCCAGATTGTATCCAGACGGACAGCAAACAACCACATGAAATGTGATTTTTGCAAATCTGATCCAAGCTTGAAGTGCAACACTTGCTGTGATTGGCAGCGAGCAAACCCATATAAATATTTTTTTCCAGATCTGGGTCCCAAAAGGATTGAATGCAGGGTATTGTTTGGAGAAGTTTCGACTCGGTACTGGCCAAGTATTGAGTACTGATACCCAGCTCTATCCAAGCTACAATTGGAGGTAGTTTCTACAGATGTGTTTCAGTCTGGCCACTCAAATCAGATTTCAAAGTGTCTTTTTTGTCGCTTGCAATGCAACACCCAATGGCGACGTAAAATCCAGTTTGAGTGCATCAGAGAAGCTGAGCAGAATCCATGCTGAGTGTAGCAGAGCTGAATGGAGGACAACACAGACAAGAGCAATTCATGGACAGACACCGAAATAAGACAGATGCTGACATAAACTGTATTTGGGACACTTTGGGTGGAGACTTCTGTACACTGACTTGACTTGGAGGGTGTCACCAGCATACGTAGTTACTGATGCTTACGTCGTTACCACAGCAACCCACGCAGATAGGTTGGTGATGTCTGGACACTCAAATCTGATCTGATCACTTGCAAATAACAGTGCAGTCTGTCTTAAAGATGTGTTTTGAGAAACAAATCAAGTCAAAGACTTGAATGGCCCGGAAGTGTCTCCTTGGAAGACAGCAGTTGTGATCAGCTCAGATTCACAGTGGTTTCCCAGAAGCAGCTCTCCACTCTTCTCCACGCAAATATGTCCCGAGTCTTTTCTTGACAGATGCCGTGTCAAGCTGCGCAGAGCAAGAGGTGGGCAGGAAGTCAGACACAGGCATAGAACTTCCTCTCAATTTTCAAAATAAAACAATAAAACTAATTCTGAGCAGGTGAACAAATTTGGGCAGGACAAATGCTCCGTTTAAATTAAAACGCTCCTGGTGTGACTGGAACAAAAATTGCTTTGCAGACATGACGTCATAGAGCCCTGCCCACTGGAATCAAATTGTACGGGTGTGTTGAGGAAATCTCAGGAGAGTCTCTGCTGCTACTCCACTGAATCATTTCTACACTTGACTTTCTGTCTCTTTTGGGAATCCAGCAGTCAAATCCTGCGGGATCATATCCTAAAGTAGAGCACAATCTAATCTCCTTTTAGCTTTTTCCTGAAGGCAAAGAATTCATACGTCATACTTTTCCTTCTCCACAGCAGTGTTAAATCTGACAAAATTTAAAATTAATTTTAATCTTAGTCGCTTACTGGAAATAGTCATTGGTTTAAAGTCACACTTTAGTCTTTTCTTTTAGTCAATATTTAGTAATAGGAACTGTGTTTTAGTCATGTTTCTCATTTTGATGATACTATAATGCATATTGCTGAAAAATATTAGAAAAACCTAAAAAATTAATGGCTGAAGTTTGTTAGAAAAAGTACAACACAATCATTTCTCCTTCCCTCACAAGTCATATTTATATTCTTCATATTTATTTGCATACTGTATCTCTACAACACAACGGTTCTTTTTGGCCTCTTCCTGTTAATTTAACACAAATTTACCTTTTGCATTTACAGGTAATGGAGCTAAAATTCCCATGAGCCTTTGGTGTGCTCTGAGAACAACATCTATTAACTGTATGCTCATTTTAATTCACCTTTTGTTATTAGGGTATCAAAACCCCATCAAACATGTAACTGTGCACACAACCTGTTTGTTTTTGCAATTTACAGTATCTCTTCTTCAAAAATAGAAGGTACTGTCATCATGACACGACAAAACCCCAGTAATAACCAACTATCCCCAGGAAGTGTTATTTTGTCAAGACCCAGCTCAAAGGTAGGACAAAATATGGAGACTACACATGACTCTTTAAAGTGGAAAAAAGTATTTAAATAAACTACACTGTAAAGAATTGACTGTAGAATTTACAGTAAATAACTGGCAAAAAAGTTGCCAGCTAAGTATTGTAAAATCGCAGTTGATTACTGTAAAAATCTATTACAACATATTACTGTAAATTTTTTACAAGTTTTTACTGTATATAAATTACAGTTACTTACTGTATTCTTTTTTAGAAAACAGCAATTCAATGTAATCTAGTTTACAACTGTTTCTTGTATTCTAATAAATTACAGTAATTACCTGGCAACTAAAGTTGCCAGTAAATACCTGTAAATAAATAATACAATATGTTGTTGTAAAATGTTTTTACAGTTAATAATGGTTTTTACATTAGATGCTTTGCAAATTATGCAGATTGTGAATGAAACAAATAATAATAGTGTCAGAGCTGCTACAAAATACTTTTTATTAAAACTTAGAGCATTCTTTTTTTTTTTGAACAGATGTGCAAATGCATGTACAGTAACATGAAGAAAAATGAAAGGGATAGTTCAACATTTTGTCAAATTGGCCCATTGCCATTGCAATAGGTTAATTGCCTTTATTCATCAATACAAGCTGTTTGTAGATCTGTGGAGCAGATGAGAGCTGCTCATCTACCGTTATGGAGTAATGGAATTTCTTGGTTTCTCTCATGAAACTCATCAAATACACAATCCAACAACTCCACAACGCTCTGGTGGACAAGTTGTGACCTGCACATTCACCACACTATGAGATAATAACACAATATTACCACACTGAGTTGTTTTAGAGGTAAATTCATGCAAAACTGCTGATGCGCTTCCCTGTCAGGAGCAGTTTTTCAGTTTTTGCCTCTAAAACAACTCTGTGCGGTACGGTGTTATTATCTCATAGTGTGGTGAATGTGCAGGTCACAACTTGTCCACCACCGTTGTGGAGTTGTTGGATTGTGTATTTGATGAGTTTGATGAGGCAAACCAAGAAATCCCATTAGCCTCCATAGCGGTAGCTTTGAGCAGCTCATGTCTCTGCTCCACCGATCTCAAAACACTTTACACCGACAAATAAAGGCAATTAACCTACTGCTATAACTATAGGGATTATGGCAATGGGCCAATTTGACAAAATGTTGAACTATCCCTTAAACAATAAAAGAACATAATCACAAAATTGAGAACAGTCCTCATCAGATAAACCATGTGAGGCTTGACTGTTATTCTGCTGAATGAATACTCAGTGACCCACCCTGTTCCTTACCTGGAGCATCTTTACAGGAGTAGCTATGTACACTTTTAGGCTGAGAGACCAAGCTATCTCATCCCAAAATATCCAAACATATAGATGCAAACCTGAGTCCAAAATTATTAACTGTGGTGCAGAAATACAAAAACAAGGCATATGCATTTTTGGGAAACACGTCTGCCAGCTGTCTGCATCTTGCCATGTCACTGGCTGAACACTGAACACTAGGTTTACCTGGATCCCAGGCTGCTTGTGAGTGTGTGACTCTAGTGTGTGTGCATTCTTGTGCATGCTGAATGTAACTCCTTGGTTGTATTTGTGTGTTTTTATGTGAGTGCAAATGTTCAGGTTGAACAAAGACAGTTTGTTCCGCAACTCTTAAAGCAACACATTGCTTTTAAACAATAAAAGAACATCATCAAACAATGTAGAACAGTCCTTATCTTTTGGATCCTAAGCAGAAAGCCATTCATAGTCCATCAGCCGCCTCAGCAGGGAGGAGACATGAGGATTGATGGTGTTCTTCAGCTTTGCTGTTTTCGTGCCACTGCTGGGGTTGATTCCAACGAAACATCTAAAATAAGAAAATAACAAAACTTCATGAAAAACTGTGCTCACAGCTGACTGACAAGCCAGCAGAATCAATCAGGTCATACAATACAAGCCAATCGTTTGACCTTCCATGGGCAAATCTGCAACAAAAATTATGCTATTTCATCATTTCATTTTTGTAGTCCAGGCACGTAGGCAAGCTGAAATAGAAAATATCTCTGCAATGCAATGAAACACCGACACACACACATTATGTAGGGTCATAACAGTTAAAAGGGTAGTTTGTATTTCTTGCCACAAGACTGTACATTAATAACTTAAAAACTGTCAAGTCATTCATCCATTCATCTTCTGTAACCGCTTATCCGTGAGGGTCGCGGGTGGCTGGAGCCTATCCCAGCTGACATTGGGCGAGGGGCGGGGTACACCCTGGACAAGCTGCCAGTTCATCGCAGGGCTGACACATAGAGACAACTCTCACATTCACACCTACGGGCAATTTAGAGTCACCAATTAACCTGCTGCATGTCTTTGGACTGTGGGAGGAAGCCGGAGTACCCGGAGAGAACCCACGCGGACATGAGGAGAACATGCAAACTCCACACAGAAAGGCCCTGCTGGCTCGGGGATTCGAACCCAGGACCTTCTTGTGCGGCGGCAGCGCTAACCACTGCGCCATCGTGCCGCCCACTGTCAAGTCAACAAGTCAAAATAATGTCTTGTTAATGTCTTGTCCAGTTGTTATGATAGCAAACTTAACAAGTACTACAAGTATGAAGGTAGATTTGTGTCTTTATTATTCAATCAAAAAAAAGTTGCTTTAATCCCAAAAAATATTTTCAATAAAAAAAAAACAGTGTTTGAATGCAAAAAAAATATTTGAGACCCAAAAAATTTCATTTGAACACTTTTTTTCTTTGATTGAAAAGGTTTTTTTTTTGATTGAAGTGAGTTATTATTTGATTGAAAATAATGTTTTTGATTGAAGTCATATTTTTTGTATTTGGGCCATATTATGGGTAGGACGTTTGTGTCTTTATTATTCAATCCCAAAAAATACCATTTCAATAAAAAAAAATATTTTCAATAAAAAAAACTTTACTTCAATCAAAAAAGACATTTTCAATCAAAGAACAGATGACAGACACACACACACAACCGAATGCATGATTTCTTGGCTGAGATAATAGTATAGTGTTAAGTGTGTGTAGGCAAATTTAGTTTACTTGAGGTAACCTGGACACAAACTGAATCCCAAATAAACTTTCACTGCAACAGACTGCATAGTCAAATGAAAAAATATTTTCACCTGAAAATCCCCTTCTCCTCTGTGTTTTATTTCAGGTCTTCAGTGGTGGCACTCACTGCATGTGGCTTCCCTTGGCATCCCTCCACCTGTAGCTAAAGGATGCACAAGTTGCAAAACACAAGTCATGCTGAATTAGCCTCACAGTCATTCACACATGCATTGACTCATGAAGTTCATGATTCAAAACTTAATTGTCCATCAAAGCAGGTGATAATGGAGCAAGAAAACCTATTCCAGAGCGTACACTATGTCAGCATTGCAAATTATCACCTACCAGTGGCCGGTAAAATCTGAGGATTCACTAGCCATTTACAGGTGGACAAAAAAGTTCATTTTGCACTGTAGTGTGTGTGTGTGTGTGTGTGTGTGTGTGTGTGGACAGACAGAGAATGTCTAGTGTCACCACTTTTCACATGAAGTTAGACAAAGGTCAATTTAGTGTTTTTATTTATTTTCTAAATGAGATTAACATTACTGGCTGTAACAAACCCAGGGGGACAAACGTTATGTGGCAGTGACACACTGTAACTTGCATCCAAAGAAAAGAAACCTTATGCATTGGGTGTTTTCATATTGTGTTGTCACAGTTTAAACTGTAAATTGTACAAAATGTTTTTACCTCAAAATCCCCTTCAGTTGTGTTTGGTCACCATGGGCTTCAGTGGTGGTGCTCACTGTGTGTGGATCCCTCCAGCTCTGTAACAATATGATGCACAAGTTGCAAAACACAAGACATGGTAGATTATTACTTTATTATTTTTAACTAACGGGACTGTGTAGAGGACCTGTCCTGCAGCTGCAGCAGCAGTTCAGCTGGGTGACTGTCCGAAGGAGGCACAGCTCTCAAAACACAGAACCACAGTTCACGAAGCACTGCAGCAAAGCCAAATTTTAACTGAAATAAATAAATAAATAAATAAATAAATAAATAAATAAATAATCCTGTTAATATGCGACACGTACTGGAGGAGACGAGAGAGGAGGAGAGGAGAAGACAGGAGAGGAGAGGAGAGGAGAGGAGAGGAGAGGAGAGGAGAAGACAGGTTTGGTTTTCAAAGTCCCTTTATTAAACCATTGCCAGACCTACTGTACAACAAAAACAACCACCATCAAAACCAGAAAAACAAAAAAAACAAATATCTTCAATCAAAAATTTACAATCAACCCCTCATCCTCCCCCACAGAGCACAGAACCCCCCCAACAGCCCATATTTGGCAAAATGTCAACATGTTGTCCGTCATCCTATAATAGGCATGTTCCACTCTCAGCCTAGCTTTTAACAGGCCCTCCAGAACCGGCACCGGCTCCACACTGCCGACACTCTGAGCCCGGTTCTTGCGCGTCAACCAAATGGCCAACTTAGCAGAACCAGATATGAAATTGATCATTGTGTGAGCACTCTTCCTCCGTGCACAGTACTTTGGGCCAAAGATAAACAAGCTGAAAGAAAAAACCTCCCCAAACCCTTGAAACCATCTTTTTAAAAACTCAAACAATGCTGACAGCCGGGGACACTGTACAAATAAATGAAACAAAGTCTCAGTCTGACCACAGAAACTGCACTCCTCCCCCACCCCTGGATCCAGGTGCGCTCTGTATCTGTTCGTGGCTATTGCACCATGTACAACCCTCCACTGGAGGTCTGCTGTCCGCTTTTCAACGGGCAGCTTGTACAGGGACCGCCAGCTGCCTTTCGGGGAAACGTCTGTGCCAAAGAACTCAGCCCACCTCGACTCCTTCAGCCCTGCCAAAGAGCGCAAGTTCAGAACCTTGACGCAGACGTGGTAAAGTGCTTTCTTCTTTATATCCTTAAAAATGTCCAGGTGGAGGGTTGCAAATGACAGCAGCTGACCTCCTCCCTCCTGCCACTCCCCCACTGCTGGGGTAATGAGCAGAGAGGGGAAGCTGTATTCCCCCTCTTCAGTCCATTGGTCACACAGGGTACGGCTTTCTGCAACCACTCGCAGGTTTTGTGGCAGGGCAGCACAGACTTCCTGCACCACTTTGTTGATGAGCCTGGCAGAGGTGATGTTGCTCCTCGCTCTCAGGATGTTCACAGACGTAGCTGTCATCTTCATTAGATGGCCCAGTTTGGTGCAGCCAGCTTCTCTGAGGCTGGCTCGCAGGCTGGCAGACTGCAATGTTTGAGTCCTTAAAAAGTCGTTAAAAAACAAAGGTTCCTCATACAACCACATACCTGGACTTTCATCCGGGGTACGTGCAACCTTAAAAATCTGCCATGCCTGCAACACAGAGCTGTAAAAAGGTGTTAGGCCAACAGGATCCACATCTTCGTACTGCAAAAGGAAGAGCTGTTTATCGTAGCCCAAGCGCCCAGCTCTCCTCAGCAGCAGACGAGCAGTATTAAGCCAACCTGGGTCAGAATCATACAGTAGTCTTTGTGCAGCCTGGAGTCTAAAAGAGGCAATTTTGGACTGGATGTCAATCAGCCCCTGTCCTCCTTCAGCCACAGGTAGATAGAGGGCTGCAGCCCGAACCCAGTGCTTCCCAGACCAGAAGAAGTCCACGATGGCCCTCTGAATGTCCTCCGCCAGGCTCCTTGGTGGCGTCAAAGCACTGAACTTGTGCCAAAGGGCCGAGGCGACCAAGTTATTGGCAACCAGAACTCTTCCCCTATATGACAACTGGGGTAGCAACCATTTCCATTTAGACAACCTCGCGCACACCTTCTCCTTAACACCCTCCCAGTTCTTCGCCTGAAAGCCCTCTGTGCCCAAAAACACCCCCAGAACTTTCAGCCCCTCTTTCCCCCATTGAAGCCCTCCAGGCAGACTGGGCACTGCCCGATCCCTCCAATGTCCCACCAACAAAGCTTCACTTTTTGCCCAGTTCACCCGTGCAGACGATGCCTTTTCATACAGGGACAGGGTGTCCTGCAAACATTGAACATCCCCCTGGCTGGTGATAAAAATACTGACGTCATCTGCATAAGCAGAGACAGCCAGAGGATGTTCAAGATCCGAGGACCCAGGCAAAGAGAGGCCACTGAGTCGATCCCTGAGCCTGCACAGCAAGGGCTCAATTGCCAGGCTGTAGAGCTGACCTGAAATAGGACAGCCTTGCCTGATCCCTCGCTGCACAGGCACAGGCCGACTCAGCCCTGCCCCCGTCTTGACCAAACACTGAGCACCACTGTACAGTAAACTAATCCAAGTCAAAAACCCATCACCAAAACCAAAAGCCCTGAGTGTAGAAAACAAATAAGAGTGATCCACCCTGTCAAAAGCCTTCTCCTGATCCAAACACACAATACCAAAATTGACATTATTATAGGACCTGCAAACATCAATAACATCCCGCATGAGGAAAATGTTGTCCATGATTGTCCTGTCAGGCACACAATATGTTTGATCTGTGTGCACGATCATTTCCAAGCTGTCCTTAAGTCTATTTGACAGGGCTCTGGAGAGTACTTTATAGTCTGTGCAGAGGAGGGCCACTGGCCTCCAATTCTTAAGTAACGCCAGGTCTCCCTTCTTGGGCAGCAGGGAGAGTACTGCTCGTTGACAGGAGACAGGAAGAGATCCTGCTCTGAAACACTCCAAAAAAACAGCATGCAGGTCAGGTCCAATAATATTCCAGAAACGTTTAAAAAAGTCAGTAGAGAGACCATCAATCCCAGGTGCCCGTCCTGATGCCAACTGATTGACAGCAGCTGTCAACTCCTCCAGAGTCAGCTCACAGTCCAGCGCAGCTTTCTCCTCCAGGCTGAGCTGAGGAAGCCCCTCCAGGAGCTCCTCCCGACACTCCATGCTGCACTGCTCTGCCCTGAAGAGTTCAGCATAGAAATCCACAGCATGACTCCTCATCTCGCCCGGGCTCGTGGTCACCCTGCCTCCTGGAAGCTTAAGGCAGGTCATCTGCTTCCTTTGTGCCACCGATCTCTCCAGATTAAAAAAGAAAGAAGTCGGGGCATCCATGTCTTTTAGCTGGAGGAATCGAGACCTGACAAGGGCCCCCTTCACTCTTTCCTGCAGGAAGGAGCTTAACTCCAACTTCTTCTCCTGCAGCAGATGACCCATAGCAGGATCAGAGTCCCTATGTAACCCTTCCTCAATATTCTTAATGTTGGCTTCAAGCTCCTGAACTGCTGCCTTAATTTTAGCAGTGGAATGGGAGGTGTACTGCTGACAAAAAACACGAATTTGTGCCTTCCCAACCTCCCACCACTGCTTTAAGGAACTAAAACCACTTTTCTTGTTTTTCCACTGCTCCCAAAAGTGCTCGAAACCCTGGCAGAATGTACTGTCTTGCAGGAGTTTGTTATTAAAAAACCAGTGGGACTTAACCCTTTCCCCTGGCGAGCTGACCAAATCTATGGTGACAAAGTGATGATCAGTGAAGCCAACTGGATTTATGTTGCTGTGAATTAGTCTGGAGCTGAGATTCTGGGAAATGTAAAACCTGTCTAATCTGGCTGCACTGACCCTGTTATTAGCAGCCCTCACCCATGTGTACTGTCTGGCTTGTGGATGTTTGACCCTCCATGTATCTAACAGGTCCAACTGTGTGACGACACTGTTAAGGCTCTGAGATGACTGTGGGTGGGGCTCCTCGCCTGTCCTGTCCATAGTAAAATCTAAAGTACAGTTAAAATCCCCACCAATAATCAGCTGATCTTGATGATAATTAATCAGCTCATTTTTTAACAAAGTAAAAAAGCCTGCTCTTTCTGGTCCATCATTTGGGGCATACACATTAACAAAACAAAACACAGAGCTCTCTATTTTAGCCCTAACAATCAGCAGTCGACCCTTCACTACTTCAGTAGAAGATAAAACTGTTGCATTTGCAGTTGATCTGAACAGAAACAGCTACCCCTGCACTGAAGTTGGTGCCATGGCTAAGAGTACACGAGCCCTCCCACCATAAACCCCAATCTACCTCATCTGCTGGATTACTATGTGTCTCTTGCAAAAAAAGTACATCTACCCTTTTCTGAGTAGCAACTTCAGAAATTTAAAGCCCTTTTCGGTCTGTCCCTCCCACCATTAACATTCAAAGATCCTACTTTAAGGTTCTGCATAGAGAGATGAGAGAAGAGAAACAGGTACAAAGAAGCAAGCAGAGAACAGTAAAGAGAGGAAAACACCAAGTGAAACATGATCATGTTACTTTTTTGTTTTTCTAGCAGGTCTACCAGTTTTTACCTTTCTCAGAGAGGTGATGTGCTTTTTAAGGCGAAAAACGTTTTTTTTTCATCCAAAAGATCAAAACCAACCAGTCTTTTCAACATGTCCACAGATTTGATGAATTTATCAGTGTCACTAAAGTAATCACTCACTTTAACAGATTTTTTAAATGTTACATCAAGGAAATTATTTATGTCCTCTAAAGAATAGAGATCATCTACATTCCTGTTGCTTTCACACACCGACACAGTATCTGACTCTGAGCCATAGTCCATATCTTCACCCTCACATGACACCTGACTACTGAGCACTTCACTGCTAAAGACATTTTCTAAGCCTGCAGAGCTTGTAGAAGCTGCTCCCTCTGCAGACTGAGAGCTGCCCAGGTTCTCTGCGTCCGCAGGAGCCTGCTGCTCAGACTGGATGTATTCATCTCTGTCATGACATCTACTAGCAGCGGCCCGCACATCACCGCGCTCCGCCGCCGCACTCGCGGCCACAGGCCCCAACTCGGGCTCAAGAGCAGCAGCGGCATTGGACGCGGCGCTGCACGCGGCGTCGGGCGCGGCGTTCAACGCAGCCGCGGTAACGCTCGCGGCGTCATCCGCCACCGCGGCACCCGGCACCGCAGCATCAGCCGCCTCGGGGAGAGCCGTGCGGGCTACAGGTGAACCGCCCGCCGCCCCCTGCCCCTTATGCGGACACGCAACACGTTTGTGTCCCACATCACCACACTCAAAACATTTCAGCTGTCCTGAGCTTGCATACACCATGTAAGAACCATCACCGTGCTTCACTCTGAAAGACACCTCCAGTGTTTGAGAAGGTGAATCCAAAAACATGAACACCTGCCGTCTCAGAGACTGCACATGCTTCAGCTTTGGATCCTTACATCCCAAACTCACAGTCTTAAATCCACTGGCAAACTTGCCGAACCTACGGAGCTCACTCTCTAACGACTCGTTAGGAATAAACGGCGGAACACCGGACACGGTGATCCGCGTGGAGGGAACTGACAGCGGGGATACCTGCACAAAAGCGTCCCTGATAAACGCACCGCTCTCTATCAGCTGATACACATGAGCCTCCTCTTTCAAAAACACAACCACAGCTTTGTTCATTCGCGATGCAAATAAAAGATTATCATGTCCTACCTGCTCACCGACAGCCAGCAGAACCTCCTCCACGGTAACATTACTATCCGGCGGCGCTATCCGTACTCCCTGCCGGATAGACGGAGGTGGCGTCTCGGAGGACGCCATTCCTCCCGAAAAACCAGCCGACAAAACCACTGATCGCTCAGACAACACTCAAAACGTAATGAAAAAAGCTTACCTGATCATGTACATAGGACAGATGAAGAAATCAGAGGGAAATCCGAAAAAAACAGGAATAGAAAACCATTCAAACTCCGCGCCACTCGCACGTCCACCACCACGACTCACGCTCACGCTCACCGGAAACGGAAAGAGGAGAGGAGAGGAGAGGAGAGGAGAGGAGAGGAGAGGAGAGGAGAAGAGAGGAGAGGAGAGGAGAGGAGAGGAGAGGGAGAAGAGAGGAGAGGAGAAGAGAGGAGAGGAGAGGAGAAGAGAGGAGAAGAGAGGAGAAGAGAGGAGAGGAGAGGAGAGGAGAGGAGAGGAGAAGAGAGGAGAGTGAGAGGAGAGGAGAGGAGAGGAGAGGAGAAGAGAGGAGAGGAGAGGAGAAGAGAGGAGAAGAGAGGAGAGGAGAGGAGAAGAGAGGAGAAGAGAGGAGAAGAGAGGAGAGGAGAGGAGAGGAGAGGAGAGGAGAAGAGAGGAGAGGTTTCAAAGTCCCTTTATTAAACCATTGCCAGACCTACTGTACAACAAAAACAACCACCATCAAAACCAGAAAAACAAAAAAACAAATATCTTCAATCAAAAATTTACAATCAACCCCTCATCCTCCCCCACAGAGCACAGAACCCCCCCAACAGCCCATATTTGGCAAAATGTCAACATGTTGTCCGTCATCCTATAATAGGCATGTTCCACTCTCAGCCTAGCTTTTAACAGGCCCTCCAGAACCGGCACCGGCTCCACACTGCCGACACTCTGAGCCCGGTTCTTGCGCGTCAACCAAATGGCCAACTTAGCAGAACCAGATATGAAATTGATCATTGTGTGAGCACTCTTCCTCCGTGCACAGTACTTTGGGCCAAAGATAAACAAGCTGAAAGAAAAAAACCTCCCCAAACCCTTGAAACCATCTTTTTAAAAACTCAAACAATGCTGACAGCCGGGGACACTGTACAAATAAATGAAACAAAGTCTCTGTTTGACCACAGAAACTGCATTCCTCCCCCACCCCTGGATCCAGGTGCGCTCTGTATCTGTTTGTGGCTATTGCACCATGTACAACCCTCCACTGGAGGTCTGCTGTCCGCTTTTCAACGGGCAGCTTGTACAGGGACCGCCAGCTGCCTTTCGGGGAAACGTCTGTGCCGAAGAACTCAGCCCACCTCGACTCCTTCAGCCCTGCCAAAGAGCGCAAGTTCATAACCTTGACGCAGACGTGGTAAAGTGCTTTCTTCTTTATATCCTTAAAAATGTCCAGGTGAGGGGTTGCAAATGACAGCAGCTGACCTCCTCCCTCCTGCCACTCCCCCACTGCTGGGGTAATGAGCAGAGAGGGGAAGCTGTATTCCCCTCTTCAGTCCATTGGTCACACAGGGCACGGCTTTCTGCAACCACTCGCAGGTTTTGTGGCAGGGCAGCACAGACTTCCTGCACCACTTTGTTGATGAGCCTGGCAGAGGTGATGTTGCTCCTCGCTCTCAGGATGTTCACAGATGTAGCTGTCATCTTCATTAGATGGCCCAGTTTGGTGCAGCCAGCTTCTCTGAGGCTGGCTCGCAGGCTGGCAGACTGCAATGTTTGAGTCCTTAAAAAGTCGTTAAAAAAAAAAAGGTTCCTCATACAACCACATACCTGGACTTTCATCCGGGGTACGTGCAACCTTAAAAATCTGCCATGCCTGCAACACAGAGCTGTAAAAAGGTGTTAGGCCAACAGGATCCACATCTTTGTACTGCAAAAGGAAGAGCTGTTTATCGTAGCCCAAGCGCCCAGCTCTCCTCAGCAGCAGACGAGCAGTATTAAGCCAACCTGGGCCAGAATCATACAGTAGTCTTTGTGCAGCCTGGAGTCTAAAAGAGGCAATTTTGGACTGGATGTCAATCAGCCCCTGTCCTCCTTCAGCCACAGGTAGATAGAGGGCTGCAGCCCGAACCCAGTGCTTCCCAGACCAGAAGAAGTCCACGATGGCCCTCTGAATGTCCTCCGCCAGGCTCCTTGGTGGCGTCAAAGCACTGAACTTGTGCCAAAGGGCCGAGGCGACCAAGTTATTGGCAACCAGAACTCTTCCCCTATATGACAACTGGGGTAGCAACCATTTCCATTTAGACAACCTCGCGCACACCTTCTCCTTAAACACCCTCCCAGTTCTTCGCCTGAAAGCCCTCTGTGCCCAAAAAACCCCCAGAACTTTCAGCCCCTCTTTCCCCCATTGAAGCCCTCCAGGCAGACTGGGCACTGCCCGATCCCTCCAATGTCCCACCAACAAAGCTTCACTTTTTGCCCAGTTCCACCCGTGCAGATGATGCCTTTTTCATACAGGGACAGGGTGTCCTGCAAACATTGAACATCCCCCTGGCTGGTGATAAAAATGCTGACGTCATCTGCATAAGCCGAGACAGTTAGGGGATGATCAAGATCCGAGGACCCAGACAAAGAGAGACCACTGAGTCGATCCCTGAGCCTGCACAGCAAGGGCTCAATTGCCAGGCTGTAGAGCTGACCGAAATAGGACAGCCCTGCCTGATCCCTCGCTGCCACAGGGACTGGCCGACTCAGCCCTGCCCCCGTCTTGACCAAACACTGAGCACCACTGTACAGTAAACTAATCCAAGTCAAAAACCCATCACCAAAACCAAAAGCCCTGAGTGTAGAAAACAAATAAGAGTGATCCACCCTGTCAAAAGCCTTCTCCTGATCCAAACACACAATACCAAAATTGACATTATTATAGGACCTGCAAACATCAATAACATCCCGCATGAGGAAAATGTTGTCCATGATTGTCCTGTCAGGCACACAATATGTTTGATCTGTGTGCACGATAATTTCCAAGCTGTCCTTAAGTCTATTTGACAGGGCTCTGGAGAGTACTTTATAGTCTGTGCAGAGGAGGGCCACTGGCCTCCAATTCTTAAGTAACGCCAGGTCTCCCTTCTTGGGCAGCAGGGAAAGTACTGCTCGTTGACAGGAGACAGGAAGAGATCCTGCTCTGAAACACTCCAAAAAAAACAGCATGCAGGTCAGGTCCAATAATATTCCAGAAACGTTTAAAAAAGTCAGTAGAGAGACCATCAATCCCAGGTGCCCGTCCTGATGCCAACTGATTGACAGCAGCTGTCAACTCCTCCAGAGTCAGCTCACAGTCCAGCGCAGCTTTCTCCTCCAGGCTGAGCTGAGGAAGCCCCTCCAGGAGCTCCTCCCGACACTCCATGCTGCACTGCTCCGCCCTGAAGAGTTCAGCATAGAAATCCACAGCATGGCTCCTCATCTCACCTGGGCTCGTGGTCACCCTGCCTCCTGGAAGCTTAAGGCAGGTCATCTGCTTCCTTTGTGCCACCAATCTCTCCAGGTTAAAAAAGAAAGAAGTCGGGGCATCCATGTCTTTTAGCTGGAGGAATCGAGACCTGACGAGGGCCCCCTTCACTCTTTCCTGCAGGAAGGAGCTCAACTCCAACTTCTTCTCCTGCAGCAGATGACCCATAGCAGGATCAGAGTCCCTATGTAACCCTTCCTCAATATTCTTAATGTCGGCTTCAAGCTCCTGAACTGCTGCCTTAATTTTAGCAGTGGAATGGGAGGTGTACTGCTGACAAAAAACACGAATTTGTGCCTTCCCAACCTCCCACCACTGCTTTAAAGAACTAAAACCACTTTTCTTGTTTTTCCACTGCTCCCAAAAGTGCTCGAAACCCTGGCAGAATGTACTGTCTTGCAGGAGTTTATTATTAAAAAACCAGTGGGACTTAACCCTTTCCCCTGGTGAGCTGACCAAATCTATGGTGACCAAGTGATGATCAGTGAAGCCAACTGGATTTATGTTGCTGTGAATTAGTCTGGAGCTGAGATTCTGGGAAATGTAAAACCTGTCTAATCTGGCTGCACTGACCCTGTTATTAGCAGCCCTCACCCATGTGTACTGTCTGGCTTGTGGATGTTTAACCCGCCATGTATCTAACAGGTCCAAACTGTGTGACGACACTGTTAAGGCTCTGAGATGACTGTGGGTGGGGCTCCTCGCCTGTCCTGTCCATAGTAAAATCTAAAGTACAGTTAAAATCCCCACCAATAATCAGCTGATCTTGATGATAATTAATCAGCTCATTTTTTAACAAAGTAAAAAAGCCTGCTCTTTCTGGTCCATGATTTGGGGCATACACATTAACAAAACAAAACACAGAGCTCTCTATTTTAGCCCTAACAATCAGCAGTCGACCCTTCACTACTTCGGTAAAGGATAAAACTGTTGCATTTGCAGTTGATCTAAACAGAACAGCTACCCTGCACTGAAGTTGGTGCCATGGCTAAGGGTACACGAGCCCTCCCACCATAAACCCCAATCTACCTCATCTGCTGGATTACTATGTGTCTCTTGCAAAAAAAGTACATCTACCCTTTTCTGAGTAGCAACTTCAGAAATTAGAGCCCTTTTCTGTCTGTCCCTCCCACCATTAACGTTCAAAGATCCTACTTTAAGGTTCTGCATAGAGAGATGAGAGAAGAGAAACAGGTACAAAGAAGCAAGCAGAGAACAGTAAAGAGATGAAAACACCGTGTGATACATGATCATGTTACTTTTTTGTTTTTCTAGCAGGTCTACAAGTTTTTACCTTTCTCAGAGAGGTGATGTGCTTTTTAAGGCGAAAACGCTTTTTTTCATCCAAAAGATCAAAACCAACCAGTCTTTTCAACATGTCCACAGATTTGATGAATTTATCAGTGTCACTAAAGTAATCACTCACTTTAACAGATTTTTTAAATGTTACATCAAGGAAATTATTTATGTCCTCTAAAGAATAGAGATCATCTACATTCCTGTTGCTTTCACACACCGACACAGTATCTGACTCTGAGCCATAGTCCATATCTTCACCCTCACATGACACCTGACTACTGAGCACTTCACTGCTAAAGACATTTTCTAAGCCTGCTGAGCTTGTAGAAGCTGCTCCCTCTGCAGACTGAGAGCTGCCCAGGTTCTCTGCGTCCGCAGGAGCCTGCTGCTCAGACTGGATGTATTCATCTCTGTCATGACATCTACTAGCAGCGGCCCGCACATCACCGCGCTCCGCCGCCGCACTCGCGGCCACAGGCCCCAACTCGGGCTCAAGAGCAGCAGCGGCATTGGACGCGGCGCTGTACGCGGCGTCGGGCGCGGCGTTCAACGCAGCCGCGGTAACGCTCGCGGCGTCATCCGCCACCGCGGCACCCGGCACTGCAGCATCAGCCGCCTCGGGGAGAGCCGCGCGGGCTACAGGTGAACCGCCCACCGCCCCCTGCCCCTTATGCGGACACGCAACACGTTTGTGTCCCACATCACCACACTCAAAACATTTCAGCTGTCCTGAGCTTGCATACACCATGTAAGAACCATCACCGTGCTTCACTCTGAAAGACACCTCCAGTGTTTGAGAAGGTGAATCCAAAAACATGAACACCTGCCGTCTCAGAGACTGCACATGCTTCAGCTTTGGATCCTTACATCCCAAACTCACAGTCTTAAATCCACTGGCAAACTTGCCGAACCTACGGAGCTCACTCTCTAACGACTCGTTAGGAATAAACGGCGGAACACCGGACACGGTGATCCGCGTGGAGGGAACTGACAGCGGGGATACCTGCACAAAAGCGTCCCTGATAAACGCACCGCTCTCTATCAGCTGATACACATGAGCCTCCTCTTTCAAAAACACAACCACAGCTTTGTTCATTCGCGATGCAAATAAAAGATTATCATGTCCTACCTGCTCACCGACAGCCAGCAGAACCTCCTCCACGGTAACATTACTATCCGGCGGCGCTATCCGTACTCCCTGCCGGATAGACGGAGGTGGCGTCTCGGAGGACGCCATTCCTCCCGAAAAACCAGCCGACAAAACCACTGATCGCTCAGACAACACTCAAAACGTAATGAAAAAAGCTTACCTGATCATGTACATAGGACAGATGAAGAAATCAGAGGGAAATCCGAAAAAAACAGGAAAAGAAAACCATTCAAACTCCGCGCCACTCGCACGTCCACCACCACGACTCACGCTCACACTCACCGGAAACGGAAAGAGGAGAGGAGAGGAGAGGAGAGGAGAGGAGAGGAGAGGAGAGGAGAAGAGAGGAGAGGCGAGGAGAGGAGAGGAGAAGAGAGGAGAGGAGAGGAGAGGAGAGGAGAGGAGAGGAGAGGAGAGGAGAGGAGAGGCGAGGAGAGGAGAGGAGAAGAGAGGAGAGGAGAGGAGAGGAGAGGAGAGGAGAGGAGAGGAGAGGAGAGAGAGGAGAGGCGAGAGAGGAGAGGAGAAGAGAGGAGAGGAGAGGAGAGGAGAAGAGAGGAGAGGCGAGGAGAGGAGAGGAGAAGAGGGCGAGGAGAGGAGAGGAGAGGAGAGGAGAGGAGAGGAGAGGAGAAGAGAGGAGAGGAGAGGAGAGGAGAGGAGAGGAGAAGAAGGAGAGGAGAGGAGAGGAGAGGAGCGCGAGCTGGGGGTGTTAACCCAGGTTCGGAAAGACGGAAAATAGTTTTTAAGAGGAAACTAAGCAGGATTTCTACCGTGGCTGTGCTACCTTTTTTTACCTTCATTAAAAGCTCCGGGTAATTGTGATCGTTAACTAGATGATTTGTGATTTGTTACGGGTATGAACAGAGGCTCTCTGCCTGCTACCTGCCGTCTCACGGCTGAAAACCAACCTTACAACATGAGTACAGTACCCGGCCTCCGCCCCGGTGTCCCAGCTCTCGTCTCTCCTGTCCGCACCGCGACATAAACCTCCGTAATCTTTTGTTTATGACGGTTGAGACTACACAAACACACATGCCCCAACATCACACGTGTTATATCATTATCCACCGCTCAATTTATTGATTTTTCACCGGCTTCGTTGTAAACCAGTGCACATGGACGAGAGGAGCAGTGTTAAAAAAGCGAGCAAACTTGCATTGATCCCATTTAAACCCTACGAAGTGAGCTTTTCCAGCTCGGTCCAAAACGGTCCAAAACACCACTAACTTAAAACTTAACCGAATACAACTTTCTCTGCCGACATCAACATTAACCCACTCCCTGTTAGCTGTAATGTTGCCTGTTTATCGGAGAAATGCGATGTGAAGACGATGCAGGCTGCCCTCGTGCTAAATGCTACATCTGTCTTAACTAAAGTTATAGAAAATTACCGTCACTGAAACAAATATTACTCACCAGTCCGCTGAATTCTTAGCCGTACTCCGGTGACTACACAGGCTCCGCCATTGCTTCCTCTCCTCTCGGAAGTTCTAACCGCCAAAATCCAAATATCAACAGTATTTACCTGTAAAACACATAATCTACATGCCAGAACACAGTTGCTGTAAATTTTACAATATTTAACCGCGAAGTTATGCAGCAGGTTACTGTAATTTGTTTTTACCCATAATGCATTGCGGTATACAGTTAAACATTGTAAAATGACAAAACAAGAAGATACTGTAAGATTTTACTGTAGATATTACAGCAATTTGTTACAGTGTAAGTTAAGTGAGTAATGTAAGCCAGTTTATCAGTAGTGTCTGTAGTGTGTGGGTGTGTGAATATGTTTAGGTGCAGGACAACAAAAAACTAAATAACTCACGACCAAAACAAACCAGGCAACTCAGAGAGGAGAGAGACAGAATGTTCAGGCACCCATAGACACAGGAGAACATTCACACTAGCTCAGGTGTTACCCATAATGTACACCAGGCGCGGCTGCGCCACGTCACGGCTGCACCGCGGTTTTGTTCCGTCATACTCGCGACTTCAATTCACACCAGCAGCGTTTCAGAAGCGGAGCAGTTGTTGACTTGTTTACTCCGTCGTTTTTGGTCATTTTTCCTTGATTTTTGTGCTTCTACCATGCGTAAGAAGTCTATGTAGTTATGTGGTTTCTTTTTTTGTATGTTTTAATTGTGTTTAATGTTGATATTTCCTTCTTTATTGTGCTGTAGTCTTCAAAGTCATGGATCAAAGTTTTGGAGCTTTGTTTAATTAAAAAATACATCTCTATAATCAACTCAATAGTATGGAATGAATGAAGTGAAATACGATCCGTCGTCGACACAAGATGTTTTATTTTTTAAAATTGACCGGATTCACTATGCTTTTTGTGTCGGGACTTCCTGTCTGGTTCGATCGCCGAGCTGCTTCTGGGACACAGCTGACATGCGCCGCGGCACATCTGGTGTAAACACAAGCATTGACTAGAATGGCTGCGTATCACTCCGAGTGTTGTGGTGCAGCCGTAATGCGGCGCAGCCGCGTCTGGTGTAAATTAGGGCTTAGCCATCACTCCCAATATGGTCCCTCCACATCCCAGCAACCAAACAGAAAATAGTTCAGAGGCCCAGAGGCCATCGGGGTTGATACAGTTTATTTATTTCTGTATTGTTTCAGGAAGGCACTTCTCTCTGTTATGGCCTTGCTCTATTGGGCCCTTGTCAGGTCTCGTGTAATACTAAACACTTGCTTAGCAACAGCCTATGATGTCAGCAATGCAAATAAATCACATGTCATTGAGCTCTTTCCCAACCAAAAGTCCATTTCAGCTCAAAATCTGAGATCTTCTGAGATGATAGCGTCTCTTTGTATTTCCTCTGTTGAACACTATTGGCCTCAGGTGGTTTTGTCAGTTTGGAGGATACCGACACGGTGGACAAAAACCTAAAACTCTGCCATTTTGAGGAAGGCTCCTCTTCAGCATTCTCTTCATATTTATCCAACTCACCCTCCCGGTCCCCTTGTTTTATTGATGTGGTTTCGCTCAGTGCACTCAGAACAAATGTCTCTGCTTCATTCAAAAGTTCCTTGATTCCATCTTCTGTGTTCTCAATGAGAACATCTGCAGCAACTGTTTGGTCACGAAAGCAAGCAGGAGCTGCAGGTGGAGCGCACTTGGCCTAACTGAGATTTTTTGGAAGCAGCTGAAGTGTTGTTCCGGGTTAACTTTCATTTTGTCAGCCAGACCACGCAGGTCTCTGTGAGCTGACTCCAGAGAGATTTCAGACATGTGAGTGATTCAGTCCAGTACGGCTGGCACAATCAAAGACAGAGACATTGCATCGCTTTGAAGTGTTTTTGTACGCTCAGCAAGGGCAGCAAGATCTCGGACAGCAGTCTTCTTGATCATAGAGTCTTTAATTAAGTTAATCCATCCATCCAAACTGAAGACCTGTGAAACTGTTTGACTGCTTTCACTTTTTTCCAAGACCATGCCTCTGCTCCATGCCTCCATAACTGAGAAACAGGACAGGCCAGACAAAGAACCTCATTATTCTTTTAAAGGGAAATTCATAATTTCTCTACCTTAATGTACAATACCTAAGCATAGATCTCAAATGCATGAAATGCATATGGCATATGAATTTTCTGCATTTTCAAAGTCCCCCATTGCTACAGGAAACAACAACAACCTCTAAACTTGCAAACCTACATGCTGCAAATGACATAGTAGCACCTGGGTCATTAACAGTACAAAATTAATCAAGCTAACATTTATTACCATTTTTTGTGTTGATTTAACCATTTAAGGGTTCATCTCCCAATGTGCAAAATGTTCCACCAAAATAAGTTACTCCCTCAACACCTTTTTGCAACTGCACCGTCACTGGAATCTGGGCTAAGAAGATGGTGATTGATGTAGAGAAATACAAACAAGTCAGAACGTTTTCCCCACAATAGCAGAATAAAGTGAAAGTGAAAGTGAAGTCAAGACTGTTCTCCAGCACTGAGCACTGGGGAGATACGTCTGAATATGCAATACTATGGTTTTGGTTAAAGGAAGCCAGCACTGACTGTTGGGCACAAGCCTTGACCGTCAGTCATGGATGTCTCAGAAAACAGCCAACCAGTAAATTCTTACATTTACATGCACAGGAAGAAGTGTTACGTTCAAGCATGCTGAAAAGTTAATAATTTCAAGCTGTTTGAACCAGCCAATGTGTCCATTTTTACTACAGAGGACAGCCTCTCTTTCTGTCCACTCCTGATTCCAACACTGAGGCCTTTGTGCTCACTAAATCATTGTTTCCCATCTGGCACAGAAGAAGCAGGCAGAGAAAAGAAGCAGCTCCATGATTAGCTTAAACCTTGAAGGACATGCACAGAATCAACCCCACTTAAATCACACTGCTGGTGAGAAATATCATTTCCTGCTTCACAAAGTTTGTGTGAGATGTGTGTGGAATAATAAAACCTTTGAGTGCGAGTGTATACGAGTGTCTGTGTCTGTGTGTGTGTATCAGCCACCAGTGATTGCTGAAGGCAGAAGAAACACCAAGTTATTAAGAAAAAAAACTTATTCTCCACCATTTTTGTTCAGCTCCACTTATAGTTTAGCAACAGTCCACCCAGAGAAGTTGTATTCCCTCTTTCAGTCAAGAAGCAGACAGAACAAAACACTCTATTTGGCCAATATGGTTGCAAGCTAACATCTAAGTCCTAGATTCTCAAACTGTGGTGCACGTGTCACTGGTGGTACGCCAGCTCCCTCTAGTGGTACACAGAGCACTGCCAGAAATCTTTCCTGTATTTTTTGTTTCAAATCTGCCTGCTACGTTGTCACGATCATGCATGTATCGCACGCATACACGATCCATGATTACTGTTAGTTACAAGCTAAACTGTGCTGGCAAGTTACTAAGCAGAGGAAAAATGTATGGAGAGTGAAAATGAATGGTTCAAAAACACTGCAATCATGGCTCTAAACAGCACCTATGACAAAGTGCGGGAGGAGAATATTTCGAGCAGGTGTGTAAAATGAAAATCAAATGGACGACAGTGGACTGATCACGAGTGCTAGTGTCTGCTGAAGAAGTACCAGTGACCACAGCACCTGCTAGCACCACATGATGCAGAACCATCGAGGTGGTATGCTATTTAAAAGTTTAAGAAACACAGATCTAAGTTATACCCAATGACTTTCTAAAATAAATCGCCTCTACTCAACCCCAGTAGAGCTCCACTAATTAACAAGCAGTCGCAGTCCAAACAAGATTCTCTGTTTCATTAAAATCACATTTTCTCAAGTGATGATTGTGACCCACAAACTGGTATTCATTTTAGCATTAAGCCCCTTTTATACTGGGCGGAAAACCCACTAACATCTGGTTTATGTCTTCAGTGGCAAAAGGTACAATCACTTCATTCACTCTGATCAGCAGTGGTGGCAACACGCTAATTTTCGCCATTCCTCCAGAGCGATGCTATGAAGGATTGTTGCCTTCATCGATAACCTCCACAACTCTTTGTTATCTCAGCAAGAAATTCAATTATTTCAAATGAGTCGGTGTTGAGTTTGAAAGAGAGACTGAAGGACAGATATAAAAGAGTAAACAACGTAACATTATCACTGCCCTCCATGCTGCTTTCTGCTGTTTCCTAACTCTTTTCTGGCATGTTTGTGGTGTCAAACATGACACATCAGACAAAAAAAAAAACCAAAAAAAAAACAACAGAAAGGCAACCCATGGGAAAGGAGTTAATTGCATTTTAAAAGCCTGCATACACACAGTAATTTTGGTGTAAAATTGGTATCTATTCTGGGTCTATCTCAAAAAATAGAGGTGTAAAAGGATAGAATAAGTTGTCCAAACCACCTCAGCTGACTTTCAGTGTGGAGGAGCAGCACTTCTACTCTGAGCTCCCTCTGGATGTATGAACTCCTCACCCTGTCTCTAAGGGCGAGTCTAGATAGCCTGTAAATAGAACCGATTTCAGCCCCTTTCTTCATTCGTGCAGTCACGACCCAAAGCTTTGTAGATCTGTGACAGCTGTGCAGCAGCAGAACGCAGGGCTGAAAACATATGGACACAAAATGATAATTTTAGCACCATCATCAGAAAATGGGACATTCCCATTTTCCCATTCCCATTCCCATGTGCTTATATTATTTGGCTATGAACAGGTATCCCATTCTGAACAAACTGTAGTACCACCTTTTTCACCTCCATGGTACCAGTGATCAAAACTACTAGAAAGGAAAGAGGAAAGGTAGAATTAGCCTAAGCAATGTGAGCTTTTCATCTAAAAACAACACAATGTATGAATGGGAAGTTGTCAGTTAGAAAAAGATGGTTTTGATCCAGTAACCTCTAAGTTCTGCTCCCACCTACCTACCTTCAGGCGTGCGCCCACAGTCTGTGGTTTACCAGAAAATTACTAATCTGTATGGACACTGCAGTACACGGTAAGTCCAAAAGAGGTGTACGGAGGAGGACAAATTGGCAACTCGGAGCCTTTAGAGTGTCACTTCTGACAAACCAAAAACTGAAGAGTTATTTAGAAAAAGCCTCTTCTTTCTCAAACACCCCCTGACACCTGTCACCTATGAATGAAAGCAGCTGCTATGCTGCAACAGTGCTGCAAATATCACACCTGCTTCTCCCACACAATCAATCACAGACAACTGTGTCTGCCACAGTAGTCCATCTGCGACGGAAAATTACATTCAGTGGCCATTTATTCCCTTTTTTATGTTCTGTAGCCTTGCATAGGACTACCTTGACTTCATTTTGGACCAAAGCATGACAAAGATCAAACGTGCTCATAATGACGATGTTAACATGCTAATGTATAGCAAGTAATGTTAATCATGGTCACCATATTAGAGTGCTAGCATGCCAACATTTGCTATTTAGTACTGAAGTGCACAAATGAGGCTGATGGGAATTAGTTTTGCTGATATTTTGTCAAAAAGCAAAATATTGGTGATGATGGCAGTTGATGAAAAGTCATCAGATCATCAAAGATTTATCTTTTGAGAACCATAAATGTCTGAACACAGTTCCATTACAATCCATCCAACATTTCTTGAGATATTTCAGTCTGGACCACAGTGGTGGACTGATCAATGGACTGATCAAAATAGCTAAGCCAAACCACCAGGATGTCTAAAAAGAAATGGAAATACCCAAAGCTGTTTGCTAACCATCAGTCAAATGACTTTTTGGAATATGGCAGGAGATGCTGGGATTGACAAACTTGCAGAGCTTTATCAGCAACCCTGCAGTTCCCCTCAGTTCACAGCTTTATGACTTACTTTAGTTCACTATTTTGATTTCCACCCTGCTAAGGCTGCTCTAAGGCAGCTTTTTTCAGTGAAAAAGCTCTGATAAACACTCGGTACACCACATGCACAGCACCACAGCAGACAGACACAGTTAGAGACTAGCTGATTAACATTGGGGTGCTCAAGAGCCATTATCACCGTCATTATTTATTTCTCAGGAGTTGGTGGTAACCAAAAACAGAGCTAGAAGAAAGTGAACGTTAAACTTCAATTCATCAGGTGGACACAAACACAACACTAAATGAATGATAATGTTTCTGTCTGCTGGATATGTGAAAAGACTTTGCCAACATGTTAGCTTACTTTTCAAGGCAGATCGATTCACGAGATCACGCGTTCATGTGAGAATCCATCTTGCCAGGCAGTCATTGTTTTCATTAAATTTTAGTATGCAACAGAATACAAATTTTTGGCATCCGTTCAGCAACAGCACAGTGGTTAAGTGGTTGTCACTGTCACCTCCTCAGGATGGATTAAATGCAGAGATCGGACTTTGCTACGCATTGTTCTGTGTATGACTGTTTACCTTGCGAGGCAGGTTGATTCATGAGGTCATGCAATCACATGACAATCCATCTTGCCAGGCTTCAAGTTATCAATTTGTGTCTGCATCAAAAGTGGTGCAGGCAACCAGCATCCTAGGAGGGACTACTGACAGCTGGGGGTGTGGTTTTAGGTGCGACAACAGCGAGAAGCGTCCATGGATGCAACTTGTCTCGAACAAACAATGGTGGCTCCTGAAGAGGTACTGTGATAGCATCAGTTATATCCGAACTGAAGAGTATTTCTTCATTGAAAGAGGAGCAAAGAATGACAATGAAGGCTTTTCTCCATGGAAAAATGTTTTTGTTCTTCTCCTGACCGGCTTCGGCAAGAGTTTGATTTGCCAACTGGCTTCACTGGTAGTAACCTGACATGCCAGATGGTTTCTTACAAAGAACCAAAGGATTCTCGTGTGATCTTGTGAATCCAGCTGCCTCGGAAGGAAACTCCCCTACTCCCTGTCAATTTTTTTTAAGTGCCTGCCCTTTTCCAAACAGTTTCTAAGGACGACTTCCCAGATAGTCCTGTGTAACAAACCATCTGATGTTTCAGGTTACATTTTAGCCGTATCAACTTGTGTTGTCTTTGCGGCTTGTTGTTCATTTCCTCTGCCCCCAAGAGGCTAAAAAAATCTATTAACACAGCTTCAATAAATAAACCTTAAAATGTTGTGACAGATGGTCGGCAATGATTATTTGGTCATTTGTGATCTGTACTGATTTATCTAGGATGTACGAGTCTGATTAAACCAAATTTTATTCATACTGTCAGCTAGGCTGTGCTGGATCACGAACACGTGAAGATTACAGACAAAAGAGCTGAGATTTGATCAGTGATCTATGTCCAAAGAATCATCAACATGTTTTACATGTGGGATGTGTTGTCAAAATTGGGCAGGAGTTTTTTTGTTGTTGTTGACAACTTTGTCTTCTGTACATGATGGATGATGCAAATAAAAATCATTGGGATTAATTACAGGAGTATTCCCAATCTGACAAAGGGTGTCAGCAAACCAAGTCTCATCACTTTCAGTGTTTTTTGAATGACAAGTTTGAAAGTGGTACAAATGTAGTTTTCAAGACTTCTCAATCAATGGAGCTGTCAGAAATGTCACACAACAAGGACGATCAAGTGACATTGTCTGTGTTGTTGCAGAGTAGAAAGCAAAGAGTGATGTCAGGCAGATAGTTCCCTGGATGCTCTTTCTTGAGTTGCTGTCAGTAATCCCAACAGTTTCAGTTTAGTAGATCACAGTGAGGAGAGAGGCAATTAACGAGAGGGAATATAAATCAAAAACAAGTATTGTGATGGTAAGTCAGATAAGAGCTTCTGCTGTATGCATCCAATGAAGAGCAGCATGTATGGCAGCAGGGAAAAGTCAAATCATGCTGAAGCTTTATTTCTCTTTGTTACAGAGAGGAGAACAAATCTGAAAGAATCAATAGCTGCTGAAAGAGTGGTGTCTGAGTGCTAACGTAATTACAGAGCAACTTTGACATCTCAGCTTTAGAAATAATCATGGTTGTAATGACATTGTGTACTATGTATGTCCAACACTGCCTCATACCTAAAAGACAGAATAAGTTGATTGCCAATGACTCCCAAAATGACAAGTGACCTGTGAAGAGTACCTGTGGTAGGTGTACCGGAGCTTATGTACGTTACATAAGTGACATGGTTAAGGTTGTGAAATGGCAGCAGTTTAGTTTGGGTTTAGGCACTAAAACTACACTGACATATACAAAATAATGTAAGTAACTTAAGACTTTAAATAAGTCAACATTAACTTTTGGTTTCAGGTGGGACAATAAGCCCAGTTTTCTGTGTGAAAGTCCTGTTTGTTTGATCCATCCTTCTTACATGGATTTTCTTTCTCTTTACACTTCGTACGTCACCTGACTTCCTCCTTTGCTCCAGTCATAATTACTACGGCCACCAGAGATCACGCCTAAATGTAAATGTAAATATGGGTTGTAATAAGGTGTCTGTACAGACGATCTATATGCCCTTTTATTTGGTGAGCATGGGCTGGCATGTCTCATGCAGTTCATGTGTTTTGTTGTTGTTACGTACATTATATAACTTACATAAAATCCATGACAAATGTTCACCTCCATAACTGACATATTTATTTTAATTCAAACCTTGATGTTTTCCTAAACCCAAGTAGTAGCTTTTGTGCCTTTATTTTGAAAGTTTACTGGAATGTTGCATATTTATTATTGCTAAGTTGACCATGGAGCCCTGCATTTGCAACACTGACAGTGTAGGGGTACTGACAGCATCATAGGTTGAAGCGTAGGGTCACTGACCACTCCTGTTGGGGTACACTCAAAGGCAATGCAGGGTTGGTATTGAAGAAGGGCCAAGTACTTTTCTTTCAGATTGATCCTACTGGTTTGGAATTGAATCGGCAACCATCACTGAGCGCATAAGTTGCTGTTATATGTGTTGTAGCAATAGGCTTGTACTAGAACTAAAGAGAACATAATAACTGACCCTGCCTGTCATCTATTGATGCAGAAGCTATAGAAACTGGGATAGTGGGCTGTTTGTGAGTGTGGCTATGCAGGACTGGTGTCTTTTCCATTCTCACTTTCAACACTGATTCCTCCATTCCATTCCTGTATGTGGACACAACAGCCGCATCATCTGAAACCCATCCAACAGTGAACGGAGCAGAAAATGGCAGGTTATTTCCCCTTGAGCTTGTTAGATCTGTCTGGCTGAAGCCCCACTCTTCTAGGTTGAAGCAGGTGCTGCTCACTAAGAAAGGAAGGGGAGGAAAATGAAAAGGTTTAGAGACTTACAGGTGATAGAGGGGAACAGAGACAGTGAAGAAAAAAACAGAAGAGGAGCTTAAGAGGGACAAAGAAAGGCAGAAACAGACAAAAACACCTCTCCGTCCACACTGTTCTCGTCTTTCTCTCTTCTTAATTCCCTTTTTTCTCTTCCAGTGCCAACAAATTGAGCTGTGCAGGAAGGATAGAGAGAGTGATGGCCTCCTTATCTCCACTTCATACACCTAAATAAACCAGACAAAAGACCTGTGAAAAAAACACAACCCATTCATTTCTTTTAGTTATGATTTATTAGATTCATTTGACCCATGTGGTGAGAGAGGAGGAAAAGAACACTTTATGTTTGGATGGGCCTGCCTCCCATCTGAACACACACACACACATACACACACACACACACAAACACAGTCAGTGGTGCAGGTCGGCAGAAATTGCCTGAGATGATTCTATTTTTTTGGTCATTTTTTATCTGTTTTCAGATGAAGGTGACCTGTCGATGGGTAATCTGTTGCTGAGGCAATGTGGCCCGAGGGCGGCCATTGTTTCCCAGCAGCACTGCTGCAGCTTCTGCTGAGAATTAAATCTAAAGACACACTAATAGAATTCACCAGTGTGCATGTTGGTGTGCGTGTTGGCCAGCATTTAAAGTTAGTTGTTGTCATCTGTATTCACATTACAGATGCTTTAATTGTATTTTGTGCTGTGTAGGAGAGCAGACGGCTTGTGACACAGTTAGCAACACTCCTCTATGGCAGTGTGAGTCAATTGGTTGGTTGACAGTTGTGGTCCAGATCGAAATCTCTCAACAACCACAGGGTAGTTTGCCATGCAAGGAGGAATCCTAATTTTATCCAAATCCAAATTTTCCAAATCCTGTGAAATACTGTACCTCAGCATCTGGGTGGACTGGTATGCATTACAATAAATATATCCTCATATCTTTGATGATCATTGGTTTATGACTAAATAACTGCAAAACTAATTATATTCCCTTTAAGCCTGGATTATACTTTCCGTTTCCATACGTGGAATCTCGTGTGTCCGTGGCACTACAGTGATCCTGTAGATGCAGGTCTACTGTGCATGTGTGGAACATGTCTATGTGAACTGCTACGAGTGTTGCCACCCATCCCGTATAACATGGGATTGGCCCGTAATAAATGTTTCTGAATCCTTAATCCCTCTTATGAGAAATACACTGTACGTTACAGGGCGGGATGTGTTCTGTATTTTCATGCACACCTTACTCTAGTGCATACACTAATAATAATGAATAATGAAACCAAAAGAGTTTCATGAGACATAGTGGAGAAGTATCAGATTGCAATGACATGCAAATTGTCACCGTAACCGGAGACTCAGACCGCAGGTGGTTGGTTATAGAATGGACCCTTTGATTTGCAAAACTCTTGTTTCTTCATTGCAAGAAGATCATATTTGGAGTTAAAGTGATCACTCTTGCAAGATCTTTCGCTGGTCTGGGGTTCCGTTCTAGACGCATAGAACACAGGTGAAAACCTCCAGTTCAAGTTTGGCCATAAGAAGAAAGGTGCTGCTGGCAAAGTGTCTTATTTTTCCACAACGAAGGTCGCAATCCTCACTACTACACAACCAAGGCTCCAGACTCAGTTGTACTTTGTGTTAAGTGTTTTGACAAAAAGTACAATATGTCAGTAAGCATTTTAATTAATATTTCATGGCTAAAGTTGTATTAAGGCAATATTTGTATGCTTGTAAGAGCTCATTTATATTATGTATCTTTCCTGTAGCTCTTACAGTGTTTTCTGAAGAAAAGGAGTGAAGAGAAGGAAAGTAAATTTGTGTTTAAAATAAGACTGATGGCTGAGCATAAATAAATGCTTCTGGAAACATCAGTATGCTTCACCTAAACATCAGCATGTTAGCATTTTCGCTATGAGCGTGTAGTCATGGTAGCATTAGCATTTAGCTTAAAGCACTATTGTGCCCAAGTACAGCCACACAGAATATAACCGTGGACAGTAAGGCAGACAAGTTTAAGACCAACAAATTATTGATCAGGTCATTTCTTTACATTTTAACAATGTTTTTTATGGCCTTGGCTTAGAGGAAAATATACTTCATCTGACATCTCTATTGCTTAAGCTCTTAATGAGAGGAACAAAAGCTCCAGAATAAGGCGGTAAGTGGACTTGGGTGCGTAGCAGCAGTCCGACTACCCAATACTCCGACTGACACACACACACACACACACACACACACACACACACACACACACACACACACACCACACCGTGAACGCATGATGGATAAAGCGCTGTCCGCGGTGCTGAAACAACGCCCGATCAATACACCGTACGTCGCATTTAGAAATCAGACAAGCACTTATGATCTCACTTCAGCTATTAGTTTAAAAAAGTCGGGCTGATATTTACGGAGCCTCGAACCTTTATCAGCCGTCGGTGTCTGCCCCAGTGCCCTCCGTTTCTCAGGTAGTGGTTCTGGTGGCTGATCTTGGGACCCCTGCTCTTTGTTTGAAATTATGTAGCTAATTTAATATTAATGTAAAGACCCTTACTGTTATAATGTGTAAGTAACTGTCTAGTGGAAAGGGGCAAAGTAATGATAACTGGTAACTTCGGTCGGAGAAATGGGTAGTCAGAGTATTGGGTAGTCAGACTGACGTATGCTCCCCAGTGGACTTGAGGCTGTTTTATGGACTGCAGATGCAGTGAATAGTCTGAGCAGTGAGTGTGTCCCTATAAGCAGCACTGATGACAGGCAGTGTGCTCTTTGTGTTCTGCTCTGTATGATGTGCTTGTGTTGGCACCCAGCATGTTTGTATTTTCATTCTGCACGAATGCAGGCTGGGTAATGTATGCATGTGTGCACCTCAGCTCGGAGGGGGAAGGTGAGTGTTTAGTCAAATATATGCCTCTCTCCACCGCATGTGGTGACCTGATGTAAATGCTTTGTGTTCAGGCATGAAGGCCGGAAAACCACCAGCCACCTTAATTTGTGTGTATGCGTGTGTGTTTTTGTCTGTGTTGTAATGTGCTACAAAATCCTAAAATGTTTTAGATATTTTAAAGGGTAAATCAATCAAAAAGTCCCACGTGTTTAAATACAGGAATGTCAGCACCTTCACACTGAACAATCAAAAATCAACAGCATAAAGACTAAAAGATAAATTACGTATACTGAAGATAGAAGAGCACAGACCAGAGTAAGCTAGCCCAACCACAAGGTGTATGGGTGTGAGACTCTCTGGGGTAAAGGTCAGACCTGCATTCTTTCTTGTTGTAAGCAATCAAAGACATTATATTTATATTTAGCTGTGTTTGTAGCTGGTACATCCATGAGGTTTAATGGTAATTAAATCCCCTACACCTAACAACAAATGATTTTATCAGTACTACCAGTAGGGCTGCGATGGGACGAATATATCGTCTATTGACGATAGACTGAATCCATTGCTGGTTGTTTTCTTCTGTGATTTTTTTGGGGCGATATTTGTCATTTTATTTTGCTAATGCAATGGTCTGCAGATTGACAGCCGCTGCTCCACAACATGCTCTCATCCAGCGGCACAGTACACACCCACTCAGCCGGATGATGAGAGCGCTGAGCTGGATGAGAAGTGAGAGGTAAACAGCCTGCAGACTTAGACTTCACGTGGTGAATTAAGGATTTAATTCAACCAAACCGGAGCTGGTGAGCGTACAAACTAACAAAGACGGTTTTAATGAGTTTTTTATGCTTTTCTGTTGAGTTTAAAATAAGTGTGCTTTATGAGGAATTGATGAAGCAATGAAGCTCATCTTAGTTCACTACAAGAGAAAAACTTGAATTCAGGAGGTGTATGGTTGGACGTAGTGGTAGTGAATTTGCTGCTAGCACACATCCCCCAGCTGAGACTTGAGAGGACGGGAGGAGGTAGAAGGGGGGAAAAAAGTTAGTACCAATCAGGACTACATCTTCTCCTGGCTGAAAGCTACAGTCATAATCAAGTGACTGAAGGTGAGAGCATCTTGATGTATCAAACAGCTCTGAAACACACCACCTACAAAGCCATTTCAGCAGCCAGTGTTACTCGTTTTGTGGATAAAAGTCAGGCTATATCTGTGGGAACCTTGCATTCACTGGTCACCACCAACCTGTAGCTTTGGCCAACTGTGAGACAGCAAAGATATATTCTAGTTTGTAACAAGACAACATTGAGTTGTACAACTACAATCAAGGGAAGCAACATGAAGGACTCTAACAGACTGTACTGTGCAAAACAAAGATTATTGCAATTAAAACCAACAAACAAAAATTGGTGGCTGATAACAATGCTGCTGCTACTGGTCAAGAGTGTGGGTGGTATCTGAGGAGGCTCTTCTGGCATGTCCTCTAAAGTACTTCATGTTTTATGTTTTATAATAATTTAGTGGCATTGATTCACCATCGTGCCTCGTACCAGTGACCAATAATGTTGTGTACTGAAGATATATTCACATCTATTTACTGTTGTTTCTTTAAAGGTAATCATTTCAGAAACTTTGTTCAAGATGCTTAAATATGAGCTGCTGACAGTCTTTGACGCTGAGGCTGGGAATAATTGGTTAAGTATGGACAGTTTTGTTATTTCAAAATGCAATCAAATAGCTGATTTATTAGGTTATTAAGTCCTGGAATTAATCCTCCCTTTATGAAGGTTCTAATATTTAGTGTTGTTTAGAGGTGTTGATTCATTTTCATGGTCAGTTTGGATTCTCAGATGCGTTTCTCATATTCTGTCCAGCCCAATTAAATCTCTTTAGTATTACAAAGTATAATGGACACTTCCCAGTAGGGCTGCTTGAAAAATTAAACACATTTATTCACTGATTTTAGAACATCATGTGTTTATTAGACTTTTGTAACATGACTTTGAACTTTAAATATAAGTGAACTGAAAAACAAGAAGTAAATTAAAATAAATAAAGTGAAAAATATGTAGATAAATAAAACAAAAAATATGTAAAAACTAATTAAAGAAATAATTTTACACAGGGAGCCAGTATTGTGGAATCAAAAGAGGTGTGACACAACAGCACACCAGTCACCAGGGGACTTTTCATGTGTTCCTGGATAAACGGGCCGTCTTTTTATCTGCCGCAGATAAGTTAAAAGGGTCGCCCTGTGATTGATCGTGAGGATCTCTCTCCTCCTGCATGTGTCTGTTTAGTGCAGCTCATTGTCTATGGAGAACCAAAAATGACATAAGTATAAATAAATAAATAAATAAATAAATAAATAAATCTATAAATAAATAATTAAATTAGGGCTGGGCAACGATTAAAATCTTTAATCGCAATTAATTGCATAATTTGCCTGATTAATCATGATTAATCGCATTGTATATGCAAACTCCAAGAATGAATTCAAAGAGGGAGCGACGTTTGGAATATTACTAGGGAATATTAGTATTGTGTATCAAAAAGCTGCCACAGAACTAATCTATGGACACATCTAGTGACACTAACATTAGGCTACTTGATGCCAAACAGGACAGTAACAAGGTGGGACACCTGTGAACTGTTCAGTCACGGAAAACAGAATGAAATATTGATAGACCTATTTAATATTAACGTTAATGTAACCGCGCCTTCTCTGGAATCGGGCTGATATATTAATTCGGCGTCTCCAGTGCATCAACACATTAACGTTATTCTCTAGCCGCAGCCGCTTCATTTTCAAACTCAATCGTTTGCAGAGAGTGATACATACAAACGATATAAAAAGAAATGACCAGCGCTACAAACAACCGGCATACTTGTGTCTCCATTATAGCTAACGTTTTTTCGCCTTACTTTTCAGTGCTTTCTGATTTCTACCGGTAGTCATGGAAACATGACTCCCTCCAGTGGTGCGGTGTTTGGTCCAGCGTGACAACAAGCATGTGTGACCACACTACTGAAAAATTAAACAATATATTATTTTCGCATCTGGAGCGCACCCTAGTGCGTACTAAACATGTGTGAAAGCACCCTGAATGTAAATAAGACAGACTAGACGGAATTATAATAGGCTGATATAACGTTACACGCATTACCTTATCCCATACTGTGTCATCCTCCGATGAACTGTTCTCTCACACACGGCGAACAACTGTGCAATGTCTCCAGCGGTGTGTCCCAAAAGCAGGTGAGCTTCAATTATATCAGGAGGTAAAATGTATTGTGGACGTCCAAACGTCGCTCCCTCTTCCTCTGTCACTGAGCGGATTTGAAGTTCGTGGGCAGCTTCTTGGAGACCATCTAGCACCACGTCAACTTCTATGTCCCTATCAGCTGAGAGTTGTGCTAAATCTTCGAGTAATCTCTCGAAACGAAACTTAAGATAGTCAGCAGGTTTGTTGTGATCCAAACTGTCCGCTAATGCTCTTAAATCAGCAGCAACAGCCCGCACAAAACTATCCATTGCTGATAGCAAGCTAAAGGCTAACGTGAGAGCCAGCCAATTCAAGGCAGCACTAGTAGATCCGATCCGATCACATGGACTGACATAGGCCTGCCTACCTAATTAGCATATTTACATTTCTGTGTGACACTGACACAGAAATAAATAAATGTAGAAATAAATAAATAAATGTGGAAATAAATAAATAAATAAATGTGGAAATAAATAAATAAATAAATGTAGAAATAAAAGAATAAATAAATATATGTATAAATAAATAAATGTAAAAATACAGAAATAGCCTTTTTTTATTACCAAAATGCCCTTGGTTTTTCATTTATTCGTGTATTTAATTAATTATTTATACATTTATTTATTTATTTATTTATTTATACTTATGTCATTTTTGGTTCTCCATAATTGTCAGCACTGTAAAACATGTAACTCAACAGTGTCCTGTCCTGCTGTGCCGGCTTGCCTTAAAGTCAATCAGCACGAGTTGAAACCCAAAACTGCCTGGAGAGGAAGGGGAACACGCTTCCATGCCATCCGGTATAAAAATTGTTTTATTTCAATCAATTTGTTTTAATGATCATGGGAAGCCAAAATCGTAATTGAAATTGAAATTCGCTTAATCGCCCAGCCCTACCTCCCAGTGTAATGCAACACAAATTACAGCTTCAAAACTTACCTCTAAGTTAATTTATCACCTCTCTAAAACAGTTTCAACAAAAAGTGAACACTATGTGCTTTTACAGAGGGTTATTGCAGGGCTGTTGTTTTAGTTAACTGAACCTCAGCTGCCAAATGTATTTGAGAAGTCTTTCAAAACCATTTGCCCATTGCTGTTTTTTTTTCCTTTTGTCTTAGTTGCTCATATTCTTGCAGGTTGGCATGGCGATATGTCAGCTACCTTGATGCTGTTGCATCATGTGCTCTACATGGGGTCAGGGGAAAAAGACTCAGCTCAAGCAGCCAACCATCTCATAAGATTTTTTCTGTGATATAGCTGAGTGTCATTTTTGTTATAGGATTGCAAGAAAGCGTACACAATTTGACTTTGTTAATGACCTTTGAAAGTACATGAGCAATTGTTTAATGCTAAATCTTGGCACTTATCCAATATATTATGGTAAATATATACTGTATAAATGTATCTGTGTTAGGCCAACTGCAAGAAGGAGCCAGCCTCACTACTCTCGAGAAAGTTGATGCAAAAGAGCCCTTCTTCCTCAAGGTAAGGCTCAGACGTCAGTGGCTGCTTTTGATGAGCTATTCAAAGCTCAATATGTCGTCAGTCTTTTCTTTGCACTTTCTATACATGCATTCAAACCATGGTTTACAACACAGATGCTGGAAATGCAAAGGAACAAGGAAGGATTATATCCTGTCGATAACTTGTTGAGCGAGGATGTCCTTCATCTTTTTGTGTGCCTTTAGAGAGCACTCTTAACAACGTGCTCAGACGTACACATGATCAACTTGAGAACACTAACCAGGACGCTACCGCACAGAAAATCTGAGGTGCAGGTTTCAAATGATCAGCCAACAACTTCTGCCTCCATGTTGCAGCTTCCTCCTGTTACCACACAGAACTTGGTACATAGTGAATGTGGTGACTGTAGCATAATATACAGCAGAACATCCATTCTGAAATCATCTATCATTAATGTGTAGATCAACTGTTGCAGACTCACAAACCTGTGGTCTTTCTGAAAGCACTGTCCAAACAAGAGGTTGATCAATGTAGGAACAGAGTTCTTCAAATGTTTTCACATCCTGAAAGTAAAGGTTCAGACATTTAATTTAAAAATAAATGTGAAAAAAAGAGCAGATATGAAGATGATAAAATGCTACATAGTCAAAGGTGTATATCTTTCTACGGTGCATATTATGTTGCACTGTTTACTGTTTAAAATTTGAATAAAATTTATTGCAATACTACTGGAAAATGTTGCCTCACGAGTTTAAAGTTGATGTAATTTAAAATTGAAACAGACTTGTCCAGGGTGTAGCCTGTCTCTCGTCCGGTGTCAGCTGGGAAAGGCTCCAGCCCCCTGCGACCCTTCAAGGATAAGCAGTTATGGATGATGAATGAATGAATAACATTGAAAAACACTAGTATTGAAAATGAAAAAGAGTGTGTCTATATTTCAGCAAACTTTACATCAAAGATCTATCAAGCCAAACTACCATAACCCTCCTTAAAACAAGATAGTGAGTCACATTTCAGTGTTGTACTGGTTTCAGACAGTATGTTGAAACCATTTGTTGTGTTGCTGTCATCTTTGGCTCACTGCTTATGAGTTAAAATAAAAATAAAATGGTTATCAATACAATGTACACCCATCTTAGATTGGATGAACAGTATATAAACCTAAATAAGCAAATACACAATACCAGAATATTTTTTGGCATGGTGGAATCCATAATGGAATAATTAAAGCACATTAAAGAAATAAAAATTAAACTGATAATGTAAAATGACAAAATAAGTTGTTTTCAGGCAACTTGTTGGATCTGAACCATGTGAGGAAGAGTGCAAAAAGATTCAACATAACTTCCAGAGAGTCATGTGACAAATTAAAACGCTGTTATTGGTTACCTTTGGGTCCTGCCTTTTGCACCGTTTCAAATGGTCACACATATTATTCAGTGTTAATTAAAATGTATGAAGCATGAAAAATATCTTAGTGACAATGTCAAAAAATTAGAAGCTGCTCTATTCTGAGTGGTCAACCTATACATTTATTACCAACTTTGAGTAGGATGACAGAAAGAATTGTGCATGAACAGGTTAATTCTTGTTTTCAAATCATTTATTCACTAAAGCAGCCGTCCACTTTATAATTGTACTCTGAACGGTTCTATACATCACAATTAAGTTGACCTTTACTTTTGCCTGATGACTGGTCAAAATTAAATCAAAATGATATGCACTATTATGGATAAAAAATAATTTGAGTGACAGAAGGTAAATGTGTGAGTCAGTGTATGCTGATGACTCTACAATATATTTATACAAATTTTTATTGGGATTTGAAGTTGGTTGTACTTTGGATCAACAGTAATTAACTTACTTTGAATGTGCCTAAAACAACCAGCATTGTAATAGGAACAAACTCTGTTCTTCAAACTTTTGGGAGTTATCATAAAAAATAAATGATCCTCTAACAAATTCAGGGTGGTAAGTAAAATGACAAACATTTGACCATGTCTATAATTAAGAGAAAATTGCAACTGAACAATTGTCACTAAAATGAATAAATGCCTCTCTCGGTTTGGAGTGAAAAACAGATTGCTGTATTCACTGATGATTTTTATTAAGAATGTCATAACAACAAAAACACATTTCTTTATTTAGCAAAAAAACTATCTTTTAGTACAAATACACACATTTGTTCACCAAGGCATGATGCTGGAGGGTGTGTTACTTTACCAAAATCCAAAACCACATCAGTTCTATGTACAGTAAAACACAGAGCAATGTAAGAATGGAATTCATTCCCAAATCATATTAAACAAAATAATATGTGGTTTTTAAAAACAAATACAACAGGTCTATTACCTGCTCATACAGGCACCACAGTGATGCTGCTGAACTTTCTGGACCGTAGTACTGAGCTGACAGATCATCAACGTCAGTCTTGGGAGTCTGTGTGCCAGCACTCTATCAATCGCACTGGGTCTCTTAGGAATACTTGGACAGGTCATCCAGACAGGGCAGAAAAGAACTGACTAACTCTTGAGATGTGAGATGTCACCTGCAGCATGATGAGGTTCATGCACCTTTTTCCTTAAACCACCTGTGGCTCTTTTCATTACACCTGTGCCATCATAAGCCTGAGAAACTATCCCAAAGTGTTGTGGTGATGGAATCAGGCTGTCTGTCGCAGATCACAAGCACCAGCCGATGCTGACTGTCTTTTGTTTCATCAGCCTGTAGGGGTGTGCCAAAAAATCGATTCACATAAGAATCGCGATTCTCATTTGCTACGATTCAGAATCGATATAAAATGTCCCAAAATCGATTTTAAAAAATAAAAAAAATCCGCTGTCCACCTCCATTTTGTAACTACGCGGGACGGACACGGAGCAGAGTCAGCCACCAGCTGCAGACCAACGCACACTGCAGTGCTTCACAAAGCTCTCTGCCAGGCCAGCTCCGAGCGGGCAGCTAAAAGCCTCTATCAAGCATTGCCACCTAAACGAAACACAATTTAAACCACAAGAAATAATATGGGCATTTAACAAAAACGTGAAAACAGCCCACCCCCCATTGAGTGCTTTTACTACTCTCACCACTTCAGGCAAAGCACAGAAGTGAGGTGTCGGATGAAAACAGAGATCCTACTGATTATGAAGAGGTCTCACTCGTCACTGTGCGACAAAAACTCTGAGAGTTAGATGCCAAATAGTCACAAAAAACCTACACAGAATCATAAAATATGTCTTACTTTAGCTGTTTTGTGGCCTAAAGTTATATTCTAGCTTGAAAAAACACTGCTAATGTCTACTCCTATGACTCTTCAGGAGTTTGAAATGAATCGCGATGGTCCTGGTTGTTTTCATAAAGAGCAAGGGCTTGTTGCGAGCGGAGTAACGCATCTTCACTACAATACTTTATCTTTGGCTGTACGTCCTTCTGTATCGTCATTGGTGTTGCTAAGGTAAATTTGGGTGGTAGCGATACAACCTCCTGACTCTGATTGGTTTATAGAGGTGTCGATCATCAGAATTGACCAATGGGTTGCCGAGCTAGTCCCCTGGACTGCTTCAGTGAGTTTACAGGACGCAGCTTGTTGACACTTTTAGCAGAGACACTTTAATGTCTCCATTTGTCATTCTGTCTTGTAAAGCAGATGGGAGTAGATCATGATCAGAAATCATTATGAATAAAATCGTTTTGAATCGAAAATCCCAAAAATCGGAATCGAATTGAATCGTGAGATAGTAAAAGATTCCCACCCCTATCAGCCTGGATGGAGAAACAGCCTGCACTCCCAATAATTTCTTTCTCAAAACTGACAGCGTAAAGTCAAGGAATCCATTCTGCACGGTCTTAGATGTTCCAAGAAGCTGTGGATTCTACTGATGCTACAAAATCCACCAATCCTCTAAAAACACCTGGATTTCTGAACTTTCATTTTCATCATGGTCACGAAGGGATCGCTCAGCGGCACCAGAGAACTCGACACGGTCTGTTATTTTTGACAGGATGTGCCTGTTTTTGCCAGCCTTCTCTTTCTGCTCTTGGATCCATGTCTTTTAGCCTTCATCACGTTCAACAACCATGTTGACGTGTTTCCAAACATGGCCAGTTGCATTGCACTTTCCCTGTGGAGCCTAGTTTGTTCATGCTTTTTTTGTTTCTTTCTGATATGTGCTTTTAGTCATTCAGTCCTGTCTGAATCCATGCTGGGGCTGATCCTGTTTGGAAAGGGAGACATGGAACGCAAAATAAAGCATTGGTTTCACTTCCACTGTCTTTGGATGGCTGTTGAATTACAAGTATGATGTCAGGCTGAGCAGTTCCAAGCTCCTTGACTCTGGGCTTCTCTTGCAGTTTTCTTCTTTCAAAAGCTGCTGTTTTCAGTGACTTAACTGCATTTTCTCTCTCTCCATTCTAGCTTGCTAAATTACACACTCCTTCTGTTGCACAAAGCTCTGTTGCACTCTATGCTCAACAACTCATTCTGGTGCACTTTCAGATGTACAATAAGTATATACATATGTATATGATGAAGAACCTACTGCAGTGCCACCACAAGTGTCAGATGCAACCAGCGGAAATTTGCAAAGTCACAATAACATTAATGTGACCTCCACATATGTTGGCCCGAGCGTGATCTCACAAATCCAGCTGCGTCACAAGATAATTAGGGATGGGGATAAGTAACTGCCTTCAACACACTATGAGTTCTTGGTCATGCTGATCGGTCTCACTAACAACTCTGCAGTTTTCAGCAATGTCCTCAGGGACCTGCTCAATACCTGCGCCTTTGTTTATTTTGATTGTATCTTCATCTTCTCTAATGCTGGCCCTTGCGCTATAGAAGTTCGGGCCGATTTTCCTAAGATTTAGCCCTCCTGTGAATTGGAGGAGAAATCTGGCTGGACCTCAGGTCGGCAGAGATGTTGGGCCCAGATTATCCGGTAATGTGAGGGGTTTACAGATCCAATCTTCACCCCGAGGGTGATCATGAAATTGTTGTCATGGCACCTAAACTGTGGAATGAATTGCCATACACAATTGGTACTGCTACTTCTGTATTCTCTGTTAAACATCAGCTATAATGCACATTTTTAAACTAGCTTTTAACCTTTTAACTTCAACATTTATTCCACCTAGATAATATATTTTTTCATTTATTATTCTGTGTCTTTATCTGCTGGTATAATTTATTAGTCTCTCTAGTCCCTTGGTAAAGCACTTTGTAACTGTGTGAAGAAAAGTGTTTTACAAATAATTATATTAATAATTATTTTGCTGTAATAATAATAATAATATTACAACCTGTGTTTTTTATTTTTCACAAAGGACTATATAATGAAAAACTGGTTTGATCTCAAGTTTCTTCTGTCATCATTTTTGGACAAAGTCAAGTCTGTGCCTTTGTTACCCTCCAATTGCAGAGCTTGCAAACCTTCTTTCTGAGCCGCTGTCTGTATCCTCAGTGTGTCTCGCTCTTTTTGTCTTTGTTGCCTCATATTCCCCTGAGTCCTTCGCCCGCCATTCTCCCCCCCTCCCCCCATCTCCTCCATCCCTCAAGTCATGTAGATCCTTGCTCTTCTTGTCCTTCTCCTCCTCTTTTCTTTCTGGTGAAGAGGAGAAAGGGTAACATTTGGATTGGTTCAAACCGTATATCTGAGAAAAGGCCAGCCTGACATTTTACACAGCTGCTACATTTTATTACACTGCGCCACAGCGTGTGTGTGAGCGTGTGTGTGTCTGTCTGTGTAGGGTCTGGGGGGACAAACGTGCATAATGAAAGATGATATGGAGAGGGAAGAGAGATGAAGATATGGTTTATAGATTGAAGCATCCCCTCTCCCTCCATCTGTACCCTCTTCACTGCCACATCCTCCTTCTCTATTAACATCATTCCTCCTTTTTCACATCATTCTATGAGTTTCCGTGCGTCTCTCCATGGTCATATCTTTTCTTGTGGAATATTGATGTGGATTCCATGTCTGCTCAGATCATTCCCTTTACTGATGTTTTCTTTTTTTCTGACATGCAAGAACAGAAAAATTAAATCTGAGAAGAATCTCTAATCTCTTTCATAGATGATGGACCATGCAGATACAGCAGCCAGAAGCTCCCCCAAACTTTGGTACATTTTTTGTTTTTGTTAATATTTTTCGCCTTTACTGCTACTGAGGCATGTATTACCTATAATCGAAGAACACATCAAGACTGGAAAAGGAAATGCACGGATTGGATTTAGTGGAGCAAATCTTCTGCCCACAACATTTTCGACCAAACACCACTGCAAGCAGTGCAGCCACCCCAGGACAGGGCACCAGGATAAGGCCACATACAGACAGAATCAGGTGTTGTGGTGATTAGCTGCAGGGTTGTGCAGCAGTGTGGCGGTGTGGGGTGCCTGTTTTGATTCACTGCCTTTCTCACTACCACTGCTCCCTCACCTCATTCAGTGTAAACCCTGCACAACCACAGCTGCACTCTCTAACACACAAACAAATGAGCAGAAAACCAAAGGAAGCTAATTTGCAGCGTAATCTGCAAGCCAGACCCAGACGTAGAAGCTGGGCGCATGAAATATCATCAAGGTATCATCGTTTGGTCCAAGAACTCCACTGAACAGCACCCGGTTTCAGATATTTAAGGCTGACTGCGGATCAGTCTGATGACCAGGTTGAGTTCATCCAAAAGTTGAGTCTGATTCAACTTTTTTTTCATCAGCATCCCCTGTGGCCTCCACTGCTGCAGCCCAACTGCACTACCATCATTCAAAATTAATGAGATAATTGGTATTGTCACAGCACCGTCTGATTCTGTCTGAATGTGGGTAAGAGATAAAATAACCCAGCTTGGACCTAAAAGTGCTCCACTAGCCAGCCTACTTCTAGCAAATGTCCAGTTACAAGAAAAACCTAACTCGAATGGACGAAATAAGACTCAGGTTAACCCTGGCTTTACCACAACATCCCAGACCCAGCTACTGCACTCACACAAACAAACTATGTTTTGCGTGGTCAGAACACAAGAGTCCAGAAAGACTTGAGGTTTACATCAGTGATGGTTGGCGCTCAAACATAATGAAACTTGATGGAGTGTTGTTGAATTTTTAATATTAGATGCTGATGATATTACCTGCCCAGAGAATTCAGTGCAGTCACATGACAAAACAACCAGATGGTGTTTTGATTGTAGCTGGCACTTTTAATCAAATACACCTCAGGACTGTTTTACCTAAATTCCAGCAGCATGTTGACACCCCACCCCCCCATCCCCAAGGGGACAAATACCCTTGCCCATGTTAACATGAAAATTCCTGGCAGCTACAAAGCCTTTCCCTGCCCCCACTTTGGACAATTAGCTCACATTTCTCTGTTTCTCCTGCCAACTTATTCCCAGATGATTAGAAGGGTCAAACCATCAGAAAACATTGAAAGTGTGGACAGATGAAGCTTCAGCAGCTCTACAGGACTGTTCTGAGTGCACATATTCAGAGATGCCACTACCCAGGAGAACCACAGTCTTGAGGAATATATATCTGAGACATAATGCATCAGAAAATGTGTTGATGGTGTGGTGATTAGAAAGACATTTAAGTAATTTTACAACCAGAAAGCCTGGGTGAATGGAGGAGTGAGGGTTTTACCAATTAGCCTTTCGGTCCCATGACAAGGAAGCATATAACACAGACATAACAAGACTGGTGTGAAAGAGGCAAAGCGGAAACATTGGGACAGACTGAAGAGAGACCTCAACACCAACAACAGGCATTGGGCAGGTGATCCAGACCATCACAAGCTACAAAAGCACCCCCATCATGTGTGAGCATGTGAGCACTAGCATTATGATGTCATTCCTGACTTTTTTTTACACATCATTATCACAGGAGTTTAAATGACACCTGAAGCTCAGTCTTGGCAAGACATAGCTGCTCTTCTTCCTGGTAAGTCATCTCCCATCCTTGACCACTCCATTAACATTGAGAACTCTGGTGTGTCTGGGTTGGACTGCGTGATGCTGGATGGCCAGCTGTCCTTCAGCCTGCAACCTGCTCCCGTAGATTCATGCTCCACAACTTTGGGAAGATATAACACTCCTGGCTGGTATGCCTGCATGTGCCATCCCACCTCTGCAGCTCATCCAGACTCCAGCAGCCAGGCAGTTCTCCCAGCATTACACCACTCCTCTGCACACCCTGCGCAGGCTACCTGTGGCTGCTCTAATCTGATTCAAGTCCACGGTATTTGCCTACCATGCTGTGAATGGCTCATGCCCATCCTACATTCAGGGCATGGTCAAATCATACACTTCAGCCCATCCACTACACTGTGCTCCTGCCAGTAGGCTTGCTAAGAAGACGGTTCACTTACTGCTCAGCAAAATCTACACTTTGCTGTTGTGGCTCCACAATGGAGGAACAAGCTCCCCCACTGACACCAGGAGAAAATCCAAACACTGAAAACTCATCTGATCACACTGCGCGTCTGCCCATGAAAAGAAACAAAAAAAAACCTCTTCATTGTTTCTAAATGTAGCACTTGAAGCAGTTTATGTAACGTTTATTTGATACTTTTATGGAGGCGATGTACTTCCATGATTCAGTTTTAAGTTGTTGTAACCATATGGTGGCATATGTTTATTGTAAATCACTTTGAATAAAAACATGAGCTGAATGAATTTAATGAAATGCAACATAGAACTTTCTGTTGCTGGACCTTCACTACCCTTATTCCTACTCTAAATCATTATATTTGCACTGTAATTAAAAAATACTAATTTTAAACTGATATTACACATATTGTATATATTTTTTTTGTTCGTACATGTATATGCATATGTATATAATTTAATTTTCCTTTTTGCTGCTGCTTTATTGCCTATGTTATTGTTTATATCCTAGTTTAATTTAAATATTTAAATATCTGTTTATGTATTTTCTATGTGTGTAGAATGTAGGGGGCTACAACTGCATTTCATTTTGCAATTCTGCCTTGTATAATGACGAATAAAAAAAATGCTGAATATAAATATAAGCCCACAGTAATAATTCATGTATGCTGGATGCTCTGGTATATACGCCTTCCTTTATGCTGTAGTTTAAAGTGACTTTACACTGTTTGATAAATGATTATGTTCTCATATTGTGTCAGCTGAGACACTCATTTTGATTCATGTGAATTTGATGAGACATAATTTGGATGTCAAGTTGAAATTAAAATTTTCTTGTCAAAAACAATTTGAGGAGACCTCAATTTTCTGTCTGCTGCTTCTTTCATTAAGTGTCTATCTATATTGTATGGAACCACGTGTTCAATAATGGAACACATGCACAGCCTACTGGGACGCAGCTCTGTGAGGAGACGGGATGAAGGAGTGTATGAAGTTGTGTGGATCTCACACACACACATGATACGTCCTCTGTACCTCACTGGGGATCTGCACTGCAGTCACTGTGATAATGACACAAAACAAACAAGAAAACTTTGGATTGCTTATGTGTTGCTGATCTCAAGTTAAACCTTGTATTTTACCTCGCAGGACATGGCAATTTGATTTATTTGAGGATGGACAGCAACAAATATCTGTCTGGTATATAAAAGGAATAATTCATAACAATAACTTGCAGACAGAATCTTTCCACTAACAGTATGACTTGCCAACAACAAATTATGAATAAAAATCAGTGCTGTTTATTTGTATTTTGGGGAAGTATGGTTTTAAATTTGTGTTGTCAACATCTTGCCATAAACGCCTTTTTATTATTCTATCATTTATGACACCTCCACAGCTCCTAAGAGCTGGAGCTGTGGAGGTTCATCATGGGGGGAAATATAACATTAAAAAAGAAAAAGGTAAATGATTTGTTTTACTCCACTATTCAGGAAAGACAGGCTGTATTTAAATGTCAGAGCTGGATATTGAAATAACTAAAGGATACTGTGGTTATTTGAAAATGGAATGTGAACAAAAAAAGAAATGAAAGATGGAAAGGCTTAAGTGGAAATGCTCAAATTGAAAGTTTAGTTATACTGAGACACCATGTCAGAGAAAAGATGCTGTATGAAAATACTGAGTAATTTGTTTTAGGGCTGCAACTGCAAGCATTATTTACATTATTGATTAATCTACTCGTTAATTTCACGATTAACTGATTACTTGTTTAGTCTATAAAATGTAAAAAAGAATTTCCCAATTCTTCAAATGCATCTTTTGTCCAACCAACAGTCCAAAACAAACAAACAGACTTTTCATTTACTGTCATCAATGACAAAAAAGCAGCAAATCCTCACATTTAAGAAGCTGGAAGCAGCAATATTTTTTGACATTTTTGCTTGAAAAAATTACAGAATCAATCGATAATTATAATTGTTGGCAACTGATTTTCTTTTGGTCGACTAGTCATTTAATCAACTGATCATGGCAGCTGTAGTATATTATGTAAAGAATTTTTATGCTGGAGTATTTTGCATTTTGTATGGCTCTGTTTGTATGTCCAACAGTTTAGTTCAAATATATACACTGGCCTGGCAAAAAAATAATCACCACCTGGATTTAACTAAGCAAACAGGTGAGAGCCTTCCACTGGATAATTACTGCAGTGATTAATACGTTTCAGCTGGCAACAAGTTATTTAACTCTTGTTCCTCTGTTATTGGCCGGCACCAAACAAAGAAAACAACTGAGGAGATTGATGAAACTACTAAAATTGGGTTGAGAACTGTCCAACACATTATTAAAACCTGGAAGGAGCTGGATCAGCTGAATGGATGTAATGTACTGTAACATGCAACTTTCTGTTATGCTGTTTTTTCACATCACCATACTACTACCTCATTCCACTATTATTTAGAAATGCAAATTTTATGTTCATATTACACATATTATATATACAACAGTTTCAAGAATGGATGGATGTACTTGGCGTGGAGAGGAGAGCTGCTTGTGGGACGCGATGAGGTGCTGCTGGTGGAATCACAAGCATTGTGTAGAATGGCCATGACCAGCTGCAACAGATGTGGCACAGCCATGCCTGGTGGAAACTTAACCGAATCACCGAATTATGAGCATTTCACAACATTAATCCCATGTTAAAAATGACTTTCTGGCTGCAACACATACAGCCGCTGTCCTTCAGTGCCAGACACTGAGCGGCCGTGACAAATCATTGATATGTGATGAGTTGGGATGAGAACATGTTGGACAGGCCGCATCTAGAGCCAGTGTAGATATAAAGGCCTCATTTTAAGGTAACGGAAACCAGTTGTTATTTTCAGGTGATTACACACAAATGAAAACATACTTTTCATTTCATTTCTGCCATATTCTGCCAATGGATCCCCCCCCTAAATCGAACACTCAGGACCTTTAATAATAACAAGCACACAAGCAGTTCAGGCATTAAAAAGACTAAAGACTACAGTTTGTTTTGTCTCTGCTTTTCTACGTGTGCTTTGGAGTTGATGAAGTGGGACTGGTGCAGCTGTTTGCTGTGGACACTGAGCTGAGAGCATCAGATCTGTGTCAAATGACAGAGATAACAGCAGAATTGGGACACTTTGAGCTGCAGTTTGAATGGAACCACAGAAAATACAATCTGTCAGCAGCACTGAAATGTGTGGTTTTATTAATTCTACCATGAAGTCCTTTGCAGCAGCGGAGTGTCATATACTGTGGCTTCTTCATACAGATTAATACATCAGTGCTTTCATGATGTTTGTATTGTTTTATTTAGAGTATTTTGGACTTTAGACCCTGCATGCAGATGAAATATCATTGCCGGGACACTGAGATGAACTGATAGTGTGAGATCACAGTCAGAATATACTGTGGGTTCAGTAAATGGAATCCAACAGGCTGCGCAGGCATCAGAGCACATTCTGAATTGGAGAACAATCCAACTCTGTGGGGACAGGAAGACACCATTTATGAGAAAGAAATGCAGTGATTTCTCCAGACAGAACAAAGCATAAAAAGGCTTTCTTTGTGGGTGAATATGGAAATAGGGCAGTGCAGTGCAAGGGGTCCTCTGAGACACTTTAATTATGAATAGAAAATGAGAGAGACGGAGCAGAGAGGCTGATTTTTTTTTTTTGTCTTTTCCTCTCGCTTATGTCTGTGACAATGACACCAGGACATGTTGTGGTAGCGATATGCTTTGTGTGTCTGATGGAAACACAATGAGGCAGGTCACAGTGGCATCGTTTCCAGCATGCAGACCACCCACTGATGTGAGGATTCATACACAACACAGGTCAGTGTGAAGTCTTTACATGTGGTGTCACAAAAGGAACTAGTTTATTTCACTGTTGGACATCTTCAGAGTGGAGTTGAGCCCAGCAGGGCACATTTTAAGAGCCTCATGCTTTTGTTTTCTTTATCTGACCACACTCTTAGGGCCATCAACAACAGCAAGAAATGTCACACAAGGTTCACATTGACTTTTATCATCCCATATGTAGAGAAGGGGAGAACTAAAGAAAATAGTCATGATTAATACAAATACATTCCCTATACAGAATATATGTCATTTATCAAACAGTCTGTCTCCAGTTGTGTGTTAAGCCTTTCAGATATAATGTATGTTGACAGGGTGTGAAATGTTATTATGATATGATTCAAGAGCTAATTTTATTCATGATTCATTGTGTAAGTATTCTTTTTTTTTAATGTGAAACATGAAGCAGCTGATTTAAAGGAGCCAGGGTGTAGGATTTGGTGGCATCTAGCAGTGAGCTTGCACATTGCAAGCACCTTGTCTCACCCTCCCCTTCCAAGCATGTGGGAGAACCTACGGTGGCCAGGAAACATGAAAAATCATATCTAGATCTTTTCTTGGCCACTGTTGAAACATGGTGGTGCAATATGGTGGAGCCGCCTCCCCCGTTGATATAAAGGGCTCATTCTAACAAAAGAGAGGTCCCTAATTTACTGTTTTTTTACACTCATGGTAGTTTGCACTATAACAATGGAGCATGACTTGAAGATGATTGTGTGTTTTTTTTTAATGCAAAATCTACATCTGCAGGAGCTGTAAATAAATATAGTGAAGTAATATTTCCCACACATTCACAGTCCCAACAGCAGCCTGGTCCAAAACGTAAAAAAAACGTGACATGGTTGTAAAACAATGCCCTGTCGGGGGTCTGGGGGCATCCTACCCAAAAAGAAGAAATTTATGATTTTAACATGTAAACAAAGTATTCTGGTGCGCTCTTTACTTTACTTTTACCTTAGTACTTAAGTAATAGTACTATGTAAGGTACTAAAGTTGAAGTAAACTAGAGAGTACCACATAAGGTACTGAAGTAAAAGTAAAGTAAAAAGTCTCAGTAAAAGTAAAGTTACTTTGCTTTACTTAGTAGTTTTACTTTAGTCCTTTATGTAGCACTTTAACTGCAGGATAATTACTTGTAATTAAGTATTTTTTACATTTTGGTAGTAATGTGTTTACTTATGTAAAGGATCTAAGTACTTTTTCCATCACTGCAGGTCACAGAATCTGATGGGTCACCAAATATGGTGTAACACCGTCACTTGTACTGTCACTTATTTTGTTGAGTCACCAGTCAACTCAGTCATTTATTAACTGGAACACTGGTGGGTCTTGTTTCATTACGTGTTTGTTTTTTTGTTTTTCCCTCGTAACTTATGACAATGATGGACACTGAAATCAGATAACTACATGGGTGCAGTGGGAGTTAGCCTTAACTCGGCAAAATGATTCTGAACTGTGACGTTAACGTTGTAAGTTAATACACAATTCACTGAAGTTAACGTTAGCTGACGTGCTAACAAGCTGTCACACTTTCCGTTATAAACAGTTTGGGAAAGATTTGATAGGTTACTTTAGGACACCCTTCAACTTGATTTGGCAGGTTAACTTTACTTTAGCAACTAGTTAGCTAGTGTTAAGTTAAACAGCATATTACGTAGTTGGCAGCAAATGTGACGTATGTCTTTTCTATAACTCTGCTCAAAACTAGTGTCCATTGTACACATCCATGTTTAAGAGGGAAAAGAGGACGATGCAGTTATCTTGAATGTGATTGGCAAAAAGATGCGTGATGTCTCACCAACATCTCACCAACAGCTTTCTGAAATGATCTCTGTCTCACTGCACTCTGTGGGAAACTTTCTGCTATGAATCAATTTTCCGAGGGTTTATTACATATTTAGGTTTGATTAACGTGCACTTGAGCACATTTGAATATACATGTTAATCCAAGTTTTCTTACTTTACATTGTTTTGTCACTTTATTTCCATATTTCTTCAGAGTATCCGTTTATCACGAGAGGACCAAATGTGGATTAATCTGCCACTGAAAATAGTCCCCAACAAATGCACTAAGTCTCGCTGTTCAAGTAACATTTGCTAAAAACTACAATTGTCAGGTTTAAAAAAATTAAACTACATATTTGTGAAGAGTTAGCAATATCAGAACATTGTTTTCAAGATGCAAGACATTACAGAACAGGAACTTTGGGTGAACATGAAGAAATGCTGCATGTTTAATAACATGAATAACATGAAGTTGAATTCACCGTAAGAGGAGGGGACAAAAGTTTTCTTTCTTCTTCAGAACAGGACTTATAGTAGGCCAGTGTGAATCCTTTGTCTTTTCTCTTTGTGTTTGAATAGGAAGAGATTATTAGAGCAACCTGGATCCAGGAGAGGGGAACAGATGTGTAAACAAACATTAAAGTCTTCTGCTGCTCTGATTGGGGTTGGACATGAAATATTCACCAATAGGTGTGCGTGGCGTGGCACTCGGCTGTGAGCCAGGACGCTCATCACTCCATATCTTTGTTTCCTTCCACTTCCCTCTTAAATGGAAGAAAAGCACTAGATGAGCCAGATGGCCGCAGCTCCCAACCACCCCAACCCGCATGAAATATTCAGCCAGGATCTGCAATCTTTATGATTGTCTTAAAATAGGAAAGAAAAGAAGCAAACACCTGTTTGTAGGTTCAGCTGCCCTCTCCCAAAACTCCCCTCCTCCTGTTTCTGCTTCGCTTCTTCTCCACCTCAATCACGTGGATATGAAAACATTTGGTAACCATTTACAGAATATGGCTGTAAATTTCAGCGTCTCTGCTGCAGTTGTCACGTTCCACACTCCATCCCCCACTCAGAAAGAGGCTCCTCGTTTGCTTTGGTTTGTTTTAGCATTAAACGTGAGGTTAAATTTTCTGTGAAATAATATTTTTTATACTATTATATGTTTTTTTTAGCCTCAAATTACAGTTAAGTTACAGCAAGAATAACAGTTACATTGTTACTAATATTTCAACATGAATATCAAGGTTAGTGAAACAACCTATAATTACATTTTTTATGTTATTTTATAAGACAATCATGCTGACAATGCGTGTATCAAACATAATACAGAAAGATAATTGATTTGTGAATCTATTATTCTACTGAATTTCAGGATGCAATCTGCATGATGCCTACCATATTCACAAATACAAACTGATTTAAGACTGACCTGTCATCTTAAGATTTAGCTATTTATATGCATTTTTTATACAACCTGCCCTCATTATAATCACCTGGATGTTGCAAACATTTATTATCAATTGAGCACTTGTGTAATTGTCTTTTTAAATTGATTGTAACTAAAACATTTGCTTGGCTATCATAATTGTATGTTTTATTGACCAAATAAGTTTACACTGACCAAGCTGTCAACCACAAGATGAAATAAAAAAAGTTCCTGTTTTAAAAATAAAGAACAAAAGGTCCACTTTAGTTGAAAAAAATAAATAAAATACATTTTTCTGGCAATTATTTCATGTGTCAGGCATGGAGAAGAGAAAAAAAAGGGTCAAAGAGGTCCAGCAACATGTGTCGAATATAGAACAACTTCAGTCTCATTCCAAATGTCTCAGCTTGTGGCTTCATGTCATAATGAAACATGTTGCAAAAGACATTTAAATAGAGTTGGTTTGAAGCAGGAAAAAAATCAAAAAGGTATAAAAAAAAAAAAAAAAGATAAAATACAATTAATCATAAATATTCACACACATATCAGCCAGATAGATGGGTCAGGCATATGGTCACGTGGCTTCAGGCCAAACGTTGTCCCAGACTAGCAGAGATGTGAGAGGAGTGTCCAACAAGGGACATGGGAGACACAATATTTGGTCCATAAACTGTGTAGTGCAACCAAGTGGTGGTATCAAGACTTTTTTTATGTGACAGGAAATTTATATATACAATGAAAATACAAAATCTATCATAAAAAAAAAAGCATCACAAAACCACATAAATGAGAGATATTTAGGAGCCTCTGTAAAAACATATGCTCCCTGGAAAAGAACTTTTGAAATAGAGAATCCAAAATGCTTTGGCTGGACTTAATCACTTCTATTCCCATAAAGAATAAAGATGAAATGTGATGCTGCTTTTCACTGAAATGTCTAATGGAGCTGCTGTGTTTCATAATTCGCTCTTTAAGGCAAAAGGATGTTTCATCTATGCATTTTGCCGCAGGGACACTAGATGACTTTTTTTTTTTTGTTTCAAAGATAATAAAGCCCTTTTCTGGCCTGACATTTTGCAAATTTAAACGTGGTTTATAATTGTGGGGAGCTCCAAGTAGATTATACAAAAATCCAGATATTTGTTTTTTTATTTTATAAAAGAAAGATCTCTTAAAAAGAGAGATGAAGATGAAGATGAATAGTTAATCAAAGAATCTGAGAATCTGATGATTTCCTATCTAAGAGTAAGCAGAGTAAGTAGAGTTTCAGCTGGACCATCCTGCTTGTTCGCTGCTGCTTTATGAAAAACTCCTCATCGCAGTGTTTTAATAGGAGAACGGTTGTGGTGTGTGCCACATAACTGCAGCGTCGCTGATGTGATTCCAGCGGGGGATCATTGTTGTATGTCATGCCCCATCTCTTCCCCACATTTCCTCACTGCATCCTCACTCTCCATCCACTAAAAGTGAAAATGCCCCAGAAATATCTACCTACCCTTGTAATAAATTATTACATGAATTTAAAGCAGATATTTCTCCAGGATGTTCTCTCTATAAAACAGAAACTGAATCCACTCCTCACTTATTCTACAAGTGTACTTATTCTAAAGGGTTCTGGGTTGAAGTTGCTCTACTGATTTATGTGAGTTTTAATAGACTGACAGTAATAGTAGGAGACGTGGTCTTGTTCTTAATTGTAACATGAGCTCACACTCAGGCCTGGGTGATAAAACAATAGTGATAGACACATCATCAACAGCAATAAGAAAATAGTTTGATAAAATGTTTTATTTATTTCACTGAAATGGAAACTATCATGAAAGCACAGAACGAATGTGCCCTCGTATGTCCCTGTCGTCCATGATCAGTCATATCCCCGATAACGGACTGTGTTACGAGTACAAACAGCCAATCATTGAACAGACAGACCTGAAGCATGCTCCTTCCTTGGCTCATAAACAGCCCATCATATTCCTAGGAGCTACGCAAACAGCCAATCATTTAACAGATGTGTGGTTCGGTTGCCTCATCGACACATGAGGACAACGGAGACAGCGTGGACTGACAAAATAAGTGTAGACAGAGAGGAAATTGTGAATAAAAAAGGAGAGGTTAGCTCGCCAGTATGAAAGAGGGTTTATCACCTCAGCTTCGACCCTTTGGAGTACACAAGCTACATGATTGATTATATTGATATATGATTGATTAGACTTTTTAGCTATATCACCCAGGCCTACTCACACTCTGTTAACAAAGTTCTCAAACTTAAAGGGACAGTTCACCTCAAAAATTGAAAATACATTTTTTCCCTGGCCTGTAGTGCTGTTTATACAGCTTGTGTTGGAGTTTTGGAGATATCAGCTATACATCAGTCTGCCTTCTCTCCAACACAGTAGGACTAAATAGCTATTTCTGATACTAATACTAAATGGCAATCAGCTTGTAGTGCTCAAAGCACCAAAAAATTACTTTAAAAAATTCACAACCAGTGCCTCTTCCCAAAAATCATGACCCAGCTGCTAAAGACAGAAACAGAAAGAAAGTAGTTCCTATGAAACTGCTCACCACAAGGTCTGTGGATTATCTTGATTAAACAGGTCAGGATTTTTGGAAAGAGACACTGGTCGTTTTTTCAATTTTTCAGATGTATTTGTCTGGAGCACCACAAACTGAGTGCCATGGAGTTCTCCAAAGTATCTCCAAAACTCTGCAACTCACACCAAAAAAAAAAAAAAAAATCCAGATTGATAAATATCAGCCCAGGCCAGGGGAAAATATGTATTTTTTATTTTGGGGTCTGTGTTGAACGGCAGTATGTCTGACTTTTCATAAGACGGCAATGAACAAGAAGGCTGTTATTAGCTCTCAAAAATTTGGAAAAATACTATACTACTAGTATCATATATATTTAAGTTCACATTTTCCTCGGGCAGTTTAATGTTTTTTTTTTAAATTATGTTATCAATACTGTTTCATGCATAAATGTAATTTGTGATCATCCTTTAATATGATGTCCATTGACTGATTGAAAATATTGTAATTGCAGAAAATTGATAGATGAGTAGAACTGGATGATTAATACGACACTAACCGGCTGAATACTGATTCTCTCTGACATGATAAAACTGAATTAGGAGGAACTGTCTCTGCCTTGTTGTATTCAAAGTGTATTTTATCTTTATAAAGTGTGTATATATCCAAGAAAAGGTGGTTTTAATCAGGCCTGTCTTTTATTTTGGCCCCTGCAATTAAATGTAATTGCAAGTGTGTTGTCTGCAGTGCATCAGACATCCCATAAATTCTCCTTTCTTTGGTGTTCCAGCTCTCCTCTGTCAGACACCTGAACATTCAGTGAAGCACAGTTACAGATCAGGTGGCACATTCACCGTCGCCTCACTGAATCCGTGTTCGAGCGTGTCGCGGTTAAAGTTCTGCATCTTGTCAGCGTGAGTGTGTGTGTGTGTGTGTGCGCCGGCGTTCGGCCTTAATAACACTACCTTATTCCTGGGAGAGTTATCTGTTCAGAATCAGTGGGGACCGAGATCTTTCTCTCTTCCCTCGGGGAGCCTTTTTCCCCAAAGACTCGCTCTGCTCCCCAAGATTGCAATGATGAACAACAACACATAACACCTAGAAAGTAGGCCACAAGCATGCACAATCAGTCCTGCTTCCAGTCAACTTTTGTTGGAGAAATGGGAGGTAGCAGATGGAACTGTGGAACGCTGCAGGTATACAGGGAAGAGTTGTGTCTTTGTTAGCATACAAACAAAAACATCTCTTGAACTGCCTGTCGTACTGCCGGCTTTCTCACAACCATAACGTAAAGACAGACAAAACTGTTAAAATGTCGTCTAACAAGGCTTCTCTGTTTCTTTCTACCTTTAACGACGCATTGAGAGTGATATGAGGAGGAAGAAAAGCAGATTTTGGGATGCGTGATGACAGAAAAGAACATGAGGGCGCAGACCTGAGTACAAGTGGGGTTTTATATAAGAGAAAAAAGTGATATTTTCTGATTTTGATACATTTATATCTATCTGAACACAATATGATGAATGTAATGAATGTATTGGCTGAGATATCGGAGTGATTGTAGCTTGAAAACACTAATGCACTGGGTTGAAATGCACTGTGGTATATAATTCATAAACTGCAACACTATGTTTATTCAAATGGGGCTAAAAGGTTAATAGTTAATACAGGTGCCGAGTTATAAATGAATGTGTCTCCATAGGTTTGATGCAGCTTATAACTAATAAACTGTCCATATCATAATTATTCATAATTAGCTGGCTGAGATATAGAAAGAACAGATGTTTAAGGGAAGGAACAGCACACGTCTAAAAGAATCAGGACTGCATATGATTTAGTGTAACGCAGGAGCGGAGCATCGCTAAACCTACCTTTACCTTTTTCAGTAATCTCTGTTAAAAATAATTCAAACTGTTTCTGCTCAAGCACCTGAGGATGAATTATTGTGCTGTGGTAGATGGTGAAAGTCGTCCATGTGATTGGCAATAAGGATCACAACACACCCACATATAATTTACAGTGACATATTCTTTCTGATCCCACCCGTGTCCAAGTGTGTCCAAAAGTGCGTTTGACATGTCGCAAACACACTGAGCAGGGTGCATGAGACTGTAATGTGGCTGCACTGCTGGGTTCACGAAAACAGAGCCTTTGGATGGGCTCTTGTGTGTCTCTTGTACTACTTGGAGGCAAAGATGTAAAAACAAATGCACTGCACAGAGAAATCAACAGGTGCTGATTGTGAGGACAGACAAGATGGACATCTACAGTGTCTGAAACATGATGCATTATTAGTAACATGTCGAAGAAAACACCACAAAACTTGTTAGTCCTGATTTTTCTTTTCAGTTTGGACTGACTCATCAGCTGAGCTTGTTGCAGGTTTAAATATTCTTGATGACATGGATCATATTGTTTTGCAGCCTGTAATATTTCCATGCAAGTTGCAGATTTAATTACAGAAAATGTAACACTTAATCTTTCAGTTGTTTATTCCAACATTAATACGCGTGCACATGTAAGCGGGTGTGCTCGTGCATGTAAGCGGTTGAGCATGTGCGCGTATCCATGGCAGCTGCCCCGGCTGAAAATAAATTCCCGCGCACATGTACTTCCAGCTTTGAAGATTTGCTGCTTTTGCTTTTAATATTTGTTTTAATTATTTTGGACTTTATTGGATAGAGATGGGAAAGGAGAGAGAGAGCAAGAGGGTGACATGGAGTAAATGGCTGCATGTCTCTGCACATAACTCACACTCCACCAAATGAGTTACCAGGGCACCGCTTCCTTTTAATCGTTTTGAGGTATGGAGTATTGGTTTGACAAAACAAATATTGTGAAGGTGTCACTTTGGGCTCTGGGTTGTTTTTGCTATTTTTGGAATTTTTGCAAATGCAGAAAATGATTAGCTGATGAATTCATAATGAAAGTAATCATTAGTTACAGTTTGATACACAAAATGAGCTCCACCTCAGCCAATTACAACATTCAAATCCCGCTATTCCATTATTGTCCTCAGTTAAGACTGACACGTCAGGTCCTAAACTCTGAGTTTCGAGTCCTAAAAAAGTCACAGTTCTTTGTGCAACTTCAAATATTGAACAAAGTTGGCAATTGTTGCAACTCTGACCTGCAACTGCATTTTGTTTTTTGAGGACCACCTTGTAGTTTTTGCACATGAAGAAATGATCTTTGGTATCATTTTTTTCCTACTGGAGCTCATTAATGTAACATCATGTCTGATGGGTTCAACCAAAGGGGATCTGGAGAATTAAGTGTTGAGCTGAGAATGAATGGAGTTAATGGTAGTTGATTCAGGAAATGAACTGATTTGTGTATTCATGACAGGAATTGATTAAATAACAGACTTTTTTTTATCTTTGTTTCTTAGGGGAAAGTGTCAAGTATTTTCCAGTCGAAAGGCTCAGGTCCAAGTCAAGTCACAGGTGTTAAAGTCGAAATCAAGTTGCAAGTCTTTTTTGATTTTGTTTAGTCTAAAGTCAAGCCCACTCCTCTGGGAACAACTGAAGTCATACACCATGAACTTTGCTTCTCTCATCTATGTGGTAAAATAATCCCAATTCAAGGTCCAGGTATTTTCTGAGTCTTAAACTACATCTCATGGCCTTCATCAGTGACTGTAAATGGCTCAGGTGTCATCATGTGACGTAGGTGTTGAACAGCGGTGATGTCATAAAAACTCACAATGAGATACAACACAAATGTCACTGTGTTGCTTTCTGTCTCATGCTCAAAAGTTTATTTCCCTGTTCTTACCACTTCTGTCATATAAACACATTTCACCGACTTACCACTGGTGTGTGTGTGTGTGGTGTGTGTGTGTGTGTGTGTGTGGTGTGTGTGTGCTCGTGACCTTCTGATGCAGAGCCCCAGGGCAGGGCAGCAGCCATCCTCTGACCTTAGCAGAGTTTGGAGAGCTCCAGTCCCCTGGCTGTGGAGCGTCAGTCTGCAGAGAGGCTGCTGCTGCTGATGGCAGGGTGGGGGGGGGGGGTCGACTCCATCATTGATCCAAATGGCCGTTCTGTCATCAGTCCAAATATGAATACAGAAATGTAACCAAACACTGAGCTTAGTCCCATCACACGACTGGGCTGTGCTAAAGGTCACACTCAGTGTTTGGTTAAAGGCCAGTTCAACACACACACTCACAGGGAGGAGAGATGCTGCTGGACTGATGTGTGTGGGCCCAAACTTTCTGCCATGTTTCACTTTTGGTCACACTTTAACTTCGAGACGTTCCGCTGTTGAAAGTCAGAAGTGCTGTGATCTCACTGAACGGGATGCGGCCAGAAGTGTGACACGGTTGAATGTTTCAGCCCACAGCAGCAGTTTGATGAAACATTTTGAGGCCAACGAGCTCTTAAGCTCAAAACAAAGTGTGCAAATGTCAGTTTCTCTAACAGCGTCTCAAAGTCCCTTTTATATGAGGGAGTCTGGGGGGGGGGCTGCATCTGACAATTTTCTTGCCAAATCAGACACTTTGACTCTTGTTCCCACTTCATGCACTGACTGTGTGTGGCTGGACACAGTTTAAGCTTTTTTATGTCACTTTTTATGGCGTGGTCAAACCACACACTCAAGCCTGTCCGGGGTGAGTCTGGCTTGCTGCTCCCTCACTGCGGGGGGGGGGGGGCTCAGTGTGGCTGAGTGTGTGTGGGTCAGTTACAGCTCAACTGTTTGCTGTCCTGGCTGCACAAAGGTGGAATGAACTTCAGCAGAAACTCTACACATCCTCCATCACTGACTGAGAACTTATCTGTTCGCTGCAACTGGAAAATAAAAAACAAAAATCAAATTTAAAAACCCAACAACAAAACAAAACAAAACAAAACAAAAAAATCCTTCTTATCTATATATCTGTGTGTTTCTAAATGTAGCACTTGGAGAATTATGAAGCGGTTCAGCTAATTTAAAGTTGATTTACGTGCATGATTCTACCAATTTTTGGGTCGTGCAAAATAAATGTAATATAATGTAACTGTTGAGATCTCTGAGTCACGTCACATTACATCCATGAGTGGAATTTTATGCCTTTTTTGTGCCTATTTTATGTTTGTAGAAAATTCAAATAATTCTGATGAAAAATGTGAGTCTGTGATTGAAGAAGAAATTATTTGTATGTTTTTCACAGACAGGAGTTAGAAAGTGCTTTACAAAAGTATTACACTTACAACGCACAAAAAAGAAATCTAGAAATTGCAATGATTAAGAATGAAATGAAAAGACAGTATACAATAAAAATACACCATAAGTACAAAAAATGCAGACCTGGTGCATACAGTCACTCAAAAGGCTACAACGCTCAGGAGCATGCGTCATTTTAAAATCATCCCCAGTGCAATAAAATATGGACAAAAGTCCTGAGCTTTCTGATGTAGATACTTTAAGTTGTCATCAATAACCAGAACCAGATATATTCATGATAACACTGATAGCTGTGATTTTTTTCATCTGTTAAAAAGAGAGACCTTCCCTCCTCCTCACTGCCTGAGACAGACGCTGCTGTCTGGGGGGAAGCATGACGTAGAGTTGGTGGGGACAACTGACCAGGTTGCAACTTTTCCACATATAAATTCAGTGATTTTTTTCTCATATGAGTTGCCAAAAACACAACCTACAACACCAACACGGAAAATGACAGAGACATTGTGAGTTTTTGGCTTATATAATCACCATCAGCCAGCTGGACCTACTTGGCTCTCCCTGATGAAGAGTCGATAACAGAACAGTGTGGAGTAAAGTGACAACAACAGATCGTCACTGGATAACGGTGGACTTTCAAAATAAAAGAGAAATGTCAGACTCTGAATGTCAACTCAGAAAGCAAACAGAAAGAAAAATGTTGTTGATAATACTTGTTATAAAACTGACCTGAAGTTACTTTCTCTTCTTTTAAGCAGACTGAGATTCATTCCACCACATTGTCTCATGTTTTTAGAAATATGTTGAATCAAACTTGGTCTGCAGAGCTACAAATTCCACATATTTGGTATCAAATTAAAGAGGAATTTGTGGGTTTTCAAATGAAAACAACTCATAATTGTGATTCTCTTTCTGTCTTTGAGATACAGCTGATTGTTTGGATCAACGAGGAAAATACTTGCTGGTATTCTTACTTATAAGTAAGGATTCTCAGTAAACTGCAGCAACTTTCTCTCATTCTGCCAATCCAGGGTCTAGAAGGTTAAAAAAATCAAGAGAGAGTTTAAAAATAAAATCTTTTATAAAAGGACACAAACAAATAGGGTCATAGTACATCTTTATGCATTAAGTTTATATATAATGTACAACTGATCAAAATAAAATCACATTAATTATCAATTTCCAGTGTCCTTGTTTAGCTGCCCTTTAAAAGAGTCCACAGAATCAGCAGGCCGTAAGGGTTCGGGCAGGGCGTTTAGGTTAGTTTAGGTGCTAAGCCTCTAAAGCTCAATCACCACAGGTCTTAAGGCGAGTGTGTAGGACAGACAGCAAATTTAGTTTATTTGACCAAAGAGGGCTGATGAGTGAGAGGGTGAAGTAGTTCCATGCCTGACCGTGCAACGCTCTATAAGTGAGAGGGAGAATTTTAAATTGGATCATAAATGAAACACGTAACCAGTGAAGAAATCTAAATATGGGGGTAAAGTGAGACCGTCCGTTTGACCTAGTCCTGTGGCAGCATTCTGTAGTGGGGGTAACCGTTTTGCTTTTCTTCTCTTAATCAGGATATGATGGTCTAATGTGTCAAAAACAGAACTCTCACCTGCTTCAAGGACATTAGGATATCGTTAGAGCTGTTTCAGTAGACTTTTTTATTGTGTCTTATTGGTATAACCAGCGGTTGCGCCAAAGACAGAGATATTCAGATCATTTACATACAGGCTTTTACAGTAAGCTTCATTCATTAAGTCATTCATTTATTGTTTTTAAAGTGTACATAATTGACTGAGTTGCATGTTTGTGTTTGGTGGACTGGGGCCACCGGGGTTTGGAGGCACTTCTGAGTGCAAACTAAATCAGGATGTATCTGTGTAGCTTTACAGTAATGGATGAGAAAAGTACCAAAACTCATAATCATTGCTGTCTGTTATAAACCAAGCAAGCAAGATAGCTCACTAGCTAGCTTGAATATCAACTGTGAATAAAAATACAGAATAAATGGCTTTTTTTAAAGAGACAGTACATATTTTTCCTCTTACCTATAGTACTATTTAACATCTAGATAGTTTTGGTGTGAGTTGTTGAGTTTCGGCTGTAGAGTTGTGGTTTGATAGATTTGGCAGGTGTAGTTCAGTAGATAGAAAAAAAATCATACATGAAATAGCTCACAACAAGGCGTGTGGATCATAAATAGCACTCCACTCAGGAGAAAAAATATGTATTTTTGATTTTGGGGTAACTGTTCCTTTAAACCTAAAAACCTAGCTGGCATGCCCTTTTACAGCCCTGAGTTGTGTCTGCAGGTATTCCTTCCATAGAACAACTTCCACCAAAAAAGGGTAGAGATTCAGCCTAAGTGGCAAAACCCAGGGCAAAACAATTTGATTTGGCTCTTTAAGCTTGTGAGTTTTTTTTCCCCACAACTCATAATCCATCTACATTTTAGAAAATGTTGAATACTGTATTTTATTTTGGTTGTTTTGTGCTGTGGGGCACAACTTATAACACAGTATGTCCGCCTTGTTTTATTTGATGCAGTGCCTGTGTCAAAGCATCATTCAGCATCATTAACTCAGTTGCGTTACCTTTCATAAAACTGATCGAGGAGGACTTCAGAGTGACTCCTCCTCTGATTTAGCAGCCCATTGCTCTGCCCGCTCACAAGGTGGATTAGCTGATGTGTGTGTAACTAGCAGGAGGTCCGGGTGTCTACATCTAGTTTGTGTTTGAATCACCGGCCCCTCCAGGGGATGGGAGCCTCGCCTGGCGCTGGGCACACCAGACTGGAGAGCGCGGCAGGAGGCAAAACACTGATTTTTAATTGATACATTAAACAGTCAAACAGATTGCACAACCTCAGGCCATGAACAAAACAGCATGCACAACTCAGGGCCCCAGGCAGGCAGAGAAGCCCCATCTCTCCCTGTCATCTCCCTGTCCTTATTCTCAGACTTATTCTCTATTCCACAGGGACACACTTTGTTGTGTTGTCTGCTTCACATACTGAAAAACAGTCTACACACACACACAAACACACAAACACACCTGCAGTTGATGGAGGAGCTGCTACTCCTGCAGCAACACAGGAACAGGATCCATAGAGCCCGTTTTATGGAAACTGACTCTTTTATTTGACTTCCTGATCTCAACCAGAAGACAAAGTTTCAAATTGCATCATGTTATTTCTGTGTGTGTGTGTGTGTGTGTGTGGTGTGTGTGTGTGTGTGTGTGTGTCTGTGTGTGTGAGCGATATGATTTGCAGCTTCCACTCCATCTAATGTGCTTTAAATAGGCGAGTGCTTGTTGTTTGGCAGGACTAATTAAAATGATTTATGCGAGCTTTGCATGACATCACTGGAAGCCAAAGTACAGCCCACAAGATAAAAAGCCAAATGAATTAATCTATTTGCCAGACACATACTGTACACTCTGTGAGGCTCAGCGAGGCGTGTGAAAGCCAGCCTATCAATAATATCCGAATACAAGTTACACATGCAGGATTTACGTCTTCATGCATTCCTCAGTTTGATTCTGTGAATACTTCAGATGATCTCAACTAAGCTGGGGTCTGATTGAAGCCAGGGGCATTTACTCCCCGTTAGGTGTTTGTCCAGGTGAAATGTCTGCCATTTAAACTCTGCTGGTACCAAAGAGACAGAAGTCTAAAAAGCTGCCTCTAAGACAAGGAAAGGCAAGTTTATTTATATAGCACCATTCAGACACAAGGGAATTCTAAGTGCTTTAAGAAGACATTAAAATTGCATTTAAAACGGCAACAACAACAAAGAGGGAAAGCAAACTAAATAGTTGAGCGCTGCCCCCTGAAAGACGTAGACTCAAATCATCAGTCAGAGACCCCGCAGTCAACTGAGATTCTTCCAGTTGAGCAATTGTGTTTTTTCCTCAATCCATCCAAAACCACCCATACACAGCATCTACTAGGCAAATGTCAAAGGTCATCAAGTCAGTGGACATCCAAAGAAAGATCAAGAGCATTCACACCAGAACAATTACCACAATCTGAATGAGGTGAGCTTGAGGTCCTCTCTCTGAAGACCTGGTAGGATAAGAGAAAGAAGAAAGCGACTTTTACCATTTTTACACCAAAATTAGCACAAATATGTTTTTTTTAACCCGTTAAACCCACTAAAAATAGGCCAGTAGACCCACTTGTGTGTCTGTGTGTTTAGCTCTCAGTCCTTTTAATTTTGAATGAATCTTTGTAGTTTGAAGTTTAGTTTCTCTCCTCTGTCGCTGTTGATGTGTGTCTCACGTTCGCTTTCAGCTGCAGAGGAGTTGTGTTAAGTTACTGCACATGAAAACGTAACATTTCCTGAGTTTGCAGCCGCTTGAAGATCTCAAACTCCGCTGCTCTGCTGCAGCTGACGCGCCAAATGGAACTCAGTCACGCAGTCCACCTGGGTTTCATGTTTACATCACTGCCGATCAGAGCTGGAAATTGCTGCAGAGTCATTTAACCTGGGAGTGAATGCTGATTGTACCCTTTCCTACTGAAAAAAAACAGATGTTAGCAGGTGTTAGTGGGGTTTTGCTCAGTGTAAAAGGGGCTTTTGTTATTTGGGTACCATTAGAGATGCATATCTCAATTCTCTCAGAAATTACAGAATGCAAAAAAGTTATTACAGCTATCGAATGAACCGCATACAGCAGCAGCCACTGAGGTATAGTTAAGATATGGTGCCTATTTTAGTGGATCAGAACATATGAGCTATAACAAAGGCCAAAATGTGGCCTGCAACAGACTAGGTCAGCCTTGTTTTTACCTGAGCAGTTGTTGATAGCTTGTGGCTTCTACCAGCCGCTTAAGAGGGATGAGGAGTCAGTATAAAAACAGAGCAGTCAGTAATATAGGTTTTTCAAAAAATCACAACCAGGTCTTTTGGAGGTCTTTGAGCATGAAGTCGTAAATGTGCACAAAAAATATCAGGCCGATGGGTCCAGCAGTGTGTGAGATTAGCTGCAGATACGGACAGTAGTTTCAGCCTCATTACTCACACACGCACACACTCATTCACACACACGACCTATTGCATGATCTCCCCCGGGGTTATGCCTGGCGGAGATAATAATCAAACAACTAGCGACAAAATAAACAGCAGTTTGGTTCAGAGTGAGGAAATGGATGTGAGATGATGATGAACCATTAAAGGCTCTGTATCCTGGTTTCAAAGACATCAAAGCAGATGGTTTAAGTGTATCAGAGCAGGATGACCAGAGTGGGTTTAAATTGATGAGCTATTATAGTATCAACATCAACAAAGCTGCTCCAAATCCCTAGTGGCTTAAAATAAATTCATGTTTTATCTCCGGTTGGAGACAACAAGAATAAATGGACTTTAATGAAAGCAGACAGTCTTTCATGGATGTATTATTGCCACACACGTTGGGCCATTTGAACAAAGAGCAACTCTTATTTCAACGATCCCTTTCATGTATATTTATAAGTAGTAGCAGTTACAGTATATATTTGTGGAAATACATGGATCCTGCTAAACCCTCACATCTCCACCAAAGTTCAGATGCTTCAGTCTTCATACATATTCATGCTCTGTCCTTAATGTGGATTTGATGCAGATGTGAGGACCTATTCTTAGACTCTGGTGACGTGCCACATAAGACAAAGCAACACAAACACATCTTATACAAGTAGTCGATTAATGGATCTGTTTGTTAGTTTTCACACTTTAGTCAACAATGTGAAAATGAGATAGGCCTAAATCTCATTAACTACCTTTGTAGCGCTGACATTTCATTTGCATCCAGCAAGACGAAAGCACATCTCTTCATTTCACACTTTACTTTCCCAATTTCCTCCTCAGTTATGTCAGCACAAAGGAAACAATGCCTGACAGTCATTTCCGCAGCGTTTTATTAATGCACAGACGTTAACTGCAGCGGCGTGCAATACAGTATGTGTCTGTGTCTTCTGTGGATGTGCTGGTGAAGCTGTCAGCCCACTCTTAATGACTTCTAAACCTCCTCATGGACAAACCTTCTGTTCTCCCTTCTCTCTCGGTCTCAGACTCTGGGTGCAGTGTGACAGGTATGTTTCACAGCTCTGACAGGAGCAGAATGAGGGCATCAGGTTCCTTTCAGGACTATTTGGACTATTAAATACTCACACTGTATTTGTGTTCCGGTCAGGAGCAGACAGAGTCACTTCAGCTCTGCCAGGCTCCAAGGAGCAAGGCTAAAACCAAAGGCTGATCCAGCCTGCGCTTGTACCTGGCTGTAGTTGACTACCTGAGATAATATTTTATCAAGCATGACTCCCAGTGAGTCAAATACTGCAGCTTGGTCAGTGCTCCTGTGCTTCAAATAATCATGCTGTAGGTACTCTTCCAGCATAATTTCCAGAGGCGCCCCTCTTATGCTATGTTTTGATGTGTCGTCATAATCAAGTGATATATTGTAAAGAGTGAGATGGGGTTGATGGATGAGTCAAACAAACACAGAACTTATGTTATGTAACTAAGTTACTTAGGCTATTTAAACTTAGAGCATTGTCTTTTTATTGCCAAAACTTAACCAAGTAGATTTTGTGCCTTTAATTTTAAAAGTCTACCTGAATGTTGCGTATTATAGAGAAGTACCTACAGCGTCGTAGTTTGAAGCATAGGGCCATTTGTATTTTTTTTAAATATATATTTTTGGGGGGCTTTTATGCCTTTAATTCATCCATTCATTCAATCCACTATGACCAGTAGGTTTCCTGTTTTAATGCCATCTCCACCTGCTCTGACGGATTCACAGGTCAGAGTTCAGCTTTGCTCAACTTTCACAGAATTGAGTTTTAAAAACACTGATGTTCTGTGTTTGGACATGCAGAATTTATTAGTCTAGCATGATTTATCAGTACATTTAGTACATTTGCACAGTACCAGACTATGACCGTAGCATCAATCTTACACTATTTATAGTCTGTATCACCTATATAGGAAACATGACATCACTTACCCACACTCCACCCTGACAAAGAAACTGCCACTGCTACATCCATTTAGATGTGTTATCATGGCAGTCAGTGGTATAAAGGATTATTTATCTGTCTGTTATTTATGGTCAGTGGATGATAAGGTGTGAACAGCACTTCTTTTATGTTTCAAATAAATAGGTTTTTCAAACGGTAACAGGCCTTATTGTGAATAAATAACATAAAATATCAGTTACCACATGCTTCACTCACTCTGTATCATTTATCTTAAGACATTTTTCAGCATTTGTCAGCACAACAGTTTGTGTTGCACAATGCACAACAACCTGTAGAATATGTCACCTGCTCTTCAGTTCCCTTGGATAGCCTGAAATTTTTTGGGTCCAGATGGGAACCAGTTTTGGGGGGTTTGAAAAGGTTCACAAACTGGAACAAAGCCAGTTCCACTCTGGAGAAGAAGCCTAACCAGCACCAATGAAAAGGACAGAAGAACAGGAAACATTAGTGATGTTGCATCTGAAGAACAGTACTGTGTACTGAAGCAGTCCATTGCTTGTGGTTTGTGAGCAAAAAGAAGAAAAAGATGGATCTGTTCTGATGAGCTCAGATGTGCACATCTCAGACAAATCTCAAACTTCCATCATGAATAGATGGTAAGCCACACCTCCTCCTTTACCTGTCCAGTGTAATGTTAATTTCACATGAAGGTACATGAAGGTTGCAAGACTGACATTTCTGATCACACCTGGAGCCAGCTGCATTAAAACAGACCTAGTCTTTGACTTAACTTTAAGTCAGACTTGCTACAGACACTAAACTTTACCAGAAAGCTTCCTAAACTTACCTTCTTTCCAAGTTACAGATATAAAAAAAACATGCTACAAAATAAATAGCAAATAAACATATGTTCAAAAGACGAAATCCAATACAGGAGGAACCACAGAAAAAGTTTAAAGACACCTCTGTTTTGGAGGATAGACCGTGGCTGGGAGCAAGAGATAAGAGTGCAGCAGGTGAGCAGATGCCATGTGGAGTATTTAGGTTACTGAGTTTAGAAGCCTGATGGTCTGGTGGTAAAAACTGTCCTGAAGTTTGGTGGTGCGTGCAGCCATGTCCCCTGTCGTCAGTCAGATGGTAACATACAGAGTCCTTGATGATGTGGTGTTCCTTCCACAGGCACTGCTAGTGAAAGATGGCCGGGAGTCTGTTGCCAGTGATGTACTGTGCCGCTTCCAACACTCTCTGTGGTGATTTTTGCGCCCGTGGGCAGAACAGCCCCTGTACCTTTTGTCTACTTTATTGAGTATTTACGAGGGAGCGCTGAAATCCACTGCATCGCTGCCTTGCTCTGACTCCAAAGGCGCAGCTCTGTTCGTCAGACCTTCAGAAAGGATTGACACAACGATGTTACCTATGCGAACACATAGTCGACCCAAAAATGAAAGCACCACTTACATGAATTGCAAACACTTGTCAATACTATAAGTTGTAAACATGGGATTTACTGAAATGATTGTGCAAAACCACTGATAGGGTCTGTTAAATATTGAGACTATATTGAACAGCTTCTTGAGTTTTCTCAGGTGGTGTTTTTCCAAAAATTATGCACTTGTATTAATTAATAATAGTAAATTTAATGAGTTTTCATTTAGCCCACAGAGTTGTATCCCATGAGTCCAAATTAAAACTGTTAGGAAAAGCATGTTCAGAATACATATACATACATATGACATACATGTGTGCACACACGCACCTACATGATATTTAATTGTTAACTGTTTGATTTTTCTGTATTAATTAGATCAATTGGATGCCAAAAGATTCCTATTGGGTGAAAGTCTGTCAGTGGATTGTAGTGTTTCTGTCTTAACTTCTCCAACAGTCTGATTTAATTTTTAATTATTTTAGATAAATAAGGAAACCATGTCTGTTTCATTATTATTTTGATAATAAATCTAATGATAATTGTAATCTATCATTCCAAACAGGCTGAACTCCACACGTGTGTTGCTGTGGACTGGGCTAAAAGCTAAAAGTAGCATCTCTGACACTCCCAGAGAGACCAAGAGAGCAGAGAGGGAGGCCAGGCCCGCAGTAGTACCAGCAGCAGCCATAGAGTGTGTTCTCAATCTTACTGGCTGGATATCAGCTGCTGCCATCTGTGCCAGCCACATCTCACATTCAGCTCCTCTTTCTGAGCCCAGAAATCGAGCAGGCAGATTCTCCTAAAGCCTTGGCATTACACAGGGAGTGGAACAAATGGGATTTCTCTTGTCTTTGATCTTTATTTTCAGTCTGATGCCATCTGCATGCAAAGTCTCGAGCATGGCCCACTACTGCAGACAAGGGAGCCACATTAATATTTAAATGATAGCAATTATCCAAAGAGGCCGTGTGCATACGTGTTGTCACATGCCCCATTGTGAAGGTTGCAACTGCTATTCACATTCTATTACAGATATGAAAAGCACTAGATGATATGCATGCATATTGTGCAAGGATGATCTGATTATTTGCATACAGTAAATACAGTAGTTTTACCAAACCCCCCAAACAAAATGTGCACCACAAACAGTCAAAATGATGCGATTTAGTGTAATGATGTTACTGCGTTCGGTCGTCACATTCAGGGAGATGTTTAAGCATAATCACAAGTAATTACAGCCCATTACCATCAGCAGCACAGTGTGAAAAGGATGAAAGCGGACTAATCCTCAGGAAAGGTGGATGCTGCTTCTCCCTGTGGCTGAGGAGTACATGGAATCCAGTTTTCAACTTTCCTCACCATCCTCTGAAAATTAAATATCAAAGCAATTTGTATCCAGAGAAAATGAATACTCCCTGTTTTTTTTTAGCTGTAAAACTCTACCTGAGGGAGTGGTGCTGCATAGCGGGAAATGTGCTTATTTGCTTTGTGTCTGAGAGTGAGATGGACATCAATCTCATGTCTGTATATGGGGAAGAATCAGGACTTGGTTAGAATAGCTCAACATAAAAACTGGAAGCAGAGGGAAACAGCAAGCTTGAATTAGCGTGATGTATTTTGTTTGTTTAATCCATACAAAAACATATGTAAAATGGCAATTACTTGCTGGATTTGGGGTAAACAACAGGATTGTAAGGGTTAAAACCTCTGTAAAAAGTAAATAACACAACATTACAGGTAACTTGAAAGAACCTTTAACATTTTGGAAGATGTGCTTAAGATATTCCGTTTATGGAAGAGTGTTGGATGAGAGGATTTATATCACTCTGGTGTCCATAGCAACATCCACCTACCAGCACCTCTAAAGCTTGCCAACACGTTATATTTTGTTTGTGATGAACAGCTTGGTCAGTACTCCTATGCTTCAAACTATGACACTCTAGGTACCCCTGTGGCCTTAGTTCATGTTTTAATGTGCCTTAAAAGTCAGGTGATGGAGTATTAAAGAGTGACAAAGTCTGCATATGGGGGAGGTGGGGTGCATGGATGGGTCAAACAAACACAGGACCTTTCACCCAAGAGACCAGGGTTCTCATGTCTCATGTGCAACCAAGAGTCAGTGCTGTTTTGTTAAGGTGTTACATAACTTGCATAACCAGAGCCAGGGTGTTTCTCACTCCAGGGTTCTCCCTTTGGGGGACCTAAGAGCGTAGTTTAGTAGGAACAAACAAACAATTATCAGAACAAGCACTGGGGGGCTGGATAATCGATATGGGATCTCTTTATCTTGCCCTCAGTCTCCCAGGTAATGGCACAGATGTAAGGGGCAGAATCCCTTCAAGTGATGTAAGAGGGTTCTCAGACTGGAACTGGTGGCACAGGGTGTTTCACTTGATGTTTCTGGAAACTGGACAATAGGAGAGGGTAAAATCGAAGTGGTTAGAGAATAATGCCCAGCTGGCTTGTTCAGAATTATGCCATTCGGCTGAAGTCTTCCGATGATCCATTTAGACCACAAATGGCTGATTTGCACCCTCCATCCAGGGGAAGGCAGAGTTAAGCCATGCATTTCTCCATGGCTTCGGTTTCGGGAGAGAACAAGGAGAACAGTTGGCCAGTGGGAGGAGAGGTACTTCGAAGAGATCACTGGCACAAGTGGTGTGGAGGCAAGGATGTGGCTTGGGTATTACTGAAGACCACCTTGATGCCCAGGTATCCCTGTGGCACTCCCAAGAGGTCAGAATTACCTGACATGCCCAGGTGTAGATCAGTTGTCTATTGGGTACAGAAGAGTCAACCATTGCAAGCAGTGGCATTGATAGGTTTCCTCAAGGGCTCCCGGCCAAGACCTAGGAGGGCGACAAGAGACCAATAGGTTGGTGTTGGCACCAGAGTTCATGAGGACAAAGATAGTGTGGGATTGTCCTGGACAAAGGAGCAGGGCATAGAGGAGAGGACAAGAGAGCATACCATTGTGTGGCTCACTGGTACCCTCTGGATTACTGGTGAGCCATGTCTTTCAACAGACAGAGGCAAACAAAATGATTGGTGTGGCTATAGGACATGGACTGGTTTTCTCATGGGCAGCATTGTCAATCCATAATGGTTTGACCAAGCCACATCGGCTCCAAGGCATCACTGAAGGCAGCTGCTGGTGCAATCCTTGAAGAAAAGCTGTTATGAATGTCTCCTTCCTCCATTCCCAGAAACAACATTCGATGCAGATGGCCAGGGCAAGTAAATCATCCAGATCTGTGGGAAGCTCCCAAGCTGCCAGCTCATCTTTGAAGCAACCAGAATGTCCATGGTAAAATGCATCAAACTGAGAAGGAGTGTTCCATTTACTGCATATAGGTGCTAAAATTCTTTGGAGAAGTCTGCCACAATTATTCCTTCTTGGGTCAGATTCAGCAGACCTCGAGTCGCGTCTCTTCTGGAAGTGGTTATCAAACTCTTCGCAAAGTTTGCAGACTGAGAGAAGAGATTTCCCATCTGCTCCACAGTGGATTCCGTTTCTGCCAGTGTCCCAGTCTTCGGCCCAACCAGAGAGCAGGGAGATAATGTATGCCACCTGGGAATTCTTTGTAGGAAAAGACGAAGGCTGAAGCTTGAGGATGAGGAAACATTTGACAAGAAAAGACCGGCAGGCTCTTAGTGCTCCAGAATAATGTTCTGTGGTTGACAAGCATGGCTCAGAGGTCAGAAAAGAGTGGGCCACAGGGCTGGGTGTCCAAGTAGCCACCAGCTTCATTTCTGAGATTGATGACTCCTGCAGACCAGGAGGTGAGCTGTTGCTCAAGGTGCTGGAGGGCACTGGCTTGTGTCAGCATTTCTCACTGTGACAGACATGAGTCAGCTGGAACCAAAAAACATGATGCAGAAACAATTAGATGAAAGAAAGTTCATTTTACGTAAGTTCAGAAAGTCAGGGTTTAAAACCAGTATATTAGTCCAACAGGCAAACAAGGAGCAGGCAAGGGAATCAGAGGTCTAGGTAAACAGACACGGATCCAAACAGGCACACTAGACAGTCTGGTGGAGAATTAATTAATCCGAGCCAGTACACTAATGAAAGGATGAAGTGGGTGAAGGTAGAAGGTGAAGGTGAAGGGGATGAGTTAATTAGTGGGGCAGGTGGGATGGCAGTATCTGACAGGTGAGTTATGATAGAGAAACATAAAATTGAATAAAAAGAGCTGGCAGGGATTAGGGATTTCACCATAGTTATTCCAGAATAGACATTTGATAAATAATATACTGCTGTCATTTGTCTGCACCTCAGCATTATCAAATCATAATCCAGCTCAAACTTACATTTTCCAGATAATACATTGCCATGGTGTAGTTGGTGTTTAGATCCTAGAGGGCAGGTAATTTCATATACTGGCTACAAAAACAAACAGTGTTCCAAGTAGATTGCAGATATATCCCAGCACAGGCTCAAAATTTACATGATACATGCCCTCTCCAATCCAGCCTTTTTTAAACTAAAAAAGCTGAATTCAGCAATCCCACTCCAGTCTCCCTGCTGGGACAAACATTTTATTTTCATACAACTGATTGGCTTCTCTCCATAGACTTTTAACCATCTTATTCCACCCTCACAATTGGCATTCAAGGCCTGGCATAGTTGTGGATTGGTCTTTTTTTGCTGACTTGTTGGATGATGACACAATCAGGTCATTGTGCCAGGACCAAAATATTCCAGAAAACATTATTTTCCTTATTTCCAGGCCTAATTTTGCCTAAAAATATTTCTGATCGTACTCCAAACCCCCAACCCCTCATTAAGTCCAGACATTGAGACCAGGTTTGCTTGGGAATCAGATAGATAAGAAGATCTCAGATCCCAGATAAGAATCTGTCATAGTGGGTATGTGTCACTGACGCCACTTTCCCACCAGAATATGCCCCCTCAGCCAAACTGAGTGACAAATTTATGCAGATAATCATTTGTTGTGCCATGTTGCAGTATGTTTTAATACATCTGGCTTGGACAATGATCCTTACAACTTCCCAAAGGTACAAATAAAAGTGGTTCATAGACACTGACATTGTGGTCAGAAATCAGGCTTTCTAACATTTATACATATGTACCTGATTTTGATGTTGAGGAAAAAAAATAGGGTGATAGGCTTGGGCAGTATCTTTTTTCATACCTTCACATCTTCCTTACGCTTTACCAGGGTATACAGTATTATGGCAGTATTTGTGTAAAACTTGTGTAAATGACTCAGCGCTACTCTACTACACTGTACTATAATGCTCCCTTAATGTAGGCGGAGCTGATCACCATAGCAACACTATTCCCACAGCGTTACACAACACACACACACAGGAGCTCTGCTTTGGTCTTGAGAAACTGCAGCTTTCATTCACCGACAAACACAAACCTAAATTGCACATTTACAGCACCATCACTGCACATTTTACTTCAGACCAACATCTTCACTGCTCGCTGAACACTAATGCTGCCACTCAGTAGGTGTCACTGCAGTGACTTCTGCATATTGTCATCGTCACATGCATACCCTCTGTTTGACTAATCAATTCTTAATCTTTCTGTGTGAGACACAGTTTGATACAATTTAAAATTTTTCATCGGTTACATTAGTCTAATGATAATTACCCATCTGTTCGTTTCCTAGATGCCACCAAATCCCAGGCTCTCTGGGACACATGTTCTGGTCCCTGTCTATCTCTGACCGGTATTTGCTCCTCATGTTTTAAATGTCTCTCATCAATATGCAAGAAAGGGCTGAAGCCTAACCCCCCAATTGCCATTTTTGGGGTCGCACTGCCAGAGGAGGTCCTTCCTGGGCCATCTGAGGAACGCAATCACATTTGTTCAGTGACCGATTTTATTAATTTGAAGGCATGCCACCTTTATTAATTCAGTTAATCTAGGATCTGATGGCAAAGCTGAAATTAGAAAAGATCAAATTAGCCCTGATCATACCAAAAAATGAAAAAAACTTCGTCTCACAATATCGAACATTGGAGATCTCACAGCCCAGTGATCATCTGGGCATTTTTAAAATCAAGGTAACTGCTTAAACGGCAGTGAGAACGGTCGCTAACAGACCTAAACCCCTTACATTTTTGTCATGGACAAACCTGACCAGAAATGATGCTCTGTTCCCAGTCTCCTCAGTAGTAAGCACACAATGTCACTGCCACAATATAAAGTGACTAATTGTTTCCACCCAGTTATAACAATGAAAGCTGGGAGACTCTGTGCCATGGCATTCAGGCATGGGAATAAGATAACTGTGTGCCACAGTGTGTCTTGGGGGATTGGTTTTTATTCTTCTGTGTTTAGCTGGATATGTCTTTGAATACCCCCCTGTTTGTGTAAATGAACACCTTCTTCTTCCATAATGACTTCTTAACTGCCGCTGTCTCATAGCCGTTTGGACGGCCTAATTGGCCCAAATCATCTATTCTCTGCTAGCTTTCATTCTCTGGGCGCTGTTAGGGAGACTCCCCGCTGTTAAGGAGCTTGCCTCCTCCTGTCATGCAAATGAGGCCAAGCAGAAGAGAAAACAGTGGCAGAATAAACTGTCCCAACAGCCCCCTCACCCCCACTCCCCCCCACAGCTCCCCACCGCCACACACCTCATTAACCCACAGAGGGCACAGGAAATGAAACCTCTGACAGGACGTTAGGGAGCAACTAATGACCCAATCAGCAAGGTTGACACCGGTCAAATTAGCATTAAGCAAGTGCTATAGGCATGTGTGTAAGTGTGTTTGTGTGGGTAGGAGGTTGAGTGTGAGGAGCTTTTTCAGAATGGCTAATGGGAGCCCTCAAGGAAAGTTATCCATCTACTGACGCCCAAAGTTCTGTGACTCCACATTAAAAAGAGGGAAATACAAGGAACAGGAGTTCTACAAAGCTAAATATTCAGAGATTTGATATACACTGATATGATATACACATCAGCCACAACATTAAAACCACTAACAGGTAAAGTGAATAATAGAGATAATCTTTTTACAATGGCACTTGTCAAGGGGTGGGATATATTAGGCAGCAAGTGACCGCTGAGTCAGTTCTTCAAAGTTGACGTGTTGGCAGCAGAAAAAATGGGCAGCATGAGGCTGAGTGACTTTGACAACCAGTGAACCAGTCATGGTGCCCAAGGCTCAGTGATGCTTGTAGGGGAGCCAAGGCTTATCTCTCTGGTCTGATCCCACAGAAGAGCTACTGCTGCACAAATTGCTGGAAAAGTGAATGCTGGATATGATAGAAAGGTGTCAGGACACGCAGTGCAAGTGTTGACTTGGCTAAATTGCCCAGATCTTGAATCCCATCAAGTTTCTGTGGGATGTACTGAAACAACGAGTTCAATCCATGCAGGCCCCACTTCACAGCTTACAGGATTTGCTGATCTGCTGCAGACATCTTGGTGTCAGACACCTCAGGACACCTTCAGAGGGTCAGAGCTGTTTTGGCAGCATGAGTGAGACCTACAATATCATAACAGTAGGCAGGTAGTCTTAGTGTTGTGGCTGATCGGTGTATACACACTGATTCTGTGACGGAGAGCCCATCGCAGCTTGGTCAGTGACCCTATGCTTCACACTATGACAGTGTAGGGACCCCTGTAGCATCATGTTTTGATGTTTTGTGTTGATGTTGGGTGATGTAGTACAAAGATCAAGAAAGTCTGTATATGGTGAAAGTGGGATGTACAAATGGGTCAAACAAACACAGGACAAACAGGTATATATCGTGGACTTCTTTTTAAGATGTTTCATAAGTTAAGTTACCACACATTACATACTTACGGATGTGAAGTAGCCTACATGAACTTGCCTATTTAACCCAATTATGATCTTTCCCTAGACCTACCAAGTAGTTTTCATGCCTTTATTTTGAAAGTATGAAGTGTCTGAAGCGTATTTGACAAGTTGGAAGTGAGAAGGTGTTGGATGCAGGGAGGTACATTTCAGGCACTATACATTCATGTGCAGAACATGTTAATGCAATTATTTGTGTAAAGCTTCCCCTCATATATCTGCATGCTAAATAAAGCTTTATAGGTGACTGTTTGATGGTGGTTAATCCATGCGAATCATACTGAACCCCAGGCTCTCCACTCCTCTGCACTGTGTGGGCCTTCTGGTGCACAACCTCATCCATGAACGCACAAACGGTTGCAAAGAAAAATAAGAGTTTTCAAAGAGTCCTCAAAATGCAAATAAGTGTGTTTTCATCAAATGCTGCTGTGTGAATAACAAGATTACATGATTAGAAGACTAAAACTATCGCATCATAGCATTTCACTGCAGCTTCCTACCTAATGTAACATTTACTATATGTTATTTTCAGGGATGAATTTGTGTCCCGTTTCGACACACACTGTGGTGGTTTTGTGTTTCTGCTGCAGTGGAGGTCTGGAACAGTGGGCAGCAGCAAAGTGCTGATGTTGCATTTATACTGCCAGAAATAAAGCAAGAAGAAGAAAAGCACGTCCTGCAACAGTGCTATTTATTTATGTTTCCATCAGCTTTTACTGCATCAACTCTCCATCTCTACAACTTCTTCACCTAATTTAAAATGTGCAAATCAGATGGATACATATACAGTATGTGCTATCCACTGACTGTTACGTGACATCAAAAATGACGGATGGACAATTATCTAGGTCATGAAGGTATCTGATCTCATCCCAGTTAGTGCCTTTTATACTTTACCCTTACATCTGAGAGAACTAAATATTTGTATGTTTGTTTTTTTGTAAAATACATACCAGTCATCTGTCAAAAGCGCAGATTATCAATTAACAGAACTAGCCACTGTTCTGAAGATATGTCCAGAATCCTCAGTGACTATTTTAACTCTCCGGAAGAAGAGCTAAAATCTGTCCATGGCACAATAAAAAAGTTTAAAAAGAATTTTAACCCACTTTTATCCACCTAGATGGTTAGAGGATATGCCAACAATAACAAAAAAGTTTTTGTGGATGTTCTTGGGTATTTTTAATGGTACTGAGTTTGTCTTTTCCTGGGAAACAATTTGAAACAGTTGATGAGGCATCCTGCACTCAGCTGTGTTGCTAAATTTGCATCCAAAGGAATGTCTTCTTGCTTATGACACAGCAAAGCATGGAAGAATATATCCCTTCACTGGAGTGAGCTGAGTGGAGTGTTTCTGGGCATTGGACCTCACTATACAAAAACACAACTTTATAACTTTATTCTCTGATCTGGGTGAAACTGAATCATATTTTATGGAGAAAATATTTTCTGGTTTCCCCTCTGATGTCCTCTGGCTGCTCAGCTTCAACTCTCACTGATTTAATTACAGACTGAGAAAAAGTTGTTACCAGCGCTAACTTCAAAAGTCAGCATCTGTGATGGCATGGGGGTGTGTTAGCGCCCATGGCATCATGAGCAACTGTCACATCTGTGAAGGCCCCATTAATGCTGAAAGGTACATACAGGTTTTGGAGCAACATATGCTGCAATCCAGACGGCGTCTTTTTTGGAGACGTCCCTGCTTTTTTCAGCAAGACAACGCCAAGACACATTGTGCATGTGTCCCAGCAGCGTGGCTTCATGGTAAAAGAGTTCAGATACAACACTGACCTGCCTGCAGTCCAGACCTGAGAAAGAGAATGAGAAAGAATTTTACTTTCAAAACTTCAACAATTAGTGTCCTCAGTTCATAAACGCTTACTGTGTGTCGGTGATGAACATCCTCCTGCCACAACTGTTTTAAACATTTTGAAGGCATCAAATGAGCATATAAACAATAAAGTTAATCAGTCTGAACATTAAATATCTTGTTTTTGTAATTTATTCAATTGAATATAGGTCAAAAAGTTTTAGCTAATCATTGCATTCTGTTTTTATTGACATTTTACGCAATGCCCTTTTATGTGCATTATACATAGTTTAATCTATAATGCTACTTAAGAGCTTATAAGATGATCACATGTTTTGGATGACAAAGCTTTATATGCAAAATAACCAGTAACTATTGGAGTAGAAGTATAAAGCAGATGAAATAGATATAATCAAGTAGGCTACATCAAAATGTAAGTGCAGTACTGGAGTAAACGTGCTTAGTTATTTTCCAGGACTGATGTTTTTACAGACCAAAACACAGAGGATGGAGCTGCTCGCTTGTTAGGACAGCTTTATATCTAAGACATCTCAGCACCTGTTGAGCAACTGTAGCAGTGGTCTGTTGATCAACAACAACAGCGGAACCCTGCAGCGCTGTGAACTGAGCGTACCTACCACGCTGTACTGAAAACAACCTGATTTAACCCTGCTGATGGAATCATTAGTGAATAGATGTGTCTGTTCAGCTTGTGAATGTAGTGTATTTCAATAGATGAGCTACAGCAGGAACTTTTCCATGTCTACCTTCTGTGTAAAGATGTCACACAGGTACAAAGCTGTGGTACATCATCCCAGCATATGTTTCTGTGTTCAGTGACTTGTGTCATTGCTGACTGTTTGACAGCTCTAGACGGGCACATGAGTTCCAGCTAGTGTCTGCAGCAGCTGTCTCTGCAGGAAGAATGTGAACATGTGAACAGACTGCTAGAAGCTACCATCCCTCCATCCAGAGGAAAAAAATACTACGTTTCTACTGTGATTAAGATGATGCTGCTCACCAACCTATTGTTCAACCTATTGTTGGCCTATATGAGTGATTCTGTGTTTACATTAAGGTCACCACTTTAAGGTTACCAACTTTCTGCAGGTAAGTGAAAATTGGAAATGAGTGATGGATGCAGAAAAAACTGAGAGGCTCCTATCAACGTTTTTCATTAGACATTAGACTGTCTGGCCAAAAAAGTCACCACCTGGATTTACCTAAGCAAACAGTTAAGAGCTTTCCACTGGATAATTACTGCAGTGATTAATATTTTTCAGCTGGCAACAAGTTATTTAACCCTAAGTGATACAGTGAGGAGCTTCTCATTTCTTAAACAAACATGTCAGAAGACATATACTGTGGTCGTGGAAAAGATGTGTGAGAAGGGTCAAATTATTGGCCTGCATCAAGTAAAGAAAACAACTAAGGAGACTGATGAAAACTACTAAAATTGGGTTAAGAACTGTCCAACACATTATTAAAACCTGGAAGGATAGTGGTGAACTCTCATCTTCCAGGAAAAAAATTTGGTTGGAAAAAAATCTTGAACTATTGTGATCGGAGATCACTGAAACGTGAAATCAAATCTTTAAAAATCAACAGTAGAACTCATGTCTATATTTAGTAGTGAAAACAAAAGCATTTCCACACACACAATGTGACAACAACTCAAGGGATTGGGACTAAACAGCTGTGTAGCCTTAAGAAAACCACTTATCAGTGAGACTAGTCGGAAAAAAAGGCTTCAGTTTGCTTGGGAGCATAAAGATTGGACTCTGGAGCAATGGTCATGTGGTCTGATGAGTCCAGATTTACCCTGTTCCTGAGTGATGGGGGCATCAGGGTAAGAAGAGAGGTCTATGAAGTGATGAAGTGATGCAAGCCTGTGGGGGCAGTGTTATGATCTGGGGTTGCTTCAGTTTCTCAGGTCGAGGTTCAACGTTATGTGCCCAAAAAAAGAGCTCAGCTCACTACCTGAATATACTGAATGAGCAGGTTTTTCCATCAATGGATTTTTTCTTCCCTGATGGCACGGGCATATTCCAAGATGACAATGTCAGGATTCATCGGGCTCAGATTGTGAAAGAGTGGTTCAGGGAGCATGAGACATCATTTTCATACATGGATTGGCCACCACAGAGTCCAGACCTGAACCCCACTGAGAATCTTTGGGATGTGCTGGAGAAGACTCTATGCAGCAGTCCGACTCTCCCATCATCAATACAAGATCTTGGTGAAAAATTATTGCAGCTCTGGACAGAAATAAATGTTGTGACACTGCATAAGCTTATCGAAACAATGCCATGGCAAATGCATGCCATAATTAAAGCTAAAGGCGGTCCACCGAAATATTAGAGAGTGTTACTTTTTTTTTTGGCCAGGCAGTGTACAAGCAAACTTTTGACTGCACTGGAACAAACACGAAGCTTTGCTGTATTCGATAATGAGCAATCTGCAGATGCGTCAAGCCACCTATTAATTCTGCAGGGGCTTGAGTGTTTGTTCTTACAGATCTTCTGAGAAACCTCTGATGGCTGTGAGAGTAATTATGATACTCAAGACTGCATTTCACATCCCGTCTCCTTCCAATTACCACCACCATTTTCTTTTAATTACAGCAAAGTTTTTCTAGCCTTAAACAAGCTTAAAAGAGTCAGTCAGACAAATCTGAAGACACAGACGTTAATCTTTCCAATCATAATGACAGCATCTCCGATGTACGTAAATGTGTAAATCTGTAAAATAATGTGCAAACAGCTGGTAGCTAATGGTTTTAATAGTTCACATTCAACACCACAATCACACTTATTTTGAAACCCAACAATGACCAGACTCTAAACCTTTCATTAAAGGTTAACACTGTTCCAATAATGAATGCAGACTGTTCGATTTATTACACTATTCCTCTCCCCAGCAAACAGAATCCATCATTGACTCGAGTAGAGAGGGCATTTGATGAGGAAAGGAATGTTCTATTCACTACACTGAAGAAATTTGGCTCCGGGGAATCATTTATTCATTCGGTTAAGACTCTATATAACTCACATTCAGCCACTGTCATCACTAATACTGGGCAAAAAATTTGACACTGCACAGGGTTGACGGTGCAAGGATGCCCATCCAACTCTTTTCACTATTTACCATCTTAGCCATTAGCAAAATATCAGTACTAAAAGAATTCAAACATGCATAACAAGATCAGTCTTTATGCAGATAACTTTTTGCTGCATGATTATAAGTGAGAAAACATCACGTGAAACCATTCTCCTGTTTCAAATTAGTCTATAAACTAGACCAAATCCACTATCCTTGCACTAGGATAGGCTAGGATGCAGCAGCCCATACAGCACCTATCCCATTATGCACTGGTCACATGACATATCTACGGATTAACATCTCCCTAAGGCTGTCAGAGCTGTCCAATTTATACTTCACCCCAACAATAAAGAATGATCTCCATTGCTGAACTCACCAATATCTATTGTAGGTGAAATAGCAACCATTAAAATGAGAATAGTGCTTAAAATTAATTATCTATCTAGGCTAAGTTATTCCAATTCAGTCCACCTTCACCTGGTTTAAATCATTCCATTATCACCAAATAGTATTGGAAACTCGAGACCAAGGATGACAACCCTAAAAAAAGAAACAGGAGGCTCACAAGTCCCACATTTTTTCTCCATTATTTCTTGGCAAACTAACTAATATACATGAATCAATCATAACCAGTCAGAAAATCATGAAATAAGGAGCAGTTTTCTCTGCTCTAAAACGCTGGGGGTGTGTCTGCTCTGCGGTCTGTCAAGCAGCTTTACTGGACATGTCCAGACACGTTTAAGCCACCAGAGCCAAAGGACTGTGACAGGATGGTATGTCTTTTTTTCTTCTGTGTCATGTTTAAGATCCTACCAAAAAATCCTGAAACACAGAAATCGTGAACAACAGTTTAACGGTCCAACTCTGCAATTCAGTTCTATATAGTTCTCAGTGTTTTTGTATGTTTTCAGCAACTATTTTCTAACGTGTAATGTATTTTGAAGAAAAACTCTGAATTCCTTTCACACAGACTTTAAACACAGCTCTTGTTTCACAGTATCAACAGTAAGGTCTCTGACAGCCTGGCTGAAATTCCATCCACTTAAAGCAATATTCCACCCCAGAATGATAGTCCACTCAATATGTACTCACCCCTGTGCCGATGTGAGGATGGGTGAAGATCTTCAGTTCACAAAACAATCCTGGAGTTTCAGCAGAAAACGGGGTAGCAGCCAATGGCAGTGAATGGAGACCACGGATAAATTGTTAAAAAAAGAACATAAAACAAACACAAAATGTCTCCATCCTGCTTGTGTGGTGTAATCCAAGTGTCCATGAGCCACAACATTAAAATTTAACCACAAAAGACGCCATTTATACCATGTTTTTAGCCGAAATGTTGGTCTCATTCTCCACTCTAACCCAGAAGTAGAGCATTAGGTGCAATCTTTTCCTTGAGTATCTACATGGATTGTTTAGGAAGACACTGACACCCTCTTGTTCAGGTATGTGAAGTGGTTGAAACAAAAGGCAGTAAACTGTGGGAAAGTAGAAAGAATTATTTTTTTTAAACTAAACAAAACAGAAGTATGTCCAAGAGCTTAGCGACTACCACTCAAGAATTTAGTGATGAAAGGATGATGAAACAGGTATACGAGCCGCAGACTACAACTGAAGAAAAGCAGCCCACACTGAACAGCTGTAATGTTGCACAATAACAGCAGCCCAGTCTAACTTAAGAGAATAATGGTATTGGAGATCATTAAAACCTACTGGCTCCATTAACTAGAAAATAAATGTGAGAGGTCGTACAATCAGGCACCATTCAGCGGAATCCATTTGCTGCTTTAAATGAGGAGGGCCAATAGACTTAGAATACACTGTATGCATTTGATCCATTTAGTCTCTGACCTCATTCACATCACAGTTCCCATTTCCATGAGCTTAATTGATCCTGAATGTTCCGAACGTCTCAGTGTTTTCCCCTGATGTCACTGCATTTCAATAAGATCACGCACTTCGCGAAGGCAATGACATTTACATCTTTAATTAGTTAAGTATTTGTTTTTAGATGTAAAATTAGCTGATCCCTGGAGGATTTCAGTGCAGCAGATCCATGGCTCTGTTCAGTTTAATTGCACATTACACATAATGAGGTATCGCTGGTAGGTGGAGGTAAAAAACATGTTTTGAGACGTGTTTCACTGTTGTCTTAAAAGAACAATACTAGACCGAATCAAGCATGAAAGCAGGATTTAACATTGCATATAACATTTAAAACAATGTGAAGGAGGTGTTATCTCCCCTCTTCTTCTGCTCTCGGATAAAAGAAATAAGGCACCACAGACACAAATACATATATGAGGATTAGAAGCAGACTCAAATATGCATGTTTGCATGCACAAGCATGGACACAGTGGCAGCTCTGAATGGCTGTATTACACGCAACATTTCATTTCTACTGTCTCCACGTCTCTGATTCACCAGCAAAATGCTTAGATTATCATCATATGGTGTGTGTGTGTGTGTGTGTGTGTGCACAGAGAAGTGGGCCAGTTGTCATGAATCAAATTGACTGGAGACAGAAAAAAGGAACAAGGAACAAAAAGAGGCCATCCTCACAGATGTTCTGTAACGTGGTGAATAAATGAAACTTTACGGTAAATCAAGGCAGAAAACAACCAATGGAATGGTAATATCTCGGAGTGTCCCTCTTCTCCATTTCGATCAATATAATTCTGGAGTATGTTTTTGTATTGAAATCACATTCAGCACTGGAGAGGCTCAATTAGTGGTATTATGATGACTTAATTGTGAGAATCTGATTAAAACTGCCTGCCTTTATGAATTGTGTGTTTAAGTGTTTGTAAGCAGCTCTTAAGATGGTGCTGTAAAAATACACCAAGGAATGTCATCCTCTTATTGCTTTTAACGGAAAAGATTGCTGAGTCTATATTTTCTCTCAACAAATCTCATGGAAAGACCAAACCAACGCTGCGTTAGTCCATCTTGCAATACCCTCTGACTTCTGTCTGTAGCTCTCAGGTCCAAACACAAACTTACATGAAATACAGAGTATAAAACATCACATTACACACTGTACGGGCCAGAGTTTCCATTATCCCGTAATTGCTGTTCGGCACATTTTGGCATATTTATTCTCTCCAGTCATAATGTCTGGTGAAAAGAGATGCCACCGCTGTGATGACCGTGCACCACAGTTATGGAGGCCTAAATTTCCCAACGGTCTGTGCAGTCCTCATCAGGGATTAAAGTGAAATCTATCTCGAGTGGGCCCAAGTGGTCAAAACGCTTTACAGCACTACATCACACACTGCCAATATGTGTCTGATTTTTCTGAAATTGGATTGAATTTTATAGTGAAAATGTTTTCCGCTAACTGCCTTCAGCTAGTTATCTCAGCTCAGAGCACCAGGGGAGTGTTGGTGTTTACATGGCGAGCGCAGGACCACTGGGGAATGGAAGATGGAAGCTCTGGAGTCAGGGGGAGCCAGAAGCAGGGAGTGCTAACAGGTAACAGAGCTGGTGTTGTGTCACAACCAGAGGAAGGCAAGTGAGCAACTGAACTAGACTCAGGCTAGAGGCGGAGGTGGGGGCATTCATGGAGGAAGATAAGAGGAGAAAAGGAGAGTGACTAGTCAATAATATCAGCTGTTTGGCTGTTAGGAAAGTTGTTGACTCACTAGGTTTTGATAGTAAGTAATGTAATCAGAACAGATGCAAATGTACAGCTGTCCAACTTTACTTACCTTGCGAGGTAGCTGGTTCACAAGATCTTGCCAGGTTTCAAGTTATCCGTTTGTACCTACACCAAAAGTGGTGCAGCCAGTCAGCATCATAGGGGGGACTACTGGCAGCTACAGGTGTGGTTTTAGTTTGCCAGCTTTGGATGGTTCATCCAATCACCTGCCAAGTATTTTTTTTGAAAGTGCCTGCCCTTTTCCAAACAGATTCTATAGACGACTTTCCAAATGGTTCAGTGTAATCAAGCATCTGGTGTGCCAGGTTACATGGTTGCCCCAACGCTATGTAAGCCCCACAAAACTGACACACGAACGACATCGCTTCTCCAACTCCCACCCTCCCTCATGGTCTGTTAGGAACGTACCTTAAGCAACTCTGTCAGTCCCAATCAGCCCAGCAGTTCACTTCAGCTCACTTCACTCCCAAAAACCAACATCGAAGAAAAAAAAAAATACCATCCTGTCTCTGTCCTCTGGCCTCATGTCCAATAAAGCTGCTAGACGGAGCGTCCATGTTTCAGGTTGTTTTGAGGTCATAGTGGTGGTTTTCACTGAGACAGCGGAATGGACAGAGAGAGAGAGATTTTGAGACCTAATTTTATATACTTAGTAATTTTTAATCATTCAAATTTGGTTGGGTGGTGGTGTGACAAACTCACAACACACACTTCATTCCATCAGGATGAGAATTTGAGAAAGAAAGGGGTTTTCCTTTTGGTTCCACTTCAGACTTTAGGTTTTTTGAAAGTTCTTGATTGGGGACCTGAGTGAATATTGAGAATAGAGGAGACAGAAGTATATTTTGAAATGACTTTAATTTCAGTTTACATACACACTTTACATCATTGCGGCATTCCTTACATGTGAGAGAAAAGAAAGGCAGACTCCATGGAAATAAAAATCCTGAAACTCATAAATGTCCCAGCTGAGCAGCACATTTCTGGGGCAACTGATTTGAAATAGCTCGCAACTTTTCGTGTAACTGAAAATAATTAGTTGGCTTTTCGTCCATTGGGAGCTAATAGGACAGACACTATTCACTCACTTAAAGTCCCCTTTGAAAAGCTGTGGTAACATCCATATGAATTTCAAACCCCCAAAAACATAATTAAAAGAAAGAAAAAATATACACGTGTAGAAGAATACGAGGTCCCATAAGATAACACAAACAGCGCTTTGATGATTGCTATTGTGTCCTGTTCTGTGTGACACAGCGTTGGGTTTGATATGAGTGCCAGACCATACGCTGTTTCATGAGGGAGAGGCAATTCTGTGAGAGCAGGGACTCCTGGGAGAACGTTTCCTCAATTCATCTCAGGCTCCTCTCTAAGCCACTACCAAAATAATCTGATATTATACTTTGTGAATTAGACGAGTACAAAAGAGAGCACAGACACACTATTCTCCAGCCGAGGAACACACACCGAGGACAGCCAGAAATAACAAGTCTGCTGTGTGGCTATGTGGCTAATAGAGTATAAAGATTTGTTTGATGTGTCGGCTATGTGTTCATGTTGATTTTCATTATTTGGTTCTCTACCAGTTTTATCTTTATATCCAGTAAATTGGCCACTCAAGGGGAGAGTTCTGACTGTTGAGTAGCCTGGTTCTCACGCTGCCTCTCTTTGTCTTGTTTCTCGTTAAGCTGGGCTCAGACGACAGAGTTTTGGGCCGATTTACATTGTACCTGAGATTCACCCCTCCCAGGAAATCTGGGAACCTGGTCAGTACTGATGTTTGTCCCACATTATCTGGTAGTGTGATTTACAGATCCAGTCTTGTTTAATATTGAGCAGTTTGGATGATTTCGTCAGTACTTTTCGAGCAGGACCACAGTACAAAGTGAGACAGTCAAGTCTAAGACACAAGCAACTAACAGTGTTACCAAACAACAATAAACATTCTAACCCTTGAGACTTATTTTAGTTAGCATACTGCTGCTATTGGCTTTCCTGCATGGATGCCAGGCTAGGGGGTGGGCTTACGTAGTCACACAGCAGGTGTCGGTTTGAAAGGGGCGTGCCAAGGTAATTAAGTGAGACGATGGGGTGCAGGTCTGGGACCCAAAGTGGAGAGAGATGTTACCGTCCATGTGTTTATTGTCTACAAAATGAACGGCCAGTGGAGCTTCAACAACAGTGGTGACACATGGAGAACAGTGAGCTGGCTGGTGAGTGCCAGAGCAAAGAGGAAACATGGCGGTCATACTCTCTTTGTTTCTCATTGTTTCATATATGTACTGGCGACCAAGTCCTGGAAGCCCTTGACGACTATATGCCAAGCCTCCCAGGGTTGTGTTGTTGTGACATATAAATGGGTGGCTCTTCTGGGATTATGAACTAAACCATTGACGGGTTCAAGGTTTGAGGTTTGTAACTCAATGCAAGGCTGAGCAGAGGTTCAATATTAACAGAGCACACGGTTTAATGCCAACTTTTGATGAAAGCACTGTTGACATACTCTTTGAAATGTTTGAAAAGGTGGCTATGAAAAGTGAGTGGCTTAGGACAAAGTAGCTGTTAAAAGGGTGCTCAATGGGGAAACTCAGAAAGCAGTGGCAGCCTTGGACAGTTGTGTGGGCCTTGAGTGTAATGCTCTGAGGAAATCTGTATTAAAAAGTTTATGGCAGCATACCAGGGGCCCACACGTGACAGTTCCGTGATTTAATACTTGGAGCTCTTGTAAAGACAAGAGTTTGTATTTGATTGCTGTAGTAATTCTTGTAATGCTTTTGATTAGTAGAAAGTGAAAGATCAACTGCTACTTGGAACAGTTATAAGTCACTAGCAGGGAGATGGAGATCTATGTGACCAGCCTATGACTTGCAGTAGAGCTGGCTGACAGCTATCAGGTGGCCTATGGGAGTAAATCAGGTGGACCGATTGGCATGAGAAGACCCCACGAGAAGAAAAGGGGAGGAAAATAGCAACAGAGGAAGTCTGGTGGAGATGGAGCGTTGCGCCCTCCAGCGGCAGAGTTGAACCCTCATTTCCCATCACATCAGCATAGGCCAGGAGGTTAATTTCCACCCTCAGGTTGCAACTCTGCAGTCATAACTGAGCTTTGGTGCCACTGGTGTCACAAGAAAGAAGTGTCCAAACTTTAATGACAGGAGGAGTCCAGCCAAACCAGTTGTGTTAGTGTCGGCCGGAGGGGAGGCTGTGGATGATCTTCGTGGCTATGAGGGGTTTATCTCTAAAGGAGCAGTTTCTGATTCAGTGGAATGTCTGCGTGTTACACTGAAATACAGCCAAACAGCACCACAAGCTGAGTGTCCATTATACTGGACAGAAGACAGACATAACTATAGCTGATAGCTCCAAAACTTGCAACTCACACCAAAACTATCCAGATGGATAAATAACACTATGGGTAAGAGAAAACATACATATTTTTGATTTGGAGGTGAACTGTCCCTTTAAGGTCCAGTATGCCTGTCACTAAGTCATTGACAATCAACCTGTTCTGCTGTTTAGAATGTGTTGTTATATCCAGTAAACTGGCCTCTGAAGGGAAGAGTTCTGACTACTTGGTTGTCTGGTTCTTGCACTGCCTCACTCACTCATTTGGTCTACTTGAAGTTTTCTGGACCCAGTAATAGTGCTTCCTAGGAACTTTTAAGATTGAAATGTAATCTGTGGGCCTAGTGGATGAAATTCAACTTGGTTGCTAAGGGTTGCGTTGGGCAATTTGAGTAATTAGCATGATGCACTAATTAATTGCCAAAAACTGGAAATGGCTATGATATTACTTCTTGTTAACTAGAAAGTTGATCTAAGAGTCTGGTTTGTGATGTCCAGAAATGTAAAAAAAAGACCACGATTTGAGAATCAGTGATATAGTTGGTGATGCCAGTGGGAGAATGTAGGAGAATGTTCATAAAGTCTTCATTACTTTTCAAGACAGGCTAAACATGGCCTCAGACTCTTAGATTACCTTTGTAGCTAACATGAAGCAAAATCATTTCTAGTTTTTGGCGATCAATTAGCACATTATGCTAATTCCTCAAATTGCCCTGCATGCAACTCTTGGCAACCAAATTGAAATTCATCCCTCTGACCTGTAGATGACATTTCAATCATGAAAGTTCATAGGAAACAACACTGTTGGGCCTCATATAGGCCGTATAGAGGTTTCCAGTAGATTAACTGGCTTGAGTCTTCATGTCACAAGGAGTCAGCTTTTACTGTTCAGCCGCTTAAGATCTTAAAGACAAGATCCCCGAACTGGAAGAGTGGAATGCTATTACATCATCATGACATCACATGTGACAGCTGTGGGGAACACAACATCAGTGAAACAGCAAGGATACTGAATGAACCGCCGAAACAGGCAACATCCAAACCACTGGGAAGCAGTCAAAGGCCATCGAGCAGGAGTAATTTTTGTAAACACAATTATTTCGTGTTGACAAAAATTACTACAAAGCAAGTGACACGCAGCAAAACTTGGAGGGGATTTGCCGGGGAGGCCTGTCATGAGGCTTTACTGTTTTGAAGGAAGAAAACATAATGCTTATCAAGACTTGGTCCTGCCCTTTTCAGGAGGATGACAGAGAAGTTGTTTTAGTCTGACGCTCTTACCTCTTTGTCATTCTGAGGCCTCTGTCTTCCTCGATCGTTGGAGTCTGTCAGAAAGAAGTCAGTGGCGGATGATTCCAGCTTGCAGTGAGCTGTGCAGCTCAGGAGGAAGAGAAAATGACAGTATGATAACATGATTTCCCACAGGGTTCTGTGTTACAGCTCAGGTATATTTCTTGTCGATCCACGGCAGCAGGAAGTAATCCAGAGGCTACAGCACAGACAGTACAGTGCAGACAATACACATCAAACCCACACACAACACCCAGCTGAGCAGCTTGTAACATCACTGTGAGTTATGTAAGCTCTGCTGTGACGGCCTGTGAAATCAAGTTTTATATGAGGAAGATGGAGATAAATATTAAGGTTTTGTAGAGTACTAAAGTGCTAAAACACCAGAGTCACACATTAATACAAACAAACTAACTTGATTGATGCAGGGGCAGACCAGCACCTCCCATGTGCTGCAAAGTAAAATTACTGTTTTTGTCAAAGGAGTCTGGTGGCTTTAAAGAGTTAGATATAACATTTTATATTCCCTGTAGGAGAGAGTTGTCTGAAAAGGTCTATCACTGAGAATACCAATCTGAGCCTGTCTGTGGAAATAAAACAAGCACTTTTAGTGGACGTACTTTGACAGGAGCATTCACCTGCAAGGATTATATTTGCAGCCACTGCATCTTGTTTTATGGCTGCCAGCTGAGACGATCTACCAGACCAATTCCAAAACTTTTTCATGTTATAAAAAATGATTAGTTTGTACAATGTGCACAATTAAAAAACAATAAATACAAATCTTGTTTATCAAATCTTGAGTTCCCTTCTAGATGTGACCATTTCCAACACGACTCCTGAAACTCAGATCAAACTGTCAAACTATGTAGCGTTGATCAAAAATGGCTCAAGATTATGTTACTGCACCACCTATTTTTTGTCAAACATGTTCTCAGAAATATATTTTAGTGACGATTTAGCAGTAATATGATAAAGTTACTCACCAGGCTGCCAAACATAGGAAATGTGACATCAGTTTCTGCTCAGGAAGCCATTACTCCACCAATCTTTACATTGCAAACAGTTGCTTGCTTTGGTGTTGGCTCTAATAAGGCTTAATGTTGTATTTAGCTCCTTAAAAATATATCATCAACTACTCTGGTGAGTACAGTGTTATCATGACTGATCAAGCTACATTTACAGCTCTCCATGCAATCAGTCCATACATCATGACTGCACTCCAGCCTTCCTTTCATTTCCCCATTACCACTGATACAGAGGAACACTACCATACTCACTGATAGCAGCCAATAATGTGAGGTGAGACATTGTGCAAAGTGTTTGGGGGTTGAATTAGAGAACTGGATCAATACAGAGAACAGGCATGGGAGGTAATTAATAAGACATATCAGAGACTTCAATCAAAAGACATACTCCCCTGCTGAAATATTTCTCTGCTTGAATATCACATTTCATTCAGTAGTGGAAAATCACCACAAATGCACCAGTCAAAGGAGAGGCCTTTGTACAACCATGTATAAAAATGATACATTGATTTGACATTAACATAGGTACTTGGCAGGGGAACTCACATCCAAGATCGACTTGAATGGCACCGGAAAAAATGTATTTTTTTACAGTGCTGTCAGTGAAAGTAGGGCTCATGAAACAGGAGTGCTAGAAGAGGCGAGGCAGAGAGGAGTGGTGCCGGAGGAGGCAGCAAAGGGGAAAAAAGGTGTCAGAGGATAATAAGTAAGTTTGCTTAAGGTGCAAGATGTGTGAGGGAAAACAAAACAGGTAAGAAATAAAGTGTTCATAGACTGTCATGAACACCACAATAATGTTAGTGCTCAATAACGTTAGTATTAATAACCATATTCACACTTTAAACACCCCACTCCAACGATACACACACTTCTCTGACATGTGATGGCCAGGAATGTTTTTTTCTCCTCTTACATGTTGACAAGAGACTCAAGTAATCACCCTAATTGGAAGGTATTTGTCATGGGGTGTGTACAAGACACCACAGAAAAAGACCCAAATGCTGACAACCAGGCAGATGGGATCAGTGCAGTGATTTTAATAATAAAATGATGATACATAAGCTTACAGGAAAAGCAGAAAGTCCAAACAGAAGTGGCCAAGAATCCACAGGTTAACAGGAGGAGGTAAAGGGTGCAGGCAGGAAGGTACAGATTCAGGTTCAAGTTCAGGTTCAGGTTGAAAAGGCTGGAAAGCAAAAGCAGGAAGCACCATTAACGATCAGGCAACTGACCGTGGAAACGTGGTTGGTCAACAGAGAATGGAGCTCAGGCAGGCAGAATTGAAGAGCAGTGGAGCAGGAAAGCTCAGGCAGATTGCTTGGGGACCAACAAGCAGAAAAGCAAGGGACCTCAGCCATGAGAGGTCAGTGGGCAGCCACAGGGCTGGACAACAAGAAAAGGCTACTTGAGAACTGAACATATGGCCATAAATAGGTGGTCGGATGACAGCGACAGGGCCACTCAGGAGGGCAGCCCACAGGGAACAGAGATGTTGAGGCCAGGGCCATTGCTGCCGAAGCTGCCTGAGGAGAAAAGTTTGTGGTGGGAAGCGTTTGCAGAGCCGCTCAGAAGCGTGGCCAGAAGGTCAGGAAAGTTGGCTGACAACTGGCTGTAAACCACGGCTGGATGCATGACAGGTGGTCAGTTTGGGTACCAGGAAGGCAGACAGCTGAAGGACAGAGACAACTTCAGTTGATGCTGGACAGGCAGGGTTCCAGCTAGTGGCTGGCTCACCAGAGAGGCTGAGGCACTGGGCAACAAAGAAACCCAATGGCCTTAGTGGCCATGGGGAACATGCATGAGCACCTGATGAAAAAGTCAAGACCCAATGAAAGATGGTTGTGGGTGGCTCCTCAACTGGTCCTTTGAAGGGTCATAGGGTTCTGGAGATACAGGATCAGAGCATCCAGGGCTTGGGGGGCTGGAGGACTGGCCAGCTCAGGATAGATAGGAGGCGGGCTAGCCGACAGGAGTGCAGGTGTGAGGCTAGCTGACTAGAAGACAGTTCTGAAGCTAGACGGCTGGAGGCTAGCAGGTCTGAGGCTAGTCTTCTGGGAGGCAGGTCCGATGCTAGCAGACCCAAAGCTAGCAGGTCTGAGGCTAGCTAAGTGGTAGGAAACCCTGATGCTAGCAGGCTAAGAATCAGGTTAGTTTCTGGCCAGCAGGGAATCAATTAAATGGATAGATGGTGAACTTCTAGACTGCTCCAGGGAGGAAGGTCCATGGAAGCACTGCTGGAATGACGGACTCAGGAGAGTAAAATTTCCACCTGTCACATCTTTGGCAAACTCAGGATTCTACTGCTAGCTTGTGGAGAGGCCCCTCAGTAAGCTGGTGGTACCATTACCTGATTTATATTTGTATATTTGTGTATACATCAGTTTGATGCATGCTTGATGCTGCGTAGGTCAACGTTACAATTCCCAGAGAGTGGGTTAAACATTTCAGATTTAGAAGTTTAGAGGTTAGGGGTCAATTTCAGGGGTGTATTGTAAAAAGATATTTAAAAATAACTATCTGAAATGTGTCTGAGCCAACGGACAATCAATTCTGAAAGGCCTCCAGTGCCTCAAGGACTTCATTACAGTGAGGACAATTTCTTATTTATCTTCATGAGCTGACAGGAGAAATAAGTGTAGAAGTAATTGGATAAATTGGAGTAGGTATCCACAGTACAGTAAGTCGTCCTAAAAAACTACAGTTAAATTTGAAAATAACTCAAGGTTTATGGTTCCCTTGATTGCTGACAATCACATAAACAATACAAAATAAACACTGGGAGTGAAATTGAATAAAAATGTTTTTTGTTTTTTTTTTTGTTTTTTTGTTTTTTTTGTCATTTAAAACTATCGGTAAGGCATAAAATATCCCATTATCATGGTTCTTATATTCCTGGAAAACTAAGACTCTCATCTCATTCATCAAAAAATCATAAAAATATTTGCTGTGGTGAAAACCTGTCAACACACACGCAAAAGGAAAATAAAAAGCTTTCAAAGGAGGCTTATGGAACAATCATGGTAAAAGCTTAAGAGGAAAACCATTATTTTGCAGATTTTTGAACACCTTCACTAGAGTGATAGCACTAATAGTTTTACAGAGAAACACCGTTGTTTTACAGATTTTTCGTGAATTATTACAATCAAACACCTTCAATAAAGTGATAGCACTAATAATTTTGCACAAATGTATGGCAGCATTTCTCAATGCCTTTGAATTTTTTCTACTGTATCTCTGTGTACACTTTAATAAAAACGAAAGAAAAAAAACACAGTCTAATGACTGGCAACAGCTGCCAAACACAAACCAAAAAAAAAAGTAAAATATCCTAATTAAAATAAAGTGCAAAAACAATACATTTACAGTAATTTCCATTAAAGGTTTAACAGAGAAATGTCGTTATTTTACATATTTTTTCCTAAATTATTGTTATCAAACACCCTCAATACAGTGATAGTACTATAATTTTACAAAGAAACACTGTTGTGTGTATTTTGGGCCTGCGTGTTTATAAGACATTACAACAGAGTGAAAAATGTAACCGTGGAAATTAATTGTTTTTGCACTTCATTTGTCTTTTGCAGTATTTCTCAATGCCTTAGAATTTTTCTTCTGTATATCTGTGCTCCTTTATACCATTTCAGAGTTTCCTTTCAAAGTGTTTTTAATATGTTCCCCAGGCTCCTCTGTGGCCTCAGCTAAACTGTCTGCAGGTCTGAGCTGCTGAATGGGGGTTTTGAAATGTCCCCCCCCCTCCCTGGCCTCATCTCTCCATACTGCTACACTGAATGGTAATGTGTGCGCTGCCTGCCACCTCTAATAGAAGTGCCACACAGAGGAGAGACACATGGAAGAAGGGGGATCAACCTGTCAGGACAGTAAGTAAAGACAAAATTTCACACAGACACGGCGACAGTCTGATGAGGGGGTATGTAAAGGTTACCTAACTCTTTCACTTTCGTACGGCGCTCAAAGTGCTCAAAGTGTCCCTCGGCTGCTTTGACATATTGATTTTACTGTAGAACAGAGTAGATTTCTGTGTCTGGGAGTGTCTCTGGAGTTTCATATTATCTTCAAGGCCTGTCACTACACTCAGCATTATCTGACTTATATAGAAGATTTGCTTGGTCCTAGTCTGACTTTACCCAAAGAATCTGGAGACATGCTTTGATATTTCCTGCTGGTGGAACTACAGTGTTGACAAGGTGGGTGCTGGTGCTGGAGGACGTGTGGTCTTCATGTCTTTCTTCCTGTCATTCTCTGTCTGGATAACTAAGGCTGCCTACCTCTGAACAAGGCACATTTTGAACAGAAAACCAATTTAGTCCCAAAAATCATTCTCATATTCAGGGAAAATTCTTCTGATGGTGGCACGAAAGCTATTGTCTAAAGTTGAAAATCTGCAAAATTCATTAAAAATCTGTCTAATGATAAGTAGCAACCTCGCTATGAATTATATCCATAATGGATGGATTCTGCAGGACATTGTATCCAATACCAGTGTTACATGCCAATAAAAGAAATAGTGCACACTTTGTGTTAACACTTAAGAGCAAACTGACTTTCAATATGTACATCCAGCTTCTATTGAAACAATAAGTAGATGTCATCAAAAATCCCATCCCTCTCAAGCAGACAACTAAGAGCCTGTTCCCTGCCCGTCCTGTTCACCTCACCATCAACACTCCGTCACCTTATTTCTCCAGGTGAGAAAGTAGAATTCGGCCCCAATCAGACAGAGGACAATTTTTCCAGTGAGCGTTTGTGCACTGCTAATTGGCCTGGGTGCCTCCCTCACATTTTAGATGAGAGACAAGAGAGCCAGTTAAAATAAACGCAATGGTCAACGTTGCGGAGTTTATTGGATTTGAACAGTGTGTTTGTGCTGCCATAGGTTTATTTATTTAATTCATTTTTATTTCAATATAAAACAAGGTGGGGATTGGTCTCAATGATCGGGTGAGTTAAGTAAGCCTTTAAAGTTATATACTCTGAGTGTACATTTAACAGTGTGTGTGTGGGGTGGGGGTGGGGGTGGGCAGCTGGGGAGATTCAACTAAAGACTCTTGGCAGGACAGTCAAATGATTTTTACCTGATGTAGGTGCTGTGTGGATTGCAGTGTTTGCTCTGTGTGATTTGACAGATAAATTGCAGTGAGGCCAGTTAGAGGGAGACAGCGTGTCGCGTTCAAGTGTTGTGGCTTAAACCAGGAGTCCAGCTCTGAGTGTAACCATGTGTAGTGGACTTGACAGCTCAGTGGGAGCTTTTTGGTTTCTGGCAGGTCTTGGCACCTGTTGTAAGCCTCCCTCTGTTCTTTATGAATTATCTAATAGTTGCTATTCACCTAATAAAGAGTCTGTTGTATCCTGTGGTTATTTAACAGTTCTGACATTTATTACACTGTAAAATCTCCTTTTGAAGCCTATTCATGTTTCCAATATAAAACACTAGGTACTCACAACAGGACTAGAGCATTGCTTATAATTGGGACACAACTCAAGGTCTATTGCGCGGGAGACTCATTAAATTAATAACCTGAGTCTGCTTTTTATCATGGCCAAAGTTTCAAAAAACACTTATTAACAACTGCTATCTTCTATGTTCTATATCAGAACTTGGACCCAAATGCATGACACAAACAGGACACAACTCAGGGGTGGTGAATATTTATGGATGTTTGTTGCAGGGGTGGAAGAGGAAAGGAGGTGGCAGGAGTCAACAGACTGAAGCAGAGGGCAGAGGGTGAAGAATGGTTGGATTACTGGAGCTGGAGATGGCAGAGGGATAGCAGGCTGAACACAGGCAAGCAAGGAGATGAGTGTTGTTGTATAATAGGCTGAATGAACCAGCACTGGATGTGTGGAAACCAGGGTTGATAAACTGGAGGACTGATGAGCTGCAGATGAGCTGACTGGGAGAGATGATGAGAAGATTGCTGCCAGGTGAGGATGGAGCAGAGCTGGGAAGAGCCAGGAGACCAGCGAGGGAGCACCTCACCCACAAGACAAACATGGACAAAGACAGACAGGAGACACAGAGCAGGAAAACATGGGAAAACACTGGGAGACAACAGGAAGCACTGCCGTGGCCATGACAGTTTGGAGCTTAGTTCAGTCTCTCTTTGCAGGTTTTTAGTGAAAATCCTTTCAGATTTTCAGCAAGGTAACAATAGAGAGAGAAAGACCTGCGTCAGCTGACACAACCATTGAAACTCAGAGAGTGAAACCAGAAGTGCTCTTCTCCAACAATACTTGACAGCAGCTTCAATCCAAATCAAACTCAAAAGCAAAGTTTCAGAAACACTTACCAACAACTTCTATCTCATATGTACAATATCACAGCTTGTTCTGTACTGTATTTGGAAAATCATGACCAGGTTACTCAAGAGAAACCACAAAAGTTGTTGTGAGCAGTTTCATGTTGGCATTGGTTTCTTTCTGCAGTAGAATCTGCCGGAACTAGTCTCTACTTTTAGCAACACAAGCTGAGTGCCATTTAGTCCCATTAAATTGGAGAGAAGGCAGACATCTCTATGGCCGATATCTCCAAAACTCAGCAATTCAACTTTGAGGTGAACTGTCTCTTTAAAACACTGGATAACTGATAGTTGATTAACGTCTCTCTTTGTCAAGGACAGTGTAACTCACACATGTACAAGAAGACACAGGGTCAGAAGAAATAAAGTGACGTTAAAGGGACAGTTCACCACAAAATCAAAAACAAATATTTCCCCCCCTGGCCTTTAGCGTTATTTATCCATCTAGATAGTTTTGGTGTGAGTTGCAGAGATAATTGCCTATAGAGATGTCTGCCTTCTCTCCAATATATATATAGATGGCATTTGGCTTTGGCTTTGAAAAACTTAACAGCAACGTCTCTTTCCAGAAATCGTGACCCAGTTACTCATAGTCAGAGACTGTCCCTTTAGAAATTACAAAGAGTTTGAGTTGAAGCTCTTGGTCAGTCCCTTATTTTGAATGTCTTCCCTCAGAAATAGACAGATATAATTTTGCATGAGATTAAACAATTATTGTGAATCACTGGAGCTGTTGCATGCTGCCTCAGGTTTGGCACTCACTGCTATAATACTGATGGACAAGCTAAGCCTCCATCATTTTAGCTGCAAGAGTCCTTCCTGCCTTCCTGACAAACACACACACACACACACACACACACGGGGGCAGGCAGATTGTTCTACTTGTCTCACTTCCTTGATTTATTTGGACTTTCTGCTTTCTGCTTTCAATTTCCAACACAGTGTCACTTCAATATGTAACCAATTTCTTGGTGCAGCCCCCCATGCATGATTACCCTTTGCACTCTAAGTGAATTTCTGCACCCTTAAATCATCAGCATACATATGGAAAAGGCTTAATGCAAATCTGTTCTTTGACCTACATTTGGCTTTGTCCCCTCCAGCACTTGGACAATTTAAATGTTCCTGTTTGGATATTTACAACAATCTCACAATTATTTATGAAGCACAGATGAGAGGACTTGATGTGTGAAGTTCAGTGATATTAGCGCCTGTTTGTGTCGTGTTCAAATTTAAGAAAATATGGAGAGAAGGCAGATGCTGAGAGGAAGGAGACTGCTTCATCAGGGTGCAGACTCAATTTAATGGTTAAATTAAAACCCCAAACTCTTTGGATTTAAATCAGTTAGGAGTAATTTACTGTAAGAAGCCATTTAAGTCTGAATGTGACCTATTCACGTAATTATAAAATGCATCCAAGCACAGACAACCTGTCTACCAACCCAACCCATGTAGTTACCCCCAACAACCACTGAAGCCATAATAATATGATTGTAAAACTCACCATATGGAGAATAAGAAGGGTTGCTGAATGTGTCCTTACCAGGGCTGTCAGACTCATTTTAGTCCATTCACCACATAAAAGCACAATTTAAGGGACTAGACCACTAAAACCATTTCATAGCAGCATATAAATAACATCAAATTTCAACCTTTTTAGTGCCATCCATTTACAAAACAGCTAATAATACAGGGGTGAATTTCTAAAGAAAAATAAGTGCCATTTCAACAATGTTCCAGTTTTTCCACATTCAGTCAGTGTACTGTCATTACATGTGAATGTGGATGTACATGTATTTTGGAACTCAACAACAACATGGGACTTTAGTTCTTTATGATTCAAACAATGTGCTGAGATCTAGATTCTTTTAACTGTCCAGACATTTCCACTCCTGTGCAGTAATGCTGCATCACATCACATCACACAACACCAACTACAGTGGAATCTCATGAGGAAGAAGATGAAGATGTGTTTGGCAGTCCCTGAGCAGTAGGGTCCTATCAATATGCTTTTAAGGTATAAGTCTGATACTGATTATTTTATAGACAGATCCGGCAACTGTCAGTTAATAAGGCACCATTGCTGCGGTGGCGTCTCTCTATAATAAGAGCATGAATGAATGTGAGCCATCATAAGAAGTTTACAATTTTCTACTTTTACACATGCATTTTTATGTAACGTTACTTTTGACTACAGTATCCTGGAAGTTGGGAAGAAGCTGTGCAGTTCAGCTGCTCCAACAGTCGAGTCAAATTTCAACTTTGGGAAAAAAAAAGCAGAATGTTAAATTCACAAACCTTTACTTGATGAAGAGAGCTGCTGTCTGAGAGCAAAGATTCTGCAGAGATTACCATGCAGGAACTACATTCTATCTAGTAGAAAAGTAGTTTTCTTAGTAGTTTCTTTCCAGTAGAAAGAAAGCATCTCTGGCAGATTCTAAAGTAGTTCTGGTGGATGTTGCTGCTGAAAGAAAGTAGTTCCTACATGAAACTGTCCACAACAGGATCTGTGGATTCTGTTGAGTAACAGAGTCATGATTTCTGGAAAGAGATGCTGGTTTTGAATTTTTCAAATGTATTTTTTGGTGCCTTTGTTACAATCCAGTCTTGTGAATAAGGTCATGTTTTCCTTGTTTCCAGTTTTCAGATAGTATTTCCTGTTTTATTTTGGTATACTCACCTTTGCCTCTCATTTCAAATACTCTCCTATAATAAATTCCTGCCCTTGTGTGTTTCCTGCCTGTGTGAGTACCAGCTGAGTGCCATTTAGGCCCATTATATTTGAGAACATCTCCAAAACTGTGCAACAAACACCAAAACTATCTAGATGGGTGAATAGCACTACAGGTAAGAGGGAAAATGTGTATTTTTGATTTTGGGGTGAACTGTCCTTTTAATTCTGGGTTTTATTCTGATTGCTTTTAACAATAGAGGATGCAACATGTCACACTTTGGGAAAAGTCAAAGACAAAGGGACTTGAATGTTTCATTGAAAGAAAGTTGCATACAATCTACAAACAGTACGGGTAAATTTTAGTTGTTTAATGTTAAACGTTGACCAATGATAGCAGTAGGCCCACAGTAGCTCAGGAGACATGCACACAGAGTAGAGCAGAGAGATCAGAGTGAATGTAGAGTGTGTCTGTGTCTGTGTGTGTGTGTGTGTTTCTTCTCCTCTGTTTGTCTGTCCTGCCGCAGCTCATCTGTAAACTGTGCTGAGACCATGAAAGCCCTCTCACTGTTTAATGATCATTACTGGCCATAAAGAGCCGGCTCAAACACTGGGCCAACAGATTGACTAGCCACTGATAAGAGTAATCCAATTTATTATTCGCTCCATTTGACCAGGCTGTCTCTGGGAGAATAAGGAAACCAGGGACCGGGGCCTTAGGGACTCCTGATTTTTTTATTCCTTCTTTTTTCTTGTTTTAATTAAAATCATTTTTTTTCTCCTCCTGCCAGTCATGGACGTGTTGGTTTCTCTGAATTTGCAGGTTAAAGCCCGTGAGTTGTCATTACAAAGTCTCTCATTTAAACAAGAGACACTTAAGCTGCCTAAAGTCCTGCCACCTCCCTCATTAATAGTCAAATGTATGCTGCAAGGTTCTCCAAAATCTAGTCACATCTTCTATTCCAGCACAGGGCTTTTGTGCAGATAAACTGTAGCAGCGGAGCGCACAAACATGCACAGTGTTTAATGAAAGCAACTCAGAAGTTTAGCACAAAGATTGATTTCTTTTTCATAGAAAAAGGACAGAACATAGATGGAATTGACGCACAGAATCTTGTTGAACTCCCTTTGATTTTTTTCCCCTCATGACTACAACAAATCAGTCCAATCTGTGGGCAGGTAGTCACCAAGGGTGACAACATGTCCATCAAAGTGGCATTTATCAGTTTAAAGCCTCTGTTACCCTGGACAAAAAACCCACCCACACCCTCCAACATCTGGGGCTGGGTATCATTCAACAATTTTCAATAAAATCCATCTTTAAAAAAAAAAGGAAAAGTATACATTATGGTCCAATTACTCACTTTAAAGGAGGAGGTGGTTCAAAAAACCTGGGAGCAGCCAAAGAAACTGTTCATAACGTGGATAACTGGACTAAACTGATGGAATATTTGTACACTATTGGACTATATAAAAATATAATGAATATAAACTGTCAAAACTTCTCAGGCATTGAAATTAGGTTTGAACTACAAGGTATTTTTCAATACTACAATAGTACTGAAGCAATTCTTGATTCAGATTCATAAGGGAACTACTTTCTTTCTGTAATATAATCTACCAGAACTACCTTCTTTCAGTGGTAGAATCTACTGGAACTACTTTCTTTCAGTGGTAGAATCTACTGGAACTACTTTCTTTTAAATATAAACTACTAGAAGTACTTTCTTTCTGTAGTAGAATTTGCCAGAGCTACTTTCTTTCTTTGGTAGAATATACCGAAATTACTTTCCGTATGTAGTATAATCTACTAGAACTACTTTCTTTCAGTAGTAGAATCTACCAGAACTACCTTCTTTCAGTAGTAGAATCTACTGGAACTACTTTCTTTCAGAGGTAGAATCTACTGGAACTACTTTCTTTTAAGTATAAACTACTAGAAGTAATTTCTTTCTGTAGTAGAATCTACCAGAACTACTTTCTTTCTTTGGTAGAATATACTGGAATTACTTTCCTTATGTAGTAGAATCTACCAGAACTACTTTCTTTCTGTAGTATCAATCCTTGATGACATAAAAGTATCAAAGTTCGATACCCAGCCCCACTAACATCTGGCTTTTGTCTGCAGTGGGAACGGGTACAACCAGCATTCACTCCCAGGATAAATGACTCTACAGCAGACACGGGTATTTATCATCTCCAGCTCCAATCTGCTGTGATGAAAACATGACACAACAAGTTTCACCCGTTTTTCGGTGGAGGCAAGAAAGGCTTACCATCTACATTCAGTAACTTCTGAGGCTCTTTTGCTCCTTTTTCATACACATTTGCTGCTTGGCTTGACTCATTCAGACTTGAGTGTTGGTGCAGCACAGCAGAGTTATAAATGTATTTATTTTTTAGTGCTTTTAAGAACCAGAAGCGTCCATGAGCCGATTACGTTGTAGAGAAGGCAGACATCTCCAGGGCTGATGTCTCCAAAACTCCCACCAAAACTATCTAGATGGGTAAACAGTGTCAGAGGCCAGATGAAAAATATATATTTTTGACTTTGGGGTGAACTGGCACTTTAAATTTTCGGTAGGACTGTGTATTGTGCACCTGTCAAGACATAAACACTCCCAGACCAGACACACTCACAGACAAACAGCTCGTAGCTACTGCAAGTCTAAAACTCCAGTGTGAGTTCACTAAACAGTCAGACTACAGACCTTCATATGATGATGATGATGATGATGTGACAGCAAGTTTTAGTCCCATGAAATGAGAATATTTGTGATGTAAGTCATTAGATAATAACAAAGCTGTGAGAGTTGGCACAGAGGAGGATGGTGAAGAGGCAGAGGAGAAGGAGGGGCAGCAGTGCATCGCCTCAGGCAGTAAAATGTTCGAGACGACCCTGACTGAGATCCACTGCTGTAAAACTAACTCTCATCAAAATGACGGTGGATAATTTGAAGTGTTCCTTTGGATCAGATCTTGCGGTTAATAGAGAAATCGATGACATTAAAGTTCTGTCTGATTTTAAATCACTGACGTTCCAATGAAATGACATTGATCTTCTGAAATACTGTGCAGGCCTTTTACTGACCACGTCACAGTCACAAGAGGAAGTCTGTCAGCAGGTTTGGACTTATTCAGCCGTGTGAAGACAAGAAGTCCTACAAATGAAGTGACAACATGGGCCAATGTTGTTTGTCAGTGTCCTCTAGAACGACTGATGCTCCTGTCAGCTGGACGTCATGAGTCTGATTTTTGAAAAACTGGGACAAAATATGCAATATGCTTTTGAAAAGTGCCAAAAGGCGACCTAAAGATATTAACCGAGCCGGGACTAGGTCCAGCCAGGTGTAAGGTTTGTGTTAAGCTGCAGTTTTTCGGTGCACATTTCACTTATTGTGTGGGTGGTGTGTTGCACAAAGTGGTGCAGCACCTCTGAACTGAACAGTGTTGACGTGGTGAGTAGGTACGTTTCACACGAGACATTTTGTGATGGCAGGAGAAGCACAGCTGTAAATTAATGGCTGGATTCCATTTAGCTGCTTCAGTTTCAGGATCACAGGGACAATTTTAAAAAACTTGCGTGATTACAAAGTTAGCGTGGTTAGGATTAAAATTATTGTGCGATAACATTATATCCATTGAAATGTAATCACCTGGAACACGGCTCAGCAACCTTTACTTTGAAAAAGAGCCATTTGGCTGAAAAAGAAAAGAATCTGTCTGGAGCTGCAACTATTAAATTCTCTAATGACTTTTCTTCTTTTTTTTTATTAAAAAGACGTCAGCTCCATCAGATGGAAACTCTGATGGAATTAATGTCTCACAGAGTTGACAAAATGTTATATTTTTTCATTGCATAGCAGTGAGTATTTTATTTTATATTTTTTTAAAGTTGCTCAGAGTTCTCTTAATGCTAATCAAAATACACATCTTTAAACCATAATTCTTATTTAGCTTCGATTTAAAAGGGCTATAGAGCTGACATGTTATGGTTGAGATGCATCTCATAACAATATTATTCAATGAATTTATCAAAAAATATAAAGTTTACCAGTGCTTGAGCAGGATTCCCGTCTTTTTTTAAACCAGGAAGTGAGACCAGGGTCCTTAGAGTACAGCTAAACCTTTTTATGCCTGATTAAATCATGTTTTTGTAAAAAATCTGACAGAGTTGATGGACACAACTTTAAAGGGCCAAAATTTTAATAAAAATTCAATTTTAAAACAAAGATGATTACAAAAGGACTTTAAATTAAGGAATACATTTTCACCAAAAAAATGAATTCGAATGTTGGTGTTAATACTTTTTAAAGGATTTCTTTGATAGTACACGATTTGTCCTAGTTCTCAATAATGGGTGATATAAATCTACAGCTCGACCCCACAGCCTCACATTAAACTGCTCTATGAGCCACAGGAGGACAATGAAGGTCAAGGTGAAGGCAGAATTATTATCATTCTGTCCATATACAGTACTGAGTCTGCTGCAGAATGACATCGGGGTGCTTCAGTGTTCGTAATTTTGTTAGTCGTCAAAATGCAGCTGAGTGTTGACAAAAAGCAGTCTTATATTGTAAAGAAAATGGGAGAAAATGGGTGCTGAGAACATTCAGAGGGCTTCACATTTCACACTGTTTCTCTGGCACTCGATGAGGGCAGAGAATCACTAATGCAGAGCAGTCGCACATGAACATGGAAACAGGATTGAATGAAAATAGAAATCTACACATATTTTTCCTTTAACAGACTTGTTTGGGAGAACTTCTGTCTTGTCCTCCACACAGATGACAGCATTTCTTTAAAGCTGCAGAGGGAGAGGATATTTTAAAGTGTGAGCATTTTCTCAAAGTTAACTCAAATCATCTTCTTCATAAAGATTATGAGGAGTTGCCTCTGGACATAAATTGCAGAGCAGAAAACTCCAAATCTAACCGAGAGAAATGATATCTGTCATTATTAAAGATAAATATACAATTAAAGGAAAAATGTCAATAATTGGCTGTCATATTGTTGTTAATTGCCACTGACAGTTTATCTGAAGTTTTTTACCACCATCCTTATAATATATTGTGACTAGACAAAGACAGCAAGATTGTAAATGCCTAAATGACAGTAAAAGCCTGTCAGATAATGCTGATAATAAAACCATCAACATCACATTTGATATGACTGTCAGTAAGACAACACATACTCTGGCAGAGTGAGCTGAATTCATTCTATACTGAATAATTGAATACATTATATAAAAAAAACTTGGGGACATGATGTGGCATATATAAAGCTTTCTGTCAGCCAGTCGAAGCACTTTAAGCTGTATGTCACGTTAACCCTTTCACACAGCAATCGGGAGAAATTTGCCCAAAGACACTTCAACATGCAAGTGGAGGAACCAGAGATTGAACCACCGACCGTTGGTTAGCAGACAGCCTGCTTCACCTCCTGAGAGCAAGCCTGGTCACAAAACAGCTGAACACAAATTTAAGTGCAGTCAGACTGAACATAGATCAGAGCTTCCTGCAGGCTGCATCTTCATACAGATGATCCCATATCTTATATTCAATATTTATAGTGTTTTTATGACATTTAGATTTTATTAAATATTTTTTGAGAGAACAGCAGCACAGTACAACAACACTGTTGCCTGGCTTTTGTCATCAGTGTGAAAGGGGACAATCAGCAGTCACTCCTGGGTCACATGACTCTGCAGTAGTTTCAGTAGGCAGTTGTCAGGCAATGAAGGCTTGTTACCTCCGTTGGTAAAGTCCACCCGTCTCGATTTAAGCAGCGCTCGATCATCATTCTAAATAAGCTGGCACTGAGTTTGGAAGAGAGACTGAAGGACAAGATATAAAATCATAACCACTGTAATATTTTCACTGGCCTTCATGCTGCTTGCTAATTTTTACTAATCCTATTTTTCAGCGCATTTGTGATGTCATAGTCATCTACTATTAAAAATGACTAAAAGTGATTCATTGATTAATTAATCCTGTCACAATATTGTCAGTTGAAAAAGAGGTCCAAACTGTTTGGAGCTTTTTTTCAAGTCTTTCCTTTGACAGTTATTTTCATTGTCAATCACTCTGTCAATCATTTTCTTCATTAATCATTTCAAGCAATCAATCAATTAGTTGTTTGGTCCATAAAATGTCAGAAAATGGTGAAAAATGTTTATCAAAGCTCAAGATGACACCATTTGTCCAAAACTCAAAGAAAAAAAAAATCAGTTTATTGTCAGAGAAGAGTAAAGATAGCAGAAAATATTTACATTTAAGAAGCTGAAAACAGAGAAATATGGACTTTTTGTTCCTAAAAAATGACTCAAAACAATTAATCTGTTATTGTAATGGATTACAGATCTGTTACTCCCCAAGCCTATCGATAGCCTAATTTTACCCATATTTAAAAACCATGACATTAGAGCGAACAGCAGGAGGAAGATAAACAATATTTTAATCAGTGAGGATGAGTGGAGGAAGCCACCAACCATGTTCCTTATTCCAACAACTACATTATGATTCTGTCCATCTATGATGTATAAGTCATATTTCAGTCTCAGTGGGAAAGTCATCATTTCCATCTCATGAATCTCTTTGATGATATGAAGCCTGTTATCTACTGTAGGTTTACGAGTGACTGCTTTCTTTGCTGCTTCAGTCAGTATTTTCAGGGGTATCTGTCATTTCCTGTTACGCCTTCTGGCAGATCACCACGATAGTGATACGCACATGAATGCGAATACGCTGCATGAGCTTCCAAACACCGTCCCAAAATAGTTGTATTTGCTCAGCTGAAGAAAATGTGGTTGTAAACTCTCTACTAAACTCACATACACTGTATTTATAACCATGTTCTCACCTCCCTCTCAGAAAATAAGTGAATTGGCATGTTTCCCAAAATGTTGGACTGCTCCTTTAACATAATGTTCTTTGTTTGTTCTTTGTGTGTAACAAGAAAGTGTCAGCACAGCCAAGCAAGCACATATGAGCATGGTGTTAAGCTTTGATATACTTGTTCTTTTCTTGCTTTTTTAGGAGAGGTTAGGGATGTATTTGCATATTACACTGTTGAGTCCTCATGAAAAATGATCATGTTTACGCTGAAATGGAGCGATATTCATTCTGACTTCAGCTCTGGTTAACTGTAGAATTGATTCCAAATGAGGCCGTTCTGTGCCAGCTGAAGACAGGCTTCACATCTGTTATTGCATCTCTTCCTCACCTCTCATTTTTACCATTTGACCTTTGCAGATCAAATTAAAACTGAGGGGAGGGAGGGGGGATGCTACGTTTTGAATCCAACCATTAATTCCACTGATGCGTGCACAGTCATTTAGCTGGCCGGTCCAGGCCCACCGGTCCATCCGTGTTGGCTGCGGTGTTACGGCTCTCTGGGAAATGCACGGCGAGCTTGGCTGTAGTTGCTGTAGTGGTGCCAATGGGCAGTTAGAGTCCTGCGGTGCAGGACAGACGGTGGAGACTAATACAGGACGCAGCAGCCAAGACTGGGAGATGGGATGGCAGGGAGAGCCAGGACTGAGAGATGGAGCTGAGATGACCAGACAGAGTGGGAGGCCTCGGGCTCTGAGCTCAGGAGACGTTCTACAGAGCTGAACCATGAGGCGGAGAGATACATTAGTTCACTGCAGCCAAACACCACAGCAGCTCACTGCAGTGACTGTCTCTGAGAATATGAAGGCATGTTTTATGAAACATGATAAATCATTTTTTCATAACTTGGATGTTATTTATTTCTTTGGTCTTATTTCTCATCTTATCAGTCATAATGACACTACTCTCAGATCTGGTAAAACTGTCAAAGGTCAACATTAAAACTATGGTCCAAACTGTTGCGTCAACTGCTGTGAGCTTTGTTGACTTCGTTGTCACTACACGACTTTGGCTCAACTCCAACCCTCCCTCTCCATAAGGCGTGTTTGCATGGAGGGTCATGCAAAATTAAGTATAATTCCAAACCAATTAGCCTCATGTGGGAGAGGGTATAAAGCCGTCCAACACCAAGTCTGCATCGATGCAGGTTGACAATCCACAGCACCTCCGCTGTGTCCAGATTGGAGGAAATGCCACATACATACAAATGTGAGTGGTTACATTGTATTTTAGGCGTGAACATGCCATTGTGTACCTGAGCAGGTGCTGGATCTATCTTTTCTTTTATGTGCAGGCTTATTTTTATCCATTATTTCATCTTTACCTTTTGCTGTTAAGAAGTGTCTGTTTACAGCCTCACAGACTACAAGACACACCCACTACAAGATATATCCACTTTCTACAAGACACACCCACCTTCATGCAAGACACACCCACTTTACTACACAACACACATTTTACTGCAAGACATATGCACTTTTCTACAAGACACGTTCACTTTACTACAGACGCACCCATTTTACTACTAGATGCACCCACCTTAATAATGACACACCCACATTACTACACAACACCCGCTTTACTACAGGACACACCCACCTTAATACAAGACACACCCACATTACTGCAAGACACACTCACAGCTGTGAAGATTCTCAGTCATCCAGTCAGGGACCCACCCCTTCATCAAGTGAACCATTAGGGTCAACTGAGTAAAGGTGTAAACGACGCACATTCACACCTTTACTCAGGGACCCCAAAGATTCACTCGATGGAGGGTTAGGTCCATGAGTCACATACCTCTCAAGTTATGACTCCACAGCGTTAAATACCTGGAATTCCCCACCAGTCTGTTAGAACTGAAGAAGCCTTTTGAGAAGTGAAATGTCTTCAAGAACCTGAGCAAGTCCAGTTGCCTACAGTAACCCTTAGCGAAGATACGCCCACTTTACTGCACAACACACCCACTTTACTACAAGACACACCCACTTTTCTGCACAACACATCCACTTTATGAGATGCACAAACTTTACTGCAAGACACACCCAAAAGTTGCTCAAAAAGTCTGTTGAGTGACCAAGGTAAGGCAAAGCAAAGCAAGTTTATTTATATACAGTAGCACCATTCAGACACAAGGCAATTCAAGGTGCTTTACATTAAAGGAATATTAAAATTGCATTTAAGATCATAAAAACAAAAGCTAAAAGCAAGCCAATAAATGGTTAAAACATAACAGAAATTGCTTTTAAAAAACATAAATACAAGAGCAAAAGCAAACAAATATGAAAAACAGTTACAGATTATCTTAACAATAAGTTACGAATCTACTTCACTGGAAAGCTGCAGTAAACAGTCATGTTTTAAGCCCTGATTTAAATGAGCTGACAGTTTCAGCTCTCCTCAGGTATTCAGGAAGTTTGTTCCACAGGTGGGGAGCATATAAACTAAGGGCTGCTTCACTTCGCAGCCTTGAGCCTGAGTGAACCTGTTCCTGCTGATCTGTGGGGTCTGGCTGCTTCAGAATGTACAAGTAAATCAGAGATATATTTAAGCCCGAGAGCATTTAGTGCTTTATAGACAAGTAGTAGAATTTTAAAATCTATCCTTCGACACACAGGAAGCCAGTGCAGTGATTTAAGCTCCAATGTAATATGCTCCACTTTGTTGGTGTTGGTGAGGACTCTGACTGAGCTGTCTGATTGATGTTTTCACTCAGACCTGTGAAGGCACCATTACAATAGTCCAACCTGCTGAAAATGAAAACATGAACATGTCTGTATCTTGTTTAGACAGAAATCCTTTAATTCTGGATATGTTTATAGTGCCATGGATTCAAGGTGAGCACTGGCTTTGTTCTTTGTTCTTTGGGGCCCAAAACAACAATTGTAGAAAATTCTGGCACATCCAGTATTGATTTCATCTGTGCACTTATTTAGCAAATGTAGGAGACTGTAGTCACCTGGTGACACTGTTATGTAAAGCTGTGTGTCATCTGCATAAGTATGGTAGGAGATGTTATGATATTCCATAATCTGAGCAAGAGGGAGCATGTAGATGTTGAAGAGAAGAGGCCCGAGAATGGACCCTTGAGGAACTCCAATTGTAATTTTTGTTTGCACAGATTCATAATTGCCATTTGACACAAAGTAATCCCTGTCTTGTAAATAAGATTTAAACCAATTTAGCACAGTGCCAGAAAGTCCCACACACTTTTTTAGTCTGTCGAGAAGTATCTTATGGTCAACTGTATTTATAAGTTGTGTCCAGTTAGAGATGCCCAGATGCTTTACAGGCCAATTTAGGTATTTTGTGGCCATAGCTGTAAAACTGATGAATGTGGCCTGTTTTCTCAGATATTGGTTATATAACTAACATAGTTGTGAGATTTGCCAGTCTAGGGGCCTAGTACCAGCAGGTCTGTGATGCCCTCAGATGTCTGCTGCTGCATGTGTGCCACACTGAGTGGATCAGCTTGTGTCTACCCTTTGCTGAAAGGCATGGGTAACCCACTGAACCCCCTCCAGGATAGAGATTGGGGATTGCAATTATTTCCCATGAATGAGGAAGCCCCTGTAAGCACAGGTCATATGTCCCTGCCCTTTATACACACCCCCGTCACCACTACTGATAGGATGGTTTAGTGAGGTGCTTGGATCGAACCCCCAGTTGTGCGATGTGGGTCTGGGCCTCATCCTGATGAGATGCCTCCATACCTGGAATATGTTTATTTCAGAGATGTAGAAATACTCAGTCATGTATGTATACGGGTCATTTTTGACCCATGTTGTGCATCAGAGGGGTAATGATACAAAAATGATTTTAATTCAAAAGTAAGAAAAGAAAAATGAAATGAGTGATGAATTTAATTTATTGCAAATACCTAGAAAATAAAAACTCAGTCAGGTTGTGCATCAAAGGGCTCATGAGAAAAGAACTACCAGTTAAATGAGTTTCTACGGTCTGGAAGTCGTGAAACCCTGCTGACTGACGGGCCTCACCAGCACTCACTTGGAGAGAGTGAGGAGGAGAGAAGATGAGAGGGGATGGAAGAAGATGGGGGTGGAGATGGGGGTTGGCTGAATGGAGAAGAGAGGTGTAGGAGGAGGTGGCTTCAGGCTGGGATTTACAGTCCAGCCTTCTCTTGACTTGTGTTTTTCTCTGCTCTCCACTTTTGCTGGCAGTGTTTGACTACAGCAGGACGAGAGTTTATGCAAACCATCTGAGACTGGAAGAAATATAAATCATATTTGAATATTTACATAGATTTGCTTTGAAATAGGAGGCAAATAACCAACACGGAATCCTACAACACCCACACAACTGACAGAAACTGTTAAGCCCAATTTTTCAGCTGTTTTCAAAGCAAACTGCTATATTACAGTATTTAAATTTAATTGACTTCAAAGATATGCAGTAAATACATGATGTTTTTTTTACATCACTGAGATACTCAGTGACAGATGGTGAAAGGGACGGCCAATCATGCCAAGAATGTCACTACTTTCTGTTCCCTATTCCCAGAATCTTCAGTTTTCATTCCCACAAATATCCTCCAACACCAAGTGGAGCTAATTGTAACTGTAGGAGCTGCCACTGATTTGGGTTATAATTCTGCTGCTAAAGTCAGGAGGATTACAAACAATTATTTGATATTACAATTTATGTCATTGATTCAAATTAAATTAATCTAATACTGGGATATTAGTTTTATTTTTCATTTACAGATTGTGGATTTTAATAAACATCATAACAATTCGTTCGTAGTAAATAATTGGGAAATCTCAGTGTTGTATCAGTTAGATATCAAAAACTTCTTTTGTCATTGCTTTGTTCTAGATTATTTTCTTTCACTTCATCTTTTACCTCTGTAATTTCACTATATATTCTCCATTAATTAACATAACAGGGAAAAAAATGAACTGAAGCCAGCTATAACAACACAAAATTTCCTTTAAATTACAACAGAGGTTCCCAAACTTTTTCATATTGACACCCAAAGAGAAATCTGGTGTCTAAACAGCCCCCACATATCTGAGCTGAACAGCCTGGTGAAGCAAAAAAGAAACAGTGCTTACTGGATATAACTCCAGTTCTACGAGTCTGTGCATATCAAGTAGGCTAAAATGATTTATACTGTGAACATGAAAAGTTTAGAAAACTCAAAAATTCAAGGCAACTTACTTCAATGGATTTTTGAGTTTTGAGCCCAACTCAAACTCTTAAGTTTTGAAATAGTTTTACCAACTAATGTTTTGTTCTGCTTTAGATAAACTTGAATTTATCAGTTTTAAAAACACCAAAAAATTGTATTTCAAAAATTATTGTGCAAACTCATTGAAGTGAAAGTGAAAAATGGTTAATATTTTAATATTTTCACTTAAAACCATGTAATTTCCAAGCACCTAAATAATGACAGCTGTGTGAACAATTTTGAAATACATGATTTTTCAGTTTCTAAACCTCACTCACTCAATTCAGATTTATTGAAATAAGAAAAATAAATAATCTCAGCTAAAGATCATAGGTCGGTAGAACTTTTTTAAAAATTTATTTCTAAACTTGAAAGTTTGAGTTGGGCTCAAAACTCAAAAATCTATTGAAGTAAACTGCCTTGAATTTAATAGTTTTCTCAACTTTTCATTTTGACAGTAAAAGTCATTTTAGCCTACTTGATATTCACATACTCAGAACTGGAGGCTGTTCAGCTCAGATGTGTGGGGCTGTCTATCTAGTACAGTAAGTTGCCTTGAAATTTTGAGTTGTCATAATTTTTTAAGGTTTGTTTTCTTGATGAGAGAAAATAAAAACAGTGATATGGCCTGTGAACTCGCCCAAATGCATTTATGTCTCATTCATAAAGTATTTAACATGTGTATATGCATGCATCAAGATAATATAAGGTGATGTGGAAATGTCAGTAAAAATGGTCAAAAATGTTCATTTATGCACAAGTGAACTCTTCCCAAGATTTATTGATAAGGCCTGTTGTGAATTGCATCACTATGGTTTGTCATTTTTAAAAAGTGGTTATGCAAAAAAGTTGGGAAACACTGCTTTAATTAATTTAATTTAATTTAATTTTAATTTACAGTGAATAAGCTAAAGGTTGCAGAGCTGGTGTCCTACAATAGACTCTCTTTCTCTGTCCTGTCACTGCTGAACCAGTGAAGAAGACCACAGAAGCAGGAGCCCTGTGTTTCTGCAGCAGTCTGATGGGATCAGGCTCTGGTCCGCAGCAGTCCGGCCTTGTTTGTGGACTGTCTGCGTGGGTAAAACGGTCACGCAGATGGCTGGACAGCTGCTGGACAGCCAGCTGTCTCTGCAGGTGTAAACCACCTGTTGGCTTCAGAGGTGTGCGGGGACAGAGCCAGGCCTCTGGGCTGTGGGCGGACAGGGGCCTGGGGAGATGTGGCTCCTCTGGGTGGAGGAGATGGAGGCGTTAGGGGCCACTGTTGAATTTGGCAGGATGATGCAACACAGAACAGAAGGCTGTAGTGACCAACAGACAAACACGGACAGAGAGCAGGTATATGGATGTGCAGCGTGGATGAATTTCAGCATTATAATATTGCTTCTAACCACACACTGTACATAATTTAGCATTTAGATTTGTTTTTCGATGCAGTCTGTGGGATTTGTGCTGTTTTCTTCTGTGCTCTCTGGACACACTGAGCACAAATAATACATTTGAACTTGTTTTGAGTTGTCAGTTACACAGCCATTAGACATTCATTACAATTGTTCTGTCACAAACTAACCAGGAAGCCAAACAACAGCAAAAGAGAGAGAAAGGAAGAAACATGTTGCAAGTCTTTGTTGTTCTCAGCTGTATCATTAATCATCTAATGCTGCTCTGAAGGAAAACACACAAAAAACACACACAGACAGCCACCTGTTCTTTGTTGATCATGTCCTCATGTATCTGGAATCAATGTCCAATGGACCAATGGGTTCAGTCGCCTTTGGTCACACACATAAAGATGTGTGACATCAGAGAGCATCACACATGTTTGTGTCTAGAGCACACTGACTTTCCTGCTGGTAAATATGAAGCACCTCTGAATCTTTATATGTGCTTGTATTATGTGTATGTGAATCAATTATATAGATATTTAATTCAGTGGGACAGGTGGCTGTCTAAGGGGCGGGGGGGTTTGGGAGGGGGGCACCAGATTTATACAGTGCAGCACCAGCATGCTGAAAGTTGTGATGCACTTTATTTCATTTTTATTGAACTTGACCTTCATTTGACCGCAACTACATACCTGTAATGTTCAGTGACTGCAACTGGCACAATTGTGATGCTGCTGCACTGACTAAATCTGTCCACAGACAGGCAGACATATAACACCTGTCGAAGTACTCATGTCTGTGGTATTTTGCATTACAGTAGTGGGGCTTTTTCACTGGCGCTTTTGGCTGCGCCAAGTCAAACTGTGCCATGCTGATTTGCATTTCCATTACTATTTTTATCACACCAAGCTGCGCCCGAGATGGGCCTACTATGGATAGGGGCCAAAGCAAACCCAACCTGCCTCCAAGTGGGCTGACGTATTGCCGACTGCAGCCAACCGGTGATGACCCTCTTCTCTCCCCCTCAAACGAGTGTTGAGATACTCAGCTCATATGTGTGCAGGAGAGCAGAGAGAAAACCTGTCTAAAAGTCTTTTTGTATTCAGCTCTCGGTGCTTTTGTGGCTTCCAACTGAATATCTGTGCTTTGAAATGTAGTTTCTCTCCTGTGTCGCTGTTTGTACTTTCAGGTATCTGCATTATTTTACCGTTTCATATTTGCTTTCAGCTGTGTAGAAGACATGTTAGGTTACTGCTGATGAAACCCCCCCTGAATAAAAACATTTCCAGTTTGTACTGCTTCACAATAAAAGTATTTAAATAACAAAAGAACAGGGGACTCATATTGCGAAGAATTTATGGAAACAGCGTGTTTATCCACTGCTTTACAGCCATTTGACTTGAGCTTCATCGAGCTCACTTCAGTTAAAAAAAACATGCCTTCAAGCGGGTAACCCTGTCGTAATGGAAATGCAAATCCCTGAGTCAAGCCGGGCCAGCTCTGTGAATGGAACAGGGCCATAGGTGTCTCTAGGACTGCATCTTGCCATGATGACAAACCCACACACACACAGACCTACAAGGTAAAAACAACACCAATTATAAACTGTTAACACACGCCACAAAATACAGGGAGAGTGTGAGGTATAAGGTTAAAGACAGTCCAGTTTGGAAATATTGCAACATAATTGGAGTTTTGCTTGCTTTAACTGTAATGTTAAAATATTTACTTCTAAATTGATTTGACGTGTGACAGCACTTTGCAAAGTGGGTTTATTTTTAGTGGAAACGTGTGACAATCGGTCAGATTGGCAAACATTAGACCACTTAAATGAAAATATTTAAAGAAGTGGATGAAATTAACTCATGCAAACACATGGTGATAGATTTCTGGAAGAACTGATTAACTGTGATGTTTGGCCCTCCCTCTACACATCTCAGCCTCCACATGAATGAGAGCTATTATTCTCTGAGTGCTGAAAACTCCAAATACAACAGAGGAGGGAAGCAGGGAATCTATGTGTGTGTTTGTCTGTGTGTGTGTTTGTGAGAGACAGAAACTGGGACTGTGGGTGATGGTTAAATGTATACTAATGCACTTCCCCTATTCATTAATATACATATTTAGAAAAGGAACATTATGCAAATCCTGCTCCAGATTAGCTGGCAGAGCTGGTAATTTGATCTGAAATATAATTCTGTACACATTAACGAGTCACCTAAGGCAAATATATTTCGACTTGGTTTAATCTAATTATAGAGCAAACACTAAAAGGCCCTCTGGGCTGCCATGCCTGTTCTCTCAGGCTGCGCTGTGGCCTGTGGTGCAGATGAATGCTGAAACTTGGAGATGATTGCTCTTTCATTTGTTCTGCTGCTGATTTGAAACAATGTGAAGCCATGATGAGGTCTCACTGAGCACTGAGCCGAGAGAGATTGTGACCAACAAATAATTAGCCAAAATCTGCATTTAGAAGCCTTCTAAAGACTCATGATTTATACATGATGCTCCAAACAGGGTTGTTGTTGTTGTTTTTGACCCCGCTAAACACACAGTGGATCCAGTGGAGTAAAATATTCATCTGTCTTCATTTTGCTTTGGATTGCGGCTGCGGCTCTCAGCTCTTAGGAGGCAGAGGAGGCTGGAGGAGGATGGTGGTTGGGGGGAGAACAATTGGAGCATGGTGGATAGAAAGCGGCTGTCACAGTTGATCCTGCCTGGGATTCACTGTGCTCAAACCCAAACAATGACTCCTTCCCTCTGCCAGGAGATATTAAATACAGTAATTGCCTGTCAGAGCGGCTTCATCCGGCCATCCCGCCAGATGCCAGCTGAAGGGAAAGCTCCATGCACGAGAGAGGCAGGAGACAGTTCTGAGGCCACCTTTGATAACCAGCAGCCTGACAGTGCACCATCCCATTTCTCCATGTCAATGTGGGCTGTTTAATAGGGATTTGGGCTGATTGGGGGTAAGCAGAGCTTCGAGAGGCTACAGTGTGTTCCTGGAGATCTCGGGGCTTAAGCAGAATCCTGACGTGAAAATAGAGTAAACAAGCAGACAGACTCCTGTAATTGAAATGTCAATTAAGCTCTTTTTCTTGTAGCAAATATGATGACTTCAACTTTACATCTTCCACAGAGAGAAGTGAACTTTTCCTAAACTCTCTCTGGTCCTGCCAAGACTCAAGGATTACAGTAGGAGAGAGTTAAGTAACAAGTGGCCACCTTACGTCTACATCTTGCACTACATCTGATAACTACTAATAATTCACAGAACAAGGGGACTGACAATTCCATTTATTGTTCAGAGGCAACTTCTAGCGGGTGTTGTAATTATGACAAGAGCAAAGTCAGGTGACATAATATGAGGCAGTGGTTCCCAATTTTTTTCTTTTTGTATTTTGGATAAAGTGCTTGAAACGGCTTGAAATTGTAATCGCATTACTTTCATAATAAATTGCTGCCTGACTGAATTAGTTGGTTAACTTTTAAGATAAAGAAATAAAATATTTGCTGAGCCAGATTGTACAGGACGTTAATGATAATCATTATTTGATTAATTGTCAAATAAGAATTAAACCAATAAAATGTGTATTAATTGATAATTAACCAGTAGTCTAAAAATGGCATTAATTGTACCTCATTTGACATTGTTATGTCTGACCGAGCCATCCATGGATAAAGGGGAAAAAGTGTTTTAGTTTCATATCTTATTAATGATTGATCAATTATTAGCATTTTCAACTATTGGTTAAGGAAAATACACAAAATGTGTCACTCTAATAGGAAGGCAAGTCTACTTACAGACAGGTGACACATTTTGACATTAAACTTTCTGTCACAAAACATAAATTTGGTTGATAAAAGCACAGTAACATCAGATTTAATGTGATTAAGAGGTGAAATAATCATTTTGTATAAAAATATGTCATTCACCACAGCTGTGAGGTGCTGGAAAAGACTGAAAATGCACTGTGAAAATGCTTGAAAAGAGCTTCAATCTGATCTTGGAGAAAGTTTACAAACCCTGAAATTGTGATTTTAGTCAACATGCGGCAATGTGATTTTGAAGACCTTAGAGCAGACAAAGTCTTGGGGACCGGCTGTGATTTCTTCCTTCACCAACACCTGCATCATGTCTCCATGTTCCCCTGTTGGAGCTATAATCCAACGTCTTTAGCATGCTTGTGGAAGCAGTGAATGTGTGCGTGTGGCTACCGGGATGTGATGAGCCCGGACGCTATCACATGATTCCTCCTCAGAGCCCTCAGTGTTTAGGCTCAGTCACTTCCCATCTGCCTCTATGTGACACACAGCAGACAGGTGGAGGAGATGATTCATTGAGCTTCTTTCAACCAGCGAGCCTCCAGTGAGGAGAAGTGATTCAGTCCATGTAACTCGCAGCAATTAGGAAGCTAACAAGCTCCAAGCTCACTGTAGAATAAAGTGGTGATGACAGGAGCAAAATGTAAATTTCACAAGTGCTACAGATCATATTTGTTTCAATTACTGTGGATGTAACATGGCTGATGGGTCAGCTTTAATTTAAAGGTATGCTCCGTCTGGGATGTTTTGATTATAGATGGTTTGTCCGAGGTGAAACTGAAGGAGTGACTACTGACTGAATCACAGCATTATGAAATCCGAGGTGGGCTGAATACGATGACTGACAGAAGAATTTCACATTTTGAGCACAAAACACCAGATTAAACTGTCAAACTGGGCAGTCCTGGTCAAATAGGGATCAACATTTTGTTACAGCATTGCTTATTTCTCAGATGTTTTCAAAAACACATTTTAGCGTACTGTTTAGCTGTAATATGAGAAAACTTTGTGACTAGGCCTCCATTTTGTGTCCTGCTTAAAGACAGACCAGGCGCTTTCATGTGTTACACTGCACTATGTCACATGTTGCATTGCTCTTATGGGTTGTAGGTGTATCTGTTTGGCAGGCATCTGAGTCTTGGGCCTGTTGATAATACAACCATGGAAATGAAAAAATGAACTGAGAGATCCTTGGCAATGCCAGGTTACCATGACCCCATATTTCCTTTTCAAATTCGACAATTCTCAAGTCCCCTGTCATTGCTCTACTCCTTTTCTCTTTTCATTTTAACACACACACACACACACACACACACACACACACACATGCACACAGCAGTAAAGCTCCATCTACATGCTGTTGCAGACTGAACACAAACACATTTACATACACACTCTTAGTGGGACTGTGTGCAGCTCCTGCTGTGGCCTGTTCACAGTAGCCTCAGCACATGATTACACATGAATCAACATCACATCAGCCCACCCGATCACACAGACACATACATATACACATACACAGAGTGCACGGAGAGGACAATACAACATGAAGCAGTGCCACAATGACAGAAGCATCTCAACTAACATGGATCACATGTTACTGCTGACTGGAAAAAAAGACCCCTTCTTCCTACATTAAAAGATCAAATTATCATTAACAGATCAAATTCATGAGGGGTTTAGTGTTTTCCCCCATCTTGACAGCGTGTAGCCAAATCTTAAGTGAAAAATCATTTCATTAAACAGAAAGAAACATACAGAAGATGATTAGAGCCACATGTGAAAAATGAGTTCTGAGTTTAAAGTCATTAATCTAAGAATGAGATTAATTTCTGAATTCTGACATGAAAATTAATGTCTGCAGCCCCAAATTCCATACCAACATGCTATTTAGTACACTGAAACAGTATGTAAGATTTATTAGAGTGTCTGAAACCCTAGTATGAAACCAACAGTACATGAGGTGCATGCAGTTTCAGCTCATTCTCATTCACAACTTGTCAACATTACCAATGTACCGACGCTTTGTCCCTGCCCCTCCGCGACTCATACAGATGTGCACGGGACCTGTATGTACCAGGCTTTCGATGTAGTAAGAGGAACAACAAACAGGACCTTCACCCAGGACACCAGGAGTTCATGTCCTGTGTGAAACCAAAACGATACTACAAGTTTTAAGGTACATAACTTTATGTGTGTCAAGCGACTTGCGTCACATTACTTTTGTCTTGTGAGTTGCTTCAGTGACGTATGTAACGTAACATACTTATTGTAACATGGTCTTATCCTAAATGTAGCCAAACAGCAACACTTTCACAACATTAACCACATGTTAAAACGCTTTCTGGCAGCATCTCATACAGGTACTAAAGGGTATCTTGTGCATCAGTGAGACCCTGAGGGTGGTGACAAAACATTGGTATGTGGTGAGCTGGGATGAGAACAGGTTGAAATATTGCAGTATGCAAGCACTGGACACTATGCTGGCATAAATGTCCCACAATGCAATGCAGTAGTAACATAACAAACAAGGAGGATGGCAACCAAGACAGCTGGGGCTGTCACATGTGTCATGACATGCACTGAGCAGTGCATCCGAAAATATATATAACGTATTTTCCGGACTATAAGTCCTACTTTTTTTCATAGTTTGGCTGGTCCTGCGACTTATAGTCAGGTGTGACTTATATATCAAAATATAAATAATTTAACATGTTTTTAAATATTAATTCATACTGACTGACATGAACCAAGGAGTAAACATTACCGTCTACAGCCGCGAGCGGGCGCTCTAAGTTTGTGAGAACTATATGCTGCTCCTGTACCACTGAAAAAATTAATGGTTGCCAACTTAAAGACAACTGAGAAAGACTGAACACAAACAAAATGCCCCCAAAAAGAAAATTCTATCCTGCAGATTACAAACTGCAGGTAGTAAAATATGCAGCCGAAAACGGTAATCGAGCAGAAGAAAGAAAGTTTGGAGTGAGTGAGAAACTTGTGAGGGACTGGCGAAAAGCAGAGGTTACTCTTACTGCAATGAAGAAAACAAAGAAAGCTAATCGGGACTGAAAGCAAGATGGCCAGAGCTGGAGGAACGAGTCCATAGATGGGTGCTTGAACAACGTGCTGCCGGGAGAGGCTTCTCAACGGTGCAGTTACGTCTCCACGCCCTGGTAGTTGCCAAGGAGATGAATATAAATGACTTTGCAGGCGGGCCTTCTTGGTGTTACCGCTTCATGCAACGCAACCGCCTCTCTATCAGAGCACGGACAACAGTGTGTCAGAAACTGCCAGCAGACTTCCAAGCCAAGGTCGACAGTTTCCGTGAGTTCGTTGAAAAGCAGGTAACTGAACACAACGTGTCACCGGATCATATTATCAATGTGGACGAGGTCCCCCTCACGTTTGACATCCCCATGGGCCGAAGTGTCGCAGAGAAAGGGCAGAAAAGTGTGAATATAGTGACAACTGGTCATGAGAAATCACACTTCACAGTGGTGCTGGCATGTTGTGGAGAAGGATCGAAATTGCCACCGATGGTCATTTTCAAACGGAAAACCATGCCAAAGGACGAATCCCCCCCCCCCCCCCCCCCACACACACACACACACACAGTTGTCATGGCCGTGAATGAGAAAGGGTGGATGGATCAAGAAACAATGAACTTTTGGCTTACAAAGTGCTACACTAAGCGTCCTGATGGCTTCTTTAAAACACGCAAAGCCCTGCTTGTGATGGACAGTATGCGAGCACACTAACGCCACAGTTCAAAGATAAAATAAAGCTTGCAACTCCATACCTGCCATCATCCCTGGAGGCTTAACCAAAGTATTCCAGCCACTCGACATCTCAGTGAACTGGAGCTTTAAGGCAGTCTTGCGTCGCCTGTGGGAGGAGTGGATGGTGGATGGAGAGCACAGCTTCCACGGCAACTTTCCAGCAAGTTCTTGGATGGATCAACAAAGCATGGACTTCAGTGACAACCGAAACCATCCTGTCGGGATTCAGAAAGGCCGGAATAACTGGAACTGATGCTGAGTCTGACGACAGCCCCACAGGAGAGGAGACGGCGCTTCATCTTCCTCCGGAGTTGGCGGAGTTGTTCAGAAGCGACACCGAGGATGAAGAATTCAATGGATTCAGTGATGTGGAATGAGATCGGGAGCTTGGTGAACTTGCTTACAGGTAACTTGCTTGTTGGACTCGTTGGCTTGTTATGTTAATTTAGCCTATTCAGCCTCCCAGGTATGTTCTTTATCCTGTTGTGTGGCTGAATAACTGTTAATGTGTTACGTTAACATACAGTACCGGACATCTATTCAGCCTGTTGTTCTGTGTGCTTTTGTATAGTTGAATAACTGTTAATGTGTTATGTTAACATACCGGACACCTATTCAGCCTGTTGTCCTGTGTGCTATTGTATAGTTGAATAACTGTTAATGTGTTATGTTAACATAACGCACACCTATTCAGCCTGTTGTTCTGTGTGCTATTGTGTAGCTGAATAACTTGCCTTTCCAGATTAAATGTCTGTTCTTGGTCATCGATTTTGTGAAATAAATTTCTAAATAAATGCCACTTATAGTCCAGTGCGACTTATATATGTTTTTTTTCCTCTTCATGATGCATTTTTTGACTGATGCGACTTATATTCCGGAGCGACTTATAGTCCGGAAAATACAGTACTATTGTTACATATACATATGTTGAATGATAGTACACATGTAGTGCAGAGTTAGACTTTAATTCCGACTGTCTAGCCTTGACAAAAAGCACTGTTATGCACTGAAAATTATCCTTGCCTGGCTTTCGACTAGGGGTCACAAGTGATCAACAGCTGCTTCAGTTTGACATCTTGTTTCAGCTCAGGACAACGTATGTGGAGGTCGTGTTGATGTTAGCAGAATTTGTAAGTCTCTGCTGGTTGCATCTGGAAGTCGCAGTGGCATTGCAGCAGGTGCTTCACCATATGTCGCCTGGTGTGGATCTGCACTCTACTGAGTGACCTCTTCTAGTTATAACTTTGGTGATACTGAGTTTTCATTTGCAATCTTCTTCAGATAAACAGTTTTCTTTAGGTTTGTGACCAGAACAGTAATCACGTTCCCATCAGCATGTTAATATGTTGTCATTAAAACTTTTCACACATTAAGTAAATGACTTTGCTGTCTTCATCTGCTTCTTACAACTTTGTATTTTTGTTATTCAAACTGAGCATCTGTTATGTACATAGTTATATAAAGCCTGAAGGCTTTATTCAGACATGGCAGGACCTTTAAAACCAAAATAACTGCACAGTAGTTGTTATCTGGTGTGACTGTTGGAGAACAGCGGGGTCAGAGAAAGTTATGATGGAAAGGAAGAAGCGTGCTTTGGTTCTCTCACAGCATGCAGCACTAATGGATTCAAACCTTTAGTTACTGAGCATGAGCAGCTTTCATTCATGTCAAAATGCCACCACATTTTGTGTGCATGCTGCCATGCTTCCATTTACATTTACCTCAAAGGAAGTGCATGTTGGCTCCTGTAGTTACCCACCAACAATACCTTCGCCTACCTATGTCAGCATAGGTATTGTTGCATATATTGCTCACTGGTACAGTGTTGACAGCAAAATGAAATTGGAGGCATCAGTCAAAGGGAAGACAAGTATTTTCAGTGGCTGTTGTACTGTTTAACTGTGATAAGAATGCAGCTGTAAGTCTCATTGTGCGTTCAGTGCAGTAGGCGTGTCCTACTTTAAACTTTACCGCCCTCTGATGAATGATGCATGGCCCAGCCCACATAAATGTTTCACAGACTCCCCGGGACTAAATTACTTTCAAGTTTTGGAGCGAGCTGGACTGAAATGAGGCTGTCTTGTGCACAAAAGCAGAGATTCACTTCTGGAATTGTGATGTTTGGGAGAGGCTCAGAGCTGTGAGGACGACATGTGCCTCGCAGCTCTGTTTTTATTATTGAAGGATTTGGAGGTTTAGAGGAAGAAGAGGAAAGTGGTGCAGGCTCAGCTGAAGAGTTTGATTTTAGCCTTAAACAGTCGTTCAATGAGAATGAGAGACGGGGCTGTGTATTTGCCCTGGGGACAGGAACTGGAATGGACAACAAATTCCCTATATTCCCCCATCCCAGTGTTCTTTCTCTGGCTTAACGTATCTTCTCTTACCACCTGTCTGTCTGCGGGCCTTTGTGTTAGTCTTCTCTATTTTCAACACAGAAATTCATTCTTGATCTTGGGAACAGTAGTCCAAAACAGTCATCTCAACTCAAAGGTCCACTTGCTAGTTTTCTGGAGCTTTCAATCACATTTTGCGATCTTCATCAGTGTCATCACAAGAATGAACTTTCACATTCTTCTTATGTTCAGGCCACTCAGCAGTGGGTTAACGTTAGGGAAAGATGGTTGTCTTAATTAAACACCTAAAACCTCAGCAAGTACCATTCACTGATGAAGGCTGTGAGTATTAAATCCTCTAAAAAAGTTACCTTGAGTTTAGATTAATTTTTCACACATTAATCCCAATGTCAGGCTCAATGTATTTTGTTTTTAATAGAATCCCCACGTTTTTAATCACTATAACATCACCAAACAAGCTGCAAACCAGACACTCATAGTGTGCTTTCATACATAACCTGTTTGGTTCAGTTACAACGGACCCTGGTGCATTTGCCTTGTTAGCGTGGTCCGTTTGGGCTGGTGTGAGAGCTGTCATTTGAACCCTGGGGCAGTCCAAACAAGCCAACTGAGAATGCTTGAAAAGGGGGGTCTCATTCTGCTTTAAAGCATTAAAGACATTTTTTGCTTCTTTTGGCACATATTTCATCTAAGTATCACCAAATTTGGTATAAACCATAGTTAGATGATGCCACATTAAACTTATGAGTTAGTTTTTGGCTATACACACAGCCACATTGCACCAGTGTGCAACATTTCATACAATTCTACCCACAAGGGGGCGCTACAGTAAGAGTAAAACATGACATTTCTACATTTCTGTTGTCGTTAATGAGATGAAACTTGGTACGCAGCTTCTCCATAAGCATGTGTATGACATATTGAAGCACCAATAGCGGCACCTTGTGGCCATCAGTAAAATCATATCTTAATTATTCATTTACAACCAATTTTGGGTCATATCTTCAGACTTGAATCACACCTCTTGCAGGGACTCTTTCAGAAGCTGGGCCAATTAGCAGCAGCAATCGCACTCAGTTTCTTCAGGAAATGCAAATATTCTACTTAATTTTGCTGTTTCTTATCTCCATGTTGAAATATTATCAGCTTCTCGATGTTTAATGAACTGAGACAGCCATCTCACCAAACCAGAATCAGCAGGACCGCTTTGTTTCCCCGCAGACGACAGCGAGACGTCCCTCCCGTCCCGGGGCTGAATGGAGTTGATGTGTGAGTATTGACAGCAGTCTGGTTCCTCTGTCTGCTGCTGAAGTGGTGGCATGACGAGCTGACGGCCAGTCAAAGGGGAGATGACGGTGATGGCTGAGTTTCAGCCTCGTCTCTGTCTTCTGTGATCTTTGTTGGACAGGAATGAAAGCTGTCAGCTCAGTATTACCTGCGAGGACTGGGAGCAGACAGAGGGATGGAAAGACAAGGAAGAGAGACACAGGAAGAAGGGAGTTGTACCGTGGAAATGATTGTGTGTTTCACCTCTGGGACTTTCACCGGGGAAGATCTTCACTGTGTGAAAGACACGTGTCTGGGCTGACACCACCATATACTGAGTATTATATTGTTCATAACAGAGTTTTATACAGTTCGAGTGTTTTTATATGTAAGCTTGAGTGTCATGGTGTTGGAACCCTTTTGTTTTGACTTGGGTTATGAATTACAATTTTATTTTAATTTAAATTACAAATTTATTAATTAATTTTCTCAATCATTTTGGCTCATTTTCAGTCTACAGTGGGATCATTCTCTAAAAGTGTAAGAGCAGTTGTCACAACTGTTTTAGTAACTCACCCAAAACATTTCATTCCTGTTTCAAAACCTAGTTATTGTTTCATCAAATTGGCTAATGCCATCAAAATGAAAAGTTGTTTTGTCACCGTGACAGTCAACCTGCAAATGTTTCTTATATACAAATCCATATTTTGTTCTACCTTTTTTTTTTACTGTACTGTAAAAAGTTTTTTCTAGCTGAATGCTGTTATGTATCAGTTTTTAGATTCACATTTCAATTTGTAGGACACAGAAAAAGGATACACATTTCAGCCTGTCCTCACACATATTTGTACGTAAATTTAGTTGTGTAGCAATGTGCTACATGCAAGGGTATAGTGGTAAATACAGAGGTGGGTAAACTGTAGTTTTTTCTAGTTTTTCCCTTTATTGGTTGATCCTGTTGATCTGAAAATAGAGTAAAGTCTCAGCCTCATTTCAAAGATGTGATGAACTGAGTTTACTTGTGTTTATACCCCACGACACCTCTGATACATTTACTGTGAGCAGAAAATTTTATTTTTCATGTAAAGTCATTCACAGGAATTTTGCCACAAAATTGATTCGTAGTTCATTACTGTCACTTGGCAGCTCATTCGCCAATTTATCACAAACATTAAGTCTGTTCAGACACTAAGTCTGTTCTGACAAACTAGTTGTTTAGAGATTTGTACTATAGTTTAACAGTTTTGGAAAACATAATTCTCATTCAAGAACTGAGCCAAAGCAAATGAGAAAAACTGTATGGATGCATAATTATTATTTATGAACATCATTTTGGGGAAAACACTTTACCTCACCAGTAAATTTTTAATATATATAAAAGTTTTGAACCCAGAAAGTGTTTCAGATCTACTCTGCCAAACATGTTGCTATTCCAGCTGTATGTAGCGCTATAACACACCAAATCTGGAAGACATATCCAGCTAGTGCACCAGTATTATGTACAAATTATGTGCAAATGTAGTAATAGCTGGAGCTGCCACATATTTTTTTTATATTTAATGTTAATTGTTTTTATTCTTCTGGCCAATACTTCCTCCCAGTGATACCACATCTGGAACAAAACACACACCATCCTGCTGTCTGTCTATTCATGCTGCCAAACAGGGCAGCATGAGTTTAGCTCAGAGATGCAGCAATTGCTTGGACCCAGTGGTGGAACAAGTATTTAGAACCTTGACTTAAGTAAAAGTACTAATACCACACGGTGAAAATACTCCAGAACAAGTAAGTCCTGCATTCAGAAACTTCCTAAAGTAAAAGTATTACCAGCAAAATGTACTTTAAGTATGAAAAGTAAAAATAGTCATTTGCAGTAAAATGGACTCTGATGTTTTTGGATTAATATTACTACTGCATTAACGTGTATGTTGCACTTCTTTATATGTTGGCTAGTTTAATGCATCCTGATCTATAAGATCATCATATGTTTGTAGTGTGACAACTATGTATCTAAAAAGTCAACTTTTCATGGTGTTAGAAAAACAAGCCTGTTTTTCATCTTTGTGACAGATCCCAGAGGGTATTTAAATATGGTTATCATTGAACAGGAAGGATATGAAAAATTGTAACATGAAAAGTAACTAGTAATTAAAGCTGTCAGATAAATGTAGTGGAGCAAAAAGTACAATATTTGTCTCTAATACTTTTATTTTGGTGGCAATCAAGTAAAAAATAATGACCCTTCTTGTTATATCAAGATTAACTGTCAGTGTACTTAGTTCTGACTTCCCAACAGAAGGGTTAGGGACCATTTAAAGAAATGGAGGAGTCCTACTCCATATTGTTTCCATCACAAACTCTGCAAGTAATCATTTTGAGGGATGAACTTGATGATTCATTTAGACAAGTCTCTGAACTTTCCAGAGGCATCAAGTTAATCTAAAAATACAGAGTATTAGTGAAGCTCTGAGCATTTCAACTGGGCTTTAAAGTGTCTAATAGCTGTGGAGGTGTTTCTCTGTTGTCAGAACACCTCACCACTCAATCAGACAGACCTCATCATTCTGCTGTCAGGTTTGCAGCACTGTTATGTCACTGAATGAGCATCCTAACGGTTCACCTGGTGTTGGTGTGTGGTGAAATTTGGGTTATCTTGCTCTGTACCAAACTGCTGGATGGATGGAAGTAAAGTGGCACAATAGACTGATTAAAAAGGTCAAGACTCCCTCCAATGAAAATCAAGTTTTTAACCATGTTAACATGTACATGTACATCCCATTTCCATATCAGCTGCGGTGAAACGAGGGGTCTCAGATTATAAGCCAGGTGTACCTACAAGCTAAATTTCACTATTTAAAAATGATGGCAGAGATGTATTTTGTTTTCAATTGCAAAGTTGCCAAAGGAGAAATGGTGAGCCTTGCAGACATCAGTGAGTGCAGTTTATCTGGAAAAATGGTAATGTCCCAGTCAGAGAAAACTTTGCAGTAGTCATTTTTCAGAAAACTCTAAATTTGACCCAAAAAACAGATGGGTTTTGCCACAAAAATTATACTGAAGACAGACGCTGTTCCATCAAGTATCCTGGAGACGCAGCAAGTACGAGCCAACTTGTTCATTTTCCTTGTGTTTTATCTGTTGACTGCGTCCAACAAATCTGCAGCATGTTAAATAACGTTGGCCAATATTAGTCTGCCAAGTTACATTATGAATCAAGTCAAATAAAGACAGGATATTTTATAAGGCTTGGACATGTTGATGAAGAAAATTACAGCTGTTTGTCAGATAGCTGCTGAATTGGATGATGGGTATATTTACTACAATAATTCACAAAGAAATCCTGTCATGATAAAGGCTGTCCTCATAACCAGTTAATATAATGTTAGCAAGATAAGATAATTCAAGTGCATTTGGCACTTGGGAGAAGTTAGCCTTTAGGGCTTACTGTCAGAAAGCCATTGTGGCAGAAAGCTTTCTGACAGGATGTTCTCTTAACTCATGCCAGGGTCTTTGTTGAAACCTAATCAAGTAGTTTTATTGCCTAAACCTAATCAAAGTGCAACAGAAAATTAAAATTAATCATTTAAAAAATGAAAGTCAACTAAGGCTTGTCAGGACCTTAAAGCTGGACTTCGGTCCAGTGAAAAGAGGTGGTCTTGGTGCAGATCAAACTGAACCATGGTGTGGCTTGTTTCTAGTGTGAAAACTGTTTTAAAGGGTTCGGACTTTCAGACCAATTGCAGGAAATTACAGCAGGATATCATCAGAGTTGTAAGAAGGAAAAACAATGCACCAAAACAAAATGAGCCGTGGGAGCAGATGGGGACAGCAGGAGACCAGATGTTTAATTGACATCTAGTCTGACGACTTTATAAAGAGTCAACTGGAAAAACTCATAAAAATGCAACAGTTTTCAGTCGTTGTATCACTCTAATAATATTATGGTGACTGACAACGATATGAATCAGCTCATTTATCTCTCTCCATAAACAGCCACTGAACTCAGGCTCCCTACCGCACTGAAAACATGCTGATGTCAGACACACGCCCATCTACAAACCAATCAACGTTAAGTACAGGGAGACAGTTCAAATGGCCGATGGCAGGGTGTAGGTATGACATGTAAAGTTCTTTAGTCTGCCTGGATAAGTGCATTGTGAAACCAAAACTATTCGGATCAAATCTAAACAGTGTCTCAAAGAAATTCTGTCTTTCTGTCTAAAAGTCTGTCACACTGGACACAAGTGAGAGTCCATGACCAATTCCTCCACTATGACCTGCTCTCCACATGGACTTTGTTGCTCTTCATGCAACATAGAGGCGGGGACTAATTTGCATAGATCTGTGCATACAAGTGACGGGGCAGTTAATTGATTTGCAAGTCCCAAGTCCTAAACTTTGAGTTTTGAGTCCTGAACGAGTGCTAATGAGCTCTTTGCCAAACGTAATGCCATTTTGTGCAACTTCAAATATTGAGCGAAGTTGGAAGTTGTCACGCCGCTGTCTTTTTGGCCTGCACTTTGTTCATACTGCAGTTTGTTTTCTGTTGACCACCTCGTACTTTTTGCACATAAACAAAATGATCTCTGGCATAATTTTTTCCAGCTGGAGCTCAGTAACGTAACGTTACCTCTTCATGGTTCTCTCCCACAATTTGATTGGATGCTGTCAGGTTGGTTCAAATAAAGCAGATCTGGGGAATTAAGTGCTGACTTGTAGAGAATAAATAGTTTTAATGTTAGCTGATTCAGGAAATGAAGGGAAATTAATTGATTTGTGGAGAGACTTTTTAATTTTTGGGCTTGGGGGAAAGTATCAAGTATTTTAAAGTGAAAAGGCTCAAGTCCAAGTCTCGGGCCACAAGACATTGGTGTTAAAGTCCAAGTCCAGTCTAATGTCATCAAATTTGTGACTCAAGTCTGTCTTGAGAAAACGTCTTTATAGGTCATTTTGATGAAGAGAGACTTTATAGGGGTTTAATCACCAGCTATACAGGAAAAATCAATATAGGAAGCTGTTCCATTATTCGAGTCAACATGCAATGGTGCTGTAGCATTTACTGTGCAGCGTTTCATTTCACAGCACAGCAGTAATTTACTGCGCTCGAGCATCAAGCAGTTTCATAGCGTTTGTGACATTTGGACTGTAAGGATGCAGACTGAGGCCGGCCAGGCCCCTGGGCTTTCCTCTTGGCTCTGCTGTGGGTTTCAGAAGCCAGGCCCGTCCACTATTAAACAGCTCAACACAATTCATCAGGATTCCTCGGCCAAACAAGTCTCTGTTTCGTGCTGACGCTCTCCTTTTCTTTGCCCCCTCTCTCTGTCTCCCTGACACTTGAGACTCTGTGCCGCTTCATCTTTACAAACAAAGTGCTACCAGTCTGTGAGCCAGTCACCCAGAACCTATAGCCAACTGCAGTGTGTCATCAGTAAGTGTGGACTACTGTCGGTGTCAGGGTGACTGGAGAGGAGGAGGGTGTGGGAGTGGCTGTAGAGAAACAAACTTGGCCTCAGCTGTCAAAGTTTTTGCAGCACAGGTTCAGCGTTTTGCCGCTGTGCGAAAAATATTTACTCCCCTCTACTGTCTGTCTGAGATTTGAAATTAATCTGGAGACATTTACCGAAAGATCATCATCAGCCACCTGTTTGGAGCCCCAAAAGCTCTCCTCTGGTCATGTCAGTTACACACAGACAGATGAGACACATATTAACACACACACACACACACACACACACACACCACCACCACCACCACAGCACAAGCTCAGATCCGAGATATAAATCTAAACTAAATAGGTGCAGTCTGGGTGTGTATTAGTAGGCAATATTAATGTGGAAAAACAGTTTTCCTGGGGCTCATTTTCCTTTGTTAGAACACATGCTGTGCAAAAGTGTTTAACTGATAGTCACATGCGAATTCAAATCAGCTTCAGGCTCATATCAGCACTGAGATGACCAAGATAAACAGAAAATCCCAGACTGGTGCACAGAAGTGGTGTATTACTCGTTCTCCATGGCAGAGCTGCAGCAAGTAGCTCCTTCAATCTTCGATACTGTACATTTGTGGTTAAATCTGTTATTTTTTGGTTTTATTGCTGAAACATATATCACCTATGAATTAATACTCGTAGTATGAATGAGCGTTGAGTTTGATCAGCTGGACGCACCTCCGTGGGGACACGGGGAGGAGGACTCTGTGTTTGAACGTGAAGCTCATCCATGTAAACACAAAGTTGGTGGACAAAGTTTCCCAGATGTTAAACTTTTAATTTGAAGGTGTTGACCATATTATCATCACCATCTTGTTGCTGCTGTTTAGATAGATAGAGATAGATAGATAGATAGATAGACAGACAGACGACAGAAAGACATAGATATAGAAAATAGATACCAGAAAAATATACCACAGTAATATACAAGGATACACTACACTAAAAATAAAATACAATTAGTACTGTACAAAAATATTGAAAATGCAGAAGTAGAAGAGAATAACAATTATATACATAAGACAATGAGAATGAGGTTGTTTAATTAATTTTAATTCTGTTCTGAATTTAATTATCTCTGAATATGCTTTTGTTGTGTGTGTGTGTGTGTGTGGCAGGAAGAGACTACAAGTCTCATTTCATTGTGCAACCCTGTGTTGTGTAACACTAAATACATTTCCTTGATTATTTGAAAAAGTTACTGCAAAGCCTCTTAAAATAAATGTGATGTTTGCAAAAATAAATCAGGTCAACTTATAAAGACTCTCACAAAACCTTTAACAACATCCATTGAGAGGAGGTCAAAGGTCATCGACCAGGATAAAACGTATCTATCAATATCTAATGAATATTTCCGGCCCTCAAACACCCTTATTACATTGTGAGACATCACCTACCTTTCTGGCAGACCAGGTGACAGAACAACTGTGATACAAGAAGACGAAACCAGGCAACCAGGCTTGGTCACCAGACCCGTGCTTCAAACTATGATGCTGCATGTACACCTCCAGCATCAGTTTGGCATGTTCAGGGCTCGGATGACACTTTTCTTCTCAACTTGTGTTGACTGTTGGTTTCACATGGGTCATGAACCCTTATCTCCTGGGTGGAAGGTGGAAGTGTTTGTTTCACACATCCATCCACTCCACTTTCTTGCACTTTATACTCTGTTACCTGACTTTGACAGCACATTTAAATATAACACTACTGACGGGGGTACCTACAGTGTCAAAGCTTGAAGTATAGGGCCACTTCATGGGAGTGAGAACAGGCTGAACCACAACAATCCTCGGTTGTTGACTGAGCTTTTAATTTATTAAAAAATCCACACATTAACATGTTAGTGACATATTCTATAAATAGACCATGCACTAATGTTCCTTAAATTGTAGAATCAAAGCGATTACCTTGGCTTCCTCAGCCTACTCGGGCAGTGAAGGTATCAGAGAGACAGCTTTTTATCTCATGTGTCCATTGGGAGCGTACCTGTTCCGGAGGGGCTTAGCTGTAATGAGATAGGCTATTTCACAGCATTCCCACTGTCTCAAATAACAGGGAGCACAGAGGGGCCAGTGCCCAGACAGTGGCCTCTGCTCCGCCATATCTTTCCTTCAATGCTCCCTCATATCCTCCTTATTACCACCAATGCCCAGTGCCTAGAAAAGCAGCAGTGCTTTTAAAGTTCAGCACTAAATCACAGCTCGCAGCCTTCAAAGGAGTCCAGTTCTCCACTCGGGTCGCCTGTCCTCCTCAGGCAAAACAGAGGGATGAAGTAATTTCACAGCCAGTGACACAACATGTGTCACAGCGCGCAGGCCACAGCTCTGGTGTCATTTTCCCTTTTGGCTCCAGGAGAGAGTTGCTTTGCTGTCATTTTGGCTTTCATTACTCGTGTTTTTTTGTTCTTGAATGACACGGCTGGCTCTGACACATTACAGCTTGCCATGCCACTCCACTCAGCTGTGAAAACAGGAAGCTCCAGGCTTATGTGAGCCTGCAGAAAACAAATTGTTCTGTGTTACTGAGCTCTGCTGTTCCACTCTATTTGGGGGTATTTGTGGAACTGCACAGCAGAAAATTATTTTGTGCTTTCCTTGAAAATTGCATTGTTTTTTGTTTTGTTTTTTGTATTATTTATTTTATTTTTTTTTAGAAATTTAAGTCATGGTGTTTGTGTTGAGGACTAAAACTTCTGTAGTCATTTGGGTAACTGAAGAAAAGTTCTCGCCATTTACAATCTGGGCCTTATAGTCATAGTTCAGCGTAGTACAAGAAGTCCCGTACTTTTTCCCTCCATGCTCGATAACAGCTGAGTAAACTGGTACCTTGGTCAACATTTTTTTTCCTGTACAAGCAACAGATAGGGTCACATCTTAAGGTAGCTAATGCTATCAAAATGCTAGCTAACTAGCTTGCAAGTGCTAATATAGCTAGCTAGTTCATTAGATTTTTGCAAACATTTGCTAATTTAAGATGCAAATTTATGTTGCCTTTGCAGGTCCCCCAAGCACATAGAATAATACAGGAAACAGGAAAGGAAAAAGTTGGTACAAGTACCAAACTTGCTCAACAGTCACTGGACCACAAAGCAAAAAGAGGAATTTGTTCAAGTGTCAAGTGATGGTAGCACATGCAGATGAGGTGGGCAATGACTATCTGTTACTGAAGAATGTATGACACATGGAAGGTAACATGGAAGCATTCAGGGATTTAAGAATTCAAGGGCATTTATTATCATTATACAACAGGGATGTACAATGAAATTTGAGTTGTAGTTCCTTCATAATATACACAAACGCGACATAGATACAGATGATTAATTAAATTCATAATGGAATAGGGTGAAAATATTAAACAAAATAAATTATATACACCCAGTGAACAACAGTTTAATGGTCTAACTCCACAAGTCCCATGCCAAGTTGTTGTCACAAACATTACAAACTGGCATCATTGGATGTGCACGGCCCAGGACAGGAGGACTCTGCAGCGGGTCATTAAACTGGCCATCAGTGATATCAGTGAGGTGAGGTGCCTGCAGAGCCAAGAGGACGCTAAAAGACAACACTCACCCCAAGTATCTGCTGCCGCACCATCAGACTGAAGGGCAGCTTCTTCCCTCAGACTGTGACGTTTCATTCAACCTCAGCACTCCTCCGTGAATAATATTTTTTTGTTTTGTGAGAAGCTACAGCTTGCATTTATGTTGTAGAATGATAAATAAATTAACCATGAAAGCTGAACGAAGAGAAATGTAAGAGCAGGACGAACGCTACAAACTAAACTGGGACCACCAAGAACATCCTAGTGGGACTCCCATACATGGCTTTTTGACTGCTCACAGCACCCACTGAGGAGAGGTCAAAGGTCATTGACCAGGAGTCAGTGGGCTGCTGGAGAAAAACAGATCTTTACATCTGACACCAGAGAGCATCTTTGAACTGACAGATGTTACTGTCTCCCCCTAAATACAACCAACAATTATCCCGTGTTCAACAGGGGGAGCATATGTCAGTCCGACTACCCAATACTCTGATTACCCATTTCTCCGACCGAAGTTACCAGTTATCATTACTTTGCCCCTTTCCACTAGACAGTTACTTACACATTATAACAGTAAGGGTCTTTACATTAATATTAAATTAGCTACATAATTTCAAACAAAGAGCAGGGGTCCCAAGATCAGCCACCAGAACCACTACCTGAGAAACGGAGGGCACTGGGGCCGACACCGACGGCTGATAAAGGTTTGAGGCTCCGTAAATATCAGCCCGACTTTTTTAAACAAACTAATAGCTGAAGTGAGATCATAAGTGCTTGTCTGATTTCTAAATGCGACGTACAGTGTATTGATCGGGCATTGTTTCAGCACCGCGGACAGCGCTTTATCCATCATGCGTTCACGATGTGTGTGTGTGTGTGTGTGTGTGTGTGTGTGTGAGAAATGGGCTGTCGGAGTATTGGGCAGTCAGAGTATTGGGTAATCGGACTGCTGCTACGCACCCGATCGACAGTCCAGACATTGAAGAGGTAATTGTGAGATGCTGGTAAAGTATTTAGTGTATCGTTGAAATTATTTTGTTAAAATACTATTCACAAGGTCAGTCAGCAGTAGTAACAACAAGATTATTAGATTGTTAATACTGATACATTAATTAACAGCATTTTGTCTTTGATTTTGACAGAGATTTCAACTTCTTCAAATCAAATGATTCCCAAACTAGGGGTCAGGCCCTTCCAAAGGGTCACAAGATAAATCTGAACGGTCCTGAGATTTTCTAGAGCAGGGAGAAAGAAAAAATCTTTACTTTTTTGTGAAATATTGGATTATTTGACCACTTTGGGCCTCAAACAAATACGAAAGCATCAGAGAGATTTAGTTGGGAAATCACTCTTTTTTTAGAACCACTCAGCTCAACAGTTCACAGATGTCTGAAGCCAAGCCAAATATGTTGGAGACCACAATGTGTTGTATTTTATAAATTCATTCATAAATGTAGTGGATTAAAAGGTATAAAGTAAAATATCTCCCTCTGAACTGTAGAAAGCCCCAGGAAACATAATATGCAGTTTGCTACAGTTGGAACAGGGATTTCCCGGGGAACTTCTTTCTGTGTTTACACTCAGTGCAAGTTCTGTCTTCATGGAAAATGTCACACCACTTAATTATCATATTCTAAAAAAAGAAAAAAAAAAAGGGTTTGTATGAGATGCTGTCCAAGCATGTTGGAAATCTAAAGTCCCTAAAGCTGTTCCGAACTGTCACACTGGAAGGCGGAAAGCCAGCTGTCAGAGAGGAGGGTAAGACAAGAAAATTGCGAAATATGGGGATAAAAGCACACAATTTCTCTCCTGGCCCACAGTTATTTACATGAAAAATAACAAAATAGTTGTGTGAAGAATAAAAAAAGAGACCCGGAGAGAAGTTCAAACTTTGAATATCAGATTGTCGGATTTAGAAAAGTTACAGGACACGTCTGGCCTCAATATTTTAAAGGTAAAGGTCAATGTTATTGTGACACAATCAACAATACAAAGTACAATTATATGGTCAGATTCAGTGTCTGCATTTAACCGATCTTAGTATTGGGAGCAACGGGCAGCTGCTGTGGAGCCCCAGCACCTCCCAGTCTAACAGTGAATTAAGTCTTTATTTCAACCAAACAACCAGAGTTGATGAGTTTTGGAAGAGTGGAAAAATGAACTAAGACATTTCTGGTGAGTTTTATTTTGTTTCTGCCGACTTTGAATGACGATGACAATGTTAAAATTACAGTTTTGCAAAAAAGAGTCTGGTTGGAGCAATAAAACAGCAGTTTCTGGTTTGTAGGGATCCTTTCCATTATGTTGTCAGTAAGCAGCAAGAAACAGCATTTTAGTGAACGTACCTTGACGGTGTGCAGTTGCGCAGACGGATTACATTGTTGCTGGTTTTCACTTCTGACAGCTGCAGCACTCTCCCTCAATACGGACCAATTTCAAAAATTGTTGTCCACATCAGTCATCGGGAAAACCATGGAGATGGTGGTGAATTTCTGGTGCAGGAGGACCCCAACCCTGAATAATAAGTTCCCAGGGCTGCAACTCAACAACAAGCTGGACTGGTGGGACAGCACTGGGGCCCTCTACAGGAAGGACAGAGCAGGCTGTTCATCCTGAGGAGGCTCAGGTCCTTTCCTGTGTGCACTAAGCTCCTGCAGGTGTTCTATCGGTCTGTGGTGACCAGTGGCATCTTCTTTGCTGTGGTGCGCTGGGAGCTGTGGTGCAAACAAACTGAACAAGCCGGTGCGGAAGGCCAGCTCTGTAGTGGGGATGGAAGTGGATCGCGTGGAGGCAGTGACAGAGAAGAGGATGAGAGGAAAGCTGAAAGCAATCATGGACAACCAGTCTCATCCACTCTGTGCTGAGCTGAGGGGATCCAACAGCATTTTGAGCCGCAGACTCATCCAGCCACGGGCCTCAAAACACTCGGGGGGGTTCCTTCATGCCATCAGCCATCAGACTGCACAATGCCACAGCACCCACAGACTATGACTCAAACCAACACTTACAGTGAAAATAATGGTTGTATAACTTTAACATTTGCACATTACACATGCAAATGCACTCAGACCCAGTTATTGTATACTGTTTTTCTATTTCCATCTTATTTATTTTAGATTTTATTTGTTTTACTCCTTGATCTGCTACTTTTTGTGCTGCTGTGCCAAATTGAATTTCCCCTCTCAATGAAGGTACCTCTTATCTTAGCCGCTTTGACACAAAAATATAGGTAAATAGGGTGGAGGTTGAAAAACACCTACGTTACCCTTCTTTAAGAACAGCGGCCCGGTCCGTGTCGTGAATTCTCCTCTATACAACAACATTCCTTTACCTCTAAAGTGGGACTCTGCTCTGTTTGCTAAGTGTATGCATAAACAGTGTCCATGGCTGGCAGTGTTTTTCTCCAGGGAAGAAGTGTCAGTGGCTGCCTGCCTGTCCTGATGATTTCTCTCTGGCAGAGCCAACAGGGAACGGACAGAGGAATCAATCACACCGTGGCCCAGCACTGATGCTGATGCTTGCAGATATTTTTCCTCCCTTCTTTTTTCTGTGTTGAGGATTTATTGTAATACTCTGTCACCCCCATCGTTAAAGGCATCCCATAAAGGTGTAGAAATGTGGGGGCATGCATGTATATATATACCTCCCACTACCACCACCACTGTTATGGCTGCTTTCCCCCCCAAGGGACCTGATGTTTCTTCTAAATGAACCGCCTCATCCAAGCAGCTGTGCTAAATAGGGGCCAGCTTAGAGGAGCTGCTTTGTTTTCTCCTGCCAAACACTGTTTAGATGGTAAATGTCTTTGATTAATGAAGTCATTTTTTTTGTTGTTGTTGCCATGGCTCCCTGCGAAGCTCGCAGAAATGGATTGAGAGAACACTTCATCCTTAACAAAGAGGGGTCAAAATAATTCTAGCTTGTCCTGAGGAAAGATTAAAAAGCTTCTCTCAGATGAGTGTACATGATGGGCATTAGCAGGCTGCTGGAGCGATTAAATAAATGAAGTGAAGGTAGTTGGTGGAGATCAATCCCCCTCTGTTGTTCTCGGCCAAGTGAGAAGAATGAGTGAGGGAGAGGCCAGGAGTGATGGACTGTGCCGAATCAAACAGCATTATGTTAACAATAACTGATTTTACTGCAGCACTCGACAATTCTCACAAAGAGGAGCCTTGTTATCTGAAAATAATGAAATACCTCTGGATCTCAAGATAACTGCATTAAAAAATAATTGCAAGCGTGACTGTTCTCAGCTTCCGTAATAAAAGGAGTGGTATGGAGACAAACATTTGTTTGGCTCATAAATAATACTGACTTTGAATATATGCAAGGCTGGAAAATGTGCTTGTTAAAGGACCACTGTGTAGGATTTTGTGGCATCTTGCAGTTAAATAGCAGATTTCAACCAAATCACCTGCCAAGAAACTACAAACACAAAACTTGTGCAAAAGTCAGTGTTTGTCCTCCGTGAAAGAGAACCAGGGTCTGTGTAACAAAAACAGCTGCTTTTACGGTAAGAAAAACCAAATGATTCTTATTTTCAGGTGATGATACATTAATGATAACATTTATATTAATATTATTTTCCACTTCTGCCAGTAGATCCACCTAAATGTTACATACTTTACTTTCAAAGCATCGCAATTAGCGTTAGTGGTTGGCATTTGCATGCTAATATAAGTGTTGGGGATTTGCATAATTGAGCAATGCTGGTCAGCAGCAGTGTGGGTGGGTGTGTGGAGTTTGGGATTGAGTTGATAGAGGTTAAAGTTGGTTTCTGTTCTGGTAATTGCTAATAAGTCTTGTCATTGATTTCAGAGACCAGTACGCTGCAGCATCCTGGATTTGTCACCATTTTGTTGTCCACAATACTGGTTGTAAAATCAATAAAAATATTTGAATAAGAATTCACAACTTCAAGATTTAAAAACATGTTAAAAGCCTTCAAAATCTAAATCTAGCAATATCTACTGATAACAGAGGTGTAAAAATGTGCTATTATAATATTTTTAAAATATATTTTTAATGAAAATGTAGACCCTTTAAAGTTGTGTGCAAGATATCTGTCAGCTCTGTCAGGTTTTTTTCAAAACATGCTTTAATCAGATATAAAAAGGGTTAGTTATACCCTCAGGACCCCTGTCTCACCTCCTGGTTTAAAAAAGGTGTGAATACGACAACAAATTGAGTAAATAAAATTGCTATCAGATGTGTCTCAGCCATAACATGTCAACTGTGTAGCCCTTCTAAATCAAAGCTAAATAAGAATAATGGTTTTTAAAATGTGTATTTTGTCAACTCTAAGACATGAACTCATTTGTTAACTCTGACACAGTTAACATCTATGGAGAAAGGCTGAAGGAGGTGATGCTCTCAGTTCTCTTTAATAACTGAATAATGTGTTTGAAACAACAACTTTTTCAATTTAACAAAAATAAATCAATACATGAATAGAAATAAGTCAGTGCCCACTTGGTCAAAAAAGTCTGGACATGCCCCTCTATGTGATGTTAACTCTGTCAGTTGGCTGTTTTCTGTTATATTGATTAAATATATGCTCATAAGAATTTATAAAATTAGTTTGTCAACAAAAGAAAATTCATGGTACTCCTAATGTGTGTTCTTGGTGTTAGAAATCATTTTGTGTGCCAGACAGAGTTGACAAAATTCAAGTCCTCTGCTGCAAAAGAAGCTATTTAATAAAAAATGCAGTCACTAAGAGGTTTCCCTGTTACAAGGTTTAAAGTAAAAATCAAAAGAGTAGAAGAGTAAAAATGAAGAGTGAAGAATAAAAATCAAAAACCTCTCAAAATATGGTTTTGTCCCAGTTCTCAAGAATGAGCGACATATATTGGAGATGTTAATATGTTTTTCTACTGATTTTTGTTATTTAGTTTAGGTGCAATATACAAGTAAATGTTTTCCATTTCTGCATCGTGTTCAAAGTGAAGTGTAAGTTGAGGATGTTGCAGCCCACTTCAAAGTGCAGAGTGATGGTGGAGCTGAGTGAACGGCCAAAGATAATATGCAGAGCATTGCTTACTATTATCATAAATTAGTTTTATTCATTTCATTCAGTGTGTAACACCTGTGTTTTTACTTTTGACAAGTTTAATCACAGTTTACGTTTTAATTCTGTTTCAGCTGATGACTACTGTGATTGCAGTTTGTATTGCGATAATACGACAGACTGTTCTTGCCTGCCGATGCCTGCTGCCTCAGGACCAGTTCATTTCCTGAAGTAACCAAGGAAACTGAAAAAGTTTGAAGGTTATTATCACTACAGAACATTCTTTCGTGTCAGTCCTAATGAAGCTTACGGGAGATGCAGTGTCAATCATGCTATTTGTAGACCAACAGCAATTAAACGGATTCTCCGAAGTGTGTGTTTGTAGTGTTCTTTCATTTTTTTTTTTGCGGCATTTCTTCATCAAAGGTCATACAACGTAATGTGCTTCTTTCTCTGCTAGTTTCTTTGGAAGTGATCAGGCTATAGCTGCTCCCCATGAGTAGCAGCAGTATCTGTGAAACTCTGGTCATCACCGCTGTGCCAGAAGAGAGGCAGCTGGGATCCAAAGGGGCTCCCCTGACTGTCCCTCAGGGGCCCGCTCTGCTTGGCCAACATGCAGAGTGAAGCAGGAAGTATCAGTCTCGCCTATCCTCTCAGGGTTAATTAAAACTCACCCCACGGCCCAAACACCACCACCATAAGTCATGTCATGCTCACTGAGCCTGTAATGTGTGGAAGAAAGAGTAATACAAAGCGGTACAGGCAACACGTCTGTAATCTTAATTAAATACGCCCAGCTGTGCCCCCTTTTCTCCGGCACTCACTGGGTTCACGCTTAATTTGAACCGTCCGCTCCTGCAGGACGAAACCAGGGAGGCGGGGGGGCGACGGAGAGAAAGTGCTGTGCAGCACACTGAGAGGCTAAATCTATAAAAGGAACGGCTGAGTCGTTGATTAAAGCTGGTTACTGAAGCAGTTTAGGTGTAACCTCGGACATCCTCCCTCTGCTCCTGAAGACAGCAGGGAAAAAGAGGAGGGAGGAGGTTTACACAATGAGTAAAGGGTGGGGGTGGGGGTGGTGTTACAGTACTTACACATCTCTCCTGTCCTGTCACAGAAAAAAAAGACACTGTCCAACTGCACTGTCACACTGAAGACACAAGGCTCATTAACTGTACATCTTTGGATTTGATGTCAGCTCTCTGGCTGCTGGCTGGCCATCGCTCTCAATAACAGAGAGGATCACTGGTCTGGATCCAGGCCTGAATCACCAGCTCAGTCTTCAGTGTCCAGTGATTCAGACAAACTGCTGAACAGTTTGATCATCGAAACAACACCCTGACCTGTTGAGTCTCAACATCTACAGTTCCTGACAACTGAGCAAACTCCATCTGCTGAAGAAGACTCTGGAACAGGTCAGCGAACGCATCATCCCCAATGTGTAGAGCCAATACAGTTCCAATACACTTACTAATTACCTATTAAAAATGTAGTCAGTAATGTAATCCAAGTATCACAATAATAAAGTAATGTAACTTGTTTACTTTCTGTTAGTTTGCTAGTTTAGGGAGTTTTAGGTCTTCAAAGGCAAAGAATTTCCCCCACAAAACTGACCACTGAAAATTGCATGACCTTTCTAAATCCAGCAGAATACATAATCATCCTCTGTAAACATGCCTCCCTCTATTATTTGCATACCCAGCAAACACTCGCACAAATGATGTGGCTCAGGAGGAAGAGCGAGCCGTCCACTAATCACAGGATTGGCAGGGGATTCCCGGCTCCACATGGTTCTGAATTTCCCCTAATGGTCAAGCCCACGCCTTGCATGGTAGCTCTCTGCCATTACTGTGAGATTAGTGAGAGACTGCCCCCAGACTGCAGCAGGAGCCCCACGCACGCTGTAGTTGTGAGTGGAGCAACTAATTGCATTTTTGAAGGGAAATCTTTCACAAGTGGAAAGAAGCATCAAAATTGGCACAAACACTCCCTAGGGATTCTTCCTTTGATAAAACCCATTAGCCACACATAAATCAAGATGGCTGCCACTTTCCCAAGGATAACTGCCATTTCCGGCCCAGAAATACTATATTGGGTCAAAATTTGCTGTCAAATCAAACATTGTTGACCACAGTAAGCCAGATTTATAGATGATAAGGAGCTTCTACTACCATGTGGGTATTCAACAGGGGGTCCATGACCCTTAGGGGGGTCCTCAGAGTTACTGCAGGGGGCCAACAAATTATTGTTTGAGTTACAGGATGAGTTACATAATGAGCTGTATAATTATCTAAACAGATCTTTCTGTAACTTCATGAGCAAGACCCTCCACCTCAGAAATCACTGGCAGAAGCACAGAAGGTGAGGCTGATGCACATTACATGCACTTTCCTGCTGCCAGAAATACTCATAAGGAGCACCAAATGTGGATTAATCTGATGCTGAGGGTAGTGCCTAGTGAATGCACCATTTCCCCCTGTACAGTGTCTGGCTGCTTTAAGAATTACTGAGCCTTTTTAAAAAATTAAACTATATTTTTTGTGTGCTGTTTTCAAAGATTTATGCCTCCAGTAGGAACCAATGGACTTGAGGGTAAGAGCCAAAGCCAGGGTATGGGATTCAGAAGAGATGGACTAACACATTTTGTTTGTTTGGGTCCTTTTCTGGGATTTATGGGCAATAATTAATACATAGAATATAGCCAGCAGGTCACAACAGCTTTACAATCACTGCTGCGTGTCAACAACTGTTTGCTGGGACAATAATGTTTACCACCACTGCCCTCAAACTAGAGGCTGAAAGCAAACAGCCTGATGTTTACCACACCATCAAATTTTACTGAAGAGTGAAATGTTTAACTTCCAGTTGTCCTCCCTAAATTTGGGTCTTAATCACCAGTGGCAGAGTTTGCAGCCATGTTAGTGGCTTGTGAGTCTGTAAAGGCATGTCTACACAGGGGGTGTTTCAGCCATATTGAGAGTTTGACAGAACAGATCAACACAGCTGTCTACACAGATGATGTCCCGTTTTTTACTTTTCACAAAGGGTGTCAGCGTTATGTGTTCTGAGCATTGTCATATATTAAAAATGGGCGACATGATGGCTCCCCAAAAGCGAAGCATCTAGATCGCCCTCTGGTGGCTGGCTGCAGAACAGGTCATAAATCTTGCATCCCCAGTGTCAACAGATGGGAAATGGTCTCTATCATGTTTGTTCAAGTGTTCATATTTATGATTAGTTTGGATTAAATTGGTTATTTGATGATATAAAAATAGGTTTTCATGCCATGATTGACGGCTGATCTCTGCTCCTGTTTGAGTTGGCAGGCTGACTGGGCGGAAAGTGTGGCTACAAGCCTGATCACTACCACAGACTTTGACTAAATGGCATCACTAGCACAAGATGTCAGTACTCATATCTGCAATACTTTGGCGTCAGTTTTGTACAGTGGGAAAGTGGAGCCACGGCGTCCATCTTTATTTATATCATTGGTTCTGAGCATTGCTAAACCTCAGGAGACCTACACTCAGTACTGTGCCTGAATGCATCCCCTAGACAGTGTTTATAAGGGCAACACACACACACACTAATGGGATATGACGCACGTCAAAACACAAGTACTGTACCTTGACTACTTCTCCTGTCTGTGTGATACGTTTGGTGTGTGTCATGGGCGTCACTGAGTGAGTCGAATGACACGGTGCAGCTGGTTTGTGTTGCACTTCAAAGTAACAACACTATTCTGCCACTGGAGTCTGTATTTGTCCACAGTTTGGGTCCCGTCCCATGAGAGACCCATGTCCTTCAGCTACAGCACACTACTATTACTTCAAAGTACTCCCACCCTTTCCAGTGTCCCCCATGGGACTTTGTTTGAGAAAAAAATAGGAACAGTCATCACCGGTGAGAGACAAATAATCAGTGGCACTGAAAAGAGTACTGAAAATTTGTACTCAAGTACAAGCAGTGTTTCTCCAAATCTTCAGTCTGAACAACTCCCAACTCCTCTGCTCTTTTCTGTTCATTGATCACGCTCACCTCTCCTAACCTGAGCCTACCACAGTGTCTATATGTCCTGGTTTTCACTGGCCCTTTTGTGGCCAGATCACCTTATTGGCTACAAAAATGCAAATGAAAGTTTTGGATATTAATTCAAATTGTACTCAGGACTCTATCATTTTACATAGCACAATGCATACTTGAAAATATACTCATAAAAGTACAAGTATGCAAAAAAAAAAACTTAATTACAGTAATATGAGCATTTGTAATTAGTTACTTCCACTCTTACAAATAATTATGTAATCCCGTTTGAACTGTGTCATGAATTACACATATGATGTCTGCCAATTTAAAAGACAATTTCAAGACAAGAAAGTCTCAATTTGTCATAGGTTTAGTTTTGTATGACACTGTTAAGTGAACTACATCTCTTGTGTAGTGTGTTTTATCCAGCGATTCCTGGTCCTTCTATCAGGCGGGAGTGAAAGAATAAGCCAGACCCATTGGTCATGTGACTACATCCCTCCTACGAAAACCCACAGCCATCCTAGCTTCAGTGGCTAGCGTTAGCTTGTGGAGAGATAAAGACATATCATCACTTATGCAACTTTTGGCTGTGTAGTCTTTCTAATTATGTATCTTCAGTCACTTCAGCAGTTTTAGACAAACTGAGACTTTCCTGAATTGTAAAATGATCCTTTAAACAACTTTTGTGTGATTTATGGCTCAATTCATACAGAAAGATTTTTTTTATATTTATTCAGAAATAAGGTCCTAGGTGGTTCATCCAACCCGTTCTCATCCCAGCTCACCACAGACCGCTAATGCTGTGAAACAGTCACAGTTTGGTCAGGTTTAGGCAGGATAAGACCATGTTTGTGATTACAGTAAGTACATCACATTTTGTATGTCACATTAGTCACTGAAGCCACTTGCAACATTAAAGTCATGTGACACACATAACCTTATGTACCTTAAAACGTTTAATAATGTTTTGGTTTCACGTGGGACATGATTCCCAGTCTGTGAAGTCCTGTGGTTGTTTGAGCCATCCATCCATCCCACCGCCTCCATATGAGGACTTTCTCACTCTTTATACTACAATCCTTTCTTGCCAAGAGAGTACAGCTGAGGCTAATGGTGAAGACATTAGTTTTTATTTTATTTTTCCCAAGGTGATGGATGCAGGACATTAGGTTTGAAGGCCTGGTCATAGACTTAAATATTGGACATACTGATTTTGGAGCTGATGATGGCCCCGAATAAAAAGACAGTGTATCACCAAATTTATTACAACTTATCCTGAGGGGAACAGGAATGTCTGAACCAGATTCCGTAATAATGCATTTGATAATTGTTAAGATATTTCACTCTGGGACACCTGCTGTGTGGCTAAAACCAGGAGTGTGACTGACTCAAAGTCCACATGTGGACTACAATAACTCTTGGTGTTGTAGTGAGGCAGTAATGAGTGCAAATAGCAGCGCTGTGTCTGACACTTCCTCAATCAGCGAGCGCAGACAGCCAGTTGCCTGCTGAGGGAGAGCACAGCACTTTCACTGGGAGCCTTATGCTAATGGGGACCTTTAGCACAATCCATATTTGGCAAACACCAGCATCAGAAACAGCAGAGGAAACCTGCACCAGCCCCTTATGATCCTGCACACACACTCACACACATCATACACACCAAGAATGTCTACTTTTTCGGGGACAAATGAAAAAAAAACATGAATTAATGTTGTTACACAGCCACAAATCTAAAAATAATCTGTCACATCATTCAGGAGAACATGTTTGTCTTTATTTCTGCAGTTTGGGGAGTTTATGTCCCAACACGGGCAGAAGGCCACACACACCAAACTGTACAAATACAAAGGCTAAAGTAGCTGTCCAACACACTCACACACACACACACACACACACACACAACACAAACACACACACACACATGTAAACACACCTTCATTAGGTAGTCCACTCAGTTGTCTCACACAGGTTCTACACCAAATATTTACCTCCAATAACATTTAAACAAGCACTGATGGCATTCATATCAGTCCTGGTGCCAGTCAAACAAACCGGTTTGATTTGTGTTCAAAGAATGACAAACACGCTTTTTATTTGGATTTTGGGGGCTTTATACTTTTACTCCACTGAATTTACCTGACAACTGGAGTAAGTTGGTGACCAAAGTGATGGTGGCAGAAGCAGATGTACCCCTAAAACTTTGCTACATTTTTGTTTGAATTTGTTTTTCAGTTAACCAATAAATCATTGTTTTGTAAGTCACAAGTAAGTCTTTGCACTCAAGTCCCAGGTCAAGTTCCAATTCAAGACAGGCAAGTTCCAAGTCAGAGTTTTGAGTACTAAACAAGTCATTATGTAACAGTGAGTTTCCAGCCTCACTGATATACAGAGTTACTGTTAAGCGGCTGTTAAGCTAATGTTAGCTAAGCTTTAACTGGCTGACTATGTTATTATTAGCTTCAACTTACTATACTGAAGTTTGAAATTGTTGCATCTTTGTCTGTAATTTTCGACCTGCATGTTTTGCATACTGCAGTTCATTTTTTATTGACCACCTCATGGTTTTTGTACAAGAATAAAGCAATATTTGGTATCATTTTTTCCAAATGGAGCTCAGTAACATAACATTTGTTCTTCACAGTTCTCTCCTATAACTTGATTTGAGGCTGTCAGATTGGTTCAAACAAAGTGGATCTGGGGATTTAACTGTGGACTTGCTGAGAGTGGATTGTGTTAACGTTAGTTTATTCAGGAAATAAAGGGAAATGAATTCAATTGTGGATTTACACCTTTTTTAAAAAGCAACCTTTTAAGTCTAAGTGAAGTCACGAGTCACCACAAATTATATATATTCTCACAGTAAACACCAGTGAGACTGCTTGACTTGAGCTACACAGTGTTGATCAGTGTTTTACTGTTTGGATAAAATTTACACCCACTCCTCCACTCATCTCCGTCCTCCAATCTGTCATTCTAACACTCTGTCTCTGCCTCTGCTGAAGTCTCGCTAAGCTAACTTTAAACCAGCAGTTCAAACAGCTCTGAACTGTCACTTATTTCGAAAAGATGTAAGTGAAACATGAGCTGATATTATCCAGGATAAATGGTTAAATGAGAGTTAGATTATGTAACGACGGTTTCTGTGAGATCTGGTGGCTATAATATCTATTAATACAGCTGAAATATGATGGTGGACAAAGAGGGAGATGGAGGAGACACTGGAGAAACCATCTGACAGAGCTGTGAGGGGGATAGGAGTGACATAGGGGTGATTGCCATGTCATGTTAACCAGTTATTGATGTAATCAATTAGTTCATATCATGAGAAGAATGAGCTCAGGTCTCATAGAGGCCTCCAATGAGCCCAACACATTACAGAGATATGAGATATACTGGAAAAAGAAAGAAAAAACAATTACAAATCAAGCTAAAAAAAAAAATCTCATACTAAACACATCAAAGACAAAGGAAATGGTCATTGATTTCCGTAGATCCAAGCCCCCTCTTCAGCCTGTGAACACTTGTGGAGTGGACATCGAGGTGGTAACAAACTATAAATATCTTGGTGTACACCTGGATAACAAGCTGGACTGGTCCCTTAACACAGATGCACTCTACAAAAAGGGGCAGAGCCGCCTCTTTTTCCTAAGGAAGCTCAGATCTCTAAGCATCTGCAGTAAGATGCTGCAGATGTTTTATCAGTCTATTGTGGCAAGTGTTTTATTTTATGCTGCAGTCTGCTGGGGAGGAAGTTTGGGAAAAAAGCAAGCAAGGAGGCTGGATAAGCTTGTGAAAAAGGCTGGCTCTGTGATCGGAGTAAGGATGAACTCTCTGGAGGAAGTTGTGGAGAGAGACACAATGAGGACGGTGGAGGCCATCCTAAACAACATGGATCATCCACTGCATAACACCTTGATGGACCAAAGAAATAATGGTGGTGGAAGGCTTCTCTCTCTTCGTTGTAGGACAGAGAGATACAGAAGATCTTTCATACCAACTGCCATCAGACTCTATAATTCTTATACAAATAGATGAGACTACAGACAAATGAATTTCCCCTTGGGGATCAATAAAGTATTTCGTATTCGTATTCGTATTCGTATTCGTAAATGGAGCCGTCATGTTAACTGTAGGCAGCGATATTAAAACCATGAACAATCAGTCATGTTAAATTCCTGAACTGGCCTTAATTCTTCCACTCTCCTCACATCCTAACTGCTCGTGAGTGTGTTTGTCAGACCTCTGAACAGGAATAAAGAAAAGAAAATGAGGCATAAAAGAGAAAAAAACACAATCATTTCAGACATTCAGTCACCCGCTGAGCAACTTCTCTTCCGTCCATCAGCCGCACGTGTGCTGCAGGACGGCGCCGAGCACACACAAACACACACACAAACACACTCTCCTGTCAATAGATAGGTTTGAAGACAGACACATGTGGTGTGTATGTATGTCTGCGTGTGTTTGGCGTGGATGGTAAAGGCCACAGGAATGACATTTCCTCTCCTCTCCACAGCAGCACTACAAACACAGACAGCTGAGGCGCTCCGACACCCCGCAGCTTCTCTCCCTCTCCGTCCCACAAAAGGCTGATACGCTCTTTTTCTTTTTAAAATTACCAATATGGACTGATGCACAATGCGAGGTATTTTCATGCACCTGTTTGCTGGGGAGTTTATTGTGCTTGTTAGCAGCTGGAGCTGGCATTCAGAGAAAAGACCACCACAGATTTTTGGTATTTTAGCTGTAAAGCATAAGGATGACATTGACCTTAAATGAAAGGATTTCTAAAGAGCTCTCATCAGTGCGGCTGCCTGTAGAGGTATCCCATGTTTCTGGGCTGTTTGTAGGTGTTTATTTCAGATAAAAAAATCTGAGATGCATCGAGAAACCACACCAGACAACCCTGTCTCTTAGAAATTATGTTTTTATTATACTATTATAACTTGCAGATTTGTTTATAAAGAAATATACTTGCTGCTTGGATTATTTTAACAGGGGGGCCTCCAGGGTGACCTGATGCAAAAGTCAGCCGCCTGGGCCCTTATAATCCTTGTTCCTCCAACTCTTTGCATGTACAGTATGCACAGTTTGTTATGCTGGAATATGAGCTGAACTTTAAAAAATATTAATGCCAACACTGTACTTCCATTTTTTTTGCTGTTTCGCTGTGCAGTAATTTTTTTCTAAACTTCTCTAAACTTTCTAAACTTGCTCTGTGCCAGAAAACACATTTCTCCCAGACAAGAATTCACAAATTTAATTTATTTAAAAAATGTGTAAATCTAAACCTAACAATACCTACTGATGACATAGGTGTAAATATGCTATTATAATCAATTTGTTTTAAAATGGATTTCTTATGAAATGTTGGTTCTTTAAAGTTGTGTCCCAGATTTCCATCAACTGTGCAGATTTTTACAAAAGCATGATTTAATCAAGCATAAAAAGGGTCAGCTATACCCTAAGGACCCCTGTCTCACTTCCTGGTTTTAAAAAATGCAAGAATACTGCTCAAGCACTGGTAAACTTTCTATTTTTGACTAATTCATTAAATAATATTGCTATCAGATGTGTCTCAGCTGTAACATGTCAACTCTGCAGCCCTTCTAAATCAAAACTAAATAAGATTTATGGTTTAAAAATATGTATTTTGATTAGTATTAAAAGAACTCTGAGCAACTTAAAAAAATAAAATGGCTGCTCGCTACAACTATGCTAGGAATTTTAAAAAATGTAATATTTTGTCAACTCCTTATCACGACAATTCCATCAAGTGTCCACATTTAATAAGAAATTTAATCACTAGAACGTTGACATGTTACGAGGTTTTAATAGCAAGAGTTGAATTTTTTAAATACATTTGGCAATGGATTATTTAAGATTATTTAAGATTATGAAATTCATGAGCAGAAAACTAAAATAACACAGATTTTGACCACAGAAATCTCTTCAAGACAAGATCTGACGATCAGGTGATAAAAACTCTTTGCTGTCATTTAATACTGTGGTAATTATAAGGGAACTATGGATCCATAAATAATCACTTATATATGTAGATATAATATGTCTACATGAATTCGGACAACTCTAAGTATAATTACTCATGCACATTATGTACTATACTTTACTGGACAGTATTGCAATACTGGCTGGCAGTTGTAGTGTTAAAGCGATATTCCACTCCAGAACAATAGTCCACTCAGTATCTACTCACCCCTGTGCCGATGTGAGGATGGGTGAAGATCTTCAGTTCACAAAACAATCCTGGAGTTTCAGCTGAAAACAGGGTTGCAGCCAATGGCAGTGAATGGAGACCACGGATAGAATGTAAAAAAAAAAAAAAGAACAAAAAACAAACACAAAATGTCTCCATTCTGCTCATGTGGTGTAATCCAAGTGTCGTGAGCCGCAACATTAAAATTTAACCACAAAAGATGCCATTTACACCATGCTTTTAGCTGAAATGTCAACTGTAGCCTCCCAGGTAGCATGTAAACATGGCGTTGATGTATCGCGAGCCTTTGTATATCTCGCCATATTTTCACACGTGCATCCATTAAGAGAGTTACTACATCTTATTTTATCTTAGTCGGGTAGTCAGGTTGTTGAGGGAAACTGTGTTGTGACTGCACTCTTCTGTAATTTACCATTGTGGCTACATTTGCTGATCAGCAAAACTTATATCGTCACACCAAATCAGAGGAAAACACAAACTTAGCCTAAATAATCCCTCATGTGACATGTCGGTCTTTTGATGGCAAATAATAAATAATTGGTTAATCCAGTGTGTGGCTATAGATCTAGCATACATGTTTTTATATTGATCAAACGTGGTTTCATCCATTTGGACTGACGTCATTATGAAATATTTCAGCATCAGGTTGTTTTTTAAATGTTAGCTACATCTGGAGCTTAATATGACTTCAGCCACTTGTTTGCATGATAAAATAACCAAATTTATATGATCATAGAAATTGAAATTCCCTAACTGTTGGTTGCTCTACCAGGTGAGCTGCTGGGACGCTCCTGAGCCTCCTGAATTGTCACATAGTTTCAATGTTAATACAGGCTTAAAATAGCAGCATAAAACGGCAGAGAGCTCAGAGCACAGAGGGAAGATGAGAGGATTGGAAGGTGAGAACCAGACTGTGAGCTGGAACGTAACTCAAAGACTCCTCGGGATTTGAGCTCTTTAAACCAAGTTCTCCTCCGCTAACATCATGTGTAAAAACAGAATAATACAAAAGGAGGTAAAATAGCCCAATAGAGGCACTGATACAGCTGTGGTTCAACTCTCGTCTATAAATAAGGAGAAAGTGATCATTGGCAGATAATTTATGCATACCAGTCAGTTTAATGAGTATTAGGCTATACAGGAACATTTCACTTAAAGCAGCTTGACCTTTTCATACAACCCATGTCACACACACGTGGTACAGTCTCTTTGACACCACACTGATATACTTAGAAAGTTATAATTTGTAAAAAAATGTCCTCCTCAGGCCCCCCAAAGGGATTATGTCCCAGCCGCTGAGCTAAGCCTCAGAGTTAAGCCCCTACACTACAAATCTTAGATAACACATTGTGATTTGCTGGCAAAAATACTGAGCAGCAGGGGCTGCTGCATTGGGTGCGGGAACACTGTGGTATTATCTGGTTCTCCTGCTCACCTGCAGCCAAAACCCTGACCTCTCCTACTCCTCTCCACCATTTTTATTTTTCAAGAAACAAGGACACAATGAGGTCTCAAACCTGCTCAGTTTTGACCTGTGAGAACAGCACATGTAGGAAAGAATCTGAGCTAAAAGATGCTTACTACCTTTTTGCCCTCTGTGAGGCCAGTAACAGTATCATAAATTTCAAATAAGTCAAGTTGTATTTGAAGCATAAAGTTTTACATCCAATCACAGTCATGTTGTGAAGAAATAATTCAGACAATCCACAATAAATTTAGTGATATTCCCACTGTGGTCTTGAAATGAAATGCAAAGTTCTCTTTGTCAGAGACATTTTTACTTGGTTGTGTCTTGATCTAAGACAAAAAGGACTCTGGTTTCTTTCTGATTTCAATACTGATCAAGAGTTCATCTGCAAGACAGCTTCTAAAAGAAAACGTACGGCCAACAGAACGCTCACAGAGACGACTGGGACTATGTTAAACTTCAACCTGCACTTAGAAAGGAACCATAAAGGAACACAAGTTTAGTGTGAGTGATGTGAAGTGATGTTAGCAATGTCATGCTTTTGCATTTTGATAAACAATGCTGAGACAGGCTACATGAAGCTACGTAGCTTGTCTACATGCAGAGCATTACATCAGTGGTTCTCAAAATGTGGGGCGGGCCCCACTGGTGGGGCACAGAATTACATGGACATGGGTGACCTGGAGGGAAAAGATGTTGAATGAATATGATTTATGTAGAGGATAAAAACAAACAAGAGTTTGCTAATGCTATCATGTTGACCTCTATATCCATAAAATCCAGCTTAGATCCTTTTTCGTTACTTGCTTTCCCTATTATTGTTAATGATTGATAAAAAAACAAAAAAGTTTAAGAAGCACAGCATTACATCACCGTTAGCTAATGTCAGCTCCGACATTACCACTACACGCCGTGGTATACCTCCCTCACTTGGGTGAGAGAGGTAGAGATGTGAAGCACTTGGTCTGGACATGACTCATGTCTCAACCGCTCAAAGTCTTGGTCTTGACCCAGTCTCGATACACTCTAGCTTGGTCTTGACTTGGTCTCGGTTTAGGTGGTCTTGTCTACAATACTACGATTTTGAAACGAGATGGAGACCTTCAAAAAATTGACTGAACCCTGGCTTTCTGAGCTTTTGTGAGGTCTTCATTCAGCAAATGATGCTGGCTGAGGAATTATCATGGCTCGGAGAAAAGAAAGATGGATTTAGAGAGAGGTAGGGAACAAGGAAAAAAGAAAGTTACAAGGAAATGAATGGGAAAGGGAAATCTGGGAAAACAGCCATGAGGAGGATAAATAAAGCAAAATTTAGGGTAACTCATCAACCATATATACCGTATACATAGTGTTTCTAGGTTTTTCTGGTGAAATAATAAAAGTGAAAGTTTGTCTAATCCACTAAGCCACAATTAAATATTACTTTAAAGTGAAAGACTTTTCCAACTCTGAGTGAAACACAGTAAACACCAGTTTGCGAGAGCAGCAGACAACTTATGTAAGTTTTTGTGGCGTCAGATAACAGCTTAAGTGAACACCGACCTCTTTTGTTGCTTTTCAAGTGCTGTCGAGTGCAAAACACTATAAGCAATATGTTGGAGCACCAAGAGGCGTTTCTTTTGGAAATAGAAAAAAAAAAGTTGTTTGGACTGACAAAAGGAACTGAGTTTGTGATTACTGCAAAATTGTTGGCAAAGACTTTGAGGAGACAGAGGACGGCAAAGCCATGTCTGCGCTCTTCAGAGCTGGAGGACACACTTGGCACGTTCCAAGAGAACCACAGACCGATGACACAGGAGCAACACCACTTTTCTTTTCACCTGCGAGCAGCGAGGGGGAGGAGGAGCAGGAGCTGGTGGGCTGGTGCAGTTCAGTGATTTACTGAACATGAGCTTACAGGCAGGTGTTGGCTGGCAGGCAGGTGCAGGTGCTGGTTGACAAGCTGACAGGCAGGCAGATTCAGGTCCAGGTAAAGGGTCAAAGACAGAGTCAGGTTCAAGTTGCTTGAAAACCAAAGTAGACGGCACATAGAATGAACTGGCAAAGGAGCAAAGAATCTAAGCTGGTGTTTATAAAGAGTAGGGGTGGGTGGATCGATCCCAAAAAAATGATACTTCCAATACTATGCATTGTTTTTGAAGATTGATTCTGGCGTCAATAGGGTTGATATTGATTATTTCATTAAAGAGCAGATCTGTCTGTGCAAACAACATTCAGTTGTGTAGCACATGTGCTTGTTGTTGCTTCACTGCTCTCTGTGTCTCTGTGCACTCGAACGCCACACACGTCATGCAACACAGCACGCCAAGGTGCGCACCCTGACCGGTTTAACTGACACATAGTGATACAGTAGGTAAATGAAAGAGAAGCTTAGTTTGGAGCTGTTTCACAGCAGTGAATGAAAACGTGTGTGGTATGATGGCTGTTTGCTACAAATTTGTTCAAACACTCAGCAAAACACCACGAGACAGAGAACTTGGAATTGCAACAGAAACGAGGGGAGGAGGAGGAGGAGAGAAATGCCACAGCATCCAGACCCTGGACACAGAGACAGAGTTGACCAGAAGAGTTTGTTTTTTTTCAAAGAGGCTCAGGCAGAAATATCCAACATTAATATTTTAGCCAGATCACATCTTCATCATTACTTCAAGCTGTATTTTGAACGTGTAGTTGCTCATCCTTCCTTCTTACTTTAGCAGACAAGTTAAATATATATTCAGAAATTCAAATAATATATTCATCCCACTGAAACTTTTTTAAAATCATTTTAATGGAATTGAAAAAAATAATGTATTTATGAGGTGAGTGTATCACCAATAGGCTAAATCTGCCTAAATATAGGAATCCTTTCACTGTTACACCAAAGAACATAAGCTTAATAATGATAATAAGTATCATATCTGCATTGATATGGTGATTCTGGCCCTGAATTACTTGTTATCGTATCAAAACCAATTTTTCTGGTATTAGCCACCCCTAATAATGAGCGATAATAATGAGTGACTGATGAGTTGAGTGAGAGCAGGTGAGCAGGCGAATGATGAAGTCTGGTGAAAAAGTCTGAGGACATCTGGTGGACAGGTAGGAAATGCTAGTTAATGATTTTGAGTAAGTGGGAAAGTGGCTGAAGAGAGGGACAGAGAGGCAGACTGTGACATTGTGTTGTTGACACAATTTGATTGGACACATTTCATTCATTCGCTGTCATGGGTTGCAGAAACTCTGTCCAACTGACCACTTTGTAAAGAACCATCTTGTCAATCCCCAGCAGTATTTGCAGAGTCATTGCATTTGCAAAGAGGCCTCGGTGCAGCCAGCAGTCTCTTTAAGGGCAGCGTTTGCTGAGTTGTGTATTTTATCAAGGAAACAGCACAAAATAAGCATCTACATAAAGACCATCAAATCCCAGTTAGAGGTAATTGCTTTGTTTGGGTGTGATTGAAGGCAGGCATGGCAGGGCATACTAATGCCTTTATTACCATGCCATGTCTTTCACCTGCAAATTCCCTCGCTCAGACGACAGCTAATGTTGCTCTGGCAGTCCCACGTTATTGCGAGCACTGGAGGAAAGTGAGGTGAAAATGACAATAACATTGTTCTCTGTAATAATACTCAGACTTGTGCAGCTGTTGCCAATAACAGAACCGAGAAAGGTCTGCCTCCTCATGCATGCTGGGATTGCTGGGCTCTAATAAAGCTGTGGATCTTGACAGACAAAAGCAAAACTAGGAGGAAAAGAGAATGGTGGTTACATAGGAGGAGGAGATGTGCTGCCTGGCTTAAACACCTCTAGATTACTCATTAAAAAAGAAGACTTAAGGCTATTTTACACCGTCTGATGCAGCACATCAAGCTGCATGACATTTTACACCGACTCCGATCAGAACCCACAGAACCGACTCTGTTCACGTGCCCACCAACCAACAACAAGTAGAAGAGAAGTAAAGTCGTTCTGTGGGTCACAAAGCTCTTTATGTTTCTCCGCCTCGACAATCAGTCTTATCTCGTCATTTCAACTGAATTAATTCAACTACAGTATGACAACAAACAGGATGTGCTGTGAGTAGGGCGCACTTGGTTGCTAGGTCTTTGTGGGTGGTTGCTAAGCACCGCAAAACACGAGACAACCTGAAGAGGCAATTTTCAAATTCAACCAGCACCTCCACAAAATAAGACAGAAAAGGTACATATTCATTTTAATTTTCAGCCATGAAAAATACAGGAAACACACATATGATTTAAAAAATCAGATAATATGCAGGATGTCATCTTCCACGATTTTATGTGTTTAAACACTATTTTTTGTAAGCTTGCAGCACACAACATTAATAGAACTCTGTTCTATATTTGTTGCATGCTACAAACCTTTGGCAGCCACAACATACTGGATTCACATCTGGTGCAAATACAACACAACCCACTACCATTGTAATTAACATATTTTGGCTGCTGTGGATGCTGCACAACAAACCTACAACAGTTGGGCTGCATGCAGTGTAAAGTGGGCAGTTAGTTGAACTGAAAAACAGCCTCAAAGGTCCAAGCTTCAGGTACATCTTATCTTCAGCATGGGAAATTTAAAGAATTATTACAACTTCACAACAAAGTCGACACGACAAATTTGTGCACCCACAAAACTAAAGTATTGGACAGAACAAACAAATTAATGACTTAGCTATTCTTAAACCTCAGTATGCTCCAAACACGACCCTTGTGAGATCATCTAACGCTGTCTGAGATCTTCTTTTGACAGCCGAAGTCAGAGGCACTGAGTCAGGCCGACAATTTTCGTAACGTTCTAGAACAGAAAATTCAACAAGCACGCCCACGTTACACTTTTCATTCTCTACACAAATACGTCAGTCACTTTTTGTCTGTAAGCTGAGTGCAACACCATGAGTACCTTCAACCTGTTCTCATCCCAGGTCTAAAATACTGATGTATTTGTCACACCGCTTAGCATCTTAAACTGCTTCCTAAATAGAGCGAGCAAACAAACTTAAGCTGATGAGAAATGAGAAATTGTCCAGCTATACTATTAACCATGTGGCAGTTATTTATTCATAACTAACAGAATTCTCTCAGTTTGGGCAAAGTATATTTACTTGCAATTCCCAACATCTCCCTGTTTTCTTTCCAAACCACCTCCTTTTTGAGGATATCCCTATAAAAACTGAGAATCACATAAGATATGCTGCTCCTCAGCCTCATAAAGCAGTCTGTCCGTCCATGTTGACTGCAGACTAAACTTCAAGGACGTCAATAATCATTTTGACGGAAGAAAAATTGGGCTGGAATCAAGTGCACAAAACTTAAGACCAGGAAAAGTGGTTTTTCAAACATGCGACATGTTGCTTAGCCTGTTCGCTGATGCACAGAGCAGGTGAGGACATCTTTGTTGGGGAAAACTGACATTGCTTACAATTAAGAAGTGGTGTCATACTGATACACAAGGCACACAAGGTCATTTGAACCATCCATCCACCCCACCTCCTCCATACCCAGACTTCCTCACTCATTATATTACGTCACCTGACACAGATGGGTTTACAGTGAGGTGACTGAAACCTGCCGTCTTGTACAGATGCTAAACCAAACCCTGTGTGTCTGTATGAGTCGCAGAGGGTCATGACAAAATTAAGTATTTGACAACCTGGGAGTGAGAGCTGGCTGGTGTTTTTGAAACTGCCCCATGTTGAAATCTCAAACCCCATTGGCCATTCACAACAGGAATAATCACTTTATCTCATAGACATCTTATACAACCTACTTCTGGAATGGAACATAATGTTACTAAGTATGTTTTCATTAGTGTATAATCACCTGAAAATAAGAATTGTTGTGTTCTTGTTACCTTAGAATGAGCCCTTTATATCTACAGAGGGAGCGGCTCCTTTTCCATGGAGGCCACCATGTTGCACCGCCGTGTTTCTACAGTTGCCCAGAATGGACAAAGCAAACATTGGCTCTGGATACAGCATTTTTAGTTTTGCACAAAATTCGCAGCCACTGTAGTTTCTCCTACATGCTTGGAAGTGGAGGGTGAGACAAGGTGTTTGCAATCTGCAAGCTCACCACTAGATGCCACTAAATCCTACAAACTGGTCCTGACAATTCTACTATTTTATTTAGGCTTATACTGAAAACAAAGTAATATTAATATAATGTCAATAAGAAACAGATTTTATTTTTGAGTGCAGTTGACAGCAACAACCATGATGTCATGATGGAAATCCTGACAAGGTTTTTAGAAGCAAGAGCATTTCAAATTAAAAAAAACAAAAAAAAACAAATTCCTTCATTTCTGATGTGAAAGTAACAAACAGCATCTCCGCTCATGTGATCTATGACAGTGGGAACAAATGAAGTGCCTCAACAGCTAAACTGCAGCGTTTCACCCATGACATTAGGAGGTGAAATCAAATTATATATATTGACTCTGCTGTTTGCATATTATGTGTTCTCTGCATTGTGAGTGTGTGTGTGGTGTGTGTGTCGTTAGAGAGAAAACATCTTTGAACAGTGGATCAGCAACATCTGCCTATTGTCTTCATTGTTTCATAAAATGGGGGTTAAAACGAGGAAGCTAAGGACAGAAGAAGAACAGCGAGGCAGCAGTGCTCCAGACGCATCAGATAAATGGAGGGAAACTAAAGAGAGTGAAAAGATGTGGTGCACACTGAGAGTCTGCTCACGTGCATCTAGGTTGTTGCTATAATAAATGTTGAATTATGTGATTATAGATTTGAAAAGATGGTATAGCAGGTTAAAATGTACTCCCTGAGCCCACGAGTGCCTCAGAATTCCCTAATTTCCTCCCAGCTCACTGTTGTTTAAAAAAAAGAGTTACTACAGCATCATCCTATCCCAAATTTCAAAAAATTTCAAAGTGAATTTATTATTTTATTTCAGTGAAATTGTCATGATCAGTGAACCTGCTCATATTTGTAATTCAAAGTGTTTTCTTTTTTTGTTGTTGTTGTTGAGAGATTCTTTCATCATTTTCCTTTTAAAAAAAAGTGAAACATGCTTCTGGGGCTTACCAGTCATATTCTGAGATGAAGCATCTTTAGCAGCACAGGATATTACAATTTGAGCCCTTCATAATTAAACAAAGAAATGACAATAACTCTATCAGCATATTTCAAACGTACAGTTCCCATGAAGTTTCAGCAGTTTTAGCAGTAAAAAAAACCTGTTGGTTTCTCTCTTATCACTGATGTCCTCTTCTAATCTCATCTTTCCAATCATCTCATCTTTTTTGCTGTAATCACTGTCTCTTCTGTCCAGCTGCTGACATTATTAAAATATTAATAAACAATATTAGATCACCTTTAAAACTTCTCTTTATTGTCTGAAGCTCTGGACTGAACTATCTGACAAACTGTTGAGTAAAGTCGTGTGGGAGGATGCTGGATTTTTAGCAGTTTGAGATTCTGAATGAGATTTTCCTCCATCTGAAACAGAAGTTCAGTTTTCATTTTGACTCTGTAATTCAATCTACAAAGAAGACATGGTTGGTAAGCAGTTATAACACAGGTGATTATAGAAATACACCAAATTGCATCACGCTGAAAAAGTCCCCCTTTTTTTGGGGGGGGTCTCAGTACCACATTAATTGACGCTCTCTTCAATTTTTGTATTATTTTTAAATATTTGTTTGGAAGCTGAAGATATGAACAGGAAAGTCGGAGAAGAACGAATGGACACGCAGAAATGGCTGCAGGCAGAAGTCGAACCCACGGCTGCTGCAGAGGACTAACAGTCTTGGTACATGGGGCACACACGCTACCAACTGGGCTACCTAACCACCAGAATCTTCTTTTGTTTGAAGTATTTTGGGGGGCTTTTGTGCTTATATTACAGTAAGACTGCTGTAGAGAAGACAGGAAAGAGGGGAGAGAGTGAAGGGATGACATGCAGCAAAGGGTCAAAGGCTGGAAACAAACCCACAGCTGCTGCAGAGGACTCAGCGCCTCAGCACAAAGGGCATACACTCTACCAACTGAGCTACAGGCCCAGCACCATACTTCAATATACTACACTATACTACTATACTACACTACTTTACTACAAGTTCAGGCACTCAAACGACCACTGAGATCAAGTTGGATCGCGAGTTAAAATGGAGAAAACACAATTTTGAAAGCAGCTAATGTCGCTAAAAACAGGCCGTGGCTGCCAATATTGTAATTGTTTTGTTACATGTGGGCTTGATTTCAAAGTGTGGCCTATACTGGATGAACGGTGTTTAAGCATTGGAGCATGAGCTGAAGGTGTGGGAAAGATCTTGTTCACAGTGATGGTAAACAGTTACACACACACACCTACACAGAGCTAACCCTGCTGTGAGTGTATGCACACACAAGTTCCCATTACAGCATAAATGTTGTTAAAGTTAAAATCCTCACTTCATAAGACTTTAAAAACTGGATGTACTTCATTTGAACCATCACTGTGGATACGCACAGTTGGGTAGAGGCAGCAGCCATTGCATCTTGTCCTAATAACACCTGCTAAAGCCTGCTAAAGCAGCATGTGTCCTGCAGTCTGGAGTCTACAAGTTTCCACAGCCCACATCCAAACACCCACTTACTGCCTGTCTGTGTGCCTGTCAGCCTCCCTCCAGCTCTGTCTGTGTCTGTCAGCACTTTAAACAGTGCATCTGTCTGCTAGCCTGTCTTTCTCTGTTATTATGCATTCATGTGCTGTCAGTATGGTGGGATATATGACAGGACCCACCACTATGTATTGCTTTAAAACCCCTATTTGTTGGCCAGTGAACTTGGAGAAACTGGGATTCTAGTAGGCTTCTGGCAGTGTAAGAATTTTCAAAAACAGAAATTCTCACAGATACGAATGTTGCCAACTTTAAAACAACTGCCCTTGGGCTTCTCCTAACATAGTAGCGTTTACAGTGACAATATCTGTCCTTTTTTTCTCAGTTACACGTTCTGTTTTCCTCCAAATAGTGCTTACTGAAAAGCCACCCTGCCTCACAGTGTTTTGGCTTTAGACATCAAAACATCTAAATCTTACCGTATCGTCATTTATAGTAACAGCAAAACTATAACCCAAGAAACACAGCTGACCCATAACCTCAGAAACATCTGGACCTGGTATCCATGGCTATATTATTGCAGAAAGGAGCCACTGAAACGTCTGGAGGAGGTGTCCAGCCACACTGTAGCTGTGCTGTAACAACAGAAAATGTGACCTGGTATTCATGCCAGCAATGTAGCTGAACCATAGGAATATAAATATCTGAAGCTGGTATTCATTGCAACACTATCTGTCCATCTATTCCACCCTCTTCCGCTTATCCAAGGTCAGATTCTGGTGGCAGCAGGCTAAGCAACGTATTCCACTTGTCCCTCTCAGCAACGACGTTTCCCAGCTCCTTCTGGGAGATATCAAGGTGTTCCCAGGCCAGATGAGATATATAATCCCTCCAGCGAGTTCTGGCTCTACCCCGGGGTCTCTTCTTGGATGTGCCCAAAAAACCTCCAAAGAAAAGCATCCAGGAGGCATCCTAATCAGAGGTCCGATCCACCTCAGCTTTCTCCCTCTGACCTCCCTCCAGATGTCCACAATCCTCCCCCTATTTTTAAGGCTGAGCCCAGCCACCCTACAGAGGAAGCTCTTTTCAGTCACTTGTATCCAAAGTCTCATTCTTTCAGTCACTACCCAAACCCTGTGACCATCTGTGGGGGTTGAAACAAAGATCAACTGGTAAATCTTGCTTTCTGGCTCAGCTCCCTCTTCTCCAAAATGGTCTGGGACAACACCTGCATACTGTCACTCATGAACAAGACCCCAAGATTCTTATACTCCTTCACTCGGGGTAGCAACTCACTCGCAACCCGGATGGAGCAACCCACAGCTTCAAGGCGGAGAACTATCGCCTCAGACTTGACTTTCATCCTGGCCACCTCACACTGAGCTACAGACTGCCCCAGTGCATCCTACAGAGCACAGCCTGATGGAGCTAACAGAACCATGTCATCTACAAAAAGCAAAGATGCACCTCATAGGTTTCCAAACTGGAAACTCTCCTCACCGTGGCTGTGCCTTGAGATCAACCCTCGGCAGAGTTCAACACCCACTAAAAATGTGTTTGACTTTGTTCCAAGGATGCAGACACAGCTCTCACTTTGGTTATGCAAGGACTGGAAGGCTCATAGCAACGGAACCCACATGATTCCCTGAGAGACAAGGTTATAAGCCTTCCACAAGTCCACAAAACACATGTAGATTGGATGGTCAAACTCCCATGACCCCCCAGCAAAGGAAAAAAGAGCTGGTCCAGTGTTCCATAACCAGTATGGTACAGTCAGGGATGGCTGTGGCTCAGGAGGAAATCCGAATCCACTAATCTGAAGATTGTTGATTCGATACCCATCTCCTCCAGTCTCCATGTTGAAGTGTGCAAGATACTGAACCCCAAACAGTGTGTGGATGTGTGTGTGAATGGGTGAATGTGAGGCATTGTAAAGCGCCTTAAGTGGTCGACAACAAAAGGTCTATGCAGCAGTCCACTTACAGAATCCACATTGCACGAATCTGGGGTTCAACAGCACACTGGAGTAAACTTTCCTGGGGAGCCGGAAGCAGTGTGATACTCCAATAATTGGAGGACACATTCTTGAAAATGGGAACCACTACCCTGGTCTGCTACTCCACAGGTTCTGTCCCTGACCTCCAGGTGACAGTGAAGAGGTGTGCAGTTGAACTACAAACATAAAAACATCTGGAGATGACATCCACAGCTACATTCTAGCTGGAATGCTAAATGGTGTTGATTAATTTATTGCAAAGTGCAGCATTGTCTCATTCTTACTGAACCGTTAACAGCTAGCAGTTCTCAAGGTGTTTTTCAAGAAGATGAGCAGCCAAATATAACACCACATAATTCATCACCCCGAAGCTGCATGATAGCCAAACATGTCCTCTGGAGAAACACTCTCTGTGCTTTCATTTGTGTTATTTCCCATGAAGCCAGAGGTCATTAGACACTTACGATGTTAGCAGTTTAACTGTTATTATCTCGTTTTATTCATTATTTATTTGGCTGTTTTCTGGGCTGTAGCTGCTTCCCCTCTTTTATTCAACCAGTGTAGGTTCACACAAACACAAATGTTCTTCTCTAGGAGTCAGCATATATTGGCCTGTGGGCCAAACCTGTACCTCCAGATGATAAACAGAATTCATTTTGCTCATATTGTAATCATTCTTAGCCCCCCTACGATCTCTGATGGCCTCCTTCTCTGGTTAATTGTTTACATAATTGCTTTGTAATTCTGCAAAGGTTGAATTAATGTTGATGGATGTTCATGACTCAGAGGATTATTATTAATGATTTTGTTGACCGCCTGACCTTTTAGTCAGTTCAAGATTTCCAATAATAAACAACAAATATTACTGTAAAATATGATTTGATTACATTGGCTGAGCACATTTGTACTTCTCATGGGACGAAATTCTTAGATATCAATAGCCCCCATGACCTTTCCTTTTGTACCACCCTCAGGACAAACCGTCCTATTTTAGCCTCACTAAGACTCTCTCACTGTCCAGTGTGTGGTTGTTCACCAGCAACATTTCTCAATACTAGTATTCTGTATTTGTACTACACATTATACAGTTTTTCTCATGTGCTGAGTATGTTTTTTGTCCTTTTAATATGCCATAAAAAGTGTTTAAGTATGGTTTATTCACCTGATGACTGCTGTGGTATATTTCAATGCATTTTACATATGAATTATGCATAGAGGATTCCTTACATTTATTGTACTTACAGGGTTCACTAATATATGTATTTCTTTTCCTTTTGTGATCACATGACCTGACAGGTATGTGTTAACTGTGTCTGTATATCTGAAGAAGGGCTTGCACCCAAAAAGTAGGATGTGAGCATATAATTCCTTTTTCGATTTCTGTCAGTACCTAGTGTTTACATTTGGATGTGCTTGCTTTTGTAAACTTTTTACACTTCCAATGTGCGCCTATAAAATTCATATCCTTCTGACCTGCTTTTATTTAATTCCATTTGAATGCTCGTGTCACTCCTCTCCCTCCTCCTTTCTTTCTTTTTCTCCCATGAAAGAAGGCAAGAGGTCATCTGAAAAAAAAAAAAAAAAAAACTAGAAAACAAAACTATCCTCTGTTATTGCAACAGTAATATGTGTGGAGGTTGCTACAGTTCCACAAATAGATCTTATTTTGGATGTTGTCTGGTGGCCGGGGTCAGCTGTGCTCCAACATGTTAATGTTTTATTAGAGCAACACATCTTCCAGTGAAGCAGTGAGCTGCAGTGCCATCTAATGGCAGCCATCAGCTCACATCAGTCACACACTCACACACACTCTCCTTGTGCTCGACTAATGCAGTATGGATGTTGTGTGTATGTATGTATGAATACCAAAGATGCTGTGACATAAAATTATTATTACTCCTTATATGTTTATAACTGTCCCCACTGCAGCAGCCTAGAAGACAGAGGGAGGAGGCAAACTGGAGCACAGCAGCTTTTTCACTCCATCCTGGTGGCCGGCAGGGTAACAGAGCACAGCATCAGCTCAAACCTTAAATACCTCAATCACACAATCAGAGCTGTAGCCAAGATTTGAAGCAAGATCGACCCCCATACCCCATCATTATATTTGCTGTATTTTTACTTATTTTAGAAGGTCAAATGCTATTTCAAATATACAGCGTATAAGTATTCGAGCCACACTGAGGAAAAAACTGAGATTTCAAGAATGAAGAATAATCTGAGGGGGAAAAATCATATTATTACAAGAATAAAGGTGTAATTTAATGAAAAATTTCATAAATAAGTAATATTATGACATGAAGTCATAAATTTGCTAAAAAAGGAAAGATTTTAATACTCAGTACTAATGCAAGGATGGAAATAACAAAGCACAGCTCCTCAAATTACAGTAATTAACATTTGCATTAATATTGTTTGGGAAATTGTACTTTTATGAGTATTTTTTCAGACTGTAATTTATTCTTAGGCCTTTGCATTATGCTATGTAATCTTTAAAAAGGATAACTGAGAACCAAGAACGCCTACAACTTGAATTAGTATCGAAAACTTTCATCTGCATTTTTGTAGCCAATAAGGCTAAACAGGGCCAACAGAAACCATGACATACAGATGAAAAACAACTCAACAACAGGTTTTAGAGAGGTGAACGTGAACACTGAGCCAGCCCGGTAAGATACTGATGAAATGTCTCCTCCTCAGTGATTCACACAGATGTGGATGGTACCTGTTTTCAAGTGACTTCAATGTAAATCCATCCACGGCTGAATACGACGCCCTAAGCTGTTGTTGTAGAATAAAGAGGGAGAAAGTCCACACATGGAGGAGGTGAGGTGGATGGATGGCTCAGACAAACACAGGACTTTCACCCAGGAGACTGGGCTTCATGTCCCGTGTGAAATCAAAAAGTTATTAAAGTTATGTGCATCACATGACATTTGTTGTCGTGTTGCAAGCATGGAGTGACGTGAGCACAAGACATGACTTTTGCATTGTGAGTCACTTCAGTGACACGTGACTTTTGTTGTCATAGTAACCCCAAACAAGGTTTTATCCTAAAGTCTGTGAAGATTCTCAGTCATCCAGGTCATGGCATTCATAGAAAGGGCTCTATCAAGTCCAGCTGCCTATGACAACCCTTTCTACGAGTTTTATCCTGCACCAAACCAAATAGTTTTAGTGCTTGAACCTAACCAAACTGCAACCCATGCAATGCAGCTTTCTCACCGCGTTAGATGCTGCAGCCAAAGGGTACCTTCTGCCTCATTGTCACATGCTGAGGGGCAGTGACATTTTGTCTGCACCACCAGTGGTTTTACTTATTAGATGAGTAATATTTCAGTAACAGTACTCGAGTACAGAGTTTCAGTATTCTCTCCACCACTGCTCTGATGTTAACACATGAGATCGGTCTGTCTGTATGAGTCAAATGAGCGATGTTGGTGACCTGAAGTTACAGGTTTCACCAGTTAGCACCTGATCTTATTATCAGAGAAACTGAAAGCTGCCACATCATGATCAATAAGCAGATGTGCTCTGAAGCAGCAGCTGGAGTCCAGCAGGGCCTGGTTTTTCCACAGTAATTCTGAATTGATTAAAACTCAGTGGGCTTTATGTAAATGATGTGAGTCTAACTGTCCTGTAGTCTACTGAGCGTCATGTTACCTGTCGGCTGATATGGTTTCACATTCAGACCATCTGACACACCTTACCTTTACCTTGCTTTTTTAAGAGACGGAAAACTAAAAACTGATCTGGCATACATCTCATAATCCTTATTGTGCACACAAATGTGAACTTCCCAAACCGAGCAAAGGTCTCTACAGTGTTAGCAAGGGGGACGCACGAGGAGCTGCAAAACTGGACTGTCAGGAAATGCTAAAACATGCACGTTTAACCCTTTATGCAGCAGCCTTTATGTCCAAACCAAGTTCCCTAGGGACAAGTTAAGTAATTTTGATTCTTGATCCAATCAACCTATAAACACATGACTTGAAGTAACCTATTCTATCACTACTTTTTCCTTTTTCTCAAAATATTACAACTCGTTTGTCATTATATTAAGTCTTAATTCTCAATATCTTCGATTTCTTTTGTTTCTTGAGGCCTTTGCACACAAAGTCTGTATTTCTCATCCAAAGTTGTTGCACGTTTGAAAGGTCAGCAACCTGGAATTGCGTAAATAATGTTTACACACCATCTCTGAAACTTTCGTCCATCATTTAAGTTTTCAGAACAGTGTCTTTGTAAGACAGGAGGTACCTCCAGTGCAGAAAAACAAGGGAGGAATTGAGAGACAAGGAGCAAGAAACAGAGGGAGAGACAGCAGCCCTGGGCTTTACAGGAGCTGCAGACAGATGAGGTGTCCATCTTTCTCTCCAGCCTGGTCCCCAGCATGAGGAGACTCACCCCAGAGGGACAAGAAGCGAGAGCTAGAACCATCATCACTCCTTGACAACTCCATTTAGTCTTGTATTAGGAATTTTTGCACGTACAACAAGACAGTTTTATCAGATGACTTATTTAAAAAATGCATATGAAAAATACAGTCTTGTGTGTGCAGAGGCCTTGAGAATGACTTCCTTCTTACAAATATGAGCTCAAAGTAGTGAGGAATCATGTTTTTGTTGTGTGGGAGGGACAAATCTTCATATTTTCAAGAACTGATTTGTGAGATTTGAGCATCTCTGGGCAACTCTGGGCAAGAACGCTTGAATTTCAATCCGCTCATGAGATAAAAGTTGCACAGTGGTGCAGTTCATGTCAACATTGTTGTTCTAAGAACTTTAATGAGGAAAATGAAATAAATAAAAACTTAAATTAATGAGAAAATTGAAAATTGCTGGAAAAAATGTGCCATTAAGCAAGGTCAGACATAAAGGTGCTGCAATCATTTGTGATATCTTTAGAAACAAGCTGAGGTATGACCACTGAATAATTGCTGCTGCAACAAGATGTCATAAAATATCAAATTATGTATGTTTTGATACAAAAAAGCTTAATAATCATAATTATGAGGTCTTGAGTAATAAAAGTCATTTATGCATAATTGAATCCCTCACAGTAGTGTTGATATATCTGGGCTTCTTCAGAAAGCATTAATGATTTTTCTCTGTCTCTGTTATTAAAGGATGTCAGAGGTGCTTAATGTTTCACAGTGGTGCTCATTTACTACCAGATTATTTTATTTCCCAGTGCTCAGGCCACCAAGACAAAAACACCTTAAGAACCAAAGTAATGAAGCAGGTCTGATCAGTATCACATCAGTAGAGCAAAGCAGTTTCAGTAATGGTTGGATTGAAGCCCTCGCTGATTTCTTTTGGGACAAACTTAACTTTCTTTAAATTTGGAAAAGACACGTCTCATATTTTTTATCTAAGTAGAGGACGGGCCACAGTCCGAACAGTCAGATGGACACAGTCGGTTGATACCGCTTGAGCCAAAGGCATGTTTTTGTTGTTTGGCCAAAGTCTGTTTTGTTCACCAGAAAAGGCTTGACGGACTCTTAACACCATCGCTTTCCTTAGCAGCAGCGATATGCTCCTCCTGTGAGGTTTTAAACAGCAAATTGTCATATTATCTCCAGTAAATAAGAGTCAACAGGAAGGCCATGTTCCTTTCACAGCCAGTCACGCATATGCAATGTAATCACAAACTCATTTTCATGCCTACTGTATCTCCATGCTTTAACAAATTTAATCAAATACATTCTCCCCACTGAGATGCAGAGAGGCCTAATAAAAATCCCATCACACACTACCTCTAAATAAATCCAGAGAATCATAGTGTGTGTGGTCTGTTTATTTCCCTCTCTTCACTCCTAATCAAAAGGTTAATTCTCAGTGTGTTTGAGGGAGTAAAAGGATGTTTACCCAGGCTGGAGTGGTTTCCATTATCTCTCAGTCTCAAACCTGAACCATTCTCCTCAATAACAATGCAGCAGCTACACAACCACAGGTGGACAGATAAGAGCTGCAGTGATATTTGAAATCAGCAGATTGTTGGAGCTCTGCAGCAGGACGCAGATTGGATAGATGCCAGCAGCATCCAGATGACAGGATTCGCCACATGAAAACAAAGAACGTTTCTCTCATAATCACTTCACTTTATATTTGCTGTAGATTCTCTGCTCTATTGTGACAAGTCCTGTGATAGACTGTGTCTGCCTCATAATGCATTCTGGGATAGGCTGCTAAGATATGTGCCCCAAACCACTGTGTAATAATCACATATGAATAACAAGGTTATTTCTGATCCATGCAAACACAGTATTGTGATCCACACTGGGAAAAAAATCAACCAGGATAGGGATATGAGCTCTCTAACCTTAGTGGAGGCTTGTCCTGACTCGGATTTGAACGCCCAATCTGCTGCACGAGCCATCAAGTGAGTCAATGTCTCATTCACTCTGAGCAAACAACTTCATGTCATCCATCTATAGGAGGTGGCTGTTTGTCACTCCACTTCTGAATCAGTATCCATATCCACCTTTTGGGATGATCTGACTAAGAGGGTTCAGGCCTGTGCGGAGCATCAGCAGGGAGGTGCATCACCTTGGTCTATGGCGCACTTGATGGTGACTTGTGCACATTCTTGATGAAGGTTATCAGTGTGCTGTTAGCCTTATATGGTGCCAAGCACTCCAGTACTCATGTGTGAGTCATTTAGGCCTTTTCCACCGGCGCTTTTGGCCGTGCCAAGACAAACCGTACTGCGCCGAATTGCATTTCCATTGTCACTTTCAGCGCACCGTTCTGCACCGAGCCATGCCCGAAATGGACCTACTCTGGAGCAGGGCCAAAGTGAGCCAGACCCGCCTCCAAGCGGGCTGCGGTGATGTCTCACTGAGACGACTGAGATATAATAATATAGTAGAACAGTTTTACTGATTCACAGTACTATATGGGCCAATACAGTTATAATGACATAACTTATTTTGTCAAAGTGCATTGAATTGTGAGTGAGTATTTTATTGGGTTGGATTATGTCAGGTATTAATGGGTGTCCAATGGAGTAGGAAGGTTTTACCAACCAGGGAGTTTGTGATGGCACAACATCCAGATTTGTTTTGAATGTACATCTGCCAAATTTGGTGCTTTTTTCACAAATTGAATAATTGTCATGATATATTAAGCTATGCGCCCCACTACTTGGCATTGGTGTTGTGTGATGCCTCTTCCTCCCATATGGCCTTCCAGCACTGTGCAGTCACAGCTCTGGGTGGGCCTGTCCTTGTGATGTTGTTCCCTTTTAGGTGGGAGAGCAGCCTGGCTAGGTTTTCTTGAGAACAAGCCATTTATTTTCTCTGGTGTACCTCTTCACAGCCAGGGCTGTGAGTCTTTGTTGGACAGCCTCTAGAGCCTCACTTATGTGCATCTTGTTGTACTTCTTTTCCATCCAGGATCTGTCTCTCCAGGATCTTGGCTTCCAACCTTCTTCTCCGTGGGGGCACTCTCTACATGCTGTATTCTTGATCTTTGTCAGTAAGCTCGAAGAGTCGCATCCAGTGAATGATTGTGTTTAGTCTGGCCACAGTTTTCATCCTCATCTCAGTGGATGCAGCTCTTATGACTGGTGGTGGGGTATCATCTAGTTCTTTTGCTCGGCTCTCCTCTGCCGTGGTCTGCTCAGATTATTCATGCTGCTCAGTAGTATCCTCATTCTGTTGGAGCCTCTCAATCTCCGACTGTGTTTGTAACTTCTTTCTGTTGATATCAGAGCACATTATGTGTCCACATTAAGCATATACATCGTATTTTAAATTCTGCTTTATTTATTTTAGTATATTTTATTCCTATATTACTACAATCCACAATTAAATTTGAGTATAGTATCATCATAACAAGTAGAGCCAATCGCCAAACCTACAGAAATAAAACCTATGATTTAATAAAGAATAGCTTTTCTTAACAATGATTTGTGGAGACACTTGTAACTGTAAACAGAGTGAACTTTAATATCCACTCTGTTTCAATGAATAATTCACCAACCAGTCAGCAGTGCTGCTGGTCAAACCCTGGGAGCTGCAGCTGCTTGCTCACTTTCACTCACTCCCTCCTAGATATTATGTGTGAGAACCACTTTTCTCGTTTCGGCGATGTTCACAATGAAGGCTGGATGCATGTTTGTTAGCTTCAAGGAGTATCGGGTTACACTTTGTCTGTCTTTCTGTTTTTTTTGTCCCCTCCCACCTTGTCCCACTCCACCTCTCTTCCTCTCCCTCTGTGACAGAATGAGGACACTCAAGTTCTGCTGTGGAGCATCGCTTGAGGAGGTTGAAGTGGATGTAAAACGCAGCCCTCGGTCGGCTGCTATGGACATGCAAGGAATAGATGAGAGCAAATTTTCATAATTTTAATTCCCCTCTGTGATGTAGTTGCTTTGAACATGCACACACTCTCTTATGGTGCATATGTACTACAGCTGACACGTGCCTGTGAAGACTATAAGCTGACAAACAAAGTGATCAGTTGATTTCACTGACTGCATCCTTGTTTATGCATCCTTGGAATATGGCACCAATTAAAATCACCCTGTACAGTGTTTGGTTGGAATAAAAATGACTCAAGTACTCATAAGTACTCTTAAGTATTCACAACCAACCTGCCCTTCTCTTTTTGCATGGCGTCACCAGGAGGCACAGCATACTTGACTATGATCTATTCAAAGCACACTTACACACTACAGATAATTAGGTTTTTCACAACAACCAAAGAAATATATATATAAAAGTGAAGTTAGCACCTGTCACAGTAGCTTCGGCTTTGGCTAGTTGCTGGTAGGTTAGGGAAAAACATGCATAAAGTTTTCCTCTGCAACGACAGACTATTACAGACATTTCAGCTGTGCTCACTTTTAGTTTTATTTCCTTTTGAAGCGGTTTAAATAATCTGGATGAACTGTTGGTTTCCAACCTACTTCAGTATACAGTTTTATCTTATCTGATAGAAATGATGGCCAGAACAAAGAAAATAGTTCCTAAATTGTACTAAACTAGAATGATCCTTTCTCTCATGTTTGTGAAAGCTGAATATATGCAAGTATACAGTTGATACATTGATGCAGTGAATCATGGGACAGTATTTAACTAGCCTGAAGGGATCAAATGTAAAACACTACTTATGATCAAAGCTGCAGCAATAAATTGAAGCCAGTTTTTGAAAATGAAAAGTTAGTTGATAAACTTTGGTTGGCATTAGCTTTGGCATGTGAGTATGTTGGCCCTGGCCGGTGCTCCAGCACTCCTGTGCAGAGAGGAGAGCTGCTGCACGCACTTTAACCTCCCATGTAAGCATGAAATAATGTCAGAAGTTCCTCCAAGTTACTCAGTCACTCAAACAGCCCTGACTCTGGAGTAGATGGCTCGCAGGGAGGAAAAGTTCTAGTGAAGAGCTGGAACCAATGGAAAGAGCACTCCACACACACATACTGTATACACATCTGCACACACACATCTGTGATGAGCTGTTCATCATCTTACAAGGGGCAAAACAGATCTGAGATGTATTATGGATTCCACTGCACCACTCCCTTTAGCAGGACATTATTACACATGTATGTTGAGCAGCCAGGCTTTGTTCACAACTACACAGGGTCATTTCACTGACAAATATCGACAAAATGCCACATAGTCATAAAGAGAGAAACAAAGTTTAAGACTGAAATTATTTTTTAAAAAAGGGGGAGGAAAATGACTGAATGATGTGCACTGTGAAAGGTGTGGCTCGAAGGCTTTGTTCAGACTGACTGTTCAGACAAATCAGATTTGTTTACAGTACCAAGGTGATTTACAGAGTTTCTTGATGGACAGTAGGGTTGGGCAATTGGACGAATATATCATCTATCAGCAATGGCCTGAATCCATCGTCATTTTATTTTGCTAATGTAATAATCGGCAGAGTGACAGCCTCTTCTCTGCACCGCGCTCTCATCCAGTGGCGCAGTACACACCCACTCAGCCCACCATGAATGCACTGAGCTGGGTGATGAGTGAGAGGAAAACAGCCTACAGAGTCAGACTCTGCACTCTTTTCACACGAGGAATTAAGGATTTATTTTGACCAAACCAGAGCTGGTGATTGTTGGAAGAGTGGACAGACTAACAAAGACAGTTTTGGTGAGTTTTACATGTTTTTTCTGTTGAGTTTGAATTAAGTGTGTTTTCTGAGGAGTTAACGAGCCAATTAAGTTCGTCTTAGTTCGGTAAAGGAGAGAAACTTGAATTCAGAAGGTGTATGGTTGTATTTCTCCGTTTAAAATGGAAAATAAGTGTGAGAACATGCAATTTCTAGACACTTTGTGAGTTTATTTTATTTATTGGATGTAGTGAACGTACGCAGCATGCGTAACATACTGAATTCGCAGCTTGTGCACATCTCCCAGCTGAGACTGGAGGACGGGAGGAGAGGGGACGAAGATATCCCGAAGATATCGTCAATTGCCAATGGATGAGCTAACGATAAACATTTGGAAAATTTTAACATGTCGCCCAACTCTAATGGACAGATAGCTTTACTTGTTGCTAAAAGTCAACTGATATAACTCACGTGACATTACAAACATGGTTTAAGTTGTAACATGGTCGCAGTTTGGTTACATTTTGTGACAAAAACTACTTGGTTAGATTTAGGCAATGAAACTACATGGTTAAGGAAAGATCGTGGTTTGGGTTAAAATATCTATGTTATGCATGTCCCATGAGGGAAGTGATGTCACTCACACGATGGCATAACTCATGTGACACATAGCTTACATTGGAAAATGGCTGCAGTTTGGTTAGGTTTTGGCACAAAAACTACTTGGTTAGATTTAGGTAAAGATTGTGGTTTGGGTTAAAATAACTACATTATATGTTACATGACAGAAGTGGTGTTACTCACTCAATGGAAATCATGCAACAGCCATCATGCCCATAACAAAATTTAAAGTTACTCAAAACCTTAAATAACTCTATGTTTTTGTTCCACACAGGACTCAAACCCTACTCTCCTGGGTAGAAGTCCTATGGTTGTTTGTTGCCATCCATCCACCCCAGATCCTTTCTTGTTCCTTACACTTATGTTGTTTTTTACTACGTCCACTAGGGGGCACCACCTAACAATAACTGGACATATCAGTCGAAATAAGCTGCTTGCATTTCTGACCAACACACACGTTTTTCTGGTGAGGATGGGCTAGTCATTCACTGACAAACAACCATAAATAAACTTAGAATTCATACAAAAAGATGTTCCTTATAACTCTGGGACTTGCCTCATACTGTAGTTATCAAGGTAAGAATTTTTCTCCAGTATCAGTTTCAAGGTGTCCACTTGGACGTGTTCCACTCAAGCGCAGATGTTATTCCCTAGCTTGTTGGAGTGCAGTGGCCTCACAGACAAACCACAGAAAGTCAGCACGGTCACAACAAATTGGAGGTGTGCACATGTCCACATACGGCCTACACCTACCCCCACTGAGGACCAATGTGGACCCTGACTAACCCTAATATATATAATAATTTCAGCTTTAAGAGTGCAGATTTACAAAATGTAAACTAATATTAACTAAACAAGCATGAATATATGAATTTTATTTTTTTACTGTCTAGTACAGGATAAACCTTGACAGATGTTGTGCAGGTGTTTTACCTCATCGTCATAAAAAGTACTTGGAAAATTGAAACTCAACAGATGCAAAAACAAGGAGCCTGAGTTAGGGACCATCTTAAAAGTGCAAAATGAGAGGTTATAAGATTTTTCTATCCCATGGGGAAGACACAGGACTATTACCAGGGAATTAATTTCTTTTAAAGCTCCAGTGTGTCAGATTTAGGGGGATTTATTGTCAGAATACTGTAGAAATGGGATATAATATTCATAGGTATGTTTTCATTAGTGTATAATCACCTGATAATAAACCATTGATTCCACTGGGTACAGCACGTCTGTGTCATGGTTTTGATTCATCCTCACAGAGCTGCATGTCCCACCAGAAGGGTTTCAGAAGCAGAGCATTTTGCCCACATGATTATGTTTACATAGATTTTGGTGATTCAGTCATCTTCCCTTGCTTTTTGTGCTTCAACCATGAATCAGTCCAGAGTTAAATTGTTTCCTTTTTGTATGTTTTTATGATTGCAGGTGTGCACAGGGTGTTATTTTGAAAATTGACCATATTCTCTATGCTGTTTCTGTGTCTGACTTCCTGCCTGCTCAATTTTAATTTCAATTTCATTTGGTAACAAAGGTATCTCAGGGCACTTTTCAAATACAGGAGGACTAGACTGTATTGTATATAAACCAAAATGTTCCCACCAAGAGCAAGCACTGAGGTGACTGCAGTGAGGAAAAACGTTCTTTTAACAGGTCAGAATTAGGGGATCCAGGCTCTTTATTAAGGGTGGGGGCCATCCGCTGGAACCAGAGAGAGAGAGGAGGAGGGAGAAAGATGGAGGGAGGGAGAGAAAGGGAGGGGGCAGGAAAAAAAATAAAGTAGCTTGATGCAGTATCTATCAAAAATGGACTATTTGAAGCGGAGTGGAGCAGGGAGCCACTTCTGCGATGCGCTGCAGCGGCTCTGGTGGGATCACAAGCACTCTGTAAATGACAGCAACCAGCCTAGGCAGATGTAGCACAGCTGTAACATGATGCAGCCATGCTCAGTGGAGTCAAACCGTAAGAATTATTGGGCTTTGATCGCCTCAGAATGAACCTTTTATATCTACAAAGGGGACAGCTCCTCTTCCACAAAGGCTACCATGTTGAACCACCATGTTTCTACAGACAAACCAAACACTGGCTCTTTTTGCATTTTGCGGTCACTGTAGGTTCACCTATACGCTCGGAAGGGGAGGGTGAGGTGAGGTGTTTGCACTCTGCCAGCTAACTGCTAGGTAGAGTTGGGTATCGTTTGGATTTTATCGATTTTTTTATTGATTCTCGATTCCAAATCTTCAGTGGGCTGGGTCAAAACAGGTCACCTGCTTTTTTCACTTTTCACAAATTATTTTGATGATCATAATTTTTTATGCAAAAACATTTCATGGTTCCAGCTTCACAAACATGAATATTTTTGCTTTTCCTTTAATATTAAATTATACAGTATATTATATATTTAATATTTTAAATTGATGTCTGAATTTGGATATCTGCCAGTACCAATACTGTACTGATACCAGAGCTCTTGTTTCTTTATCATGATTATGATTATTGATATTATGTGAAAGGTTTCCTGAGGCTGAAACTGGACTTCAGTTTAGTGGTAAAAAATGTGTCTTTGTCAGTTAATGCTGATGGATGGTGTTTGTGTTCACATCCAGTCACAGTTTTTCACCATCTGGGAAAACTGTGACTAATGTTCATGGCGTCCATCAACCATCGTGGGGCGCTGTAGGATTCAGGCTTGTGAGGTTCACATGTGCTGCAGTACTAGCGCTGAGAGATGGTCTTCATTTGCATAAATTTCCCATGATGCATTGTTGAGGGAGAAGTTTGCTATTTTATGTTCTAAAATACGAATGTTACATTTTGTTAGTGTTTGTTATGTACAGTTGCTACTTTCTGTTAGTGTTTGTTCACAAAATGATGGTTTATGTTGGTAATTGTCACTTTTGTGTTGGTTTAAAGACTTGACATCAGTGAGTGAGGGGTCAGGTTCAACATACCCAGGGTACCTTTGGGTGGTCTGGCTTAAGTAGACCTAACAAAAGCAATCAGGAATAAGCAGTCATATGAAGCCCGATATCAACTCAGTAAATCAACCCAGGGTTTCCCAGTCTAGACCCATAAACAGGGCAGTGTTTGCAGCATCTGACCATTCACAGCATGGACAAGACTACTGGGAGCAGAGCGGCATATTTTATAAATGAAGAGTAAATTGTAATATCAGACAAACAATCATAACCATCATAATCTAAGTTAAAAACAACACAGCTGCAGCTGCCACATGCAGGAAGGACAGCTGACAAAAATAAAAAATCAACAACTGTGTGAATAATAATAATAATGATACATGATATGACATAGCATAAATTATCATAGAAAACAACACACTAAAATATTTTTAACACACAACATTAATCACTCACTATAAACAGTTCAGTGTGTAAATTAATAGCCTTCTCACTGCGTCTCCAAAGCTTCTCATGTGCTCACATCTGGGTGTTTTCAAAAGGGTGCCTGGTGTTTTTAGCTTTGTACAGAGGGCCTTAAAATATCACCGCTCCATCATTAGAGCATGAGTAGATCTGACTATAATTACATTTGTATAGTCTGTTAAATTGGCGGTGTCAAACTTGGCAGAGAAATACAAGTTAATGCCTTTACTGATCATTTGTTTGTTATCTGATCTGCTGACAGATGATCAAACGTATTAATGATATACTTGTGAGTGCGACCCTTTCTTCTTTATATGGATAGATTCAGGATAACGCACCAGTCAGTCTGAGCGCAGTATAAAACAGACATGGTGCAAATATAAAATAAATCTAAAAACATAATTCAAAGCGATCAGTAGGTTTCATATGTTTTTAAACTTCAACAAGTACAAGGCTTTAATGCTTCAATCAGTCTCTGTTGGAGGATGAAATTGGTTTATAAAACCACAATGAAATATCACTTTTCTCTCCTCACTCTCATGATCCCCCACACTGCGCACCGAGCTCCACCCCCGATCTTGGTGATGCCCAACGCCGTTTAATCAAGTTATTTGATTGGTCAGCAGGCTTTTTCCTAGTTGATCTCTTATCATGAGCATAACCTGCTCCGGAGCAGGTTAGGCATTCAGCATAAGTTACCATGGCGATGAACCCCGGTGAGAAGTGAACCATTGTCGTAGTATCAAAAACCCAGGGTTAATCCTGAAAGTTACCTCGCTATCCACAGGCCCCAGCTGGAGTTTGCATGCTGGAGTCGGGATCATTAACCCCAGTGCATTATACATTATGCATACTTTAAACTAGCAAGAGTGCATGATGTTAAAACATTGTGACAGTAAATACTAAGATGTGGAAGCATGTTCAAAAATGGCAATTGGGACGATATGTGGGGCGAAAGTAAGCTGGAGTTAAAATAAGGTAGGAATCGACTGAAAATGTTTGCTTAAGAATCCTTAATTTGGAACTGGTTCCACTTTAAAACCGGTACTCAATGCCCAACACTACTGCTAGATGCCACTCTGTAGGAATCAACTCCTAGATCCTATGGTAGTAAGTCGTTTCTCTAATTAGCTACATTTTTCAGTGAGATCATTCTAACAATGGGGGCTCAATCCATTCCAATATTTAATAGTTAAAAGTTTAAGAGGACCGCATGAGAATGAAAGCCATTCAAATGTTTCATTTTGTATTAAACTTTTCTGCAGGAAGCATGTGGCTGCTGCAGCTCGTGACTCCCCACTAACATCAAGCCAACAGCCGAATGACGACTCACATCTAAGAGACACTGGAGGAGAAATGTCGAACTATAAATATTCTGTTTTCAGATGCTGAAACAGGGAGCAGCGAAAACAAGAAAACAACCGTGGCTCACTGGCAGCCAGCCAAAGACCAATTAGAATTTGGGTTCAGTGTGTGTTAGCATATGAGCTAATAAACATTCAGCTCTCTGATCCAAATGAGTGCTCTTGGCCTCACACACACACAGACACAGGAGGTGAGGTGGTAAAAGAGACAGATGGAGGAAAAGCTGGTTGTTGCCTCTTTAGTCGTATTTTCTATTCAAAAGCAGGTTGTTTGTTATTTAATTGCGTATTTTGCATAGAGCTGATAGCATCACGTTTGGGGGTCGCTGCATGGGCTGACCGCCAGGTTAGCAGGGGCAAGGAGATCACGACTCTGCCACCGAAATGTACTTTTGTCAAGTTTCATAATGTCTTTTTGCTCTTTCCAAGGATTCTGCACAACTCTTTGAAGTGCTTTAATCTGTGCGGATAGAATCAGAGTAGAATATAACAAGTCCATTCTTTCTTTCCCTCAAGTGGTAATTACTTTTGTGTGCAATCCTGACAAAGACAGCATATAAAGCATGTATCATTCTGTTGGGATGCAAAAGATTTTTCATTTTAGAGCGTAGACTCCATTTATTTGTGATTGAAAAAAGACAGAACAGAAGAAAATAACAATTTCCTTGTATTTTATGCTTTTACTAGACAGCTGACTGTGGTGAGACAGGTGAGCAGTCCACTACCGTTATCAGGTGATGGGTGCATGTATTTTGTGTTGTTATTGGGCTGATGTCTCATTTGGTTTGATTTGTATGGCACTTCAATTATTTATTTGCATGCAAGTTATGTTAATGTTATGATTTACAATAGACTGGAGCTTCATATGCATATGTGATAGAGGTTAGTAACAGACTAAAGGTAAAGGCCAACTTTATTGTGACAGCATACAGTCATACAGAGTAAAATTACAGTCAGATTCATGCTCTGCATTTAATCCATCCTTGTACTAGGAAGGGTGGGCAGCCAGTGTACAGGTGCCTGGGTACCAGCTCAAGAAGCCAGCTAGCACCTTGATCAGGGTTATTGACAGGAGAACAGGCCTAATATACATTGATGGTGGGGGCATGCCACGTCCAAACCATGTCCAAAAATGACCTTCTTGCGGTGAGGTGAAAGTGTTTACCACCACACAACCCTCACATTAGTAAGTTGGCTATTTTTTGTTAATTCCCCAAACAAATTCACTTGAGTCTGTATACGTATTATTTTAAAGTTCGTTGTTGTATGTTTTTCTAAATGTTAGTGGAGACAGTGTGTGGTCTGAGGTTGGTCTGAGGCCAAATGCCAATAAAACCGAGGTCATCACCTACAACATCCTCCCAGACCACCCACCCCTAAGGACAGCTGCTCTGAATGAAGTCAAGGACGTTTAATACCTGAGCTCTTGGGTCAACAGAGCAAGACCTTAAAGTGAGGAAGGAGCTTGCATGGAAGGTTCTGAATGGCATGGCCAGTGGGTGGAAGTCCACCCTCCCCCGAGATACCAAGCTCAGCTTCTTCTTTGCAACTGTAAAGTCCGCTCTTCTATGTGGATGCAAATGCTGGACCCTGAACCCCACCCTGCAGAAGTCCCTGGATGGATGCTTCACCAGAATGCTGAGTGCAGTACTGAACATCAACCAGGACAACCATGTCACCATCAAGTATCTGTATGGAGGGTTACCAAGGGTGAGTGAGAACGTCACTGGTCACTGTCAGAGACACCAGGAGCTCCCAGCCAGCAAACTGGTGCTGCACATGGGCATCGACCACAAGGGCATCCACCATTAACAAAGGAAGACACAAGGAGCAGAAAGTACTGGCAAGCTAGCCAGATGCATGGTGGATCAAGATGACTGGAGGTGCCACTGGGGGGCTCGTCTGAGGACTACTGAATTAATGAATGAATGAAAAGTTAGTATAGGCCAATGCCATTGTTATCTTACAGTTGAAGGTGAGTTTATAGTCCACCAATGCACAATTAATAATGAAAGGAGGTTTGTAAATGTTTCATTTGAATATGTGATATCCACGTAACCTCAGCTGTTATTGGCCGTCAATCACCGTAAAGTTGCCTCGAATTGAAATAAAAGGAAAAGAGAAGGAATGAAGGCTTTAATGAACAATATCGGACAATAAGGACACGTCACTTGTATTTTTTTTTTTTTTTTTTTATTTGCCATGGTGAGCCATAATTTGGCCTGTCATGAGCCCTATTTGAAGACCAACAGCAAATAAATGAATGTGCTAATATGGAAAGCCAGTATTCTCTTTGTTATTGTGGGTTCTTTCTTTGTTAGAGGCATTTCTTCATCAAAGGTTATACAAAGGAGATATGTAGGAAGGTTTTAATGTGCTTCTCCATGTATTTCCCATAGGTTTCAATAGAACTGGCACCAACAGAGCACTAGAATGTTGGTATCAATCAATCGTGCCATATATAAACCTAACGGGTAGCCTTTTCTTACACTTTAAGTCTATTTTCTTACCTTTGACACATGCACAGTACTACAAATACTGGTTATCAACAATTGAATATTTGAAGCTGCAAAGAAGAAATGTTGGTTAGAACTTACTACCATTTGGTTCTACATGAAAATTGACAGTTACGAAATACTTTATTGATCCCCAAGGGGAAATTCATTAATGAATTTTACTCAGTTGAATGAGATATTTTTTCAGGTAATTTAACATTTACCATGTTTTAGTTTTTTACTATTTTTAAATGTTTGTTAATTTGTATCTCAGCAGTGAAGTGGTTTACAATCTTTATCTGTTGCAACACAGCCTTTAATGTTGCAGGATGAAAAACAGTGAAATCCATTCAGTGCATTAAAAATCTGCTGTGGAAACTAGGTTCAAAGCCAAGTTCTTAAGCCACGCAATCAAAGACAAAACAGAGTTCAAAACAATCAGGAGTCAGAACAGAACAGAGAGGAGTGTTACCTGGAATTCATGGAAAATCACCTGTGAAATCAAAGTCCTGTTGAATACCAGCAGGAAAGAGCTATAGACAACACAAACAGCAATCCACCACACACCAGGTAGATTAGAACGCCAACACGTGGCGTGGTGCTTTTAAATCCACCGTGCCTTTGACTGTCCTTGTGACTTACATGATGTAAAACCACCACACAGAGGTGTAAGAAACCTGTGGTGCCACTCGCCACTTTACAGCATTGATTTTGCCTTTGACAGGACGGACTGTGTGTGTGCATGTGTGTGTGCTACACACGCAGTGAAACCCAAAGCTGTGAATGGTGCTGTGATTGCGGCGGCTTTACGCAGCGCCTTACAGAGAGCGACGACAGAGCATGCCGCGGGTGCGACAAACAGGGAAGGAGGAGGAAAAGTTGACAGACAAACTGAGGAAGAGACGGGATGAGGAGGGGACACTGGAGCATTGGAGGGCTGATAACAGCAGGGGGGGACGGAGCGAGAGAGACGGCACTGATTTGAATCCATCCGTCTTAGCCTCGCTATGATCCACAAAGGGATGGCTAATACCACTTGTCAAACGTTCCCTTTCATGCTGAGATTTGAGGAGCTTGACCCGGCTTACAGTACAGTCGACAGTCAGTGTGGAAACGTGTGTGTGCATATGACTGCGTGCTAATGTGTGGCTCTGTGTGTGCTGGATCATGAAGTTGGGAAAAGCATCGAGTTAGTATGCTGGACACTGAGATTTAGCTCCTGCTGACCTCTGACACTCAGCTCCAGCCTGACAGAGGTGAAAAAGAAGGCATTCTTTATTAAGCCCTTTTGAAGAAATGACACGTTTTCACCTTGTTTTTATCTATACACACACACGCCTGAAATATACACACATGCACAAACAGGATCTTTAGGCATAACAGGATGAGATGTTAAAGCGAAAGCTGCCAGCACCAGGAGCAGCACCTCTGGGTAGTGCCCAGGATGTGAACTGGCAATTCTCTGTGCAATCAGACCGCACTCTGTACAGTATCCATGCTGGACTGGCTGAACCAGCCTTCCTCAAGTTCCTAAGCCAAGTCAAAACAGGCTGAGCTTCCGTCGTCCCTTATGGGGTGTAGGTATGGGGAGGGTAGGTCAGGTAGGAGGTACCATAGTTCAACACTGATGGACAGCTGATGAAGATGATGATGTGACAGTCTAGTTTCATTAAACTAGAGTTAACATTATTTTACAGGTTAATAAATCCCTACAAATGAACTAATATGTAACTGAAATTTCTTTGGAACATTCATGGAAAGTCCGTTGATGCTAATTTTAAAGAAAAATATTCAATAGAACAGTGCTCAGGAGGAATAACATAACAATCTTTTACAAAATTAACCAGTTTCCAAAATAATAAGACCTGCAAAATAAAGTGTTGCTAAACCTAAATAATTTTAAAGATCCAGTGTATAAGATTCACAGGGATTCAATGGCAGAATATGGCAGAAATTGAATATAATGTTCCTAATAAGTATGTTTTCATTCAGAATAATCACCTAAAACAGAACCTCCCTACACGCCCAGAATGGACAAACCAAACACTTACTCTACATATGCCTTTCACATTTTGCACGAGTTTCGTGCTGCTGTAGGTTCTCATACACGGTTGGAAGGGGAGAGTGATGCAACTAAACTCTACACACTGGTCCTTTAAGTGAAGTTATTTCATTATGAAATGATAAAAGCCCACGTAGGAGGATGATATAGTTATGTCAGTGACTGATTTGTAACGTGACAAAAATTTATTTTACTGAAAAAAATATTTCATCAAGGTTTATGAGTCCTGCTTTTCTCTCTTCAGCAGTTCAAAAATATTCTGCTAAACGGCAGATATTTGATCTGTGTGCACCCTAATTTGGCCTTTTTTTTGTGAGTGCGCACGGTTTTATTCCACTCAAAGCTTCATCCCTCCACTGAGCTCATCAAACTTACAGCAGAGGTAGCACAGCAGTGAAGAGGTGAGAGAGCAGACGCATTTAAGATCGTGCCCATTCACCCTTCTCACTGCCCTCTCTTTGCAATTAGATTCAGCAGGAGTCCAAACTTTACTGTTTGCATAAAAGGTCTTTCTGTGTTATTTCAAAGGCAATATGGTGGGTTCCACTTAAAGCAAAGTTTCAGTTTCATACCAATTGGGTTATTTTTGTCGTTTGTTATTTTCAGGTATAAGTGTGGAGAGGATCATGTGATCACTTGCACGTGTGTGTGCGTGCTCAACAGACCTGCACCTTGACCTCAGCTTATCTCAATTACTTCTGGACTGATTTTTTCTGTGCACATTCATGACCTACGCTGAAGGACCTCTGTGATTCAGAATTCTTATAAAACCTTGAAAAACCTTTTTTTTTAAATGGCTCCACGCCGGCGACAGCTGTGGCCACAGGCATTATGTTTTCAGGTCATCCCATTCTTGTGAACGCGATATCTCAAGAACACCTTGAGGGAATTTCTTCAGACTTGGTACAGATGTCCACTTGACCTTAATAATGAGCTGATTAGGTTTTGGTAATCAAACGTCAAAAGTCAGTGTGACCTCATGTCCATCCCACTGTCATGATCGCAATATCCCAGGAGCACTTGGGGGAAGTTTCTTCAACAAAATGTCTCAAAAATGTCTAATAAGATACAAGCAGTGCTGGAAAATAACGACTTAGTAAGTAGTTACATGTAATTAAATTACAAAATAAATGTAAGTGTAATCTGTTACAGTTACTGATATAATATATATATATTATTATTGTTATATAGTATATATATAGATAATTATGGTAATTATAGTATAGATTAATTCAAAATGTTGGTGATTACAAAGAGGTTCCATCCAATATTCTTGAGGTTGCTTGGTGGTGGTCTGCACTTTGACCTCTTCTAGTTTTAGTTATTTTTTTCAGTAGTAATCACATTGTACTCACCAAGTTATTTGGAAACATAGCAGCATAGCTAAAATGATGTTTGAAAGAAACACAAACAGTCAGACAATCAGGAAATCTGGAAACAAACCCCCAGGCTACTCAAACCTCACAGACTTCTCTCTAAAAAATGTGGTATACTTACCTGTCTGAAAAGTATTAGAAGTATTAGAAAAGTAATGAATTTAAAATTCTCAAAACAAGACAAAAAAGGTCTTTTTTCATGTTCTTTTGTGGAGTTATTTAAATACTGTAACATCATGAATAAATTATTAAAGACTGTATTGATAAGTTAACATTATCAGTTATTTTATCTGTACATTTTAGCATTTTGATGTATTTATAATTATGCTGCAGCCTCAGGGGTGATGTCTGCGTCAGCGCTGATCAAGCTCCTCCACACACACACACACACACACCACACACACACTAACTTACATTCATTTCCTGGAGACTTATCCTGACCCTACCCATCACAAGTCCCTGCCTAAACCTAACCCTAACCCTGACCTTATCCTAAACCTAACCTTACCCTAACCCTGACTCAAGTCTTCACCCTAAAATTTAATGATTTACCTCATGGGGGCTTGCAATTTGTCCCCATAAAGTAGGCGAGACCCCACAATGTGAGTGTGTAAACAGATTTGTGTCCCCACAACAATAAGTAATACACGTCCACACACACACACACACACACACACACACACACACACACACACACACACACAGTGAAGTCAGTGAACAGCAGAGCAGAGGTGGAGAGAGTGAAGTGAAAATAAATTGCAGATTATATCACGTTTACAAGAACAGCACTTGTTACTTTAAGTAAGTGCAATAAAACCTTCATGTGTGAGAAGCCAGTTCTTTATCCACACACTTGTTCAACAGCGTGTTAACATATAGAACATGATATTTTAATTCTGCTCTGTCCTCGCTCTCATCCATCCATTATGTTTTGCACAAACGCTGCCAGCCCGTTCTCAGAGCGCCAGCTCGGCTAATGGCCAGTTGTTACAAACGAGATAAAATGAAAGCTGTCTGAATGTTGTCTAACAGTTTAGTTTAGTTTGCCATGTATCTTCAAATTTGACAGATTCTTGTAAACTCAGCTGCTGGCCCCTTCTCCCTCTGCCAGCGGTACCTGCAGGCAGTGAATCACATCAGCAGAGGGAGGACAGACGACAGGATGAAGATTCTGACTCTTCATTCTTTATAAACTTCACTCAGTATTGTGATGGCTCCGGCGTGATTTATTTTATTATTTTAGATTTGTTTCCAGTGTGATACTGTTGAGATTTGCTATTGTAAACATTACTGTTTCTGCTCAAGACACAATAAGTTATACAATGAGCAAGTGCTGTTTTTTAAGTAGCAGCAGAATCCAAAACATGCACAGAAATTATTATAATGAAACATTTTAGTAAATCCAAGTATTTGGTTAATAATTGTGTCATGACAACATAACCCTGGAAACCTGGCATTCGTTTGTGTCTGAGCTCCCAGACTTTGGTCACCCGTGCATGTATTAAACAAGAAACTGAGTGTTTGGCTGCCAGACTAAATGTAAAGTGTGTGAGCTCACTGGTTTTCATCTCGGCCCCAAATTCGACGCTCGTCACTCAGCCAGATTACTCAGTCCATCACCGGTTTCCATCACTGCTCCTTCAACAGTTCATTTTGTAGACATTAAACATGCGGACAATAACTCGAATCAAAACTTTGCATGAAAAAGTCGGAAACTCAACGGTCCTCTCGATGCAGCAGTCAAACAAACATCTCTTCTCTCCCCGGCTGCTTACCATCATCTCACTCAATTACTTTGGCACGCCCCTTCAAACTAACACCTGCTGTGTGACCAGGTAAGCCCGCCCCCTGTTCATGACAGCCATGAAGGACAGCCAGTAGGAAGACAGTGGTTGTGGGTGTGAAGATGGCATTAAATTTCATTCTAAGTGCTATTAAAAAAAGGTCTTAAAAAGTCTTTGCACTGGAGAAGCCTGGAGGAACCCTGATGCTGAATAATATTCACAAACAGCTGGACATGTAATGGTTAACTTATCCTACATACAATATAATGTCCATAATGTCCACACAAAAATAACAGCTCCTGATCCACTGTTGAAAAAAGTGGAGGGGTAGAGGTGGCACTTTTTTTTTTTAACAAATATAGGCAGCTAGCTGACAATGTGTAGTACACTGTGCTGCCAGATTATATGTCAGCCCCATCTACCCCTCATATCACACTCATTTTTCATTAAAATAGACCACAGTGTGACTGGTAACGCTGTAGACAATGACATGATTGTCTGAGATCAGCAAATTCCAACAGCGCCATTCTACTTTATGCTGGAACACGTATCACCTATGACAGAAATACACTTGAAGACACTGGAAAAGGACAAGTGAGGTTTAGACTAAAGAGATGATCACTGCCCAGGCACCACCAGACAGACCAAATGCCCCAGAAGGAGACTGCTCCTGGCTGATGTCCTGTCAGGAAAAAGGAAACAGACAAAATGGGACTCTGGCTGGACTAGCAACGGGAAACCACAGACTCTTGTGTCCAGACCTGCTCCACTACAACATCCTGGATCGAGGATTTGCATTTGACAAGCAGGCAGTGTTGTGAACTGACCAGACACAACATGCAGGACAAGGAGAGGAGGACGCTGTTTACATTGATGATGCTTTGTGCTCAAACACAGTCACAGCTGTTGAACTTTTAATGTGAAGATGTCGACCATATTATCATCACCATCCTTGTTGCTGCTGTTCAACCTGATGCAAATTCAAAAAATGACCTTCAGAACTGGGTGCATGTATTTACAGTAAATAATTGTATTTTTATTTTACATCTTATCCTATTTTATTAATTATCTGTTCATGTGTTCTATGTGTGTGTAGCAAGGAGGGACTGAAACTTTGATTTCTATGTGCAACCCTGTGTTGTACATTGAGAATTAAACGTTACAGATAACTTGAAAAATATTCCTGCTGCTGTCCATACCCAAATCTATGCCTGTGACATCACCTGGTGTGAGGAAAATAAAAGGAGTGACGGCGAAATATATCCTGTATACATAAAGTTTTACACAGAGTCTGCAAAGACACATTAAAATACATTGCGTGGGGCTGAGCCAGGCCAGCTGGCTCATTTTACATTATTATTCTCCACAGAAATTAGCTTTGGCCTTCCTGGGCCACCTTGTCTCCCTTAGCCAATGCATTTTTTGTGATGAAGGTTGTTTCTTTTCAATAGTTGAAATGGCATACATTTCTTCTTCAACTTCCTTAATGTAGAGGTAAAATGGTATTTTTATGCATTAGCCCGTTAAAGTCAAGGTTCTTTATTCGTTGGCCCTGTGAGCTCTCAGTATTTTAGCATTCCTCTGCCTTGATCATAATTTATCCCATCTCTGCTGCATGTTACATTCAGGGTCATCAGGGGAAAAAGGAGAATATCAGTTAACTGTGATAATGAGGTAGTGGTTAACAAGTAATAACCACAGGTCTCCATTTATGCTCCCTGTGGCCTCTTACCTGGTTATCATTAAAAATTTACTTAATGGCAATTTTATCATTTGATGTAATTGTAATATAGTTTAGAATTTTAAATTGCATCATTTATATACATATATATATATATTTAAATATATATAAGGGTATATCATCAGGGTTGAGCATGACAGAGTCTGTACTGAGGTTTCTTAGTTTCTGTCCAGATATTAAAAGACTAGAGGGAGTTCCTCTGTCAGGATCTTGTGTTTTGTCTCATTAATGCAGGTAAATTAGAAGCATGTCAAGTGGAATCTATCTCCTTACAAATAGACGTTTTGTCACATCTTTCAGCGACTCATACAGATGCAAGAGGGACCCATTAGTGTCTGTATGAGACCCGTTGAGTTTTCAAGTAATTTCAGCATAAGCCCATCTGTGTCAGGTGAAGAGCAAGAAAGTCCACAAGGAGGTGGAGTGGGTGGATGGGTCAAACACAGGGCTGTCACCCAGGAGACCAGGGTTCATGTACCATGAGAAACCAAAAGTCAACAGAATAAAGTTTTAATTTACATAACGTTACATGTGTCACATGACTTACTTCACTTACATAAAATAATGCAGTGATTCCCAAACTTTTTTCTGGCAGGCCTCCCTTCAGAAGTTGGATAAAGTTCACACACCCCCTCTTCAACATTATTATCAATCATTAAAAATAACTGGCAGGTGGGACGGTGGTGCAGTGGTTAACACTGTCACCTCACAGCAAGAAGTTAAGAGTTTGAATCCTCCAGCCGGCTGGGGAGTTTGTGACTGGAGAAGGTCCTTTCTGTTTGCATGTTCTCCTTGTGTCCACGTGGGTTCTCTCGGTACTTCGGCTTCCTCCCACAGTCCAAAGACATGAAGCATAACAGGTTAATTGACCCCCCCCCCACCCCCCACTGCCATAATGTACTTATTTTAACCCTAACTGTGATGTTTTCCTAAAATTAAACAAGTAGTTTGGTAACTCAATGTATTATTAACCATATTTTAAAAGTTCTTTCTTGTAGCGTCTCATACAGATGCTAAAGAGTTCCTTGTTCCTCTTTATAAAACACAGAGAGGCCTGATAAAATCTTTGGTATTTCAAATAACTTGATCTTACTTAAGTTTATGGGGCCTCGTTTATCAAGAGAAGCACACAGTTGTGTCCACGAACTCTATTTATGCTAATTTCCCCACTTATTTCTGATTTCATTTTTTTTTGTGGATATCTTTTGGCCCGACTGGTCTATTTTTACAAGAGTTCTCAAACATAAAAACATCAATTCAAAAGATATGAACACCAGCAAAGGATATCTGTAGAAGTAGAACACTTGAAACTCACACTTAGAATGAGATTCATTTTTGTGTGTTTGAGAGTTACATCTACAACCACTCCTGACCGTGTGCACAAAGCCACTTATAGACATGTAATGAGCTAGATTAAAGCTGCTACAAGAAGTTTTAATTGGATATGAAATTTATTGTTGATGTTTCTGTATGACCTACATAAGTTAACAAGGCCATCCATAAGAGGACTGGCTGTTTCTGTATAGTTATTCTTAATGTCTGCCACCAGGTCAGATTCTCTATGAAATAAGATGAAATGAGCCTGTTTATATCTTTCCACCAGACAAAGTTACAGTGAGTGGACGTTACACAGCCTTCAAAATCAACAAAATATTAAAATTCCTTTCTTTTATTTCCTTTTTATTAAATATCTGTAGTCATCACACAGCAGCAGAACAATGTGTGCAACTTCCAAACAGAGAGGTGCAGTTTATCACAGGAGGCACAACAACAGTAACCAGATTAATTATCATCCAGGATCACATGGTCAGGATCTAATTATAATTGTGGAGGGTAATTTTATTTTTCACATCAGAGAGGTAAGATTTCACACATACATAGATTCCAGGTTTATAAAGTTAAATTATTTGGAATAATTTGGAAATTATTAATTAAAAAGATTTATTAATCAAGGAAGTAATCAGTTTTAGTGTAAGTCTACATTGACGTCATTTACAGGTAGAAACATGCTGTCCTCAATGAGAGACTATTTTTACAGAGGAGGACAGAGGACTGTTAGAGAGCTGAATGTGACCTTTGACCTTTTGAATATAAAATTAATTCTTGAGTTACAAATCATGTAAAACATGTATGTTAAATATGTTCTGTGGGATCACAGTGATTTTTGACCTCTAATCAGTTCATCTTTGAGTCCAAGTGGACGTTCATGCCAAGTTTGAAGAAATTTCCTGAAGACGTTCTTGAGATATTCTGCTCACAAAATTGGACAGACAGACGGAGGGACGGACAGACAGACAGAAGAACAAACACGATGCCTGCTGCCATGGCTGTCGCAGGCACATTAGATACTGTACAAACACATATGACTGTAAGTTACTGTAACAGTTGCCTTATAGGACATTGATCACTGATCACTCACTGCTGCACTTAAAGCTACAAGGAATTTTGGTGTTGTGTTGATTTTGGAGACCGCGTGGACAAAAGTTTCCACTGTAGTAGCCACAAAATATCACATAAAAAATGATGGTCTTGTTAACTTTTGGAGGTCACACAGAGGCATCACTAACCAGTTTCATAACCAGTTAAAAACTCCTTGTTGGAGCTTTAAGTTTTTAAGTTTTGATGCATTTGAACTTTATTTGAATATTTACATTTTATGCTACTTTATGCTGCAAGTTTAACGCTTACAACACAAAACACATCGTGCCTCACATACATTTCCTGGTACCAGTTTCACCCATGCCTTGAACTCTTGATTAAATAGCCAGCCTCATTGAATTTAAACTTCCCCATGTCTCCATGTGCACGTCACTAGCTAGCAAGCAGCTGTACAAAATAAACAGAACAAATGTTGTTGGTTCTGCTGTCATGATCTACATGGCGTTGATGCAAGAAGTGCACAGTAATTAACTTATTAAATTGCAGTGTCAGAAAAAAACAATTAATTACCTTCTACTTCCTATGTCTTTGCATTTTTAAGATGTTTGAAATGTTGATTTCATACTAATTTTAATACCAAATAAGGCTTTATTTTTAGATTAATTAATCCAATGCCTTTTAAGACTTATTGAGGATCCACGGGAACCATGTTAGAATTAACTTGGTGTTAGAAAAATATAGTGATTTTATACTTTATATACTGTTTTGTACTGTATGAACTGAAATATCCATGCTGTACATAGACATGACTGTGTGAGCGTGTGAAGAAGAAGCTGCACCCTTGAAAGGAGAACTGACATTCCACAGGAAAACAGAACAAGCTACTCTGTTTTCAAGGACACCGCACCCATCTACTGTCGTGAGACAAACAGCCTCATGAACGTGAGACTGTTAGTAAGTGTCATGTCCAAGAAGTCATGTTAAGTTATGTTTAGTTTTTGTCTTGTGTCTATGTTGTCTCATGGCTTCCTGTTTTATTTTGACATCTAACTCTCCTCTCGTTTCAGGTAACTTGCTCCTTCCCCTTGTGTGGTGTTGTCTGGTCTGATTGTCGGCCGCGCCCTGATTGTTTCCACCTGTTTCCCATTACCTTGTGTGTGTGTGTGTGTGTGGGTATATATAGTCTGTGTTTCCCTTTGTCCTGTGCCAGTTCGTCTTGTCTTGTGAAGCCAGAGAACCTATGCCAGCCAATGCCACGTTTCTTGTCAAGTCAGCTTTTGTATTCTTTGGTACTTTGCTTTGTTTTTGCCATAGTCTTGCCTTCTGTTATTTTGATACTTTGTCTTGCCTTTTTCCATAGTCTTAGTTGTTTTCCTCGACAGTGTTTTTTGTTGCAGTTTTTCCTCCCAGTGAGTGATTCTTTCTTATTTGTGTTGTTTGAGATTTTCCTCTGTAAGAGTGATTTTCCTTTGATACTTTGTCATTAAAAGATTGTTTATTTGAACTTTGTCTCCTGAGTCGTGCATTTGGGTTCAAGTCCTAGTTCGGTTGTGACTGTAAGAATGTTACATTTCGCCCATTTTGCATTATAAAAAATCCTGTGTGAATGTTGTTTCTTTGAACACTTACACTGCAGACTCTGTGTGTAACCTGTTCCCTTGCATGCAAGATTTTCATTAAATATCCTACTCTTTTGAATCTCAGACTGTGCTCCTGTGTCTCTTTGTAGAATTACTCTAACACTTGGGGAAAAGCCGTCGAATATTTGTTGCCACATTTTAGTCCTCTGAATAAGTGAGTAAGAAGAAAAGGAGGCACAAGACCGTTAACTGCAACCTGTTACTGCTCCTCCCTCTGGTTCAATAATACTATTATCATTCTACTGACCTCCATCTCCTAATTGATGCACTGCATCTTACTGTGCTTCTAATTTGAGTGTGTGTCTACGCTCACACGTGCTTGTTTGTGTGTTTGGTCTGATTGTGGCTGCTTATCAGTGGTCCCTGGCCTGTCCTTGTCCTCTGCTGTCATGACTGTTGCCTGCTGACCGCTGGTCTGGGACGAGTTCTGTGAGTATATGTGTAGTGTCCAGCAGGCTCCGCCCTCTCAGAGCGTTGGTTTACTAAAGCAGAGTCCTGTTAAATCAATGCTCTAATTAACAGTCCAGCCTCTGTCCATACTTTTATCTCTTATCTGTCCTGATAAGCGAATGACTGCCTTATCAACTCACAGTGTCCCTGCCTTCTAAAGTTTAGAGAGCAGAGCCACCGTGCACAAACCAAAATGAAGCGTTACAGGTGTATCAACAAGGAGAGAAGTAAAGGAGGCAGATCTCTATTCAGGGGAACTCACCCTCTGCTGTGTTTTTCAGAATGATTTCTGGACAACTGGCTTATAATCACAGACTGCCAAATTCAGCGATGCTGCTGTAACAGAAGCTATCTAACGTTACACATGATCAGTCAGTAGCTCTTTGTGAGCTTCTGTGCTCACATCTCAGTTTGCCAGAGCTTGGATATTGCCTTTAGGGTACTCCAGTGATTAGTATTGCACTTCCACCAAGCTGGGGAAGTTAAAAGAGACAGATTTGTGAAAAAAAAAACACACACACAAAGCAACAGAGCAGAAAGATCCTGACTTTTAAGGTCCAAACACACTGAAAGTGTTCCACACTGAAGTACACCCAGGGGCGTTTCTAGAGAGGGGCTTTGGGGGGGGGGCACTGGCCAACCCTGAAATCTGATTGGTCACCCATTATCCTCAAGTATGATTGTCTATCTGTCCAGTGAGCAGCAAGACCTTAATTAGAACCAACTGTTTGAGATTATTCATAAATGTGTGCTGTTTTTTGTAAAGTTAATTTACTTAATGGATCATTTTACAACACAGGGTTGTAAAATGAAGCGTAACAAAAACCATACACAAAAACTATGTCCAGCAAATGGGTGAATAAATAGAATATCATAAAAATTAAACTATTTTTCATGGTAGAATGCTGAGGGTAGAGGTACGGTTTATGTTTGCATTGAAGATTTTGTTGTTCTGACTGTTGTTTTTGTTGTGTTGTGACTGGTCAGACTATTTATCATTTAAATACAAATTTTAAACACAGGAATGAAGGTGTAAGATACTTTGATGGTAGTAATTAAAGTAGATATTAGAAACCTAATTCATGTTAATAAAGGGTGCATGTATATATGAATACCCATGTAGGTACATGCACACACACATACTTGATGTCGATTCTGCATTAGTTACTGGCTCACTTTTGCATCCCCAGTCAAAAAAACTCAAAACACTTATTGGCCAAATGCAAACCAAAAGCATTATGAGGTGTAATAAATTGGTTTGATGTCTGATTTTGAAGCGCCACGTGAGGACTAGAGAGAGTCAAGAGGAAGAGAAAAGGCTTGGATGAGAAAAGTGGGTGCTGACATGGCTACAGCACGACCTAAAACCAGGAATAATAAAAACAGGTGATTAAAAAAACATTTAAAAGGCAGAGAGAGGGAGAGAGGGAGAGAAAAAGGGAGTGTGTAAATATGGATATAAGTGTCGACATGATATAAAAACTTCATATGATGATTATGAAGCCTGATGTTAATCTATAATTCTACGGTTTATCAGTGAAGTGTATGAACTATTGTACACTGCAGACTGAAGTCTCTGTTAACAGTGATAAACTGACAGATCTGCATTATGTTACTGTCTGTCTTAACTGTCCAGGTGTTGTCTCTCCTGCTGTCAGGTGCTGTTGTTAATAACTATGTTATCCTGGCCATTTCAAATTAATACAAAAACATTAATATCGCACCACATTTGGTATGATGTCATTATAAACTGATCTGGTCAGTATTTTTTCCACAGAAGACAGTTATTAATATTACTAATAATATTATTAAAAAAAAGAGTTCATCATCATTGGAGCATCACTTGACAGACATCAAATGAGGTGTGTTTGAGCCTTTAGGATCAGGCTCCAAACACTGTGGATCCTACCTCTCCCTGAATGCAGCAGGTAGCTGCTAAATGCCCACGTCTTTTAAACTCCACGCACACAGCTCATAATACAGGCTCTCTGTTGTAAATTTGTAGGCCCCAAGCAAGTTCATATTAACCTTGGGCAAAAATGAGCTCTGGGCCCAACACACTGAAACCAAACAGTTGGCCATTTCTATGCTGATACACTTCTTGTCCTGGTTTGCTGTGTGTCAGTTGGTTTGTGATAAACCGATGAAACACACATTTGCACCATGTATGGATAATACTGAATTAAATATTGACTGGAGATTTTTTTATTGACATTTATATGATTTTTTTGTCATGTTAGTAGCATAAATGTACTACATCTTAGATTTTATGGCGCAGTCCTGTGTTGTAGATAAATAAATGGACCTTGTGCCTGGTATGATGCCGTGTTGTTGGGGACCTGCTATCACCTGGATGCTGCTGCTGCCTTTTTATCCTCAGAATACACAGCTGTGTGACAGCAGAGAGAGATTTGGGTCTGACATCAGTGTTATCTGCCTCCACCACAACAACACAGGCCAGAGATTACACTGGTTCACCCAGTCACCCTGCAGTGATGTGTGAGCCTCAGTTTACTGAGTCGGACATTCACGCTGGACCTGCAGGTCTGAGGCTGGCACAGACAGAAAACTGAATTTTGTCAACTGTATCTGTTTACTACCAAAGAACATGTTTTATTATCACAGACTGGGGTTAAAAATTAAATAAATCAATGAATAAATGAGTCACAAAAAACTGTTTATTGTTGTTCCACAGCCTAAGGAAAGAAGCTGCTCTATTTATTATTATTATCGATCATAACAAGAATATTATCGTGCATATCAACACACTCGATGTAACAAGATGATCTGGGATGTAAAATAATGGTAGGGACATGTTCCTGCTGCCCATACACAAATCTAGCTCTGTGCCAGCACAAGTCTGCTGTATTGAGCTTCAGGGCTGGAGGGTAACTCATCACTTGAGTGCTGATGTATTTCTGACTTCCATGAAATCAACACACAGTACACTGGCGAACTTTGGAGAGACAGCAGTTTCAGACTTTAAAATCCTGCTCTAGATACAAGCCACCGTCTTAATAGGTGCTAAAAAAGTTTGCAGCTCAGCTCGTACCTCCCAGCCCGTGAATCCAGGCTCATTTTCCCAAAGTATAAGTGATTTGAAGCAGTGGAAGGTCACATTGGCACACTGTTCCACTTTGCTGACACAATTAAACAATGATAGGCAGGCTGAGCTAAAAAACTTGCCACTCTCCCTTCCCTTTCTGTCTTTGCAATTTATTTCAGCCTATTTGAAAAGGGAGGGAGAAAGAAAAAGAGAGAAGTTATTAAAAAGGAAAATGGTTTAGAACGCTAAGATAGCATCTCTGTCTTTTTTTTTTTTCTTGAGAAACGGAGGCAGTACATGTGAGAGTGGCAGAGAGATTAACCCTTTCTCATAAATTCTCATTAGAAGTCACTAATCTGCTCCCTTTGTGTTGGAGGAGGGCTGCGTGCAGGCTCAAGTGAAGCTGTGCTGCGATAAGAGGGAGAATATGGCATGTCAGTCAGTGTAGAGACAGTGTGACACAGGCAGACACATGTCAAAAACACACACACAGACACACACACACAAACTGCACCTAAACCATATTCACTGAAAATACTGAGTGAGTGTGAGGGAGGTATGTGTGTAATTATACTCATACTATTATACTGTAATAGGCTCCTCCTATTACAAGACTCTATGCAGCCTGGCAGGGATCAGTGACCGTAAAGCATTAAGACCTCCGGCACAGTTGAAAAGACACATGTTCAGAGTATCACTGGGATATGAGGGGTGTGGTCACGCTAGTGTTTAAGAACAGGACCAAAATGCACAACAATCATTCACGTGGTCTCCATGACATCACCCACAGGCCTCTGAAGAGTCACTGTGAGGTTCAGTGTGGTGGCTCCAGCCGTCGCCATCTTGGCAGTGCCTGATGCCGCAAACTCACAGCTAATCCAAAAATGCACCAAGAGGTGGTGCATGGGTGGAGCTCAGGCAGTCAAATGAAATGGTTACCTAGCAGTGAGCCACCTGTGATGGCGCCCACCTGTCAATCAAAGTGCCCACGCCCCTTAACTCTTTCCCCGCCATTGACGAGATATTCCATCAATTGCTGTTTTCACTGCCAGGCAGTAGTGGACGCTGTGACAGATCAAAGATGAAGGGAACTGCCGGAATTTAATAGCAGAAGAAGAAAATTTATTTTGTAGCATGAAAACGTTGGTGCTCTGCTGCAGATTCGTGGGTCAGAGAACACTGCGACCTGGCTACAGAGCCCAGTCACAGAGCGGGACTGCTCACGCTGCAGTCCTCGGACCTCCAAAGCAGCCGAGACACAGCGAGGCTGCTCACACTGCAGCCCCTGGGACTTGTGCTGCAGCCGGGGCAGAGAGCGCTCCAGCCCCCAGGTCTTTCAGACAGAGTGTCTCAGGTGGGGAGCAGGAGACACACACAGCTAACATTAGCTACACTGGTTGCAGTGATGTCACACACAATATGAAATGATAAAAAAAAAACCAAAAATAAAAACGTGAAGTCAATATTCTGCTTAAAAATGTCTCTTTCTCTTTTTAAATTTTAAACCCTCACAATCTGTAAAAAATCTGGGTGTGATTTTTGACTCTGAGCTCAGTTTTATTCCACATATTAAGAACATAACAAAGGTAGGTTTTTACCACCTGAAGAATATAGCCAGAGTCCGCCCGTTTCTCTCTCAGGCCAGCACAGAGGTGCTGATGCATGCTTTTATCTCATGTAGGTTAGACTATTGTAATGCCCTGCTCTCTGGTCTTCCTAAAAAGAGTATCCATAACCTTCAATTGTTACAGAATTCAGCAGCACGAGTGCTGACGAGGACCAGAGGGCGGGAGCACATCACACCAGTTTTAAAATCGCTGCATTGGCTCCCCGTCCGTTTCAGGATCGATTTTAAGGTTCTTTTATTAATTTTTAAATGTCTTAACGGTCTCAGGCCCTCTTATTTATCTGACCTGCTTTTATTATATCAACCCTCACGGACCCTGAGGTCCTCTGGCACTGGCCTTTTAACCATTCCACAAATTAGATCTAGAACACACGGGGAGGCGGCTTTTAGTTATTATGGTCCCCGACTGCGGAACAGCCTGCCGCAGAACCTCAGGGCCGCAGAGACTGTTGATGTTTTTAAGAAGAGGCTTAAGACTCACCTTTTCTTCCACACCGGGAGCGATGTCTGGCCTACCGGTGGGGGTGCTGTCCCGTGGAGGGCACTGGCCCGGGTGGCTGGTGGGCTCCGCACCTTGATGTGGGGCCTCCTGTCTGCCCTGGCCAGAGTGGTCTCTGCGGTGGTGCTCCCAGTGGTCACAGGCCGTGGTCGCTCTCGGTGTGGATGGCCCCCACATGTAGCGTTGACTTCACCTCATGCCTCGGTGCCCAGCCATGTCTCTTAGTGTTGGTCAGTGTGTGTGGGTGTGTGTGTGTAGGTGTGTGTGTGCCCATGTATGTGTGTGCTTGTGTGTGTGGGTATGTATATATATGCTTTGTGTGTTTTGTGTATTTATGTTAGGGTGGAGGGGTGGGTTTTTGGTCTCGGGATTTTTCTTTGTTGTTTTAGCCTCTGTGAGGCACTTTGTGTTACCATTGAGTATGAAAAGTGCCATATAAATAAATTTGAATTTGAATTTGAATTTAGATCAGAAAATGAAAATGTAGACTGTGTCAGAATAAACTGACATGTAACCACTTGACTGGGACGATGTGTAACCACATTCAGCACAGACACACACATTAACCTGCAAGCAGAGCAGGCTGCTGCGCTGCTAACGTGCGGCAGCTGTGAGAATGGAAAGCTTGACAGGTGTAGCAACAGTAACTAAGGAGGGCATGGCTTGATGTTTAAATTCGTGATGGTTTTCTGTGAAACCACTGCCCAATATGCTCCATTAAAACTGCTTTCTGTATGAAGTTTGAGAAACTACATGTGTTAGCTACCCCCAGAGGATTAAGGCACGGTCACACACAGATTTCACGTTAAGTTAAACTTTAGTGAAGTTATAGCCTGAACCAAGAGCAAAGACTTGTGTGTGTTTTCACCTTGGCAGGCAATGGCCACTCCCCTGTATTCATGTCATGTGTGATTGTACCTTTAGTAGTACTTGTTATTGTTAATAATTACGATATTGAGGCACTGTATTGCTACAATTGGTTATGTTTTGGCACTACTGAACTTTGTAACATCCACTGGATTTTAAGATGTATGGCATTTATTCTGCCAAGGCCAAAAATGCCTTATCTTGCAACTTGAACATGAAAAGTAAGTTTCCTATCCAACCTGTGATTGGGGTCCACTCCAAAATTTAGTTGGTTCTTCCTTGGCCCATGTTACACATTTCCACAAGCAAATTGGGCAAGTAGTTTTTGACAAGTGACAGCACAAATAAACCTCGGCAGAGCTAATAAGAAGAGTGGCACCACTTGTAAAATCAGATTGTAACTTCAGCCTGGTGTGTGTCTCTGAATGTGTCACATATGCACCTGGAATTTCACGCATTCTCACTTTTTTTTTTTTTTTTTTTTTAATCGCTGTCTGAAAATGTGGTGATGTGTAACCATATCAGGTCAGGTGCATCCATATGTCCCTTCCATTCTGCATCCAGAGGAGCGTTAAACAACACGATGGTGCTTGGAGCTCTCTCGACGAGGTCATACTCCCCTACCTCTGATCATCAGCGGACATGATCGGCCATGTCCAGACCCGTGTGCCACCACTGACCCTGCCAGCACCGTGTCCAGCCTCTGCAGGGCCTGGCAGATGCAGGCGTGCGCTGGTTGGCGTGGGACATATGCTGCGTGTCTCTGAGGCCATCTGGACATCACAGCCTGCTCTCCCTGCTCCATCACTTCACCCCCACCACCTGCTTCCCCTTCTTCCCTCAGTCCTTTCCTCCTCCTTCTTTGATCCCCTTCTCCCTACATCCCATATCTTCTCTTTTTCTCTGTTTCTTCTTTTCCACCTTACGTCTCAGAAACCTCTCTTGACATGTGAGCCATCCCTACTCATGTCTCCTGTAGAACAGAACACACACAGTAAAAAACAAACAGACGGGAGAGAGGGAGAGATGTGAAACGCAGAGATAAAAGTATTGTCTTTTATTTGACTCTGTGGGAGTCTGTGCTTGTTGTGTGCGAAAAGAGCGAATCAGCCCACCAGGACATAAAGGCTCCAAAACACTCTTCACAATAACAGTCTGGATGCAAGAGAACGAGACACGATTCAACAAAGCTGGAGACGCGGAAAACACACTCCACATGGAATCAAATGACAGAGAGGCAGACGGTTTGTACTGTCATAAAAGATGTGGCATTCAAACATAACCATTTCCAGGCCTGGAATATGTGAAATTCCAAAAGGTTTGCTCTATTGCTCTACTTAACATTGTTATGACATCATATTTATTAAATATATGCACTCATTCTTGACAATTGGGACAGAGGTGTATTTTGAGGGTGTTTTGATTTTTACTCTTCAATCATGCTGAAAAATATAAGTTTAAAAGATCAAACTCTTGGGCATTAAACCTTGTAACTGACCAAACTTTATTAAATGTAGACATCAACTCCGTCAGATTTTCCATCTGACAGAGTTGACATTGACAAAATTTTACATTCTTCCCATGTGCCCCACGGGACCTATAACTAGCCCTTTTATATGCCTGATTAGTCATGCTTTTGTAAAAATCTTGACAGAAATCTGGTACACAAATTTAAAGGGCCAACATTTTCATTAAAAAAATAGATTTTAAAACAAAGTTGATTATATTAGCTCCTTTTCATACCTACAGTATGGCTCTATGGTAAAGTGAAGGAAGGCGTATTGTCAAAATAATAGACTCAAAGACTAGAAAACCGCTTCAGGTCCTTTTACACTCATCACGCGCAGATGGGACACGAGACACACAGATCTGGTGCAGACAGCTGCACTGTAAAAAACAGAAGTGTTTCTGTCGAGTGACATGCAATGCATCTGACTGTGGTCAAGACAAAGGGTTAGGCTGTGGGTGTGTGGAAAAACTATTCAGGTCCATTACGAAGCAAAAGTTTTTACACCAAACTCCACTGTGAAAGTATTCCTGCACAAGTAAAGTATCATAGCAAGATTTACTTGAAGTAGTCATTGTGCAGTAAAATAGTCCCCATCAGTGCAAATGTTATCACTGCATTATCAGTTTACTGCTATAGATAATGTTTCAGACTCTGTAATTTAAAATATGTATATACTGTAGGATTGTCTACAGCAATGCACTTCAAGACAGCACAGTGTGCATGTTCACACTGTATAGTGAGAATACCAGAAAATAATCATCACAGGGTCTGCTGTCCTTGGCCAGGGTTCACTTTGTCCTGTCTGTAATCCAAACTTGACTGTATGCAGATATGTTTTTACATTTTTCCTATAATAATGCACTTTAACATTTACTGTCTTCTACATTTTTCCTTGAAATGTTGTCATTTATATTTCTTTATCCTAATCTTTCTTTAATCAAATTATAGTTCTTGCATATTAGGCTTTTTGCACATCCTCTGGGGCATGACACTACATTTAACTGATCATTGATCTCCATCTTGATCTCCATCATTTTATCTGAATACACCTGAACACATTCAGAGGCCGTCGGTGAGGGACAAACTTTTCCTCTCACTGAGTCAAAATCGTCTGAAAAATCTGACTCATCTGAGATTTTTCATGTGGGTAGTGAGCAGAAAACACGGATGGAGACGGACTGGATGTGAAGCGGATTTCACTGTGTGGGACACTAATCCTCTTTTCTAAAGCATCTGATCCAGAATGGCTGGGTCCGGAGTATTGAGTGTGTCCACAGCTGGTCAAACAGCAGAAAAGACAGCCGGGGGCAGACCTGTACCAGGAGTCTGTGTTGTACCCAAACAGGCTGCAGCACACACAGATCAGGGCGATGTTTTTCTCGCCTGTAAGTACTGTTGGTTGTATTGATGGAAGAAATATTTAGATCCTTTACTTAACATATACAGGAATGTTAAAAATACTCAACTACAAGTAAGAGTCCCGTATTCAACATCTGACTTCAAAAATAAAACTACCTGCTGGTCCACTAGTGGATACCAAGCCAGTGTCATGCTTTTCCTTACCTTAGCATTAAAAGCACACATGCACGTAGTAAATAGACCCCTGTAGTATCATTTCGAGAAGCATCCCTCTACTGTTGCGTTTTAATGTTCTGTCAAAGTCAGGTGACATTAAATAACAAACACCCAGAAGACCAAGGTGTCTCATGTGAAACCAAAAGTCAATGCTGAGCTCATTTTAAGACATGACAAAGGTTGCGTATTACTTACACACTAACACTTAACATACATTTCGTACTCAGGCTTGGGGAGTAACAGATTACCTGTAACGGGATTACATAATCTGGATACGAAAAAAGGAAACTGAATTTCATTACAGTTACAGAAAAAAATGACATCATCAGATTACAGATACATTATTAGTAGGATTACATTTTTAAAATAAAGAACGATATACTACCATGCACAGTGCACACACAGCTGCCAATCCATTATCATGGCCTCTAGTGAAAAAACACTTCACAGTGGAAATTTCACCATTTTTTGTGCAGTCAGTTGTGCACAACAAAGGAAGGAACAGCTGGACAAACTAATAAACCTAACAGCACACATAAAACACTGAGCTGCAACAATTAATCTATTACTTATTAACTACTAAGCTTAATTAAGTACTAAATTACTCTGCATCTATTTTGATAACCGATTCACTGTTTTGAGTCATTTTTTAAGGAAAAAAAGTCAAAATTCTCAGATTTCAGCTACTTAAATGTGAATATTTTCTGGTTTCTTTACTATTCTCTGACAGTAAACTGAATATCTTTGAGTTGAGTCATTTTTCATTATTTTCTGAAATTTCATGCACCAAACAACTAATTGATTAATTGAAAAAAAAAAAACGAACAATTAATTGATGATATAAATAATCATTAGTTGCAGCCCTAAAAACACTATATTAGGCTAAACAATTTCACCATATTTCATACTGAGGTAATCCAAAAGTAACGGAGAGATATTAGGTTACATTACTTTTGTGATACTTGGATTATGTCACTAACTACACTTTTAACAGGTAATTAGTAACTATTGAAACACATTTTTAAAGTAACCTTAAAGTGACAAGCTCTGTATGTATGTGAACTGACATGAACGTTCTTATTTTAACCCAAACAATGATCTTTTCTTAAACCCGTCTAAGTAGTTTTTTGCCTTTATTTTGAAAGTCTACCCAGACATTCAATATTTATTATTTCTACCTTGACTGTGTTTTTTTGCGGATTACATGTCCATGCAAAATAAAAGGTGGAATTTAAGAAATGATAAGTTGTATAAAGTTGTAAAACTAGAAGAAGTGGAGTGCAGATCTTCACCAGAAAACCCTCAAAAAATATTCAGGAAACTCCAAACACCCAGTCATAACTGGGAAAACTAGTATGCATGTAAACAAACTCAGTGCTGCTTTTAAGCATGACAGCACCGCTGGAACCAGTCGGCTGGTTAGAGCGTTAAACTCCCACTTCAGAAGCTCCTGTTTGGTTCCATGTCTCTGAGGAACATAAACACACTTATCTTCCTATGTCTCCATGCATCTGTAGGGACGTGCTGCTGAAATAAGTACAAGCTTTTTAATGACTGCAGTTTATTCTGATATGCACTGAGGAAAGTGACAAGGAAGCAGTGGATGATGAAGTGCCTGATCAGACTGGGATCATTATCTGTGGAGTCACTCCTCCACTCCCTGAAGATACACTGAAGCAGAGCTAGCAGAGATAATTTTGTTACCTGATAACTACATGACATAATAACTTCAGTTAGTGCTGCAATCATGTTGCAAACACCTGAGGAGATCAGTTTAGTTTAGAGAGAAGGTGTCAGCAGTGGATAACACTTCATCTTCACATGTGACAGCTGCAGCAGAAGAAGAACAAACAGCAGCCTGGTAAAGGGCAGTACTCCAAAAAATCAAAAAGCAAAAACCCAAAACAAAATATAAAAAATAAAAGAATTACACATGTGTGGTAGGAAACACTAGGGAGCACGTTCCACCTGAGCTCTGTTGAACACAGCACCCCTCTCCCTGATTTCTTCGGTCCTCCTTTCTATGCACTATCTTGGTTTCGGCCATGTGCTGAGATCTGTCATTTGTGCTGAAGACGTATGAAATTTTGTGTTCTGCAAAAAAGCTAAACAGTATTTAGACTGCTAACTGTTTGAGGCAACTTTAGCTTCTTTGCCAGTGCAAAGCTTCCTGTGAGTCTCTCTGGAAAGCAAGTCTAAACCGGACAACTTTAAAATTGGAGGGGCTCCAAAAATAATTACATTTGGATTCAAGGATTATGTTGATGATGAACATAAGACGAGGCCAGTGTGTGCAAGGTCTGCAGCTCAAAAATTACTGACACGACCACTACAACATCCAACTTCATTCATCACTACAAATCCCACAAAGAAAGGTAAGCTAGCTACGGTATCAGATCACTGTGCATATTATTGATGAGACATGATGTTAACATAAATGCTGGGACTGATTGTGCGGGCACGTTATTAGCCAACATGGCTGCGTGCTCATGATTAGCTTAAATGATTGCAGATGACATGCCGCTGTAGCCCAAGATGTCTCCCTCTTCAGTAGAGTAATGTGAAAACACTCTGCTAGTCCAAACTGTGCACCGATACAAGTTACTATTGTCAAGATGAAACATTTTAGGGGACATAAACATGAGAAAAACACATTTTTGAATGAGGAGATCTTTAAATATCAAGTTAATTTCACTGGCAGACATGACAGATGGAGACCACGCACTCTCTGTGCCAGAAAGCTCTGGTTCACTGCGTAGCCGATTTGGTTTCAGGCACAAGCCTGTGTGTATAAACACTCAGACCGTGGCAAAACAGATGAGGTGTGTTGAGATCACCGTGCAATGATGAATGTGTAGCTTTAATGAATTGATCATATCAATTGGGTCACCGTGGTCACACAAGGCCTCATAACTGTGACTACACACAAACTGCACGTTGCTGAGATTCAAACATATTTGCTTCTCAACCTCAATGCCTCGAGAACAGCAGATTTTACCAAAGTATATGTCAAACAATCACTGCTACTCAAAGAATAGTAAGCCTCCTGAGCCGTGGCGGTTTAAACACACTGCAGCATTAACGTGCAAGTGGAATCGGGCCTCCCCCTGTGCATCAGGGAGACACACAGACATTGTGAAGAAAGTTTCGGGATCCCTCTCATTAAATCTTGGAACAAACCTCAAATCACTCAAATCATCAACAGACCTTCTGGGGGTCCCGCTTGGAATAGAAGGATTATCAGTGAGCAGAACATCAGCCGCAACTTTCCCCCTTCTAAATCCTCTTTGGTTTTTTTTTGCAGTCGAGTTTTGCCTGTTCGGTTTCGTGCCTCGTTTTCTCCGAAGGCGACACCATCTCCATCTCAATACCCAAAGAAAAGCTCCTTCAAATCAGTACTGAAACCAGCAATGGTATTTTGGGGGTCAGGTGTGAAAAAAAAGAATAATTTATGAAAAATAAAGTTACATACAGCCTAGTATCACATATTTTGCTTACTTATTTCCATACATTTATTTCAACATACACTTGTGCAAATGTTCAGCACTCGACACATTTCTATGATCTCTATGATGATGGTCTGTCAGTGTTCATGGTCACATTGTGCAGAAAGCCCATCAGCTATTGTTTTTTTCTGTGTCAACAGTTTTAAGGTATCAAAGGCTGGGATGCTTGACTTTTACAGAGCTGTGATGGAGAGTGCGCTCACATTCTCTATCACAGTGTGGTGAAAATGACATCAAAAATCATTGGCCAAGATTCGCCAAGCATCTGTGGTATTTATAACACCCACATGCTTAGGCTGGGTCTCACCCTGCCAATCCACTCTTCCTCTTCCCCTTCCTTCAAGAAAAAGGTTACGCAGTATTAAAAGCAGTACCACTCGATTCTGTAACAGCACATATCCTGAAGCAGTGAGGGCTCTTAACTCCTCACCTTCAGGTCTGTTCATGAACTCTACTTAACTGTGTCCCCTGGTGGGTTTTTACTGACTGGACACTTACTGAGTACATTTGATAGAGTTTCTTATTTACTTTGACAGAGTATTTTACGCTATATATTTATCTTATCTTGACACATAATTTTTCAGATATTTCCATGTGTATCTGTATGTGTTTTGTGTTGCTGATATTTCATTGTATGGTTGGTTGAGCACACACCCTGACACGTTTCAATCAATACTTAATTGAGATGGTAATAAATTATTGAATCTTGAATCTCAGCATTCACTATTTATACATTTATTACAAGAACAGGCAACAAAGAAAACATGGCACTGGCCATCCCTGAAATCCAGATCATTCCCGTCCACTCCAAGAATTTAGGCAAAATTTCACTTTCCACAGATGTAGTTTTGAGTACTTCTGCAGCTGTTTTTATATATCTGTCTGTCTGTGGACAGATTTTGTCGGTGTGATAGCGTCACAGTCGTGCAAATGCAGTCACAAAACTTCAGATGTGTAGTTGAGCTCAAGATGAAGGCCAAGTCGGCGACCCCATGACAAGATCATCTCTAGTTCTTGTTGTTTGTGCAGAAGGTTTCAGTCAGTTCTCACATGTCCTCGTAAAAACTGATGTAAGGTGAGACAGTGTCGGTGAGTTTGTGTTTTTAAGCAGCCTTAAAAACACTCCAATCCATCCAATTAATTCTTTCAAAACCCCCTGTGTGTCAGTCAGATATGAACTGTGTAGTGAAGTCAAACAAAGAAGAAAGTGTTACCGTTTCTTCATTGCTGTTGTGATTACACACTGTGGGGATCGTCAATTCACGGAGATGGAAAAAGACAGTCCCCATTTAATACGACAGAGAAAATTCACTTTACTTTCAGTTGTGGAAATCTGCCGTAATTTGTTTCAACAAGTGAAGCCACAGTTGACAGTTTTCGGTGTGGAGTGGATAATGTGGCGTGATGTTTGGTGAAAATGAGTTCTTTACCTTGAAACAGCTGCAGTCCCTTGGGCAGATGATAGGACACTGATTCTTGTATTTCAGTGTAAGCAGCACACACACACGCACACACACACTCTGGAGGCTCTGCACCATATGTCCTCTGTGCCCTTGTGTGACCGCGGCTGCACCCCGCTGCTCTTTATGGGTGTAAAGTGGAAATAATTGGCTGGCTTGTCTGGGAGAGGTCAGCGAGATGTGGAATGAAAATGAGAGAGAGCTATCTGGGAAAGGTCAGAGAGAGGGGGAATAGAAATGAGAGAAAGTGGAATATTTAAGGCCAATGGAGTGTGTCTTCCCCCAGGAGAGAGGAAGGAGAGATGGATGGATGGACACGGAGGTGAAAAGCAACCACTCTCACACCTCCACCACCCCACCCACCCCTGCTACACCAGGGTCATGTTGGGAAAAAGACATTAGAGAAAGATACAGACGTACATCTCTGTCCTGGTGACACCACAGCAGTTTTTTCCTCTCTTTTCTATGAATTATCATTGTTTTTGTGCGTCAATCACAAAATACAAAATCACATCTGTCCTCTCACAGCCCTCAAGTGGCATCTGTCCATGCACATAGTTTTTGGTTTATTTGTTCAGAGCCTGTATTTATCAAGCTTGTCAGCGGAGGAAATCTGTGTCCTAATGAACCAAAAGTTCTCAAGGGGCCTTCACATGGTGGAGAAATTTGCTCTTGATTCACTGCAATGTAGGGGGCAGAGAGGCAAAGCACGGCGCTACGTCATGTCTGCCCAGTACACAAACAGCTAAGCTAACTTGAGCACAGGATTTAGCTCAGTTCATAAAAACTGTATGATTCACAGACCTTGTTGACTAGTGAAACTTTGTTATGTTTAGTGTTGTGTTATAGAGTTTGGGCAACTTCTTCTTCTTCTTCTGGGTACGTTGTCACATACAGTTGTTGTCTGATTGGTTGTGCTTTGAAAGGTCAGTGGCAAACAGCACAACACTCGGGGGCAAATCGAGCAGTGCGCCACACAAGGTGCCACTTAGTTGGGCATCACTCTCTCTCTAATGAGACAGCCAGCACAAAGTGGTTTTATCGCTGATTATTGGGCGGGCCTTCAGTGATACATTTGGTCCTACTTTTAGGACCAGGAATAAAAACATTTTATCAACTTTCTTTTTAGGACAGTGGTTCCAAAACTAGGTGAGGGGCATTGATGGCCAGGGAAGAAATATGGAGTAAAACAAAGTTATATGAATATGATTTATGTTGGGAAAATAAACCAACATGAGCTTACTGATGCTATCTTGCTGACCATTGTTTCACTAAAATTAAACTTTAATTCTTTTTTATCAGTTGCTCTCCCAGTTATTGTTAATGATTGATTATAAATGTGGGGCTCGTGGAACATGAACTTTTTTCAGCATCTGAAGGGGGGCATGCCAAAAAAAGTTTGGAACCACTGACTCAGGAAATCACTTCTATCTCTGCTGATATTTTGGAGGGCTCCAGAGGAGACCTCAGTTGCCAGAAGATGGTATCTAGGCAGGGAAATAAGCAAACATTGTGGAGAGGAGATTAGAGATAATATGCAGAAACATTCATTATAGACTACTCACTTTGAAGTTATGAAAACACAGGCGCAGATGATGCTGAAGGACCAGTGTGTAGGATTTGGTAGCATTTAACACTGAGCTGTATGACGCCGCTCACAGTGATAATGGTGGCAGATTCAACATCGAAACTGGGAATAATTGTTGAAACACAAGATCTTTGATTCTTTAGAGAAGTAAACAAAAGTAGCTTTCTAAAGTATTTCTAAAATGACGACTCACTAACTAATTTCATAAGTGTACCTGGCCAGTGTGAGCTAGTGCTAATGCTTGAACACCTGGCGCAAAGCAGATGCGCCAGTGCCAGCAGGTAGCTGTGCTGTCTTACACTAGCACAGTTGTCAGTTTTGCCACATCTACAATATAGCAAATGAATGTGCACCTAGTCAGTGCAGCCATGAGTGGGAGGTCTAAAAATTAAAGCAAAACGAAAGCATGACCAGGAACATTTGCGATATTGGGCTTGTGCACATTGGAGTCAAAGCCCATTGCACCCTAGACCAGCTAAAACCTGGTCGAAGTGCAAAGTCTGTGGTGCAGTAGGTCTGTCTGCACGAGACAGATGTTCGACTGGAAATTGTTCAGTGGATAAAAAAGCTAAAAACTGGAAATGCTGGTGGTGCTGGAGGAAAATTCAGGGGATCATTGAAATCAACAGAATTCATCTTGCAGGGAACAAAATGAACAAAACTTCAGAGAGATCTGAGAGATGGTGACATGCTTTTGTCTAAGTGGTGGACAGAGATGGGCACACACACATACACAGACAGTCCCAGCAGATCATACAAAGTGATGGTCCTTTGAACTTCATTGTCGCTCATCCAGGAGGACATGAAAGGCATTTACACTATAAATTCATGAGGTTATTATAAAGATCAGCTCTATGTGTAATTATGAAACAGCAGAGGAGCAGAGCCGCTTGTTGACCGATGTGGAGAAATGCACTTGGTAATAACAGCCAAACAGCCAGCCTACTGCTCAAGCAAGAATTCCTGCGCATCCTTTGAATAAAAGGGTGCTCTGGAGACAGAAACAGCTTTGTCTTCAAATCCGGAAATGTCTCATAAATACCAGTGGAACGACCCTGCATTTGGTAGAAGTGATGAGCCGTCTTGAATGAAACGATATATCTGCAGATCAGCTCACTCTCGGTGATTGACTCATAACTCCTTTCAGTTTTTAAGCTTCTGTTGGTCAAATGTGCCATCCATTTTATTTGACCAGTTTAAACCGCACTTCATCCAAAATGTACAAAAGGATCAGAATCCATCAGGCTTGGTTTCAAGTGTCATTGTGAGGATTTGCAGCCGTATATCCCTCCACTTTTAAAGAGCGGGTAGAACAGCAGACACTTCCCTATTCCCCACTCAGCCTCATATTAGCATTAAAACAATTTGAATGGAAATTTCACGTTGGTGTCTTCAATATGAATGGATTTAATCAAGCATGCCTACGAGGCATTCACACACGCCATGAAAAACTTCCAGTGTGGATGAAGAGAGGGGGAAGAGAGGCGCAGTGTGTTTCATTTATCATCATCCCGCCTTGTTGACCTTGGCCATGTTGTAAAGCCATTTCAGGGAGTGAGAATGAGGAAATAAAAGCCATCAAGCAGCAGTCATTAGGGAACCAAGCCAATAAGAAGCATGTTAATGGACGGACCTACTGGTCCCTCGATGTAGCTCGTGTACACAGTCACACAAAACGCACGCACACACTGTCTCTTTGAAAGTTCATAGATTCCACCAAAGGACACACAGAACATGCAGAATACAGATAATGACTTATTTCATGTACAGAATAGAGGAAGCGGTGCAGCGGGGACAGATGGCTTTATGTTCTGGGGCCTTCAGCTTGCAGTGACCCTGAACAGCTGCCTGCCGTAGCTGCTATGGCTGCTATGTGTGTAACGTCCTTCTTAAAGGGAAAACCTCAGTATTTTTCAACCTGGACCCCTGTTTTCCCATGATTTGGTGTCTAAGTGACTAATGGGGACAACAGTTTTTGAAATTGGTCCCTACATTAAGGGAGAGAGCTGCAGCCGGCAGAAGCTAAACTGAGCTGCAGCGTAATCCCTCCGGGCAACTAAGCACCATCATAGTACATCCACTAAAAGTGCTTTATCTGCACTGACAGGCAAAGATTGATAACATTACACTGATAACATTATAGAACAGATGCCAACGGAGACAGCACTTTATGTTAAAGAAAATATGTTTTGTTTAAAGGGAGAATTCAGCACTTTTTCATGGGTATGTCCAGTCAGTGTTGATGGTAAATGTAGTCACTTAAAGCACTCATTTCCTCAGTTCTGCTAAACTGACAAAAGCTAAATTCTCCTGCTGCAAAATCTGTTGCACTAGTTTTTTTTTTCACCTGTTTTCACAAATGATTGTTTTTCTATCGCCAGAACCACTTTTGCTTTTGCCAGGCATATTTAAGGGATTGCATAGGAATTGGCCCAGTATGACAGAAATATAAAAAAGCAGAAGGACTAAGAACTGCACTTTGGGGTTTACTTGAAATATGTACACCATATGTATACAAATATTTTACAAAAATATTAATTTAATCTTACTTCTACTAGTAGAGCTTTCAGCAGCTGTGTCAATGTCAATAACAAGCCATCAATTTTAGCTTTCAAGACAATATGGACGAGAGGGTTTTAAAATGTAAATTAAAACATCTATAGTTCCTTGACAAGTAGGTAAACTCCATCTGCTAGGAAAGATCATATGGTACGATCAAACGTTCCGAGCAGCTTCTACGTGGACTCGTGGTGAGATGATTTTGTCAGCAGCTGTTCTCAAGGTCAAGAACAAACTTCCAGTCTCAACGTTTTTTAAATAATGTTCCTGTGGTGAAACTTTGAGTGTGTCAAGGTCAGGGTCAGGTCAGAAAAAGGGAGTTTGCTATAGATTTTATTTTTTAATTCCAATTGAATTCCATTTTAATACCATCTTTTTGCCACAGTGATATTATATGGATTGTGTGGAGACTCAGATCAGTATTGTTTAAAGCCAGTTTCATCTTAAATGTACCATAAATGTGTGGTTGGCAGACATGCGAAAATATGAGGATACTGTTTGGGAGCTACAGAAAATCAAAATGCATCTTTAACAGACAATCAAAGATAATAGTAATGAAAAAATACATTATTTTCTGCACAGGCTAACATTGTCTCCTCATATTATGTTACTTAACATGAGTTGGTGTGAATTATTCCACTTTACAGTTGCAGCTGGGCAGCAACCACGTAGAGATCATCACAGAAAAAGAGTCAGTTCCCGCACACACTTACCACCTCTGCATCGATTTATTTAAGTTCCAACATTTCAGTCACAAGGACTTTTCTCAGGACAGTCAAAACAAAGCAATCATAAAGTGACATAGTGCTTTAATACAGCCCATAAGTGCCGACAGTCCACAGTCACATGCAACACCTCACTCATTTAAAATCCTCAACTACAGCATCCACAAACCTTTTAATACCACTAAATAGAAAAAACATGTTAATAATGAAAAATAAATATACTACAAATTAAAAAATAGTAAATAAATAAAAAGAAAAGAAAAGAAGGCTTTGAGTTCATCAGTTTACTAGCCAGCAAACAAAGAATATGTTTTGTCTTTGTACATATTGGAGGAATGCACTCTAAACTCTCTGAACTTGTGTTGTCATTATCTTTGTGGACCTTGGAACAAATGGGATATGATGTGGCCTCGCAACAGCTGAAACCAGTAGACTTAAATCAATGATGATTAAAGGGCCTTTCAAGTGATTTAGTATTGCACTCCCATAAAGTCGGGTGAAAATCAAAGCAGCACAGGCCGAGACATCTTTATCTCAAGAATGGGTCAGGCTGCAAAAAACAAAAAAACTCTTGATGCAATTCAACTCAACAGCATCTTTCCATGAGACCCTCCCTCCTTTACTTTCTATTATACAGTGATCATCCACAAAATTAAAACCACTGAATGAATATCATCAATCGTCTTGTTACAATGATATATTAGGCAGCAGGTGACCAGTAAGTTCTTCAAGCTGATGTGTTGGAAGCAGGAAAAATGGGCAGCAGAGGATCTGAACAACTTTGACAAGAGCCAGATTATGATGGCTAGACAAACGGGTCAGAGTGTCTCCAAAACAACAGGTCTAGTAGGGTGTTCCGGATATGCCTGTAATGTGCCTGCATACCCCTCAGAAAGTAGGTAGTTGCGCTCCTGAGTCAGAGTGCACATGGTTGATCCCTGTCCACAGTCTGCAATGCCTACAATGGGCATGAATGTCAGAACCCGATCACGGAGCAATGGAAGAAGGTGGCCTGGTGTTGACAAGATGTTGACTTGGCCTCAGGATCCCCCAGATGTCGATCTGATCGAGCATCTGTGGGATGTGCTGTAACAAGAAGTCTGATTCCACCTCACAGCTTACAGGATTTAAAGGATCTGCTGCTAATGTCTTGGTGCCAGACACCAGAGGACACCTTCAGAGGTCTGTGGAGTTCATGCTTCGATGGGTTAGACCTGTTTTAGTGACATGAGGAAGACTTACACAACATTACAATATGAGGGTGGCAGTTTTAAATGTTGTAACTGATGCATATGAATGTGTAGTCTCCAAGCTCAAGCTGAAATAACTCTGATTACATTGTTTTGTTTTTTTAAGACCAAACCAAATTATTTTCAGCCATAGAAGTCATTATACAACTGACTAATACTCCTTATGACTTGTAAACGGACCCTTGTGTGTAAAATTGGTGGAATTCCACTTTAACATTTTGAACACTGATGTATTGTTATCTGGAAATAATACACACCCTCCAGACAACTGGAATCCAGTATCCTTCACAGTCACGGTACTACAGGTTTGATAAACTTGATCACATTTGCAGCGCATTTAGAGTAACATTATTATAAATGAGGACATTTCTCAGCAGTTATCACATTTTCAGTGACTCCATGCATTCTGATATGTCCTCATACACACAGAGGGAGTCTGACACCACGCCAACAAACCCTTCAAACCTCTCCTCATGCAGCCTGTGTCTTGGCAGACACTTTCCATCGTTTGCTCAGATCTCATCCACTGATTTATGCAGCAGCTCAAGTCAAGTGCTGTCATTATTTCAGAGCTGGTGCTGGCTGCACTCCACCGACGGGCTTATAGTTCCTCCATCTCTGACTGATCTCCTAGCCAAACTCAAGTGTAATCATAACCAAAATCACTTTGCAGTCAAGGATTTCCCTACAGAGGGGTTTCATGCTTCAACCCCGGCTTGATGTGAAATATTTTGTCACTAAGTCTGTTTTGTGTTGTTCCAAATGTTGGCCGGTGCATCAGTTTGGTAGGGGCAGAGGAAAAATGAAAGAGGTAGCCATAATCTCTTTTTCAGCCAGTGAGTGGCAGTAGAAGGTGTGTCAGTGGATCTGTTGCATCTTCAGCCAGACAGGAAGAGAGAGAGAAAGAGGCAGAAAAGGAGAGAGATAAAATGTTGGCAGTGTATTCTAAAAACATACACACAGTACGGGTGTTGGCATCTCTCGCTTTGTGTTGAACCTCAGAAATAAATGACTACCATACCATATTACTACATGTAACCCTATATTACATTTTATATTCTGGGCTATATTATATCATACTAATATGTGAATATGTCAAACTGTTCTACAACATTTTACAGTACACTATATTTCTAGTATATTTCTATATTTATACAAACTATACATATAATTATTTATATTCCAAAAGTATGAGATGGTAAGACAGTTTTAGTTTTATCTTATAATTTGGCTTACAGAGTCAGAATTTTGATTTTCCAAGTTTTTAGTTTTGACTTTTCATCTCTTGTGTCGTTTCTTGGCAGTGTAATACCATAAATCTGCCTACATGTTGCTCAGTGTCACGTGGAACTGTGTGAGGGGCAGTGCAGCTGTTCACTGCTGACATTTCTCTGCAGGTTGTGGGAAAATGTCAGATTTTTGGAAACACTGAGACGGCGTGTAGCTTGACTGTGTCACATACCAAAGTAAGGCAATTAGCATGGTTAACTCTTTCCCAGCCAGCATTTAAAAAAAAAAAAAAAGCTGCCAGCCAGCGCCAGTAGATCTCCTAGTTTCAGACACAAGACACTATTTTGTTCTGGCTTCATTCATTCTTTTTTTTATAAGCACTTGAATGTTCGCTTGTTGCATTTTTAAGGTGAATATCGATTTCATGTTTTATTTTTGTATTTTTATCCCTTTATATTACGTGTGTGACATCACTGTCACCAGTGTGGCTAACATTAGCTGTGTGTGTCCCCTTCACCCCACCCAAAACTCTGTTCGAGAGGGATTGGAGTGCTCTCTGCCCCAGTTGCTGCGCGAGTCCTCGACTGAAATAGCAAAGTATTCACTTGGTTGTGTAAAAGCTCACAGTATACGAATATTTTAAATGTGCAAACTAGTAATCCAAAAAAAGATGTGCATTAAGTCAACGTTGAGTCAGACCTTACTTTTTCTTTTCTTTTGTTCCACTGATGTCTGGGGTGGAAGACACCAGAGTCCTGGAGGAGCACAGGAGGGCAAATTGCATCCAATCACCATTTCAGCAGAGTGGCAGATTGGCTGCAGACTACCATTGTCCTTGTGGCAGCAGCACACTGGACAGTGATGGAGAAGGTGAGTATGGTGGTGCAAAAGTGCACCATAATTGTCTTTGGCAGTTAAATTTCTTCAGCTGCTGCAGAGAGTACATCCTCTGTTTCTGTTGGGGAGGGGGATGATTTTGTTCAGCTCCCACCTGGGGTCCTGGGTGATGATAGTAACCAAGAAGCAGAGGGACTCATTTATTTCCCTCTGCCAGTTTGTGTCCCTACAGCACGCTGCTCCTCAAGCTTTTGCCTTTTTTTGCATTACTGCTGATGACGCACCAATCCCCTGTCAGTCTCGCACTCCACTTTCTGTCACTTGCGAACATTCACTTGGGGTTGCAACTCACTTGCCAACCAGAAGGAGCAATCCACCATTTTCTACCAGAGATTCATGTTGTTAGACTTAAAGGTGTTGACCCACATCCTGGCCACTTCACACTTGTGTGCCATCCACCTTAGTGTGTGCTGAAGGTTAATGAAGCCAACAGAAACAGGTCCAGAAGCAGATACATTGTGAGGCTCCCAAACACTATCCTTGCACCGGCTGCACATTTAGATCCTGTCCATGAATATTATAAACAAGATTGGAGACAAGGGGCGACCTTGGCAGAGTCGAATACACGCCAGACATGTTTGCTGGGTGATGGCAATACTCCATACTGGACTGTCAAATTCCCATTCAGCTTGGTGGTTTCTTTCACTGCTGGTGTTGACCAGTGGGTTAGAAGTGCTGTGACTGGCACTAATGATTCTCCACAGCAGTCCCCAGGATGCGTAACTCTTCCAGAGGTGGGGGTTTAGAACTCTCAAACAGGGGCCTCCGCAAAACACCTGCACAATATTTTTGGGTTTACCTGGTCTGTCCAGCAGTCACCCTGCCATCTGACCTAACTCCCCACCAGTTGGTGATCAGTTGACAACAGTCCTACTCCTCTCTTAACCCATTTGTCCAATACGTGAAGTTGCAAGTCCGACAATATGACCACAGTCAATCAGCAAACTTTGGCCACTTTGGACACTTATGAACTACCTTATGCTCAAACATGGTGTTCGTTATGACCAAACCATGACATGCACAGAAGTCCAATAACAAAAGACCACTCTGGCTTAGATTAGGTAGGCCATTCCTCACCCTGCGCCAGGTTTCTCTGCCATTGCCCACGTAAGTGTTGAAGTCCCTCAGCAGAACTGTAGCGTCCCTAGGTGGCATTCTTTCCAGAATGCCACCTAGAGACTCCAAGAAGGCTGGATACTCTAAACTGCTGTTAAGTGCATAAGCACACATAACAGTCAGAGCCTTCCTCCCAGCAACTCGCTGTCACATATTCTCAGGGGAGGACTCCAACACAGCGGAGCTCAGGCGGCGGCTTATGAGTATTTCCACACCCACTGGGCTATATATATATATATATATGTATATATATATACCTAGTTTGTAGTGCTCCACTTCCCACACCAGCTCCAGTTCCTTCCCCACAAGAGAGGTGACGTTCCAAGTTCAAAGGACTAGTTGTCCGTGAATGTTCTCATTCGTCCAGGTCATTGTAATCTCAGGAAAAGATTAAATCGAAAGCAACTGGACTTGTTTAAAAGTCTTATTGAAGACGTTTCGCTTCTCATCCAAGAAGCTTCATCAGTTCATGCCTGTCAGACTAGTCAGAGCTAGTCTGACAGGCATAGGTGCAGCAGCCCCTCACAACATTTAAACTAGTCAGAGCTAGTCTGACTAGTCTGACAAGCATGAACTGATGAAGCTTCTTGGATGAGAAGCGAAACGTCTTCAATAAGACTTTTAAACAAGTCCAGTTGCTTTCGATTTAATCTTTTCCTGAGATTACAAAGGACTAGTTGCACTGCCAGGTGTCGGCATGCCTAGGTCCCCACCTTTGCCTGATGCCCAGCCTGCAAGGCACCTGTTCCCCATGCCTGCCCCTGCGAGTGGTGGGCACACAATGCAGTGGCCCTAGGTAGTTTTTTGGGCTGAGCCCAGCTGAACCCCCTGGGGCAAGTCCTGGCCACCAGACGCCATCTACACAATGTCAGGAATTCAGACAGAGGAATGGCTTACAGAATCTGGTCAGTTTTCAAAATAAAAGACCCAGTGCAGTCTTGCGATCACAAAACAAAAAACAACAAATTCTTTTACTTTGTAGCCCCCAACCCATGGTAGAAGCACAAAAAGGACCAGGAAAAATGATCAAATCAGCAAAATATGAGCAGTTAACATAATCAGGTGAATAAAACACCCTGCTTCTGAAAAGCTGCTGATGGGGCATGAAGTCTTGTGGAGGACAGATCAAAACAACATTGCATATGTGACATCCCCAGTGGAAGCAAGGAGTTTTGGTGTAATTTTTGGTAGTAATTTTAAATATGTGTGCTACTCATCGTGCCTCCAGAATCTAACCTACATTACTGCTTTTTGCTAACAGCTGAGTGAGAGTTTCCATTTGAAAAACCCAGAAGAGAACACAGATGGAGTTGCCTTTTAATGAATTGAAAACCACTTGGCTGATTGAAATGATGTGGTTGTGGTAAATGGTACACTGTGTTGTCACTACACTGGAAATCAGGCTGCTGGTAACGCTGACACTCTGCTGTCTAGTGTCCCCACTTTTCATTCACACTTCGCGGCATATCATGAGGCACTTAAAGCAAAGTGGCACAGTGAAATGGGTGACTACACAATAGGTGCAGCAGCCCCTCACAACATTTAAATTAAGTAATTAAACAATTAATGCCTAAAATCCACTTAACAATGTCTTTGATATAGAGTATTGTGTTCTCAATGAATAATAAATACTTTTAAGCCCAGAAAATAAGAACACTGCCTGGTCCAACCAGTTTCCTCCAGCTCTGGGGCTCACTGAAATTTTTTTAAACTTTTGTGCAGTTAGGAAACTTTGCCAAAACTGACTTGGAACATTTGTAGAACTCACAGAAAAAAAGAGAGGTTTTTGGAGAAGAATACAAAAGTCTGCTGCATCTAGCTTTGTCTTATAAAGCTTATCTTTGTGAAAGATACCCTTTGTGTAAACAACAGTGTGGGTGAATGTAGTCTGGCTGTGCACAACTGGCCTAATTTTCCAGTCAGAGAAAACGCAGCAACTTCTCTCCTTCAGATGAAGTGTTTATTCCAAACATGCAGGTATTCCAACAGTGAGGGGGTTGCAATCATAATTAAAGCATTTGTATGTGTGTGTGGTTTGTGATATCTGCAACAGAACAATAATAATAATTACTACACAGCGGCATCAACTCAGGACTTACATGGGATCAATTACATAAAGAAATGTCATGTCACTAAATAGCCACAAGGGGTCAGGGCATGCACATAAATAAACCTTAATACGACACTGGCTTCAACAAGTTGCAGGTCACTGACCGGGATAGAGCGTCACGGTTGCTTCAGTCCACTACAGAGTTGAGAGATGCTTACGCTATTCATAGCAGTGTAACAGTGTTGCAGGCTACATCAACTTGGGAAGCACAGGAAATTAAATAATCAGGCAGTAACTTAAAGATAACAGTTAGTAGCATATAAACGGGATTCAAATCTGCCTGTTTCCCCAGATGAGCACCTAATAATGTGAGCTAATAGCCTGCTAATTATCATAAAATCTACACACTACAGTATTGACTTTAATAACTTAGCACATGGAATTATGTCGTCTGTGAAACTTTCATTGTCACCAACGCACACTGTTGCAACAAACGATGAACAAAGATTGCAGAACTGAGAAGGCAGAGTGAGGGTGATGAACTGTTCGCTCCGTTGAAAAGTCGTAATTGAACGAGTTGTGTGCATGCGCACAAAGTTTCTCAGGCAGAGTAGGAGTGGCGTGCCATGATGTCGATCGTCCTCTAGCAGGGAATTTTACACACTTTGGAAGGATCAGACTGCTGAGAAAGAACTTCTGCTCTTTGCATTTACAACAAGCCAGACATAGTTAACATTTAGGTGATGAGTTTCATTAGGTCTTAAAGTTACAAAGCCCAAATGAGAAACTATTTAATTTGACTTTGTGTAGTAAACACATTGTGCTGAGTGACTTTCCCAAACACTCCAGACTGCAGTCACATTCAATCCCCAGAAATCCACCTCACAGGAGCTTTAAATGCACACATACCACAGGAATTCTTATTAGAGGTATTGGTAAAAGTCTGTCTTATCCTTCAACCCCATGCTCTCTTTTCCTCTTTCTCTTTCCCTCTTCACCTCCCTCATTCGCACCACCCTGCTCCCAGCACCATGCTAAAACCCCTCATCTCTCCCTCTGTTGTTATTTCAGTCTCCACTGCACTCATGCCGGCCTAATGAAGTGTGGATGAGCCTATGGTGACTGGATCGCATTTATCATTGACTTTGAGTTTAGTTTACAGAGCTCTGAATAATTTATTATGTATGAATAGGGGTTTAGAGTCTATCACAGTTTGATAATGTATTCCTCCTTGAAGCCTTCCCTGAATCCTGATGAAGCGAGCTGAGCTTCTGCACACACACACACACACACAACACACACACACACACACACACACACACACACAATGCATGTGCTGATGTGGTTACTATACAGTAGGCTGGCATGTGTTGAAAAACAGATATGCCCTGATTCTTTCCTCACAGCTTCAGGGTAAAGTTTTTTTCTCACTGATATTAAAGCATTTGACAGATGGAAACATATTGGAAGAGACAAAGTTCAACATCAACCCAAATAACAACTAAGTTCTCAGCATATAGTGTGCTGTATATAACCACACAATAAAAATATACTTATATACTATATAAAGCGGTGGTTGGGATTTTTTTCTCTTCTTTATCCCTGTGGCAGGGTTTTACCTTGACTCAATGAAAAGGGAACGCGTATGATAAATTGATGGTAGTAATCTGTGTGTCTTATCTTTACTTCCTGTCTTTGTCCTTTTCCCGCCTTTTTGATTATCATTTGTTTCACCTGTTTGGCCACCTGTGTTTGATTAGTTCTCTGTCCATTTAGTCCCTGTGTTTCTCTGTTTCTTTGTCAGTTCGTTGTTTGCCCAGTGTGTCATCCTGTCTTTGTTGGACCTGTTCTTGTTTTCTTGGACCTTTTGTTTTTTTGCTCTTTTGGATTATCTTGTTTCTTGGTGTTAAGTTCCTGATCCCTGTCAGTATTTTCTTTGTGTCTTTTGATTCTTGTCTGTGTTCTTGCCTGTGTTTTTGGACTGTTACAGTTTTGGATTTTGCCTGTTTTAGTTTTGCCTTCTGGATTTCGACTTCATTCATGTAAGCCTGCGCCTTTAGTTACTTTTCTTTTGTTATTAAATCACATTTTGAACTCTGCCTCCTGTATTTTGAGTCTGCTTTTGGGTCCACCAAACTAGTTTCACTTTGACACACTTCTTAACACCTCAGGGGGGGTCCTCCACACTGGGAGCTGTGTCAGGTCTGCTGATGGGGGTGCTGTCCTTGGGTCCCTTCGGCCCGGCCGGCTGGGGGTTCCTCCCTTCGATGTGGGGGTCCGCCTGTCTGTCAGAGTCGGGGGGCCTGGGTGCTGGTCCCCTCGATGGCACAGCCTGTGGCTCCTCCCAGTGTGGACGACCCCAAAGGTGGCGTTTCCTTGATCCTCAGTGCCATGCCATGTCTCCCTATTGTGTGTGTGTGTGTGTGTGTTTAGTATGGAGGGTGGGAGGGAGGGGCTTTCTTTGTAATTGTTTTCTTTCTTTAATTGTGTAAATTGTTTTTAATTCTGTAAAGCACTTTGTGTTGCATGTCCTTGCAGGAAAAGCGCTCTACAAATAAAGTTGATTGATTGATTGATTAATTGATTGATTGATTGATTAACATGTTCAGCACTACCTGCTTCCATTCGGTGCCCATGGTAACCAATTGTGCACAGCTCAGAGTTCTGTGGCTGGCTTGCGATCTTCAGCAATAGTTTCAGTGTCTGCTCTATTGTTTTTTTCGCTCCACAAGCAAATCTAGCATAAAACAACAATATCTACTATAAACAATACAAATGATATATATTATAAACGGTCCAGTTCTGATAAATGACCAATTACGCGTTCCATGCTTTCCATCTCTTTTCATTTCTCTTGGCTCTCTTTGCTGTTCTCCTGGAGTTTCAATTTCACCAGTTTTTCCTCCACAAGATGAAATGTCAGTCTGCCTGTTCACTATATTTTCAAGTCACATCATCTTCGAAGATTTTCGATTAGCTTTTCTGACACTGTTGGAGTTGGTTCTTGGTCTGTGAAGAACTTTGGTCAGTCAGGTTGCTTTTTACTATGGTAAAGCACTCTTGTAGAGTCAGTACAGAACTGCTGCTCTTGCTCGCTTTACTGCATTTTCCACATCCTTCCACTTTGGAGAGCCAATGACAATCTGGTGATCTGATTGGTGGGATGCCTGATGGAGTAGCCATATAAACAAGCCTCTGGTCATGTTTTCTTTGAAGGGTGAGTTGAAGCATTCCTTAACAAAGCATGAACTTGCTCATGCACTCTTTCCGTGTGATTTCCGTAAGTTCTATGCTCATCTCAGGTTTGTCAACCAGGATTTGATGTGTCCCTGAAGTAAGTTGATGCCTGCCTTCTCACTGTCAGAAGCCTTCCTCCACTGCTTCTTGAGCGCCTCTTCTCCCGATCAGCACTCTTCTTGTTGGTTTTGGGACCTGATTTCTAAAGCAGGTTTTGGTGAGACTCTGATGTAGCAGTTATCAATGCAAGATCCCTGTTTTCCCTCTCTCAGTCATCCTTTCTATCCTTGTTGTATCCCCAGAAACCCTCTGAAGATGTTACTTCTGATGTTTCTTCCAGCCTTAGGGACAGACCTAAAGCTTTGATAGACAGTCAGGGGGTTTTCACACAAGGGACCTGAGCACGGATCTGTTGACCCCAAAATCCAGTTTGTTTGATAAGTGTGTGCACTACATTCTGTGCTGGGGCACAGTTTGTCGAACCGTGCCCAAGTCCGTTTGAAAAGGTGGTCTGGAGCACAGTTCGTGCATGCTCAGGCATGGTTTACATCGGGTGTGAAAGCAACTGGACCAAAAAACTGTAGGCTATAGAGGAAGATACAGGAAGGCAGGTGAGAGGGTCACTGTTGACAGCATCTCTTAAACATTAACAATAGCAGGCATGTTATGAAGGTCAACTCCGTTGTATGACATCTGAGATCTTGCAATTAGGATTCACTGTTTTGAGGCCAAGACATAAACAAATGTCACCAAGTTGATTACACAGGCGTACTCTTTTTCTACACTGTATTTATTGCTGGATTACATATCAAGTAGGTGCATACCACCACCTCCTTTGTCAGAGTGTGTTCATACACAAGTATGCTCGGCCATGGAACAACATTAGTAGTGTGAACGCTGGGGGGGCAATCTTACTCTGGCACGATACAAAGCAATGGTACCTGGTGTAAAAAGCTCTTAATGGTAAGGTTCTTGAGTGTTTATCTTCTCCCTAGTCGTTTCCTTTCCATAGGTCTATAACCATGTTAGCTATGTTGTGTTTTGCAGTCTACAGGAGCGTTCTCTCTTTAATTTTCAAATGATAAGTATTGGATCCTGCTGACATGGATAGCCAGCCAATGCCTGCCCCATACAGGATCTATTTCCTCCTGTCAGCTGTCGTTCCAGCAGTCACGTGGTCCTTCCTTGTTGTCAGGCATTCTGTTAAGAGTAGTCACTGGATGAATCCAGGCTGAATGTTTTCAAAAGTAATGTTTTATGAGTAATTGATTACGGTTATCATGTAACCTTCAGTCTGTCTGTCCTGTACTGTATATTGTGTATAAGGATTTGTAACATGTGAAGACAATGGATGGTTTTCTCAGTGTAAGTGAAGTAACACAAGGTAACACACTTTCTGACCTGTTTGATATCTCATAAACATGATTCAAGAGGAAGAAATAAACAAGTGATTTAATGATGACTGAAATGTCATCCAAACTGCTGCAGTGCAAATCAAATCATTTCTTTATTATTGAAACATCATCTGACAGTATCAACATGAATACAGGTTAATGACAGCATGTGTGTGATATATCAACATTTAAAATGAGTGATCACAGGGAAGTTGTCCTCTTAACTTTACATCGTGTTTAACATTTCAGTGACTTGTGGCTCTGTGTTAATTACCACGTTCTAATGATCTGCATCCAAATTAAGCAGTGATGAGGGAGGGCCTTTGTGACTCCTGGTGGCAGAATAAAGAACAGCATGTTGAATTTAATGAGGTTAGATGATACTGCATGCTCACCGCGTGGGAGTTGTGGGAAAGTGGTATACTTTTAAGTGCTACTCAGTACAGTAAAGCTATTGTATGGGCTCATCATTTTCTTCAATGTGTGCATTGAACTGCAGAGCAGACTCAGAACAGATATCTTTGAACTAACAATGCTGAGCTCTTAGACTCACAGACTGAAGCAGATACTAACTGTATCTTCCAATTTCAACACTGAGTTTAATTTCCAAAGTTGGCACAAGCAATTATCTGGATATCAACACCTATTCAATGTGAGGTTGTTTGCTGTGAAAGTCATGTCGTGAACCCTGGCTACCGCAGTGATGGCACATCACACACACACACACACACACACTAATTCCATTTACTCCCCATCAATATCATAATTAAGCAAAGTGGTGACCGCCTTGGCAGATCTCTGGAAAGATGCCCACTGGCTATCTGTCATGCTGCTGCCCGTCTGTCCGTCCCACCACCACGCCCTGACCGTATCTGCGTCTGATAGGTGGAGAGGTTACGGGAGGCTGGGAGAGGAGGAGCGGACGGACAGCTGTAAGTGTGGTTGAGGAAGGGTGAGGACAGCAGGGGAGGGTCGGTGGAGGTTGAGTACAGTCCTGGAGAGAAAAGAAGAAGGAATGAGAAGTGATGTGGGGAGAATAAACAGAGTAGATTTCTGCTGATAGATCTCTGAAGGTCACAGCTTTGAAAATCTTGGCCTGAAACAGATTGGGGAACTTATCTGAAGTTGCATATTGTCTGACAATTTAAAAATGAAAATGTTAAGTTTATTTCACATTCAATTTAGCTGTCTTCATGCTACTGTCGTGCTTTGGAGTACCCTGAAAATTATTTGATTTGATCTTCAACTTTATTTTCGTCCCCAGAGGGCAACTGGTTATACAGCCATGCACAAGTAAAACACATAAAATATATAACAATCATGGAGCAGGGGAGCCAAATACAGCGAGCTGAAACAACAGCAGACATGTGGTAAGATACATGTCAGTATAGCTTATTGGGCCATATTGAATAATTCACAATAACAATAATAAGAATAATGATGATTCGTGGGAAATGAAGATAAAATAAAGTTGGTCTAAAGGTTCTATAACAGGAATTTTAAGGGAGTTTTTCTTCTCAACATATACATGTTAGGAAATAGTAGCTGAAACTATGTGAAAAGACTTAAGAATTATGGAATTGTGGAGTTAAACCTTTGAACTGTTCTGTATCCAGGATTTTTTGGGCAGATCTGAAACATTACTCGGAGCCATGGTCCCCCAATACTGTATAAGCCCACGAACTGGCACATGAAAGACATCGCCTCCCCCACCTCTCACCCTCCCCAACCATCAGTTACAAATGTACCTTCAGCAACTCTCTCAGTCCAAATTAGCCCAGCAGTTCACTTCAGCTCACTTTGGTTCCAAAAACCTGACACAGAAGAAAAAAATACCATCCTGTGGCTGTCCTCAAACATGTCTGGACTTGTCCAATACAGCTGCTTGGCTGTTGACACTGACACAGCAGGATCAGACACGCCCCTAGCGTTTCAGAGCAAAGAAAACGATTTTGAGACCTAAATTTTTATATATTTAATGATTTTTTTTTTAATCATTCAAATTTGGCTGGGTGGTTAATAATGTGTTTCTGTGATGTGACAAACAAACACACATTTATTGTTGCTTTAAAAGCTCTCTGCCATTTATTTGTCATGCACTCTTGAGATGGCCCTTAACTTCTACTGTCAAGTTGCAGAAAATCATAGTGGTGGAGATTAGATCAAAATATCACCAATATCAGTCAGATTTACCTTGCACTAAATAACTAATCTGGTGAAAACTGATCAAACGTTAGGGAGGAACCTTGCTCAAATTCTGGCTAATAAACTTAAAGCTACACCTTGTTTTTAGCTTATCGCCTGCAGTAGCTATTTGCATTCACATTTGCACTGTAACCACGGACATACAGACAGCAACCACCTGTTGATACTGGAGTCAAAATATGATGTATGATAAATATGATGAATGACACATTATAGGTCTCATCTAATTATAAATGCTGGACAGTCAGCATCCTCCCACACACCGCTCGCTGCATGTGAAGGTCCTTATGGCTCTAAAAGTTACCCAACAGTCATAAGGCCCAAACGATCAATATCTTCAGATGCAAGGTCAATTTTTCTGAACTCAAGAGGCACATAATTAACATTTTCTTCCCTTTTGGATGGAAGATTCCAATCAGTTACATGCCTCTGCTTGCCTCCACCGTGGTCTTCTCCTTTACCATGTGCAGCAGAATTATCAGAGACACTGATGCCATCAGAGCGTTATGGCTGTTCTGAGGTACCTGGGGACTGACTCTGCTTTGAAAGCACTTTCTTCGGAGAACAGGCCTGAGATTTAACTCTGCGGTTTTGATCGGATTGATGACACTTCAGGTCCTGCAGGTCTTTGATGAAGTTGTTGGGAGCACTAGCTGTGTGAAGAGAAGCATGGGAGTGACAGCAGTGCCATCACAGCTGACCTGAGCACTACAAAGATTCATCAGTCAGACACACACACACAAACACACACACACAACACACACACACACACACACACACACACACAAGGAGGAAAGAGACAGCACTGTTCCTGGTTCATCAGCCTGAGTTATAAAGGGTTATTCTGCTTTACTGCAACTTGGCTCTTATTCACATACTTTTCGCCAACAGTCCTATCAGTTATGATAACATTGTACCAGCTGGGATCTGAGAGCACCGTAACAGTTCTGAATGACTTTATTTATCAGATTACATTACCTCAGATTGCATTAGATTGTCAGTACTTCATACCACAAGCCAGCAGAACTGACAGCCATCATGTAAAGGATAATATCCTCATACGGTTTAATCACATATATGTAGTAACGACAACAAACGTCTGTGTGAACAAAGGTGTGCAGCTGCAGCAGTACAGTGAGGTAGCAGTCCTGCACAGGTACATACAGTCAGTGTGGCCTGGTCACGAGTGAATGTATGGAATCTACATAATGTAGCCAATCATGCCCTCGTTTTTTCAAACTTTTCAGTAGTCATCCCTCCACTGATTTCTATCTCGCCGCTCTGTACTTAAAGTGTGAAAGGTACAAAGGCAAAGAGCAAGCAAGCTGATTGTATTTTAAGAGTTTTATTGATCTCAGCACATCAAGAAAAGAATGTCAGTGTAATAACATGCTAACAATACCCTGAGCAAGGCCAGCCAATCTATTACAAACTCTCAGTGTACTCCAAAATGTCGAATTAGTGCAGAAAGACAAAGAAATAGAACTGGGGTTGTATAATTGCCCTTCTATAGATGTATGCAATAATACATGTAGCTTATAAGTGCAACAACCACAGTGCGTTGGCAGGAGATGGGTTTGTACTGTAGAGCCTCGGCAGGCAAACTCAGAATCACTTTTAAAACTCATTTTTATCCTATGGCTTTTAAACTTGATAAAATATAAAGTAAAAAAGTAAAACAACATGAACTAATTACAACACATTACATCAATTAAGAAGGTTTTCCTTGTCTAACTTTAGACCTAATGAGGCATCATCCACCACTAAATGCTTTAATATTATAGGTAGAGGTATGCAATCATCCTCTCACACCTTCTATCTCATATATGTGTATTGTATGAGCAATAAATGACACTTTCAGTGTGAGAACCTGCCATCCACAAATTTTTTTCCCCATGATTCTGCCTTGATTTTCCCCGGTGTTGCCAGTTAATGTTAGGAAACTGTAGTAGCTAACAGTTATCTAAGTTTAGCACGTGTTGGCTAATATGTTACTGTGTGGCTCAAGAGACACATTATGAAATCCGATGTTATTAATCAAGCATTAGAGTATGATTAAACTAATGTGTTGACATGTAAATATCTTTGTAGTCTTTCTTTCTCTATAGTACCATCAGTGTATATGTGTGTGTGTATGAGGTGTTAACCTAATTCAATGATCAAATAACTTAAAAATGTCCTGTGTGTTTCTTTGTCAGGTGTAAACAGATGCATAATGGGCTCTAAAGTACGAGCATTTTGCTCCCATATGCGAGTGAAAATTTATGTGTGCAAATGGCAGTGGACAGTGAAAGATACCATCTCACTTCTACACAACAGCTGTGTTTGTTACTATACAAGCAATAAAACCTTTGCAGGTAAAAAGCCAATAAGAGTAATTTATCAAAAGGCTTGTTCAATACACATAAACTTGAAGAAAAGTGATGTTTGCAATCGATTTGCCCAGAGTTTCCCATCTGTGTGAGGGCTCTTATCTCATTTTCAGTGTGTAGGCACAGGTTGTGATCCTTAAACAGGCTGCCACTCAAAACTGTGTCTGTCTTCTAAACAAACATGTTTTAACAGAAATGTTCAAGTTTTACTTATAGTTTCAGTTACCTTGAAAAGTTGGATGCTAAAAATAAGTATGTTCAATAAGGCTTTAATATAAGAATGCAGCAGTTCATTAGGTTTAAGTAATTCTTACCTGTGTTTTGTGCCCTTTCAAGTCATCACTGAAACTATAATTTTAGTTTAGTCACTCATGTTTTACAGGGATTAATGAGCCCCTTCTTCTGGTTAATTAAATAAAATGTAGATGTTTTTTTTTATTATGAAATAAAGATAAATCTATGGCTTATACAGAAATGTTGATAGGTTTTCAATGCAGGGAGACCCCGGGACGGGAAATCGAGCACTTCACTGGTATATAAAATCAGAAGTGAAAACGCAAACAATCATCTGATTGTGTTTGTTAGCCTACTGAACTGCACCTGTTTAAACCATGCAATGTCCTTTAATTGAGAAACTGTAGTTGAAGGGCTGCTGTCCCTGCACTGTTAAGCTATAATGAACAATGAACACAGTCAAAGTCCCTTTAAGTTCACAGTTTTTCCACAGAGAGAAATGCCAAAACCAGATTTTTTTTAGCTGTTCACATTCAGGCTAATCAGAGCTTGAGGCCAAAGAGACTTACAAATACTGCTTAATTGAAGTATCTTAATTAGCAGCAATAGAGAACCTATTAGAACAACTCTTCCAGAACAGACACCAATTGAATATCTGTTCATTTGAAAGGAGAGCTCTGAAGCTCTGTGCTGTGTAGGTTAGTTTAACCATATCCATACTTTTATATACAGCATGGATACTTTAGAGAGCACTAATTAGGGAGATGTTACACTGTTTGATTCCTCCTGTTTTCATTCATTATGCCCAAGTATGTGAAAATGTACTGTAAATGCTGTTTGATGCGTCTCCTGGGCTTCAGCTAGCTCCACGAAAGCAACTCAGCAGATAAATCACACAAAGACTTTCCTTCATTTCTCAATCTTTCAAAATAATTTAAAGCTCCAAAGACACCATGGCTTTCATATGCATCCAGCCAGGTGTTTCCAGTAGCATATAAGGCTAGCCGGTTATTGTCAAACATTTTTTACCTTGTAGCAAATGACTGTGGTTCCCCACAGGCATGGGTATGGACACATCACCAGCTGTTATATGTAGTCGGAGCAGAAAGTGTAATAATCAGAGAGGCAACAACTCCTTTAACCAACTTTATTAGTAGCCACACTAACACGTTCATAACTCCCTTGTTATGAATGGAACACACTTCTTCATTTCTCTGTGTTTTAAAACAAGCCATTGTTAGGTTAACGGTACCACCTAGTGGTGGATACAGCCGCTGGTTGGTGTCTTCAGCCACTCTTCTTCCTACAGTAATGGAATCTGACCTGTGTTACCAGTAAAAGAAACTTGCACCTAAAGTAGTTCTCAATAGCAAATACAACATGCATGATAACAGGAGCTGATTGGGCTTGATATGCTAGAGCAGCTTATACACAACCACCAACCTGTCTGGTGTCATGTGGTCTGAGTCTGTGATCCATTACTTGAAAGACTTTGGGTCAAGGGAGAGAACTAAAACATTCTGACTAACCAGCAGCCTGGTTAAGCTGACATGGCTCTCCCCAAATGGTAAAGAGCTGCTGCCGTCCGACAGGAGATACACAAGTATCTGCTGCCATACCACCTGAGTGAAGAGCAGCTTCAATGAGACCCATCTACACTCATGTGACTCAACAATTCAAATGAAGGCAGGGTGAGTCAATGACTCAGAACTGACGTTGACAACATCAACTCACACCTTTACTCAGGTGACCCTAACAGTTCACTTGATGGAGCACGATGAGTCACATACCGCTCAAGGTGTTAACGATCCCACTGAGGTTACATGCCTGAAACTCCCCACTAGTCAGTTAGAACTGAAGAAGACTTTTAGGTGAGAGGTGAAATGTCTTCAAGAACCTACACAAGTCCAGTTGCCTACGATAACCCTTAGCAAATACCATGACCTGGATGACTGAGAAGCTTCACAGACATGTAGGTGGGAGAAGTTTTAGTTGCTAGTTAGTTGCTTAGTTTAGTTGCTGTTTTGCCGGCAAGTGTCGGGGTTTTGAATTTGATGTGGACAGCAACTGGATGCCAGTGAAGCAATCTGAGCAGCAGGGCAACTTGGTCTGTTTTGGGCTCGTTGACAACCAGACATGCTGCCGCAATCTGGATCATCTGCAGAGGTTTGAACATGCTTGCGGGGATACCTGCCAGTGAGGAGTTGCAGCAGTCAATGGGTGATATTACGAGAGCCTGTACCAGGAGTTTTGCTGCACATTCAGACAGGTAGGGTCTGATCTTCCTGATGTTGTACAAGGAAAATCAACATGACCAAGCAATCAAGGCCACATGGACATTGAAGCTAATTGGTCGACAATCAAGTTTTGGGCAGATTTAGTAGGTGTGAGCTGGCTGAATACAATATCAATAATAATTTATATCAATTAGTGACCACAGGCCTGGCAGAGTTGTGGAATTTGATAGCACTTGGCAGGAATGACCCCCTGTATCATTCCTTAAGCAGTGAGGTTGAATCAGTCTGCTGTTAAAGGTGCTCTTTCGTTTGTCCAGTGTTTTCTGTAGGGACCGGAGACATTGTCTGTGATTGACAGCAGTTTTGCCAGGATTCTGCCCTCAACCACATCCTCAACAGGCTTGCCCTCTTTATGAGTTTATGTTGGTGTCTTTTGCTTTGATGCCTGCACCTCAGCACACCACGGCGTAGAAGATGGTGCTCACAACAGCAGACTGACAAAACATCTGGAGCATTTTGTTGCAGACAATCAAGGACCTGAGCCTCCTGAGGAAGTAAAGTCAGCTCAGGCCCTTCTTGTAGACAACCTCGGTGTTGGTAGACCACTCCAGCTAGTCATGCAACTGTACATCCAGTTACTTCTAGGACTGGATGATCTCCATGTCGGATGCAAACTGGAGAGGGTGGGGCCTTGTTCTTCCTGAAATCCACCACCATCTCTTTCGTCATTGCCATGTTCAGCTACAGCTGATTTTCCCCACACCACCACCTTACAAAGTGGTCTACCAGGCCCCTGTACCGGTCCTCCTGTCCACCCTCCACAGGATGGTAGAGTCATCAGAGAATTTCTGTGGATGACATGACTCAGAGTTGTACTTAAAGGGACAGATCACTCCCAAAATCAAAAATGCATTTTATTTCTTGTTACCTGTAGCGCTATTTATTCGTCTAATTTTTTTGGTGTGATTTGCAGAGTTTTGGAGATATCGGCCGTGAGATGTCTGCCTTCTCTCCAATATAATGAGATATAATGGCACTAAGCTTGTGGTGCTCAAAAATTCAACAGTAATGTCTCCTTCTGGAAACCATGACTCGGTTACTCAAGATAATCCACAAACCTTGCTGTGAACAGCTTAATGCGGGGACGTTCTTTAGTTCTGTACTACAATGTTCTGAACCCCTGCAGGTTATCTCTGCAACACCTAACCATAACCTAAACATTAACACACTAACCCCAATCTTTGAGGGCAGTGCTACAAACAGTATGATTTCTAATATTTACATTGTGAGTTTATTTATACTGCATTTAGCCCTAATTAACTTAACTTTGTCATCTGATGGGGGGAGGCAGCCACTGCATAATTTACTTGATTTCTGTGTAAATGGGAATGAAAATTGGGGTCCAATTAACAGAACTTTTTGGATGACAAGCATATCCACACTTTATACATATCCATATGAAGGCACCCACGTACACACGCACACACACACACACAACACACACACACACACACAACTATGGCTTTTGGTTGTATCTACCAGGCTGAGACAGATCGCAACCAGAAGTTAATTAGATTCTTGGATCAAACCTGCTTCCTCATTGATTATTCCCCACATTATGAAGAGTAGCAGGTGTGTGTGTGTGCACGCATGTGCCTGAGTACATAATTAATAACATTTTCTCTCTCTCTCCCTCAGTGAGAGTAGTCTGAGAGGGTGTGGCAGTTGTTGATTAAAGGGTGCGTGGTGACCTTGACTCTAGTCTCCTGAGGCAGCACTTACTGATTCATATCTAGCTGTAGTAATTAACACCCTCAACACATTTCTTCCAGATTTTTCTTGCTAATAAATTTTTACTTTTTAACTTCACCCTTTCATAATGCAAAGAAAGAAAATCTGTAAACATTCTACAATTAAAGGAAACTTTCCAGTGACCCCATATTAGCGATGCATGTCACAATTTTGCAATTATTGAAGCTTTTCCCACCATTCCTTATCAGTCATGATAACCCTCTTTACTGTTGACATCAGGTTATCTGATGAATCCAGACAAAACTTTACAATAAACCACGACTTCCATCAGACACTCAGAGGCAAAAGAGAAGGAACAGAATGAGGTTTGCCACAACTTTGAACTGACAGAGACGGGCACAAATACATCAAAAAGTATCTTGTCACAAATTACAAATACTCGCTCATCAAATGTATTTAAATAAAACACAAAATACTGGTATGGAAAATGCTTCTAAGTAAAAGACATGACATTTATGGCTTCCTTCACTGAAAAGATGAGCTCTGCTCATTGATTTGACGATAGGATATCTTGGAGGTGGGAGGCTGCAAATTCAGGGGTGCATGCTGGCGGGTTTCAGTCTGACCTTACGGAAAACTTTTGTTTGTTTGAGACCTCTAGTGGGTATAGTAATTATGACGGGCACCATATAAAGGTCAATTTGTGATTACTGTGGTGTGAATTCATGGCAGGACCATTCTCTCCACAGTGGTAAAGTATTTTATGGTCAGTGTGGCAGCAGGGTGGACAATCCATGTATGCTGGTCATCAGCTGTCAGTCTCATAATAGAATACTTCCCTAGTTACCAACTACCAGAGCAACCACTAGCCAATCACTTACTCAGGAAGACTCATCATTTGTGGAGGCCTCTGCAGAGTTTCATATTTTGACTGGAGCACGGCGCTCTGCACAAACCCTCTGCGGTCAAGTCAGCGTTGAGTTATTTAAAATTTTAAGTTACGTTAGTTTTGCAAGAGACATCATTTACAAAATATAACATATGTATTTGAACCCATACCATGAGATTTTCCAAAACCTAACCACATAGTTTTGGTGACTAAACCTTACCAAACTGCCCCGGCTTCTCAAAATTTATCATGTTTTTAATGTGACAGAACTTACATAACGTACTTCAGGTCCACTGTGCCTATTGCTGGTACTTTCCAATGGTTATATGTAATTTTGGAAGTCATTAGCAATCAATCAATCAATCAATTTGTTAAGGGATGAGGACATGTTGGTCACTGAGCATTGTGGACTGGAGAGTTTATAGGAGACACTTCGTAGATCCTGGATCCACAGTTACACATTGAATTTAAATAAACCCTGGCAAACAAGGGAAATTGGAGGAAACTGGACGACAAGGCTTTTCAAAGAAAATGTAAGAGTTATTGAGTGGGAGCACTGGCTCTTACAGTGGATGCTGCTGGCTGTTGATGGTTTGTTAGAGCACACTGACTCACTGCTTCCATCCTACAGTGAAATAAAGGTTGACAAAATGTGCTCTGTCTTTTTCTTACTTTGAATATATCATACAGGCTTTATGCCGTAAGGCAAACTTACAGTACCACCAACAATGACATAAAAAACACAGATGCAAATCATAACACAAACCAAGTCACAGAAAATTAACAATTGTGACATCAGATGGACAGACAGATATTAAATAGGTTGAATCCCTATTTAATATGTGAGTGTGTATTTAAAATTTAAAAATGTGAGTAGTTATGAAGGCCGGTCTGCCAGATTGTTGTTTTCTTTGCCAGACTCTGACCTGCCTACTTCATCTGTCTCCCAGTAAACGCACCAGCCTTCCGTCCCCAACTACGAGATCTGCCTCTGCATCCTTGGTTCCTGCTTACCTGTGGCTGCCTGTGGATCAGAGACTCTCTGTGTGTCACCACACTTGTTCCTGTGTGAAGGTCCTTGTGTACCTACCTGTCAGCTTTTCGATCCTCCGCCTGGCCTCGACTTACTATACCTCCTGCCTGTCCCTCGTTGGCTCATCTGCTCCGTCCATCTACTCACCCGGGTCCAGGTCCTCCACCTCGTCGACATCTCCTGCCTTTTCCCTCTGGTACCATCACCTGCAACAAGACCGAACTGTTTGGGTTTGTGGGCACACGTCGCCGCTCACAATCCCACTTCCGGTGTCAGCTTGGTTCATCTTCCATCCTGAAACCATAAAGACTTTGTATTAACTCTTTCCCTGAGTGACAAACATTATTCTGTGCCGCATTACCTGCTCAAGCTCCTGTTTTGCAAGTGTCACAATAAAGGTCATGGTCATTACCAACCGCAACTGGGTTCAGCCTTTACCCGTTACACATAAAGTGACTGGTTGATAAATGTGTGTATTATTGACATATTGGCCACGTTCTTTGCAAGTCACTCCTGATCAGTTTAACTAAGTACATTTGCTCAAGTTGTGTATGTAAGTACAAATTCAGAGTACTTCAAATTCTACTTCACTTAAACATTTCAATTTTAAGCAACTGTATGCTGTTTTCAGATTTTTTAGAGATGCGTGGCTCTCAGACAACAGCCACGAATATATAAACATATGATGATCTTATAGACCACGATGCATTGTTGTAAATTAATTAGTAATTAATCAGTTCATCAGTAAAATGCAAAATACATATTACTGCAGCAGCATCAATCCACGCCTGCACCTGTGAATTTATATAAATGTATATTTTTGCCTGTTACACAAAGTTTTTGCGGGTCAGCCGTTGGGCACTCGTGAGTATGAGTATCAGTCAAACTCAACAGTTTCATTATTCTGAATGCTGATTTTCAACATTTTTGATTTTTTTTTTTTTTTTTTTTTGCTTGACCTTACTTTGCCTTTCTTGTGAGAAAATATATTAGATGAGCATGAATGTTAATAACTTATTAATAAATGGTTGTGTATTATACTTTACAACATGGCACCCTTTGACCAGTTCTAAAAGTTAATATATATATAATATAAAATGTCATTAATAAATGGTGATGTGTTTCACTGTATGTTGTTTGTGCAGATTACAAATCAAGAACTTAACCTGGGCTTTTTGCAGGTGTGGAGCAGAGTTGGCTTTGCTCTTTTTTTGTGTTGTCTATTCTGTCTTTGTTCATGATGCAAACCCTGTTGAAGCACTTGTCAATGTGTCGTCCCAGGTGGTCCAAGTCATTTGAATGTGCACAAAAAAGAACAGAAGTGGGGGGTGGGGGGGATTTGTGCCCGAGGAGTGATGTGTTGTATGGATCAACAGTCTGGCAGCTTGAGGCCGTGACCTTGGCTCTCACACTGTCTCGTTAGAGTTGCATTCACAGTGGCATCGCAGTTTTTTATTACCCCGGTTAATAACCTATGCTTGCTTTAAGTGGGTATTTACTTTATTCACTTTATTTACTGAATATGATGGCATCACCTTGGCTTTAATGTGTGTAATGGGGGGGCAGTACAGAATCTTTTTCACTGCTGTCTGAATCAACTTAATGTGATATAAAGTACTTTTGGCAGATAGGCTGAATAATTTACCATCCCTAATGATCCTAGTAGAATTAAACATTAAGTTGTATTATGCATGTAAATTACAGCAGTTCAAAAGGGGGCTTTTTCATTGAAAGTGGCTTTGGCTGTCATGTGGGGAAATATGGCACATTATCTCTCCAGAAACATATTTTTTTGCAGAATAAATTGCTTCATGCTTGACCCATTATGTCCGGAATTACCCGTTGGCTGCACGGCCTCAGACATCACACTGTAAAGAATAGGTGAGTTTTTGTGATGTATAGTTTTATTGTTCTTCTGTTGGCAACAAAAGCAAGCCAATAATCACCATGGAGACACAGGTATCATAATGTGGGTCTATTATCATCATTTAAACTGCACTGGCAGCTGAAAGTGATTTCTGTATGAACATCAGTGTGAGACAGGCATAATTGTTGAGAGTTGTTAATGTTGGGAATTGGCACAGATGAAGAGACTTTGACAATATTGGCTTAGTGCAGTTGAGGTTTAGTTGATTTAATACCCTGGCTTCATTGTCACCCTCTGACACAATGGAACATAAGGTATTTTCAGACTTTCATTTGTTTCTAATGAAGCATTACTTTACAGTGTAATCCTGTGTTATTGGTTCTGGAATAAATGCATATTGAAACAGCTGGTGGGCAAATTCTCAGACCTTGTCTCCAGTGAAATTATTTTCTACCGCAGCTATTTTCTGAGCCCCAAAAAAGAGGAGACATACAGAAATGGGCACAAATACATCAGTATATCAATCTGTATCTTGTTACGAATGACAAATACTGCACTTCATTAATATTAAATCAAAACATAAATTGTGGCATGAGAAAATGGATTTAAGTCATTTGTAATTACTATGAAGCAGTTTACATGCATTAAATGCTTTGTATTGCCAACAGATTGCAAAGAAGCTTAAAAAATGTGATCTTCCCCGACTTTCCCATTTGCCTATAACAGCCTGTGGAATGATTTCTACATAAAGGACTCGGGACGTTTTTTTCCAGGACAATTCAGAGGATGTGACATTTGTGTGCCTGGTTCCTTCCCTTTCTTTAGCTCTCCTACTGCAACAACAATTTGCAGATTTGTGCATCTTGTTTCTCCATTTTGCGCATCTCTCCTCAGGCTGTAGGCACTGTGATCTGTTTCCATAGTGAAATGAGCCCTGCCTGCAGCTATCAAGAGTTACTACTGTTTAAAACTTTTAACAAACAGCAAAGAACCTGACAATGTTATTATCACAATCTCCGAGCGCAACAAACTTCTCCCAAATACCCCACTTGTCCTTAAGTGATGTATTGTCCACAATTCAATGTCCTCCGCTGGCTACTCCACTGTCATCACTTTTAGCAATCAGCTAGCCTTCATCGCTGTCGAAAAGCTGCACACGCATTTCAGCAACAGAAGTAGCGGTCTCCCTCAGTCATCCAGACAAGTTATGAAGCTGCAAATGTTGAGTTAAATGTTTTACCAGCACCAAAATCACCAGAATGTCTGGTTGTTGCATATACGATACGTCAGAATAGATATTCCACTGGTCAGCTTAAGTTGTGCAGAATTCCAACAGGATCACGACTGTTTCAGAGAAATCAGCAGCGTCTATGGCTGCAAGCTATTAAACATGTTGCCTGGAGTGAGGATAGGATCGAAACTACCTGTTTGCAGCGGCCCACTGACAAGCTGTTGTGGTCCACCAAACTGTGCGCAGCTTGCTCATTGTTTACAAACTGTAAAAGGATCTTTAAAACGCTGCCGGCTGATTAAACTTGATATTAACTGATATAAATGTTAAAAATACTGCACAATCATTTTCATTCCTGATTTCTCCAGGGGAAAAAACATATTTTTGTATCGTATGTGTTATATTATTGTTTTCACCTGCTGCCCACCCACAATTAGTTTAATTTTTTTAATTTAAATATATTTTTTATCCATTACACAGTGTTTTTGTGGGTCAACTCCCAGATATCTGCAGGCTGGACCTGGTGCAGGACTCTACTCCACAATGTAATTATGAAAACAATTTAGTAATGTACAAACATAATTTCTAGGAGACAGGGCTGTTAAGAAACATACCATGCGTGACATCCTTAATTCAGTTCAGTTCATGCCGTACTCTTCTATTTCCCTCATTTCCTGTCTTTATCTGCCTTGCTAGACATGATCAAATAAAGGAAAAATGAATTTAAAAAACAAAAAAAAAGAATATATTGTATAATAATGTAAATGTAAATAAGCACCATAACACAAGAAGCAGGTCCAGAATATAATGATCAACTTTTTTAAAGGTTTAAGAGTTTAATGCCTGTTTAAAGTAGCTTAACATGAAACATACAATCATGAGAACATCCATTCCTGTACTGTAGCTGTACACTGCCCTGACTCCTAGAAATGACGTGCAACTAACGTGCAACAGCAAATACATTTTTGAGGGAAACATGATGCTGAACGAAATATGTTTTTATTAACATAATGAGGACATGTTGCTAATTAACGTACCTGGCAATGTCACTGACAACATATTCAATTTGTTTTCTGCCAAAATAGGCAATCTTGCAATATGTTATCAGCTCGTAGTGACTGCAGCATTATTCAAGAGTCAGCAGCGTGTGTGACATGCAACTTCTGTGTCAGCGAGAACGTGCACACCGGAGCGAGCAGCTGACAGGAGCGAGTCACTTCGAGTCCCAGCTGCTAGAGGATTCAAGTCAGATGACAAAGTGCTTTAATTTCCTAAATCTTCCCAAAATGTTGATATTTTCTCAACCGGACTGCTTTCATCGCAGGAGTATGGACACAAACTCCAGTCCTGCATTCAGGTTTGTCACAACAACGTAATTATGAAAACATTTTAGTAATATATAATATTGCTTTAAAATAAAACTCAAATTCTGCGTGTCCCCATGAGGAAGTCCACACTGACAGGAAGTCCACATTGACATGATGTATAATGATTCATCAGAGAAAAAGTTCTTTGAATCAAACTTTTTCAGATGGATACAGTATTTTCCGAGCGATGCTGGTTTGGTGTAGTCAGATATGATGTTACAGTAAGCATTCCATTTCATATTCAGCCCTGCATGTCCCCGTGGCTTCTCCTCCAGATTAGCTGCTACTTAACATATCAGAGGTGTCGCAGGAGCTCCACGTCCCCCAGAAAGCTAATCAGCCGTGCACTTTACAGGTCATGTTTTTGGATTGGCAACACTGTGTGGGCTGGCTGGCGGTATTACCGCAGTCTTGTCCCAAACAGAGAGCGGGCGTCTGGATTCAGTGATGTAAACCGCATGAAATATGCCCTGATCTAATCTGTGACCATGGGCTGGTCTGAGATCAGAAGATAACTGTCAGCTCCATCGCTTTAACCACTGCTAGAGTGGTATAACCCTGCACCAAGATCAGTGTCTGATCTAAATGAGCTCTGGACCCACATTACAGTATATTTTGAAGACATAGATGCAGTGATGGACACGAGAGACAGCAGGGTGTCCTGCTGCTCTCAGAGGAAATGACGCTGTGCTCAGAGCGCAGAGCTCTTGACGTATACAGTAATGTTTTTATTTCTAAAACTCTCTTTAGAGTGTGCCGTTAGACCTTCCCCTGACTTAGAAAGTTTCACATTTATCATAAAGGTTTGACAGTCACTGAGGAAGACATTAGCGGGAACATTTGTGCTGGTTTTCTTTCACATTACGAACAAATTAAGCTAATTAATTAATTAATAAAACTACTTCAAGTGATCATGTCTGTCCAGGCCAAATTAATGACTACAAGCAGATGATAATTATTTTTAAAAAATATAATTTTCTTTATATTCTATACATAGTTCTGCTTCCCAGTCCAGTAGGTGGTGGTAAAACGTCATAAAACTGTATGAGTGTGCTTGATGTGAAAAGTTCCCTGCTCTGCTCACTACAAGTGAACCCCTGTAAAAAACATTTAGTTGCCAGTTGTGTTATTTGCCCTACGATCAGAAACCACCAAACACCAGAGCCGCTGAGTAAGTGAACATTAATTAAAATGCTCCTTTTATTGTTTGGAGCTAGCTTATGCTAACAGCTAAAATAATAAACATATATTGGTTTGGATAATAATGTACGCTAGATTCTAGCTTACTGGATTTTGGTTCTTAAATTCTCCGATTTTCGATTCTTTGGGGTATGTGTGTGTTGGTGTGAAATGTTAATAGAGAGCAGAAGTAATACCCTTTCTTCTATGGGGCTTTCTATGGGGTGTTAACTAAAACAAATGAATTTATTTAACAAGGATACATTTAAGTTAACAAGTTAACAAGTGCAACAAGAATGTTAATGCTAACAGAAGAAGCTGACAAGAAATCACAGTGTGGTTTAACTTAAGCTAATATTAAATGAACTGACTAAAGGTTAAAGAAGCTCTGGAAATCAAACAGCTCTAAAGTAACATGATGTGGTGTCAGGAGAAGAACGAGTGCAGACTCAGGATGGGGCAGGTTTTATGGAGGCTGGATGATCTCCAAAGAGTCGAGTGCCCTGACTCTTTGAGGGGGGTTACTGTGTCTTCTTCTGTGTCATCTTTGTCAACTCAACGTCCATGTGCCCCGACTCTTCATGAGAGACATGCAAAACCACATCACAGAATTTAGAGGGCACAACAATTTGATAAATCGGATTGCCAGCGAAACCCTCTCTGTGCTGCACCTCATTCTGAATGAAAATATCCCTGTGTACGGTCTTTCACTTCCTCTGCAGCAAGCACACAGTTAAACAGCTCCTTCCACGTGGGATCAGCTCTTTGTTCCCTGACCGAGTCGCTGTGAGACACACGAAGGAGTGTTTGACACAGACAAAACAAACAGTTCTGTGCCATCACCCACAACTTTTACAGGCTCTGAGGAATCTGCACCATGACCGGCCATTTTCATGACACGCGTCACAGCTCACGCCTTGAACACCTCAGGAAACTGTTCTTCATTTTCATCAGGACCATTACTGCACAGCGGTACAGTGACGACAACGGGCTGCGATGGCTGATCAGCCCAGACACGTCCCCCAGCAACATCATTTCCCAGAATCAATGTAACGCCATGAACAGGCAGAGCGGGCCACATCCCAATTCTGACTTCACTGTTAAATACTTGAAAAACATACTTATACTAGAAAATCATACTTATACTTGAAAAACCGACATGCCCATGCCCAACACAGGAATGAAGGATCCTGTGTCAGTTTCATCAGAAAAAGACGGGGCAGATGTCAGGATGGTGGCTGATTACTCAGCTGGTCAGCAAGAACTGCACATGAAAGTGACGCAGCTGAAGCAGCCAGTTTCACATGTGCTCCATTGTGCTTATTACACGACTTACACCGTGCACAGTCCTTTTTCCAATTACCTTTTTGTGGGAGAAATAACAAACATCATCTGACCACGGGCACCATGATCACCTCGCTGCCCCAACACAAAACTTCCCACCAGCAGTACCATTTTCTCTGCCGCCAGCAAAGGCATGCAGGCGAGAATACACACTGCTGCATCTGTGGGTCAACAAATAATCATCTGCCAACACAGCAGCCTCTGCCGTTGTTTATTCTTTTTGTTCACTTATATACATTGCAAATACGCTTTTTTAAACTGTTCAGGATACACAAGCCATCATCGTTATTCACATACGATGCTGAACACCAGCGACTGAACTGAGTCACCAAATCATGTGCAAATTCAAGGTATAATTTATCTTCTTTTTTCCAGCTTCTATGCCATCGTCGGTAGGCCTCAGGAGTTAATTCATAGGCTTTTAGTACAGCCGCTTTAACCTCTGCATAATCGCTACTGTCATCCGCAGTTAGCGAGTAAAAAGCCTCCTGAGTGCGCCCCGTTCATACACACCGCAGCAGCACTGTGCACTCTGAATCAACCCAGCCCCTCGCATCTGCAAGTTCCAACCTCTTTCTCATTAAATATCGCTGAATTATCACTGCTGCGAGCCGACTCTTCATTCCCCAGCATGTTGCACAATTTAACTTCTTTCATTAGACTCAGCCTTTCTCTTTCTAAGTCCAATTTAGCCATTTCAGTTTGCTGCCACATTTTTTCATTATCAAATTCTGCTTTCTGCCTTATTTTTTTCTAACTCCAATGCCTTCTCTGTTGCTAATTGCATCCACAATTGCAACATTTCTTTTTGCTGAGACCAAATCAGAGAACAGCTCCTGGAGAAAACCCTCAGCCAAATTGTCAGACTCAGGTGACTTCTGCAGGGGTTTCAAAACTTCCATTTCATTCAAATTTGGTTTTACAATAGTGTTAACATTTTCCTTCGTTCTTTTGTCACTGACACGTTTATAATGACCTGCTATTTTTTCCTGCTGATCCCTCAGACACTGGTCTAACGACTACTCTGAGGGAGTGCTAACAAAACCATGTACTCCTGCCATGATTAACAACACCTGACCAGTGTACCAACAACAGTTTGTCTCTGGAAACAAAAGAGTGCACAGTTTTGAGCCAACTACCCTACCATGCAATCAAGGCAACCTCAAGAGCAACCTCATAAGACAAGCGTCTCCTCTAATTGCCTAACCAGATCTACCTAACTCAACCTGATCATCAGGGCTAATTGTTGTGGAATTTATTCCAATACCCATATATCCGAAGGAAGAAGTACTCAGGAGTCCAATATGTCTTACACTGAAATTGGTTTAATAATACTTGATCAAGGAGAATGAAGGAATAACCAGTACACAGTTGGCATTGATGTTCCCTTCAATTCTGGCGTTTCTGTCCTCCGGGATAGTCTTTAAGCATTCATAGTTAATGTCATGATGAACCCATGCCCAAATAAGGTCAGACCCAACACATAAAGTTAGCCTATTGGTCTGAATATGCAAACACAGGAATTATGAATACACAAAGTCTGAGACTAGTGTTCAGCACCTCTGGCTCTACAGCTCAGGGTCAGTGTTAACCAAAACAGATTACAGTTTACGTCTTCTCCAGTCACATAGACAAGACAAACACCTCCTCGACGTCAGCTGCCCTAGCAACACTATCAGGTTGTTCACTTGTTTATCTGAAAGGAGAAGACAGCTGCATCCACTGTCCTAGAGGAGAGACAGTAAGTCTGTCAAAGGTTAAAACCTTAATGGTATGGCTCGAAGGCCTTAGCATAACCACTAGAAGATGGAAAATTCCTTAACACTAATGACAGTGGGTACTTATGCACTGACAACCAGTGCTGTGCCAAAGTGACGAAGTGAAGCTCCAAAACCCCAACAGAACCCTGATTCAACCACTTTCACCCCACAGTCTATGCCTATCAAGGGAGTCAGCTCAACAGATACTCCTGCACAGCAAAAACAGTCAAAACTTATCTTCATTTGTCCCATGACTAAACGAACAAATATGAACAAAAATGATCCCACCATCACACAGCACCATGAACATGTTAAACACGAACATGTAGTCCCTACGCGAGCTTCCAAACTGAGCTGTGGTGTGACCACACCTGTACTTAGAGCTGTCCACCTGAGATGTTAACCAGTTGTAACCAGGACCTCACACAGGACCAAAGCAGCCTCTTACCTGCTTGAGTTTAATGGTGAAAAAGTGCTTGACAGTTTTTATCTTTTTTGAGAATTTGACACAAACAGGAAACCATTTGTCGAGGTTGTCTTTAAGAGCAGACAGGAGTTTGTTGATTATTCCTAAATTCTGTGTCACATGTAGTGAGATTTCAGCTGTATTTCATTTAGAAATAATAATCTTATTGCATGTCCTATCTGCATGAGCACAATATGGATTTTTTTCATTAAAAACGGTCTCCTAAATAGTCATGAGAGACAATCCCAGTTCTGAGTCGAAAAAAAAAAGAGAATCCTTTCTTTGACTGGAATAATTCACTTACTTATGGCTGAGATTGATTCATGTGTTGAAGTTATCCGTGATCTCATTCTTTCAGTCTCTATTTCAAGCTGATGGCCATAGGCGAGAGTTGGAACCGTACATATTTGATGTGTACTGATTTATCATGATGTCGAAGCAGGAAAAATTACACCGTTCTCCAGGTCGCACAGAGTCATGTTAGGTTACATCTGGATTGTGAACCATTTGCAGCAGCGCCACCCACAGCAGAAGTCCTTACCAGAAACAACTGAGTATTCAGTTGCAATAGAGCAATATGTTTCTGCATTCACATCTGTCAATAAATGTTTTGCAGTGAAAATAATGAATACTGGACCCAGAAGTGTTTAAAAGACATTTGTAGTGATATTTGTAATTTGTCCTGAGACCCCTCAAAATTTTTGCTGTTGACACTTTTTCAAGTCTGCTGTCTCAAGTGTCAATCAACCCCCATATTTTGTACCATAGTTGCAACGTGGATCGACTTGTAAAACAAAATCTTCACCTTTCAGCTTATCTCCCTCTTCCCCATAATGGCTCAGTATTACGCAAGAACTACTGCTAACACCGCACCTATCCGGCTGTCAGTCTCACCTTCCTTTTCATCCTCACTCTTATCCCGATCACTTCACAAAGCCTAGTGCGTTCTGAAGGTTATGATCTGATGAAACCAGTAGAATCACATCATCTGCAAAGACAGAGAGGCAATTCTGAGGTTCCCAATCCAGACATCCTCCTTCCCCCCAGCTGCACCTCGAGCTCCTGTCCATGAAGATCAGAAACAGAATCATGACAAGAGAAAGCCCTGGTGAGCCCAGCACCCACTGAAACTCACTCCGGTTATATGAGGACAGGTTGGCTTACAGCAACATGCCCCATACTCCCAGTACTCCCCACAGGATGGTCATAAGCCTCAAAATCCATGCATAGGCACAAACGACAGTCAGGGCCTTCTCTCAGTGACTTGCAGTCACATGGGGGTGACCTTCTTCCTCTGCGGAGAGAACACAGTGGTGCTCAGACTGCCCAGCGCCTCTCATCCTGGTCAGCAAGAGAGTTTAGCTCCTCTCCAGAAGTTTGGTTCTAGACCCAGTGCCACACAAACAGATGAGCCCCCTATCTTGCCAAGTGTTAATCCAACCAAAGGTGGCCCTTTTTTTGACAATATTTCTGCATTATCTCAGGTTACATAAAATTTACATCCACTTTGTTCAATATATTATTTTTGAATAATTGATCATAGTTCCATGTCCACACACACACCCAGTATATCTTCTGGTTCTGTTACTTAGATGCTGGTGAAAATCTGAAGATGCTGAATATTAAAAAATAATTTATTTTGAATGAATAAATCGTCACTTTGCTGTGGTCTCAGGTCTTCACTCTGCCATTGAGTTATATGATGCTGCCATCTGGTGGTCTTATGATTACATTATTCACCAGTGACCCTTTTCCTGCCCACAGAAGACAGCATCAGTGTGTGGAATTATTTCAAAGCACCTGCTGTATCTTTGATTGCCTTTGTAGAGTTTTTTAAAAAAAAAGAACAATTTGTAGTGAAGAGTACATGTACATTTTAGTCTGTTTTTGAAAAGTTGTTGTTTTTTGTCACTTAGCCATAGTACAGTGGTTAAAGAACGTACCTGCTAGTGCCAAGAAATTGATTCAAATCTCAGGCTGGTCATCACTAAACTGCTTAAACTGCTAAAATATATATATTCTGTGCAAGTTAGAAAATAGTAAACCTGACATTTTCTAGCATCACTAGACTAATTTTGTCTAATTAATAGATAATAATGTGACATTTCATTATGAACTGTCTGTTGAATGTGGGTGTATTCACATGTTGCCAGTTGTGTCACAGACAGTCGCACTGATTGCATCACATAAAGTTGGAATTGCTTACTCATGTAAGTGCTTCCCTGTTGTTAGGCCCTGCTTATCAGAGTCTCCCGCAGCTGAGCTACTTGAGAGCATGGGTACACGCCAGTTCACTTATTTGATCAGTCCTCGCTCCTCACTTGACCTGGAAGTCATTCCGCTCCGCCATCTTGAATGAGTCTCCAAGCTCTCCTCACAGCAGAGCAAACGCAGAGCAGAAGCACAAAAGCCGTAGAGGGTCGAACACTACCCACCGTCAACATGCCGACTATGAATTGGCCGCCATTCAGGCTTCTTTACTTGCCCATCTCAAACTTCTTCACATTTTTAGGTGAAGAAATTCAAAATATCAATCGAAAGGCAAAATACAGTGGGTGTGGGAAAACAGTAATACAAGACAGTAGCTTTCTTTATTGACTTATCTTAAACATATTGTTGTACAACTGTGAATGGAGTCCTGAAAGAGAGCCACAGCAGATCATGAGAACAGCATGCTAGTATTTTTCTTGTTATTGGTAAGGCTAATATTAAAGGTATTAAAGGCCTTCTGCTGTTAATTTTTATTCTAAATATCAAGAGAATCCTGAAAATATTGGTGGAGTAAAATGTATGGTATATATGTGATGACCAGTAGAGGGAGCAATTATTGAAACGTCATAGGCTACAATGTATTAGGACACAGAAATAATGGTAAAATAAAATCCATTTTAATGAAACGTTTCATGAATAATGGTGTCACATTCCCAGATTTGTGAAATAGGATGTTAGAAAACCTACTAAACCAATAGGAGGAGCCCCACAGAGTATAAAAGAAGAATCATGACAGTTTCTCTTCTGTGTGCTGTTGCCCTCAGTTTACTGTTTCTGCCTAAGTCGCAGGGAACTCTTGAGGATCTGGAGACTTTGGCCCATCTGAAGGTTTTTTCCAACAACAGAATGTGCACAATATGGATAAAAACAAGGTATACAATATAATTGTTCCAACAAGGGTAGTGGAATAATCAGGTATAGTCAGGCTTTCTTTGCATGAGCTGGCTTAACAAAACCTAAAACCCCAGTCAGAGATAACAGCTATCACAACAGTGGTTTTCAACTTTCCCTGTTAACTCAGGCTAAATTCTTCTGGCTCTGTGTGCATTTACATAAAAAAGAGTGTTTGGTGTGTAATTTTACTTTTTTTTTTCTTTTTTTTCCACACAGAATGGATCCATAACTTGACGCCTACTTTCGTTAAAAAGGACAGTTTGCTATAATGAAGACATTTTGAGGAGCATTAAAAATATAATATATCAAAAAGCATCACTGTTGAAGCAAATAAGGCAAGAGAGGAATGCTGGCAGAAAATTACATTTCAACTTGATGCGCTCTTAATGTCTGCCAAGTATCTCTAATGTGACAACAGCACATTGAATTTTAAACTTGATACAGCAGATTTAAACATGATACTGTCTGTCTGACATTGTCCCATAATGAAGGAAACGTGGAAATCACTTCAGTTTTTGGCCAAATCAAAGTAAAATGAATGTTAGTGATTGAATATTTACGTGATAAATAGAAAAGACTAATCCAAACTTTTTATATTGCATCCCACCTCAGAAAATATTGAGCTCTCCAAATTCCACTTTACTGTTTTGCCCTGTTTGGTACCAGCAGATTTAGTGAATACTTTTACTGACGCTTCTTAAGTAGACTGATCTATCTTGCCATCACAGTTTAGCTTGTACCTATGGATGACGTACGTGCACACAACGTTTTGTAGTATTTGGATAGTGTAATATGTTTTTATTTTAAAAAAGTATTTCTGACTTTCCTTCGCGTACCACTCTTGAGAGCTTACATAATACCAGTGGTACACATACCACAGTTTGAGAATCTAGGGGCTAATCAATCTAATCAGTGTTTGAGCTGCAATATCAGCAGTACAAAACAGACTTAGCAGCAAATCAGGTTCAAGCATAAAAACATTACAAGTGTCTGTAGCAGTTTCATCGTTCTTTAGTGCAGTAGTTCCCAAACTTTTTCTGGCATGTCCTCCTGTCAGAGGCCAAAAAAAGTTTGTGCCCCTGCACCCACAATTTTTTTTTTATCAATCATTAACAATTATTGGGGATGAAACTGATAAAAAAAGGATTCAAAGATAGAATTAGTAAACTCTTGTGTGTTTATTTCCCCCACACAGATCATATTCATTTAACTTTGTTTCATTCTTTATTTCTCCCCTGGTCTTCCGTGCACCACCTTCAGTTGCTCTGCAGCCCCCTATAGGGGCCCGCCCTCTAGTTTGTGATGATTTGCTGTGTAAAATTTCAAGTATTAATATGATCAAAATCTAATGGAAAAAAAATACTGTCTGCATCACTTCCCGTGGCAATGTGATGCATACAGTTTGTGTTGCTGCAATTACATCACACGGCTTCGTTTGGTGACATTATTAACATACATACATGCATGGGGGGTGTATTCCCTCAGCTGAGAATCTGTTTTGCTTATAATATATCATCAGGAATAGAGTTAGTTTAAATGACACTTTCTACAGCTGATTTAAAGCTGGTTAAAAGAGAACCACCTTCATGACTTTGGAAACTCTGGCTTTAGATTCAACACACCTCGCCGACTCATTAATCTCACTTCGTAGTACACCCCTCTGGACCATAACCGAACAGATAATAAGCAATCAACAAATTAAGTTGATTTTTCCTGCAGAAACTATTATCATCTCCCATCATTTTCTGATTCATTATCGTGTGATACACTGATTCAAATTAAATGTGTCCTGTGGAGGTTTTTTTTTTCCTGTGTAAACAAAGTTTTAGTGTTTAGATTCAATCCATGTTGAAGCAAAAGCAAAGCTGATATTTCCTATATATTTGAAACCTGCATTGTATACATCCATATTTTCTTGCTTGCAGTCTTCTCCCCGGCCTTTGTTGGAGCCTTATGTTGTTTCTTGGCACGTTCCCACCCACTCACTCAGTGCTACTAGTCATCAAAATCTCCGCAGGGTACCTTTAAATAATCTGCTGTTGCTATCACTCAGCTTCTACCTCATTCACAGTTGGTATTTATCCCTTTCAGTCTCATTAAACGTCCTTCATTTTATGTTTTGTGTAATCGCTGGACGTATTATTTCATAATCACATGTCCCTCTGCACGTAATATGGTCTATTCTGGTTTGGAGATAATAGATGTATCATGCATCATGCTGTGGTTGTCATGCTGTGGTTGTTGATTCATTAGTTTGTCACACCACAGAAACGTGTTATTAACCACCCAGCCAAATTTGAATTATTAAAAAAATCAGTAAGTAAATAAAATTAGGTCTCACCGTCATGAAGAATGATCAGTTTTCTCTGCTCTGAAATGCTGGGGTGTGCCCACTCCGCTGTCTGGTATGTTTGTTTTTTTTCTTCTGTGTCGGGTTGTTGGAACTGAAGTGAGCTGAAGTAAAGGTCAGCTTTATTGTGATCATATAGAGTACAAGTGTACAGTCAAATTCATCCTCTGCATTTAACCCAGCCTAGAATTAGGAGCAGTATACAGCCACTGTGCAGCGCTCATGGACCCACTTCAGTTCTAATGGCAGGTTCACACTGTATGCTTATGCAGCGCGTACACGTGGTGTTACATGCAGGTTTTTATCAGCGCCCACATTAACAGATAAGAGCAGCCGCACAGCCCACATATCATGTGCAGCTGCAGCCACACTCCATCTAGATTCAGAGTCTCGCCAAATTATTCCACATGATGATCTGAGCAGCAGTTCAGCGAGGTAGCCGACACCCAGTGGGAACCTGCCGTAAGCCAGCAACTAGGTCACACACAGGCACAGCGAGAATTTGAACACACAACCTTCGTGATGTGGCGAAAGTACTAACCACTGCACCACCACGCCGCCCAGACTTTGACTCCACGGGCCTTGTAGTCCATGAGTGCCCCTGGGTGTCCTGAGCTGGTCAACCTGGTATCACACCAAAGAATGTAAGAGACCTGCTGGTCCACCATGATAGTGCCATGTTTTGCTTTGCTAGGTGTAAAAAGTACACACCTTCTAATTATGTTCTGGCTGCAGTTTGGTTAGATTCCACACTTTCCTTAGAGACTAGACTGAAGTGGTACCTTTGGTTCTGAGTTGCATCAGATGCTTGGACCAAGGTTTACCTGCCTGCTGTCCAGTTATAGATTGTCTTCATAGATTTTCTATTTTACACAAACATTGAGGAGAATTCAAGTTCAAGTTCTAGTTTGACCTCTGAATCCAAGGCTGGTCTAGTTCAAATGGGTCAGTATTACAGGGCAGTGGTTTTCATAAATATTTTATAAGTTTAGCCTTTAAAAAGCTTTCAAAAGATTGAAACCTGGGTGAAAAATAGTAACTCCTTCACATGAAGTCTGAAATGAGGATTATAATTTTATATTTAAGTGAAACAGTGTGTGTCCTGAGACACAAGATGAATTTCAGAAAAATATTCTGATTTATTGTTTCTACTTAACAGAAAAAAGTTAAAACATAAATGGACAAAGGTGGGACTGTGGGAACCATGCTTTTTGTTTTGTTTTGAAAGTATTCAACACCATTAATCATATTATCCTGCGTAAACTACTCAACTTATTTTTTCCACAGAATTTTTCATCCTGACCAAATCCTCCCTCTCATTCTGTTCCCAGTTTGTCAAAATTGATCATTTTAAATCTAACCCTCTGTGTTATTAACTAGTGTCCCGCAGGGCTCTATAATGGGCCCAAGTCTATTCACCATGTACATTAATAAATGATAATAATAATGTGGAAAATGTGCTGTCTTAATGTATGGTGATGATACAGTTGTTTTTGCTTGCCATAATACTGCAGAAGTAAACTCCCATATTGAAAGTCCTACATAAACTACTAAAGTAAAAGTACTGAGTAAAGAAACTTTACTTTTACTGTCGTATCTCCCTTAATAATTTTGACTTTACTTTAACTTTAATACCTTACTTAGTATTATTTACTTAAGTACTAAGGTAAAAGTAAAAGTCATAATGTCTGCAGAAAACACAAACAGAAGATGTAGGTCCACTCTTTAAACCAAAATGCTTTGTTAAAATCACATACTTTTTTCTTCTGGGGGAGGATGCCCCCCCAAGACCCTCCAATACATGTCACCTTCTTCACCTCTTCTGAGTTTGCAAGTCTGAACATTAGGCAAAGGGACTGCTGATGAAAACTGGCCTGTCAGCCTCCTCTGGTGTGCTTATATTTGGATATTTATTAATGCACATTGTCCCTTTTCAAATAAAATAAAATTTAATTAAACTGATTAGAAACCAACCAAACCAAATCAAATAATATGGCTCCACAGCAAAACTAAAATGGATGAGTGACTTTCTCTCTTTCTGTCTCAGAGACACCCTGAAAAGACACTATGAGCTGTTGTAGTTACTTTCCAATAACCTTTGCAAGTATGGAAATGACATTAAAGTGTTTCTTCTAAAAGCATATGGTCATTTCTTTGTCCTGTGTACCTGAGCCAACACCTTGTGCCCTGCACCCTCAAGCAAACGAATAAATGACAAAGTGAGGAGAAAAAAACAAGGGAGAGAAGTAAGATTCCATCTGTCTGAATCCTAATGAGGCTTCACAAGCTGCAACTGTGTCTTTCACAACTCCAGAGGTGAAACTCTGAGATCCACCCCAAATGGCTGGGGAGACATCAGAGGGAATAGTTTTTTATTTCCACCACTGCCAGCGAGGGAGGGATGGAGAGAAAAACAAACAGAATGTCTCCGTGTCTCAGTCCACCTGTACACCAGGCATGGGCTGGACTGTTTCTGGAATCCAACCAAGGGTAAAATATCCCGCCAGATGCCTCACTCACACCGCCTGCCTGTCATATTCACAGAGGCCAAAGGTCAAGTGGACGGCGGCATTCCAGCACAGCTGCCTCCTGTCACAGGGAATTTAATTTTCATCATGTGTACTTCTGCTCGATTATAATGGGCCACGCATGCTCGCACACCCAATCCTGAAATTCTGTTTTCAATCCCCAGGACTCCCCACAGGCTGCAGTCTGAGACCTGGTTGTTTGTGTGGTCTGAGTAATTGGTTCTACCTGAACCGACATTAAAATATCATCTTTTATCCAAAGCTTGTTAGTTCTGACATGAATCATTGGGATAATCTTTGAGGTGTGATGGGAGGCTGGTGTTTGACATTAATATCGCAAACCTGAGATCTGATTCTGAGGATTACATTTATTTATCATGGACATGCCTGGATTTGTGTAGCATGCGGTTAGATTATCAACAGTTCACAAACAGCTGGTAAAAGTGCAGCAGATTTGTTTAATAATGGAGTGCAGCAGGCTACATACATGCCGCAGGTGTTTGACTGGATGTTTCCAGCCAGTTGTCTCTCCGTCCACAAATAAAAGACAGTGGGAGTGAGTATCACCCTTACATAAACCCCACATACCCACCCTTTCAAATCATGTCATGCCAGTCATGGGGAAACAGAACTCAGACAGACAGTGTCATTCCTGCCTTCCAAAACTAGCCAGCAACCAACTCATACCTGCCAAATTTCATGCATGAATTATCATCTCCTGAGGATATTTTTTCTGTGTGTATTCACTCCTCTTTAGGGTGCTTTCACACACATAACCTGTTTGGTTTGGTTAAAACAAACCCAGGTGCATTTGTCAGGTTAGTTCGGTTTGTTTGTGCTGGTGTAAAATCAGTTGAACTCTCATGCAGACCGAACAACTGTATGCAACATGTCAGTACAGGTATTTTCCCTTATTTATACATCAAAACATACGGGTACCTCGCCAAAACTTCAGACTGTAACCGCAAACATGATCTTATCCGAAATCTACCCAAGTTGTTCTTGTGCCTACACCTAACCAGCTGCCTACTGGTGTGCTGAAACACTGTAAAATGCAGGTTTAGTCCAGTGTGAAGGGCCCGTCTCTATCCAACAAGCCTGGGGCCCTGTCTCTGTCTCTGTGTGGTGGTATTTACTGACCTTCCATCCAGCCATGACTGCCACACCTGCTCAGGGCACACAGAGCTGCCTCCTGCCGCTCCACCCTGTAATGATTACTAATGTCTGATTATCCAGCAGCCAAACAACACCACCTACATCACAAGCTCATCACCATCTTCATCCATCTCTGCAGCAAGCAGCTGTGTGCAAAGCCGTGCCCCATTCACATCATCATGGAGCTGCAAAGTTACTTACAAATGGAGAACGAAACATCTGATTTGTGCACAAAAATTCTTAATTCCACCTCACACAAAAAAATTACATGGTTTACTCCACCAGTAAACAACACTTGGTCACTGAATACTAATTCATAAACACATGTCATCTTGAATAATGTCATATCTTGATCATAATAAACTGTAAACTGCACTGACAACAACATATGGCATGAATGAAGAGCAAGCCACTGAGTGTCCCCTCACCTGCCAGAGCCTCTGGACTCAGGGGGTCTTAGATGAATGATATGTGATTCATTAGGTAGAAAGTGTCCTGCCAGTCCAACCCTGAAGTCCTCTTAATAAGCACAGGACACCATGATGACACAGCCATAAACAAGAATATTGCAGCCATGGGTATGTGTTTGATTTCTATGATCAAAAGTGTCACTGTGTTCTTCAGTTCTTCTGTGTTCTTCAATTCTAAGTCTTGCCCGTTGCTGTTGCCATATTGGACATTTTGTCTCAATGCAGCAGACAGTGCAGTGCAGAGCTTGGTAAAATTACAGTTAATGCCACACTGAAGTTCATTTTTCCTACTAACCCTAATCAGATTTTTCCATGAGCTCAGGTTGGTCCTCTGAAGTTGAAGCTGACCCTAACCCTCGATGAGACACGTCTTTTCAGCTTTCAGTATCCTAATAATTTCAATTGAGGCATTTATTCCTTTAGTAATCCAGGAAAGGTATTGCAGATTGTCCATGTACTTGCTCAGCTGACTGCAGCATTAGGCGGAGGGGGCGGGGCTTAGGATGAACCATTCACTTTTGAAAGTGAATGGTCAGTTGGAATGTTCAGACAGAGTTCCACCCGTCCTGGATCTTGTAAAGCCGATCATCACTATTTATCTGGTATAGGGCAGCTTTAATATGGTGACTGTACAGAGGAGCACAACCTACTGGCTGTTCATAAAAAAACAAAATGGCTGACGCTGATGTGCAACTGTAACTGGACTGGACGGCATATTTTCTCTAAAAGATTTAAAGCTTTTGTTGATACAAAAGATGTGCTTGCCATACTTCCAACAAGATTTGTTAAGTTTAATTCACCAACTATGCAATGTCACACGTTTTTGGATCTGATTGGCTGTAAAGTCTGTCCAATTACATACACAATTACAAGTGTTGATAACGCCCCCATGGAAATCAAGAATGAAGAGAGTGATCTCAGACTAATTCACATTTGCGAGTTGGTCTGGCAATGCCAAAATAGGTTTTTATATGATTGTTTTTCACTTTGAGGCCATCTCTGAGACTGTCATTGATAGCTGCACAGAGATCTGAATTATCTGCTGAGAATTTAACACTTGACACATTTTGGAACATGGCAGTGCAGACTACGTTGTGGTGTAAACCCACCGTGACGTCACCCACTGGTTTATGCAGTGCTGTTTTGAAGCTTCAACTCTGGCATTATGACCATCACCATCTTGTTTTTTCTGGAACCAGAAGTGACCTCATTTGGACAAGGATGTGGAGCTGGGGAGGATACGCATTGCTAAGTCCCGATCCTGATTGCGTCTGACTGAGGACATGCTGTGGTAGTCAGTTGTCAATCACACGGTAGCTATGCCCTAAAGCATTTCCTGCTTTTTCATCTATTTTACAATAAATACACACAATCAACTCCTTTTTGCAAGCAGTGGAGTCGCCCCCTGCACACTCACACTTTTAGCCTTCACCTTAAAAACCTGATTTCACTTGCTGAGGCTTGGCTGGTGAGGAAGAACTTTATTTTCAACCACTGAAGGTCTCCAGTTCCTATTATGTTCCAGAGACTGCCAGTCACATCAGAGGAAGGAAAGAGAGAGAAAAATGAAGGAATAGACAGAAGACAACACAGGGAGAGAGAGGAGACACCTCTGCTGCTAATGGAATTTTATATCAGCAGAAAACAAAAAGGGCAAAGAGGAAATGAACAGAAATAATGCAACATGGGTTGCATTCTTTATGTGTGTGTCTCTCTCTCTGTGTATTTGTGTATGCAGTTCCATGTGTTTAGATGCCTCTGGTAGCTCATTGTGCAGGTCATCGTAGGTGTCTTGCAGTCATAGATTCAGACTCTGTGGCTCTGGAGGCAGAAATACCTGCAGAAGCAACAGAAGAAGAAGAGAGTAGACAGATGACAAAACACAAAACTAAGAGAGAGAAGAAGTCGATTTATTTACAAGCATTAATGAGATAAGAATGTGTGCAGATAGAGAGGTAGAGGAAGAGAGGGGAATTCAGTGCATCATGGAAGCCCTCTGACAGTCTAGGTTGAAAAGTTCAGGGCTTACTGCAGCAGGAACTATAAACTTTATCAAAGAGGAAAGTCTTCAGCTGCTCAAATCTCTGTGATTTACAGAGTTTCTCATGGAAAGGTAGCTTTACTTGTTGCAAATGTGGCTAACTGCTACAGCTAGTTAACCATGCACTCCCCCCAAGTGTTTTGAGCTCCCAGTATAGACAGAGTCAAGTGCTTGGAGTAAACTAGCAGTTAGCAGCTAAAGTAGCCAACCACTAAAAACAATGAAAGCTTTGTTCATAAGAAAACTACATGAATCAAAAGTTGGGGCAGAGCGACCGGAGGACATCAGAGGGGAAACCAGAAAATAATTTCACCATAAAATACAATCCAATTTCACCAAAGTCGGTGACTAAAGTTAAGTTGTGCTCTTGTGTACACTCTGCTCTGACTGCCTCTATCATTTTTCCAACCTAATCCTTGTCTTATTTGTGCTCTGATAAACAGTAAATAAACTGAATTAAGTGCCCCATATTGCTATTTTTCATGCTAAGAGGGTGCTCAGGAGCACTCAGGGGTAAAGTCACCACAAACAACATGTAAAACTCTGTGGCATTTATCGGTGGAAGTTGAGGCAGAGCAGCCGCAGGACATCACAGGGAAGACCAGAAAATATGTTCTCCAGTTTCTCCAAAATCAGTGAATAAACTTGTGTTCCATGCAGTAATCAGTGAGGATCAGCTGCCAATACTCCTCTGTGTCTGTGTCAGTCTACTCATGCTCATGAGTAGACTTCCGGTAAAGTTGGCCAATCACAACAAAAGTGGGATTTAAAGGGAGGAAGGTCAGAAGGTGGCAGTGGGTGAATAGAGGGGCTGCTTAAAGGGCCAGTACAAGATAAATAAGGATGTTTTTGAACTGTGAATCATGCAAAGCTATTCCAGAGTCCCAGAATGAGCATATAAAGTTGGAATGAGCCTAATAGGTCCTCTTTAAGGTGGTCTTAGTGGAGAGCAGTCGATGTGTTTTCTATTTAAGGTGGTCTCAGTAGATTTTTGTTCTGTGCAGGTTCAGTAGAGGATTGTGGAATTTGTTTCACATCTATTTGAAGTTTGTCTCTCTGCAGTTGTCATCCTGAGAGGATTCATTCATTAGTTAATTCTCTGACCATAAATGGACCTGATGGACTCTGAGTGTGACGGGTATTTAAACCATCTCACAGAGGAATCTCCCCTGTTCTCTCTCCTCTTCTTCTCTCCACTCTGTCTTTCTTCATTCATCTTCTATCGCCTAATTCTGCTCTGTGTATTTTCTTTCTGTCTTGTTTTAGTGTCCTTCTGTCCATCATGGCCCCCAAGAAACCAGAACCAAAGAAAGAAGCCGTGAAAACTTCTCCAGAACCAGAAACTGTGAAAGAACCAAGCTTTGATCCACGCAGCATCAAGGTCTGCCTGTGTGTCTAACCATGTGTCTGTGTCTGTCTATTTAATGTCTCAGAGCTATTTGAAACTTCAAACCACTTTAATAAGAAATCTGATTAATTGTGTTTAGACATTCTCCAGTAAAATCTTAAAATAAAAGTTCAGACCAGATGCTAACATCATGATCTTTTATTTTAACATGACATGCATTTTATTTTGGCGGTGTGACAAAATCATAAAGATGGGGTTAGAGTTAAGGTTTATTCTTAGAGGGGTTAACTCTAACTAGCAACTGTGATATGTTTCATATTCTGAATTGTGCTCTACAAATTTAACTTAATAAAAATACTAACGTGTAGAAGAACCTGGAGGAACTAAAGACAGGACGAAAATGTCAACATCTGGTCGGGTACAAAGACATGAGTCCATGTAAAGAGCTCATTTATCAGTATGTGCTGACTCCAGATCAGCATTTTCTGTGTTCCTTTTTCAGATTGACTTCAGTGCTGATCAGATTGAAGGTAAAACACACTCACTCTCTCTCTCCCTGTCTTTCTCTTTCTCTCTCTCTCACACACATCAGAATTAGCAGTCATTTAACTCCCTGATATTGTTTCTAATCAGAGTGTGAACACTGTCGTGTGTGCAGAGTTTAAAGAGGCCTTCCAGCTGTTTGACAGAACTCTAGATGGTCAGATGAAGATCTTGTTCTCTCAGTGCGGAGACGTGATGAGAGCTCTCGGACAAAATCCAACCAACGCTGAGGTCCTGCGAGTGCTGGGACGCCCCAAACCTGAGGGTACACACACACACATACATACACACACACACAAAAGTTGTTGTTTAAGTTACACGCTTTGTGTTGTTCTTTGTGAACTAATAATATCAATTATCTTAATAATAAATACACATATACACATGCGTATGTTGTGCATGACCTTGCTAAAAGAGAAGGAGGGGAGAAAGAGTGAGAGACTGTGGAATATGAACAAAAGTGTCATGATCATGAAGCTTAATGTTTGTCTATAACTCTGTGGTTTATCAGTGAAGTGTATGAACTCACCTGCAGACTGGAGTGTCTGTGAACAATGGCAAACAAACAGATAGATCTGTGTTACATATATGCTTATCTCCTTTATGTCCTATTATGAAAGCCATACTAATATGACTGCATCAATGTCTTTATTGTAGTTCTCATGCATTAGCTCAGTGTTGTGACTATGTTGTTGCGGTGCCTGCTTTGACAGGTTTGTGTCTGCTGTAGTCAAAAAGCAGTGTTTTGTATAAAGCACATCAGTGTGTTGCACAAACTCTGCATCAGTTTGGTTGCAGACCTCCTCCATGGCTTGAATGAGAGGTATCTGACAAAGGACTGAAGACTGGAAAATTTTTCACTGCCATGCCAAAAGAACTCCTCAATGTCCCTCTCCAAGAAGTGTGTGTAGTGTTTCACAAAAAGTGTGAGGAATGTGCTCATAGCCGTGAAGATCTGGGCTGAAGTTTTGCCCCTTGAGTGTCAGGCTTCACTAACTGTGTGTCATTTTTCATTTTGGTGTGTAATCGTAAAAAACTGTAAGAGAGAGAAAAAGTTTGACATAAATCAAGACTGAGTTCTGAAACTGTACTATTGTATTCAACAAATTTTCACTTCTCTGTTTGAACAGAAATGGACAGTAAACTGGTGGACTTTGAGACCTTCCTGCCGATGCTGCAACATGTGGCTCAGTCCAAAGACAAAGTAAGATCAAAGTTTCCCTCAAACAGGTCAGAGGTCAGAGGTCAAGGAGTTCATTTATTAGTAAAAGTAAGTTGTAGTATTCACTGTGAGTGTGTGTCTGTGTGTGTTAACAGGGGACGTACGAGGACTTTGTGGAAGGCCTCAGAGTTTTTGACAAAGAAGGAAATGGGACGGTGATGGGTGCTGAGCTGAGACATGTTCTCGTCTCTCTGGGTATGATGATGACATGACAGACATGAAGCCACCAAGACACTCTGAACTTCTGAACAAATGAAGTGAAAATTGATTAGATTTTTCCATGAAAGCATGAACATGACTGAAAAAAAGCAGGTTCCTGACTGGATTTTAGGTGTAGACTTTTAAGACTCCAGTAGGGCTGCAACTAATGATTATTTTCAGAATCAATTAATCTGTCGATTATTTTCTTGATTAATTATTCGTCCATAAAATGACAGAAAATGGTGAAAAATGTTTCAAATGTCTTCTTCTGCCCACAACCCACACCAGAAAATATCACATTTAAGAAGCTGAAATCAGAGAATTTGGGCTTTTTTCTTAAAAAATAACTCAAACCGACCAATCAATAATCAAGATATATGCAGATTAATTTTATAGTTGATTAATAATAGATTAATTGTTGTAGTTCTAGACTCCAGCTGTTTTGTTGTCCACTTCTGATACATCAGCATTATTCTGTGAACTGAAGCCATTCAACAGATGTTAATTTTTGTTCTATGATAATTCACCGTTCCTAGCTAACAGCACCATTTGATAGTGTAGCACAGTGAAATGAAAAGATTTGTCAGATTCTCTATGTTTATACAACCTGGCACAAAGCAGTACAACATTTGAGCTTCACACCCTGAATGTGACATCAGAGGAAAATGGCCACCATGTGAATATGGTGAATTGCTTTCTTATCCAAACCCAAACGTGATATATCCTATTTTTATTTCCAAAAGTTTCATGCTCAGACGTGGTGACTGTTTTGTTCATGTTGTGTATAATCAGGAGAGAGGATGACAGAAGCAGAAGTGGACCAGCTGTTGGCAGGACAAGAGGATCCAAATGGATGTATTAATTATGAAGGTAACGCACATGTTCAGTGAATACAAAATAAACACACAAACAAAGACCTCTGAAATAATGACTGCAACAAACTGTACATCTTTCAGCTTTTGTCAAGCACATCATGGCCGGCTGAAACAACACGTGAGTGTTTATCAAGTTTGTTTCCAAAGTAAAATCAATAGAATCTGATTACTTTCTTACAAAAACAGTCTGCCTGTGTTTCAGGTTGGACTCTTGGATCTGAAAGAAGTTCCTGCTCTCTCCTTGTTCATTGCTTTCTTCTCCTCTTTCTTCTTTTTCTTCCATCTGAGGTTCCTACTTTTTTGCTGTGAAAACATTTTCTGATTCTGTTAAGAATACAGTGTTTCAATAAAACTTTTTAGCACAAGTTTAACTTCTGGTGTTCCAGCTACAGTACTTGTCAATGCAGTAAGGGTCTTCCTCTTTGCATGTCATTCCCCCACTCTGTCTCCATTTCCTGTCATATCTTCCGCTGTCCTGTCCATTAAAGGCATATAAAGCCCCCCAAAAAAAAAAAACCTGTTAAAAAAAATTGAACATGTTGGGGTTGACTGTCCAAATGGAATGATTAGGGCTGACTAACCTGTTGGTCAGGGCTAGGGTCAGAGTAAGTCATATCGCTTAAATTCTCATAGAGGGGTCTCAAACAGGGGTCCATGGCATAAATTCATTTAAATCTGCAGTAGATAAAAAGCCTCAAAACAGTTCAGAGCTCCCGGCTCTGAGCAAGTGTCAGTTGGCTCTGCGTCTGTACCGCCCGGCCCTCTCAGCCTTTCAGAACTTCTGGCCATACAGTGGGATCATTTCTCCAAGAAAATCCAACATCAGGAGAAGGAACAATGGAATTCACAGGCCATATTAAGTTTGTCAGTATAACTTTTCCTCTCTGGCAGATAGAGAATGTTAAAAATAATCCTCCCACATGCTGAAATCTATTGTTTTTAGCTAACTACAGTCACTTTTTCACTCTTTCAGACCTTGGTTGTATATGTGCCACTGATTGTTTTCCTCTCCACTGCACTCTGTCTCTTTAAAAATTGACGCTGCAGAACTTGCCTGAGATCATCATGGTTTTAATAGCCTGTTTACGTTTGGCATTAACATGTGTCTTGGATAATCCAGTCACAGGTGGACATCTCTCTACATGACCCAGTGGCGCTCCACAAATCCCATGTACACTCTGTCCAATGGCCACCTTCCTCCCCTTCTCCTCATCTCCTCCTCTAATCCTCCCCTGTCAGAACTGCATGGTGGCCTGGTAGCTCAGTTGGTAGAGCGTCTGCATCATGTACAGATGCTGTGAGTCCTCTGCAGCAACCCTGGGTTTGACTCCCACCTACGGCACTTTGCTACACGTCATTCTCCAGCTCTTTCTCCCTGTTTCTTCTCATATCTTCAGCTGTCCTGTACAGTAAAAGCATAAAAAAGAACTGCATGTGCAAATTGAAAAGGCCCAGGTATGATCATACAGTTGGCCAGGATATGATGTGTGATGATGTGATGTGTCATGGGCCATATGTGGCTCCCAGATGGGGACCTGTGTCCCATAATTCATTGCTGTATTTGACCAGAGTGTCAGTGAGCTGTGTGGACCATCAGTGGGCCACTTCAGTTTTGTCCTTTAATAGATCATCAGTATGAAAATGAAACTTTTCTTTCACTTTCTTCCATCGATGGTTTGAATTCTCTGAAATTACACGACCACTCACACACACAGTCACACACACACACACACACACACACACACTTAAAGTACACACACTAGAGGAGGTTTAACGGTGATTTACACCACTGCACTCTGCAAATTGTAAGCAAAGAGGAGGCTGAGCCTTTAAGCTCAGTTGATTATATTCTCCCAGATTTGGCTGTCAGTCTCCAGGTGTTTACCAACAGGGCCGATTAGTCACCTCCATCCTTATTTTCACATCCATACACACACACACACACACACACAAATATAAGCTACACACACACACAACTTCTGAATCATTTTCCATTAGGTACAAACATCTGTCTGAACAGTGTTTGTTTGTCCCTTCTTCATTTGTCACTTTATATTCCCAAACTTCACTTCTTCTCTAATCACTTTTTCTTTCCTTTCTCAGACTTCTCATCAACTGTCCATCTTCACCTGTCACCTCATCCTGAAGTGTCTACTCCTCTTCATGCCACTTCTTGTCATCTCCAAGCTTTTCTTCTCCATTCTCTATTATTATGACAAGTTTTTCGAGTACTTAATTGTTATACGCACAACAGTTACAGTGAAGCAGTCAATGGCAGTGAAATTCTTAAGTCTCCAACAACGCTCAAACAGTAAAGATGAGAATCTAGGACATAAAATACAGCAGGCGTTAAATATAGGAATAGATTATGATATATATGTGCACTTAATGCAATGTTTCATATGGTAGCAAACTGTAATGAGTGCAATCGATTGACAAAAAAAGTACAACTTTAATCTATAATGAAAGGATTATATGCCACAAAGACAGAAAGAAGGACGTGTGTTTCTTTTCCTGGGAAATGACTCATTCTGACCACAGAACCTATCAGAGAGCCTACCTGGGCTCGTACAGTTCATTAATTTAGAGTCTGTGTCAGAATTCATACTGCTTTCACTGAACTTTAACAGTATGATCCTCACTTGCTCATTAACTGGTGTGAATGAGCTGGAGGTCCCAGCTGAGGCCTTGAAGTTATAGCAGAGGGGGATGCAGATGTAGGCCAATCTATATCACATATTCTCTGCTCACACTAATGAATGTGTATGGACCTCTGGTTGTTAGAGCTGCTCAACCTATAGGCAAGTTCATGTACCATGACCAAACTTTTCAGTATCTCTGACTGACGGTCTGACGGGGAGACATTCCACTTACAGTAACACAAAACAACTGATTACTGATGGTCACCCTTTGCAATGAAAATAGTGAATTTCTTTCATGTCTTAAGAAGTAACTTCAAATTAAATGCACTTTTTGAGATATTAAATTATATATATGCAAATGATTATACTATGATGGGATGGGATGAGACTGATTAGGACAAGACAGGGCTCTTGTTTTTTTACTTTGTCATTGGATTGGGACGAGACAGGAGTATTTTTGTGGGAGTGGGATGGGACAGGGGTAAAAATCCAATCCTGTGTCACGCTCTGCTAACCAGAGGTGGAAGAAGTATTCAGTATCATTACTGAAGCAAAACCACAGTGAAAATACTCCACTACAAGTAAAAGCTCTGCAATTTAAACCTTACTAATGTAACATTATGTAGTAAAATGTACTTAAAGTAGTTGTGCAATAAAATGTTCCCCAGTGTTTTTTTAACTATTATGATGTTTTTGGATTAATAGTAGTATCACAAAGGATACTAAAAGATAACGCCCAGCCCAGCCACAGCCTGTTCACCCTGCTGCTGTCAGTCAGGACGAACAGAAGTATCTGCTGCTGTACCACCAGACTGAAGAGCAGCTTCTTCCCTCGGGATGAGACTGTTTCATTCATCCTCAGCACTCCATCATGTTAAAAACCTTCCTTTTATTTGTATCTCTTCAACCAATCTACTGTCTATAATTTTAAATGTTTTTAAAAGGACACTAACATCTAAATCTTTACTTTACTACTTGCTGTTATATAATGATAAATCTGTCATCAATCTTGTATCTTGTATGACTAAAATTAACTTGATATGTCAGAGTTTGGTTTATTACATTCTGCACAAATGTATCATGCAGAAATTACTTAAATCAATGCAATGAGAACGAAATCTTACACAACATGATGTGACAGCATATTTGTAAATCTGTAATTTGGTACCTTCACCTTTAAAGGAGCAGCATCAGGACTTCGGAGGCCCGGATTCCCTCTACATTATTTAGCAGAGGAGATTGCTCCTAAAAACATACATAAGAAATGCATGAAAAGCATTTTCAGCCAGCTGTTTCTGCAACAGGACATATTCCCTCTGGAGTTTACACTGAGAGCATTTAGACTCAGACACTGAGAACAGTGACATCTTCTGGTCGTGTGGCATTAGATGACCTCTGTTTAGTCATTCTGTTGTCCCTCTACCTCAGTGTGTGTGTGTGTGTGTCTGTGGAGGAGCTGTATCCCTGCCATCAAAAGCACCAAAATTTAAAAACGATACGTAAAATGTTCGCAAAAAAAAACCCTTAAACTCCTATTAATGATGAATGTTGATCAGCATAAGCTATATTTGAAAATGACGCCTGCTTCACAGACTCCCACTTAAGAGCGAGGGCTGTGGAGGAAATGAGTCACCAAAATCTGATTAGAGGCTGTTTTTTTTTTTTAATATAAACTTTAATTACAGCAGTTGGCTGTATGTGAGCAGTGGCCCTGCAAGGCTCAGGTTGATTTAAAACAGTAGGTGGTGTTTTCTCTAAAATCTAAAATTAATGTTTCATCAGAGGACAGTAATATAATTTAGTTTACAGCTCAAAAATGTTTGTGCAGTACCTCTTTAGTAGGGCTCACCTCATCTTTAAATAGATCATGTAGAGCTTCATGTGTTGTCCTGTGACCTTTGTCTTATTTAAATAGAAAATATAAAATTTCTTGTGTTGTCCTGTGACCTCAAACAGCTCAAACTGAGCCACAACACAACAGGAGGGTTAAGTAGGACTATAGGATTTCCTCCAGACATATGAGTTTACATGGATACAGGATAACATTAACACACTGACTTCCATATATTACTTCCCTCTCAGTTCTTTTGTGCGTGTGTATGTGGATGAGTGGTGTGTGCGTGTGTGGGTCTAAACAGTGGACAGAAACAACCTGATTCTGCCCTGAAGGTCTATTAATGATCTCATTAGGCACACACTGTCACAATCTATGCGCCCCGTCACTTCAACAGCTGCATCGGAGCAATAGGTAGAAAATTGACCATTTGCATTTCCCCCAGCGTTGGTTAAATCTGGTTAAGGCTCCTCTGCATGCTTGACCAGAGCCGATCGCAGTCGCTGCTCTGCATGTGTTTGTGAGCTCGGTCTGGGTCCCAGGGTGCGTTCGCTCCCTCTACCCTTTTCACAGGGCTTCACAATCAAAGGCCATATGGCTGAATACACCCATCAGATGCTCTCACATCCCAGAGCGTTGGTGAAAAGTGCACGGCCCGGTGACGGGAACGAGCTCCGACAGCCTGAGGTCACATGGTCCCATGTGTGAATTAGGGGTTTGTGCATTTCACAAGATTAAATAGATTAGATAGCTCATTCTCATACGGGCTGTTGGCCACTGTTTACATGATCTCACAACAACACACACACACACACACGCACGCAGAGGTGTCTGATCGAACAGAAAATCATTCCACTCAAAAATAGATCCTCAGCCAACCAACACAGATAATAATCTTCAGCATGAAGTGTGTAAACAGAGAGAGAAAAATGACAGTGTTGATACTAACTTCAGTGCCTGTTGAGGCTCCATTCAAACAAAATGATACTTTCTACTCGATGAACTGAGATTTGTCTACAGATTCCAAAGTATCATATTATGTGTATGAGCCTGACAGTTCATTCTCGACTATGGAAAAAAAGCAGTTGAGAAAATGATCTCAATTTAAAGGGATAGTTCAGGTTTTATGAGGATAGTGGGGTTATGTACATTAGAATATTTTCACCACTTTACCTTGCTGTTAGTCTGACACACTGGATGCACACTGTGGGTATAAGTCCTGCCACTGGCCACGGTATCGCAGCATCCGCTATCTGTGTTTTCAAAGTCCCCGGGAAACAGAAACAACCTCCGAGCTGCAACTTAAATGCTGAAAACAGCAAATTAGCACCTGGGATGCTAATGGTTCGAATATAAATAAGCTAACAGCTGTTACCATTTCTTTTGCAGTGATGTAGTCATTTTAATACTATGGCTCGTGTAAAACAAAAACAAGTGCCTCCTCGACATTATTTTGCAGCAGCACCGTCACTGCATCCTGGGCTTAGCGCCGCCTATGAAGTTTGTGATTGTTTTAAAGAAGAACGAACAAGACAGGGTGTTTTTTCCCATATAGCAGAATGTGTATGCATGGAGCCAGACCAACCATTCTCCAATGCTGAATGTTGTGGAGAAAAGTTTTGGCTATTTTCTGGCAGGAAACCACACTTATTTAAGACAAATATCACTGGTTGGTCTACCGTGCTTGCTTTCTCCAGAGAGCTTTTCACATTTTCACTCAGCCTTCATCAGCAGATGAAAATGGATAATAAGTTCTAAAACTACTCAGAATAAGTGATGAAAAGTGACTTTAAGCTGAGATTATTTTGTCAACGACATAGTACTGGTTTGTTGTAATGATCCATATTCAGTCAATCACATCGTAATGTTGCAAACTTTAGAGCAGTGGTTCCCAATTTTTTCTGGCTGCACCCCCTTCAGAAGCCAAAAAAAAATTTGTGCCCCCCATCCCACAATTATTATAATTCATGACCCAATAATAAGGAAACAACTGATAAAAAAGTAGTCAAGCTGAATTTAACTGAAATAAAGGTCAGCATGATACCATCAGCAAGTGTTGTTTGTTTATTTCCCCTACATAAGTCCATATTCATTCAACTTTATTTCACTCTATATATTCTATATATATTTCTGGTCATCCACACCCCCCCTGCAGTGGCTCTACGCCCCACAGCATGACTGTAACACTGTAAAGATAAAGTAAAATGGACTTGAGCAGCCAAATTTATCACACATATCTCTCCCCTTAGCAAGACAGGAGAGCAGCATTTGTTCTGGTCTTAAAGGAATGGTTCAAATTTTCTGGGTGGGGTGTATTACCTACAGTACATGGCGATCAACACATCCCCAGTTGGAGAAGAAGCAGGAGAATCAGTGACAGAGCTAAGCAATGAACTGCTGTGGACAGAGTCAGCAACAAAACGTACGACCTCAGTTTAAAAAATGTTGAGATGTTGTGTAAAACCTAAGGCTCAGTGGTTCACAAGAAATGATGAGGTGATTTTCACCACTTTGTGAAAACTGTGTGGGCAAATAGTCCAACAGTGTAAGAACATTTAAGACTTACCATCTGCAATCCATAATATCATTAAAAGATTATTCACTGAAAGATTTAGAGAAGGAGGAGGGTTCAGCCCTCCCTCTTACATGCAGGATTGGTTTTCAGAATCAACATTGAATGCCTGTGACCTTTGACCCCTCACATGGGACTTCATAACACATCAAGGCCACTCCTGTGTTCTGTGAGGTAAAATGACTTCAGTCCATCATTTCCCTCATGCACAACCACCTGTTATTATAGTGGTGAGTATAGAACTTTTTCACATAATGAAAACTGAGCAAATTTCTTCTGCAAACAAAGAAAAATCTTTTCCAGAAAAACTTTGCAAATGGACCAGGAGTTAAGTGACTCAGGCTGCTGTTTCCAAGGAAACCTTTATTCTCATACAAATTTAGTTTAAGACACTATAAGTGTTGTGTGGCCTTGGTTTTTGTCCGATGAACTGACAGACTGAAGTGACTGTAATTACTCTGAAAAGGCCCAATGACTTGACGATGTCAAAGAGCAATTCTGCTTTTGGTACGAAACAGGAATAAGGGGCTTTTTCAGTATGAGAGGCAAATGCTTTCAGAACCTAACACAGTAGCAAATGTGAGATAATAACAAAAATATGTCCGACCATGTAATGTCTCTTAGGTTTTGGGAGACAGGAAGCATTTTGGAAAAATACAAGCACTAAATAAAGCACTGTGGTGTGAGAATGAAGCTACCAGCCACGTCCACCATCATCTTATTTGTATACAATAATTACACCAAGATACTTCAGTTAATCTGATGATGATATATCGGTTTATGCAGCACCTCCGGTATAATGAATAAGCCTCTAACTCTGCACTGGCAGTATAGAATTATTCAGATAGAGCTTATCTATTCCCCTCCACAGCCCTGCTCTGCACTCCCCCATCTGCATGCCTCCTCTCTTTTTCTTACTATTTAATTAATCATTTTTTAAAATAGATCGCGGCCACCGAAGATAAGAGTGCAAATGTTATTCTGTGTAACAGCTAAGTTATGACTTTCTCTGACATTTTTTAGAGAAAATTATTAAAAACCCTAGACAGATGGCCCCTTTCTTATGTAAAACTATGCAGATAAATGTCTTTTCTATTAGCATATATTAAAGTGTCGAAGACGGTGTCAGTGTGCCTCTCTGTGTGCTTCACCTGGCTCTGCATCCTTTTACTTTGCAGGCACAGACAGACCTAATTACCTGCAACATTAGGCCGCACATAATAAGGTGACAACTTCTACTCCCAAAAAAGGAGGGAGGAGGAGGAGGAGGAGGGGGAGAGGTGGAATACTGAAGAGGGAGTTAGAGACAGATAATGGGGGTGATTTGACGGAGGAAATCCCCAAGTCCCTCCTCTCGTCTGAACAATACATTGTGCTTTAGGATCTGTCACCGAACATCTTCACACAGAGAGCACGTCCCCTGACCCACAGTACCTTTCATATTTATAGTTTTATACACCACAAGGTATGTACACTGATATACATCCTCAAACACTCAAGCATGTCTTACTCACCACTCTGCTGCTCTGATACCGAAATATGCACAATATACTTTTATTCACCACTTATTTCCAGTTGCTTCTACTTCATTCGACCGTGTTTTAGAACTGTGGCAAGCTTCCTTGCACACATGGTTCACATGAAAAGCTTCCCAGTGGCTCAAACGACATACTTCCTCTTTTCATTGATGGTAATTTTACAGCAGGGGTGGAAATAACGAATCACAATGACTCACATTATTGTAATGAAATCATTTTTTGGGGCACTTTCTTCCTGTACTTTCTTGTTTTTTCAAGACTGTAATTTTACTCTCAAGCATTGTTGAGAAGTTTGTTAGAAGTTAGAAGTTAGAGGTGTGTCTAGTTACCTTTCAAACTCAATAAAGCTGTTACAATTACTGAAATTTAAAAGGGCTTATTACTCTTTATGGGAGAAAGCTGAACACTATAGAGGATTATGTTTTTTTTTTATCATCTGACCTTTAATATCCTACCTTTATCAGAACTGTGCTCGCTGTGGCATTTGTCACAACCTTTGGCTGTAATAACGTCACACATGGCCCAAAAAAAAAAAATCACTAAATGTAATGTCTGCAGGGATAACGGCTGCTGAATCCACCTCATCAAACTCTATCAGACACCCGACGACGCACCTGGATGGTGAGTCACTTTGTAAGTTAATGTGAAAGTTAATGTTAGCACCTGTGGATGGTTAGCAAACATGTTTGGCTCAATATGATCAGCTGTATATTCTACCGTGCTGTGCGACTGGAGTGTTATAGTTTGGAGTTTTTGTTGGTTATTTTGTAGCATTTTTCCCTTGTGTGTCTTTGTTGTTCTGTCTTTTGCTGTCTTGGTTTGTGTTTTCTTAGTCACTTCGTGTTTTATTCTGTAGTCTTGGTCCTCTGTGTGTCTTGTCTTGACTTCCTGTTTTGTTTTTGTAGTTTTGAGCTTCCCTTGTGTCTGTCATCTTTACTTCCTGTCTTTGTTCTTTTCCCGCCCTTTTTTGATTACTGATTTGGTTCACCTGTTGTTGTCCACCCACCTGTGTCTGATTACCCCCTTGCCTATTTAGTCCCTGTGTTTCTCTTTGTCGTTGTCAGTTTGTCATGTTGTTTTTTGGTGTTTCTGTCTGCCTGCTGTGCTCCCTGTGTGTTCCGTTTCCATTTGGATTTCTTGATTTTCCGGTTGGATTTATTTTTCCCTTTTTGGTGTTTTTTTTGGTTCCTGGATTTACCTGGATTTTGCCATTTTTAGTTTTTGGATCCCTTTGTTTCAAGTAAGCCTGTGTTTGATGTTTCTTTCTGTTTTTTTTGATTAAATTTTTTGAAGTCTGCTCCAGTGCCTCAGTCTGCATTTTTGGGTCCAACACCATTTGTGTTTCCAGTGACTTTACACCAAACCCTAACAGAACGAACTGACCAAGACAAAATGGACCCAGCAGACCTAGCACTCCTTAATGAGGAACTAAAGAGGGCTTGCTCTGAGTTTGAGCAATTGGGCTCGACCATTGAAGGGTGCACAGATCTTAAGAGGAGACTTTTTGTGTATACCCTTATGGAAAGGACTTTTTTATCGCGGCCAGAATTTTGTGTTTTCCACAAATAACCCAGAACCTATCAGTTGTTGCCTACTTGAAGCAGGACTTGCAGGCCACAATTGATTCCACAAGTGTGCCTGATTTTGAACTTAGCTTGGACTCAGTTAGCCATCAGCCACCTGCTAAGCTAGCTCCTCTGCCAGCCAGTTCTTTGCCTGAACCTGCCCTGGACTCATTATCTGAGAAGCCCCCCAGACGCAAGCGTAGCTCTCGCCGACGCCATGCTTCTCAGCAGCCCAGCGCCCCTCGAACCCCAGTTGCTCAGCGCCCTCGAACCCCAGTTGCTCAGCGCCCTCGAACTCCAGCTGCCCAGCGCCCTCGAACCCCAGCTGCCCAGCGCCCTCGAACCCCAGCTGCCCAGCGCCCTCGAACCCCAGCTGCCCAGCGCCCTCGAACCCCAGCTGCCAGCGCCCTCGAACCCCAGCTGCCCAGCGCCACGGAGGGTCTGCTGCCCAGCGCCACGGAGGGTCTGCTGCCCAACGCCTCCGCATCTCCAGTCCCGGTGGGACCGCCGCCATCATCTCCTGTTCCGGTGGGACCGCCGCCACCATCTCCTGTCCCGGTGGGACCGCCGCCACCATTTCCTGTTCCGGTTGGGCCGTCGCCACCACCTCCTGTCCCGGTGGGACCGCCGCCACCACCTCCTCTTCCGGTGGGGCCGTCGCCATCATCTCCTGTCCCGGTGGGGCCGTCGCCATCATCTCCTGTCCCGGTGGGACCGCCGCCACCATCTCCTGTTCCGGTGGGGCCGTCGCCACCACCTCCTGTCCTGGTGGGACTGCCGCCACCACCTCCTCTTCCGGTGGGGCCGTCGCCACCACCTCCTGTCCCGGTGGGACTGCCGCCACCACCTCCTCTTCCGGTGGGGCCGTCGCCACTATCTCCAGTCCCGGTGGGACTGCCGCCACCATTTCCTGTTCCGGTGGGGCCATCGCCATCATCTCCTGTCCCGGAGGGACCGCCGCCACCATCTCCTCTTCCGGTGGGGCTGTCGCCACCATTGCCTGCCCTGGTGGGGTCACCACAGCCATCTCCTGTTCCGGCTGGGTCACCGCCATCATCTCCAGTCCCGGTGGGACCGTTGCCACCATCTCCTCTTCCGGTGGGGCCGCCGTCGCCATCATCTCCTGTCCCGGTGGGGCCGTCGCCGCCATCATCTCCTGTCCCGGTGGGGCCGTCGCCATCATCTCCTGTCCCGGTGGGGCCGTCGCCATCATCTCCTGTCCCGGTGGGGCCGTCGCCATCATCTCCTGTCCCGGTGGGGCCGTCGCCATCATCTCCAGTCCCGGTGGGGCCGCCGCCATCATCTCCTGTCCCGGTGGGGCCGCCGCCATCATCTCCTGTTCTGGTGGGGCTGTCGCCATCATCTCCTGTCCCGGTGGGACTGCCACCACCATCTCCTGTTCCGGTGGGGCCGTCGCCACCATTGCCTGCCCTGGTGGGGTCACCACAGCCATCTCCTGTTCCAGCTGGGTCACCGTCACCATCTCCTGTCCCGGTTGGGCCGCAGCTATCATCTCTTCCGGCTGGGCCGCAGCCATGTCCTGTTCAGATGGGGCCGCCGCAGCTATCTTCTGTTCCAGCTGGGCTGTCGCCATCGTCTCCTGTTCTGGCTGGGTCATCGCCATCGTCTCCTGTCCTGGTTGGGTCCCAGCCTCCTCCTGTTCTGGTGAAATCATCAGTGACTCTTCCTACTCTGGCTGGGCCGTCACCGCCGCAGCCACCTCCTGTTCCTCCTCTGGCTGGGCCATCTACGTCGCCGCCGCAGCCTCTTCCTGTTCCTGCTCGGGCTGGGCCGCCTACGTCGCTGCAGCAGCCATCGCCTGTTCCTGCTCCGGCTGGGACGCCGCTGCAGCAGCCATCGCCAGTTCCTGCTCTGGCTGGGCCGCCGCAGCCGCAGCCACCGCCACCGCCTGTTCCTGTTCGGCGGGGCTGTCTACGTCACCGCCACAGCCACCGCCAGTTCCTGTTCTGGCTGGGCCGTCTTTGCTTCTGCAGGCTCCTCCAATCCCGGCTGGGCCACAGTCACCTTCAGAAGGGTCCCACCTTCGCCTATGCCGCTGGCCCCCTGTTTCTCTGCTAGCGGGGGCTGGCCTTCGTCTTCGCCTTCGCCGCCGGCCTCCTGCACGTCTTCCCCAGGGATCCCGCCTTCACCGCCGGCCTCCTGCACGTCTTCCCAAGGGGCTTCACCTTCGCCGTCGGCCGCCACTGGGGTCCCGCCGCCTTCGCCGTCGGCCGCCAGAGGGGTCCCGCCTTCGTCTTCACCAGCGCCGCCGGCCTTCAGAGGGGTCCCGCCTTCGTCTTCGCCAGCGCCGCCGACCTTCAGAGGGGTCCCGCCTTTGTCTTCGCCAGCGCCGCCGGCCTTCTGAGGGGTCCCGCCGCCTTCGCCTGTGGCCTCCTGCTCGGCCCCCTGAGGGGTCTCGCCTTCGCCTTCGCCTGTGGCCTCCTGCTCGTCCTCCCGACGGGTTCCGCCTTCGCCTGTGGCCTCCTGCTCGTCCTCCCGACGGGTCCCGCCTTCGCCTTCGCCTGTGGCCTCCTGCTCGTCCTCCCGATGGGTCCCGCCTTCGCCTTCGCCTGTGGCCTCCTGCTCGGCCCCCTGAGGGGACTCGCCTTCGTCTTCGCCTGTGGCCTCCTGCTCAGCCCCCTGAGGGGACTCGCCTTCGTCTTCGCCTGTGGCCTCCTGCTCGTCCTCCCGTCGGGTCCCGCCTTCGCCTTCACCTGTGGCCTCCTGCTTGTCCTCCCGACGGGTCCCGCCTTCGTCTTCGCCTGTGGCCTCCTGCTCGGCCCCTGAGGGGTCTCGCCATCGCCGCCGGCCTCCTGCTCAGCTCTGCTCCTCTGGGTGGACTTCAGGCCGTCCGCCTGAGGTTTCTGGTTCTGCCCCTGCCCTGCCTTCAGGCCGTCCGCCTGAAGTCTCCGGCTCCGCCTCTGCCCTGCCTTCAGGCCGTCCGCCTGAAGTCTCCGGCTCCGCCTCTGCCCTGCCTCCAGGCCGCCCGCCTGAGGTCTCCGGCTCCGCCTCTGCCCGCTCCGCCTCTGCCCTACCTCCAGGCCGCCCGCCTGAGGTCTCCGGCTCCGCCTCTGCCCTGCCTCCAGGCCGTCCGCCTGAGGTTTCTGGTTCTGCCCCTGCCCTGCCTCCAGGCCGTCCGCCTGAGGTCTCCGGCTCCGCCTCTGCCCTGCCTCCAGGCCGCCCGCCTGAGGTCTTCGGCTCCGCCTCTGCCCGCCCCGCCTCTGCCCTGCCTCCAGGCCGCCCGCCTGAGGTCTCCGGCTCCGCCTCTGCCCTGCCTCCAGGCCGCCCGCCTGAGGTCTCCGGCTCCGCCTCTGCCCTGCCTTCAGGCCACCCGCCTGAGGTCTCTGACTCTGCCTCTGCCCTGTCTTCAGGCTCTCTGCCTGAGGTTTCAACCTGGCCCCTGCCCGTCCACGGGTGAACAGACTTTTGGACTCTGCCTTCCCTTGTTGCCAGGCTGTATGCCTGAGATTTGTGACTTTTTGTTTTGCCCTCCTCCAGACCCCCTCCGCCCACCCAGCTCCTCTTGGGCTCTTTGTTTTGGACTTGTTTTGAAGGGACATCTGGTATCCGTCCCTTAAAGGGGGGGTACTGTTATAGTTTGGAGTTTTTGTTGGTTATTTTGTAGCATTTTTCCCTTGTGTGTCTTTGTTGTTCTGTCTTTTGCTGTCTTGGTTTGTGTTTTCTTAGTCACTTCGTGTTTTATTCTGTAGTCTTGGTCCTCCGTGTGTCTTGTCTTGACTTCCTGTTTTGTTTTGTAGTTTTGAGCTTCCCTTGTGTCTGTCATCTTTACTTCCTGTCTTTGTTCTTTTCCCGCCCTTTTTTGATTACTGATTTGGTTCACCTGTTGTTGTCCACCCACCTGTGTCTGATTACCCCCTTGCCTATTTAGTCCCTGTGTTTCTCTTTGTCGTTGTCAGTGTGTCATGTTGTTTTTTTTTGGTGTTTCTGTCTGCCTGCTGTGCTCCCTGTGTGTTCCGTTTCCATTTGGATTTCTTGATTTTCCGGTTGGATTTATTTTTCCCTTTTTGGTGTTTTTTTTGGTTCCTGGATTTACCTGGATTTTGCCATTTTTAGTTTTTGGATCCCTTTGTTTCAAGTAAGCCTGTGTTTGATGTTTCTTTCTGTTTTTTTTGATTAAATTTTTTGAAGTCTGCTCCAGTGCCTCAGTCTGCATTTTTGGGTCCAACACCATTTGTGTTTCCAGTGACTTTACACCAAACCTAACATGGAGAGCATATGAAGTTCTGTGATGCATCATTGCATGACTTCATACTGCACTGCAATATCCTGTTTAAATTTCAACTGGAGCAGCCCGTGAAGTCGGAGATCGGACTCATAAAGTTTTGGAACCTCACCGGCCCCCAACCTCAAAATCCAATATGGCTGCTCCACACATTAACACAAGTAAATCTGATTATTCTTATCACTTGTGTCTGATTAAATTAATTGTACACATAGTGCAGTCTGTTTACTCATTGCAGGAACGCAGTCCGACTTCAACGCACCATAAGTCCTTTTTTGAGACAGACTAACTAAAGACAGGCCTTGACTTTTGATTGATTTTTTTCTCTTTTACATTCGACTGTTTTAATAAAAGGTCTCCATGTTTTCTGTTCCACTCCTGTTTGAGTTTTCTGTTGTTCCTGTTTGATGTTAACACAAACTTCCTCTTTGTTTACCTGTTGTCTGGAAATAAATCTCCGTAATGTACATCTCGACAGCACTAATTAAGCAGTATAACAGCAGAATCAAGTCATGCTCACCACTCTGCTGCTCCCACTGTCTCTTCTCTTTTCGCTCTGTTCTCTCACTTCACTACACATCTGTACAGATGTCTCACATTAAAAGCTTTCCAGCAGCTCTAACGACATAATCCCTCAGTTTTTGTTTTTTTTTGTGCTAAATGTGCTTAATTATGAAGCACTTTGTAACTGTTGTGTTATATAATGTCTTAGGTGTTATATAAATAAATCCTTATGTTGGTACTTTATTTCACATTTCTCTCACCTTTTAATTCAGGTTCTGAGTGTTTACAACAATCTTATAGTATGTGTGAAAATACAGGCCTTATCGTGGTCAACCTCTGCTGTCATGTTAAGTGTAGGTCAGTCTGCTGAAACAGGCCGACTTCACGACAAACTCTCATCACTACAACACATTAGTTGATTGGGGACATTTTGCATTGATTCTGCACACTGGTGGTGGCATGCAATCTAACTATCACAGTACACGAGAGCAGTCGTAAGCCTACGTCACTTTCCTGCCGCCAGAAGGACCACGCCCCTTTTTACATGAAAACAAGCGCTGTAAAAGTGCTGCTGCCAAATTGAAAAAAACTAGAGACATCATGCCTAATAACAGCTGCGTCTCATTTTGCACATCGCAGTTTCCGATTTTCTTTACTTCCACAAAGAGCGAGGGACAGTAAACAGTGGCCTCAGGACCTGCAGACAGGATGAAAATGCTAAACTGTGGTACCAATCAGTCAATACGTGTACATCTGTGTCAAACACTTCATCACAGGTTAGTTAATGACGTTACCAATGTGAAATGACGTGTGCTGATTGTGCCTGTAGACCAAAGTCTCAGTGATGGTGGAACTGAAGTTTTTACTGTGAAAACATCAGGCTCGACCATAAAACACCTGCTTTCATGAGTCTGTCTGGAGCCCTTTGGGAGCAGAGGGATATTATTAACATTAGCTGAGCTGTCTTACCTTCTAATAATGGACCTTGTAAACAGCAGGAGGAAACGCAGGAGGAGCTAAAACCAATGTTTTTCTACTTTTTCTGCTCGTAGTGAAAGGTTGCCCTAATAAATACAAACCTCTGTCAAAATAAAGACAGTGCCACTTCCCCACAACCATGTAATCAGTTTACAGTAATACCACAGACGACCACAGTAAAGATCTTATGCTTTCACTCAAAAAGGGGCGGGGCATGAGGCAAGGGCAAAGTCCCCAGTTGGGCTACTCTGAACTTTTCTTTGATGGACTCTCGCTGTCCACTGTTACTAGGTTTTCTTATCTAACCAGTCACCCAGCTGGCTTCCTCTGTGTTGGTCCCACCAATACAGAGGAAGGCTTCTGATTAACTGCAAAGACAGTCTGCAGGTATGCGGCAGCACATTGCTGGAGTAGATCAGCCTGAAAGGGAAAATGAAGAGCACGGTGGAAGTACAGTAAAATGAAAATGCATCGACAAGTGGCACTTCTCCCTTAAAGAATGTGAGGAGAGATTGGCTTTTTTATGACAGCAAAGTCAATGAGCTGCAGCGTTTGCGACTGACAGGAGCTGCTCATTTGTGTTTTTTGCTTTTAATGACTGCATCTTATGCAGTTTCATGGTCAGTTGAGAAATGTCTTGAACAGTCAGTTTTTAAAGTTTTCGGTTTTGACCTAAAAGTCTAAAACTTTTAGACCGTGACACTTGCACCTTAACATGTGGAGAGGAGGAGTAAGTAATCATCACTTAAGTTTGAACTTTGCAAATCTCTGCTGGTTGAATCTGGCAGTTGTGGTGACATTTGCAGTAGGTGCTTCACCATCTGTTGCCTAGCGGGATCTGAATTGTCCTGTGTGACCTCTTCTGCTTTATTTCTTCATTTAATTTTTTGCTTTTTTTATTTCCAGATTTATTTTTCCATTGTTAAATTAAAATATTCAACATTATTATTTTTCCTCTGTCCTATTTTAGTCAGTGCAGTAATGTTCAGCAAGTAAATTTAATGTCTCTAATATCAACACACCGTGCTATTTCCACTGCAGTGGCAGACTCAGGCTCTCTGAAGCCAGGGGCAAAAGAATTGAAAGGGCACCAGCTGCATGCTTTTGGGCACCAGTGTGCTGAAAGTCATGATGCATTTATGGTGAAACAGTTCCAATCCCTGGTTTAGATTAAATTTGTTTTATTACTGTATGTGACCTAAAGCACAACACAGTATCACAGTACTACATTTCTGTAATAAAAAAAAAACATTATTACACTAAAAAACTATTTAATCATTCAGAGGCATGTAGAGGCCAACTCATTTTCTAGCAAGCAGGACACCCTCTATGACACTGCATTGTGTTTTCTCCTCAGGAAGTTGCCCTAGAGAACACTTTTTTCACATTCTGTCCACTGAAAAGCACCCTAGAGGACACTTTATCCACATTTTGTCCATCGAAAGGCACTCTAGAGGACACTTTTTCACATTTTGTTCACTGAAGTGTCCACTGAAGGGCACAATAAAAGATCTTTACTATGTTTCAGCTACCATAGTTGCATCCAAGAGAGGCTGGGACTAAAATGAAATAGAGATCACACAGAAGCTGTTTGACAGAACCACCTGTAATTAACGAAGGCTCTAGTTGTCGCTTGGACCTGGTGTGTAATTCTCTCTTGCTGTCTTTGTGCTTTCAAGGCCGTTGTTTAAAAAGGGAAACAAACCTCTCCAGTCACCAGCAACAGACAGCAGAGAAAAGACTGTGAAACTTTCCCTCCTGCTATCAGCTGCAACTAGAAGCGCGCCCAATTCGCCCGCTCTGTTTCCCTGCCGTCCCTGCTCAGTGGAGAGATGTGTGCTGTAAACAGTGGGAGGATGGAGCCAAGAGAAGAAAAGCCATTAGATGAGCTGTTTGTGTTTTTTGAGGTAGTGAAAGAAGGTGAAAGTGTCAGCTTCCTTGTTGTGTTGTGGAAGAAGAAGCACAGCAGTGTAACAAGCTTGTAAAGAAGTTGTCTATAGGAAGCTGTTTAGAAGCGCCACTCTGTAGCTGCACATGTGCTTTCAATGAACACACGGTGAAAAACATTTCTCTGTACTGTACGCCACCCTGAAACATCTGCAGGATCAGGATTACATGATTCCTACAATACTGGAGTGTGAAAAGACTGCTGCAGAGCCATGTCATGCTCACACTTCACCGCTGCACGAGCCTGTGGAGTACTACCACTTAAGGTTGCATGAAGAACCAAGTGGAGACTAACCAGTGAAGGAATGTAACAGGTACATTTACTCAAGTACTACACTTTTGTCACAGTCTGCGTTCGGCTCCTCTCCTCTTTTCCACTCACCCCGCCTCTGCCTCACTCCACCTGCCAGCCACGCCCACCTGATCACCCCACTCCACTCACCTGGTGTCACAGCTGCACCTCATCAGCAATCAACCCGGTAAATAAGCCTCTCCAGTTCACTCACTCATTGCCAGATTGTTCTTTGTTTCTGTGCAAGACTTTCCAGCGGTCATCTCTGGACTGATTCCCTGTTGCTGACTCTGCCTGCCTCGTCTGTCTCTGGTAAATGCACCAGCCTTCTGTCCCCGACCATGAGATCTGCCTTGGCATCCTTAATTCCTGTTTGTCTGTAGCTGCCTGGCATTTCCACTCAACGATGCCACAGTGTGAGTGTTCCCACTTGCTTACCTGTGGCTGGCTGTGGTTCAGTGACTCTCTGTGTGTCGCCTTACGTGTTCCAGTGTGAGCGTCATTTGTTTACCTGATTGTTGGCTCGTCAGTCCCTCTCCTGGCCTCGACCTTGATCCCTCGCCCCCCACCCCTCGTCTGCTCGTCTGCTCCATCTGACTACTCACCTGGTTCTGGATCCTTCGCCTCGTCAACCTAATCTCCTGCCTGCTCCCTCCTGGTACCATCACCTGCCTCAGAACAAAACTGTTTGGATCCGTGGGCTCACGCCATCACTCACGATCCCACTTCCGATTCCAGCTTGGTTCGTCTTTCAAGCCAAAACCCCAGAGACTCTGTTAATTCTTTAACTCTCTGTTAACGAGTGTTTTCCTGTGTTGCGTTTCCTGCTCCAGTTCCTGTTACAAGTGTGACAATAAAGATCATTGCCAACGGTTCCATTGTGCTGCAGTTAGTTACAGCCTAAACCTACATAAAAGTTCTTTTTATACCTTTTATTAGAACAGCTGAAGTACAACGGGAAGGTGGATGAGAGTGGGGGGAAGATGTGCAGCAAAGGGCTGTTAGGCTGAAATCGAACCCACGGTCGCTGCAGAGGAAACTTCTACCAAGCCACCAGTGTTTGGTTTGTCTGTTCTAGGCTACTGTAGAAAAATTAGCTGCGTGGAACCCTGGACCTGCGAAAGATCTGGCAAGAGAGATCCTCTTAACTAAAACCATAATCTTCCCTGTAATTAAGTGTTTTTGTTCCTAAAGTCAGATTTTAACTACAGCATTATCATATAATATTTTGTTTTCCCAGTGAGCACAATGAAAACACAACACACGAGAGTTTCGCAAAGCAAGAGACATGACCGTGTCTGCAGATATAAAGGGCTCATTCTAAGGTAACAGCAAACACACAACAGTTCTTATTTTCAGGTGATTATAAGTGAATGAAAAGATACTTATATTCTTTTTCTGCCAATAGATCTCCCTAAATATTACACACTGAAACTTTACACTAAATAAACTCTGTAAAAAACCCTCAGAATATGATGCATTACTGTAGATTAAACTCTCCAACAGTATTTAAAGTAGTTAAGTTAAGCTCAACCTCAGATTCATGCAGCAGTAATATTAAAATAAATACGTCAAACATAATAGTAAAACACTCACAGGGATCATTTTTTCTGCACAATGACTGTTTTTACTGTATAAAACTAATCTGTAAAGGTTACTTTTATTCATTGACACCATTCTGTACCAATGAATGAGTTGTGACACTGAAAAGTAAGAGTGCGGAGGCTGGAGCGGCGAATGGGTACAAAAAGCACTTGTGTTTGATAGCTTGGATCTGTATCCTGTCTTTCATCACTTTTTTAAAAAGCTAACAGTGACCATGATCTTTCCCTTATCTCTACCACATCTCTCTATATTTTTCTTACTGTCTATAAATCTCATGAAAAAAAGATAATGTACTTTTTTTCTGTATGGGCTCAGATCTGGGCTCTCCCTGCAAGTATTGTATCATTTATGCCAGTGGTGGAAAGAGTACTGAAAGTCTGTACTCAAGTACAAGTACTGTTAGATTACTGAAATATTATTGTTGGTGCTAAAAATACTTACATACAAGTACAAAGTATTAATTTCAAAAACTACTCAGAGTTTCTTTTTAACCATCAATGTTTAATGCATCATCAATAGCAACATTCAGTCAAAGGACTTTCTGTTTCTCCAACTCTTCTGCTCTGTTCTGCTCAGTTGTCTGACTCACCTCTCCAAACCTGAGCCTCCTGCAGTGTCCGTATGTCCTGGTTTATATTGGCCTCTTTGTGATCTCATGGCCTTACTGACTACAAAAATGCATTTAAAAGATTTGGATATTAATTCAAACTGCCTTCTCAGTACTCAGTTCTGATTTTAGACGTAAATAGAGTACGTAGTGTCATGCACACTTAAGTACGAGTAAAATTACAGACTTAAATTACTTTATTACAGCAACTTCAGTACTTGTAATTAATTACTTCCACCTCTGCATTTATATTAAAAGTATAATGTATATATGAAAGCATACTGTGTTGTGCACCTGGGTGTGTATGTGCCCCTTTTCAGAATTAGAGGCAGAGTGTAAGTAGGAAAAGTCTTTTTAATGATATCTCAGTATCACAGTGAAAATATAATAACTGTTTGAGCTGTCAGTGACTCTGTCCTCCTCCTCCTCCATGTGGCCATGTGGGAGGCTTTTCTTTGCCTGTTTAATCTTGTTCATATCAGGACTTGAAAGAAGCGAGGGGGCACAGGACATGCTTCAGACAGCCAGTTCAGTTGAACGGGGCAGAAAGCTTCCCTCCCCTGAATCAGGAAACATCTCTTGTCTGCGCACGCCTCACAGAGCCACTGATAGGAGTGCTGAAGCATGCTAAGGCCGGACTCTCTGAGACTGTCAAGCATGAAACTGGATTATTAGCATTTTGGCACTGTGTGTACACACTGGCTTTTTGGCCGTATCAGCGCTGGAGCAGAGAGGTTAACAACGTGGCGAGGGAGACAGACTGAGAGCCAATGAAGCATCATCCATACCTCCCCCCTTTCACTGAGTCCATCTATCTGTCCAGATACCAACCATCTGCCCATGATGCATCACTCCATGTCGCTGCTTCGCCTCCTCCATCTGCTCGTAGTCATCAGCATGTCTGCATTCTTTCACTGGGCTTTATCTGTTTAAATCAAGGCTTGCAGTGTTCCACTGACAGGTCATATGTTCATGTTGTGTTGGACCAGAGAATGTACAGAACAACAGAGATCAATTATTGAAACATCCATTTCTTGTATCTTATTAGATAAGTAGGGGAAACCAGGGTTTTTACAGTCGTACCAGGATGCACTGTTTCAACTCTTGTACCTGAACGCTGACAAAGTGTCAATCATTATATAATGACCATAAAAATCACTAACAGGAAGCATTATGTACCACTGTCGTCTTTGAAGTAGCCTATTGTATGTATTGAGTAATTACAAGTGCATAAATGAAACTACTAAAACTATACATCCTAAACTGACGATACCCAGTGCACAGTGATGTGCTTCTCTCCTGGGTGCCAGCTGGTGCACAGCAAAACAAAAAAAGTCAAAGTTCCAGGGTACACCATGACATTAAAAACAATAAAGGCGCTAATTTAAGTGTTTTGCATGCTGCTTCATCAGATTCGCTCTGTGCTTGATTGCCATCAGGTGTGCCTTTAAATAATCAAGCGCTGATTGATGGAGAATCCAACAGGTTCAAATTCTCCATGTAAATGCATTTGAAAATACAACAATAATAGGCTGTAGCAACTGCAGTTCTACTGTGAAAAATATCAATATTACATTTCATATCAGAGTACAAAATCTGGCTATTTAATATCAAATCCTACAGAGGATGAGTAGGATCCAAAATACATACTTTTCCATGAGATACCAAAATATAAAGAAGCAGCACATGAATAGACTCATAGTACGATTTATAATAAAAAAAACAGTATAAAAAAAACAAAAACATAACATAATGAGGTAAAATTTTAATGTTAAGAGTACACAATCAGAAAGAAATGGACTGTATATATAAAGAAAGAGGCTAATATACAAAGTACCTAATACATGATCATACATAACAAAAGACAAATAAACAGAATACTAAAAATACTAAATAAAAATTCTAAAATACTGTTTACAGAGGAGATACTAAACATGTTGTTGGGTTATAATGGCTCAACTTTACCTACATACCTGTGGACACAGGTAAACAACATAGGTTTAACATACAGGCACAAGTTACAAGAACTCAACTCAAGTCTATACATACTTGTATAAGACAGCTGCAAATACAACAACAGAACTAGTCTCTCCTGTCTTCTGCATTTAGTCACATTTTCTCATCCATATCACTCCGTCTGTCCTTGTTTGCAAAACACCTTGGAAAGAATCTTTGTTCATGTCTTATAATCCCAATATTCTGCAAATATGCTCACATAGTTTTATCCAAGACGAATGTTTTATAATGTTCCCATCATTCCCATGATCCCTGTAATGTTTCTAAATTCACTTAACTGTTTTTTGTCTTAAACGAGACCATTTCTCTTCAGGAGAACGTTCAGTTTCCCCACTGGGAGCATTAAGGCTCAGCTTATCTTCCACTGAACATGTTGCCTCGGTCTGTAGAATTCTACTGCCCCCTGCAGGTAAACCATCAGACCTCACTGTCCTGTGCTGTAATGTGGGTGTATATCAACCTAATTGTCTATTATTGCAGTTTTTACAATCACTAAGTCACATTTCTCTGTACGAGTTCACTTATTTAAAACTCCTCATTAAGTTTTCTTTACAGCAGCTTCAGTTCATCTCACATCTAAAACACTAATGCAACCAAAGCACTTCATACACAACTCAGAATCAACTTTAAATAACCAAGAGGGGTTTGCTGATGATATCAGGCTGACTTTTATTTCACTAAAATTCAACTTGGAACCTTTGTTAAAAACTAAATCACCTTAAACTTTATTAAAAAAAATCAAAGTGGACAACTCATTCTTAATTCCTCACCCTTTGACAGATATATGTTTTTTCTCATGTTTGTTCTTACCCTACGTTTTTTTAAACGGACCTGTTCCCCTGCGCTCACACTGACTCTTTAATTTCAGCTTCTGAGTACAGGTTGGAAGTAGAACATGATATAAAAAGGTCTAATGAGCTAAAGTTTCAGCCTGCAACTTTTCAGTCAATTTAATGACTTATTGTTACCTATTGTGACTTATTATCTTTATGTGAAATTGTTAACTAGGATCTAAATAAACTACTACTACTACCACTACTATTCACTATACATACTTGTTTAGGTAAATATGAGTTATGACTCTACCTATGGATTTATGAGGCTGAGCAAAGACCAACAGCAGAATCCAGGATGCTGCTGCACGAATGTCTGCCAGTGGTACTCCTCTTAAAGCAACCCAAGAAGTAGCCATACTTCTAGTGGAGTGTGCTACAATATTAACCAGGAACAGGAAAGTTTTGCCCAGCATAGACCTGAGAAACAGTGTCAACCACCCAGTGTGATAGACAGATACAGGAAGCCCTAGTTTTTTTCCTGCATAATGTACCAACAAATGTGAGTGTGGGCTGAGTGTGTGACACACAAGTGTTATCAGATTTCCACCTCAAACACCAAGACGAGATTACATGAGCTCTCAGCGCCCTGCCTGACCAAAGTCGGTATGCACCGTTAACACTGAGACACCATGAAAGAAAAAAATGGCATCTGCATACACCTTAATTCTGTTCGATGTTCTTCTTGAGTCCAGAAGTGACTGTAGGAAGCACAGAAACATGTGAGCAGAACATGTGGCAGGGTCTAACTGCCTACTGCGACATCATTCAGAGAACATCCATTATTTCTGGTTATAGTTATCCTGTGTGGAAGGAGCTCTAGTATTGTTTATGGTCTGCATGACTGCTTCATCTAACTCCAGAGGGAGGGGCTGCGAAACAGCCATGTCCACAGCCTTAGAGTTGTAGGTTTGAAGTGCAAAATTTGACCACCTGCCCTGATCTGTCCTGATCTGCCCTGATCAGTACAACCCACGGAAACCAATACCTTCCCGGCCACCGCAGAGCTATTAACAGCATGTTGTGGTCACAAGCACATTTGGGATCAGAGGCAGCGGTGGAAAAAATGTACAACAAGCCTTTTGGCCATTCTTGAGACAGAGCATCTGTAGGAGCGCTCTGATCCATAAGGGAGAACCAGTAGAGAAAGTCCGTCAGGGCCAGTTGAACTGCTCTCAACTCTAACACACTGATGTGCTCGCCTTTCCAAGGGGACTTTCACACACCTCTCATCGTTCTTCCTCCCAAGACTGCTCCACAACCTGTCAGGGAGGCATCTATAAATATCAGTGTCCCCTGTGATAGAATAGTTCCCCAGAGGGACTCCATGAATTAGAAAGGACCTGTTTTTCCAAGGTCGCAGTGCCCAAATACATGATTGTGTCACCTGGAGCTTCAAATGTTTTGATTTGGATTGGGGTTGATAGCATTCAATCATCTCAATCATCCCCAAAATAAGCCACTGTCTAAATCATGCACCTTTGGGACTGGGTCAATTCCAGAACTCTACCCAACCAAAACTGGTCTAAGAGAATGAGCAACTTCATAATCAGCTACAGGGTGAGAAAAGCTGTCACTGGGCTGCACGCATAGACCCACAAACATTGCATGCTGTCTTGGTTCAATATTGCACGTCTTCATATTTACACAGAACCTTTGCGGGGATGCTTCCTCTAGGGTGCTCCCCTGGGGTAACAGCATATCCTGATACCCTTGTTAACCTTGTAGTTGGTGTTTTGCACCATCAACAGAGGCTGCAAAATTTGAACAGGGACAGTTAGGCTCATGGTATCATGATCACCGGGTTGGCAGTCTCTGTAAAGGCTACCAACAAAATAGCCAAAGTGTTAACTGGCATACTAAATGTTAAGTCCTGCTGTATTCCTTGACTGGACAATGTGGCAGACACCCTCTCTGGCCCAGAGACATCAAGGCTGCCATCTCTCTTTCAACTGGTGGAATATCTGCCAGCCCAGTCTCAGGTCCATACTGGGGCCTTGCCAGCTTATGACAGCCTGTTTTAAACTGTGAGGTCCAACACAGAAGCTCTCAAATAGACCACCGGCAGTTGAAGCTGTTTTAGATGTTTTTGTGAGTACCTGCTCATACTGCCAGTCCCAGTCCCAGTCCCAGAATCAGTGGAGAGGCCTCAGCAGCCAGTCTGTTTAGTCAGATTGATGTAGTGTGCACCACAATGCATGTAGAGGGCTAATGGCCACTGCCTCCTCAGTGTGTCTGCGCACCCACCTGAGTACTTTCCAGCCATGTTTTAGGCACCAATGTAAGTCTCCCCACGTAAGCAAGACATGGACAGATTGAGCCTCAACAATGCATCAGTTGTCACCTTTGCATGCTGTCTCAGACATCCTGTGTACCCCAACAAACTCCTTGTGTGGGACAAGGTCAGAGTTGACATAGTGCAGGCAGACACTGTCCTGTTCAGCACCAGAAATATCCTGGCTACTATCAACAATGACTGAAAACTGAACAAAGGGACACATCTCATTTTACCAGCAATGCCTCAAATTGCTGTATTGGCAATGATCATAAGAATTTCATTCTGTGATTTGGGTTCTGTGGACATAACAGTACGCTTTCTTAACCACCTCAGTAAAATAGGATCATCTTCTTCTGCCCTCGGTGTCAAGAGCTGATATAGATTACCGCTTTCATTAGTGTTGCCTCTCAAGGTTTGACCCTGTCTCGCCTGTCTGGATTTGGCTGATGTGCACTTAGAATCTTGTAGTGGCAGTGAGCTTGGGCGTTTTTGTGTGCTGTGAATTTCTCATTGGCTTTTTTTCCCAATTTCTTTAAGTATAGTCAGGAAAGGGGGGAAAGACGAGGAATGACAGGCAGCAAAAGGCCACAGGCTGGAATCAAAGGCATGGCTGCTGCAGAGGACTGATAGCCTCAGTACATGCGGTGTGCGCTTTACCAACTGAGCTACTGGGGCATCTTTTTTCCATGTTCTGAAGCACTTCATTCCAAGGCAGTAGTCAACCAAAGAAAGCCAAGAGTCAATTGTCAGATGGAGAAAAAAATATGCATGTTATCTCTATATAATGATAATGTAACAGGTCACATTGATGAGTGTTTTTTCCTTTACCTTGCCATTGTGCATGCTGATATGCAGCCCATGCTGCTCATCCAGGGCCATGTCAATGTGACTCCTGCTGAAGGTTTTCAGGACAATCCAAGAGTGGACTGTCTGTTTGAAAAGTTCAAGTAATCCTTTGTCCCTTCCACTGGGTAAAATCCTGCAGGTCAGACGGTGGTTTCTCACAGCTCTTTTTATGCATTAGACAGCACTGAAAATCTTTTAAAGTAAGAAATATCAATTCTTACTCCCGCTGTTAAGGTATCAAGGTAAGGCAAAAGGTTCAAGCAGCTAGCCAAGAAAGGGAGCAGTCTGGCTCAGATGTGCACAATCACAGTCGAACTGTCAAAAAACTCTTTGAAAGTGCAGATAATAGCCACAAGGCATCAACATGTCCTTGTTAATGATGCTACTGGTCTCAAAAAACCTGGTAGTCATTGCTACATTGCTCAGAACAAGCTAGCCAGTTAGCTAAATGATCACACACATTCTCATTCATAGCAGGTGCACTGCTGGCTGAGCAGGGAAGGAATGTCATGTGAGATTGCACAGCTGTAGACTGTAGGGCTGAGGTTGGCTCAGTGTTGATCATTCAACAAAGTATAAAAACCAACTATGCATGCACAAATCTACAAAAATGTTGGCATTAGTGCAGACAGTGGCACAAACAGACTCAAGATTTAAAGGTAGTTTTAAGGTGCAAGCTGTGGCAAAAGGCGCATACTGTCAAAGGTGTAGTGCGGCCAGAGTGCATTAGAATGACGCTCTGCCAGTTCTTCGCCCTTTTTGAAATCCTCAGCATGTGAGCTGAATCAGGGAGCAGAAGAGTTCAGGCTAAGCAATGCACACACAGAAAAGTTCAATGGTGTGCAAATGTACCGCAATGGAGCAGGCAGGAGACGTCGCGGAGGAGGCAGAGGATCGAAAACCAGGTAAGTACATAGTCCAGGCAAATACACCAGCAGGGAGCAGACAGAAGGTAAGTCAGGTTAGGCAGAGAGTTGGGGAACCATTGGATAAGGAGAATCACTCACATGGCGCACACTCAATGGCGGAGATTCCAGTGGTGAGGTGAGTAGATTCAATCCACAGGAACAGCACAGCCAGCAAAACAGGAAAACACACACTGTAATGTCGTCAGCAGGAATGTTCCTCAGCCACTGGGAACAGGCAGATCAATACCCAGGACGTGTGGGCAGAGCTCGTGGTCGGGAACAGAAGGCTAAGGTGACTTCTGGGATTCAGACGAGGCAGGTGAGTCAGAGACAGACAGAGTCACAACAGGGAATCAGTTTGGGAATTAACCCTGCAGAGCTTGCATCAAGGATGACGAAAGACAATCTGGGAATGAGTGAGGGAGCAGGGGAGAGGTTAAATGCTGGCTTGGTTTGAGATGAGAAGGAGCTGCGTACACAGGTGAAAAGGGGTGGGCTGATGCAGAAGGAGTGGATGGCAGGCAGAGAGGAACAGAGGCGGGGTGAATGAAAAATGACTGAAGCAACAGACCAGGAATGCAGAACTGTGACAGTGGTGACCAGATGAGAATGGGTGAAATTCAGGACAGGAGATTTGGGCGCCAGCTTGTCAGAAGTGCTTGGGTCTTTTTTCCACTTGTTTTCTGAAGACTTGCAGTCAGAGCACAGAGAGAGAACGCTCATGAGGACCGACAGCCGCATAATATCATCAACACGATCAAACTATTCACAAAGTCAGTCTAACATTTGATCCTGTCCTCAGTTAATAGTTGACTAATGTATGTAAACTTGCCACCTTATGAAGTGGTTAAATGACTCGAGCCAAACTTTAAGCGTGCGTGTCCACGCATGTGCGCCACAAAGATGCACTCTGCTACTTAAACAAACAGCACTACACCTCTGCATGCTATACTTTTATAACAAGTATTCTGACTAGTTTTACTGCAGTGAATGTGTACTCCTGACACAAATTATGAATAGTCAGAATTTAAAATCAGTAAATTCAGAAAAATGATCACGGCTCTCCGCTGTCTGGCCAGTATTTGGTGGAGAAGGTGGGCAGGATTATCCATAATGCATAAAAAGTTTGTTCACCGTCTTCTTCTCCACCACTGCTTCAAATGTGTCTGGTTGGATGGATGGAGGATGCTTTATATATTCGTTGTCTTCTCTTCCTCTATCATTTTCCTTTTGAAGGGCATCTATAACTCATTAAAATAAAAGTGTGAGTGTTTCTCACAGTCGGCTGTTATTTTACATGTAAAGGCGACCCTATTCTGGTGGATTAACCTGCATTAATGACTTGGTCGGCCCCTATGAAACCCTGTTTGTCCCACTTTCTGCAGAGTGCTCAGTTTTCTTATCACCAGAAATTATGTGGCTCAGGGTTTACTGTGAGGCAATCTGATTCAATGCAAATTACTTTGGAAAATATGCAACATGCAAGGGCAAATCATCTGAAATACTAAATGTCTTGAAACTACATTCTGGGGCTTTTAGTGGTGCATATTCTGATACCACAGTTTATTTCTACCTCACATCTGTTGTGTTCTACCAGTAAAAAATGACTGTAATTGTTTATTAATGCTTCTTTCATGAGTTTGGAACCAGGGGAGACATCGAAAAATGGTACAATGGTAAGATAGATTGTTTTTAATGACGTTTTTATCAAATCCTCATTCAGACCATGAGGTGCCACAGTGTTGAATGTTTACGTGCAAAGGTTTAATTTTAGTTTTAGAGATTTTGTTGAGAAGATCTTGGGACATTTTCTGTGCGTGTGAGTTACTGTACAGAACCTGAATCAGGTGACAGCAGCCAATCACCACTCAACAGGCCTTTTTTAGGCTTCACCCACACACCAAAGCATGAAACCAGCAGCAAGCAGGACACACAAAAAAATCATTTCTGGAATATGGAAGTTTATTTTTATATCACGTGATCTCCAAATTGTAGGCAAAGGTGTTTTTGACTCTGTAATCTGTTTTTCATTGCTTGAGGAGCACCTTGCTGGTCCAAAGTTCATAAATCCCAAACTTGACTTCCTCCAGTGCTAAAGAGAGATGTTCACCAACACAACAAAGCACCATATTCACATAAAAAATTATGTTTGCAGAACATTTTGTCACAAAGCTATGATGATAAAATATATTAATAAAAAACACATTTTATTCAGAAATATAAAAAAATATGTTCGTTGACAAGTGGTGGAACATTTTTTTTGTTAATTAATACAAATATAAGATTAATTCATAAATAAGTTTTACATCATTCGATCATTACTTATTTGCAAAAATATACACTCTCTAAACAACAAGAATAAAATGTTATTGGATATTTCACTTTTTGTTGACACTGAACCAAAGAGTCAAAGTGTGAGTTGAGTGTGATGCCTGAGTTTGTGTGTGTGTGTGTGTGTGTGTGTGTGTGTGGTGTGTTCTTGATCTCTACAGCGTTTGTGTGTTCAGGGCTCAGACTTGGAGAGACACTGAAGTCCCGGGAACCTCCAGCGACGACTGTTGCTGTGGATCCTCAAGTCCAACCATTCCTGCTGAGCAGAACCCAGAACCAGACTGCAGAACAAAATAAAGACAGTACAGTTCTTACTACTGAACTCCATCACATCAGCACTAAAGGGTTTACCCTGGTCCCACAAAACACACTAATAACACAGATCCGTATTAGGTTCTTTCACACTAGGGAGAAGCATTAAAGGGACAGTTCACCCCAAAATCAAGATAATCCACACACCTTGTTGTGAGCAGTTTCAAGTAGGAACTATCTTTCTACTGGATCACCGTGCAGAGGAAGCGTGCATCCACTCATGGATGAGAGGCTCGTGACAGCACGGGACGAAAACATTAGCTGTAACCTCTCGTCCATGAGTAGATACACGCTTTGTGATCCATTTGAAGGGTGTAGATCAGCAGAAAGAAAAAGTTCCTACACGAAACTGCTCACAACAAGCTGTGCAGATCTTGAGTAACCGAGTCATGATTTATGAGTGCCATCTGTTTCCGTTGGAAAGGAGGCAGACATCTCAATGTATTTTTGATTTTGGGGTGAACTGTCCCTTTAAGCATAATGCTTATTCCAAATCAGATCAGCACCTCCATGTAGAAAGTTGTAAAACATACCTTGGAGCGAGGTAAGGTTCTCCGGGAGTGGATGGGTCCACTTGAGGGAGGTCAGTGGTCACCATCGAGGGATCAGACTGGGTCAGGTCCTCGCCCTCCATGGACCTCAGGTTGGTTATACTGCTCCCCACCACCGCGTCAATGCTGTCTCTGCTCATGTTGGACGGACCTGAAGAGTCACACAGAACTTACTGCCACGGGCCTCCATATTTTTTCTTAAACAAACTAATGAATTACTGCATCATTAAAGCTGTCGATCACCAAAACATATTACTGTTCTAATAAATTCATCACTGTAGAGACACTGTAGAAGGTCTCAACTTTTTTGAAGATTCGATCCATCTTGAAGCATACTGCTCACGCTGTTCAATGCCAGACGCTTAATTAGAATTAAATTATCCACCTTTGTCATAATTATTTGAGGCAGTTGAAGGAGTGCTGCAAGTCAAGTGAGTACAGGAAACACAACTTTGTGGAAGTGCAAATCAGCTTCACACCTTTCCAACTCATGGACTTTTGAGGAAAACCAGCTCTGCTCTATTTCAGGAATCTACTCACCAACAACCTAAACTGAACTGGGCCGCTCAGCAGAGCAAAGAGCAGTTTGTCTGGGCATGAAACCAATGATCTGTCGATCTTTACAAATCAAGACCCAACAGTCTAACAATGGCAGAGCCGTCAGTGCAAAAAACAAAAAAGTTTAAACTGAAAAATCAAATAGAATCGTGACCTTAAAATTGAACGTCAAATCGAACTGTGACTCCCCTAATAGATACAGATATTTATAGACATTCACAAGTGGGTTTCATGCTCGAGAGATACAAGCTGCTCGGGCAAAAATAGAACATGGAGCCAGAACACGATGCAGCTGCTTGTGGTGGACACTCGGGGGTTATGCGGCTCCTGATGCAGTCTGACAGTCTGAGACATGGGACAAGACTCATGTCCAGTAAGATAACAGAGCCAGAAATACACTGGAACGGCTTCAAAACAACACGTAAAGTATTCGTTACTGGAGTGGTCTCATTCATGGTTGCACCACAGCTTCAGTGAGTGTCAAGTACACGTCCTGGCCTGTGTAGCACACATAAAAATGACATTTGAAAATCTTAAAAGCAAACTGCCTTTTAGTGGTCTTTGTTGCTCTTAATACAGTTCTAATCCACAGAACACACTCCCAGTGGTTTTCACTGAACTGCTCTGTGCAGAATAAACAGTCTCAATGACCTGAAACAAGGAGACAAAATGCGATTTCACTGGATGTCAAATCACTTTGCACCTATTTTCCAACTTCTACAGTAAATGACAATGAATATAAAGTGTTATTCAGGTTTTTAAGTTCCAGACTTTACATATGGTTGAATTCCCTGTCTTTCTCTGTCTACAGATGGTAGCTGACAGTAACGTTAGATCTAATGCTTACTAGCTGCCATGGCTGGTGATTGGCTGACAGCAGATGCAAACTGGACATCCAGAGACATGAACTTTTAAGAACATTAAAACTACAAGTAAATAAAAGAGCATAAAACTGAAGACATGACTGATAGACACAATCAGGGAGCACACATGGGTGCCTGTGTCATTATTTCCAAAAGTTTCAGTTTCTGCCTGACCAGACTTAAAGGCAACCCTGGAGTTTTAAAACTGAAATGATGCCTGAAGTGTTTCCAAATGTCTCCATTTTATGTGTCCTAAAATGGCAGAAGTGTGGACACTAGGTGGAAACATAGCAAAACTTATGCATTTAAAAACAAAAACATAGGAGTGGATGTAGCCTTTGTCACTGGGTGATGTGATACTCACAGCAGCGCGAGAAACGGCTCCCAGGCTCTGGACTGCAGATACGGTTTGGCTTGTGGCTGCTGCAGCAGACACACCACTGCCGAGTCCACCTGCTGAAAAACCCTGCAGACAGACAGAGAGAGGGATTACCCAGCCTGCTCACCAACAGTGGGGTGGACAGTGATTAGCACAGGTACAGGATCTCTTCACCTTCAGATATTATCAGGGGTGGAAGTGACCGGTTCAAATGAGTCGAGTGAAAAAGTGATGAGAAAGCTTGTGACAATGAAACTAAAGAAAAGAGACAAATCAGCTGCAGCAGAAGAGAAGCTGCTGGTGTGTGTGTGTGTGTGTGTTACCGCAGGAGGTCAGAGCTCCAGGTGACAGTCTGGAGCCACTGCATTGCCTAGCAACACAGTGCAGTGTGTGAAAGTGTGCTCTTTCTCCGTTGTAATATGTGTGTCTGTGAGCTGCTGTTGTAGAGTTTGCATTGTTTAAACAGCTCTGTGATGTTCTGTCTACTGTTTATTTGTCTCCTGCAGTCGTTCCCAGTCTTAAGAACGTGGGCCAATGTGAGATCTGAAAACCTCCTGCAGCCCACCCAAACTTTAAATCAAACCTCTGATCAACACATAAAAGTAAGTGTACCAATGACAAGATATTAAATACATTCTGGTGTTAATGTGGTGGGTCACAAAATACAAGGTAACACTCGGGCTGGGTATCACTTGAAAAATTACAACACCAGATACCAATAGACTGCTTCATTCAAACCTTTTCTTTTATTTTGGTGGCGTCTTAGCGTGCTGAGCTGCCAACTCTGCCAAATGCACCACGCTCGACTTCATTCTCACAGACTGTATGTAGCTGCTACCTGCTAGCTGTGGCTGCCGTAGTGAGCCAATCACACGTTGCGCTGACCTGAAGAATGTTTGCAGTGATTGGCTGTGACCCTAACCATACTAATAGTCTTTTTTTTTTCAAGATTTGGGTACAGAAAGGATTGAATGCAGGCATCATTTGACTGGAGAAGTTTCAAAACTACTTGCTACTGGAGTATTTCAGTCGATACCTTAAAGAAAACACCCAGCCTGATAACACCTACTAAACTAGGTCAGATAAATTAAGAATAGCAGTAATTTAAATCCCATGGTTTTCTCTTTAGAATTATGATTTTTTGAGGACAGCTTGTTAAGTGACCCACTAGAGACCTCAAAGAGCCGGAGGTCAGAATGTTGCACTGCAGCAACAGTTTGATCAGGTGTGAATCGATGTGTCCTTAAATAAAGCAGCAGAAAACTGTGTGTTACATGGTACAACTGTGACACTTTCACAAACATGTCGGCCTTATTGATTTGACTCTTTATTTAATGAAACAAACTAAAATATGCGTAAACTTCATTTGAACAGTCAGAGTTCAGTTATACACAGAGAACAGCACTTCTATAATAAATACACGAGCCTGGTGTGGTGTCTGTGAACTGATTCTACATTATACTGAAGGGGAGGGTTATTATGACCTCTTTAAAGACAGGATGTAAGACAGTTGTGATACTGTACCGCAGGCTGAGCAGTCGCTGGTGGAGTTCAGCTGACAGGCCGTATTTGTCTGACTGGATCAGCTCTCTGATTGAGTCGAAGTCCTGCTTCAGCTGCAGAGCTCCCTGAACACTGAGGATCAACAACAGAGATCTACTGTGACTGAAGAACACATCAGGGACATGCTGCACCACGTACACTGAACACACTGAGGGACAGGGAAACACACACACACATTTATAAACACAAAACATACATTTACCAGGTAAACATGTTGTTTGTTGGCAGAGACAAATACATTTTCTAATTGTTTTAGTTGCTAAAACTATGTTTTACATTTCTTATTACTCATGTTGCCTCCTGATAACACATCCCACAACATTCCTTTTTTATTTTTGAGCTTACTTCTTGGCCTGTTGCCTTTCTTCAGCAGTCAGTATAGACACACACCGGGAACATGCTGCAGTCTAGTTGTATGTGCCTTCAATCATTCAGGTACATGGTGGTGGACATCAATGATTCTATGAGCAACAACATACCTGAACTTGATCTTCTGTCTCAGGATGTGTTCCATCCAAGCCTCCATGAAAGCTGTCATCGTTATACTCAGCGCTTGGACACGGGCGTCGTCGGAAAAGGGCGCCACCCCCTCTAAAACCTGACCAATCACAGTCTGAGCTGCCAGAGACGCATAGTCACTGGGACTGCTGGGAAAACCTGTGCAGCGACAGAGAAATATACGGTTATCAATACGCAGTCAAACGTTTGTGTTGATGTTAAACACTGTTTTCTGTTCGCAGTAAATGTAATCAGAAGTGAAGTGGAAGGTAAATCCAAGTAAACTCAGTGTATCACCTTTTTAAAATGAGGCTGAGAGTTTAGTCGTCTATTTTCAGATCAACTGGATCAATGAATGAGGGGGAAATGGTGGGAAAACATCTACATTTACCACTAAATCCCTGCAAGTAACACATTACTAAACAAGTAAATTAAAAACACATGTGCATATCCATTTTCTGTGTATTACAATCCTGTACAGTATTGACCCTGTACTCTTTACCTACTGTTTAAATCTGAATCTAAAAAGCTCAGTGTGATACACAATACATTTCAGCTAGACAAAACTGGCATTCTTATTGAGTGCAGTAAACAGACAGTGTCAACAAAAAAGTAGAACAAATATAGAAAACAAGAAGAGAGGGGACTGTCGGGGTGAAAAAAAAACAGCTTAACATTAGACAGCTGATGAGACATCCACATAAAAATCCTTTTAAGCGGTCCTACATGGCTGTTCAAAACTGCCTGCTCCCTGACTTGCTCACCCTCACAAACAAACAAAATCCAATCTTGTTTTCTTTTACCACCTCCAGTGAGTTTACTCTCAGTGTCTGCTGCTGGACTCGGTAATGTCTCCAGGTGTCTCATTCTTGAGACAGGCTCGTTTTATAGAAGAATGTGCTGTAGTGAGGCTGCACCTCAACGCAAAGAACAAATTACTCTTAGCATGAAGTTAATCCTGCCTGCCTCCACACTCCACACTCCCCTCCAGCTAAGTTTCTTCTTTTCTATCATTTCCAAAATCATCCACTGATCTTGCTAGATGTCTGAGAGACCGCTCTGAGACGTCGAGCAGCCTCTTCTTGTCTCTGAATCTCCTTTACGACCAGCTTCCTCCTGTTAACTGCTGTTGCTTTGTTCCTTGAAGGCTGAACTGTGCTCAGTCCCTGCTGTAAAACTGCCTTCCTTATGGTCCATCTCCTCCCGGCTGAGACTGTTGGTGCTGTACTACATACCGCCACATTCAAAGACTACAGTATATTTATTTATTATATCTCCAGCTGTTCTTTACAGCTGGAGCTTAAGTCGAGCTTAGTGTGATTATTTTGAGGTATAGTTTTATTTGAGATACAGTGGGTTAATATGAAAGATTTCTTTTCAGTGTTTAACTGCCCCCAACCACTGTAACAATTGCCCTCACTAAGTGGGCAATGGTGACACTCTGATTAAAAGCAGCCAGAGGTCAGTACCTGTCCTGAGATTGGGTCTCCAGTGGACAGCAGAAGGCATGGTCTGTTCAAAGATCTCCCCTGACATCCTCTTACAGTCACTGGAGAAGGTCTTCAGCATCAGAGAGGAGAAGCTCTGAGAGACAACGACACAGAGGAGAGGAACGTTTCATGTCCCTGAACAGTAAATATTAAATATAACAATGAAAAATGTCAGTCCACATATAGTAGGGATGGAACAGATCAAGTTTGTCACACTAGAGCTGAAGAACACCTCAGCCCTTCTTCCTGAAGAACTCTTCTTTGAAGAAAGGGTCCATCAAGGGTTCCATTAAGAACCCTTTCTGAAAGAAAGAGTTCATCGAGCACTTTTCCTTGGGGGGTTGGGTTGCGTTAAGAACTCTTTTCTTTTTTTTTTTTCTTTTTTTTTCTTTTTTATTATTATATTAAAAAAAAAAAAAAAAAGAACTCTTTTCATCCAAAGAAAGACAGAGTTCCTCAAGGACTGGTGAAATCCTGAAAGAACTCTTTCGTCCGGGGTTCGTCAGGGTTCTTTGTAAGACTAAGGGTTCTGTTAAGAACCTTTTCCATCCAAAGAACCCTGTTTCGAAGAAAGAGTTCCTCAAAGATTGCTGGAATCCTTGAAGACGTCTTTCTCCAATGGTTCATTGTACCATAATATAAAAGGGTTATCGGTAGAAAACCCTGGGCGGGTTCTAGATCAAACCCTTAAAATACAAAAGGGGTTCTCTGTAGAAACTCTCAGGGTTCTGGATGAAACGTGTCACAGATGGTTCTGGGTAAAACCCTTTATGTTTATGTAGTTTTAAGTAGAACTCTCTTAAAGCATTGAAAGTGGAATCTTTATTAAAAAAAAGGTTTTACCAGGACCCAAAAAAGGTTCTTCTATGGGGGACAAGCCGAAGAACCCTTTATGGTTCTAGTTAGCACCTTTATTTCTAAGAGCCAATAACCCAGAGCAGCTTGTCTTGGAAAAGGGAAAAGGACAAGGCAGAGAACAGTTAGAGGATCAACTCTGCTTCTTTATAATTGGATCTGGTCCATCATTTCTGCCTATGTTCAGCTGTAAACTGTCAAACACAGCTGATGTGTTCATGTTCTTGTTCTTTGATCCACACAGTCCTAACTACTCTGACATCATCCTCACAACAAAACTGAGCACAGCTTCCACTGCTCTGCAAGAACACACTGTAAAGGCAAGAACACACTGTAAAGGCAAGAACACACTGTAAAGGCGTCAGCTGCCTGATATGTGTCACCTGCAGCCTGGATACAGCTCTGTTCAGTGTTTCGAGCTGCCGCTTCAGCAGAAGCTGGTTGTGGTTCTGAAGAGTGGAAAGATGGTCACCATCTGAATTTATCATCACTGTCTTCATCTGACGCACCATCGTCTCTAATGACACTCTGAGCACCTGCAGAGACAAACAAAGAAACCGTCACAAAAACTGAAGCTGATTTCATTTAAGGGCTCAAAGGCAAAAATCTGAGCTGAAAGACAAGTGAGTTTTGGACTGATGTCCTGAAATACAACTCAAATAACAACCATGATCACTTAAGCTGATGGTATATTAGGCCTGTCTCTGTTTTCTGGTTTCTTTATTCCTCTCTTTGACAGTAAACTGAATATCTTTGACAGTTTTTTTCTGTAATGAAACTCTTTGATTCTCCATTGAATAAAACACAGAACAGCGTTTGATAGAACTGAGTCACCTACTTTGAGGTCTCCCTGTGTGATGAGCAGGAACTTGTTGAGGCTCCATGAGGAGAGGAACTGGAAGGCCTTGGACATGACCCACACTGTGGACAGTTGTATTGTGGCTAATGCAAGGCTAACAGTCTGTCGCTGGAGAGTGAGCCTGGAGGGGAGGATGCTAAAAGAACCTGGGGGGAGGGAGACACAATATTATGGTGAGTTAGTGTATGCAGATAGGAAGAACTTAGTGAAAATCTGAACAGCAAGGATACCATTAACACAGCAACAGAGCCATCTTTACATTCCTGTTGGGGATGGATGGCATCAAAACACACATTACTTGTGGTCAGTGTGCGGTGCATCCTGGGAAGCATCCCTGCATGCCTACGCCTCCAGGATGCTCCACAGACAAAAGCAGTGAAGGCTCACAGCTCATCTTCAACTCAATAAAATGTAGTGCCATCTAGTTTCATCGTATTTAAGAGAAGACAGACATCTCTACGGCCGAAAGTAGAGAGTAGAAAGTAGAGTTGAGTACAAGTCTCAAGTCTGCAGCTCTGGTCTCTGTAGTAAAATCCAGAGCCAGCTCTCACAGACTCCCCCAGTCCCACCTATAATCATATGTACCCTAGTTTTCTGCTTCAATATGAGTATGAAGTACGGATAGTAGCTTTACACATTGACACTGGCTTGGTGATGATGCTGTTTCAGTGACAGACTGGCACACCCTCAAGTCAAGTAATTTTGATTTATACAGCCCAGTATCACAAATCACTTTAATAAATCAGTTGATAGAATGCAGGAAGGCATGCTGATGTGACTGACTGACTGTGGAGGTATCACTGTACATGTCATTTTACCTGAGGCCCTGCTGTTTGAGTGTTGGCAGCACAGAGATGACAGCAGAGGAGGAGACAGCCGTAAGAACTGCTCCATGGTCACTGACATCATCTCACATGAGGGCATCGCAGGGCTGCTGCTGTGATTTACACCCATGAGACATTTATCTTTCAGAGCGGAACCTAAACTTCTGCACATCACTGAAGACAGACAGACAGACAGACAGACAGGAGGAGAGAGTGTGAGACAGCAGGCCAAAATAATACAAGAGAAAGACTGAAAACGGTTTGTTTATCTATAAAGGCTTTAGTTTATAAGTGAAAGTGATGATCTTCTGTCCAGATCAAACGTTAATGCTTCTGATTTAATGCTGAGTATCTGCTGATAATCAATTATCAAACAATAACAACAAATACACAGATTCAAATATGTAAAGCCAGTCAAACTGTTTGGTATCTTTGCCTTCGGTTTCTGTTTCTACAACAGTTCTGCCTCAACATTTCCACCAGGAGTGATTTGTGTGTGTGTGTGTACTCACCATGGTCCCACTGAGCGCGTGCTGTCATGGCTAACAGATACACACTGAAGTCCTCCAGCATGTCTCTGCACTCCTTTGGAACCAGATCTACAACAAACAGAAGCACAAAAGTAGTCACTTATGTTACGCAGTCTATCCAACAATTCACACCTGACAAGAACTAAATACAAATTCTACCAACACCCTCAATATTTGCAATGGTGCAACATCAATATCACTACTATCATTACAAACAAATCAAAAATTATTATTATTTCAACTTTACAATTCAACTTTATGGTCAACATTTTGACTCTACTCTTGAAATTTCAACTTTATTCTCAACATTTTAACATTGTTTTCAACTTCAGTCGCAACAATTTTGACTTCTTTTTGACTTTATCCTCAACATTTTGACTTAACTCTTGACATTTCAACTTTATTCTCAACATTTCAACTTGGCTTTTGACTTTATTCACAAAAATTTCAACTTTGTTTTCCACTTTATTCTCAACATTTCAACTTAATTTTTGACTTTGTTCTTAACAATTTCGATTTAGTTTTTGACTTTATGCTCAACATTTTGATTTAATTCTCAACATTTCAACCTTATTCTTGATCATTCAATTTTATGCTCAACAATTCAACTTTGTTTTCAATTGTATTCTCAACATTTTGAATTTATCCTCTACAGAATCAAATTTATAACATAAAACAAAAAATGCAGCACACAGAACACTGTACATGATGCAAATAATGAATGAAACACAGATAAACAAATAAATAAGTCATGGCTGTTGCAGCTATAGGTGACTGTGTTGTAAGGCATGTTGACCTGACTAGACCTGATCTTCTTACCCGTCTCTGAAGCTTGACTGATCCTGTGCAGGATTTGGAACCCCCCGTGGCTGCCTTGGAGATTGATGCTTCCTGTGGTGTTTCCTGCCCGTGGCGCATGCAGCCGCAGCCACAGGGCTCTGCCGCACAGAGTCCACAGCAGGCTGCGGTACTGTCCAAACAGGTCAGCAAAAACCAGCGACTGACCAAGGTCCAACCACTGCACAGAGTGAGGCCAGCGAAGACAGTCTGGCTCTGCCGCCGTCCCTTCTGCTCCCAGAGTCTCTTCTCTCTCTGGCTCTCCATCAGCCCCAAACCTTGAGCTGAAGGACACAAACAGTGTGTAGTTATCACACAGGGACTAGCTCCCTGCAGCTATCAGTGTGGTGACCTGGGCCTGGGCAACAAAACAACAGTGGTCTTTCTGACATTACCTGACAGTGGCTTCTGGCCCAGCTGGTATTTCTAGTTCAGTCCAGTCCTGCTGAGCTCCTTCCACATGTTGCTCCTTGTTCAGTTCTGTATTCTGTCTCTTCGGTTCCACTGAATCAGCTGTATTTTATGATTGAAGTGTCAGTCTTGCCAGTTGACGATAGCACCTCAGTGACTGTACTTGAGAGCAGCTGTTCAGATGATGCCTCCGGTTTAGGTGTACATGATGCCAGTGGAGCGAGCAGGTCATTGGAAGAAACTAGGAGCTGAAACAGGATCTCTACTGAGGACTGGTCCTGTTGGCAAAGCCCTGACAGAGGCAGGGCTGAGCGGCTGGCTGAAGGGGATGAAATGGTCTGCAATGGTTTACAGTTCTCTAAACTGGTCTGTGTTTCTAGCTTTGGTTGGACAGAGACCAAGGCGTCCACACTGGTCTGGGCTACACCAGTCTGGGATATGTGTGTTTGGCACTGACTGGTTTGGTCTTTGTTAGAGGCTTCTGTTCCATGTTGGACAACGGTGGACTTGGCAAATACAGGATGGTGGTTTTCTAAATTATTCCTGTCCAGATGAAGGTCAGGGGTGTAGAGAGGAGGAGTTTTATGGCAGCTGTGATTAGAAGATGAGTGATGATTAACAGAGAACAGAAGGGAGGACATGAGGTAGGTCTGCTGCAGTTGTTCCCAGCTCCACTCAGAGGTCCCACAGTGGGCTCTGCTCCCCTGACTAACAGAGCTATGGGAACATGCGAAGGCCTCGCAGTTGGTGTGGAGCTGACAGATGCGATGGCTCTGCTCAGAGGCCCAGTGGTGCAGCTGCTTGGCTGCCGTGTCTGCGCGATGCAGAGCTAAAATCATCATCAGCTCTTTGACTGAGAAGGCAGCAGGGTGAGGTCCGTTGTGGTTTGGAAGACTAAAATCCAGAGTTGAATAATGTGCAGCCTGTTGTAGCACTACAGTCCTCAGCTGGGTGCTGCTGTGCTGCGCTTTCTCCAACACCGCCTGGTTATAGAGATCTGTACCCACTACAATGTCCTCCAGGACTTCTCTGGGTACACACCGTCTAACTCAGTCTGGGCCACAGCAGACAGAATGACAGAGACATAACGCTCCATCAGAACCAGCGCCTGCAGACCCAGCAAGTCCAGAGTCTGTTTGATTTCCAGCAGCAGCCTGCTCTGCTGCACCAGAGCAGCTCTCAGATGGTGGTCGGACTGGACTTTGGAGAACAGACAAGACCAGTGGTTGAGATGGACTCGGAGCTCCTGACTCAGTGAGACGAGGCCAACCCTGAACGAAGACCAGTTGGATGGGGTCTGCAAAGGAGATGAAAGAAACAAAATGTTTTATTGATGTTATTTATTTATGTTACTTAAAAATCTTCAAACACTATATTAAAATGTAAGCGTTTTCAAGGATTTCCAGATTGTTCCCTCAGGATGAATTGTCACAAATCTAATCTACTGTACAAATGGCCAGAAGTGTCACTGACCAGCACTATTTATGTGGTGTAGCTGTAGCTGGCAGGAGTGAACTCCCTGCGTCTGTGTCTCCTTCTTTACTGACTTTAACAGTTCAGTCTAACCTGGCTGAGCGTTAGGTGCGATTTCCTCTGATGATCCTCCAGCAGCTGGCTCACTCTGGATACGTATGCTGAGGCTATGCGAGCCCTCTCTGGCGTACTCATGAACGAAGAGCAGCAGAGACCGCTGCTCCAGGAGCTTCCACAGAGCTCTGTAGTTCCCCTGCAGGGAGGGGGAGGAGGAAGAGGAGGGCAGGAGGAGAACACCACCTTCTGCTGGGAGGCCTTTAAAACACACCTGAGGGGGGAGGAAGAGAAAAGGTACAGACTCTCACATTCTGACACTGCTTCTCCTCCATAATTGTTTTTTTCAAAGCTTTTATTTGGACAGAATTTCCTCCACAAATTCAGCTTCCCTTTGATCCCTGGAACTCACCTGAGGAGACCCCATCTGTGCCCCGCTGACCAGCTGCCACTGGGGGGCCACGGTCAGAACAGCTTGTTGCAGACGCAGGAGACGTGCGGAGGAGCGGGACGCCAGGTTGTGAGCGACTACAAAATTTCCCTCCTCCTCTCCCTCATCCTGACTGCGGCCCTGGAACAGCCACTTCAGACTGGGATTGAAGGTGCTTCTGATCAAAGTCTCAGCTCGCTGCAGGGAACGGGAGATGGACCTCTGGGACCAGGAACCTGGAAGGACACACGTCCAGCATTAACAAGGTGTGAAGATGATCAGCACACTGGAGAGACTAAAAGAGACAACTGACAAACGAGAGAAACAGAAGAACTCCACCCAATGCATCATTCTGAAAAATGCTCAAGTTTGAGCAAAGGGCTGAAGGAAGCGGGTGGGGAGTATGTGTGTGTGTTTGTAACCTCTTTACGTGTGTGCACATTACCATCAGTGGTCGGATCCTCTGTCACCACACAAGAGCTGCAATTCCTCTGAAAGACATAAAGGAAAAATTACATAAAATATTATCGGCCAGAGTTTAGTTCTTAAATATGTTACATGTAGGAATTTTCTTCTTTTTCTTTTATACACAAGCTTTATATTCAGGCTCAAGGCGTTTGTGTGCGTACGTGTGTTGATGTTTTGGCTTTACCAAGGTAGTTTCTTTTCAGAATTACAGCCAAACCAGTTTGAACTTATGACAGATAAAGAACTGAAATACAAATTTAGAGTCCAAATAATCAGACATGATGTGTGCTGGAGCCATAATGTACTATGAACTGAAATGGTTAAGCTTGGTAGTGGGTTAAATATGAAGTATGCTTATGTATGATATTTCTGTGTTTTTATGCCTTGTTGTTAATTTAATAAAGAGATCAGCGGCACCTGTGGAACAGGGGAGCAGAACAGTTTTTCGGTCACAAATCATAGGCAGTATATCACTGAATTATTGATTACTTTTGTTGTTTTGAAAGCAAATTGAAAAAAACCTTTGTGTTAATAAAGTACTGCTGTTGACTTTGGATTCGCGGTCGTTTATTTTTCGATTGCGTGCCGTCAATCCGACTAAATCAGTAGCTTTGAAAAGTTTGAAAGCCACTGTAACAGAGTGACAACATACTACAGCTGCAACAATTCATCAATTATTAAATGGTTATTAAATTAATTGCCAACTATCTTAACATCACATCAGTCTGATCAGAACATGGAGCACATCTGTGAACTGCAGGTTGTTTTGTTTTGTTTTTCATTTATATCTATTTATTTCTATTTTATAGTGTTTTCCTCTTTTTAAGTCTGTATTTAAAGTCTGTTGTCTTGTTTGACCACATCAATGTGTATGTGTGCTGTTTGGTGCTGAACAGGTAGTGCACAGTGGATTTACTGGAGCTTTTTCACTGATCTGTGCAACCATGCAACCAAATCTCTGAGCTATAAGATGCTGAAGAGCTCAGCAGAGCTGCAGGCTGAGGCATCAACACAAGCAAACTTTTTTTTTTTTTTTTTTTTTTACACCACAGAAATAGCAACCAAATGATGGATTAAGGCTATAAAAAGTAAAATATTTTGAGCTTTGTACAAAAAAACTGACCTGCTCCTTCTCTGGACAGCATAACTCAGAATTATCACAGTCTGAAAGAGAGAGACAAACAAAACCCTCAATCGTCATGTATCGGAGACAAAATTAAAAAACATCTACATCACACTGTTCATGCACTATGGTTTGTGTGTTGGCTCCTCTCATCACCTCTCCCTTTCCTCTGTAGTGTTGTGTGTTCATGATGTAAATATCTGTCATTTAATGTAATTTATATCTATATTTTTTGATCGAAACATGCAGTTTGTCTCTATTTGTGTGTGTGTGTGTGCGTGTGTATCACCTGCTGTCAGACCAGATTCTCCAACAGGATCTTTCAGTATCTCTGGATTGTTGTGATCCATGCAGACAACACAACTAACCTGTCATCAACAGATAACATATAAAGGATTAAGTTTGGGTGATACAGCTGGAAAACCTATCATGACAGTGAAGTTTCATATCGGTCCATATCAATAATTATGGATCATATGGGTCTTGACTGACAACATGTTGTGTACTCCAAAGGGTGGAAGTGGACAAAGGGATAAAATACGTTTGCTGTATTACCACTGGAGTACAGACAAAATAACAGATCATAATATTTTTGACCAGATACAATAATTTTCCTTAACAGACAGTTGGTTTTTAGTAACAATCAATTAATCATCAGGATACATAATGCACCTTTTTTTCTTATTTTCCTTATGATCTCTTTTTTCCTGTTATTTAAGAACAAGTTTAAGTTTCCTTATTCAACAAATGCTTCGGCCAGAAAAAAAAAAACATTTACAAATTAGGTATTAGGTGCAATTACTACCATCTCTAGACAACTGGTTCAGTTAAATATCAAAAAGTCTGTTACATTTTTAACAGCAATTCATTGATTAATGATTAATCATTATCATCCCTCATTATCACAATGAAACAAATAATGGAACAGCTACAACAGGATGTTAAGTTCAGAAAATGACATCACTTTCTACAGTCTTAAATGAAATCAGAAAAAGACAACACTTACTTCACATCACGATATAATGATATCCAAAATCTAAGACGATATCTAGTTTCATATCACAGATATATCGATAATATCAGTACCCTACCAGGATGCTTTTAAAGGTGAGCTGTTGTCTGTGATACTGTTGTAAAACACTACTTACACATTAATAGAAGTAAAATACAACATCAAATACCACACACACACACACACACACTTGAATGTAATACTTTTACTTGTCATTGTGTATTTCTATTAGTTCTAAGCAATATATCGATATTATATCAGTATCATAATATAAGACTAAATATGGTCTTAGATTCAGGGTATTGTTATATTGTGAAATGGCACCTGTTGTCTTGTCCTGGTTTTAAAGGCTGTATTACAGTAAAGTGATGTCATTTGAACTGAACTTACCAGACTGTTCTAACCGTTCTATTATTTGTCTTTACCCACACAGACATCACATCCACATTACTGATAATTATTAATCAGAAATCTCCTTTGTGTTTATATTTTCTGAAAGCACCAGTAGTCATCCCCACAATATTGTCACAATATCAGTATTAGATTTTGTCCATTAGGGCTACAACCAATGATTATTTTCATAGTTGATTAATCAGTCGATTATTTTCTTTATTAATCAGTTAATAGTGGTTTATAAATGATCAGAAAATGATGAAAAATAATGATCAGTATTTCCCAAAGCCAGGATATCCTCCTCCTCCTCCTAATGTCACATATATATATGTACATAGACTCTTCTGACCACTGATTTATATTCTTGAATGAGAAGCTGGTAGTTTAGTGTTTGTTCCCTACAACAGCAGCTGTCTTACATCAGTTAGCAACAGCTAGCTAAGCTAACAGGTTTTTAAATCTGTGTCTCCGTGTCTCCATGTTTATCACATTCCTTCAGTGAAACGGACACAGAGAAACAGTAGCTCGTATTATTGACTTACGCCTTTTTTGTCCCCGTTAATCCAGAGCTCAGGGGAAGTGTGGTTTAAAATAGCAGCTGCTCGCCAGGCCTGAAAACAGCGTGTGACGGCGCCCAATCAGGAGAGAGCGTCCCCGGTTGTTATGGAAAACACAGGAGGCGTCTTCAGGCGCGTGCGTCCATCAGTCTGCTACAACGTCACAGTTCATCCGAGAGATGCTTCGTCTCCACTGCAGGGCTCCGCTCCGTTCCACTCACAGGGAAGCGTTCCGTTTAGGTTTCCCATTGGCAAAAGCTGACGGTAGTTCAGTAGTAGTTTCACCTCAGACTGATGCTCCGAGTCAGCCGGGAAGGCGGAGTTAAAACACTGCGGGGCGCTGATTGGTCAGAGAGGATCAAGTCACTAACTTGAACAAAAAAAACTTTATTGAACACGCTCGAATGACAAACAGGCATTATGGCATACTTTAACAAGGAGGAAGACAAGAAGATTTATGGAGAAAAGAAAAACAAACTAATACAAATTTTAATACATATATATAAACGGATATTAAAGTAATGTAACTTCAACCTCAGAGCCAAATATGGTGAAATTGTTAAGGTTTTCAAAGGAGGAGGCAGGCCGCTTTGAGTGTCTATGGCAGTTTCTCCAGGACCTTTTCTTGGTGACCCACTTTTTAAAAAATGACAAACTATCGCAGCCCAATTGATGATAGACCTTATCAATAAATCTTAGGAAGAGTTCATGTCTGCATACGTAGACATTCCTGACCATTTTTACTATTTCTGTATCATCTATCTTGACATGTGTTATTGAAAACATATACACGTTATAATGAGTAACAAATACATTTAGACCGAGTTAACACATTATCTCATTGTTTTTATTTCCTCTCATCAGGAAAGTAAATAGCACATTTCATAAATGAGACAAAATAACTGCATTTTTTTGCTCTCATCAGTGATACAATATACACATTTTAAAAGCTTAATAAAAGGTGTACTGCTTGGTGATAGAAACCTCAAACTTTCCAGATTTTTTTTTTTTCTATAGTCTTTAGTTATTTGGCGACCCAAATAAAATCTCCTGTGACCCACATGTGGGTCACGACCCAGCCTCTGGGAACTATGGGTTCAAGTAACATAATCATGATACCATACTGCTCTACAAAGGAAAAAGGCAGTAATTTCCCAAAGTGCAGAACTGTTCTCCAGCCAAAGTAGTTGCAGGCAGATAACTGGATATGGCAGTTTTATAGCTTTGTATTTGGTTATTCTTTCAAGTCTTTTTGCAGAGCTTACTAAAAATACTAGGTAATATAAATATATATGAATATAAAAGGCAACATGCTGCAACAGAAAAAAATATTGAAAACTATCAAACCTTTTTTGATAAAAAATATAACAATGATTGCTTAATTTTAATTCAATTCATTTCACATCTGCGATCATAGTCACTGTAGTGGTGAGTGTGAGAGTTATGACCATATACTGTTGCTGTATACGTGTATATTTAGTAGTATAATGCACATAGTTGACATATTTCTTAATTTTCTTGCATATATTTCACATAGAATAGAATACCATAACTGAAGTTACAGGTGGTCTCTCTGGGGCTTTTTTTTTGCAGTTACTGCAATTATGACCCCTTATTTTATCCAAAATAAAACAAATTTGAGAGAAGATATTTATCCACATGACAAAGGATGTCTTTAATGATTATAACTCGTTGTCATTTGAAAGGGCAGCATACACATCATGTATCCTAATTATGTAATCGTGTTAGATGTAATCAGTCTGACTACCTGTGAGTAACAGGAATAATAGATGTATTTAATTTTTTTCCTCTGTCAATCTACCCGCTCCACGCTTCAGTCCAGTAGGCGGCGATAATGCGCAGATATTAGCTGGTTTACTAACCGCCATTAAAACTCAAAGAAGAAGAAGAAGCACGTGACTGCAGCTGCAGCTTTTTGAGTGACACTGCCCCCTGCTGCTGCAGCGGGTCCCTGTCACTGCCCGATTTCCGGAGCTGCCCGATTTGCAGTATGGCCCGTGTGCGCATGCGCGTTCGCGCATGCGCACACGGGCCATACTGCAAATCGGGCAGTGACAGTCCGTATCTCCTGCTCCTTTACATTAACGACCGCCCCTTCCGGTCACGTGACTTGCTGGATTGTTTGGGGTCGCGCGTCTTTCGGTGTTGGCGGGTATCTGGAGTCAGTGAATAGATTGTGAGCAGCTGCAGAGCCTCTCTGTCCCTCACAGAAAGATAGTTAGTACTCATTATTATCATTATTATTATTATTAAGAACATGTCGGGGTGGACCAGAGACAGACGACGTGATGCTCTCAGGAGCGAACATGAGAACAGGTACGTCTGGGTTCTAGTAACACACCGGTTTGAACTCGTTAGTCTCTGTTGAGTCTTTGTCCACTCGGTGGACGGTGTGAAGTTAAGCTAAGTCAGCTAAAAAGCTTTGTGTCCAAAGACTTCTGAAGATGTGTCCCTGCTGATAAGAGAGGAGGACATCTGTGTGACTCATGTTTAAATGTTTAAATGTTTAAATGTTTGTACTCCTCCTCTCCTGTGCTGATAACTGCTGCTTTATTCACTTATTGATAAGTTACTTATGGCTTGTAGTGAGTTTTTTGTTGTTGGTGTGTGTTGGTAACATTGGGGGACACACACACACACACACACACACACACACACAACACAGTCAGTTGTTGGTGGAAAAAAAAAAAAAAAGGGAAGAGAGGCTGTGAAACAAAGAGGCGGTAAACTCAAACCTGGAGAGCTCACAGGGCTGCATTATAGAAAACTATTACTGAAGCACATTTATATATAAGACAAAGAGTAAAAGCAGTGGGTCTGAGTGAAGTTAATCTGAATTATCTCAAATTAAAATGCCTCCATTGCGACTCTAAACCACCGAACCCGCCCTGATCGATATCTGATTGATGAACTAGTATTGACAGATGGATCATCTGAGGGGGAGAAACTTTGCAGCTGATCACTTCCATTCTTTTACACAAAGTAAAGCTGGTTTAAGTGTGATTGTAACTAAGCTGGGGGTCTTGTGTATTAGCACACATTAGGCTCACAGATGGTGTTGCCAGATCTCGCGCGAGAAAAAAAAAACCCCATCCAGTTATGTGGAAACGAAACCTAACTGAGGTGGAGCCACAAGATCAATTTATATATAAATGTCTGAAATTATTTAGCGTTTCATAAGCAAGAAGATATCATGTTTGCTGTATTTACAGTAATGGTGCTGTGGTTCTTGAACATGATGTGCACGTATTTCACAGAATCTGCACACTGCCTTCGAATCACCCCCACTTGATGAGAGTCCAGCCTTTCGATCCACTCACTTTCTCCAACTCTTTGATGTTTTTTTCCTCATATTTCACCCAGTCAGTCCCTGGCATTGTTGGTGAGCTGGCTAAAGAAACTTAAGAAGGATCCTGTAACAGGACAAGCAATCATGCAGGTGTAGTAGAGAGAAACAGGAGACATTTCAGAAACAAGCCTGAAAAAATGCAACGAGCAATTACCAGTACTTGTAAGGGACCATGCATAAAAACACGCCCCAAAGTTGCTTATAATAAGTCGACTCGGCAGCTGTGGTGGCAGAGGTATGTTAAGCATTGGTCTCTTCAAAAGACCTCAATTAACCGTCATGTGTGGTGGTTTGGTCCACACAGGTAGAAACATTCTCTTGAGATATTCTTGTAATGAAGATCTATTCGAATGAAGATGAACACATGTTTGTATGTTTAAATCTAATTCTCTCCTTGTTTTCCATGTGTTGCAGCTACGGCCCGTCTCGGTGGTCCCACTGCAGGAAGAGAGGGGTCGATGGAAGTCTGCGGGACAACAGAGAGGCAGATGATAAAGGCCGGGAAAACAGAGGCCACTCTGACAAAAGACATGACAGGTAAGAGTGCACACCTACAACAGAAGTAGATTTACATTTATATACTTTCTTTTTAAATAAATCTACACTCATTAATCTAGTACATAGTGATGGGTTTTTTTCTTTCCATAAGGTATTTGAGGCTATTTTGCTTTAAACCTAACAAGTACAGTGACATCTGGCAGCTTACAAGACCTATAGCAGCCCTTCAAGATGCCTGAACCACCACAACACCTCTGATTATAACTGCTCTCACCATGGCAACCAGACATTAATATATATTGCCCGCATTGTGTTCATACTTGTATCCCTTGAACTCCTCCCTCAGTTTCACCACCCCCGAGAGCGCAGGCCCGGTGTCCCGGTGTGGAAGACAGGCTGACTGGGGAAGCCAGGTGGAGGACGATGAGATGAGGAGAGGTGTACACAGAGACATGCAGCGGTAATTAGAATCTGTTTCTATTTCACTGGTTTCATTTCTGATTCACTGAAAGCAGCTTTTTAATTTGATTCCAATCTTCACTGACGGTGTGTTCAGTTACAGGAGGAGGATACTGGGTGCAGAAGTCACCCAGAGAGAGAGAAAGACCTCCTCTGGCTCTTCTGGAAGGTACGTCCCCTTCTCTCATATTTTCTCTTTATGAGCATTCAGCTCAGAATAAATGAATGATAAAACTCAGACCGACATGCTTAGAGTACAGTTATCAAAAAGTTGAGACATTATGTAAAACATAAATAAAAACAGCATGCAGTAAATTTCAGATAATATATACTAATATACAGTACAAGGACAAGATATTTAATGTTCAAACTGCCCCTTGTTTGGAACATTCAAAAGGCAAACAGGTTTATTGGTAACCTGACTGGGTCTTAAAGAGGACATCTGCAAAAGGCTGAGTCATTCACACGATGGGATGAGGTCCAAACCACTTCTTTTTCAGAAACGTCTCTGCTTATTTCAGTGAGACAGTGCCAAGACACACTGTGCACGTGTTCCAACAGCGTGGTTTTGTAATAAAAGAGCTCAGGTACTAGACTGACCTGCCTGCAGTCCAGACCTGTCTCCCACTGAAAATGTGTGGTGCATTATGAAGCACAAAATATGACAACAGAGACCAAACAGGACTGTTGAGCACCTGAAGTTATATATCAAGCAAGAATTTTGCTTGCAAAATTAGTAGTGTGTCCTCAGTTCCCAAACACTTACTGAGTGTTGTTGAAAGTAAAGCTAATGTGTCACATGCTCCTGTCCCAACTTTTTTGAAGCATGTTGCAGGCATCAAATTCAGAATGTGTCTATATTTACAAAAATAAAAAAGTCCATCCGTTTAAATGTTAAATATCTTATCTTTGTTTTACACAACGTCCCGGCTGTTTTGGAACTGGGGTTGTACATTACTAAGGGCCTAATCCCAGATAATGGCAGCCTGTCGTGCCTTTATTGTCTGAGTGTGTACCTGTGAGTGGGTGGTAATCCTGTCACTCTTCTGCAGCTGTGACTCCAGAGAGGGAGAAAACATGGAGACGGATGAAGCTGTGTTGCTACGACGCCAGAAACAGATCAACTACGGCAAGAACACGCTGGCCTACGACCGATACATCAAAGAAGTCCCAAAGTAAGTCTACACGCACACACTCTCTCATTTCATACTGGTCGGAACCTATTATGAGCACATATTATGTGAAATTAAAAAAAGAGGCATAAGAAATACATGAAGGTCTACTTGCTGGCACTATCATATGTTAATATAATAAATTGCAAGTTTTACAATAAATAATTAAAGCATTAACTTATCAGTTTCCCTTGTTTTTTCTCTCTCTCCCTCTCTGTTTGCAGACACATGCGTCAGCCTGGTGTTCATCCAAAGACTCCTAACAAGTTCAGGAAGTACAGCCGTCGCTCGTGGGACCAGCAGATCAAACTGTGGAAGGTCAAACTGCACGCATGGGACCCGCCAACAGAGAAAGGCCAAGACAAAGTCCTCGATGACACGTAAGAAGATCTTTGACCTTCACCAACATCCCAGTCACCTTGAGAACTATACAGACCACATCCTCTCCACTTCCTGTCCGGTCTCAATCAGCTGTCTAATGTTTATGTGTTTGTTAATCTCTACTCCAGTGACGAGCTCGGCCTTGACGATGTCATGGACATTGAGCTGGACTTCCCAACCTTAGATGCCCCGGCTTCTCTCAGCACACACGGCCTTTCACTGGAGGTGAGATTGTTCAGTAGAATTATAGCACATCTGTTTGACTACAGGGTTGATGTATAACAGCATTAAAAATCCTCACACATCTATTACAGTCTACAACAGAAAGTTTTTCTCATTTTCAAGTAGCAGAAATTATAAGCAACTTAATGTTGAAGGAAGAATTACTTGTTTGATGGGTCTGTGGTTTCTTAGATAATTCCCCAACGCTCTCTCAGAAGGGGTCCAGAAAACTGCTTATTTACAGGCTATGGATGCAAACTAATCACAATAAAATCGCAGTATGGCCAGGTGCAATGTCCAAATCACAGAACCAAATTGTAATCTTTTGAAAAATGAAAAAATGTATGAGAAAACAGCATTATAATGAGGTGCTGTAGTGCTGCATAGATCTTGTTCTCCAGATGAGGTTTTTTTCAGTGAACACGAAAATTGTAATGCAAAACTGATCATTTCCACTGATCGTATTGCAATAACAGTCAAAATAGTAGATTAAAGAAGAGAAAGCAGTACTTAATGACATGATTTTTGTATTGAACCTGTTTTTCTGTGCTCTCTTGCTCAGGCTGAAGACTGTTCGGGTACCCCGGTTAAAGTACAGAAGACAGAAAGCACAGCGGAGCCTGACATGGCATAGCTCATCATCGGCCCTCTCCAACAAAATCCAAACATATTCACTCACTTCTCAAATCCCCTGACATGTTCACTTCTCACAGCCCTTCATGTTACCCAGAATGACTGTTCCAGGTACCGGCTACTTGATCTGCTCAGAGCTTCACAATGTGCGTCTCAGCTGGTAGTTGTTAGTTCAACACTGTAATGTGTAGTATTCTTCCTCCATATACTCCAGTGCTTCTTAATTCTTAGGTTGGGATGTTTCACAAATGACTAATCTACTCAGGGAGTCGTCTTTTACGTGGAGATTTTACAGCTACATGTTTAATGGAGGTTCAGTCAGTTTAAATGGTTTAGGAAACTTTTATAGCACTGATCTGTGGCCTGGAATAGCAGACATCAGTCGTGTGCAACCTGCATATACTTGCTTCGTAGAATGCAAGAACACAGAGACTGACTGAAGTCAAATGCTTCTCTGAACAGTTGAAAGGAGACGGGCAAACCAAAGGCAAATTATTTTCCTTTTAATGATTCATTCTTTTTCAAGTGTGTACAATTTTAAATACTGAAGAGCATTACTTCAGTTCTGTTGGGCTGTGCTTTGTTTTTACATTGGTTGTTTTTTTTTTAATGTGTTTCTTATTGCTGTTTACTTCATGGTGAAGAGTTTCAAATAAAAAAAAAACAAACTTGAATGTCTGATTGTCCTGATGGATTATTATTCACTGTGAGTGATGAGTGAGTGCTGAGTCACATTAGTTAAATGAAAATTCAGTCATTATCTACTCGCCCCCATGCTGATTGGTTTAGTTTTTTTAGTCTACAAAACACTGCTGGAGTTTGACAGGAATAGAGTCTCCCAAACAATGGAAGTGAATGGTGACCAGATTTCAAATGTAAAAAACAACAGAATAAAAAACAAAATGCCTCCATACTGCTCGTTTGGTGTAATCCAGATCTCTTAAAGACCCAACATGCCAAGTTAGCTAAAAAAAAGTTATTTACACCATGTTTTTAGCCTGAATCTACACTTGATTCTTAGCTTGGAGCCGTGTTCACATGCACACTGTGTGAACTGGGTGTGTGTGTCGTGACGGTGTGCAAACAGCATATCGGGGACCTTATAAAACTTGGACAAGCAGTATGGAGGCATTTTATGTTTTTTTTTTTTTTTTTTTTCCATTTGAAAACTGGTCACCATTCACTTACATTGTTTGGGAGATTTTGCAACGTTGTTTTCCTGCGAAACTCCAGCGCAGTTTTGCAGACTAACAAAATAAACCCTGATCCTCAGTTGGCATGAGAGTGAGTAGATAATGACTCAATTTCCACTTTTGGGTGAACTATCCCTTTAAAGTTTTGCGTACAGATAAAAGTATATGCCAGGTGGGAAACAGATTTAATGCAAATAAATGAATATATAGACCAATACACAACAACAACAATAATGAAAGCCAGCACACATATTACTATCCTACACAAATGAGACGTGCCTCTTTTTATTTTATTTTATTTTAGTGCTGCTTCTGTTTTATCTTGGTTCCTTATGTCATGAGACTCACTGTGCGTTCATTTCTACTTTTGACTGTGGGGGGCAGTGTTGCGCACCCAAGCGTTTAAACTACCCCAGTCACAAAGAAGAAGAGGGGGGGCAGGAAAAGAAAAGGAAAAGCAGGAGAGAAGAGCTGCTGCTGTAAAGGTTAAATCGACTGGGATTTGGAGAAGAAGTGAGTGAGGACCATGCTGAGGGCTTGTCTGAGAGGAGCTAATGCCACAGCCCGGGTAAGAGTCGCGCTTAAACACGTCCTGAACCTCCGCGAGCCTCCATGTTGGCGTGAACGTGCTGTCATTCAGTGACCCGCAGCCTGGCTCAAGGTGTCACAGCGCGATTTAATGTGAACAAAATGTACACGAAGCCCGTTAAGACCGCTTAACGTTACATTATAACATTAACACCGCTCCTTAATCATGTCAGATGATGAAAACGGTGCACGATGTCAGTGCTAGCTGGTTAGCTTCCACTGACAGATAGCTAATGCTATTTCAAGCATCAGCAGGTCGTCTTTAGAGGGGAACCCTCCTAAACTCTCGCGAGATTTGTATGAATTGTTTATTTATTGTGCTTATTGTATAAACTACTTATGTCATATAGTGTGACAGCGCTGTGGTGAATATTTTAGGGGCAAAAAAAAAAAAACACCACTTTGTTATGGATAGAGAAATATTGCTTGGGTTAAAATGATCACTCTCGCGAGACCTTTCGCGGGTCTGGGGTTCCCTTCTAGACTAGAAAGAAAAGCTAACGATCCGAGCTAATGCAAAGTTTCATGTCAAGTCAAACGCCATCTACCAAGTTCACTGTTATCTCGGAAAAAGACCCAACTGTCAGCCCGTCCCTTTTTTATTTTATTTTTGATTGTTTGAGTCAGTAGTGACGAAGGCGGCTAACGTGTTTCATAATAACAATTTATGGCTAACACTATTAAACCATCTTTTTGACAGAAGTATTTGATATGTTAGCCCGGGAGGGTGATTGAACCGGTTAAATTAAGGTTTAATCTGATGCCGTTCATAAGCTCCCTGCAGACTTCTTCGTGTGTGCCGTTTCTTATCGCGTGCACGTGCGAAAAAGATCCAGAGTCAAATTCCTCAGAAGTCACCGCAGCTCAGCAGCTGGAGCTGTGACGTCACACGGCTCAGGTAAAAAGCTCCAGCACACACACACACACACATATGTAAATACGGGCGTATTCATCCGCCTCACTGTGTTAACTGATAATGTCACTGCTGCGGTGCAAAATATGTAGTTTTTATACTGTAATAAATATATGACGTAATAAAGGGCCACAATACTGCCTGCAGTCCTTAATATATATTGTAATAGTCTGTTATTACATTTTCTTCTGGTTAATATGCACTGTGATTTTTCGTATATTTGTTTTAAATGAATATTTGGATAATCTGACATAAACTGTTGTCACAAAGCATTATGTCTATTACAAGTGTTTGAGGGATACATTTGTATGAGTTGGGTGTGTGCACCATTTGCCTCTGCTTTGCTGAAACATAGGTTACATCCGATAGAAAAGCATAAAATAAACACTTTATGTCCGCCAGAATGAAATTGTCTCAAGTCTACAAAGCATGAAACCAGCAGCAGAACATGTAACATGTCAAACAAATACTGTAAAAGTAGGGGGTGCGAAATTTTAAATATAGATTTTTCTCTGCCATACTATAACCGTTAATTACCGGGATCTCATGGCTGATAGTACAGATAAAATAACTGATTAATGGGGTGTTTTTCTTTAAAGAAGTTCTTATAACTTGCAGATTATGCACACCTCAAGCCAAGAAAGGCTAAGATGCAGCGAGCAAATTTGGATGTTTTAATAACCCATCACTGTGACTGGGGCTGAATAATTAATGGAAATTTTATCAAAATCACAGTATTGTCATTTTCAAATCGCAGGAGGTGCAATATCTGATTAAGTAGACCTTTAATGTGTTTTTAAATAAAAATGAGAATAATGACATGAGAATAATGTTGCAAATCATATCACAATTGTATTATCAGTAAAAATAATCGCAATTAGATATTTTTCCATAATTCTTTCCATAATTGTTCAGCCTTAGCTCTGACCAAACTAAGTCTAACTGATTTGACTAACCTGAGATGTGAGAATGAAGTTGAGAGACGATGGCTACAACCACATTACAGCTCATCTCTATAAACAGATACCTGCATGTAAATGCAGATTTTAAAAAAGAGCTAAATTGTCATCAGACAATAGCTAATGGGTTCAGAGACTGCATTTCAGCCAAGACGTTTACCTACATGCAACCAAAGCCCACTCCAACATGATTGGTCAGTACTACTTAGACTACAAACAGAAACCAAACACTTCTGATACCAAATCTTGTCTGTTGCCTGCAAATTCTGCATTCATATGCAGATGTGTTTATATTATTTAGGCTGTGTAATGTTAGCTTTATACACAAAATGACTTTTGCAGCGTTCAGTTTCAGACTAATTTCTAATGTCGGAATAAAATCACAAGAGTCTTGCTTGAGTTGAGGCAGACTCCCATCATCCGGATCATTTGGTGTAGGGCAATAAAACTCAGTCCGAGCTGTCTGTTGACTTTCTTCCTCAATCTCTGCCTAAATTTCTGCTCTCTAGAAGAACTTCGGGGGAACCCGTCTCACCAATCTGCAGCACTCCTCGGCACTACTCATCAGGAGAGCCCAGGTAACACACACTGTACAATGATGAATTGTGCAAAATTTCAAGTGAGTCAAATGTAGAGTTTGCAGATTACATTCGAACCCTTTTGATGATAAACAGACCATCATCTCACAGCACATCCTGACATCAGACTCATGTCTGTCCTCTGCTCTCGTCTTCCACAGTGGTGCTGCTAAAGTGGTTGCTGCAGGCTTGCTGACAGTAGGCGGTGGCGTTGGAGGTACAATAATCTACGCCAAATGGGACCCCAAGTTCAGAGCAGCAGTTGAAAAAAATGTTCCGTACTCGGACCAGCTGTTGGGTCTTGTTTTGGGACCTGCTCCTCAAGATGGCGGCCTCAAGAAACAGGTCAGGATGGATTCACAGCATGTTTATGTGCTGAGGCTGGCTGGAGTTTCTTCTTCATTAGACCGTTTTGTTTTCCACTCCTGGACAGAGCAGGGAAATACATCCAAGTGCTTGAAATAGTGATGTCCCAAAGTTGATCCTAAGTATCAGTATGAGGACTCATCTGAACAAATATTAACGCATCACTGTCAGCTAGAAAAATCCCATCCTTTCTGTACTGAACGCTGCTGTGTATCTTAATGTACTCTATTGTGTTGTTGTTGTTGTTGTTACACATGGCTCTACAGTGCAGCATTTGTGATTTGATTGCCCTCATGATTGACTTTGCTCCAACCATTGACAGTAAAATAGACATGGACGACGAAGCTCTTCCTCCCAGTGTACAAAAATATGTCCAAAATATCCCAGATACGAGCGCTGCCATCTTGTGCTGGTGACATCATTTGGAGTCAGAATATGTGCAGTAGTGATCAGTGTCGGAGCTGCTGTATCGAAGTCCCGCCCACACAGCCAGCTGACTCGTAGAGAGTAGAGCTCAAGCTGCAATCATGACATGAACTCCTCTTTTCTATAACATTAAAAACTATTAAAAATCAAACTGGTTAGAAGACAGTGATCACATGAACATGAATTAGTGTAAGATTTTTGGTTCATGTCCAATTAGCTAACAGCCAGCCACCAGGGGGCAATCCAGATGTTTTAGCTTCACTTTCGGGGAACTGCCATGTCCTCCAGATTTGTATATGTTGATGACGCTGACATTCAGATTGTCAAAAGGTCCAACATTAATGAATCTGTCATCTCTTCACTCTTTTCCTCATTATTAAATATCAGCGAGCAGCTTCTTAGTTTTAGCCAGAGCCGCCCTCACTTTCACTGGTTAAAATGATGTCACCAGCAGTTATATAATTTATTACTGGGAGCAGGATATGTACTTTGTATTAAAAATATGAATTACTCAGGATGTTTAGTTGTGTCCTATGTTAAATGCCTAAAACCTCTAATCAGAGACTGTGTAGTGAAGTGATTGTGATGTGTGGTTCTGACCATAAAAACATTCTGAGACTCGTGGCTTCAGTTAAAAAGGCTGCATGTTCCTGCTGTTTAGATGGAGCTGACGCAGCCTCCCTCCATGATGGAAAAACAGATGAAGTCTAAAGCCAAGTCAGAGAAAAAGGCGAAGGAGGCAGCAGAGACTCCAGTCAGTGAGACGAGTCCTGCCCCAGCACAGCCCACACAGAGCCTTGAGGGTAAGTCTCTCATCTGGTTTGGTTTGGTCTGGTTTGGCATTATGCACCGGAGAGCTTTTGAGTCATCGTCAGCTGCTCATACAGTAGTCACTCATTTCGGTTTTGCCGTTCCTGTTTCCATGAGGCACTTTGTACCTTGGCAGACACTAGAGGGCAGCAGCGTGTCACTCACTCACTATACATGTTTACTTTTTATCTTGACCACATTCTTTTCCTAACTTTCACCAAGTGGTTTTTGTTGCATTCACTTAACCGCATGCAATGATTATTAAACATGTGTGGACCTTTTTGACAAGAGACAGAGAACAAAGGCTGCACAGTTAAAAGAACTCCTCGCTCTCGCTTTAATGCAAATGTGGCCGTCATGTGGCCGTCTGCAGATATTGTGGTAATGGTGCTGTGCAGAGCTGTTGCTGATTCTGGACAATAAAATAAGAGGCTACTGTACCTTCTGCTTTTACAAATACATGCAGTGTGTCATGTAGGATTTACAGCTTTACTGTCACAGCAGCTATCTTAAAGTGTCTAATGCAGATGTTTCTAAAAATACAAACAAAGTAATCATTTTTACACAGACATGCAGAGTAATAACAGTATGTGCTTTAAAGTATCAGGATCAAATATTCCTTGTTGCATTCAGACCAACAGTTGCAGTTTGTAGAAGATGCAGGCTTCATTTCAGGGAGTCCACTCAGTCATCTAGAAGGAAAGTTCCACCTCACTTGTCTTCCAAGAAGCTTCCAAGAATGTCGTTCGGCATATTAAACAACTTTCAGAGCACAGCTGTCATTTTGTTTGTGAACAGATTCACAACAATGTTTTCCAGAGCAGGATCCAGACCAGTCAGCTTGTGGTTACATGCCTTCTGCCTCAGACCAAGTTAGAGTAGGCACGTGCACAAAACCGCAGTGGGACAGGTGCTAAATACAAAACATGAATGAAACTGCACAGCGAGGAGTGTCCACACAGTGGAATCACAGCTCCCTTTAACTTTATCAGTAATGTTTCAACCAACGACAGGTCTTCCTCAGGTCATCTTAGACCACAAGGCCAGTGGGGAGTACTGTTGTCACGATACTGGAATTTCTATTTACAGTATGCCACAATACCTTGAAAACAATTTTCGATACCACGGGGGAAAAATTGACTCGACATTGAGGGCATAAAACTTTACATTTTTATTAAAAGACAAATATAACATGACGATGATATAGCAAACGAGATGAGTCAGGTCAGTGACATCTTTCTAAACTGGGTATTCTCATGTTGAAGCTAGTGACTCAACCAGGAGGGTTAGAGGACAGTGTGCTTTGTAAACTGCTGACTGTTCCTGATAAGATCTTTCTGCAGCTCAAAGGTACAAACCAGCCTACAGGTGAGGACAGTCTGAAGGACCCAAGAGGGAGAAAGACTAAGCTGTAATGTTAGATCCTACAATGCATTGTTATTGCATAGATGATTCATTTTGGTTAAGTGTTTAATGTGCACTGTGTTGTTTGTTTGCACTCACAGAGGTCTCTGAGGGTAAGCTGTCTTGTGTCCTGCTGTAGCTGTCCAATAGAATTCTCTGTTTCTTGTCCCCTCACTAGACTGTAGAGCTGAAATCATGAAGGGCAACACACATGTGCAGTGTCACGGAGCGACATGGTGCTCTAAATATACGTTAATAACAAAAAAAACAGATTGTACAACTGTCGAGCTGATCTGTTATTGTAAAGTGAAAACACACAGCATCACAAACACAACGATCAAATCCAGAGAAACTGCTTAACAGTCACTAACTTTCCACTGTGTGTGCTGCCCTTTTGTCCTTGAAGTGATAAGTTGATGGGAAATTAATTGGCAACTATTTTGTTAACCGATTAATTTTCTTTTTCTACAAAGACATGTTTTTTTTTGCCGTTTTTGGCCTTATTTAAGTTTTTGATTGGCGTTTTTTAGTCCTTGTTTTAGTTTAAATACAACTAAGGAATCCCAATATGTTGCAGTTAACATAAAATGACCCTCAAAAGCTTGAGGGTCATTTTAAAAGCTTGCACCATAATCCAACATGTTAAAGTCAGATCATATGACTGTAATTTCAGACATCCAGTGTTTACAGTCGTCTCATCTCTTTGTAGAGTTGATGCATTTTGTTCCTTTGATTTGTTTAAGCGCTGATAAAAGGTCTGTCACACACACACTGAAATACATGCAACCTCACACACTGTGTCTGTCTGTACTTGTGTTTCATCCAGAGGCTTCAGCGGAGGCGACTCATATAATCTCAGCCATCAGCGAGGTCCCATCAGTCCCTGCTCCATGTGACACAGAGGCAGCAGTCAAAGGTAACACCTGTCCGCCACTGCACACTCTGACATCTGAAAGTAGAAACGCTTTGGACGTTTGCATCAAGGTCTGCATGGATATATATTTTTTTTCTGTTAGCTGGAAGTCAAAGTATCAATACTTAATATTTGATCACTATTAACAAATGGATTGGCGCTGACTTGGTGTGTGTGTGTGTGTGTGTTTTCTCCAGACGAGTGCAAAGAATGTCATGACCATAAGGAAGCCCCGGTGGCAGCAGCAGCTCTCCCCGACACAGAGTCCCCTGCAGAATCAGAACCACTGAAAGAACGTCCAGTAGAAGAAGTGGCAGCTATACTGGCTCAACAAGACCTGGAGGAACAGGACGTCCTGACAGGTAGGCTGCCAACAACACACACATGCACACACTGTAAGTTTATGTAAAATACTGCCATTTTCATTGTTTTGCACACAGGTATCGTACATTTTATGCCATTAGACAGTAAATTGGTCACATATTGTACAGTTCAGTGAAATAATAGCTCTAACATCTTGATAACATGATTGTGGTTTATGATCCAACTTCAGCACAGGTGTGGGCAGACATTTCTGCTCACTTGCAGAGGTTTTCTTCTTCTGCACGTCTTTCGAACTTTGTAACGTCTTTTTTATGTCTCATTTATAATAAGACATCACAACTCCTTTATCGACAAATCATGGAAAACAAACACCTTGTGTTTCTCAAGAAAAAAATAGTAAACTGATGAATTTAAGTTGATTTTAGTACTTTTAGGACAGTGTAGCCCACCCTGTTAGCTTTCAGAGAGAGAAGATCTGAACATTACTCTGCATCAACTTAGAGTCCTCTTTTAACTCCTCCTCTCTTCTCCATCCCCCTCTACGCTCTCTGTCAATGTCCGTCCGTCCGTCCGTCTGTCTTGCAGCTGTATCAGCCAGTCTTGAAGAGTCACTGGCCAGCTCAGCTAAAGCTACACTGCAGGCTATTGGAGCTCAGGAAGCAGCCCTGCAGGCCATCATGCAGCACACACTCAAACTGAAGGAGGCCATGGAAGCAGAGGTACACAACACACCGATACCACGGACCACAAACTCCTCAGTTTCCAAACACTTACTGAGTCTGGTTGAAAGTAAAGCAGATGTATCACAGTGATGATTATGCTTTTGGTTGGTATTTACGCACAGTGCAGTGATTTCACATGTCGTGCTGATTGTTAAGTAGGTGTCGAGGGGTTAATGTGGCGGGGCTCCTCTGCCTCTTCTTTTGTTTTACAAGTTGTTGATGGGGTACAAAATTTAATCCATGAGAGTGACGACAGTTGTTCTTCATGCAGGTTCCACCTCAGGAGAAGTCAGCCCAGTGGAAGGAACTAGAAGCTGCTCTTGCTGATAGAGCTTCTGCAGTGAATGATGCTGGAGCTGCTCTGTCAAAAGCCAAGTAAGACATACAGCTAAACACACACACACACACAGGCACAGAAACACACTCCATGTAACAATGTTTTTTTGTTACTAGGCACCTCCTGAGTAGATTTATGGTGATAGAGGATTTTATTCATATTGGGGCTGCACAGTTATTTCCATTGTTGATTAATGTGTTGATGTATCATTTGCTTTATTAATAAATAAAGTCAACCCTTGTCCCTGTCAGTTGAAAAATGGGTCCAAACGTGGATGTACATCTATGTGCTCCATGTTTGGACGTATTTTTCAAGTCGTTTCTGTAATGGTTATTTTTCTTATCAATCCACCTGTTTTCTCCATCAATCAATTAATTGTTTGGTCCATAAAATGGTGAAAAATATTGATCAGTATGTCCAAAAGTCCAAAATGACGTCCTCAAATTTCAGTTTACTGTCAGAGAGGAGTAAAGAAACCAAGAAATAAGAAGAAGCTGAAATGGAGAATTTGGACGCAATGACTTTTTTCATATAAAATGTCTCAAACAAATTAATCTATTATCAAATTAGTTGTTGATTTATTTAATAATTGATTAATCGTTGCAGCTCTAATTCATATAGCCCACTTTTAGGCCAGACACTCACCAGATTATATTCTCTCTGTCTGTCTCTGCAGTGAAGCGTTGGACAGTCTCAAGACAGTGATCGACAAGTCTAAAGGCCTGAAGGTCTCTGCTGTCCGTCCGCTGGTTTTAGCAGCAGAGGAGAATCTTCATAACATGGTGGTGGACTTGGACAAAGTGGTCACTAAGGTCAGCACAGTCATCTTATCTGTGTTCTCACTAAATGACTCATGTTCACACAGGTACCACCCATGTCTGTAGGTAAATATGAAGCTGCAGTCAGTTATCTTAGCTTAGCATGATAATTGGATACAGGGAAGCAGCTGAATCACATCCAGGCGTACAAACAACCAGTCAAAGCTCTAATCAGTGATGCTTTTGGCTGCATGAGTACATGAACTCACACATCCTGCATGCCAGACGCTTGTATGTGTAATGTCATTCTTCTGGCAGTTTGTCAGTACATAACACTGCTTACTGCGTGCGTGTGTGTAGGTGCAGTCTGCAGAGTCAGAAGCTAAGATCGTCTCCCAGTACAGTGATCTGGTGAATGAAGCCAAACTACAGTTCCAGAGGGAAGTAAGCAGCCTAACTCCAGAGATCCAGGCCAACTGGAAGGGATCAGTGCCACAGCAAGAACACACAACACACACACACACACACACACACACACACACCACACATGCACCCAGGCAGTATTCGATATGGCATCACTTTTTTTTTTTACCATTATTGGATGACGGTCACCACAAGACCATCAAACTGATGATGACTCAAAAAAAAAGTTAGAATTAAATTTGTGTTGGATTCTCATAACTCCTCTCCTCTTTAAAGAGCTTCATGAACCCATTTTCGTCTCCTTTCTTTTTATTTCTCTGATCATTATGGTTATTATTATATTTATTGATGGTGTTGACGGCCCTTAAGCATCTTTTCACTTTTATCTGGCTTTAAGTTCCTGCATGGACCCACTGCACCCCTGTGTTTTACACTGACTGTCAAAATGATGTTCTGTCAGCATTCGTACATCATCTCTCCTCTGTTCTGTTCGTATATGAGATGAGCTGGGGCATATTTGTGCTGTAGTTCTTTAGATTAATGAGACATGTTTGCAAAATAATGTTGTGTGTTTGTGTGCTGACAGCTGGTAAACTGTCAGCGGACGACCTGAACGCCCTGATCGCCCACGCACACCGTCGCATCGACCAGCTGAATCGAGAGCTGGCTGAGCAGAGGGTCAGAGAACAGATCCACATCGACGCAGCGCTGGAGCAGCAGAAGCTGGAGGACCAGAAAGCCCTGGACAAAGCTGTCAGCACCACCCTGCAGCACGTCAAGGAGGAGACGAGGCTGGAGCAGGAGAAGAAGGTACGGAAGGGATGGAAGGTGGTGGGGGTTTGCTCACGGTGCTACGCCACATACAGTACGTTTTTATCAATTTAACTGACCAACTGTACAGTATCATAATTAAATGTGTGTGTGTGTGTAGCTGGCTGAGTTGAGGGAAGTGATGGAGGCAGAGATGAGGACTCAGCTCCGGCGTCAGGCAGCTGCTCACACAGACCACGTCCGAGATGTCCTCAAAGTTCAGGAGCAGGAGCTGAGAGCTGATGCTGAGCAGGTGAGCACACGTGATTCTACACACACACTTTGAGCGCGTGCATGGCTGTTTACTGAGCATCACTATTATTATTGATTATTGTATCACAAACTGAAGTATACTGGAAGTTGTTTTAAGTGTTCTTATTCTGATCACATCCTGCCTCATTAAATCATTTAAAGGGACAGTTCACTCAGTTCAAAATCAAAAATACATATTTTTCCTCTGGCCTGCAGTGCCATTTTATCCAGGTAGATTTTTTTGGTTTGAGTTGCAGAATTTTTAAGACATCAGCCATAGAGATGTCTGCCTTCTCTTCAGTATAATGTCACTTGGCTTGTGGTGCTCAAAGCACCAAAAAAGTACATTTGAAAAACCCAACAGCAACGCCTCTTTCCAAAAGTCATGGCCCAGTTACTCAAGAAGGAAAGAAAGCAGTTCTGGTAGATTTTGCTGTAGGAAGAAAATAGTTCCCTCTGTGGATTATTTTGAGCAACGGGTCATGATTTCTGAAAAGAGACATTGCTGTTGAGCCTTTATATATGTATATATATATGGCGCATTATATTGAAGTTCAGCACTTGAAGTGAAAGCACCAAAGCGCTTTGTCAAGAAGGCAGAGTACAGCACCTGTTTACTTTTTGTCCCCATCCAAGCAGGATACATTCTCAACATACTGAACCAGTCTAGCTTAAAATGTATTTTCTAACAGTTTTTTCTTCATCTCCCTGCTGTCATGGAAAAGTAACACTAGACCATGAGCCATCTAAAATTGTTATTCAACTGTTATATATTTTTTGTTTACCTTAATATAATTTGAGGTTCCAGTATTTTTCTGATCAGGCATCTGACAAATAGAGTTTATTAAATAGATGGAAATTAGACTAATTTTATAATAATGGTGAGATTCATTGATGACAGCCTGTCCAGCTGCAAACATTCCTCTAAAGCTCTGCTCGTGTTGTGTTCAGGTCCTGAGCACCAAGATGCTGGAACAGGAGACCGCTACCGTCAGCTGAGCCAGGAACAGCTGGATAACTTCACTCTGGATATGAACACTGCCTACGCAAGACTGAAGGGCATGGAGGAGGCCATCGACAGTAAGCACACACACACACACACACACACACACACAAACACACCATACACCACTTTATACCACACAAGTGGAGAATATAACCAGTGAGTAAAATTATACCGTGAGATACCAATACTGTGTGAAAAGAACAAAAAATGTGTGTCATCTGGTGACAACACGCTCCAAACTCTTATACTACGTACTGAATTACGAGCTCATACAACCACTGAATCGTGGTGGCAAATGTAGTTGTCCTGCCTCCTCACTTGCATGTGGGCACATGGTGCCTGGGTCACACTACAAGACTATATGACTGATCAGAGACAGGGAGTCACTAACCACAAGATGATTTCCTAGAGGAATCCTGCCTGCTCTCCAAACTACGTTTGGTCCCAAAAACACGCTAGAAGTGATATCAGGTTATTAATACTGAAGCCTCAGTATGTGGCATGTTACTGTTTTGTTCAGATGGCCAGATCTATATGACCTGGATATGAAGCATCTATAGAAACCAGTAAAATGTTTACAGTGAAGACGGAGCCCCTTTCCTCTCTGTTACTCATAAGTATCTTAATTAATCTGGATATGAAGCGTTCATGGTGCAAAATGGCACCATCGCTTCTAGTGAAACTACGTGTTGTCATGAAAACACACACTACAAGTGACAAGTGACACGCCGCGTGTTTTCTCAAAGAGCGCACTGCTGGAGGTGGAACCGGTTAGCAACTTTATTGCAATTGCTATATAAAAGCTTATAAAAGTTGTAGTAGGTTTATATTTGGGCTTCTCTGTCTGCTGCTCCTCTGCTCTTCCATCTCTCCTCTCTCAGCCTGCGTATGCAGCTTGAAGTCTGTGTGCTGCCTCTGCTTCTCATTGGTGGAGCTGCTCCCTGGCTCCTCAAGTTGATATTAAACCTGCTTGATATCGGTCTCGGCATCGGCGAGTCACCAGTGAGCTCTCACTGAGCTCTGGGTCACATCTATGGACAGTTCACACATCGCAATCCCCGGTCTTAGGGGCGTGTGGCAATTTGCCCCTGATCAGGGGGAGTTTGTTGGCGATTTTCAGTTTTTGTTGGCAAGGGGGAGATCAGGGCTAAAATCGCTTAGTGTGACCCTGGCTTCGGACACAGTGTTGTCAACTTTGGAACTTTTTTTCTTGAAGAAAGCTGTAAACAGCATATACACAAGGTTCAGTGGTGTAATGAGTATTTTTGATCTATTTAAAAATGGTCTTGGGTCAGAATAGGAGCTTTGAAAGTAATTTATTGTGTTAGTAAGTAATAAGTAAGTAATATTTTGGTGTTATTCACGATGTTATGTTAACCCCTTCCTGTCTTGTGACTGCAGGCCATGTGATCGCAGAGGAGGAGGCCCGTAAAGCTCACCAGCTCTGGCTCTCTGTGGAGGCTCTCAACTACACCTTAAAGACTGCTGACGCTGAGTCCCCCACGGTGCCTCTGGAGAGCGCTGCTAAGGCTGTGCAAGAAAGTTGCCACGACAATGACTTTGCTTTGGCTCTGTCATCTGCTCTTCCAGAACAATCCCTGCAGCGGGGCGTGTACAGTGAGGCCTCTCTACGTGCACGCTTCAACTCCCTACGATCGCTCGCACGCCGGGTCGCCCTGATTGACGAATCCCACAACTCCTTGTACCAGTACTTCCTGTCCTACCTCCAGGCTGCGCTGCTGTTTGAGGATAAACAGGAAGCCCCACCTGCCCAGCTGAGCAGCGAGGATTTAGACCCCTTCAAGCTTCTGTCGTATGCAAGCTACTGCTTAGAGCATGGGGATCTGGAGTTAGCAGCTAAACTGGTGAACCAGCTGAGAGGAGAGGCCAGGAGAGTGGTGGAGGACTGGCTGACTGAAGCCAGACTCACACTGGAGACCAGGCAGGTGGTTGGTTTGCTGTCTGCTTATGCAAACGCTGTGGGCTTAGGGACCACCCAGGCTCCATAGGCTTCCACGCTTATTTAACCTCATGTAACCCTTAAAGGAAAATCTCTTTCGTCACCCCCCCGTGATGCTTGAAGGGTAGCTTGTAGAGGGTGTAGCTTCCATCTGTGTGGAGGAAAGCTGGGATTCACTACAGCAAGGCAGCCTGTTCAGTACTCACTTTTCAGTGTTGTATTCCTTTAAGTGAACTGAAGTTAACCAAGTGATGATGTTAAGATAAGTTTATTTGTTATAAAGCACTAAGTCACTGTGGACAATTACTTGTAAAAATCTGACTGATGCACCCTCTCAATCTAGTCTTGTCAATTCAGGCCCACAGCTTTGATTCAGGTATTTATTTCTGGAAAATGAATCCTAACAGTGATTAAGGAATTTGTCATGCTGCGTTGTATTTTTGTCAATACTGCACGTCACAATAAATCATGAACAAGAAAGCTGGCTGTTGGATTTCTTTATTCCTCCCTCGCAGCTGTTAGAAGGACCTGAATTTTAAGTGAAGACTAGAGACATCTCTTCTTCCCCGTCGCTTATGGGTCGGACCACAGGCATCTTCGAACTCAGCCGTCATTTTGACCTCAGCTACACACCTGTAGAGTATAGTGAATGCATCTTGTACGGCTGTGACGCTATCATGTTTACAAAATCTGCCCACAGACAGATTAACATCTGACAAAATACTCGAAACTGCTTCTGTGGTAGGTCCCTCTACACCAGGACCACATTTTGACATGATGACGCACCCACAGTCTCACAAGGTGAAAACGGTACCAACCATGCTGTACGACTTCCTCTTTCATAGTGAATAATGCCTCATCATCGCATCAAGGTTTTAAGACTTAACCAATCATTTATAAGATTTTATAGCAGTTGTTCCCAAACTTTTTCTGGTTTCTGCACCCCCGGTTTGATAACCACTGACCTATAGGGAATAAGGCCTGCATGAGTAGACACTAAGACAGCACCAAAAAAATTAATTTAATCTGATTTGTTCAAGTGGGGAGGCTTGTGTGCCTGCGTGGGTACACAGGCAAAGGCAAACTCCCAACAGGTCCAACCCAGCTAGACAGGACACGGGATGACAAAGATTCTTTCAGGTCCAAAATCTTTGGCTGGTTCAAGATGAGTTTTATTCACTTCAAAGCGAGGACAGCCTCACAACATGTTGGCATGATACTGTCTACTGGAGCGGGGTTGTTTGTCATGTTGTGTAGTTTTACAGAAACTGACAATAAGACCAGAAGGGAGGAAACAACTTGAACCCAAATGTGAACTAGGCATTAAACCAGTGGGAGTTTGTCTGAGAGACCCACTGTGAAAGTCTGTGTAATTACAATAGCAATGAGCTCAAGAAGGATACAACTTGTATTGTAAAGCCACAGACTAAAAGGGGAGAGCAGCTGGGTGGGTAAGGTGTGATTTCAGGGGACAACTGGGCCAACAAATGGTTTATTCATTATAGTGCATAGTGCAAGAAGAAAAATCTCAAGGTAAGAATAAAACTAGAAAGAAATACAATACTTTTCTTCTACACATACTGTCCAAGGTCTTCTGCAGAGTCTTGTTGGAGCTGCCCCTAAATATTAGTTAAGAGCACAATTTTACTGATAGCAACACTGAAACTGCTTTATGTTTTGCAAGTTTGTCCATTAGAGTCTTCACTCACAGCCGTGTTGATGTCACAGTGTTCTTGGTTTGGTGCGTAATAACAGTTCATGCAAACATTGCCTACGGTGCTGGTTAACTTGTAATTGGGCGAAAACATTTCAACTTGCAGCAGAGCGTTCCACCGTGGTCCACCGTGTCCAACAGGACATTCTGACCAAACCTCAGCCTTGACTTTGTTCATTATTGTTTAGAGTTTTGATCTTAAAATGTCATATCCTGGGGAGAAAGTGTGTCATGGTCATGGTGGGCGTGACCCGGTTGCCTCTCTTGGTTTTTCCGGTCTTGCTGAGGCCGATGTACATGCCAGGGTAGGCAGCTGATTCATAAGCGTTGTAGTTGTTGGCCAGGAGATTCTCCTTGAACTTGGATTCATCGTTGAAGTGTCCCTATGGAGAGGAAAGAAAACAGAAAACAGTCATTTATTGATCATAACTGATCATCGTTTCAGCATCTCGAATGTGAGAATTTCTGTATTTTGGTTTTGGCTCAGGACAGACGAGTCATAATTCACACTAGAGGTCTATGTCTGCAAAAACAGCTGTGTAAAAATGCTGCTTATTTTCAGGTGTGTTCACACGTCTTACCGAACCATAGAGTTTCCTTTGTCGCTCATGGCGATGAAGAGACCGCTTCTCACCCCGAACAGAGTCACCACTCCTCTCTCCACTGGAGAAATTTCTAGAAGGCCTGAGAGGAAACATGGAAATGATCAGCAGCAGATAGAACACATCACAAAAAGAAAGCTTCAAGCATCTGAAAGAATATGAAAATAATATTAATGTACTTGGGGCAGCTGTGGCTTAGTGGATGGAGCTGGTCATCCACTAATCGGACAGTCAGGTTTGACACCCAGCTGCCTCAAGTCTGCATGTTGTATCTTTGGGGGTAGGTTCGAAAGGAGCAGAGGCACCATGTATGATAGCCTCTGACGTGTGTGTGAATGAATGAATGTGACATGAAGTGTAAAAGTGCTTTGAGTAGTTGAAAGGCGATACACAAACACAGGTCCATTTACAGGTATTAGTTTCTCAGATTGCACAAATGATGCACTGATTTTTTTTTCTTGTCTTTTTTTACTCTTTAAAGTAAAAAGTAAAAAAATAAAAGTCCCATACACCTCAAAGACATAAAACACATGAACACAAACAGCCAATCCTGTTTTTAGAAGCTCTTTCGACCTCCTCACAGATCTGATATACTTCTATTTCATCAAACATACCACACTGACTGTGAGACACACACATCTCACATGTCACTGCTGCTGTCTCTAACAATAATTTTAATTAAAAAAATAAAAATATAACCACTGTTGTCCATCAGTGTTTGGTCAATATTAGTTAGTGAGATTTAGCTCCTGTACTTATTACAGATTATTATTATTATAGGGTTATAGAACGATGTGTTTTTAAGTTTTGAAAGAAAAAAGTTCCTAAAAAGTGAGTTTTTTAAAATTTCTGATTAGGACTTTTTTTTTTTTAAACTTGTTGGATACACTGTACATATACATATAAATCATTGCTAATTAAAGGGTCGTGATAATAACTGGTTCTAATGGCCCTAATTTAATTTAAAAGTCATCAAGTCTTCCAAGAGAAAAGAAAAATCTCCTAGACATAAATGAGCTCAATTTAAGACCAATATGAGACTTCTTTTCTCATATTTCTTAAATTCGGCTCCTGAGAGGAGAATCATTTGTCTTGTCTCAGCCTGAGACTAATTTTAGCCTAACTGACGATCTTAAAATGTTCATTTTTTGTCTCACTGCACTGATCATGAATTTGTCTTGAATAATCAGCTCTTAAGATAATGGTGAGATCTAAAAGAAAACTTGTCTGTCTTAAATGAGATCTTAAATTTGTCTCAGTGGTCACATTAAAGTCTTGTTATTTCTTATTTCATTATATCTCATAAGACAAAGAAAAGATGACTGTGAGAAAACATTTTCCTCCTGGGTGATCTTTGCCATTTTCATAAAATAAAATTAAAGTTAAATTTCTACACTAACTGGTAATGATCAGTCACCCAGTTATTTGCCTGATTCACAACAAGGAAAGACAAAATACTTACTGTATCTGTTTTCATTGTGCACGCCTGTGATCTTCCCGTTTGGTAAGACCTGAATGTGGAAGCCGATGCCAACATTACAGTAAAGTCTTCTCAGTCTCTTTATCCCCAGCAGGTATTCTCCATCTCGCGCCGTCACCTCCCTCTTGTCCCAGGAGCTGCCGCTGGCCCAAGCCAGTGACCCGGCATTACGTATGGTCTGTCTCTTACTGCTGATGACTGGGAGAGGAGCAAAGGAGCCGCACAGGAGGATCCCATACAGGAGCAGAGGGATCTTGGACCTTGACGATGACATCCTCTGCTCACCAGTCGCAGGAACCGTACACACAACTATTGTATATTTATGAGCCAAATTAAAGGAAGACTTAGTGTGAACAGAGATGGTCATAAAATCTTTCCAGCTTCAGTCTCGCATGAAGAAAAAGCCTCAACTTCTGCACTCGTTAAAGCCCAGAGAAAAGTTTCAGTGTGCATATTTAGACATCTCTGAAAGCTTGGACCGGTTAGGGGTCCGGTTTGCCAGCGATTTGTCTCCTGGTCCTCCTCAGGTAGGTATCCAGCAGACAGACAGCAGACTTATATGTGCCCCATATTACATCACACACCACCTGCTGTCTTGTTTGTCTGTGAGTCACAGATGCTGTAGAAGCACACAAACTGAGAAATACATAAAACACATAGTGACAGAAAACAAAGAGGGACACGCAACTACACAGAAACATAGAGTAGTAAATCATTCATTCTCTTTAATAATTAAAGAGATTTGATAGAGAGACGGATGGAAAGATCCACTTCGCTAATGTTCTTGCAAATACGTAGGTGCTTGAATACAAACATTATGTCTAGCCAGTTGTCTCTACTGCCATCTCACATTGACCTTTACCAGTAGCAGAAGACATCATGGTGATTTTAACATTCCTCGCCATAAGCTGGACTCAGCAGCATCACAGTAGAGGCACATTATAGGTGGAACATCTGGTACGCTGCAGCTCTATCCAGTAAAAGTCAGTCAGCACTCTTTCTGTCATGTCAGATTCATTGAGCCATTGATTAAATACCACATGTCACGGTTTTGGATTTTGATGTGTTACTGTGTTGGCATCTACCACCTCTGGGAACCTAGAATTGTGTCTTGCTTTTGCAGATGATGTGGCTCTGTTGGCTCATCAAACCGTGACTTTCAACAAACGGGGAGTGTGGAGCGGCGGATGACAGTCAGCGCTACAAGTCTGAGGGCGTTAGTTTCTGCTGGAAAACAGTGAATTGACAGTAAAATAGAGCGTGAAGATCAACAGGTGGTGGATGGATGTCAGCAGTAATTGGGCATTGTATGGACCATCGTGGTGAAGAGGGAAGGCAAGCTTTCGATTTACAAAGATGCAGATACAATGGCCGAAATGAGTTTCCTCCATTGATGGCTGGCTCACCTCAGAAGTAAGTCCTTTGTATCGAAAGGAGCCAGTTTAGGTGGTTTGGGCCACTGGATAGGACGGAGTAGACCCTGAACTCACTGGTTACACATCTCATCTAGCCTGGGAACGCCTTGGCAAGGGTGGATCTTTCATTCCATGGTTGGTGGAGACAAAAACATGGGGTAGCTGATGAGTCAGTTTGTTTGTGGCAAGTGAACGAAATGAACTGGGTGAACTATTATGTTCTCTACCCCCTACCTTGTTCTCCTTCTGTGTTGTCTGTCTGTTCTTCTGTTGCCTCCTGTCGCAGAGCAACAGAGACGCTAAGTGCCCCCATATCGAAAGTAAAAGCCGTCAGTCTCCTGCCCAGGATGCACAGTCCGAGGGGAGACGGAAAGACACTGGATGCTGCTGCCAGAGGAGTGCTGACTGAGATTACAGCATGCATGGGAATAAATGACAAAATAATAGATTAGTGTATATTCCTCACCTCCCTCCTGATGTCTGAATAATGGCTTGTCACTTAATTCATATATTAAATATTTTAAAACTAAAAAGCAGCCCATGGCTATTGGTATTGTAGGTAGTGGACCAAACCATTGCAAAGAGAGGGAAGAGGGAGGGGGGAGGCACTGCAATCTTTCAAAACTTGAAAACATATTGTTTTGTGTCTATAATTAATACCAGTTCCTGGTCTTTCTTCCCCCAAGTGGCCACTGCCCATCATTCTCCAGTCCATGATGATGAAAAACAGGACAAAATACTGTCCTGTTTGTTTTGCAATGATCTCAGCAGGACTGTCAGATCGAATCAGTGGAGCATCTTAGTCTCTTTTTTTCTAGGTGTTTTGCCCTCATTAGACCCTTAAACGATTTTTGTCTCTGACTCCAGCAATGAAGGATGAAAACAATACATGTAACGGAAGTAATAAAGGTCTTTTTCTTTTTTCCTCCTCGGTTCCTGAAAATCTTGTCCTGGGTGTACCCCGCCTCTCGCCCAATGTCAGCTGGGATAGGCTCCAGCCCCCCCGCGACCCTCACGGATAAGCGTTACAGAGAATGGATGGATGGATGGGTTCCTGAAAATGTGTTAGATCATCAATTATAGTAAGCATCAAAAACTTTAAATAGTGACTAAATTGTGAATAACTGTGGATTTCTCACTGCTCACACCTTTTTCTTGTCCTGTTTGTACTCAGCTCTGTTTTACTAATGTTCAGTGTCTAAACAGTTCACTACACAGTTCACACTACTACTTATGTCAAGTCCTCAAATAGTACAATTTTCTCTTTTCATGATCCGTTCAAGCAGCACACAGAGTGAGACAAAAGAAAAAGAAAATAAAGCCTCCTTGTCCAGCTATGTTGGGATCCTACTGATAGTAGGATATAAATGACTTATTCCAAGCGAACAATTCTTATTTTCAGGCGTTTATACAATTATAAATTATTATTCTGCCAATAATCCCCCTAAATCTTATACATAACCTTTGAAGTTTGTGTAAAGCAACAATAAATGTGTGTTCTGAGTTTGTCACACCACAGAAACATGTGTTATTAACCACCCAGCCAAATTTGAACGATTAAAAAAATTGGTCAGTTTATAAAACTAGCAGTTTTCTCTGCTCCGAAACACCAACCCGACCTGAAAATGATGTTTATTGAGCTTTATGGACATGTCCAGACATGTCTGAGCCACCAGAGCCAGAGGACGGTGACAGGATGGTATTTTTTTCTTCTGTGTCGGGTTGTTGGAACTGAAGCGAGCTGAAGTGAACTGCTGGGCTGATTTGGACTGAGAGAGTCACTGAATGTATGTTCATAACTGACCGTTTGGGCAGGTAGGAGGTGAGGGAGGCGGTGTCATTTGTGTTTCGTGGCACAAATATAGTGTTGAAGGACCATGGCAGAAATCATGAACCACAGTTTAACAGTCTAACTCCACAATTCAGTGCCACATAGTTCTCAGTATTTTCACATTTTCAGCAACTACTTTCTAACATGTACAATGTGTTTAGAAGAACAACTATGAACACGATGATACAGTCCTTTTTTCCTGTTTAAAGCTCTCTACATCCAAGTCGTGCTGCCGCTGGGAAGCATACAAATAACTCAAGCATAAAGACACATTGTAAACAACAATATGATTCATACAAACAAATGTTGGCCTCTCCAGTCTGCACATAATACAGCAGCAGAGGAGGGTTGATATCATGTGACATGTGGTGCGTCAGAGCGCTGCTCATGTAGTGCTCGAGAGAGGGAAGGAGAGGCAGAGGCAGTGATAGATCATGTGTGTACACATGTGAAGACCCGCTCCTCTCACTGGGAGAAAACCCCATAGTAGTTATGACGTGAGTAACCGTTTATCAACATGTGCTCTGACATCAAACCTGGTCGACAGAGTTTCCCCCGAGCCATGTGGAGGAACTGTGACACTAGCTGGCCTAGAAAATCTTCATAATCTGGTTCACACACAGTTTTCCTTGTAATTCATTACAGGAATTGATTTTCTCATTCACATCCTTTTGTTTTGTTTTTCCTGCAGTTCGTCTGTTGTGGCTCACCACCGCTCAAGCCAAGAGCTCACATGTAAAGACCATATGATTTACATTTTGTTTTATAAATGTTTAACACAGTTCAGACATGTTTCTGCTTCTCTGTCTTAAACCACAATTTCATCAAAAATTGAAAAAGACAAGTTCAAGTTGGATGTTTTTTAAATTTTCTATTTTTTATTAATGACAAAAACAATATTTCAGACATATAGACACACAAGAGACATACACAAAGCAGTCCAGTCACAGGAGGCAGGCAAAAGCTAAATCTGCAGTGTGCCATAAATAACCCTAATGTCATACTGATTCAGAAAACAGTCACAGCTATAGACATATATATGTAGATTGCACATTAGATCATCAGATTGGAACGTCACCGCCATATTGGACAGGGCGAGACTGACCTGTGAACAAATCCATGTGAACAGTTGAGCTGTGGTTAAAAAACACTATAAGGTTTATTTCCCAACTGATCTCAGTGAGTGGTGCTAAATTCAAGGGTTCAGGATTCATAAACCTTTGAATATAAGGCCAATCACTGAAATCAGTGGAGAATAGGGATGATAACATTTAACTGACGATCGAATTTGATTGATCAAGAAGAGTTTAATCAATCGACTATCAAATAAAGATCTGAAACATAACAGATTATTTTTATGAGTGCACCACAAATGTGATCTGATATTGAAGTATATGTGTTCTTATGTCTTTATGTGTTTCATGAGCTATGTAATGTTCTCAGTGAATTTGCATCATGTTGGTGTGAAAATAAAGCTTTGAATGAAGAAGAAAAAAATGCATTTGATATTGTTTGGTATAAGCAACATTGTTATGTTTTTTTTTTTCATTATGATTAATTGATAAATTGATTGTTTATGTCACAAGTGGCTGATTAAGTGCTTGCAATTCTGAGAAATAAACGCTATAGTGCTCCCCTGCTTACACGTGTTTGTTCACAAGTCAGTCTTGTCCTGTCCAATATGGCGGCAATTTTGACATAATGTGGCAACAAGCCAAAGCGGCTATTTATTTATTTATCGTTGTTTGTTTGGAAATGTCATTCTATTTCATCACTAAATTACCTTTGGAAAAATATTTTGGGGAAAAATCAACTGTAGATTTTGAATATTGGCAGTTTTACAAAAATTGATAGGAAATCAAGAATGTGCTGCAGCGTTATCAGAGTTGAAAAACTCCTGCAGGGGTAGCCAGCTGGCCAGTCACACCCACAGAGCCACGTGTTTGCACATCACATGTAACGGAGTCTGACTCACTGGATGCACACTGCAAGTTTAAGTTTGCCATTGGTCGCTTGTTTCAAGCGGCATCATGGCGTCCACTCTCCGAATTTTTTAAGTCCCTAGGAAAACAACAAACAACCCACAAGCCACAACCTACATGCTAAAAATGGCAAATTCGTGCCTGGGATGCTAATAGTACGAACATAAACAGGCTAACAGTAATAATGTAATAATGTAATGGAGACTTCTTTCTATGTTCATCTCTTGGCAGGCAAAGGTTTTATAACACTAACAGGCAGGGTCACTGTTTTAATGTGGCTCCAGAATTTGATTGATCTTTTTTGAATATTTATTGATTTTAAGTAAAAGATATTGGTCTAATTCTGCCCTGCATGCAGGGTTTGAAGTTTTCTTTGTACCCAGAGAATAGTTTTGCAGTACGCTGAACGCAGGGTTTTCCCCAATTTGGATTTGAACTTAATGCTCGCTGGTGTAGAAAGTCCTTTTTTGCCTTGTCTTTGAGTTCCTTCAAAGCAGAGCAGGAGTTTGTAAACCAAGACGAGTGTCTGCATTTGTTCGTTGTATTGGTGTCCCAGTGTCAGAAGGTGATCATTTTGGTCTTCTTCATGTCAGGGCCCAGGTCCAACAGTGCTGATGAAGAAGGTCCTGTCTCTGATAAAGACTGTCTGTTCTGCAGAAATCAGACACTTGATTTCACTCGATGACCAGGATGCTGTTGTTTTTGCAATGTCTTGTGTGTGTATTTTTGTGCTCTGTTTTTAGTGTTATTTATTTAGTTATGTTTATTATTTTATTTGATCTCAATTTAATTGATTTAATTGTTGTTGCTGTCCTCTTCTCTTGGTACTTTTTTTAACAGTCTTTATTGAACAACAATATGTAACAAATAAATATAGACATGAGTAATGAATAAAAGTACAAAAATACTCATCTCATTACAGTCGTACAAGCTTTGACAATTTGATAGTCAAAGTTTTAAATCTTCGTGTAATTTAACTGCAGACATTTTGACTTATGAATATGATATTTTCCCAAAAAATCTTTTCAAGAATACAAATCAAAAATAATCAAAACTGTTGACAACAGTCTTACGTTCAATTTTAATTTGTGTCTTAGTTTCGCAAAGTATAAATTCCTCTGAGTTTGACCAAAGCTTCATGGAATAATAGCATCCATAAAATAAATGTACCAATGTTTCTGAGTCATTACTGCAAAAACTGCATTTGGCATCTACCTCTGTGTATTTGGGAGGATATATTTCATGTAAAATGTTAAGCTGTATATCTTTAACTTTGTTATTAATGCAGAATCTGTAGAGCAAAAGCCAAGCGTTTTTCCATTGCACCTCTGAAAATAAAGATTTTTTTTTTTTTTTTTTTAATCCTACGTGTTACCCTGCTTTGGTTCTGAAAAAAAATCTCTAATATTCTTGTTCTGACATTTAGGAGTTTCAAATAATATTCCAATGAGATATAATTTCAATTCTCTTCTCTGATTTCACTCCTCTTGGTATCGGTACTTCCTCTGCCAATGATTACCTCATTTTACAGAATGTTTTATTTAATTTATTCAGTAATACACGTGAGGGTTTATGTTGTATATGTTGTTGTTGGTGATAAAATATGTTAAGTACATTTTTTTTAAAAAAGCACCAGAACTGTCGAGAGAATTAAATAATGCAGTAACCGCTCTCATCCAGAAGGTGGCGCTGATTCACCTAAAAGCTGTTTGTCAACCGCCATTAAACAAGCGAAGAAGAAGTGTGAAACGTATGAGGAAGTAGAGAAATAAACATTAGCAGTGGGTAGTGACCGTAGCTCAGCATGGAGAGTCCAGAGTTAACGTTCACTCTGGCCTACATCGTCTTCTCCGTCTGCTTCGTCTTCACTCCCGACGAGTTCCGTTCTGCCGGACTGACCGTCCAGAACCTGTTCTCGTCCTGGCTGGGCAGCGAGGACCTGGGCTTCATCCAGTACCATGTCAGGAGGACCAGCGTCACTGTCCTGGTCCACTCCGCCCTGCCTCTGGGTAAAACTCTGACACACACGCACTGTGCACACACGAGGACAGACAGGAGGACAACAGACAGGAGGACAACAGACAGGAGGACAGACAGGAGGACAACAGGACAGGAGGACAACATACAGGAGGACAACAGACAGGAGGACAACAACAGGAGGACAACAGACAGGGGGACAACAGACAGGAGGACAACAGACAGGGGACAACAGACAGGAGGACAACAGACAGGGGGACAACAGACAGGGGGACAACAGACAGGAGGACAACAGACAGGGGGACAACAGACAGGAGGACAACAGACAGGGGGACTACAGACAGGAGGACAACAGACAGGAGGACTACAGACAGGGGGACAACAGACAGGAGGACAACAGACAGGGGGACACAGACAGGAGGACAACAGACAGGGGGACAACAGACAGGGGACAGCAGACAGGAAGACAACACGACAGGGGGACTACAGACAGGAGGACAACAGACAGGAGGACAACAGACAGGGGGACAACAGACAGGAGGACAACAGACAGAAAACTACAGACAGGAGGACAACAGACAGGAGGACAGCAGACAGGAGGACAGCAGACAGGAGGACAACAGACAGGGGGACAACAGACAGGAGGACAACAGACAGGGGGACAACAGACAGGAGGACAGCAGACAGGGGGACAACAGACAGGGGGACAACAGACAGAAAACTACAGACAGGAGGACAACAGACAGGGGGACAACAGACAGGGGGACAACAGACAGAAAACTACAGACAGGAGGACAACAGACAGGAGGACAGCAGACAGGAGGACAGCAGACAGAAAACTACAGACAGGAGGACAACAGACAGGAGGACAACAGACAGGGGGACAACAGACAGAAAACTACAGACAGGAGGACAACAGACAGGAGGACAGCAGACAGGAGGACAGCAGACAGGAGGACAACAGACAGGGGGACAACAGACAGGGGGACAGCAGACAGGGGGACAACAGACAGGGGGACAGCAGACGGGGACAACAGACAGGGGGACAACAGACAGGAGGACAACAGACAGGAGGACAGCAGACAGGGGGACAACAGACAGGGGGACAGCAGACAGGGGGACAGCAGACAGGAGGACAGCAGACAGGGGGACAGCAGACAGGAGGACAACAGACAGTGAGAACAACAGACAGGAGGACAACAGACAGGGGGACAACAGACAGGGGGACAACAGACAGGGGGACAGCAGACAGGGGGACAACAGACAGGAGGACAACAGACAGGGGGACAGCAGACAGGGGGACAACAGACAGGAGGACAACAGACAGGGGGACAGCAGACAGGGGGACAACAGACAGGAGGACAACAGACAGGGGGACAACAGACAGGAGGACAACAGACAGGAAGACAACAGACAGGAGGACAACAGACAGGAGGACAACAGACAGGGGGACAACAGACAGGAGGACAACAGACAGGGGGACAACAGACAGGGGGACAACAGACAGGAGGACAACAGACAGGGGGACAACAGACAGGAGGACTACAGACAGGAGGACAACAGACAGGGGGACAACAGACAGGGGGACAACAGACAGGAGGACTACAGACAGGAGGACAGACAGGAGGACAACAGACAGGGGGACAACAGACAGGAGGACAACAGACAGGAGGACAACAGACAGGAGGACAAGTGTGCCCGTGTTTGTTACCGAGACAAACAGAAAACTACAGTTTGTTTTAACATTAGTTCAGCTTCAGCACTGACACCTGACACAGCTGGAGTTATGTTGGGGAGGGGACACTGTTGACCTCACAGGACATTTATAGGGACACACTTCAAACAGTCCTCACCAGTAAAATAACATCCAGTCATTTACAAACAAACCGTGTTCACTGTGAGGCTGTAAATCACACGTTTCGTCCTGACTCGATATTATCTCGATTCTCTGGACAATCACATGATGTTTGCTGATATCACAAAGTGCCGTGATACGATTTCAATCGATTTGATTTAGGCGCCTTTTAACACAGCGATGGACGATTATTTTTTCATGGTTCCCACGTGAGAAATTGATCAGGCTGCTGTGGGCCAGACACAACTGATCTAAGATCCAAATCTCTAATAATAGAATGATCAGAAGTGTTCTAGGTAGGGCACTTCTACTGTAGGTCACCCTCTCTGAACTGCCATGTGATAAGTTGTAGGATAATATTTTGCTGGCAATGTCCAAAGCTTGATGTTTTACAGTGTACCGTGCATGCAGAATACAGGTTGCAACGATATTAGCAGCAAGTAGAAGAAGAACAACATAAACAACATGGATGTACAGCAGTAGAGTGAATAAAGTTGGAGTTTAATATAAAAGATCACTATCATTACCAATGAACACAGCACTGACCCCTTTCAAAATAAAGGTCTGATAATGGTTTAGTGGTAAGCAAAATGCCATCGACTGTCTTTGCTAGACTTTTTTGGAATTTTTGGAATGAAATGATGGCCTTGGGGGGCACATGAAATCTTTCAAATGGTCACATCCGGCCCCCAGGCCGCATTTTGCCCAGGTCTGATTTAACATGATCAGTTACATTTATGTCAACTTCCAAAAAGCAAGTAAAGTCAACAACAACAAATTGAACAGTTTTATGACTAAACTCCTCCAGAAATTTGTGACAAAGACATGCCATGGGAACTGCAAAATAAAATCTTAAAGTAGCGTTCATCCATTATCTACTCACCCTCGTGCTGATTGAAGGAAGCTTTAGGTGTGTTGTTTTTTTTCTCTGTTTTTTACATTTGAAAACTGGTCACCATTCACTTCCATTGTTTGGGAGATTCTGCAACACAGTTTTCCTGTGAAACTCCAGCAGTATTTTGTGGACTAAAAAAATCTAAACCTGACCTTTAATTGGCATGAGGGTGAGTATATAATGTCTGAATTTTCATTTTTGGGTGAACTATGCCTTTAATACCCAGTCATGACCCTGTTACCAGTGAACCTTTTAACCTGTTTAATGTTTCAAACTGGTGTTTTTGAGCGTCACTCAACTTTCCCAGTCTTTTGTTGCTCCCATCCCAATGTGATTGAAACATGTTGCTGGCATCAAATTCAGAATAAATTTGTAAAAATCAATGAAGTTGATGAGACCAAACATTAACTCTGTTATCTTTTTGCTTTTTTTAATTGAGTGTGTGTCTAAAAGGATTAGCAAATGATCACATTGTGTTTTAAACAGCGTCTCAACTTTTTTGAAATCAGGGTCAGAAGAACCAGCACATTATCACTGTACAGACAACACAACAAACACAACACAACACAACACAACACAACACAACACAACACAACAGCAGCATGTCCTCACAGGTTGTATTGGACATGTTTGGTTCCATGTTTGTGTTTGTGTGTCAGGGTGGTGTGGGTGGAGTGTATATGGGGCAGGGTGGTGTGTGTCAGGGTGGTGTGGGTGGATTGGGTGCTGTGGTGGCTGTAGTGTGTTTGTGATGACTCACTCAGTGTGTAGTTGACTTCCTGTGTGTTTGCTGAGGTCCGTGTTGTTGTTCATGTCTCCAGGTTACTACATGGGGATGTGTGTTGCTGCTCCAGAAAAGAACCTGGGATACGTCCACCAGGTCAGCCTGTCCGTCCATCCGTCCATCTGCACAGTTATTAACATACTACAAAATGAGATACATTCAAGTGCTGCAAGAAAGTGCAGTAGTTCTGAGAATTTACTTAACTTTTCTTAGATTAGTCCACTGGTTTCAGGGAGAATATTAATTTAATAATTAACTTCAGTGATTTCTACATGTCCTTCATTGTGGGACAGATTCAGAGCTGAAGTCACTTGTTGAATGTAATGTTTAAATATTCTGTTTAAAGCTTCAGAGCTCATATAGAGGACACTGAATGGTAAAATAAATATTAACTTACAAATTTACACGATTAACAATTTTCTGCCAGCTCCTCTCTTGCCTTTTTTGGAGAAACATTATTGCTGATTATGAATCGAATTAGTAAATTAATCACCAACTATTTTTTAATTAAAAAAATTCAAGTTCCAGGTCTTATAGTTTCATGGTACATAGGTAGTAATTACCAAGTAATATATATGACATTTTGTAGTAATTACCCGCAAATTAGGTTTAAATTACACACAAATTACATGGTTAATTATGGGATTATTAGGAAGTACCATTTTCATGTAGTAGGGGGTAATCACCAAGTAAATTTCTCTGAATTTACCCTCAAATTTCCCCCAGATTTCATGGTAAATATGTGATAATTCAAGTGCCATTTTCATGCAAATATACCATATAAATACCATGAAATTTGGGGTGAATTTGCAGTTAATTTCAAAGAAAGTTCAAATATGTGAAATGGTAAATACCATCTACTTGCATGAAAATGACACTTGCCAATTATCATATATTTACCGTGAAATCTGGGGGTAATTTGATGGTAAATTCAGAGAAATTTCACATATGTTGCTTTGTAATTACCACCAACTGCAGGAAAATGGTACTTGCTAATAATCACATATGAAACCATGAAATTTGTGGATATTTCCTGAGAAATTTCAAATACATTGCTTGTTAATTACGACTATTTACCATGAATTTATGTGACCTGGAAATTGAAGCATTCAAAGTCTCTGATTTCAGATTCTTAAATGTGAATATTTTCTGTTTTCTACACTACTTTCTGACAGTGAACTGTACATCTTTGGGTTGTGGATAAAAAAGGGACACCGGAGGACATCATATTGGACTTGGATCAACATTTTTCACCATTTTCTGACGTTTTATAGATCAAAAAGATCAAAAAAATGGAGAAAATGATCTTATTTCCTCCTCCTGATGATGTGTCAGATGTTGTCCACTGTCTCATTGGCAGTAGTCCAGAGTCTCACCCGTGTTGTCCTGTTGTTTGACCAGGTGAGCGACAACTGGAGGGCGTTTCTCCTCCTCTCTCTCGGCCTCCAGTTGGCCAGCTGGACGCTCGTCATCTACTGGTCCCGCCATCACTGGCACAACCATCCAATCAGCCGGGCCCTGCAGGCTCACGTGCGGCCTCCTCACTCGGCTGGGGCTCTGTGGCCAGCAGCGTCAACACCGAGTTCAGACGCATCGATAAGTTTGCTACAGGAGCGCCCGGAGCCAGAGTCATCGTCACAGACAGCTGTGGTGTTAAAGGTAAATAAAGATGAAAATATGTGTTTACTGTATTTTTGTGAAATTAAGGCTGTCCAAACTATAGCTTGTGGCCCATGTGCTGCCCAGCACCTTCATTTATATTTAAATAAACCCACATCTGACCAGCTTGTTATATGAAAATGCAGTTCTTATAATGAACACTAGGTGTCCTCATCACCACATGTGTAGATTACTTGTCATTCTGAAATACAAAAGCCATGTTATGTGTTTTTGATAATTAGATAAAACGAATAAAGCATTTTCACTTTTGTAACAAAGTAAACATGACATTTAATTCATTCACTGAAAGTAAATTTAGTCATTTCAAAGTGCTTTTGTGTTGTTAGATGCAATTGTCTACCATACTATAAGATACTATACAATAAGACTAAACTTTTTATGCCGTTTGTTTTTTGCAAAGCTAATTAATATTAACAGTTTTACTTACATTTTGAAATGGATCATTTTTTCAAATGTATTTCACGTCACTATTTTCAGAATGTTTTAACAAACCTTCACTCCATTCTACTCTAAAAGAAGTTTAAAAAAAGTTTTTCTTTTATTTGTTCGCTTCAAGCTCTTGTTCTAATGTCATCCCTTGCATTGATTTTTGTATGCATCATTTTTAATGATATCCAGTCATCTGAATCTGCAGCATCTTGCTGTTCTCTCTCTCTGAGGTCACTGAGGTAATGCGTCCGAGGCATGCATCCCCCCACCACATTAAGCTTTTACTTAATAAAGATATGACTGTCACAGCCTGGACCATAACTCATAGTCTCATTCCCTGCAAAGATTCTGATACATTAATGTGCAGCATTAGAGAGCAACATGAATCAGGAAATCTTGTCATTCCAAAATCTTTAGCTTTACGTCTCTCTCATCCATGTGAACGTGTTTATTTTGGACATAAATGTCCTGATGCTGTCCTTCAGTCGTCACCACGAACAGTCAGCGAGGGCCATTTTTGGAGTGGATGATAACAGACTGTGTGACTGCAGTGAAGGAGGCAGATCTTATTATAATGTATCAGCCTGCCAGAAATTCCCACTGTGAATATTTATGACACTGAAAATGTCGTGCAAAAGTTTGGACGTGTCATGTTTTGAAAGCATTGAGGATCATAGCTTGTGAGCTCAGACCTTGAACGCGGTCGTGTGCTTGACGTGCAGCCTGTTTTTACACACTGCTGACTGATCTTGTAGTAAGTGTTCCGTGTATAAAGGTTACAGTCACAGTCACAGTTTAGAAAGTTTTCTAAACCCTGAAACTGTTCACGTTCATCCACGTTTGACCCTCTGTGTCTCTGCAGGTGACCACCTATCACATCTACATGGCCTCACAGAGTGAATGTCATGTGACAGTGACAGAGTCCAGGCAGCACCAGCTGAGTCCAGACATGACCTCCCCCACACAGATCCTGACCCTGAGAGTGAACAGCATCAACCCTGCTGTCAAACCCTTTGATATCAGGTACCTGTGTGTGTGTGTGTGTGTGGTGGTGTGTGTGTGTGTGTGTGTGTGTGTGGTATATTAAAATGCAACCTGTACCCGAATAAGTTATCCAGATAAGGAAAAACCCATGTAAATGCAAAGTGTAAACACTTGATCAGAATGAGTGGGTGTGAACGCAACTCTTTATCAGTCTGGATAACAGATACAGATCACATTTTAATACCAGGTGTAAATGGGGTGCAGATGTCAAAAAACAAGCCATGTCACCTGTCCACTGTCTGCAGGCTGAACTCCACAGAGTATGCAGAGCTCAGAGAGAAGCTCCACGCTCCCATCAGAAACTCTGCCAACGTAGTGATCCTCCAAACCATCAGTGAGCTCTTCCTGGAGACATTCAAAGCTCAGGTGGACCTCAATCCTCCGTACAGACCCCCCAGTGAACAGGTACACCACTATGTGTGTGTTTGTTTGTGCAGCTGTTAGGGATGTGACGATACCAAAAACTAAATGTCCGATAACACCACGGTAAAAACGTCCACAATAGGATATTTATCGTGATATTAAAAAACTAAGAAAGGTGATTTGAAAAATGTCTTTTATTAGATAATGAATTTGATGTGTACTGCATTTTTGTTCATATAAAATTATATTTTATTTGAACTTAAAGAGCTGTCTGTTTTTAATAAAAATAAAATAATAGTAGCCAGCCATCGCCAAAGCATGAGCAAAAATGAAATGTGTGTGGAATGTATGCATGTAGAACTGTATGTACAGCTGCACAACAAAAATATGCAGCAGTTATTTTATAAAATAAGATAAAAATTAGCTAAAACTAAGCTGGAAACTCCAGTCTGTTTGATGGCAGTAATGAATCAACAGAATGTTTTCTCTCCACACACAGGAGCTGGAGCCTTGTATCGGCTGTATGCAGGTTCCAGCAAACACCAAGCTGCTCAGACTCTGTCACGCAGAAGGTAAGACTGTAAGCTGTTCTCATTTCTCAGTTTGTACATCCTCGATTCCTCTCCTCGCCTCATCTCCTCCCTCCCACCTGAGAAGCAAGCAAAGGAGACGAAGAGGAGAGAGGAGGAGAGGAATCAGGCGTTAACAAAATGAGACATCTTCGCTTCTGAGCCGTCATTGTAAGCAACGTCAGTTAAATATGATATGAGGCACAACTGATGCATCACCTGTCCATTGTTCTATCAACCACTGTATCATGTGATCTCTGTCAGATGAGCTCAACAGTGTTCATGACAACTGATGAACTGTAAATGTGGTCAGAAAAAAATCTTGAATGATCGTGATCGGAGGTCACTGAAACGTTTGGTGAGATCAAATCATAAAAAAATCAACAGTAGAACTCACAGCTGTGTTTAATGGTGAGAGTAAGAGCATTTCCACACGATGTGAAGAGAACTCAAGGGACTAAACAGCTGTGTAGCCTTAAGAAAACCACTTATCAGTGAGGCTAATCAGAAAAAAGGCTTTAAATTGCCGGAGAGCATAAAGATCGGTCTCTGGGTCAGTGGAAAAAGGTCATGTGGTCTGATGAGTCCAGACTTACCCTGTTCCACAGTGATTGGGCCATCAGGGTAAAAAGAGAGGCAGATGAAGTGATGCTCCCATCATACTGCCTACCGTACAAGCCTGTGGGGGCAGTGTTATGATCTCAACATAATGAGACTGTTTATGAAGTCGGTCTGATATTTGATCGTTTGCTGAGTCATGGTTGAGTGATGTGTGTAAACACACACGTTTTCCCGTGAAACTCCAGCAGAGTTTTGCGGACTAAAAACACTAAAACTGACCTTCAGTCAGCATGAGGGTGAGTAGATAATGACTGAATTTTCACTTTTGGGTGAACTATCCCTTTAAAACTGTAGGAGCAGAGGTTAGATGACCTGAAATGAGACGCAGTTGAAGCGTATGCCTGCATCACAGGTGCGCTCCACACCTCTGCTTTTCATTGTGCTCATGAACATGAAAGTCTGCTCCCTCCATGTTTTATATATTCCAGCTGTGTCACATCCTTTTTTTTGTCACTTGTGCCGAAAAGTCTTCTGCAGAGGAAACGCCTGTGCATCTTCGCTCATAGCTCCTCTGCCAAGCTTCTTCGACCCTCCACATGCATTTTAAGGAACTGAATCATCCCTCAATGTGGCACGCTGAGATTGATTTCCGGCACAAAATCAAGACATGAGAAGACCCGTGTGTGTGTGTGTGTGTTGTGTGTGTGTGTGTTTTATCAGTGTGACTGCGCCTGTGACTCTGTGGCTGGTGTGTGTGTGTTACAGGAGCTGATCATGAGTCCGAGTGTCAGCAGTGTTTCTGCAGACCCATGTGGTGTCTGTCCTGTCTGGGTCGATGGTTCGCCAGCCGCCAAGACCAGCAAAGACCCGAGACCTGGTTGTCCAGCAGAGTCCCCTGCCCCACCTGCAGAGCCAAATTCTGCATACTGGACGTCTGTGTGGTCCGCTGACAAGAGCCGCGTACACACCCAAACAACTTTTCCGCTGGAGATAAAGTGTGTGTGTGTTCCAAACATTCAGTAAGAGACGTCTGGAGGAGGAGTGGACAGACGCGGACTGGACTGGACTGAACTGTACCTGCCTATTCTGTGCTGTCAATAAGGAGAGATCATTTAGAGTGATGATGCAACACTGATAAACATTTTGTTTGAACTTCAAGCATAGTATTAAGTGGTATGATCAGTATGATATTTGAGGAGATTTGCCAGAAAATCAAATTAGAATAAAATATGCCTTCCAGCAGTTCTGTGAGCAGGGCCTGTATCACTGTACATCCACTGCAGAAAAGTTAAGAGACAACGTCACTTATTCCTGCTTCCTAAGGCTGCCCCCGACTAAAGATTTTCCTCATTGACTTGTAGTCATTATTCAGGTCATTTCTCACATATTTATGAAATTAATGTGAGTATTTAAATATATATCTTTGAGGTACGAAGCGAAACGCCTGTTAAATGCTAACAGTAAAAGCAGTAATGATTCTGAATGTGTTGGAACAACCAGCAGGAGACTCAACATTTAGTTCATTTATTTCAACACAGTCTGACCTCGCACACGTCTCGTCGTTCAAAACTCGTGAATAAATAACTTCCAGCCTCACAAAAACAACAACAATTAACTTGCTAACATTAGAAAATCTCTCACTCCTCTCCTGTCCCCACCTGAACCCACCGTGTCTGCATCGTCCCGGAGTCTGAGTCCTGTCACGTCCACGTCAGCGCCGTATTCCCTCGTCAAACTTGCTTCCATCAGTCTCAGAGGCTGTGTCCCGGTCTAAAAGGAGCACTAACTGAGCTAACAAGCTATTAGCGGCTATAGCACAGTGAGCAGGTGTTACAAAAAAGGTCTGAAAACCTGAATAACCTAAATAAAAACTTGACGACTACAATGACTAACATCTTAGTTGACTATTAGGGTGTCCTGCTTACAAATGTAAGAGTAACCTAATTATTATTTCCTCCTGCTTCCAGCATCTGTGCTAAGCTATGCAAACACAGCCCAGGTTTACGGTATGTCTCTGTACAGGATGCGTACAGATGAAACTCGTGTTTGTTTCTGGCTTCTTATCTGAAACTACACAAGACTAAATGTCCGGGAGTTCCTTTAAAACTAATTTAAATGAAAAAAGAGCAGATAAAGTAAGTTTTTCTATAAATGCAACACTTTTTACATTATGATATCACGTCCTCCATTTTGTTCCCTGTCCTCTTCTTCCTCCATGTGTCATGTGTTACTTTGCTTGTAAGCAGTGAACTCGTCTCCTCCACAAGGGCTGATCATCAATAAATCCTCCCCACATGAGTGTCGAGACATCAGCATGATCGCCGTGAACAAATGGAGGCACCACCAAGAGAAATCTGTCTCCTCTGACTCCTGCTGCGTTGAACATGTGACAGCAGGGCGGGTGATGGGAAAGCTGACGGTGGATTTACAGCATTTATTGTACTGAGTGCCGACCACCATCTCCTGTAGACGATATAGTGCCTCATACAACCACACCTCAAAGAATCTGAACTATCCCTTTAATGCATCGAGATGCTGCCACGTGATTGGCTGATTAGATATATTTGAATTAATGAGCAGGTGACCTAATAAAGTGCCCATTCAGTGTGGAAATGTGTGGAAGCTTAAAGACTTTGAAATGTATGAAAATTTGCATTTAAGTAAGAAACTTTATACTTTTGTATACATGTGACAAAAAGTACAAAAATCTAAAAGTGGGTGGTGGGATGTTGGATGTCAGTTTCTAACATTGCCAACAAATAGCTGATTTTCAGAAAGGGTTGTAATTTCCAATCATTGCCTGTGAGTAAACCATAGACAAATTCAGTGATTAAAAATAAAAATATGCTGGTGCTGATGTTGATGTTTCTGTTGCTTCTTTTCTTTACTAAACTATATCTGTAATTTGTCATACATGCTTGTGTGTGAGTGTCCTGTTTAGCATTTAAAAATGGCTAAATGTGCTGCATCATGGATCAGAAAAACACCAAGGGTCCGTTTTCCTGCAGGTGAGCCAGCAGTCGGACAAACAGTGGAAATATCTATAAAACAAACTGTATCATTGTTCATTTTAACAAACATTTTTTAACAATAAAATAGAACTGTATTTAATTTAGAACTGCTTAGTGGGTAAATCCTGACTGTGGAAACTCAAAACACATTAAGAAGCAGGTCTTGGTCTCTAAGACACATTTTGCACTTTCCACTTAAAACACTTCTCTGGGGCTGCGACCAATGATTATGTAATGATTTAATAATTATTTTATTGTTGATTAATCTCAGTATTTTCTTGATTAATTGATTAATTAATCCAGTCACAATAAAAAAAATAGTTCCAAACATGTGGAGGACAAACTGGAACTATTTTTCAGGTTTTTTCTGTAATGATTATTTTCATTATTCACAAAGCACATGGGTAAAAATTTATATAAACTTATAAAATCTGAATAAAATATAGCTAAGACACATATAAATATCAAACAACATCCTGATGAAGACAAGAACAATGTATGTTTATAAATTTGACCACTTAACTCCGTCACTGCCAAAAAATGTCTGAAATTCCTGCTGTTTTGAAAAGACAGAAGATGTGATTTATTGGCCACAACCACATGTGTGTGACATCACTAGAAAGCCCAGGATATGTTTTTAGATGACATCAAGACTCAGATAAATTAGATGCATGGTGTTTAAAATAAAGGCCTCGGTTTCATGTCACCTTGCAGAGGACAAAAATGAATTGTCAGGTCTTTGGAGGATGTGCATGCATGTGTGGATTTAATGTTTAAATCCAGTCCCGACTGAGCCTGAATCACATTGTGGCCTGTTTGTTTGTTTGTTTATTTATCAGATCCCCATTAGCTTTGGTCATATCTGTTTGTCTATCATTTAAAAACCACGGGTACCACACATTCACATGATGCTCCAGCATGACCACAATCTTAAAGGGGCACTACACCAGTTTACTCATGAAGATCAGTTTAGCCGTCATGGTCAGTGCTCGGCTGTAGAGTTTCTTCTGTGAAAATAATCCTGATAGTGTCACAGTGATGTCCTCTGGGACAGCACGGCTGTGGAGTTTGAAGGACATGGTCAATCATCAGGCAGAGAGATTCTAATGAAAGATGCCATCGAGTTGGAAAATGAAGTTTGACTCACGCTGTGCGCTAAAAGTCAGGACATCACACCTTCTGCTGAACATTTGATTTTTAAATCTTTCTCTCATAAGTCCCCTGACGCAGTGTTTCACAAACTTTTTTTTCTGAGGACCCGCTTTTTAAAAATGACAAACCATTGCAACCCAGTTGACGATAAGCCTTATCAATAAATTAAAAAGTTCCTGAACATTTTTACAGCAATTTCCACATCACTTTACATAGTTCTGACATGTCATTTTAAACAACACAGGACATTTTTGCCTACTTCATAAATGAGGCCAAAAAAGTTAATTTAGGTGGAATTAACTCATTTTTCCTCTCATCAGTAAAACAATATACACAATTTAAATGTTTTATAAAAGGTGTACTGTGGATATAAATGTTAAATTTGCAGAATTTCTTCTCTTATTTAATTGGGGACCCAAATAAAATCTCCTGTGACCCACCTGTGGGTCCCCTACCCAGTCTTTGGGAATGACCACCCTAACATCATTGTAGGGCCCCTTTAATATTTCTATTCATTGTTTGTAGTGTCATTAGTGTTAATGTGCATGGAGAGAAATACAATATAAAGCAGGTCTACTGTACCGGTGTGATGTTTGTGAAAAATCAGCAGGACTAATCTTTTTAAAATATTTTTATTTGTATTGAATAAACATAATTGGCATATTTTGAAAGATGAACAGGCATACACTGTAAACTATAAAACAAATGTCTAATATTAGAACTGCTGCTTGTACTGCTGTGACTGAACGTCTGACATCAAATGTTTGATCCTCATTAAACTGACGTTCGTTCTGGAGTTTTTCACCTTCATGATCACGACTGGCAGCTCAGAGTGAGTGTCGACGAGGCGACGGTGGACGATACAGAACCGGAGCACAGTGATGTCACGTGTGAAGGTGTGTGCATAGCTGAGTAGAGATCATTGTTGTGGGACTCTGTGCGCTGAATCTTTCAGTCCCTCCATCAGTCTGCATCTGTCTTTTAGTCACTTGTTGTCATGGGCGACGACAGACTGAACTTTCACAGTTCCATCTCAGAGAAGTCTTCATCCAGTCCCCTCCTCTGTCCACTTTTATCCATTTCCTCAACTTGTCTCTGATCTTCGTCTCATCCTCTCAGCCCTCCTGTACCCTCACAGATCTGTCCCAGGTTTGTGTCTTGGACCTGTCCACTGCTGTCAGCTTCACTCCTGAAACATACAAAAGAACAAGTCCATTAAAACAGGATACATCAATCTCAGTAGCACCTGCTAGACAAAATAACTCTCATTATATTTCTGGGTTGCCAGGTTGTAAAAAAAATCTATCTGGTATCCTTCCTTGTAAGCAGCAGAATTTTCATACTTTGACTTTTAATGTATGGAGTCCAATAATCACTTCCTGTTTGTCTGGTTTTGTCTTCACCGTCTCCTGACAGAGATGTCCGTCTCTTCAGCTGAATATGTATATCTGATTGTCAGGTTATGTTAATATTCTCACATTTTTGCATTTGTTTGATCGGTTTACTGCAGTGTAACGTTTTATCTGTTGAGTATTTTTTGTTTTATTTGTTTTATGTTCAGTTGCACTGATATTTGTTGTAACTTCATTCATTTGTATATCTGATATTTTTATACTTTAACTCATTGTACTTTACTTTTACTTTATTTTTGTATGTCTATATTGCATTTGAATGTAAGACTCGAGGTGCATCCATGTGCTGCTAATGCGGATCCCTAAATAAAAATTCAGTCATTATCTACTCACCCTCATGCTGATTGAAGGTCAGGTTTAGTTTTTTAGTTCACAAAACACTGCTGGAGTTTCACAGGAAATCAGTGTTGCAGAATCTTCCAAACAATGGAAGTGAATGGTGACCAGTTTTCAAATGTAAAAAAACAACAGAGTAAAAACATAAAATGCCTCCATGCAGCTTATCTGGCATAACCAAAGTCTCATAAAGCTCCAACATGCCAAGTTGACTAAAAAAATGTTATTTACACCATGTTTTTAGCCTGAATCTTCACTGTGAGCCACATTCACATGCACACTGTCTGAACTGGGTGTGTGTGTTGTGACGGTGTGCAAATGGCATGTTGGGGCTTTAGGAGGCTTTTTTTTTTTCAGTTGTTTTTTCCATTTGAAAACTGGTCACCATTCACTTCCATTGTTTGGGAGATTCTGTGACAATGTTTTCCTGTGAAACTCCAGCAGTGTTTTGTGGACAAACAAAATAAACTCAGAAACTCAGCCTTCACTTGGAATCAGGTTTAGTAGATAATGTCTGAATTTTCATTTTTGGGTGAACTATCCCTTTAAGTAAACAAAATAAAAACATTTTGACCATAACATCAAGACAAATTTCCTTTATTCAAAATACAGTAAAAATGTTTCTGCTTCTGATTGTCTGCACATACTGTTTATAGCAGATAACATTCACTATGTGACGGTCATAAATGTCTTGTTAAACTCTGAATATATCACAGTTATCAGCCCATGTGTTGTGTTTACTGTCACACAGGACAAAATAAATCTCTCTTTCTTGTATGATGTCGTCTCTTCAGCACTCTGTAAAGCTTGAAGACTTTTAATAAATGCTGACAGTAACATGTGTACTGTACAGGGGTGGAAGTAACTAATTACAAATACTCCAATTACTGTAACTAAGTAGTTTTTTGTACTTGTATGGGCAGATTTTCAAGTATGTACTTTTACTCATACGTAAGTACGCATTACACTATGTAATCTACTTAGTTACTTTTAAAATCATAATTGAGTACTGAGCACAATTTGAATTAATGTCAAAACCTTTCACCTGCATTTTTGCAGCCAATGAGATTATCGGATCACAAACAGGCCAATGAAAACCAGGAAATATGGATGAATAACATAATACTGCAGCAGCACAGGTTTGGAGTAACAACGATGTTAATGATTCATCGTTAAACACCATTGAGAATTATTTATTTTTTAAAATATTTTATCGCAGGGGGAAAACTAGTAGTTTTTGAGATGAATGCTTTGTACATTTACTTCAGTATATTTCTAACACCAGTACTTTTACTTGTAGTTGAGTAATATTTTAGTAATGTAAGAGTACTTGTAGTTGAGTACAGATTTTCAAAACTCTTTTCACAGCTGGTATGTGAATAATCAGATGGATTAAGATCACGTGCCAACAATAATCTATGAGATTAGGTGTGCAGACACTTATTCTACCATTGCTTCTATAACTACAGTGTCAGTAGTGGTAACTGCAGATTATTATTCTGAGTACTGACAACATTTCTCTCCCGTCAGGTTCAGTTGTGATATTTGTGTGACCTCGGGCCTGCAGCGCTGCACAATCACAATAAAGCAAAAACTGTCTTTTTTTCCTGCTAAGTGTGCACACAGACTCAGTGGCTCTGAGAAAATAAAAAAAACATTTCATTCTTCACGCCCCCCACCCCCTCCACTCCAAACACACACACACAGACGCTCCACCTCCCCACCCCCCCACCCCCCACCCCTCTGTCTCTCTCCTTCCACCAGCTGCTGCTGTCTGACAGGCTGATGATGACTGTGTTTTTTCCCTTCCTTGTTTCAAAGTATGTTGGAGCAGATGGCCTGGAGAGGCAGAGTGGGGGAATGTGTTGGAGAGGCTGCTGGGGAATGTGCCAAGTGTGTGTGTGTGTGTGTGTGTGTGTGTGTGTGTGTGTGTGTGTGTCTGTGTGTGTGTGTGTGTGTGTGTGTGTGTGTGTGTGTGTGTGTGCGTGTGTGTGTGTGTGTGTGTGTGTGTGGTTTCAGTTCGCGTGCCTTCTCTCTGCCCTCTGCCCTTCATGGCGCCAGCTCCACTTCCCCTCCACTCTAAACATCTGGTGTCTGGGACTTTGAGAACACACACACACACACACACACGCCGGCATGCACACAGAGAAAAACTGCAAGCAAACAGGGAGAAAACCCTCAGCTAGTTTACATCCAGCAACATGAGTGCATTAGTGTGAAGCTGTACGCTGTGACTGTGTCTCAGACATGAAAACCTTTTCAGCTCACTTTGAAACATATTTATTTTAACACACAGGTGTTTAATGTCTTCACTTTGGTTCATGCTCCAGTTTGGTCTTGTCAAAAATATTCAAGTCCGACTGAAATCATCCCTTTTTGTAAACAAAAACAATGTTGTAATAATAGCAACATGTTTTTTTAAAAATTATTATTAACAGTTTTTTTTATCCTAAAAAGGAAGGAAGAGGGGTCTTTGGGGAAATATTTGGAACGCTCCTTTTTGTCGGGTGTGTCCCTGCCTGTGTTTGATTGAGTGGCAGACTGCCAGATAGTAGGTGTTACTCTGCAGGGAACAGGAGGGCCGGTGTCACACAGCAGGGAACCGAGTCAAAGTCAACATACTTGTGCTGTAGGCTACATGTCATGGACAGACAGTGTCTTGATAGTGGAACTGAAGAGTAAGGAGTGGAAGTAACAACCTTTACATTTTATTACTTTAACAAGATGATTTAGTGTACTTTATTATTACTATTTTAAATATCAGTAATTTTCAAATACTTTAATTTGCTACAATTCAAGCTGGATCTGTAAAAGAGATACAAACAAAAGTCACGTGAACTGTCATAAACCATGTGAGAAATAAGCAGAAAAAGTCAAATTAGCCGTAGAGAAGAACTGGATTACTATACTCACATAAAATGTAAAATCAGATATTCAGATATTTAAATTATAAGAGAATATAAACAATAAACTAGGCAATGACATACAACAAACTATACAGAAGTTTCACCAATAAAGGAAGAAATTAAAAGGAAAACTAAATTATTTTCACAAGGAATATAGTTATGTATATATGTGTAATATCAGAGTGTTTTAAATTATTTTACCAATAAAAAGATTTTGTTATAGATTGAATAAGGGTAGTGCAGTATCGACACAATAGAAAGTTTGAAGTCAGTCTTTAATGGTGGAGAATGAAGATAAGGTGGACTTGGGGAGTCTAAGTGGTACAAGGTTACGGCAGCGGATACTTCTGTATCTCCTGTCAGTTGGCAGCAGGATGAGCGAGCTGTGGCTGGAGTGGGTGTTGTCTTTAAGTATCATTTGTTTTTTAGTTAAAAAGAGCTTGACCCGATAAATTTGTCTTTTAAAGTTTCACTAAGAAATACAGCTGTTTCTGAGCCTTCTTTACCAGGGTGGAGGTGTGTGATGTCCATGATAGGTTCTATTCACCTGCTCCACCTCAGCTCCACTGATGTAGACAGGGGTGTGCAGCTTTGTCTCCTTTTTCATAAAATCAACAATCAGCCTCTTTGGTTTTGCTGATGTTGAGCAGTAGGTTGTTTTCTGTGCACCACTCCGCAAGATTGTTAATTTCCTTGCAATATAAAAATAGTTGTCTGAAATCCAGCTGTTGATGGTGGTGTTGTCCGCAAACTTCACAATAAGTTTTCTCCATGTTTGGGATTGCAGCCATAAGTGTACTGACGGTGTGGAGCTCTAGAGTGGAGCAGGTGAGACCACCAATTCAAACTGTCTGGGTCAGTTTTGTTGTTTCTGACTGAATCTCTGTGGTTTGAAGTTTCTCTCCCGTGTCGTTGTTTGTACTTTCAGGTGTCTGCTTTATTTCACTGTTTCGTGTTCGCTTTCAGTCAGATAGGAAACATGTTGAGTTGCTGCTGGTGCTTCATAATAAAAGCTTTTAAATGACAAAATAACCGAGGGCTTTTATTGTGAAGAATTTGCAGGAAATTAAACATATTTATCAACCATTTCTGAGCAACTTGACTCAAGACAAACATGTATCAATTAAAAGACACATCCTCAGGCGGCGAGCCCTCATGTAATGGAGACGCAAATCCCTGCTGTAATGGGCTGGTGCGTCGAGTCAAACCAGGCAAGCAGATGTGTATGAAAAAGTGGCTTCAGACTAGACAGTGTAGACTGTTTCCTGACTCTCCTGTGACAATGATATTTTAAACATGTCACCAAAAACATCAACTAGCTGGTTGGCACATGTTTTTAGTACACGGCCAGGGATGTTATCAGGCCCAGCAGCTTTACTTATATTCACTCTCAACAGGATTTTTCTCACATCCTCTGTGGAAACTGACAGAGGCGGGTTCTCAGGAGGTGGAGAAGACTTTGTTGAGGAGGTCAAAGCAAGCACAAAACGTGTTTAGCTCATCTGGTAATGTGGCCTTACACAGGATGGGGACACTCCTGCTTCTGAATTCTGTGATGTTCTGGATCGCTTGCCACATATATTTGTTGATCTCAGTCTTGGTCAGATAGAGCTGTATGCTTCCTTGTCACATGACAGAAAGTCAGCTGTTTTTTGCTCTGGAAAGGGCCCTCACCTCTCCATTCATCCAGGCTTTCTGACTGGGGAATGATTTTGTCTTTTGTCTTTGTAATCACCACATCACCAACACATTTCCTAATGTATTATGTCCCTGATGATGCGATTCTCCTGGGTGGCACCATCTTTGAACATCTGCCAGTCTGTGCACTCACCACACTGCTGTAGAGCTGCTGTAGCTTCATCTGTCCACAGTCTCGACTGTTTTCTTCTGATGGTTTGATCGTTTTAATCAGCTGGGAGTGCATTGGCAGGAAAAGTAGGGAAATGTGGTTTGATTGACCAACGTGGTGGTTGGGGGAGGGTTCTGTGGCTGCCAGGAATGTTGTGTAAACATGGTCCAGGGCATTGTTTCCCCTGGTGGGGGTGGGGGGTGGACATGCTGGTGGAATTTAGGTAAAACTGTTCAGACGTCTGTCGGATTAAAATCACCAGCTGCAACAAAAACACCATCCGGTTCTTTTGTCATGTAACTTCCTAGAGCAGATTGTAGAGGACTTTGTGAAGCATATGACTCACAGAATGACGTTCTGACAGGTGAGTACTACGCTCACTGTACAGAGAAGAACATCAAGAACCAAAGTGTTGCCTAGCAACATAGCTTTGAGTGTGTGCACCACATGTTGAAAAACTGTGCATCTGTCCTTTTGGGTTAATATGTGTGTTTGAGGCTGCAGCTGCTGTGGACTTTATATTATTTATGCATTTTTGTATTAGTTATCTCTGCATGATAGAACGACGACATAACCGCTTTATACAAGATTTGACCAGCTGTGTCAAAATAAGGTCTCCATAAGGGCTGAACGATTTTGAAGAAATATCTAATTGCAATTATTTTGACTGATATTGCAACTGTGATATGATTTGCAATATTAGAGGAAAGGATAATTTTTACACCATTATTCTTATTTTCATTAAAAAAACATTAAAACAATTATGGTGTGTTATGTTTTTTCAGGGATCTGTACTAAACAAAGATGTTTTCTGCAGTCTAGAGATTGATGTGTTGGCCAGGACACATCCACAGCACCACAATATTTAATTTAAAATAGTATTTTGACACACATTTCACCTTGAACAAATATTACACATACTGTGATTTGAAAATTGCAGTAGACTATATTGCAATTTTAATAAAGTTTTGATTAACTTTTTGTCTCCATTTACATAGATGACACATAACTGTCAACAAATTGATGGAAAACTCAGATCAGCAGATCTGTATGTTGTAGCAGACAAAAGAATGCAAATTAATCACAGTTGGACTTAAATGTATAACATAGTGTATTTTTGCTGCGTATTAACTCTGAATGTTTGAAACCCCACCAATGGGTCGACCCGGTGGCCCAGCTGGTTTTCCACACAGTTTCCCCCACATGGAGACGTAGCCCCTCTCTTTGTCACATGACGTGAGTCACCACTACAAAGCCTTAACAAAGGTTCAACAATCTACTATCTTTCTCCAGGATATCTTTCCCCAAATATAACTAAATATAATTATAAAGCAGAGGAAATCAGAAATAAAGGCCTCATTCATTTGTTCCTCACTGCAGCTATGGCCCCGGCCTCTATTTGAGACCGTATGTTATATATAGAATGAGTGCAGCCTCACCTTCCTCTTCTTGCTCCTGCCCTCGGCCTGCAGGGTCCTGGTACACTGCTCCACACACTGAGAGAAGCTCAGACTGCTGTGGTCTGAACTGTAGTCCAGCTCAGCCAGCTGGGCCAGAGACAGGATGTAGTTACAGGCTATACGCAGTATCGCCAGCTTGGAAAGCTTCTGCCCATAGGAGTAACATGGCACCTGGAGAAAGAAGTGCAGAGGATGTTTTTAACGTGTTTGATTGGCAGACTGACAGTTAACTGCCACAAACTTACTCTGGGGCTTGTGTTTTCACCCACACACCATCCTGGTCCCCAGCATCACCACCTACAGTCCCAAAATATTTTTCAGTGGTAGTAGTATTGACAGGTTAGCTAGCTGACTGGATTTCTGTGAAGCTGATGTTAGTGGTTGATCCTACCTGTAAATGTTTCTTTATATTAGATGCTGAGTCTTTCGATGATGACAGCTGAAGGTAAAACTGTCACCACACTATGATGCTGCTCTCCTTTTCTGATTTTAAGACACAATAATGTTGAAATTTTCACCCATTTATGTAAATTTTCACTAAAGTCATGATAATGAACTGACTGTAAGACCAGAGTGATGCTGTGAGACTCGTCCTGCTAATAATCCCCATTTTTACAAAATGTAACTGGAATCTGATTGTCTTTTTTTCCCATAACTGTAATGGAATACAGTTACCTTTTTTTTTATTCTAATAACGTAATGTGTTACTCCCTGAGCCAGTTTGTGTTCTAGTTTGAGAAGCTGAAAGGAATACACTTTCTCTGCTGTTTTCATCACAGAGAAGGAGCAAATATCACCAAATGCAACAGCTTGGCTCTTCATGTTTCTGCCAGTTTTGGATTTATGAGGCTTTTTGCTCTGTTAAGCAAGACTGATGATTGATAATAAAGCGGAACACAACATCCTTCCTCATCCAAACCCTGATCCTGATTGTCTATAGATGGTATATTTCTCACTCTATGAATCAAGTCCTATCTAGCCTCGTTCACTGTCTTCTGTAAGACAGTGTTGTCTTGTTTCACAGCAGTAAACTGGTGCAGTCAGCCGACAACATAACAACTTAAATTTTTAATCTCATTTTATAATAATCTCTATTTTGCACTGGTCCACACTGCTGCTGCACTATATGAATTCTTGAGTTATGGCCAACAATGTGTTTTGTGATGTTACAGTGACCTTTGACCACCAAATTCCAATCAGTTCATCCTTGATTCCAAGGGGATGTCTGTGCAGAGATTAAAGAAATTCCTGCAAGGTGTTCTTGGGATATTACGTTCACAAGAACAGGACGGATGGACGGACCAACCATCAACCTAAAAACATAATGCCTCCAGCCAACATGATAGAGTGTAGTATAATAAAAGTGAAACAGACATCATATTCTTGTATTATTTCCTACAGTGCAGAGTCAGAGGCCACTTCAACACATTTCTGGTTACAAAATTATGTTGTATGGGATTCTGTGCAGTGTTTATGTGTACAGTATGTATGTGCTTGAGCTTGTATGTACATTGTTGTTTAGTGTGTTTTCAGTGTGAACAGTGAGTCTGACCTGCTTCCTCAGGGCCTCGAACGCAGCACTGATGGTGTGGACTCTGGTCCTCTCTCTGGCATTGGCGAGCAGCCGCCTGGTCTGCTGGATGGCTTTGACCTCTGGGAGACGTCCTGGTCCATCATCACTCAACCCAGCCCGCTTCCTGGGAGACTCCTGAAGACAAGAGACGTTCACGTTATAGAACAAATCAAGAGTAAGTTGTTTTTCTTTTTAATTGAACAAAAACATGATGTGTCCTCCAGACACAGATGGTTTGTTCCACTGTGGGGGGTTGTGCCAAGCCATGCCATGAAAAGCTGCATTTTTCCACTGCAAAACTTAGCCAGGTAAAGATGCTTTCCTACCCACTTACTGCTTAATATATATGATATATTTATTATATATTATTATTAATATATATTATTATTAATATATATTATTAGTATTCGTATTCGTATTCGTATTCGTATTCAAGGGAATGCAAGCACATCTGATTAAAGGGACAGTTCACCACAAAACAACATATTTTTACTCCCATCTTATCCATCTTGATAGTTTTGGTGTGAGTTGCAGAGTTTTGGAGATATTGGACAAAGAGATGTCTGCCTTCTCTCCTATATAATGGAAATAAATGGCTTGTGGTGCTCAAAGCACTAAAAAAAATATATTTGAAAAACTCAACAGCGATGTTTCTTTCCAGGTAGTGCGTCCCCTCAGAGTTGCCACAGAGTTCTGTTTTTGACACGCAGATGAAAAGATGAAGATAAGCTAATAAGCTATTGCTGCTGATCACTGCATGTCTCCTGTTGTGTTTATTTGTATATGTTTTTAAAACAAAACTAAGTTATGTACTGTATTGATTCTCAAAAACTCTGTATGTATATGCAAAGATTTGTGACAGTGGTTCATTTTGTGTTGTGTTTAAACCCCCAACCACATTTTTACCTGTTGTCACTGATCTGATAGTATAAAACTGTAAACTTTTTAAACAGATTAAATTTTAAAAATAGCAATATAACAAAATGTCACTTTGCTCACAGTATTACAATACATTGAATCATAACCCCTGTATTGTTAAACGCATCATATTGCCAGATTCTTGCTAATATACAGCCCTAGTCGGCAGGTGTAGTTCGGTAAGAAGAAAAAAGTCCCTTCATGAAACTGCTCACAACAAGGTGTGTGGACTATTTTGAGTAACCAGGTCATGATTTTCGGAAAGAGACACTGCTGTTGAGTTTGTTTTTTTAAGCATCAATATGGATAAATAGCATGTATCTTTACATTTTGGTGTGAACTCTCCCTTTAAGTTCTATGTAGACCTTTTGTCTTGAAGCTGCACGCTGCTCCCGGCGCTCTTCCCTTTGGTTTTGTCATTTTGTTAGAAACATGTTCCTTCACTGGGTTAGCATATTTTTCTACGTTTAGACTTTTGGACTCAGAAGAAGAGGAAATAACTGGTTAAGCCAGATTTTTTTTTTGCAGAGAGTTCATAATGGAAACCAGGAAACAAGGAAGCAGGATTCTAGACGTGAATACAGATGCTCCAGTCAATACGACTGCACACGTCTGCTGCTTTTCAATCAGATTGGCTGCAAGATGTTTTAATTAATAAATTTATTTTAATTATTGAGTCACCAGAATCAGAGAATCAGCATACGAAAGCCCTTTTATGCTGGAGCCTGTACTGAACTGTATATATATACTGTACTCCAGCATTCTCATGTGCAGTTTAAAGTTGATATTATACTCTACACGTCTGCAAGTGCACCATGGTCTGTTGGGGTCAGCGTGATGTAAATGTCATCATCAGAGGTTGTACGCGTTGGCTCCTGTAGATGGCAACCTGCTGCACATGTGTCAAATGTGTCCTCAAAGCAGAATCCAGAAAGTCTTATAACCCTCCAGATTTTCCCAGGAGACTCCTGTATTTCATTGTGCTCTCCCTGTTTCCTCCTGGGATCAAAATTTTCCTGTATTTCTCCAAATTTCTGACAGATTTTCACACCTTATTTTCCTTTTCATCATCACAACCTGTGTCTGACACTTTACAATGTGTATGAGCCCTGTACGATACCTGACAACACTACAGCTACACAAAACCAGACTTCCTGAGATGAAGTCCAGTTTCTTAAGCAAAGTTAAAGGATTTTTTAAATGTATTTTCTTTTAGGGGCAAAATCTAAATGAATGAAAGAAAACTGCCAGAGATCTAAACAAGTTCCTGTTCAAGGGATGAATTGTTGCCATGGCAGTGTACTTATTATTTTGTTATTTTCAAACTTTTAAAGTCACCAGAATGCAGGAAACAAAGTTTCTGAAACTCGGTTTTTCTGGTATTGAAATCCTCCCTATTTTTGAGGTCTCAAGGTTGACAAGTATGGAACAACTACACATCTGTCATGTCCACAGCTGTACATGTACAGATCCAGCCTTAAAGGGATAGTTCTCCCAGAATCACAAATTCAGTTATTATTTACTCAACCTCACATTGATTGAAGGTCAGGTTTAGTTTTTTAGTCCACAAAACACTTTCAAGTACTTTGGAAGTAAATGGTGACCAGTTTTCAAATGTAAAAAAACAACTGAATAAAAGATAAAATGCCTCCATACTGCTCGTCTGGTGTGATCCAAGTCTCCTAAAGCCCCAACATGCCAAGTTGACTTGAAAGACGTAATTTACACCATGTTTTTAGCCTGAATCTTAACTGTAGATCTTTAGCTTGGAGACATGTTCATGTGCACATGCACACTGTCTGAACTGGTGTGAGTGGTGTGACTGTGTGCACGCACAAGTGAGCGACATGTTGGGGCTTTAGGAGCCCTGGATTATGCCAGACGAGCAGTATGAAAGCCTTTTATGTTTTGTTTTTTGTTATTGTTTTGTTTTTTTGGTTGTTTTTTACATTTGAAAACTGGTCACCATTCACTTCCATTGTTTGGGAGATTTGACAACGTTCCAGCTCCAGCAGTGTTTTGTGGACTAAAAAACTAAACCCAACCTTTAATTGGCATGAGCGTGCATAGATAATGACTGAAGATCCCTACCACAGTAACTGACAAGTTGAAACAAAAAGCTATTAATTTGGTATAAATTAAACCATCATTGAAAAGTATTGATTAATGATTGTTGATGAGTATTGCCCATCCCTAATTAACACAACACATTAGATAAATTAGCTCAAAGGGCAAAAGATTTTCCCTTTACAGCTAAATAAAACATCAAATCCTCACTGGAACAAGTTTGGGACTTAATAAATCAAATTTAAACTAATGGATTATCAAAATTGCTGATTGTTGTTGTGTCAGCTGAATAACTGATCAACTTCAGCTCTGACTTAAATATATAAACATTTCACAGGTAAATGTCAGACCACATTCACCTTAGGTGACTGGACCTGGGGCTCAGCGTGTTCATGGCACTGGGAGGTCTGGGAGGCTCTGGGGCCCGGCAGAGCTGCAGTCTGTCCTGGCAGAGGGGGCTCCAGGGTGAAGGCCTGCTGGCCGGGGGAGCGGCTGTGGCTGCTGCCGCTGGATGTTGACAGAGGGAAGGTGGAGCACAGGCCCAGTTTGAGCCTGTTGGACAGAGGCTGGGAGATGGCTGGCGACCAGTGGGAGATCTCCGGGCTGGAGAATGGCGAGGCAGGTAACTGGGACAGTTTGGACGTGATGGCGGGCACGTTGATGCCAATTCTCATGTCTATGGCTCCACTCTGAGCTGGAGCCATGTTGACTTCGGGTAGTCCCGACAGAATCCCTGTAGTGCTGGCCATCGCCTCCTGTGACATCATCAGCTGTCTCTGTAGTGGAGCCAACCTGCTGTCATCCATCGAGTCCACATCAGACATGTCCGCTGTGTAGCTTTTCATCCTGTCAGACTCAGGGTCGCTGAAAAGCCTTTTAGGCTCCCGGGACTTCCTCTTGAACTTCTTATTAGAGCCTGGCACAGAGATCAGCACTGGCTCTTTGTTCATGGATCTGCTCCAGGTGTTACTCAGTGGATGAGGGTTCTTCATCTCATCAACAATTAGTGTAACTAACAAGTGAAATAAATTTGAACGACAAAGCTAAGTTCGACAAACAAAAGTGAATCGACTGTAAAGACTTCAAAACTGTCCAACGAAAAGTTCCACAAAGTTTGTTACTGTCATCTTTCCAAACGTTCACCTGCTGGAAGCATCTGCTTCATGACTGTCAAACAGTCACGTGGACTTTGACACAACTTTTGGTCCCAGTCTGTGTGAAACTTTCTGTTTTAGAAAGTTTTCTTCAATAATACAGAATCTAAAGCCTTCAGAAAAGCCTGCCTTTCTGACAAACCTTCAGCTGCCAACAGTGTTAACACAAGCTGTTCAGCTGCACTGACAGAAGCTGCACACTCCTCTGTGTGTGTGCGTGAGTGTGCGTGTTACTTTAAGTTCAGCAGCAGGTTTTCTGTGGCTCCACTCTGTCTGCATAGCAGCATCCTGAATAATCCACATTAGAACACAAAGCTGTGTAACATCTGCTGTTGAGCACGGCTCGTCCCTCTGGATGGAGCCTCGCGCAGAGCTTCGCCTCAGCTCTGAAGGTTTCTCTCTGTGTGAGTGGTCCAGGCCTGAGCCTCAGAGTCGGGGTTACAGTGGAGCTGTCTGAGCGTGGCTCCACTCAGTCTGCATAGCAGCACTGAGAATAACCCACACTGATACACACACTGAGCACACACAGGCTGCTGCACAGGCTGTGGCTGCAGCTGCTGGACAGAATAAAGGGAACAGCACATGAACAGGATGGCAACTCTTCAGGAGCCAAATGCACTCTCTACACAACACGTATGAGACAACCAGAGGGGACAGAGTCTGACTGGATTATTCACAGAATGAAACAGAAAATGTCTTGTCATGGGGGGACAGTCCTGAGTGTCAACACATTCCTGACAAACTTCATGTCCCCACAGAGTTCAAGTGTCTAAAAAGTGTCCCAGCAGCAGACAGTCAAGGTTTAGCAATTAAAGAGAGACCTGGTCCAACTCGATCACGTCCCTACATGCTGTCCCGGTACCGACTCATCCTCAGTGAAGCTCGGCTCCAGTCATGAAGAAGCTCTGGTATCAACACGTCCAGCGGGATTTCAGCTGTCTCCTCACTCACTCACTCACTCCCTGTTGTCCACACATTAATAACAGTCACTTTGTCCACCGGTGGATCGTGTCCGGTCCCCTTGTCCTCCTGTCCTTCTGTCCTGCACGTCTCTGTCTGTCTCTAACCCAGCAGCGCGTGCAGCTTTCAGCACAGAGAGCTGAATGGGCTCGCGCTCCTCTGACTCTGCTGGCGTCTGTCTGGCTGGAGCCTCTCACACACACACACACACACACACACACACACACACACACACACACACACACACACACACACACAGAGAGAGAGAGAGAGAGAGAGAGACAGAGAGAGAGAGAGAGAGAGCAAACGTTGCATGAAGAGAACCTTTCCTACTGGTTACTCAGGAAAGTTTTATTGATGTTCGTTTTGGGTTAAAAAAAACTGTTTTATATCTTGACACTCTGCCAGTGAAAAGTTTTCAGATTCCTTCAACACAAGCTCCCTTTTCCATTAACAACCTTATTTGTCTATTATAATCTGTTCCCAGGCTGGGACAATTATTGTCTTTTTATGTTTTTATTGGGCCAGTTTTTAAATGGTCTTTTATCTATATGAATGTATGCATGTATGTATAGTACATTTCACTGATACACCACAGAATTAAAGACTTAAAGACTTAAAACATTAGATTCATTATGAAAAAAGTTTTTATATCACGTCGACACCTGAGCTCTCTTTCTCTGCTGCAAGTTTGCATCACACTTTTTTAGCAACTGATTGTCACTGATACTTCCCATGTATGTAGCGGCGGTGCTTTAAGTAAGATATCAACAAGCTCCCCACCGCACCCCCAGACCCCCAACGTGCCCCGAATCAACACCAGACCGCAGAATAACCACAGAAACCCTCGTGCCTGTGTTCATATCAAACTTTTCTTGTTTGATTCAATATTCTGCCAAAGATTTTTCACTGCCTGTCAGCGACTCATACAGACACAGACACTATTCCAAGGCTCGGCCAGTTTTTACGCTTTATATGTTCTTATTGGGCCAATTTTTAAAAAGGTTTTTATATCACGTCGACACTTCTGTCTATAATCACACGCTCCCTCTATCTGGCTCCTCCACTTGAGCTCTCTTTCTCTGCTTCAAGTTTGCATCACACCTTTTTAGCAACTGATTTTTACTGATACTTCCCACGTTCGTAACAGCAGCACCGGGTCAGTATCTTGAAATCTCAATAAGATATCAGCAAGCCTACATACAGCCTAGCGTACAGACACAGGCTGAAAGTGCCGCACCGGGCTTTTCAAGTGACTTCGATGTAAACGGATTTGTAGTGGTATCAGATGACCTGCGCTGTTAGCGTAGTATAAAGAACAAACGTCCACACATGGAGGAGGTGGGTTGGATGGAGGGCTCAAACAAACACAGGACTTTCATTCAGGAGTGTTTGAGTTCCACCTGAAACCAAAATGTCATTAAAAATTGTAAGTCACATAACGTTCTCTCTCTTTCATGTGACTTATTTAGGTGTGTCATGTGACGTTTTTGTTGTGAGTCACATGATTTTCATAATCTGACTTTTGTTTTCACTTCAGTAACGTCACCTGATGTATGTTAGGCAGTACAGTTATTGTAACATGGTCTTATCATAAACATAACCAAGTAGTTTTTTCTGTGCAAACCTAACCAAACAGTGAGCATTTCACAGCGTTAATCACTTGTTAAAAAGGCTTTCTGGCCGCATCCGATAAAGCCGCTAAAAGATACCTTGCGCTTCAGTATCAGTCGCCGAGTGACGAGAACATGTTGATAGTTTCTTTTGATGAGTCTGGCCAAGTGCAGCCTGGACTTTCAGATTTTTTAACTATAATGCAGGTGGATGTGTGGCTGAGATGTGATTGAGACTGTTTGGGTTACAATTTTCAGCAGTGTTTCCCAGGAACAAAATACATTTAAATATTATTTTTAAAATTACAGTTTATTTGTGGATGAGTATTGGATTAAAGAGGCAATTTTGTTTCATTCTCAGAGTCTGAGCAACTTTTTCTAATCTAATCAAGTCAAATCTAACTGAATTAAACGTTAGAGATAATTTCATTTCGTGATTATTACTGTGATGACAAATGATTGCAGAGAACATGGTGATTCAGGATAACTGAGCTGCAGGAAAACTCCCAAAGTGTCCATGTGCCACAAAGGGGATGACTCTGTGTTTACAGGGGCAGAAAGCAGTGATGTGATTGGCCAGGATTGTCTTTTTTTTTTCTTTTCACTTTGACAGTTTTGATAAGCCAGCAGCATTGAGTTTAAACATCTTCTATCAGATGGATCCTATCCTGCTGTTGTATTATTTCCACGCAGTTTTCAGATTTAACTGCAGAAGATGTGTCACTGCCGTCAGCTGTTAATGCGCAAAATGAAAGTGAACTGTAACACGTGTGCAGACAGCGCCCCCTGGTGAAAAGAAGCTCCCCACACACGAGTTCTACCTTAACAAGGGTCAGATGGATCACAGTGTAAGAGCACTTTTGAGAAACGTGTCTTAACAATTATAAAACTCTTCAGTATTCATGTTATTACAGAACTCACCTGCAACAACACATGATGTCGTATCTCTCTGACACACAACAGTGTGCAGGTTTGATTTTTGAAGTAAAATGCTTCTTATGCTGTTTCGTCCTCCATATTCACACAGTGAGTTATGACACAGAGTAGCCTCCTAATCTTCATCATCATCTTCTGAACAAACATCAGATTGTACATATCCAAATATCGCACGCATTTCCTGATACTGTGTCAAGATGTTTGCTTTCATCATGTCCTTATCGTCTTCTGCTCTTTGTACTGAAAATGCATGAACCTGTTCAAGTGACAGCAACTTCTTTCTTAGCGAGACAAACTCTGCTTACTGTTACTCATCCCTTTTTTCAATATGTTTCAAACACTATGAATCATATTTATACAAATAATTTCTACACTTAGATTTCTTACATGTCGACATCATATTTAAGGAATGTGAGGGGAAAAACAAATCATCAATTTCCGATCAAAGTTAATATCTAAAAAATATAAAACCATAAAAGTTATGACAAACATCATTTGGTAGAGTTCGGATAAAATATTTCTTGAACCTTAATTTTTCAATTTATCTAAAATGACATGTATATAAGATTTGATCCATATTGTCATGCACACAACAGCTGCTGCAAAAATACCTACTCTGAATCACATCTGAAAACTAACAGACCTACCAATAAAACACCAAAACTAAAACTTCAGTTGAATGAAGATATGTACTTCTGTTTCTTATTTGTAAATAAATAAATAAATAATGAAAAAGCAAAACAAATACAGAGTTGGACTCATTAGTTATAATATGTAAAAAGTAATCAACTAAATTAAAATGTGTATGAGAGACCAAGAAAGTGTTAAGTATACACAAACTGTCAAATAAAGTTTTAGGAATAAGATGGCATTGCAACTCGACAAATACAACTCAGCTGAATCATGAGTTTTTAAACCATCAAACACAAGCACCTCAGTTCACTCAGAGACTCTTTTCTATGCAGATGAGCAAGGTGCCAGTTTTATATTACTGAGTGTTCTGCATGAACATGCTAAAAGAGCGCTGTTCAGTGAACATGCTCATATTTTTGGTGAATGGTGAGCTGAACAAATCGGTTTGTGATTGCTGAACGTGAACGTGTGCGTTGTTCACTCCTGACAGAGATAACAGCATTCACATCATCAGCGAATTAAAATAAAGTGTGATCGCAGCAGAGACAGAAGGTGTGTGTGTGAATATGGACAGAAGTGTCGACGTGATATAAAACTTTCTTTGTTAATGAAGCCTCATGTTTCTCTATAATTCTGTGGTTTATCAGTGAAGTGTATGAACTCCTGTTAACAGTGAGAAACACACAGATAGATCCACGTTATACACTCATCTCCAAACATCTGTATCTATGGAAACACATTTCTGCCGATATGATGGAAAAAAAAAGATCCTTATAAATCCTTTTTTAAAAACATTTTCCTTCATAACTCACAGACTATTTGAGATACACTAGTCATATTTTGACATTAGAAACATATATCTGTGCACTAATTAATAATATAATAGATTTTTTTTTACTAATAAAGGCAGGACTGTAGTATTACAGGTGGGGGCAATTGTTACAGTGATTGGGGGCAGTTAAAACGCTGAAAAATGTGGTGTCATATTAACCCACTGTGTCTCAAATAAAAGCGCACCCCAAAGTAATCACATTACTGCTGCAGTATCTAATAATGTTACTGTACTTAAGCTTTTTTTCTATGTATGAATTCTTTTAGATGTCAGGCATCGACTGTATTCAAAACAAAAGTCTGTCTCTATTTTTGTCTCTATTAGGCTTCTACACGTTTTTTTTAATTTGAGTTAAAAGTATTTTACATTAACAAATAAAAAATATGAATATTACACACCAATAACATAACTAACATAACATAACAGACTCAGTGTCCTCAGGAGAAGGATGCAGGTTCAAAATGTACAGAAAATGTCAGAATCCGTTATTGATCTCCTCTTGAAAAGTAAGAAGGTTCTTTAAAAATAGGTCCCCGATTTTTTTTTTTTCTCTCTCTAATGGTAGGAGTTGTGGATAACGGTTCAGGAACAGCTGAAAAGTAGGAGGGTATTTGTTTTTCCAAAATAAAAGTACACATTTCTTTGCTGAGTATATTATGGCAGTTAATATTCTGCGTGTTGGGGATCTAATTGGAAATCTGGCACATCATTTAACAAATACAAACACAAATACAAACAAGGATTTCAATTAAATTCTATTTTAAGGACTGATTTAGTGAATGAATGAACTGCATTCAAAAAACTTTTCAACAGGTGACTTTGACAAAACTTATGTGTGAATGTTCCTTCTGCAGTTCTGCATCTTGGACAGTTGGGTGTATTATCTTTGGAAATTGTATGCATTTTTATTTTATATTATTTTAATATTATTGTTGTGTATCACTGCTGTCCATACTGCAGCGACACACTGAGGCCAGCAGCTTGTCTGACGTCCTTTTCCTCATGAAAATGTACAGAGCCAAGTCAACAAGAGGACTCAGCTTCAGTAAGGTGCGCGACAGGTCGCTGAACATGTTTCTGTACCCTGGCTACCTTTAACAGGATCTCAGCGGTGGTGGGCAGGAACAGCAGCATGTAAATAAGCAGCACCAGGACCAAAGTTCCCACAATCCGATGTTTTTCATCTGAGGGGACACGGCTGGCAGACAAGACTCTGAGGGTCCCACACAGTAAGAATATGAACAGCGGCAGGGGGAGGAGGAGGAAGACACTGACGATGATTTCTGGGGCTGTAGGATCAACGCAGAATAAGAAACTGAGGGAAAAGGCATGAGAGAAAGTCCAGACCAGGACACAGACCAGCACAGAGACCTTGATGTTTCGTCTGAAGCGGTACCACAGAGGACAGGTGATGGCCAGATACCTGGAAGACAAGACGGACACATGAGGAGCTTCAGCATGATGTAGTAACAAAATGGTCAGACACACAAAAGTTTCTATTCTGGTACGTTTCAACCTCAGTGCAGAGTTTTGTACTTAAACTTGTATCTGCAGCTACACCCTACTCACTTGTAAACAATAGATAATAGCATTTGTGTTTGTGTTTGATATTAAGAGCTGTGAAAATCTGAGTTTCTTTTTATCATTCTTATACCACACATGGTTTCATGTAGCATATATTTCTAGTTCTATTATTTCTGTCTACCAAAAAGACTGCAATATTAGTCTCCAAAATAAAACAGTCCATTGCAGATGCTACGCCGCAAAAGTCCGCCTTGAAAAAGTTGGCGCTATCGAGTTAGCCACCTAGCAACAGCGTCGGTCTCGACTGCTTTGTCTCCAGCGAGACATCTCTGTCCTTCAGGAAGGACTGAGGGGATTATTTTTGGTCCCAACCACTGTAAATCAAAATGTGATTGGTAAAGTCACCTGTTCTTTTCTAAAGAAACACATTCTGTCCCAGTGATGAAGTCCTAACCAATGAGTGAGCCAGCTCTAACCTTTCCTGCCTGGAGACATCAACCAAAAAAAATCTGATTGGATAACTCTATTTTGCTGTTTTCAGGACAGAATCCCTTTTAATTTCTGAAGCAAAGTTGATAGAAAGTTAGAAAGGTTGAAATTAGAATGAGAAGAGAATAGCCTAAGAGTTAAATGAAATAAATCAAATATAATACATTTAAATATAACATCTGAAATACTGATATGTTAGGCCCTCTCTGAAGACCCTCAGGGTTCCTCTCTGTATTACAGGAAGATCTGTCTCTGTGTATATTTGCAGCTTTGAATCAGACGAGGTCGTGTTTCATATGGAGTCCCTCAAGGGTCAGTTTTAGGTCCTCTGCTGTTTAATTTGTTTGCTCACACTTGGATGCACAATGCAGCAAAATGATATTTCATATATGCTGATGACACACAATTATACCTACCTGTTTCTGACAACTACCATAGCCCAGTGAATAACCTCATCCGACATCAAATTTTGGATGGCGAAAAACTTTTTAGAGCGTAATGAGGACAAAACAGAGATTCTTTTAGTGGGTTCCAAGGCTTGAATCCCTCTGACTCTACCGTTAACTCCCTTGTTTATGAAACCATGTGAGCGTGCTGAGAAGTGTGATTTTAAACACTGAGCTTAACTTTCAGAGGCTCATATCTTATATCTCTAAGATTGCCTTTTATCATCCTAGAGATACACCCACCATCAGACACTTCCTGTCACAGTCAGACTCTGAACAGTTGGTTTATGCTTTTATTTCCAGCAGATTAGATTTCTGTAATGCACTTTTTGCTGGACAGACAAAGATGATGTTAAATTAACTTTTTTACTCTGATTTTATCTTTTCTTCACTGAGTACCAGTACAACACAGAAATGATTTTAGAATACTTCTTAATGTTTTTAAATGGATTAGGTTGACATGCTCACTGAAATCACACCCGACAGATCCTGAGATCGGGGGTCTGCAGCCTGTGGCTCCAGAGCCACATGCAGCTCTTTAGTTCCTCTCCAGTGACTTTGGCAAATAATTATATTAATATTATTATATGGATGGATTTTCATTTATCGTTTTCATTCAATGAAAAAGTTGAGAAAACTCAAAATTTCAAGTCAACATACTGCAATAGATTTTTGAGTTTTGAGCCATAATTGTCATAATTCTGAATCAGTTTATGTTTTTTCTTATCTTACATGTTATTTTATGTTTTTGTCATGTGTGATTGCTCTGATGCTTTTATTTTGAAGTGTATTGAATCTACGCCTGTCATATGAAATGTGACTGGGTGGACAGACAGACAGACAGACAGACCTTTCCAGGGCGACACACACCATGAAGCCGACACTGGCCATCAGCCCAGAGTGGTACATGTACAGGAAGATATCAGATATCTTCTGATCCTCAGGTGGCAGCACCTCAACCATCATGCAGCAGAACTGAATGATGTCAGAGATGAGGAGGTTGATGACGTAGATGGAGCGACATGATCATTTTGCACCTGCAGGAAAACATCGATAAGAAACCAAATGATCAGATAAATGATCAGATGTTCTGAGCGCACCTCCTCCCACAATCAGACGTGTGTGTGCATTTTTCTTCAAACTCTCACTTGTGGTGTCACAAATATCAGCAGTGGTGGAAAGAGAACTGAAAATCAGACACAGACAGTGAATAAATAACACTCAGTCATAAAGTACATACCAGAGAATATAGAGCATAGATGGCAATGAGGGTCAGAGGAATACCGATAACAACAATGATGCACGTCAGCGCAGACGTGATGAAGACGGAGTCGTCTGAGGTGATGCTGCTGTTATTGTAGCTTTCTTCCCGTGAGGTGCTGTTCATGTAGAAATCTTCCATCCTTCAGGCTGAAACCTGCTGGACAGAGAGCACATTTGTTAATATCTAATAACTAAAATATTCAGCGATATCAGCAAAACTGTGAGGTGCAACTTCACACAAATACATTATGTATACCCATAATCAAATCAAATCAAACAGTGATGTTACTTTTCAGTTTTTATTGTCTTTCCTCAGTATTTCTTACACAGGTGGGTCACAGGAGGTTTTATTTGGGTCGGCAAATAGATAACTGACTGTGGAAGAAATTCTGCAAATTGAAGATTTAACTCTGCAGTAGAGCTTTCATAAAAAAATAAAATGTGTGTATTGTTTTACTGATGAGAGGAAAAAAAAAAGAGCCTGTTAATTCTGCCTAAATTCACTTATTTTATCTCATTTATGAAGAAGGTTAAAATGTTCTTCACTGCAAAAATGAAAAAGTTGCAAAAACTATTTCTAAATAATTTAAATTTTAAATAATTCCCTGTGTTTACATCTAAAGCAGCACCTTCACACTCCTTTGTTGTCTTTGTTACACAATCACATAAATTTCAGTTTAAGGACGAGAATGAAAAAAACCCAACTGAAATAAAAATATGTTTTAACTGCAGTATTCTGCACATCTACAGTCCAAATCTGTCTGTCTGTTACAGTTTGCATCTTCATTTTCATGACTGTTTATCCTTCTTTTATCCTATTTAATCATCTCTACATATAAGACAAACTGAACATGAGAAAACTCACATTTGAAAGCTGAAAAACTTCACCTGAATCAGTCCCCAACACCACCGTCTGATGTGTTGTCCTCTGTGTGCGGCAGCATGTAAATCTGGTATGAATGTGGTGGACGGTAAGTGTGCTGATGATAACCCGTTAGGTTGATGATAATCTGCACGTCCTCTGCTAAGAAAGATGGAGGCATGAATATGTACAGTACATCAGGGCAACAGTCATCATCAACAGGAAGTAATTATTTAAAATGTTCAGTTTGTGTTTAGATGCAGTTTAATAGTTTGTTTGACTTTTAAAAAAATATTTTTTGTTGTATCAGATATTTCCAGTCCTTATTATTCTGTTCTAATTCTTGTTTTAATTTGTTTAAGTGAGATCGTGTGTTTAAATTACACCACAAAAGAACCTTAGAGGTGATGAGAAAGGTTTATTCCACAATAACGTCTGTTTTTCTTCTTTGATGAAAAGACAGTTATCGATGGAGCAGCCTGGAGGTTTTTGGTGTTGATTGCTGATGTTGTGAATGATTAGCAGTGTTGTACATTTACTCAAGTACTGTGCATATGTACAGTACTGAGGTACTTTTATTTTATGGTATTTGGTTTCCTGCACTCCACTACATTTACATCAGAGGGAGACAGAGACATCACACGAATATTCAACATGGGGCTGAAAACTCAGCTGTGACAGGCCACCCTGACTGGATGAAGAGGAAACAGGAGCTACCCTAAAAAAAAAAAAAGAAAAAAGAAAAGAAAAAAAGAAAAAGAAAAAGAAAAAGAAAAGAAAACATTATGGATTTGTCTGAGTGGATCTGTAAAATCTTTTTAACAATATGAGCTCGGGTGGCTCATCAAATTGCAACATCTACTGGCTGACACGGGGAATGCATCTCATTTATTCAGTCTGATTAGAAACAAAATACAAAATGACCACAGAGACTGAACCCCCCCATGTCGATGTCGAAGCGGAAATACGTCATCCAGGTGCGCTCTGCAACACGCGCGAGCACAAGGCAAGCTCTCCCTCTTGAGAGAGGATCCAAGATGGCGGAGTGAGAAGCAGCTTTCTGCAGGCTCTGTTAAAAAAGTATCGTTTTGTCCCAAAATAGTAAATTTCTATGCAACAACTCATAACCTCCATTAGGTTTTAATCCTGCACGCTATTTTTACCTACAATTTTTCTGAAAGTACACATTTTCTAAAAAGTTTTTTGACATTTTTTCGAGGACGACGTGAAAGCTAACATGTCAGACCACGACTACAACTTAACTGCACTTCGCGAGGCTTGTGAAGACAGTGACATCGAAGACATCGAGGTGGACGAGAGTTCTTCCAAAGAAAGTAAGATGAACCTGGCTCATACACCAATTAAAAGCCCAAACCCCAAGAAAATGAAGGGGAATGACAACAGTAAGGATAATGGAAATATCGGCACAGCCATTCTGCATGCTGTTCAGGCTCTGACTGGGAAAGTGGATGAACAGACTGAACTGTTGAAAAGATTTGACAAACGCATCGAAGCTAACACCACGGCCACAAGAGAAAACAAACAAGAAATTCTTCTGCTCAAGAAAAAGATTGACGAACTCCAAAGAGAAAACAGCACACTTAAAAACGCAACGGAGGAACATGCTCGTTACAAAAGGAGATGGAACCTGAGGCTGACCGGTCTACCAGAAAAGGTTGGAGAAAACACAAGAGAAATCGTCATCGGGATACTCACAAGAGTTGTGCCTCTATCTGTGGACCGGCTGCGAGACACCGTGGATACAGTCCACCGCCTGGGTAAACCTAACACCGCGGCTGCCTCTAACAACACGCCGAGGGCTATCATCATCCAGTTTGGTATGAGAACCGTCCGGGATGAAGTGTGGAAAAAATCGAAGGAAGCGCGAGTATGTAGTGAGATGCATATTCGCTTCAGAGAGGACTTTTCCAGAGAAGACCGGGAGGCTCGTTCCAAGCTGTGGCCACTGGTTCAGGAGGCCAGGAAGAAGGGGAAAAGAGCGTTCCTGAAGGAAGGCTACGCTCTGATTGACAACCGACGTGTGGATCCTAAATGAGCAGCTTATATTGTTACACTGGTCCATAACAGGTACTGTGACTTAGTTTGACAGTTCTATGAATGTTCAGATACCTCAAGAGTTGTTGCAATAATGTTAATGTTGAATTTTGAAAAGGACATAGCTACTCATTCCTGCGCATCATCTTCTTCGCGCACACTTGTTATTTAGTGAATGTTATCTTTTTTTTCCTTAAATACTAGGGGATTAAAGAACAATGTAAAACGTAAGGCAACATTTCTTTTTTGTAAGGAGCAGAAAAGCAATATTATTTTTTTGCAAGAGACTCACTCAGTGGAAGCGGACACTAATTTCTGGAAACAACAATGGGGAGACTGTGCTTTCTTCAGTCATGGGACTTCACATTCAGCTGGAGTAATGATCCTGTTCAACAGGTTTTCTGGAAATGTAATTAACCACACAAGTGACACTAATGGACATTGGCTAATGATGGTGATTGAGTTTAATGATGTTAACTATATTTTGATGTGTGTATATGGTTATAACAGAAGAGCACAGAACAAACAACTTTATTCTTCCTTGAGCAAGATGCTGGAGGGATGGAAAGTGACCTATACTACTGACAGAGTCATAGTTGGGGGAGACTTTAATTTGGTCCCTGACCTCTGGATGGACCGTCTTCCTCCAAGAGGGCAAAGTCACTACTATGAGGAAATCATAAGTGAATATATCACTAAAGGAAATTTAATTGACTGTTGGAGAATGAGAAACCCCAATACCAAACAATACACATGGTATAATTCGGCTAACAATGGTCAATGCTCAAGATTAGACTTTTGGCTAATCTCTACCAACCTGATAAATGAGGTCCTTAAATGTGAAATATCAGCATCACCCCTAACTGACCACTGTGCAGTTTCAATTTCCTTTCGACTAGGAGGGGTTAAGCCTATTCCTAATTCTTTATGGAAGTTTAATAGTAGCCTTCTAGACGATAAGGAATTTTGCAATGAAACCAAAAACTTATTAAATGAAATTAATCAACTAGAAATGTCACCATTGAGTAAATGGGAGTGGTTTAAATTTAAAATTAAAGAAGTTGCCATTAAAATGAGTAAATACATATCTAAAGCTAAAATACAAAAACAACAAGACATTATTAACAATATGAATAGAATATGTCAAAAAACAGACTTATCTTTAGAAGAACAAATTGAACTAAATAATCTGCAAAACCAATTGGACAATTTATATCTGGAAAAAGCAAAAGGAGCATTTGTACGCTCAAGAGCCCGTTGGCTCGAAGAAGGTGAAAAAAATACTTCATATTTCTTTAGTCTAGAAAAACAAAGACAAACAAAAAAGAAAATTAATAAGCTACTTATTAATAATATTAACATTGACAACCAAGACCAAGTCAATCAGGAAATAAGACACTTCTATAATAAACTGTATACATCCAAATTTTCAATGGATGATTGTCAGTTCTTTTTCGAAAAAATTAGGGAAAGCAGCAAAATAATTGATGAGAATTTTAAGCAACATATGGAGGATAAGCTTAGAATTGAAGAGCTAGATATAGCAATTGGGAGGATGTCAAAAGGAAAGTCACCAGGAATGGATGGACTAACAGTGGAATTTTATATTCATTTTTGGAGTGATATCAGAGTTTTGTTGTATAATGCCTTTTTGGAATGTATTTCATCTGGTCATTTATCCCCCACCATGAAAAGGGGTGTTATCACCTTAATTCCGAAGCCCAATAAGGATAAACTGTTGTTGGAAAATTGGAGGCCAATTACCTTATTATGCAATGACTACAAGTTGCTAGCACATATCTACTCTATTAGATTGGATATGGGGTTGTCAAAAATAGTGGATGAGTGCCAGTCAGCCTTTGTGAAAGGTAGAAACATACATAATCATACTAGACTGATTCTTGACCTACTAGATTATAGAGAATACATCACAACAGACAGTTAAGTATTGTTTCTAGACTTCTTCAAGGCTTTTGACACTATTGAACATCCCTTTTTGTTGAAAACGTTACAATTCTTGGGCTTCGGAAATAAATTCTGTGACATTGTTGAAATGCTATACACTGACATAAGTAGCACAGTCTCTCTGAACCCAGGAATGACTCCTGGATTTAAGGTGCTACGTGGTATTCGACAGGGTTGCCCTATCTCCCCAAAGCTTTTCATATTGGCAACACAATTGTTAACATTATTAATCAATAATTCCAATGACATACAAGGAATAACAATCTTTAACAAAGAATTTAAATTAAGTCAATTCGCAGATGATACATCTATCTTTTTAAAAGATAAATCAATGGTAGATAAAACTCTCAATATTATCTCAATCTTCTCTAAAGCATCTGGCTTATCTCTTAATATCAAAAAATGCGAACTACTCCCTATTCATACAAGCTCTGACTCCTCTATTGCTTCAATCAGAGTTGAATCTGAAGTTAAATACCTCGGGCTGACAATATCTAAAAACTCAATTAGAAGAGAAGACGTCAATATTTCCAACCGTATTATGGATATGAAGAAATCACTGAGTCACTGGTTAACCAGAGACCTTACTACTTTTGGCAGAACGACTCTATCTAAAGCTGAAGGTATTTCTAAACTGATTTATCCCTGTCACTCCCTATATATTTCCTCTAAAAACATAAATAAAACTAACTCAATTATTTTCCAATTCTTGTGGAGGAATAAAACCCACTACATTAAAAGGTCTCAGCTTGTGAAGGAGTATGATAAAGGGGGTATCAAAGCTCCAGAATTCGAATCTATGGTTGGCACTTTTAGAATTAACTGGATAAAATCTTGTCTGTCACAGCCAAACTCCATGTGGTTCCACATTCTAAGGTCATTGTTTGAAAAAATAGGAGGTTTAGACTTTACTTTGAAATGTGATTTCGAAGTGAACAGGATCCCAATCAAGCTATCTAATTTTCACAAGCAGATTCTGCACTTTTGGAAAATGATATTTACCCACAACTTTTCTCCCCATAACTCAACTTTATGGAACAATAGAGTAATAACACTTAATCGAAAATCAATCTTCAAGAGTAACTGGTTCAAGAAAGACATTATATACATAACAGATTTATTGGATGATAATGGTCTCATCTTAAGTTACACAGACTTCACAGGAAAATATAATTTAAACTGTTGTCAAAGAGAATATAACAAACTATGTAAACTGATTCCACTACCTCTGATCCACTTGATTAAAAATTTTATGATGTATAATAATTCCTCATCAATACTACCAAATTTATTGATAGGACAATGTAATCTGAATGATAAAAAATGCAACAATAAATTTATTAGTAGTTTTTTGAAAGCCAAAATGTTTCATGATTATGACAGAAGGTCTATTTGGCAAGGATCTACATCTGTTACTTCGAGTACATTAGACAAAGCATACTCGAAATTTATCAAATGGCCTATTTTACCTAAAGTCAAAGAAACACACTTTAAAGTCATAAACAAAATTTATCCTGTGGCAGAATTTCTCAAAAAAAGATTTGGATTTGAGGTGGATCAGTGTTCTTTCTGTGGTGATGAAAATGAAACTCTGGAACATCTGTTTTTTTTATGCCCTTTTACACAGTGTTTTTGGTGTGACATAAAAAACTGGATTTCTCTAAAAATTAATGATGTGCCACCATTTGAATTATATCACATTATTTTTTATATGGATCATCTAGCCTCGTCTGTTTCAGACCTTATTAACGTCATCCTACTGTTGGGTAAATATCATATCCATTGTGCTAAATGGAGGAACGCTAAGCCTTCCTTCCCTGGTTTTATCAATGATTTTGAGTTATTCTTTTCATCGCTCAAAAAGATAAAAAGTAAATGTGCCAAGAAATTAAGCCTAGACTTTGCCCGTCTTCTGCTATTTTAAATTACATCTAATTTTTATTTTATTATTTCGCTGCTCCGTTGTATGTTAAATTTAAATGCCTGTTAAGATGAAATGTATTTTTCGCACCTTATCCCACCTGCTTTGATTTGGTGTTGTTTTGCCTATGTTTTGTTTTTTTTGTTTTTTTGATTAATGAATCCCCAAATGTTTTATTTGCACTTTAAAATGTACTCAATTTTCATCTGTATTATTACTACTATTATCCTCCTTGAGAGTTTGTAATTTCAATTGTTCAATAAAAAAAAAAAAAAAAAAAAAAAAAAAAAAAAAAAAAAAAGCTCTCCCTCTTTTCATTCAAACAAAAACGCGGTAATTGCGACGGCAGGAGAAAGACAAAATTAAATCTCAAGATGTTATTGTAATTAGAAAAAGAGAAATAATTCCAGGTAGGTTTTTAATGTTGGATTGTTTTTATCGAGGTGAAAAATATCATAATTAATGTATAAACTGCACCTGAAGACAGAAAGACATCTCACTTATTTCACAGACTTGGAGAACTGCTTACAGTTGGGTACAGTTTCATTACTGCGGTCAAGTGAGCAGCCAGCCGCACCAACATTTTAAGTGCGCCCGTATTATGAAACTTACGGCAAGTGCTCGGAGTCCACTGAGAAAGTCAGCGCCAGAGCCCTAAAGATATATATATATATATATATATATAATATATATATATATATATATATATATATATATCTAGGGCTCTGGTCAGCGCTACTTTGATACCGAGCATTTTTGAGAAATGAACCTTTAAATATCCCTTTTTTGCTCAAAAAATGGTCTTATGCTCCATTTTTACTGTACAGTAACGACACTTTGGTCCATAATTTCGGACGATGTTTGATTGTTTTATCTCAGGATCATCCTGACTACTCATTCACTCAGTATCAAGTATTTTTACTGTATCATTTTTGAGAAATTAACCTCAAAGTTGCATTTTTGCTCAGAAAAAAGGCCTTATGTTTAATTTTTACTGTACATATTAACATTGTAACAATTTGGTCCATAATTTCTTTCATAACAATGGTTGATCCACTTGACTTCAGGACCATCCTTCACTCTTCCACTGACCGACGCTGGTGTTTTATTGCTGGCAAATATCACGGTTCCAGTCACCAGCCTTTGCCTGCTGAAGTGTTGTAGAGTCCATGTTAAGGCACTCCACATGGAACCACCGGCAACAGCTGTCACACTGAATCTGTAAAAGGCATGCAAGAATAAACATTAATATTTAGTCATGATGGACAAAAGATAATCATGATATTTAAAGTAATATTTTCTAGTTAATAGTTGTGTCTTTCAACAGACATGATAAAGATATGTTTTGTCATCTTGCTCTACATATGGTGATAGCTTCACAGCCGGGTATTTAGGTCGATGTGTTCCAGATATATTTCACTGTGTAGAAATGCATCCACACAGTGTAAAACTATACATAATGTATGTGAATTACATGAAATTACAAGGTTGACCTGGCCATTGTTTTTGCATTATTCATGGAAATCACTAAGTAATTATGTACTGCCATAACAAAACGTTTCCTAGCACCACCCTTTGATGACTATTTATCTTTATTTGATTAGACTGCAGATCAAAATTTGTCATCTTTGTAATCTCAATCTAATGCACACCTTTTTGTCTGAAATCTTTATAGGAAAACATGCTTATCCTTATGGCTGAGGAGTGAAGCTCAAGATGTTTGTCTGTCGTCATTTCTCATCCTTACCTGCCCTTGGTTGATGTCATCTACTTTAAAATAAGGCATACAAAATGTTCACAGAAAAGAATAACTTACCCAGTTTGTGAAGGCAGGCCCTGGAAGTGGTGGTTTCACTGCTGCGCACATGGCACAGCTGGTGTCTGTGTTAAACACTAACATGAAGTTGAAAATATTAGGTTTACCACCACAAATAATTGTACTTATAATAACAATAATAAACATCTTCCTATTATAGCGTATTGAAAATGAGTTCACAAAGTGTTTTTGGTAATACTGGGTCACTGTACATTTAAGATCCATTGTTACCCACCTGAGGCTTCCAGAAGTTAAATTGCCAACTGTTTTCTGTCCTCTGCCATCTTGTTTTGAGCTGTCCCAAATGTCATCTTTGCTCTTTCTGGAAAAGCCTCCATGACTGCCTTTTTAAAGGTTAATTTCTCAAAAATGATACAGTAAAAATGCCTGATACTGAGTGAGTGAGTAATCATGATGGTGCTGAGGTCAACTGTATCAACCATTGTCAGAAATTATGGACCAAAGTGTCGTTACTGTACAGTAAAATTGGAGCACAAGACCATTTTTTTTTTTTTTTTAGCAAAAAATGGATATTTAAAGGTTAATTTCTCAAAAATGATATAGTAAAAATGCCTGATACTGAGTGACTGAGTAGTCAGGATGGTCCTGAAGTCAACTGCATGAACCATTGTCAGAAATTATGGACCAAAGTGTCGTTACTGTACAGTAAAAATGGAGTATTAGACCGTTTTTTGAACAAAAATGCAACTTGTAGGCTTAATTTCTCAAAAATGATACAGTAAAAATACTTGATACTGAGTGAATGAGTAATCATGATGGTGCTGAGGTCAACTGTATCAACCATTGTCAGAAATTATGGACCAAAGTATCATTCCTGTACAGTAAAATTTTAACATAAGACCTTTTTCTGAGCAAAAAATGCAACTTAGAGGCTTAATTTCTCAAAAATGATACAGTAAAAATAGTTGATACTGAGTGAGTGAGTAGTCAGATGGTGCTGAGATAAAACAATCAAACATCGTCCGAAATTATGGACCAAAGTGTCGTTACTGTACAGTAAAAATTAAAATAAATTGGGGATAATATTTAGTTCAATAGGTACTTGACAATGCGACCCAATGGCTTAAAATCAGCATGATTGACTGCCTTTGAATTACCGACGTCTTATTTTGAAAACCGGAAGTTAGCTCGCTCGGTATCAAAGTAGCGCTGACCAGAGCCCTAGAGATATCTATATATATATATATATATATATCTTTAAGGCTCTGGCACTGACTTTCTCAGTGGACTACGAGCATTTGCCGTAAGTTTCATAATACGGGCGCACTTAAAATGTTGATGCGGCTGGCTTGACCACGCGAAGACGAAAGGCGGCTCACTTGACCGCAGTGTATCACTTTATGTGGTGATTTTAATACAGTTACATCAGAAAACACCAGCTGTCATGTTTCTGATTGCATTTCTTTGCTGAAGTTTTTATGGTGTTTCTATAGACTTTGTGTATTTGTGTGTGTTTGTGTGTGGTTCTACAGGCAGGTCAGTGCATCAGGTGGTTTCAGAGAGTTACAAGCTTCTACAGTAATGTACTGATATTAGAAAATGTACTTTGTAATTTGTACTCTTGAATACTTAAGGATTTTTAAAAGCAAGTACTCGAGTACTTTAACTCGAGTAAAATTTTGACTGAGCAAATTTCACTTGTAGTTGAGTAATATTTGACCAGGAGTATCTGTACTTTGACTCAGGGGTAGAGTACTTTTACTAACGAAGATTTATTTCCACCACTGAACTAAAGTAAACATGCTCAGGACTCTGAGTGTTACTGTTAACATGCTGGTTCTCAGCAGGTGGACTGTTGTCATGTTCACCGTGTTAGTTTTGAGTGTTTACATGTCGACATCCTTCAGTTAACACAAAGTACAGCTGAGGCTGATGTGAAGGTTTGCAAACTTTTTAGTTTTAAACTTGGACAAATTGAACTTTTGACCTGATGATGGCGCAAGAGGAGAAGTTTTTTTCAGCTGTTTCATCCTCTGTTTTCATCTATTATGTCGGCAGTCAGGGATCAATATCACACTTGTCATTTGCAGGCAATCGATATAACTTGTACCTGATTTTTTTATCAGGACAAACACTTTGGCTTTCCATAGAACTACGCAGTGGTGGAAAGAGGACTGAAAATCTCTACACAAGTACAAGATCTATTTCGACCTCACTCAGACCGTCACCACGGTCTTCACCTTGAATGATGCCATCCTACTACCTATCCTCGAGACCTTATGTCAACAATGTCATATGACTGATCTCAGGAGGCGTGGCTCACAGTCTATAAGAGGTCGCCTCATCCGAGACCGTATTGTCATTTACAGGGCCCCACTATCAATCCGTCACTTCGGTGCAGGTGCCGACGGTCCCTGTGGATTGTGTGTGGTTCGGTGAGTTTCATGTGTTTACTAGATGTGACGTGTCCTTTTTTCCTGCTCGTTGTTACAGGTCTCTTGTATTACTCCTGGTAGAGCACGGTTGTCAGCGACGAGCGTTGGTAAGCGAACTGCTGTTTTCATAGTGAATATTGTAACTTTAAAAAAAAAAAAAAAAGGATTGATTTGTATTGTTTTGCCCCGACGACTCGCTGTTCGCGGTGAGCGGGCGTTTGTTTTGATCGTCCCTCGTGCGTTCGCGCACACTGAGGGATGCCAATCAGTTTTCCTCAGGTGAGGTCTCTTTGTGTTAAGCCTGGCTGTCTGAGTAGTGTGGTAAAGTTACTCGGGACATTACAGTAAGTGATTAATAACTTAATTTGTGTTGCATTGTGCTTTACACATTATAGTGTGTTATTTTGATTTATTTTTGTTCCCCTGTTCGCAGTGGGTGCTCAATTGGTGAAGTCCAGGTGAGTTTTTGGCCCTGAAGGAATCCCCCTCTGTTCGCAGTGCGGTGTGTTTTGTGTTTTAGTCATTTTGGTTGACTAATGGCCTCCCAGTGGTGTAGGTTTTGCCAGACGGCCATGGACCCCCGCGATGGCCACAGGGAGTGCCCCCATTGTTTGGGGGTAGCTCACCTGGTGGAGGATATTGAGAATCCGTGCCATGCTGCATCAGAGCTCCCTCTGGAGGAACGCATGTGCAGGGCAAAGCTGGCGGAGGAAGCGGCACGCAATAAAATGACTCACCCTCTTCCAGCCAAGGCAAAAGATGATGGGCAGAGCTCAAAGCAGAGCAGGAGTCGCAAGCGGGACCGTAGTCCTGATCACTATCAGGGACGGGGCCCTGGACAGTCTGTTTGGGGGAGACGGCCCAGCCCAGAACATCTGGATCAGACGGGGGATGCTCAAATGAAGATCCTGGCCGCTATTCAGAGTCTGTCAGACAGGCTGACCAGGATTGAGGCTCAGCAGCCAGTCACTGTCACAACCTCAGTGTCACAGGAGCCGAGTGTGGCATCTCAGGGTGACCTGCCGCCATATCAGGAAGAGAGGCAGGGTTCACCGGACGTCCTCTCCCTATATGCTCACAGTTCCTTCTGTGGGAGTGTGAGCCCGTCTAGAGGGCCTTTGGATGAGGAGAAGTTGAACTCCTCACTGGGTGGCTTGGGCTCTGATCTGGGGAGTATTCCAGACAATGAGTCCTCAGCACAGGATGTCATGTCAAAAATACGGAGCGCAGCCAAAATTGTTGGGTTTTCGGTGCCAGCGGAGGCTCCGAGTTCAGTGGAAGGCTGGCATCTCTCAGCCCCAGCCATCAGTTTCTGTTCCAGTGGCTGCAGATTATCTGCAGATGCTGAGGAAAGCATGGAATAGCCCGGCAGCAGTTCCTCAGTTCAATGCAGGTTGCCGGAGACTGACGAGACCTCAATATGCTCCAGACACAGGGCTGGCGGACATGCCACCTGTTGAGAGGGAAATGGCAGCCTTGACGTCTCTCGGTCCCGAGCGTGTGACTGCCAACCCTCGGTGCCCGGTTAAAGAGTGTCACAAGACGAACAGCTTGGTGTGTCGTACATAAAATGCGGCGACACTGCAGCTCGCTCCGATAATGCTTTGGCCATTCTGCTGGCCGCAATCAGGAAAACTGTCAGCCAGGAGGATCAGGACATGCTGAACCTCATTGACGGGGCGCTGGTGACTCATGCCCAGCTGACTAGGGATATAGGTGTGGCAATGTCATCAGCCATGATGGCGCGCCGACAGGTTTGGTTAGCTCAGACCACGCTACCTGAAAATATCAGGAAGGAGTTAACTAACCTGCCTGTGGTCCCTGGCAGAGTGTTTCACCCGGACTCCCAGGGTGTACTGGACAAGGCGGAGAAGTCACGGCGTACAAGGGACAGTGTACAGCGGACATTCTGCAGATCCAGCTCCTCTGGGTGTGGCTGTGCTTTCTGCTGCGGGACGGAGCCAGGACGGGGTGGAGTCCTCAGTTCTGCACGACTTTGATGGTATGAGTCATCCCAGGTGAAGACCGTGGTGACGATCTGAGTGAGGTCGAAATAGATCGTAAGTTAAGCCCATAACTATGAATCTATGAGACCGAACGATGACCGTCACCATTCTCTTGTCATTCAGAACAGGCTGAGGCGTTCCAGGCAGGAGGAGGAGGCGATGTCACCGGAACCTCTTATAGACTGTGAGCCACGCCTCCTGAGGTCAGTCATATGACATTGTTGACATAAGGTCTCGAGGATAGGTAGTAGGATGGCATCATTCAAGGTGAAGACTGTGGTGACGGTCATCGTTCGGTCTCATAGATCCATAGTTATAGGCATAACTTACGTACTGTTGATATATTACTCAATTACAAGTAAAAGTAGTAGTTTTAGAAATAAGTCAAAGTACAGCGTTCTTTTATCCTTGATGTCACCATCACCTGTCCAAACTAGGGTTGCAAATATGCGTTTTCCTTAACCAATAGTTGAAAACGCTAAAAAAAAAATTTAAAGGTGCTATATAAATAAAGTTATTTTGATTAAAGTTATTATTATCCTTCTATTCTAGTTTTCTGAGTAAGCTTTGGTAGAACTCTATGGTGAGTGAATTACTCGACTTTTCTTTTCTGTTACCTTGTGAAATGTCAATACAAACATGTTAATTTTATGTTTCAGGAGTGTCCTGCTTCAGTAATCAACTTTGTCTTGTCCTGTTTCTCTTCAATCTCTTGTTCAGTTTTAGGGTCAGAGGTTCCAGAAGTTGACCTTTGACCACCTGCTCATGTCAGACTCCTGCTGTCTGAGTGGATGTTCAGCTGCTCCTGCTGCAGGTCTGAAATACCTGTTTTATCCTCCCATGTGCTGCTGCTGTCTCGACCAGGGTGAGAGATTTTTATTCTTAACAAAGCATTTTCACAGTTAAATAACACAGTTAACTAGACATTACCACACAGGTGGAGCAAAGACATAGCCTCTACTGATTTATTTATTTATTTTTGTTGGCCCAATATTCAAATTTAAAGGACCAGTGTGTTGGATTTAGTGACATCTACCTGTAAATGACTCTTATAAAGGTCAGTTGATCTGTTCATCACTTCATTTTTCAAGCATTTGTTTTGCTAGATAAAAGAACCATTTCCGCTATGCTTTTATTTTGAAGGTGTATTTTTATGTTATGGGCTTTTATTTTGGCGCCTTTCCGGCGGCACAGGAAGTGTAGATCTAAGAAGCGGTTTCTTGACAAAAAGGGAGACGCTTCCAAAAAAGTCCGCAAATGCACGCAAGAAGGGAAGGAAAACGGTTACACGCTGTTGTTGTCCAATGCAAAGGATGTGTTTAAAAACTATAAGCGCCCAGCTGGAATGGGAACAAGGTATTGTGTTATTTAATTTGGTTTATGATGGTTTTCAGTGACATGTGAACTTAACTTAGCTAACTGTGAAAAGGTGTTTTATCTGCTGTAGCAGTCAAGCAAGTGTTAGCTTCTTTTTAACTGTTTATGGTGCTGCTAGTTTTCTATTTTGGCATGTTTTTGACAAAGGAGTGCTATATGTCAGTAATATTATGGCTAATATTTGCACATGTATGGTTAAAGTTGTTTTAAGGTGATATTTGTACACCTGTAAGAGCTCATTTATGTTTATTGTTTATTTTTTGTTTTATGTTTATCTGTCCTGTAGCTCTTACGGTGTTTCCTGAAGAAAGGAGTGACTGAAAGGTTACGTGAATTTGTGTTCAGAAAAAAGGCTGACGGCTGAACATAAATAAATGCTTCATGAAACATCAGTACGCTTCACCATTGTCTGGCTGGGGTTTGCTACACTACCTTCACCTCACCCTCTCCTTCCAAACATGTAGGACAAGTGTCTGCAATCTGCAGCTCCGGAGCCACGTGTGGCTCTTTAGGTCCTCTTCAGTGGCTCCCTGTGACGTTGGTAAAAAAAAAAAAAAAATGGAAATGAATAACTTTTTTTTTTACATTTTGATTTTCATTTATCAGTGTTGTAGGTCTGTAAAAAACTTGAGACTGCAATAGATTAGGTTTTGAGCCCAACTTGAACTCTTAAGTTTTGAAAGTTTTACCAACTGCTAATCTTTTGTTGAGATAATTTATTTATCTTCTTCTTATTTACTTCTTTAGATGAACACAAATCTTTGAGTTTTAGAAATCCCCAAAAATTACATTTAATTATTATAGAGTAAACTCATTCAAGTGAAAGTGAATGATGGTTAAAACTGTAATATTTTCAATTAAAACCATTTAAATTTCAGACACTAAATAATGACAAATCGGGTTCACAGCTCACTGTGACCACATTTTTAAAATTCAAGGTTATCCAAAAAAAAAGAGAAGTAAATTATCTCAACTAAAGATTACAGGTCAGCAAACCTTTTTAAGTTTATTTCAAAACATAATCTATCTATTGCAGTATGTTGTCTTGGAGTTTGAGTCATCTCAGCTACTTTTTTACAGTGCAAAGTGATTCTTACATTTGCCAACTGTAAAAATATGGAGCCTATAAACCAAATTATTTTTTTATGGCTCTTTTGACTGTACAGGTTGCAGACCCCTGCCCTAAATCTTACACACTGGACCTTTAAAACACTGGAATCATCTTATGAAACATCTCTCATGTGTTACCTTATTTTTTGAAGAAACTTTTGGTGAACTTCCGCCTCTAAAATCCACCAAAGTCTGGACCTTCTCCTCAGACCCTTCCCACCCAGAACGATGACAAAACATTACGACGACACAAAGATCTGAAACACTTGTTTTATTTGGATAAGTGTTACTGCTCTACATAGAATGATTCTCTTCTCTTCCTTCACACACAGAAAGAGGACAGGGAGGAGCTGAGTGATTACAGTTAAGCACCTGTAAAAGTTGAGAAGTTGCAGTTCGTTTTGGACATTTTAAATCTGGATTTTCTTTTAAAACAATGCAGGGTAAAGAAACAGTCTGCTGGCATCCCCACAGGGCGAAGTTTAGACACAATGAGATTATCAGCAAGGCATGTGTGAGTGTCACCTGTAACCTAAACCTCAGGCAGTATAATACAGAGGAGATGCTTCTGTAGCTTTTGCCGGAGGATGTTGGCTGCAGCAGGACTGACCAGTCAGATTCTAACATCGGCAAGTGATTTCTACTGTACAGCTGCTGAAAGGTTAACAGCGTGTTTGACCACAAAAACCTCAAATTCCAGTTCCAGAGTTAAAATATCCCTTCATTATTTTCAGATGAATCGAGATGACATACCGTATATAGTTAAGTTTAGATGTCAGCGGAGGATAGATGCTCAACCTGATGTCAGTCAGCCACAACTAAAATGAAAGCTATGAGTTTAAAAATCCTTCAATATAAAGAAGAAGAAATTCACTTAGTCATTTAATAAGAGTCTGGTTTACTTCATTAAAAAACAATTAGCTGAGTCAAAAGTCGACAGTTGGGTTCTCAGCGACGCGCGATGACTGACAGCTGCCGACAAAGCTGCCTGAAACTGAACTTCTGTTTGGTAATGAAAGACTTAATGAAAAGAAAAGACTCGGGACGTCTTGTACCTTCATTCATGATGCCCAACATGTTCAATTCAGATCAGATTATCTCACTGACACGTGTCCATTCTTGGTAAAGGCAAGGCTCAGTCAGTAACAGCCACCATGACGTGAACTGTGTCCACACAGAGACGCTAATTCATTTGCTCTGATTAAAGAGAGTAAAGCTGCACTGTGGAGTCTTTTAGCCACTTCAAGTCAAAGTCCAATATTCACTCTCGCTCTGTTTTCTTTGTGGAGTAAATTTCTGAGTCTGTCTGCTGGTGGTCAGGTGGTCCACAGGTTTATCAGAGCTGTTTCACTGAGAACTGCTGCTGGAGATGAAGTTAATGAGGGCAGAGTTTACATTAAAAGGACAAGCTAGAAGAGCTGAGACTAACTGCAGAGTTATAATAATAATATATAATAATTCTTTGTGGATTTGTCACCTTTGACGTCACACTGTCTGACTGGCTGTTCAGATAGAGCGGGAGTCTGCAACCTGCGGCTGGAGGCATGAGCGGCTCTTTAGCCCCTCTCCAGTAGCCACCTGTGACTTTGGCAAAAAATTGTATGGAAATTAATAACAGTTACTTGTTTTAACATTTTAATTTCCATTTATCAGTGTTGTAGGTCTGTGAAAAAGTTGAGACTGCAATAGATTAAGTTTTGAGCCCAACTTGAGCTCTTAAGCTCTGAAAGTTTTACCAACTGCTAATCTTTTGTTGAGATAATTTACTTATCTTCTTCTTATTTACTTCTTTAGATAAATTTAAATCTTTGAGTTTTAGAAATCCCAAACAAATTACATTTAAAATTCTTGAATAAATTCATTCAAACGAAAGTGATTGATGGTTAAAATAGTAATATTTTCAATTAAAAACATTTAATTTTCAGGCACCAAAATAAAGACAAATCAGGTTCACAGCTCACTGTGATTAAATTTTGAAATACATTTTTTTTTTTGAGTTTCTAAAACACAAAAAAGTTTCAAGTTTTTCAAAAACAGAATAGTAAATGATCTCAACTAAAGATTACAGGTCAGCAGCTTCAGTCAGATTTTTTTCTCTTTTTTTTTGGCCCAAAATGGCTCTTTTGATCCTAAAGGTTGCAGACCCCTGTGATAAAGCATTGATTAGTGCGGTTTGAACTGTGTTGTTCAGATGATAGATTGACCTCGTGGCTCTGACTGTGGTGTGGGCGTGGCCTCAGGCTGCTGGTGGTCATTCATCTGTATGACGTGTGATGTTATAGTCTAACTTTAAAAATACACGATTTGTGTCAAAAACATGTCGCCACATTTGTGTGCTGAGAGGTGTTGACGTGGTTCAGCATTCTGAATGCTGTTGCTGTTGTTCATCTTAAGTTGGTCAGAGGCTCAAACACAGACTTCACAACCTTAAAGGGACAGTTCACTCAAAAATGAATGAAAAATCTTCCAAACAATTTAAGTGAATTGTGACCAGAATAGAGCAAAAATGCACGTGCCTGCATACTTGTTTTATACGTTTGAAAACTAGTCACCTTTCACTTTTCTTGTTTGGGAGATTCTGCAGCACTGTTTTCCTGTGAAACTCCAGCAGTGTTTTTCTGGACTAAATAAATGACCTTTTAGGCTGAACTATCCCTTTAAGGACTCTTTCATGTATATTATACTGTGACTCTTTGACACAGCTCACAGACTGATGCAGTGGTTCTCAAACTTTTTTCTGACGTGCCCAACTTAAAAGGCTGCAAAAACTTCACACCCAATTTTCATTAACAATGATCGGGGAAGCAACTAATAAAAAAACTAATAACTAAAAACTAATCAATTTAAATGTATTTGTCTCCTGGTCATCTACGCCCCACACAGTTTGAGAACCACTGAACTAATGTGATGAAGGCAAATAATGCCAGTGAGCAGTTTGTACTGGTTAGAATAGAAGAGAATCGCTCCTCTGCTTCAGCTCAGAATCTGTTTGATGAATAAAACCCCAGCAGCAATGTGACAGCGTGTGTGTGAGCAGTCTGTAATGTGATAGATATTGTTTGCACATCTTAATCACATGTGCAGATCTTCTGATTAAAGCCTGTCATCCTCTGCGGTTTACTGAACATCAGACTAGTTGGTTTGAAACAGGGAGCTGATGGCAGTGGCTGATGTTTATTTGTTGTGTTGCATCAACTTTGCCCTCACTTAATGTAGTGTTGGTTATTTGGGTCGGACTCGGACGACAGCAGCTGCTGATTCAGAGAGGAGCCCACAGGCTCTGGTATGACGTGCTCATTCAAAGATAGTGTGATGAATCACTTTAAAACAGTAAAGTTATTTGTTATAATGAAGATTTCTTAGTTTCCCTTGCACAAAAGGGGGAATAAATAACAAAAAAATTAACAGCAACAACAAAAACGTGGGCATCACAATGCATCCCTTCCAAGCTGTACTCTGTATCCTCATAAAGACAAGATTTACAACTTTGGATGATCAAAATAAATAGCTAAGTTGTCAAGTGCCCAGTATTTCATTTGAATAGTATCGTTCATCTTTCCTGTACTGACCAGAGGATTCAACAGACTCCAGCTTCCTCAAAACATGTGAATTACAACACAAACATGGAGCTTTTTGCACTTGGTGTCAGTCAGAGAGAGAACATGTTGGGAATCTCTTGGCACCTCACGATTCAATCTGATTCTGATTCAGGCGTCTTCGATACGATTATAAAACGATTATCGATGCATCAACCTTTTCGATATACAGGATTTATTCTTCTTTGTATGACTACTTGCTACTTTTAACAGCACATTTGTAGTGACCCATAATTAGTAGAGTTAGACGCAGCTTATATAGAAAGGTCCCTTTTCCCTTCAGCTTCACAGACGCCAAAATGCTTGGGCTTCTAGCTCTCAGTCATCCTCACAGAAAACTCAAGAAGTAGCCTACTTTAGAACAGACATGTTTACCGCCGTTTCGTTTCACCGTCCGATTGGTTCTGCTGTTAGGAGCGAACAGCCTGGTCCTAAAAAAATTGTTACAAGTGCTCTGTTGGGAATTGGGTTTTAAATTTCTGATTACTGACTTTTATGCGATCTTTCAAGAGACAAATACAATGCATCGAAGAATTGATTCTGATGTTGTCGTAAGTAGCTTGTTGTCACACAGCCTGTGACAGAAGTGTTACTCTAAAGGTTCAAGAGCTGAACTGACAGTCGTGGAAACAGCAGAACTCTGGGAGATGAAAAAAGCAAAACTAGAAAGATGTTTTTATTGCACTATGGAGGTTACTGTGACTACAGCTACTGTGTGGTTACTGTGTGAATCACTGTCCTCTCCTGACAGACACCACGGTGACTGGGCTCTATCTGTCTGCCACGATGGCTGCACATTGCCTTCAACAGGAATGAACATCAGTCCCGATCAAACCGACTGACAGTGTTTTCTACTTCATTCCTCCGCAGAGCCGACTCCAGCCGAGCGGTCTGCGGTGATCATCACAGACGGTCTGAATGAACAGTGAGAGGAGACGTGAAGGTGAGAGGGCTCGTCAGTCCTGCAGCGTGTGTTCGGTAGAGCTGTTCCGAGCGGCTCTCTGCTGTTTCTTCTTGTAGCTGGGCCAGCGGCACACGGGGCAGCAGTGTCTGCCCGCTGCCAGCCACACCACGATGCACTGCTGGTGGAAGGCGTGGCCACAGGGCAGAGCCATCAGCAGCTCCTCGCTCACAAAGTTCTCCAAGCACACCACGCACTCTGAGCACTGCAGCACACCGCACGGCCACACCGACCAATCGCAGTGCTGGTGGTTAGAGAGGCCGCCGTCCTCCGGTGCCCTGTCAGCTGGTGGTGAGCTTCTGTTCCCATGGCGACAGCAGGATAATGATGATGCAGCAGCAGCAGGGTCCTGTGTGCTGCTGTCCTGGGCGCACACTGATCTCTTGGGCCTGGGGTCCGTCTGCTCCCTGCTCTCTGTGTCTGTCTCTGTGTCCGACTGTGAACTGTCCGTCTCTTCGTCAGAGCCGTCCCTCCTGTGCTGACCCACGGCTCTGAACCTCCAGGTGGGCAGGGCTTTCATGTAGTCCATGTTGACTAGCGGGCGGAGCCAGAGATCAGGGAACGCCAAGCGCTCAAACAAGAAGTTGGGATCATCCTCCCAGTCTGAGTGGTCAGATGGGACCTGCTGCAGCGATGTGATTGGGTGGAGCAGATAGGATGTGTACCAGTCCCACAGACTGGCCAGCCACTCCAAGTTGGTGGTGCTGTCCTCCTGGCTCCTGATGCCACAGCGGCGCTTCTTCTCAAAGTAGTCGACCAGCAGGCCATGGGCCAGGTAGGTGGACAGGAAGAGAGCAGGGTGGGAGGAGTAGAAGGTCCAGTCGGCCCGGACCAGGCTGGCCAGGGTGGTGGTGTCGGCGTAACGCAGCAACTTCAGACTGTAGCCGTACAGAGAGTCCAGATAGGGCAGCTGCAGGAGAGCCTGGGGACAGATCAATCATTGATTAGTGATCACTTATCAGTTCAACCCTGCACTCAGTTCACATAGCAACAGTAAGGTTAATCTATGGCTGCACATATTCATTAGCCACTTTATTAGGTACACCTTTCTTACACCATCCCCTCTTCCCTCAGAACAACCTGCATTCTTGGTGACAACTCCTGAACTGACATATAACAATGCAGCCTTCTTTTCCTGAATTTGAAGGTTCCAACAGCTGGATCCTTTCTAACTTAACCTATCCCAGAAATAATTTTGTTTCAGCACGATCTGTCTTCTGAACAGAGAAAAAGACAATTACACTTTTAAATGTAAATGAATGTAAAAAACAACAAACAAAAAACTCAAGTTTTAGTTAAAATGGTGATACTGACTGACATTGCTATCTACTTCTGCTGGACTTCTAAATCATGTCACATATATAAATGGATCAAGGCAAACCCATTTTGACAGTTTGTGAATGTTGAATGCTGGTTATCACTTTCAAAGTCCAGGACAAACATTGGAACTGATTAACCAGCGCATGTTAAAGCCAGAATATGCAGGTTTTTTTTGAAAATGCAACATTCAAAGTTGGCCCCAGGTTGATGAAGAAGAGAGGGAGCAAGACAAAGAGTATGAATTAAGAGAGGGGGGCTAAACCACAAGTAAACATGGCCACACCTCTGTATGTTGCCAAATTTGTGTGAATGCAGTTGATAATCCCCAGTCTGCTCTGTGTGTGTGTGTGTGTGCGTGCGTGCGTGCGTGCGTGCGTGCGTGCGTGCGTGCGTGCGTGCGTGTGTGCGAGACACTCTTTCAGCAGCTCTAACACAGAGAAGAGAGACGGAGAGTGCAGTGTAACTGTCCCAAACTCAAAACCGGCGTGCAGTTATTGGCTGGGAACTACACTCTACTGCAAACAGGCCGAGATGCAGAAACATCCTGAACACAGCAAAATGATGAGAAAATAAGCATGTCTGTGAAGGTTCTCAGTCATCCAGGTCCTGGTATTTGTAGCAAGGTTTGTCGTAGGCAACTGGACTTGATAGAGTTCTTGAAGACGTTTCACCTCTCATCCAAGAGGCTTCTTCAGTTCTGACTGACTGGTTTGGGAGTTCAGGTATTAAACCTCTTTGTGGTCGTTAACACCTAGAGGGGCATATGTCTCAAGTGCCCACCCTTCCATTGTGTGGACCTTGGGTTTCACCTGGGGGGAGGTGTTGGAGTCACAGACTCCAACAAGGCACATGGTGGCAGGGACCTTAACAACTCTCATTCACACCTCCCCCCAGGTGAAACCCAAGGTCCACACAATGGCAGGGTGGGCACTTGAGACACATGCCCCTCAAGGTGTTAACGACCACAAAGAGGTTTAATACCTGAACTCCCAAACCAGTCAGTCAGAACTGAAGAAGCTTCTTGGATGAGAGGCGAAACGTCTTCAAGAACTCTATCAAGTCCAGTTGCCTAAGACAAACCTTGCTACGAAGAGAAAATAAACAAAGAGTCAGGCAGAGGGCTGCAGGGTCTGTGCACATACAGACACCACCACACTCAGAGTGGGTCATAAGTGTAATACATGTTTGAATAAACATATAATAAGATCAAAACGTGGACGTGTATTTTGTTGGGTGAAAGACTGAATTTTAAGGTGTGTGAACCACCTGAACATTTTATTTTGAAAACTTAACAATTCAGCTGCATTCTTTAGGAAATGACGGCCTCTAACAGAAAGTGTAAGTTGATGGTAGTTATTTGGCTTCAGTATGCAAAACCACTGATCTAATGACATGTAAAAGATCACATATAAGCATGTATTTATAGTATTATAACTCTTAAACCCAACTATGAATGTTTGTGTATTAAAGTTTAATTAATGCTTCAGTAAACACTCATAATGTTACCCATGCTGTGACATTGGCACAAAAAGAGGCAGTGGTGGAAAATAACTTTGTTGAATACAGGAAGTCTTTGTTGATTTTCAGTATAATTCAATTCAGTTTTATTTGTATAGTGCTATATAGCACCTTTTCAAATAGAGCAGGTCTAGACTACTGTACTGTGCGCTCTTTTTGAAGCCAATAGTTCCCACCAGGAGGCAGCACTGAGGCGACTGTTGGTGAAGTGAGTATGATGTGAGATGATTTCTTACCAGAACAGGCAGCCAGGACACCAGCAGTATGGAGTTGTAGGTTCCAAGTGTTCGGATCAGAACTACGAATCGTTTCACTGTTGCTCCCTGTCCAGAAAAATGAATACGGGTTAAAAATAGACTGGACAATAAATACAAAACTAACTGTATCTCTCCATTTTCCCTCTCAAGAACTGTCAATGAGGTTCTAATCAATGGTGAAAGAACGACTCAGATCTTTTCCTGAAATAAAAGTAGCAAAACCACAGTGTAGAAAAACTGAACTTCATTCAACATTTGACTTCCAGTAGTAACTATAAAAATATTATCACCAAAATGTGCTAAAAGTATCAAAAGTAAAAGTGGTCATTGTGTAAAATGGCCCTTTTGAGGGTTCATTACTCTGCCCTACAAAGGAAAAAGGCAGTAACTTAATAATTGGATATGTGGCAATTTTATTGCTTCATATCAGGTTATTCTTTCAACATATTAATCCTGATTTCAGGTTTGACTTTTGACCTTATTTGGAAGTTCCTGTATTCTGCCTTTGCAGAGCTTACCAAGAAATATTGGGTCATACCAAAGCAAAAGGCAGTAACTTCCATTTTATCTGATAATTTTGTATGATGAAATCCCACCTTTTACTGTTATTCTTTACATAATTAAAATAAGTAAAGTAAAAGTATCTCAAATCTGTATTTGAGTACAGGAGTAACTGCACTGTGACCCATATCTCTACTGGAATAACTGTCAGTGACCTGTGTAATGAAGAGATCCATCCAGGCCAGCAGGTTGATCAGGACCAGACTGAGGACAAACAGATCATTGACCTCCGGCTGGACTGAGCGCAGGAAAGTGTCCATAGCTGCCAGGGACAGGAACTCCCCCGTACTGCAGAGAGGAGAGGAGAGGAGAGGAGAGGAGAGGAGAGGAGGAGAGGAGGAGGAGTAAGGGGGAGGAAATGAGGAAAGAATAAACAGATTAAAACAATTAAACATTTAAAAAAGACTTGCATTTGTGTATCATTATAATTTCTATGTTCAATCATCACCTGTTGCCATAGCGATAAATTCCTTCAGGCATCTTGAGGATGTAGGCAGGGCTCTGCGTCACACCGATCTCTGATAGGCTGCTGTGGTTGTCCCAGTGACGTACGTCCACATAGATGAACTCGATCCTGCCGGTGAACTTGATGGACAGAGAGGAGAAGAAGGCGGGCGGCTGCGACAGACGGGCGAACAGGAACATCTTGACTGGGTGGGCCGGGTCAGTGCGCCACTCCTCCAGCAGCTGCTCAGAGCGACGGCAGGGTTTTGATTCGATGAGCTACATGTGAGGTCATCCAGCGGAAGATGTGCTCAGTTTCGATGCGACGGCCGTCGTATTCCTTCAGCATGACTTTGCCCTTTGATGCTGAAGTCTGAGGAACAGACATGATGAGAGTGGAGCGCTGCCAGCCGCGTTTGATACATGACCTGGTGGACACAACAGACAATTTACAAGTTTACAAGACACTCATTTGGCACCTATATCATCTAATAAATATAATAAATATGCTTTATAGCTAGATTTTTCTGGGTAAAACTAAATTCTACAGGTATATTATTCACACCAAATGCTTCTTCGTTTTCAAACAGCCCTGGTTATTCTGAAATGAAATTGTGCAATAAATTTATATTTGAAAGTAAAATGGAAGTAGCATTAAAAAAAGACTTTTCTGGCCTGAGACTAAACAGACTTCATTTTAAGATGAAACTTGATTATACACTGAATAACTGTCAGATTGTAATAAAAGATTGTCAACAAAGCTGTTGATTCAACTCTGTAGTTGTTTTCAGTGGTGTTATCAGGACTCAAAAATCTATTTGCTCTCAGTCCATTTTCACTTGCATCTGTGGAAATAGTTTCATTTATTAGCTGTTATCAAATAAACAAAGACTAAGGTTAATTGTCATGTTTAATCTAGCGCTGCAATGTCCATAAAATGTCAGAAAATGGTGAAAAATGTCCTGTTTTGTCAGTCAGACTCAAAGATATCCAGCCTAATATAAATGAATTCATATAAATTGAAAAAGCAGGATATCTCCATATTTGAGAGGCTGAAAATAGCATTTGCTGCCAGTTTTACATGAAAAATTATTTAAACCATGAATCAATTGTCAAAATAATTTAATTCTTTTTTTTTTTTACCAAGTGAGTTGCTCGATTTACTAGCCTGACATGGCATTTTACTTGCCCAAGCAGACGTTCCTTCTTGTTGAGTGCTGATTATGGACCACATTACACTGAAAAGCATTTGTGATATTCCATCCTTGGTATATTTCTGGTATCTGTGCTCCTTCAAAATAAAATGCTGCATATCACTGATGTTCTAAACATGGATCTGATGCATTTGTTTGATATACAATGATATAAATGAAAAGTGCCAGGTGGTTTGAGGATGGTCCTGGTTCTCACCTGTAGTCATTGGAGCAATTGAAGGTTCCAGTTCTGATCCCAAACTGGGACACTTTCTGCACCATCTTCCCCCAGTTGGCCTGACTGAGCAGAGCTTCCCGGTCCTGGGCAATGACCTGCAGGAAGACACAGGGATACGACGGGGTCAGACAGGTTAATACAAGACAGATCTGTCACATATACTACTGTATATGTGCGTCATTTAATACAGGTGGGAAAAAAAGATTCTTATGCATCAAGATTCTCTCTTGAAAGATTGTGAATTGATGCAGAAATGACAGTAAGTGCAAACTTAAATCCCAATTGTCAGCATTATGATCAACTTACAGCTGCACCAACTGCATGGTGAAACATAGCAGATGAAAACATATTCATCGTGTTTATGTTTGGGTGAGTTTTGGTGAGGATGGCTGAGTGCAAACAGCTGCAGATGGATATAATCCAACTGGCACTTCTGTCTTCAAAGCTAGTGTATGGAAAAAGTTTGGATTCTGTGAAGTTGAAGGGAAAAGGGACCTGGACAAGAGCCACACAGTATGCAAGTTGTGTTGAACTAAACTGTTTATGGATCATTACAAATACACTATGGTAAAAGTAGCAAGTGGTCACACAATGAGAAAAATAAATCATGTATAGAAATCAAAAATTTGATGCATCGATAATAATTTTATAATTGTATTGTGCAACTCTAAAATCGGATCAAAACAAATCGTGAGGTGCTGAGAGATTCTCGTCCCACCATTTAATGACAAAGTGTTAAAAACCAACAAATCTGATCCATTTTGTGTTGAGATCATGTCAGCTTCCCTTTTCATAGCTGCTGAAATGATTCACGTTCATAAAGCAGTTACTTTCAGCCACTAATCAGGACATTATTGATACGTCTGACCAACAAAACCCAAAGACAGTTCATATTGAAGCTCACTGAATAACAGACAAGGTGAAATAAACTGAATAAGTGACAGCTTAAGACAGGTAAAAACTGAAAGGATAAATCTGGGTTAAAAAACAAGAGCACCATGTTGTTGTGCTTGCTTGGATGTGTCTGTCAGCTGGTTAGTTTGTGTTGGCAACAAACAGTTAAAACATCCCTCAACCCTCATCCCTAGTGTGTCTGTGTGGCCCTCGGGACAGACTGCAGGCACAGACGTCTCATGTGCACGTTAAATGGAGTGTCTGGCTCATATGTGGATCCTTATTTGCTACAGAATTCTGTCTGTCAGTCTCACAGTTCTGCAACAGTTCTGGCACATATCAAGGGTATCTGGATGATGGCATTTGATCACAGGTCTTCACACGTGCATTCACACCAATATTAATAATATTAATATGTTGTTATTGAGTGCTTTTACCTGAACCAGCCAGATCCCATCTTTAGTGTCCTCCACCAGTTCATAAAAGTGCATCTCTCCACTGAAGTGTGTGGTGGTGCTGGCATCTCCAGCCTCCGTCTGCTCCTTCTCTTTCTTGATGGCTGAGTACAGCTCCCCCTGGGTCAGCTCTCCTGTGGGGGGAACAAAGTGTCGTCATATGAAAAGGGTTTATGAGGGTTTATCTAACCAGCCCAAGTCCCAACCCCTTAAAGAAATATGTTACACATTCCTACCAAACTAATGTTACACATAAATGTCTTCTTTAAAAACACCATCCTCACTGCAGGTGTCCACAAACTTTGTTCAAATTTTCACTTGATCTCATTGAAAATTGCAGGTGTGACGTAAAATTTGAAATAAATCGTTAAAATGTGGAGGCAACTGTTGAAGTGGCAAATATTATCATCATGAAGTCCTTTAAGAGCTGCAGGTAAAGGTGTGAATCAGCAGTTCTCAATGACCAAACACAGACCCGGTCTGTCAGTGATGGCCAGCGAGTCGTAAAGATAAAAATCTGTAAAGAACCAATCATTCATCCACCACAGCCCTGCCCCCACCTTCTGCCAGGGTGAGCAATGAAGGACAGGTGACTAAGGATGACAGTGCACATATATGATGTGTGTCCTCCCATATTTTTACTGAGCATCAAGGACATCCACCCTCTGTCTGTCCTCACTGCTGTTCCAGCCACATACTTCCATGAAGTGCTCCGTCCATCTGACGCTGGCATCAGTCACGCTATGACAGACAGACAGATAGTGGTGCCTTGAATTTACTTGGTATCTGATTAACTTGAATTTCAAGTTCACACGTCTCTCCTTCTGTCCGTTACTGTCCATCTGTCTGTCTCTCTGCTCACCAGCATGCGTTCTGTCTCTCTCTCCTCCTGACACTGTCGCTGGTTCTGGCTGTAACGTCACAAAAACACTGAGCTAACAAAGGACTTATTCTGCTTTTGAAGTAGAATAAAATGAATGAATGTAGTTTTAACTGACTTTATTGAGTCAGTTAAAACCCCATCTGAAAAATTTGTTTTTCTTCTTGTTACTTCACTTGGCCAAATGTGCAAAGTTTATTTTCAGTTTTTTTTTTTTGTTTGTTTTTTTTTGCTGATCTGATACTTATATTTACCTACATACAGATTAAATATGTATCAGACACATTGAAATAACAGCTGTAGCCTTCTGAAGTTGGCGTACCTTAATTTTCATGAGTTTCTTGATTAAAACACTGAAGATCCTGGTTCAAAACTATGTAACTAAAGAACTGAAAGTATATCCAAGCTGACATGAGCTTCACTTTCTTGAAATGTTGATTCCTCTGATTGCAAATGTATCGATAAATTGATGAGATTTAATTGGAAAACAAAACCTATTCTATCAAAACGCAATTCCAACGACAGTGTCTGAACATACTTAAGAAATAAAAGTCTGTTGAAACGGCGAACTTAGATTATTTTGCTATTATATCATCAATATATCACTGACATATAATGGCATTAAAATGACAATAATATTGTTTATCACAGTTATTTCTGGGGCAATATATTGTCAAAGAAAAATAGTTCTTGTGACAGTCCTATTGAAATATCAAATATACAAAATGTTCAGGACATTCAGTTGAGAAACAGCTTGCAGATTGTAGACACTGAGTGGACTGATGCTGGTACGTATACTGCTGATAAGTCCTGCTCTGTTATTAGTGTCGGTCGGATCAATGACAAAAATCGACCTTTGTCGGTGTTACATCACATAATACTCTTGTTATTTACCTTTAAAACTGTCCTGTATTTTAACGGCAGTGATAATAATCAACAGACATCGATTGTTTTACAGAAGCACTTAACATAAACAAACATTTTCATAAACGTGTGAATCTCTGGAGGACACACTGAGGGACAACTTTCTAAATGACCCCATACCTTCATCTGACAGGAACTAATCTGCCCAGATATGAACTGATGTTCCATGTATCTGTGATAAATTCATATTGGCTGAGATTAACTCTGGCTTTAAATAGTTCTGGTCACTTTTAATAAGAAATATGTAATATACTTACTATACTACATGACCATGACATGTCATAAGAGTTAAAATACTTGTTTCACTGACAGCAACACTACAGCCAGCATGTTCTCCTTTGAAATTTTCATTATGGTCCCGAATGAATGTTTTATTATTTACTATTTCTCTGCATCTATATTTTTATTTAGTCACAGGATCTGAAAAGAACACAAGATTTGCCATTTATACTTTAGATATGCCACTTTTATACTTTATAATTTTGTGGATTTTAATTTCTTTGTAGAAAACCGCCCAGGTGCACGTCTTCATTTACAAATGAAGCATATTTTGTTGGGACTTTTGTAATCCTGAGCCTTTTCTGTAAAGTTACTCAGGGGGCTGTCACATCAGGGACCCACGCCCAGATCCAAGTGCTCTTGACCCCAAAGTTCAGTTTGTTTGATTAGTGTGAAAACACAGTGTGGTTTTATTGTCCCTGGAACAATTTGCCTTTGAGTTGTAACGCCTCAAAACACTGCAAAATGCATTGGAATTTCTTAGAACAGCTGCAGTGAAATCAGACATTTTAGGCCGCAACAATCTCCAAAAAACAGCCCACAAAACCCTGGAGGAACTGGCTCCTTCAACCACAGACCAATTAACTAATAAAAGTATCAGTATTGGTAATTTACTTCAGACTGAATCCAAATGATGTGATATCACCAAACCACCAAGGATTAAATAACCAGAAGCAGACCCGTAATATTATCACTGAAGTACACAACAACAGTAAGGATGCACGATATTGGATTTTTGCAGAAATTTGCACATATTTTTTTCCACCTGACTGCAGCAGAGAACATCACGTTTCTTCTGCAGTGTAATTCACATATTATTGTTTACTGGTATCATGATGACACACTGGCAGACACAGACTTAAAATTCAGTGCTTTTCAGATTGTTCACCTTCACTGGACAAAATAAGAAAACTACTGCCAGCAGTTTTTTTTTCCTCTTTGTTTTCATAAATTTATGGGCATTTGTAGAGTTGCAGGAATATGATTTGGCTCCTCCTCACATGTCATGTCATCTTATTTGCGTATTGTGCCAGCAGAAATGTTAAGGCTGATACCAGTATTTCATTTTAAAGCCTTTATCTGCTGATCCTGATGATGAGCCCATATTATCGTGCAACAACATCAGTTTCATGACTCACAGCTGAAACAAACACAGCGACGGTGTGGATGCCAGTCATGCAAATGAAAACCTTTTCCTTAATGCTTATTTTGTTGAACACCAACGTTGTGTTCTGTGATGAGATCTTATATATTATGTCCCCTCAGTGTTACATTTTATAGGCTTGGTTTAGAGCAGGGATGCTCAACTTGTGACCCGTGGGCCAAATCTGGCCCCTGATAAAGTGCTGGATGGCCCTCTGACTATTTTCTAGTTCACAATAAAAATAAAATTCAAAGATGAGAGATTATGTAGCTTTGTTCACACTCTGTCCATCAGTATCTGAGCTGTGTAGACTTGCTGTGGACATTTTGACAGATCAGCCTTCACATGTGAGTCAGGCTCTTCAATGATGACTCTAATTAAAGACATGAAGCTTAATAAACTCACAGTTTGGTGTCTTTGACCAGTGCATGTGTTCTGCCGTGACATCTAACAAGACAAACTTCAGCGAGCTTTCAAAGGAAATGAGATGCAGTAACTTGCACCAAGTCCACAACTGATGCGTCTGAATTCAGAACATTTGGACATTTGGCTTGGTGATAAAAAAGGAAAAGTGTAATTAAAGCCCTAAATCTTTGTGACAAGCTTAATGTGGGCTTTGCACATTTGTTCTAAATGAATGTGACGAACTGGCAGCTGGAAAATATGTTATTAGGAATTTTCTTGAATCACTGTAGGAACCTAAATGCAATTCGTTTATTTTTGGCTAAACAGATAAGAAATCAAGGGCACATTTACAGTTTTTTTCAGATCATATGTACAATAATGTAAAAAGTTAATCATCTAAAATGTAGTTGGATGATTTAAAATGGACAGAAATGTATTTTATGTGATATTTGTAATGGGTGGGAGCACATAACAGTTTGTTGTTTTCAAGTTACTGATGCTCCTGTGAGGGTTTAACCTGAGCTCAGTCTGTCAGTAAAGGGGAGAGTGGAGCCATACGGTTTTTTGACGTCTCCCCTTTTCGTTCCTCTCGCTGTTGATTTTTGCCTGGATGTGATGGATGTTTGATATATACTTTAGACACGTTTGATAATTTTTTCTTTAAATTTTCTTTAATTTTTCTGTTAAAATTTTGCAGAGTGGTCCTGTGGATTTTTTCTTTTATGTGGATTAACACAGGAGCAAGCGTTCTGTTGTTCTGTAGAAACCTACACTCACTTTAACAAAAATGAATGTAAGGCTTCAACAAACGATTATTTTCATTGTTGATGATCTGTTGATTATTTTCTCTATTAATTGATTAATTAATCCTGTCACAATCTTGTCCGTTGTACAACAGATCCAAATGTACATCCGTGTGCTCCACACGACCTATTTTTCAAGTCTTGCCTGTGACGACTGCTTTCGTTATCGATCAATCTGTCGATTATTTTCTCCTCAAACAGATTAGTTGTTTGGTCCATAAAATGTCAGAAAATGCTGATCAATGTTTCCCAAAGTCCAAGATGATGTCCTCATTTGTCTTGTTTTCTCCACAACTCAAATATTTTCAGTTTACTGTCATAGAGGAGTACAGAAATCAGAAAATATTCACATTTAAGAAGCTGAAATCAGAGAATTTGGACTTTTTAAGACTCAAACTGATTAATCAATTATCAAAATAGTTGGCAATTATAATCAATTTATTTTATCACTGCAGCTCTAACTGAACGTATGCTTTACAACTCCAGTGTTTATAATAACAGTAATGAGACGGATCAGACGGTGAGCTCTGCAGGGGGAGACAACTATTAAGTGAAGAGGAGTTTATGATGAAAGAGCTTCCAGCTGTGTTTGATGTTGTAGAAACTGTTGCATTTACAACTAAAATACAGTTGCAGTTATTCTGCCCTACAAAGGAAAAAGGCAGTAAAGGAGTTAAAATCATTATTGTGGCATTAAAGGCATCCTTTGTCATGTGGACAAATATATTCTCTCAAATGTGTTTTAGTTTGGAGAAAATAGGGTGTTGAAATTACAGCAACAGCAATAAGCCGGAAAGAAACCACAACAAACCACCGTAACTTCAGTTAGTGTTCTGACATGGAAAATATCTGCAAGAAAATTAAGAAATATAGGAACTACGTGCATTATACTACTATATTTAACAACAGTATACAGTCATAACTCACCACTACGACTCTGATCCCAGGTGTGAAAATGCATTAAAATTAAACCATCAGTGTCATATTATATCAGAAAAGGTTTGATTGTAGTTGATATTCTTTTCTGTTGCAGCATATTGCCTTTTAAATGTAAAATTCTAAAATTTTATTTTATTAGATTTAAATATTATTAGCTTCAAATGCTCAGAAACATCCCAAAACCAGTGAAATAATTTGATTATAACAGTTAATTGGAACATCAGAAGCGTACGGTAATATAATAATAAATGATCATAATAACAATAATGTAAAGAATAACAGTAAAAGCTGCCATTTCATTTTATGTCATTATCAGACTGAGAATTTTATCATATTTGTCATTATCCTGCTTTTAAAAGCTAAAGTGGTCAGATAAAATAGACGTTACCGCCTTTTGCTTTGGTATGACCCAATATTTTTCAATAAGCTCTGCAAAGGCAGACTACAGGAACTTCTAAATAAGGTCAAAGGTCAAATCAGATGTCAGGATTAATATGTAGAAACGATAACCAGACATAAAGCTATAAAACTGCCACGTATCCAATTATCTGCCTGCAACTGTTTTGGCTCGACAACAAGAAAACTTTAAAGTCATTTCTCTCGGGTGCTGCCTTCTTCCTTTGTAGGGCAGTTATTAAATGTATTAAAACGTGATGTATCTGTTGATTCTGGCACCAACTTCATTTAATTAATAAGCCAGTTAATTTGAAAATAACTAATTTCAAAGAAAGATGAATTGTGCATCTTTAAATGGTTATTCCTGTATTTATAAGGTTATTATTTTGTTTTTCTGTTGTGGAGACTAAACCATGACTCATCACTGTGCGCTGGTGTGCAAACTTATGTAAATCTGAACTTCACTTAAATACAAATATTATGTCCCAGAGGGGCCCCGGGGGTCCCAGGGGCCCCTGAGCGTTACCTGATTTCTCCACCAGCTCGCTGACATCCTTCTTCTCAGCCAGTCCGGAGTAGCCCAGCCCCCGACACTCCAGGATGGTCTTGAGCTTCTTGTAGCTCAGAGTGACCGGATCCACCAGCTGGGTGGCGAACATGCCGGTCTCGTACCAGACCACCGCCTCGAAGATCCGGGCCAGCATGAAGAGCACGGTGAAGTAGAGCAGGAGGAAGAAGAGCTTCAGCCACATCTTTACAGCCTGACGGAGCGCTGCTGAGACGGAGAGAGCACACTGTCTGTCTGTCTGACTGTCTGTCTGACTGTCTGTGTTCTGACTGTCTGACTGTGTGTCTGTCTGTCTGACTGTCTGTCTGTCTGTGTGACTGTCTGTGTGTCTGCTGTCTGTCTGTGTGTCTGTCTGTCTGTCTGTGTGACTGTCTGTGTGTCTGTCTGTCTGTCTGTGTCTGACTGTCTGTCTGTCTGACTGTCTGTCTGTCTGATGTCTGTCTGTCTGTCTGTCTGTGTGTCTGTCTGACTGTCTGTCTGTCTGTGTGTCTGACTGTCTGTCTGTCTGTCTGACTGTCTGTCTGACTGTCTGTCTGTCTGTCTGTCTGTCTGTCTGTCTGATGTCAGGGGCTGTCTGCCTGTCTGACTGACTGTATGTCTGACTGTCCCTCTGTCTGACTGTCCCTCTGTCTGTCTGCCTGTCTGTCCCTCTGTCTGTCTCACACCACTGCACAGGCTACATAAGCTCCAGTCACAGCCGCTATGAGCCGAATATGAACTCTGTATCCGCCGTCACTCCTCCATCTTCTGACGGAGTGAGGCTGGGAACACTCCCCGGCCCTCCACCTCCTCCAACCAACCACCGCTCGACAGTCAGGATCCTGCTAGCCGATTAGCTTAGCATCACAGCTCGGCCTGTCGTGATGGACGAACCACAACAAACAGGCCGCGCGGAGCTCGAGCCCCCCCCCGCTGCACGCGCTGCCGCAAGGTTCCCGCTGAATGTGAGCGGCGCGCGAGGCGGACTGCAGCTGTGGCTCCAGATGTTCTCTACATCACAGAACCACTGGAATAAGAATGACCCCACCGATCTGTTTGTGCTCCGATCAGCTGGTGGACACAGTGGAGCTGACGTCACATCCGGCTCCACCTCACACATCATGTAAACAAGCTACAAAATAAAAGCCTTAAAGAGCTGAAATGTTAGGAAGCTTTTTGCGTTCACCTGAGAATAAAATTTTTTTAACGAATTCACGAGATCACTTTTCATACATGAAAAACTATTTTCAGAAATTAAGAAAAATCTCATCTCATCATTTCAGAAAAAATAAAGCCTTATTTTAAACATGAAAAAATATTTCCTAAATTCAGAAGGAACAAATTATTTTTTCATGAAAAATTATCTCATAAATTACAGGACCATTTTTAACATGAAAATCTCATAAATTCAGAAATAACTTGATTTTTTTTTACATGAAAAAACATTTCATAAAGGAAGAAAAAATCAACATGAAACATCTCATAAATTCAGAAATAACTTGATTTTTTTACATGAAAAATTATCTCATAAATTAAGAAGGAAGGACAATTTTTTTACATGAAATTATCTCATAAATAGAAGGAAGGACAATTTCTTACATGAAAAATTATCTCATAAATTCAAGAACTGTTGATTTTTTTCATGAAAAAATACCTAATAAATTAAGAAAAACAGAACCATCTTTTTACATGAAAAAATAAATTCCAGGAAGGCAGAGCATCAATTATCTCATTAAATATTCTTAAAATGACATCTACTTCTACTCTTACATTGAAAAAGCCAGAGTCTATGAATGTGCAAATATTTTTTATTTAAAAAGTTTAACTACTGGACAAAGGATGTCTCCTACCTCATTAGAGAGTGGTGTGTGTGTGTGTGTGTGTATGTGTGCACTCTTGTGCAAGATGCACATTGAACCACTATTGTCTTACAAAAATTAAAGGTCTAAAGGTGTTTATCCTTCTGAATGAACTGCAAGCAGAGGAAGTTTCTTCCCTCCAACAGAAACTACTGGTCGACTGATATCAGTTTCTCAATAGCTGAAGTCGATATTTACAGAGCAGGGTAGCTGATGGCTGATATATCACGCCGATATCAAAACAAAGAAAAGTCATGTATAATTTCATTATTCCAAGGACATCACAATCTGATATACATGGTTATCTAAGCCAGTAACATGCTGTTTTAGATAGAAGTTATATTAATGAATGAGACTGAGAAATGCATTGGGTTCTGCTGTAGGTTTCAGAATGGGACTCATATTATTCTATATAATATGATATATTTAACACTAGCAGAGGTCTCTCAGTAGTGTGCCAGGCAACCAGAAAATAATATTTTGGATGTTTCAGTGCTTCAGTGAGCATTTGTGGCAGCTGGACATTGTGTGTGTGTGTGTGTTCATGGTGATGAAGGAACATGTCAGTCAGTGCAACAGTGTGTCTCATTGATGTGTTTTAATAGCTTTTGGACAACAGTGGAGCTCTATGGCACAGAGGAAGAAGATATATCAGGCTGACACACATACAACACGTATTAGCAGGAGAAATAACATTGTTGTACCACAGTTTTCTATTAATTCTGACAAAACTGTCATTTTACAGATGTGACATTTTGCACAGCAGTGTGTTCTGGATCTGTAGCACCACTTCATTAGTGTAGTCGAGGTTATAAAATCTGTCAAAACCAGTAGAAATGCCAAGCACCTCATTTTAAAATACTAACTTTATTAGGTCCTACTAACAGCAGAGTTTTATCAGAATCAGACATACTTTATTAATTCAAGCAGGAATAAATCATTCAATGCTCACTTCCATAAATTGTACAAATGTATAGATATATATAAAAATCAAGCTGCTAAATTAGCTGAATTGTGGTGAAAACAGGCAGGTCAGGACAGAGGAGGTCTGTTGTGTCAGTGGCAATATCACAGAAAAAACAAAGAAATGGCACAGTTAACTGAAGGGTGACTGTGGGTCAAAGAGAAATAGGACAACACTTGTTAAAAACTCAAAAAAGAGAGGTGGGGGTTGTTTTAACACATCCTGCTGTGGTCAGTGATATTAATCCTGCATGCAGTAACAGTTACAGCCACACCGACCTCCTGCTTTTCTGTCAGCCATGTCAAAATGGAACCAAATTTTTATCAGCTCCGTGTGAAAATGGAGGAAATCAAATGTCAAAATATTTCTGCTAATTTGATATCTGGAAACATGCTAACACTGTTATAGAGGGGGGAGTAACATAAACAGGAAACATTAGGAGAAAAAGCATGAATTTGTTCATTCATTTAGTCTATAATGGAGACATCTTCCCTGGAACTCATTAGCATCATATGGACACAGTCTAAGGGCTGGAGGGAGATTAGTTTCAAAACTATCACGCCAATTAAATTTAATCATTGAGAAAAATGGAGAGAGTCCCTGCACCAGTCGGAGTCAAAGCCAGGAGAGCAACATGGATGCAGGAAAAGTGCAAAGGCAGTTATTTTTTTTCATCATCTGAAGAAAAACAAAGTAAGAAAATGACATCATGTTCATAGCTTGCTGAGTCAAATCAATAGGCATTTAAAGAATAAAGCATGTTGTCAGTGACAATGAGCGAGAAGAAGAAAAGAAAAGCTCATTGTGGATGAAGTGCAGGTGGTCACACGGTGCAGGAGGAGCGGGGACAGACAGCAGAAGAAGAGCAGTGGTCAGTGTGTCTGATCTGAGGAAACGCTTCCTCTCATGCTTTAGTTTTTGTTAGACATGTTCATGCTACCTCTGTGCAGACGGATCTCTAATGCTACACATACATAAGTATACGCAACATTCACTGTATTATAATCTACTGAAATGCTGCACGAAACATGTATGTGGACCAAAGCTGTTCCCATCCTTCACTGTGTCCTGTTATATACGGTGCATCAAAAAACAGAGGCCTCTTGTTTCAAAATGGTGTCTTCTGGCACTAAGACTGGTTGGTGGCAGTAACGAGCATCACAGACGCCATCGCAGTTTAACACAACTTCACTGAGATCTGTTATCCTCCTCACACATCTTCATATTCACCTGAAGTCAGGTCATTTTGGGTCCTCAGCGACCCGGCACTTAAATTATTTAAATTAAGCTGTTAATCATTTTAATCATGTTGCCTGTAAACTTTTTGGAATGTATTAACAATATAAAATACACAAAAATATATTTTTGCTATTTATGAATTTTCTACAATCATCTATACATGTCAGAAAAATAGTTTGTTTTTGTTTTTTTATTAGGGATGTTACAATATACTGAATATCACAAATAAAAATTTTCTCAATACCAGACCAGACTGTGACAATATCTACCATGATATTAGAATTCGTGATTTTATTATTTTCTATTTTATAAAAGGACTGTTACTAACTGCTGCATTGTTTTTGTTTTGCAGTGGCACATCATTCAATCAGTCATTGCCAGAGACAATTCAGCAATAATTCTATTCTATTCAGTTTTTTCAAGCCGTTATTTTCTTGGACGTGGACTTTTTATCGTGATATTATCGTACCGTGAGTCTCTGGTTGTTGTCACATCCCTAACTGTTATATTTCATTTTTATCCTGTACTATCTTGAACACTTGAGCTCTGTAACCTCTCACAGTCTGGCACAGTAATCACAGATCACAGCTGGCACATCACATGGCTGTGCCCACTGCGTGCACCGCTCCACTGTCTGTTTTTCGTTGTGTGTGGATGGACAGACGGGGCATCTCCAGTGTGGGAGCTCATCGGCTCGGACAAAGACAAAGACTTTTTGAGCATCCATCAGATTAGTTGGGAAGTTGTGGCACCTCTTTCTTTCCTCCAGTCATAATCAAAACAGCTGAAGGCCAAAGTTTTCCAGGACAATGTTCTGCCTGTCACATCTTCTGGCTTCCCAAGGAAATTCGACCAGGAAAACTACTTGAATGTTTATGGCAGCAGGGTGGAGGCAGCTGAGGTAACTATACATAGTTTCCTCATCAGTCCTACTTGGACGGCATGTTCACATTCAGAGCTCGAGGCCAAACAGGATAACACATTACCTGCTATCACCTTCACCCAGCATACCCCGAGTAAACACATAGAACACTTACATACCTTGAATACTGAGCATCCCTTTAAAGGTTTTAGAGAAAAACATTAGAAAAACAATGCTTTTAAAATCATATTTGACATTTTGATACCAGAACCTTGTTAAAACAAATAGAAGACTACTACAGAGTTGAGTATGACCTGACCTGAGGGTTAAAACTGCACGAAACAATATTTTATCTTAAAGATGAATAAAACAACTCTGCACGACGGGAAAGGTGTTGCTGCTAGTGATAAACAGATGATTATCACAAACCGTGCAGTTCCCCTCACCTCTACAGAGATTTGTAGCCTCTTTGTTTTGGATTTATGTCTCGTTTCACTGCTTTTATCAACCGCGCCTCTTGCCACAGCTGGCGACAAATCATCAGCTCTGCTAAACTCACTGTGCACCCCCTGCTCAGCACCAAACAGCACACAGACACAGTTACTGGCCGAGACTAGCTGCTGAAAAAAGTGGAACATCTAGCAGCTACAGAACCAGAGTTGGTGGAAAGAGAGGTAAACATTTGCCAAGACAATTTTATAATTATATAATACTACATTACCAGGTCATTCTGCTGTTGCAAAGTGCCCCAAGAAATCTAATAATACTGCTTTAAAAATAAGGAAATGTGTCTCACACACCATCAAATTAACATTCATATGGTGACTCTCTTAAAGTTGTAATCTTTAAGTTTTCAGTCTGGTTGATTTGATGACATCTGTGGATACTGTGTTAATATTTAGTGTGGTTTAATACCACAGCAAACACTGGTTGAGCAGCTACTTCGTCAGAAACTCAACAGAAGAGCAGCTGGTGTATCTGTTGACGGTGCAGACAAACATCAGCACAACTCATCTGACTTCAGCTGCACCTGGAGCGTAGTTTTCCGCACAGTTGGAGGTTTGCAGTCTGTCACAAACTGAATATGAAGTAGCAGCAGTGACTGAACAGCTCTGATACGCCTGTAGGTGTGTGAGTGAGGCTGATATCAATGAATCCTGTGAATCCTTCAGGTGCAAGTGAGTCATTTTAACCCTGCGGTGTACCTCCAATACAAACAATGAAACTTTATACAGTTATTTACTAACTGTAAATAAAAGTAATGGTAATTGCAGAAAAAATGGTCACCATATATGGTATAAAACAGGGTTGAATTCATGACTAATTCTTTCCTATAACCGTGAAATTTGTTAGAATTATTTATTACATTTCTCTGCTATGAAAACAGCTTTACAGTGAGCTTAACTTCTTTTATATAAATCCTAACATTTGTAATATTTTACAATACTTCTCTGTCATCAGTATTGTATTTATACCTCGTACCTTTGTCTTTAAATTTAATCAGATACTGCAGTCATCTTTGCAACAGCGACCTGACATTTTTCTCAGATATCAGTATGATATCACAAGGATTAGCTGTGTGCAGCATCAGGATGGACTCGTCCACAGGGTGTTGTGGACCAGTGGAAACAGGAGAACACACTGCCACACATTACTGTCTGTTAATACCAGTTTACCAAAGTGAAACTAGAGGCCTGAGTGTTGCTTTGACAACCACACACTGAACTGGTCCACAACAGCTTCCAGTCACTTAGATTTGTTTGAATGCACCACAGTAATAGAAAAAGTACAGAATTACAAAGTGATTGTGCTCAGCTGACCATTATCTAAAGATATGCTCAGGCACATCGGGTCTCAGTAGTAGAGATGTGAACTGCCATACTTCCTGCTGAGGCCTCTGCTCTGTGGACAGGCTGTCCAACCACAGGTCCTGGTGCTGTCAGAGGGGGCAGAGCTTCAGTCTGCCACAGCTAGTGCAGGTTGGGATACTTCAAACAGAATCTGTTGAATGCATCGTATATGGCCTGTCTGGAAACAAAACAAATATACAATCAATTTTACAACAAAAATACAGCAAGAGGTAGCATGAAAGAGAGGATCATAGAGAAAAATGATTGTAGTTTATGAAACACAGTCTGAGATTTGAGCAGCTTGAGTTTGTTCTTTTTCACACACAAATAAGATTTCACCCCAACAGCTGTCTGGCACACTGTCAACAAAAACTGAATACAACCATCTTCATGGGGATAAGCTCTATGGCACAACCCAAAGCAACGCAGATTTGCATTGGACTGTAAAAGTGTTGCCTATTTTCAGGAATTTCTGTGTATACTGTGTCATTTTTTTTATTTGAGTCCAAGTCTTAATGCTAAACTCTGAGCTCAGAGTCCTGAACAAGCTCTTCACCTGATTTAAAGTGATTTAACATTTTTATACACTTAAAGAAATAATTAGCAGGGGTCACTCAGTGGAGTGCAGATCTCTGCCAGGCAACCTGAAAAGAATATTTGGATGTAACCCCCTTGTAATCACCAATGTTTGGATTATTTTGTAATCTAATTACATGTAACTAGTTACTCACCAGCACTGCTAATATCCTATTAGACATTTGTGTGAAATTGTGTTATTAATTAGCATATGAAATTTTGAGTTATGGACAAAAATGTGCTTTTCATCCTTCAGTCCAAGTGGTCCTTTGTTACAAGTTTTTGAAGAAATTCCCTCAAGGTGTTCTTGAGATATCATGTTCACAAGAATGTGATGACCTGAAAACATAATGCCTCTGTGACCAGGGCTGTCACCAGTGTGGAGCCAAAAAAAAGTTTTTTCAAGGTTTTTCAACAATTGTGAATCACAGAGGTCCCATACAGTGATGACTGTGCACAAAATTTAGGCTGATCGGTCCAGTAGTATGCGAGAATAGTTATGGACAAGCTCCAGGTTTGTTGATCCTGCACACACACGTGCACATAGATTCTGATGTCTGATGAGTGGTTTTTGTTGGCTGTACACACGTAATAAGATTGTTTTGAATGTCTGATTAATGTTTGCCAATCATCAGCTACAACCTGAACATAAAATAAGCAGTGGAAGATATGAAATGTTGATAAAACATGTATCTGACACATTGCAATAACAGCTGTAGCCTTCTCACATTTGTACACCTTGGTTTTCACAGGCTACCTGCTCTAAATTCTGCTGGTACTGACTGAGATTATTCAGCTGTCCCTGACGTGATAAAAACTACAGTTTCTACAGTTTCTTTAGGAAAAGACTGATCACTCAGTTGGTCTTGTTGAACTACAGAGACACTCTGTCCAGTTGTTATGATCATAGAATGATGTTACAGGGTGGTGGTAGTACAGAGAATAACAGAGAGAGCACAATAACCAGACAACAGCCAGAGCAAGGCTTTAATGTTCATTATCCACAGCTAATAATCTGTCATTTACACTGAAAACAAGAGGCCTGCTGCATGTTCAAAAGTCTGAATGTGAGCTCGTGTTGTCTGGATGTTGCTCTAGACCAGTGTTTCTCAATCCTGGTCCTCAGGCCCCCCTGTTCCTGCATGTTTTAGATGTTCCCTGCTACAAACACTCTGATTCAAATGATCAGGTCATTATCAGGCTTCTGTGGAGGCTTGATGATGAGCTGATCATTAGAATCAGGTGTGTTGGAGCAGGGAAAACACTAAAACATGCAGGCAGGGGGCCCGAGGACCAGGATTGAGATGCATGCTCTAGACTAACAAACACCCCTTTCTCTCCTTCCACTAAGTGATTGGCTTTTGATTTCATCTTTTGGCTCAAGGAACACATCAAGTCATCCCAAGTTCAAAAGCCCCAGTGCGGCCATGAGTCACTGGTGTTTCAGTCGAGTTGGAAGTCTTTTTTTCGATGCTGTGAGCCTAAATTCATGATAACTGTCTCTGGAACAAGTCATGTGACTCCAGTCAACATCTCTGGGCTTTACTCTGTCACACATGACTTGTTGCTACTAGGAATAGAAAGGAGGGAGGGTCCTGCTGGCCGAGCTAATCGCTGTTCTGACCATTTACTCCAACAAAACACCAGACATCAAACTAGAAATCAGCCAAACATGAAGCCTGTCTCTAAACACTCAGCACACCCGACACACCTGATCCCTGAGCACACAGGCCTTTAGATTTTCTTTGAGTCAGAGGTTTACCTGAAGACGTTCTGTTTGAACAGGTACGCACTGATGTGTCCTCCATTCAGATATCTGACTTCACATCCTGGCCAGATCTCCTGCAGACTGAGCACTCCTGTACGAGGGATGTAGGCGTCCTCTTTTGCCTGGACCACGATGATGAGACTGGTGTCTACAGGCACTGGGACAGATACAAATAATAACACAAGCTGCCAATGGGACGTGTAAACATAAACACAACATTCACTACCATTGTTATGTGGATGATGTCCCATTAAAACATTTACTGAATTGCTGCTCTCCTCTGAGTCAGAGTGCAGCCTCACATCCTGGGTTACGTCTCTGCTGCTGTCCCTGAGTCCTGGCTAAAGGTGACCGGCCTTTACAGTCCAGGACCCTCACATTTGGAGCTCCCAACCTAAAGATCTGAGGTCTGCAGAGCCTGCCATCTTTCAAAACACTATTGAAAGCTTATCCTTTCTTTTCTTTTAAAGGTTTTTTTAATCATGCTTGTACAACCTTTTGATATTACAGGTTTTATCTGTACTGTCCCTGTTTCCAAGTGAACACGCCATAAAAAACTTACTTGCCAACCTAGAGACCTCCAAAAAATAGGGAGAATTTCAATACCAAACTTTTTTTTGGTTGTTTCCTGCATTCTGGTGACTTCTTATTCTCAAGAAAGAATGCAGAATAATTTGTCCTCTAGCATGAACTTGCAAAATCTCTGGCATAAACTAATATGCATCACTTTTCATTCATTTATTTTTTGCCCCTGCTCCTACAGGAAAATCGGCACGGCAGATTTTACAATGCGCATGCCCGTTTCCTTTAAAACTTTCCTTAAAAAGTTAGTAAGCCTGGTTCAGTGTAGCTGTATTGTTGTCTGGGTGGAAACAGTAGACTTTTAGAGGTGTATAGGGTTTCTACACACTGCACTGTGTCAGAACCAGGTCGTGACAATGAAAAGGAAATAAAATGGTGTGAAAACGAGACGGTGTGAACCCGGGAAGAAATAGGGAGAGGGCAGTGAAAAACAGAGGAGTCTCTAGGGAACATCAGGTGGGTTGGAAAGCATGCATAATAAATGTCTTTCTGAAGGAGAGCAGGTGGCACCCAGGGCTGAGCTTTGAGGAGCAGAAGGTGGTTGGGAATCAGAGAGTGGAGACCTTCCTCATTCAGAGTTTATACCTTTGAGTAGAGACGAGTCCAGTTCCTACTGGAGCCAATTAGTCTCTCCCATTGTCCTCCGTAGCCACAGCAACCACAGAAAACACAGTAAGAGAACTGATATGGCAGCTGAATTTACAGGTGTCTGAGTTCCCTGAATGACACACCTCTTCACTAGCAGACAACAGACAGATCAATACAAAATAATGGTACTGGAGCAACATCAGCTTCGCAGTCTGATTATCCGCTCTGGGACAATAAACAATGTTTATAGTGTCATGTTGTTAACCATTTCCTCTACTTAAACCATCTGCTCGATGTAGGTGTACTATCTATCTGTGCACCACCTGTAACAGCACTATAATATCTGCTTTCCTCTGTCCTGCCTGTAAAAGTGTCTGTTTGCACCATCAAACTTACCAGAGAAGTTGGCCATGTGTGTACACTCGTCCATCACCCCCTTCATGAAGCTTATAGACTCTCTATGTAGTGATGGCCGACAGCATTTGGCGGAATCCGTCTTCTTCCCATGCAGTGTGTTGTTTGCCTCAGGGCTTCTAGGAAAAGAAAAAAAGATTTTAGATCAAATCTAAATAATGAAGCCTAGTGTCACAGATGATGACAGGTCGTAGGTGTGACATGTAAAGTTCTTTAGTCCGCTTGGATAACTGCATTATCTAAATGAATACACCTAACCCTAACCGTAAGTTAAACTGATTACCTTGACAGACTGTCCAAGCTTATCCCACTGCTGTTCACTGATGATAACAACTGATGTACGCTGCCTCCAACCCCGCCCCCTTCAGGGACTTGACCAATCAGCAGGCCTCGTCCAGCCTCAGGTCTGCCTGCTGCGTTGGAGTTCTGGTCCACTGACGGCCTGTCGTCTCCAGACAGGCCCAGCAGCTGCTCTAAAGAGTCTGTGTTCTTCACAACTTCTGGACCCATCTTAAAGGAATCAGCCTGACAGATGAGGACACAGAACAAAAGACAGATACAGTGAACCAACTGATGCTAACGTGTGTTTGTGGAATTTTTTTGTAAAAGTTCTGCAGCAGAATCCTTGTGGCTGCTCTGATTGTCAGAGAACTTCTTTAAAGTGCCAAATCTAACTGTAGGGCCAGTTGCTATAAAAGGACAATACCTGACGCAAGTGTCTCTGACTGAAACATGAAAAATGGCCATCACATGTTAGCAGAGCTCAGATAAGATTTAAAATGTGGCCTTGGGCTGGAACTTTTTTCGGCTTTGGAAAGGGGGGCACACCAGAAAAAGTTCAGGAACCACTGCCCTAACCTGTAAACATTTAGCTAATTATTTTAAAGTAGGCTTCTTGTGTTTTAGCCCACACAGTCTGTAAAAAGCTATTAATATCTAAAACCACTCCTACTCCTGACTGATCAGAACTTTTGTAATTAAGAATCAGAACATGAAAAACATGATTTGGGGAACCTGGCATTAGCTTGCATACTTGGTAAATGCCAAAAAATAAAAAAAGCGTTGCAGGACCTTTGAAACTGTAAAACTACAGTGTGAGGCTGAGGAAGAGCCTACACTTCCCTCATATGACACAAACCTGTCCTGACTGCCTGTTTCAAACACTGTGAAGAACACTCTGCTTGTTCAGCTTATTTTTAGAAATTTTGAATTTTATATTTTAGGAGACAGAATAGGAGCAATAATCTGGAAAGACAAATATTTTTCCATCCTCTCTTTTCTTTTTTCCATATTTATCGACCTGGAAATGACTAAAATCAAATTCCATACTTTTCCATACAGCGTAGTAATCGTCTGTACGTATTCATCCTCGTCATCACTGATCATTTTCTGTTGATTGATCAACTTATTACTCAACTTACAGATTCAGTTCCACATAAAATTCTGGAGATTTTCAGAGATGCCTGTGTGAGAGTGTGAGTGAAGGATATCATACCCCACAGTACTCCAGCAGCTTAATGATTTCCTCTTCATACACTGAGTTTATGGCATACTGCTTCTCCAGCTCTTTCCAGTTCACTGCTTTACTCAGCACTCCCTGCACACACACAGGAAAATAAGTGATAAACAACAAACACACAAGCCATCTGTTGAGAAACCCTGAGAGGACTCCCATTTTGTCAGCTGGATCTCTGCACTTTAGTTTTTTAGTTGTGTCACTGCACACAGAGCAGTGCAGTATATCGCTTAGTTTGGCAGTGAACTGTGAAAAAAGAAATGAAATGGTTCAGCCTTAGTACTTAAAAGCCAAATCAGAGTCCGGTACAGCCCTAATAAAGAGGGAAAAATGTAAAAGTTTAAACATGACTTGAATTCATCGATGCAGGGTTGAGCTTGATCCAATTTATTCTAACAGATTATATCTAATAGGTTCACCTTTTTTTCAAGGCAATCTTAAAATAATATTCACACACCTGTATGTGCTTTACTGATGTCATAACTGTTCCATACTGTGGATGGAGAGATCCTTCCTAACGTGATTCCAATGCAACTGTGCAAATATTTCAATATGAGGCTGGGACAGCCAGAGGGCTTAAACTAATTAAATCTCTTAGAACAAAAATAAATCATTATGCCAGTTCTACCTGTATCCTGACATTACAGCAACCAATAACTCCTTCAACTTACATACAGACATGAGAGTACTGCTAAGACAGACAGAAATGTGAACCTGTGACATGTTGATGGGAAGGCAGTTTTAGAAAGACAGAAACAACACAGCAACAGTCACAGTTCTAGCTACGGTAATCACCTTTTATTCATGACATCATTACACATTTTGCAGCCAATCTGCAGTGTAATATGGCACAAAGCTACAATGAACCTTTCCTTGGGTCATGGTGTCAACTCTAAGGCTGCTCCAATAACCGTATTGATCTCTGTCAGGTAGAAAGAGTGTGTTACCGTGGTGAAGACACTAGAGGCAGTGGACCAGGACAAACAGGGAATCAGAGGGATCGGCTTTGGCCAGTTAGTCACTGCCAGAGACGCCATCTGGACACAAAGACATGCGTGTAAAATATTTATTTTTAAAGTTTAAGCAAGTTGTGAGGAATGAGTAGTTATTTAGTGCCGTACTGGCAGAATTCAGTATGCAGCTTTGATAAAAGGGGATGGACTCACGTATCCTCCCATGGAGATGCCAGTCATTCCTAGTGGCCAGTAACCTTCTCTCTCCAGCCAGCGCAGAAGCACCGTCGACTCCAGGATCAAAGCCCCTCCCATCACAAACAGGTCGGACACATTCTTCAGACTGGAGCGCCTGAAATACTCACAAATAAAGTCCCTCAGTTACTTTATGCTGAATTCATCCCAGCTTTTTATAGATCACATATTATATAATTATTATACATATATATATATTTACTAAACTCTCAAATATCAATATCTGTACCAGCATCAATGATACTTTAGGTTATACTGTATTTATACAAACACACTTTCTCTGTTTGTATTCTAACCACAAATAACCAATCCAGTACAGACACCAGGACAGGTGTTTGCTAGACAAACTACAGGACGCTCACACTTTCTCATCTTTCAGATTTCGTTTTCTATTTTCTAAAAATAAGCCAGAATACAGAATCAAAACTGTTAGCTTGAGTTAACATGATGTCATGCATCCAAACTGAAGTCAAGATCGTCATGCCTCTGGTTTTTGCATTTTTTACACTTTCTCATTTGTTTCTCTTTTTTAAAACAGAAAAGCTCACTTTTATCTACTTCTGTCTGAAATTAAAAACCCAACCAATCTGATAGATAATCAATCAATTGATCGATCGAGTCAGTACAGTGTGAAGGTGAGTTAACTCACAGCTGGTCCTTGGGTTTACGATAGCCATGTGAAAGGTCCGTCAAGGAATAACAAAATGGTCAAAGACAGCAGACATCAGATACATGTAACAAGCAAAGTAAGAGCAGAGGATGGCAGTCACATATTTCTGAACTGTCCACATGCCAGAGCACATTCTCCTCTATGCTCATTGATTAATGTGCTTATTTAATCAGGACAGACACTAACCGTCTTCATCATTATCGTATGTCGAGGGCATCAGCACTGATAACCCCACAAACTTATACAGATTGAAACGAACGACCACTTTTTAAAATAGGGCCCTTCGTGTTTTTGGAGTTTGTCCCACCCTGTCAGAGAAGCCAGGATATCTCAACCTGGTTGGTTTTCTGACAGTTCAGTTTATCACAGACTGAATTATTTTCAAGGGAAATTAAAAAAAAAAAAAAACAGATGTGAGAAGACAATAAAAGGATAATAATAAGGGTTCTCCAGAAGCAGTGAAGCCATTCCTGCCTCTTTGATCATGGGCCGGGCCATCAGGGTCCGCCGACGCCAGAAAAACTATAAACACACACACAGATACACACAGATACACACAACACAAGTCATTAATACCTAAGAGTCAGAGAGTACAGATAAAGGGGATGAAGTGAACATCACAATTATGTGTACAGATTTCTACTGCCAGAAGATTTTAGTGTCCAGAGCATGATACTAATGGACACAGCTCAAAATTGGTTTCCATATCATCTGCTGCATTTGCTATCAAGAAGACGAGGCCAGTATCAGGACTTCAACTGTAATACCAGGGTGGGGGTGGAGGGGTGGAGGTTACACTTTACAGTTCAGGTTCTGTTGAGGTGAAAAGGTTTAGAGCCTTACATGGTCTCCAGTCCCAGCCAAGTGGATACATACTGGTCTGTCCTTGTGCCATCGCTTAGGAACTATAAACTGAAACCTGAAACAAACACACACACACACAGTGAGAAGTCACTTAGATACCACAATACCCAAACACATCATGAGAGATCAGTGGTTATTTGTTTGGGTGTGTGAAAGTCAACAGAGGTGGATGTGGTTTCCTTTAGCCTATTTAACAGGAACAATCCAGAACACATTTACTGCACCGCATTTAATGGTTGTTTTCATTTAGGACACATAAATGTCTCCGCCCCATTTGTCTCGACTGACAGACACTCTGTGATAAAAAGCAGCAAAACAGACTGGAGAGCTTTTGGAGATAAACACAACTGCAGTGAAAACAAATTATCTGCAATAAACTCATGTGTTTCAAACATTTCTTTAATTATTTAAAATGTGACATTATTTCTGCCATAAAATTATTTCATCATGTCTTGTTTATCTATTCAATATTGAACATCTGGGTGGTTCATACTGCTCCAACAAGCTGCCTGGACTGGTCTGGTCGTCTGTAATATCTCACTCAATCTGCCCCGCCCCCTCTACACCACCTCCCATCTACTTGTTTCCCTGTCGATATATGTTTCCCCTTACCTTATACTCTGCTAAACTGAACCATAACCCACCCCTCAACCGCAGAGGGTACCACTACAGGAAACACTATCTGACGCGGGAAACAGATCACTTTCTGTTTCCTCAGAGTCAGAGCCTCGCTCTGTGAAGAAATTATCAACACCACTTTGGAAATAGGAGAGGAAAGAAGCATGTTCATTTTAAGAGGTGCGCTGAAATTGTCACATTTTTATGTTGAATTTGGGAAAATGCAGAAGCTGGCGATGACATATTTTCAGTAACATTTTTGCATTGCACAGAGGTGTTGGTGCTGGGGTGGAGGAACATTCTTTGATTTAGTCTATAATAACCGTTACACTGTGCAAACAACACTTACTTCATAACGATGAAGTCAAAGCAGAAAAAATATGTATTCTATAATAGTCATTCCTAAACACTGGGTTGGGACCCACAGGTGGGTCACAGGAGATTTTATTTGGGCCCCAAATAAATAGAAGACTATGGAGGAAATTCTGCAAATTTTTATACACCTTTTATAAAGCATTTAAAATGTGTTTATTGTTTTACTGATGAGAGGAAACAAAAAAAAAAAACCTGTTCATTCTGTCTAAATGCCCTTTTTTTCGGCTAATTCAGACTAAAATGTCCTGTTGTCTTTCTGATAAGAGCAAAAAAACAGCCTAAATGAATTTATTAGTCATTTATAAAGTTTCAGTGTGTATATATTTTCAATAAAGCATCCAGATAATATATTGTAATGCCGATAAGGCAGTAAAAATGATCAGGGAAGTTCATTTATGCTGAACATGAACAGTGAACTGGCATGGGTTATGATGGTTTGTCATTTCTAAAAAGAGGGACCACGGGAAAAAGGTCTGGGAAACCCTGTTGTATTCTTTCTGTTCGGGTTTTGTTTTTGCCATTTTTCTAAGCTTGTATTTCAAAGAGAACTGTCTCTTTACAGCTTCCAGTGATCACTGGGCTCACGTCCGCTGCTGTGACAGCCTCACATTAGCAGCAGTAACAGTAAAGGACGACATCATGTTGTGTACCTGGCTTTGACGGCCTCTGGTGGCAGGATCCCAGGGACCAGGTGCTCCAGAGGAGAGATGAAGAACCCATCGTGGATCTGACAGTCAGTGTGATCCTCTGTCTACACAAACATACACACACACACACACAAATATCTGTGAGAACATAAAGCAGACTTATTCTAGTGAGCAGTGCAGAGAGAACAGATGGAGCACCTTGTTTATGTAAACTGGATAGTCCTTAGGCACCAAAGTCTTGCACTTCTCCCTGTCTCCAATGATCTTACGGAACTCGAAGATTCTGCAAAACACAAACAGGAGAGAACATGTCAGTTGAACATCAGCACAGATCCGTCTGTTCATCACTGACTTCACGACAGGCCGGGACATCAAAACTGTGTCAGAAGAAATTGTCATAATTTGTTTGATATAGACCCTGAACTCCTCTAGCTGAGTCTGATTTTCCCCACTGGTTAGGTTTTCCAGCCACCCAAGGAGCACTTAGAGATCATCCAGGAGGAGCTGGCGAGGTTGCTCAGTTTCCTCCCTTCTCATTATGTTCTTCTGTATAAGATGAATCATGATACTTGCACAATGTATCAAAGCTTCGCAAAAATTGCAGCATGACTTTCTGCAATTTTTGAATTGCTGGAGGTGCAATATTTGATAAAGGCAAAACTGTCAAAAAACTTTTAAATTAATCAATGTTGTGAGGCAGAGATGTCCTGTCCTACAAATCTGTATCTAATATAGACTTAAAAAATATCTTCATTTGGTACAGATTCCTGCAAAAACAAAGTCACACCATTGTCATTTTAACATGTTGTAAATGATGTCAAAATTATTATTACCTCTAATATTGCAAATCATATCACAATTGCAATATGAGTCAAAATAATCGCAATTAGATATTGTTCAGCCCTGTTTGTAGCTGTTTCTGTTGTGTTGTCTGTACCTCTTGAGGTCTTCAGGCTTCCCCCATCCCCCAATGAAGAGTTTGGTGAGGAGCAGCCTTCTGTAGAATACATCCAATCGGCTCACACCCATGGACCAGTACCTGGCATCTACACACAAAGACACACACACCTTACTCAGAATGTCCAGGAAACAGCTGTTCCAGCAGAATGTAGCAGTCAGACTCTCATATGTCCCAGTATGCAAAGTTTACACAACCTGTCCTAGGACAAAAGATGAAGATAACAAATGGCCAGCACCTGGAAAAGCTCTTTTGTCAGAGGTGGTAGAACAAACCAGAGGTCCAGAGATAAATACTGGATTTATCAGGAGTCCATCTCACTCTTACTTCTGGTTTCCTTCATTTGATAGAAGTCTGAAACAGAGACGTGTTCTATACTGCTGCCTCTTCATGTTTGACCTAGTTTGTTGCAGTGTTTGAACATTGATCAACATTTGATACAGCTGTGATACAGCTCTTGTACTGTGCCCTTGCACTCTTACACAACATACTTGTGGCGTGACTACCATATATACTGCAATTTCAAAAGCTGATAGTCAGAGATATCAAAATGTATCCAGAAACATGTTTGACCATGCTGAAGCCCCCTTTGAAGGAGTTTATGTCTCCCCAGCGACCGTCCTAGACTTAACAATCATTGTCCCATACTGAAGTATTTTTTTTCCATCCTACATCAGGGACAGACGCTAGTATTTTAAGCACTGGTCCCACAGGCCACCAAGCTCTAAATTTGGTGGCCAAAGTACATTTTTGATGGCCCAAATGTAAACTATGCAAAAAGAATACTGAAAAGTCGATTTACCACAACTGAATACAGCCTTCGACACTTGTGTTGTCCACTGTTCCCATGAAATATGACGATGTGTTTACAGACTGCAAACGCCTCATCTCCCTCTACCACTCCAAGCGTGTAGGAGAACCCACGGTGCCACAAAACTTGTGCAAAGCATGAAAGGCCAAGTAAACAACCTAACGACCTCCCTGGAAGAGGAGCTGCTCCCCCTGTAGATATAAAGGCCTCATTCTAAGGTAACAAAAACACAACAATTCTTATTTTCATCCGATTATACATTAACGAAAACATACTTATATTGTATTGTCTTATATTACATTTCTGCCATATTCTGCCAACAGATCCCCCTAAATCTTACACACTGGACCTTTGATTCTATTTTAAACACCATGATAAGCGTAAGCACAGGTGTAACGTAGCATGAAGTTCATGCTGGTGCCGGTAACTAGAAAAGACTACTATACTGTTTACTGCAGCTTCACTGTCCACCTCCCTGGAGCAAGTAAAATGACGTGTTGGGCAAGTAAAAGTGGCAACTTGTTTGGTTAAAAAGGATTAATAAATAATTAAACTATAAAATGTTCTGATAACTGATTAATCAGTAGAATTATTTTTCAAGCAAAAATGGCGGAAAATGCAGTTTTCATCTCTCAAACAGGAAAGTATCCTGCTTTTCTTTATATCACATTCAACTGAATATCTTTGGATTTTGGACTAACAAACAGACAAGGCAAGGCAAGGCAATTTTATTTGTATAGCACCATTCATACACAAGGCAATTCAAGGTGCTTTACAAGAACTTAGAAATACATTAAAATAAAACATAAAAATTTCAGATCATTAAAGACATAGGCTAAAAGCAAGACAATAAATACAAAAATGCATTTAAAGACATCAAGACATTTAAAGATATCACATTGGACATCGACTGGGACTTTCTTGTTATTTGATGACTGCTAATCTATATACAGATCTGAACAGGGGCAAATAAAAATTAATAGGGCAGGTAGATTTATGACTCACTTTGCTGCCTGGGCAACAGAAGGAAAAAAAACACATTAACACTGAACCCTGAGATCACCACATACATACCAAAATGTCATAGCACTACTGTTTTGAACCACCGGTGTAACAGAGTCAGTGGAGATATAGCCAATCGTATGGCATCTCATGTAGACATGCTGTCTGTCTGCACTGTATTGTGATATAAGACTAGATATCCCAACATATGTATTGTCTTTTCCTAGTTTTAATGGCTGCATTACAGTAAAGTGATGTAATTTTGTGAACTTATCATACTGTTCTAGCTGTTCTATTATTTGCCTTTACCCAGTTAGTCATTATATCCATATTAATGATGTCTATTTATCAAAAAAATCTCATTGGGTTAATATTTTGTGAAAGCACCAACAGTCATCCTGACAATACTGTTACAAATATTGTGATATTTACTCGTTTTATCCCCTCAGCCACTTCCAACCCTTGGAGTACAAAACATTAGTCACATCCTATATGAAACTTCAGTATCGTGATAAGCTTTTCAGCCTTTTCACCCAGGCCAAAATGTCAACTTGTTAGTATGCAGATTGACACTGGAGATGACCTTTCAATAATGTAAGAATGAGTTCACATTTCAGTCACAGACGTTTGCAGTCAGAATCCACTAGAACTTAGAGAAAATCATGACAGATAAATGCTGGAGAGATGACAATGACTTCACTGTATTTTCAGTGCCACTTAAACAATCTTCCTTCTATGTAGAAAGGAACAGCAGGACGAGTTCATTTTGGTTAGTGGACAGTCAAGGACGTCCTGACACGGAACAACTGGAGCTCTCCGCCCACATTAACCTATTTTTTACAAATGAAGTGTTCTGCGGCAACAAATGATCACATTTGACACGTTTCATGCTCAAAGCACGTGACATGTCACAGATAGCGACGTGCTTTAAAGTGAACCCTCAGCGGTGCTTCTTGGTTGCGCCTTGCATGAGTCCGTAATGACGGGAATGAGACCACAGACGTGAAGGCGATGGCTTACTGTGGGACGATGACAGAGGCAGAATCAATATAATCATTTTCAGTTTTCATGACACATAGCTCGTACCTCAGATGTGCCTTTAGCTTGCTGTTTCATGTAAATACTAATTAAACGATGCGCTGAGCTGCGGGTCTCTGTTATAAAGAAAGACATTGACAGTTGATGTAGCTACAGTCATTCGGTGTTAGCTGACAACAGTCATGTTCTAAAATAACTAAGCGTACCTTTACAACGGTTACCACCGTTACTTGACACTGATTCCGGGTTGTGAAGGAACATGGAACCCACACGTCCTCCAGATATCAGCTCACAGACACGCTATGAACAGTGATTCTGTCCCGAAGTTCCACTTAGCTAAGTTAGTTAACGTAGCTGACTAGGCTTGGTCATCTATACGGGTGTGAGTCAGACCAGTACAGACAGAAGGACAGATGACAGGCAGTGACTGAGACAGACAGACAGACAGACAGACGTTACCTCAAACTGTCACGGTCGTCTGTTCTCCGGGTCCGGTGTTCGTACAGCTAGCTAACAGACACTGTCTCCATCTGAGGGGACTGATCGAACCTCAGACTATACGGTCTGAGTCAAGTCCGATCCTCTCTGACTATCAGTGACGTGAAGGTACTCGCTCAGAACTTCAATAAATGTGTACAACAATTAATGTTACTCACGTCCTCAGTCACAGCTCACTGCTCATCGCAACATTAAAATATTTGTTATATTATGTGCCACTTTAAATAGAAATGTAGCCAAAAGAAACAGAGCTTTTATGAGCAGTTTATGAAAATTCAGATGTTTATTTTGTTTGTTTGTTTGTTTGTTTGACCAGTTATTAGTTCATTTTAAAACAAACTGTAGCGTGTAGATCAGCGATGGGCAATTATTTTTCATGGAGAATTGATCAGGCTGCTGAGAGCCACACACAAATGATGTAAGGTCCTAATAATGGCCACATATTAAATAATGGAGTGGTCTGAAATGTTCTCTGTGGGGCAGTTGGTCACCCTTTCTGAATTGCCATGTCATGAATTGTGGGATAATATTTTGTTGGCAATGACCAAAACTTGATGCTTTACAGTGTACCATGCATGCCACATACAGGATGCAACGATGGTAGCAGCCAAAGTAGAACGACTTAAACAACACGGATAAGCAGAGAATTTAATTTAAAAGATAGTTAATTATTACCAATAAACACAGCACTGACCCCTTTCAAAATAAAATAATGGTTTAATGGTAAGAAAAATTCCATTGACTGTCTTTGCTAGATTTTTAATTTTTGGTATTTCTATGATGGCCTTGAGGGCCGCATGAAATCTTCCAGTGGGCCACATTTTGCCCAGGTCTGGTGTAGAGCACATGTCTAACCACTCCAAAGTGGTATTTGAATGTAAAAATTCAAATATTTATTCAACATTAGTGAGGTACAATACTGATTGTAGGTTGGTAAGGTGTTTCAGTTCATCCCAAAGGTGTTGGCCCAGGTTGAGGTCAGGGCTCTGTGCAGGCCAGTCATTTTCTTCCTAAATTAAACTGATGACAGTGGCACAAAGTCAGAAGCAGTGCAAAAAAAAACAACCTGTTCTTAGGTTTATTAAACTTGCGCAGACAACTCAGTCAACCCTGGGAGCCAATTAAGTGATTGAAGTACTTCTGTAATATATTTTGAATTAGCTGGAGCTCTACCTGGCAAAGAGAACAGAAATATAACCTGTTAACCACTTTCTTATTAGTAATTTATAATATAGATCCTCAAACTTTGATGTTTTTTACAGGGATTTTCATGTTGGTAATTATGTTACTGGTGTTATTTTCACAGTAAAGATCAGAGTTCAGAATAAGTGATACAAGCATCAGTTTTATCTTACTTAACCTGTACCTGGTGATATGTGAACATCCACTAATTGAGCTTTTTTCTATGACTGAGATTATTAGAAGAGAGGTGTACTGTATCATCTGCAAAATGATGACCGTTGATTTTATTTCCTTATAAAGTTGCCAAGAGGGTGTATGTTTAAATTAAAAAGCAGTAGTCCAAAGGTTGTCCCTTGTAGAACACTAACAAAGTTTATTTTTCAACAGATTTCAAACCACTAATGTAAACAGAAGCTTCTTTGTGAGAATATTATATAATCAACAGCATCGCAGGCAGCTGTGAGTTCAAACTGAAGTAAAAGGTGAATCATTGTTCTTCTGGTCAGTGACTTGAATAAAGGAGTGTTTCTGGGGATCTGAGATCTGACGTGAGCACATCTGATGGTAAGAAACTGTCCCACTGTCCCATTAAATACATTTTAAGCAACAAGAAAAAAAATATTCCGGGTGCTCAGAGTTGTAAATTAGTAAACTCCAGGTGAATGCAAGGTGCTCTTTAAGTCAAACTGGTCAAGGGGGAAGCCACTTGAAAAAGAACGGTTTCAACCCACATTGGTTCTTCTTCAGGGCGTGAACGGAAACAGGCCATCAGCATTCTTTTGTTTTTTGACTTTGACTGTGAAAGTGTTCCTGAAGTAAGCACCGTGGCTTCCCCCCCCTTTTTTTTACAACATTTCTAGCATTTTGAAAAATGTTTAGATAGTCTGTACTAATTAGTAATTAAAAAATGATAGAGGTTCTTTTTCTTCAGTAATGCGGGATAGCAGCAGCAATGACCTCATCGTTACATGGCACATTTCAGACAGTTTAACTGGTTAGTGTATTTTTTTACTTATCAGATTGTGTTGTGACATGATTTGAACTTAAAGGAGCAATATGCAGCAATTGCACGTGCAAAAATGAGTACAGCAGTCCAAATAGTGAGCTGGAGCCACAGACTGTATATTACATAGGTTGAAATCCTATTTAATATACAACCTATAGTTGAAGAAAGTCGTTCCCCCTCTCTTGATCTCTAATGACATCATGGTCATTTTATGATTTATTACAGTAACCATATTTCACATTTCTCCTTTAAGACACAGTGAAATGAAAACATTTTCAAAGTTCTAAACCTGCCTCACTGTACCACGTTACATGCTAAATATGTTCAAAACATCTTTAAGTATTGTTATTGTCTGTAAAAATCCCTTTGTTCTTTAAATGTCTGATCTGCTTGGCCTGAAGAGAAAATAGCCACATAAGACACACATCTGAGGTACAGATTCTTATCATATTTTGTGCACACTGATTTTCTTGCCTCATGGTTTGGTCAGTCTCTTTATTTTCCAATGACAGTGTTAGGAGAATACACACTACAGAGCAGAAACATTGGCATCGTGGCTGGGCTCTATTGTAGATTTTTATTGAGACTCACTGAAAATCATGGCTGTGGTCCCAGAGGATAGTTGAGTCAAACCTTGTAAGTGGCTGACAACAGAAGATGTAACATTATTAGATTAGCTGTAGTGTCTACCTGCAGGATAACCAATCAGCTCACTCAGCAGGTGTGTTGTGATGCTGCGGGTTTCTTGGATTGGTGACCTTTACATACCAACAGTTTTAAGGATCAGATTTATGAAGAATGTCCTCTTCCAGGACTGAGTAGAGTTGAAATGAAGGCAGGTCAGGTCTGTGCTGCGATCAGTTAGCCCATATTTTGGCGGTTTCCATAACCTCTGCGATGAGTGTCTTTCCAGTCATCCCAGTTTCTGGCTTTCAGCAGAGCCTCTTCGTCATCTTGTTCAGCCTTTTTCTCTTTCCCCTCTTCCTCCCTCTCCTTTGCATCAGTGTCCTCGTCTACAGCGACCCTCCTGGGTATCCCCTGGTCAGGCAGGGCTCCGTGTTTCCTGTGTTGTTCATACCAGTCATCTACTGTCATGGTGGGAAGGCTGGGGTAACCGGCCCCGAACACCTGAGCCTGTGGATGAAGCACATTCTATCACACACTGTGGAGCAGCATAGTTAACTAGTAGTATTAGGAGTACTAGATGTATAATTTTACTACTGCTCATTACTTTTACTTTTTGGGCAAATTAAACATTGCTGATCATCAGTCACTGACTGCAGAGCTTTGAAGCTTTCTTAAAGGGCATGTCAGTCTGAATCTTTTCCGCCTGTGAAGCACCCACCCACCATTTGCTCTGCTCTGTTTAGAATCTCCATGATGTTTGGGGCATCATTTGGAAGGTGGATGATGTTGCTGCTATCTTTGTTGGACAGGTAGGTAATGTTAGCTTCATCAGCTAGCTATTTAATGGTTGTTACTGATGCAACATAGTCAGCATACCACAGCTCATTCTTTACAAATGTCCCGTGAGGCACTTTTTGTTCCTTGTTTTTCTAAACTTTTGTCAGTTAACACATGAATGAGAAACAGAGATTGAACCTTAACTGTGAGGCAGGAAATATTTTGTTACCAGCTTCAGTGACATGGCACCATGTTGGCTTTACTGAAGAAGATACTCTTACTGTCACTGTGAGCAGGTCTTTGTTCTGTTAGGTATTACATGCAGTTTCACCTACAACAGCTAGTTAAAATCTCTTTAAACTGTGTCCTCTGATTGTCAAGCTGCTAAAATCCAAATGACAGAAAAGAGGAAAAAAAAAATACTGATAATCATCTTAGTCTTCTTCAGTTTTACTGTGTGCTCATAATACTTTAATAGCAGCAGGAGAGATGTGCTAAAGTCTGGGCCTTTGGCTTCTCCCATCAGGCTACATACAGGCTCCATCTGACCCTCTGATTTGTGGAGTTTGTTATTGTCTGAACACCAGACACTTCTTAGCACTGACTAAGACCTTTGCATGGTTTTTCAGGTATAACTAAATTGTAATTGAACCTGATTTACAGGTGATTTACAGGCTACAGCTGAACATTAATCTAATGTAAAGCAGTAAGACAGTGCTCTTTGTAAATAAGATGCAAATGCAACATTATTCATCAATAAAGTATCAGGTCAATAAACTAATCGTGGTTGCTAATTATTGAGTAGAGTGTGCTCCTCTGTCACAGACATGAAAAAAATCAGGGGAAGGGCAGTATTTCTCCAGTGTGCTTTCTTTCTCTGGATTATATTGATGCTGAACTGACAAGCAGACTGTTTATCCCTTTTTGTTTTGTTCTATGGACATGTCAGGAATTGTTAACATGTCATATTTCTTAAAGGGAGTTTGGTGTAATATTTACCCTGGAGAGAGCACAGGGAGCTTTAGTTTAATTCAACCTGCTAATATTTTGAACATGTTGTGACTACGGAAACACCAGGTAACTGCTGATCAGGCTAATTATCAGCTAGCTGTATAAATACTATTTTGTATTTATCAGTTTGTACTTATCAAAGGCCAAAATGGCATTACTCTAAAGGTGACAAAATTCCAGGAATCCCCATGTAACAGTTATTAATCAGTAATAAAACATCTATATATTTTTTATGTTGATAATAATTTTGATATTGAGATTTTAAAAAATGTAAGAAATATACATGTGTTGATACTGTTTTAAAATTGACTCATAAACAATACTGATACAGGTCCCTTAGTTTTTTTTTTTTTTTTTTTTTTTTTTTTTACCAAGTACATACCAAGCGGACATTTTACAGTTAATAAATGTACTAGTCAGTTAATGTTGTAGTGGTGACACTGTTTCTAAATGACTTGAAACCAAGTTTGGCATTTCTGTACAGCACATTCTTGTTCCATATCAGCCAATACATCTACAGTAAGTTAATATTGATCTAGCTAAACTCTATAAGTTATTCTGCAGTCACCAGCAGCTCTTCTTGTTAGGTTTGTCAATGAATGACCTGCCTCAGTCCACACAGTCTCACCTGTAAAGCGTCCTTGGTGAGAATGAAGGGTTTCATGGGAGGCCTGGCTGGCTGAGGTGGCTGCCTGGCAGCACCCTGCTTCAGACCATCCATATTCTTGAGGATCTCCACCTCCTGGTCGATGCTTTCTATCTCCTCCAGACACACAGTCACCCATCTCTGGACATTCAGAAGGTAAAAATCTCTGATGACTTCATCGTCAGCCTGTCCGCTGTCCACAGCTCTCCGAATATCTGACAGTCTGGTCTCCAGCTGCTTCTTCTGACGGTACCGCTCAATCTTTGCTTGTCTCTGTGCTGCCATGGAAACCAGGTCTGCAGATCGGGGGACAGGCTGAAATGAGAAGCACACATCATAGTTTGGAGTAACACGAGATTGATTTTCAAACTTTTTAAGTGCCACTTTTTAAAAGTAACAGTGCTCCTTCTATCTCTCCCTCTACATCCATTCTCTTGTGCACATGTTGTCCCTATTTAAGACCATTTACAACAGTCCTTTTGTCACTCAAACAGCTGTCCTGTCTGTTCTGCTCTCTTCATGGTCAGCTGGTGGGAATATGTAAAGCTATTGTTTAGATGGACAGGACACTTTGTGCATGTCGTTTACAATAAAAGTGTCTTAATTTGAAAGCAGTGATTGGCCATAAGGGTTAGACAAGTTAACTCATATGATCAAAAGATCACTTGAAAAAAGGATGACCTAAAGACAGATTTAGACATTTTCAGGACTTTTGTCAGAAGAATTAAACAATACAAGGGCATAATAAATTCTAATACACCTCTGATGAAGTACAGTTGATGATTCCTAGTCTGCTCAGAGCCAACCACTTGTCAGTCACTTGTCTACACAGCTGCTTTCCATTACTCATATGTCCCAGTAAACACTCAGTTGCCAGTCTATTAGGTAAAGCTGGCTAAAATTAACCCAGTCTAATACAACAGCCCTGCAATAAATGCTGCCTTCAGCGAGGCTGTAATGTTGAGTTTTTGTTTGAACTGTTCCGAACAGTTGTTGATTCTATTTTATGACCATGTGGGAGGCTGATGTTTGTGGTGATGTTGAGTCGCATTACATTATTCTGACAAGTGTTTCTAATATCTTGTCCACATTTATGTGAAACGTAGAAACATAGACTAAATATTAGTAACAGCCTCCAAAGTGATCATACAGTTGAATTAACAGCTGTCTAAAACAGTTTAAACAAAAACTGAACATTATAACCTTCATGAGCTGCAATAAAGCCTCTCAATTTATTGCAGGACTGGTCTACAAGACTACGTTCCTATTAAACTGGTAACTAAGTGAGTCAACACCCATTCCCAATTAGATTAACCATATTGTATTCTAGCCTTGTCCATTTTTGCCTGTCTGCATTTGGCCTCGTCCACCTGCCTTTGGTTCCATTTGTAGTGTATAAGTACTATTATTTAAACAATGGCAGGGCCATTGTGTCCCACCATCACCAGTCCACCAAACCTCTCTGTCCCACTGTAAACAATCTACTCTGTAACCAGTCCACCAAACCTCTCTGTCCCACTGTAACCAGTCCACCAAACCTCTCTGTCCCACTGTAACCAGTCCACTAAGCCTCTGAAGTAAAGGTAAAAACTGTTATTTGGTGTGGGTAACCTATCACACACTTGATTTTAATTTATAAAATTGTAAAATTATGTATTATTTTATCTAAATATAAATATTCTAGTACTTAGAAAGATAAAAACTTAGCTAAACACGAAACAGTTGATTCCTATTAGCTATGGACTAACAATAATCAATATAAGGTTAATTTTCTAAAAGCAAATTAATTCAGCATATAAGAAAGCTTAGAGAACACAATTTTTGGTAAATACTGCAGATTCTAATTTTAGATGCTGTAGGAGTTCTATGGCAGAGATTTTTACATAAAAAAGAAACCATTACAAACTTTTAGTTGTTTTACATTTTCAATCCTTCCTGAAAACTTTAACCCCTGTTCTCTCATCTTCACTGCTTCTGTAGGAACTGCAGTCAGCAGGCATATTTATCAGTTCACATCCTTAATATGATATGCCATACTGTGTGGGAATTGTAAGGAACTTATCAATCCTATTTTAATGTCAGATGCTACTGTCCACTACCACTACTGGACTAGTGGTACGTCATTCTGTTCCACCTGCATGAAAACAGTACATCACTTCTCGTCCACTGCCATGTAATTCTCCCTAGCAATTTATGCTATGTCAGTGCTGTGCGCCAGATGTTTTACAGGTGTTGTGCTAACAAAGGCATCACTGCCATAACCCCCTCCTGCATACTGGGGTCCATAAACAGTATTAGAATATTCTAAACTAGGTCTGACTGGAGAGCTGACACTAATGTGGATTCAATGAGCCCAGCACATAGAAGACATTTCAGTGTAGTGAGACTATTTTTTGAAACTTGAACTCACTGTATAAAATGACCTACAGTGACCTCTAGGATTATCACAGCCTTGTGAAAAATCACAACTACAAACTAGAGACCTGGAGCATTCAGAGGATGGATGGCTTTCCTTCATATACTGACAATAAGAGGGTCTTTATACAGTCACCAAGAACAGAGGTGCTTGCAAGCCAGTTGCTCCAAAACACAATTCTTAAAGAAATCTCCAAATGTCAGATGTTTTTGCTACAGCTTTTGCTGTTTTTAGTGTGGTATCTTGGGTGGATTTTGACCTTTTTTAATCAATTCTCTGGTGGCCCAAATACGGTTAAATTTTGCACCAAATCTGTGTAATAAATGGTATCAACCCAAAAACTGCAGCAACAACGTTTGAGACATACATTGTTTTGGCTCCTCAACAGAGAATAAGTGATAGTGGAATCTAATTTGAAGTCCTCACTCTGAGCAGCCATAAACTAAACCTTTCCTGGTGTTCACTGGATCATAGGATTGCCACCTTCACTGTGGAAAAACAAAGGTCACCTTGCCAGCGACTCCAGGCGAGAGAACACAAATATTTCTTGCATTCTGGTGCATTTTTTATGCACCAATTTGTGCTTTTTATGCATCAATTTCAAAGTCCTCTGCTACTCTCAACGCAAATGTAAAGGAAATAAAGTGTGAGTCTCTTTAACCATGGCAACACTGACCTTGAATGACAGACAACCTGTCATTCTGATTTGAAACTTCTCCACTGTTTCATGAAACTGTGTTGGTTTATTATTTTCATGTCTTCCAAGTATGTGAAAACTTAGTGTCATGCATTAGAGCAGTGCTGTGCCTGAAAATAAGGGACAAACTGCATCCTGTATTGATGAGGTCAGCGACAGCGCGTTTCATTTGTCAATACAACACAACATCATCACAGGACAGGTGGAAAACACCTGGATCAGCTGTTCTACTTTGGAGTGCAACAAGTTACAAAAGTAATAGAGTAATGGAACGTGTGTGTAAGGCATTACTTTTGATGACAAGTAATATATTACTTTTAAAGGAGTTATAAGTAAAAGTAACTTTTATACACGTCCTGGGTAACTTTCCCAATTCAAATAACACAAGTAAATGTCACTACGTCATGTCCGCTGGTGTAACTACGTTAGCCGCACGGATAACTCGACTAAAATAAACTAAACACGGTTCAGCACATTCACAGCCTCCCTCCTGACATCAGTATAACGTTGAGCTGACGCTGAAACACTCACCGGGGCGGAGCAGAGTCCGTTTTCTGCCGCTTCGTCGGAACTTGTGTTGTCATTGTCGCTCTTTGGCAGCTCAAACCGGGAAACGTTGTACTCTTTACATCTCGTCAAGAAATCCATGAAGTAAGCCCGGGCTGTGAGGACCACCTCCAGCCGCTTGTCTCGGCTGCTCTGCTTTAAGCCCAGAGCTCCTAACAGCGCGGGCAGCAGCAGGTACCTGAGGTCCGCCGTGGCCACCTCCTCCAGCTCCTCATTCCGGCTGAACAGCTCGAGCTGAGCCGCCATCCTGCTCGCTTCTTCCAGCATGTTCAGCCCGCGTCTCACCCTGACCTGGACCCCGTTAGAGCCCAGAGGCTCGTCCGTGCTGTCCACCTCCTCAAATATCTTCCACCCACCGTCCAGCAGCTCTGACAGTTTGGGAGGTTGTGCGTCTTCATCGTTCTTCTTCTCACATTCCGCCATCTTGTCATAACTTCCGGGTCCGTCTTCTTCGCTTGTATTTTTTTGCGACGCAATGCCTCAATGAATATTACTGCCCTCCACAGGGCAGATATAAAACAGCATAATAACAGTTCAGAATAGGTAATTTAACATGGCTTTATTGAATACTAGACTCTGACTGGCCAGCATTATAAGGTTTTTTTCTTTATAGTACACTGTTGCTATGTATAACAGACCGTTGCTATGGACAAAGTTCTGATCATAGACTCTGGAAGAAGAATAAAATCATTGTTAAATCACTGAAATAATTTTAAAATTAATATCTTGTATCAAATTATCGTTTTTTGGTACATAGCCATGTGACAAGCAGGATAATGTACAATGAGCAGGTCACTATTAAAGCTAAAAAGATCAGATGAAATGGAAGTTACTGCTTTTTACTTTGGTATGACCCAATATTTTTTGGTAAGCTCTGTAAAGACAGAATTCAGTAACTTCTAAAAGTATCAAAGGTCAAATCAGAGGTCAGGATTAATATGTAGAAAGAATAACCTAATATGAAGCTATAAAACTGCCACATATCCAATTATCTGCCTGCAAATGGGTACAGTCAGAATTATTTTCTTTTTTTTTCCTTGTGTGACCTTAAATGCTGTGACCAGTTGCTCTAAGACTTTTCTTCCATCTAGGGTCTTTGTTATTAAATTCATTTTGTGTCTAACCACAGGCAATGCCTCCCTCGTGTGTTCTGGGCTTTGTTCCAGAAACTGAATGAAGAAGAAAGACACTAACACTGACAGGCAGTTAAGGCACTTTAATATAAGAAATAATCACTTCAAATCAAATATTCTCTCCTGGTACAAACTGATAAGGCAACCACAAACATTTAAAGCACTTTGTTTTATACAACAGAAAAATATATACTTCTGATGAAGTATTCTGATGAATGATTTTATATACCTCTCATGATGAATACAAACTCCAAATTGGCACTTTGCTCAGGGGGTTAAGGCTTTTCAAAACCATTCTTTAACAGGGGGTGTGATGATTCCACTTTAACTGAACACCAGCTCACTGCAGACTTATTACAGGTGGACAGAACACATGTACATTACACTAAATCCATGTGAAAAATAATTCACTGTCATGTGATTTGGTAAATCCAAACAGGACTTAATTATAGTAGAGGTTTGCTCATTCTTCAGTCAATCTTTCATTTGTTCATTTGAAAATGATGGAATTAACTTTTTAAAACTTCCATCCCTCCACCTATTCGTACTTTATACTTTTAAACTCCGGGGCTGTGTAGGAAACCCCGAGAGTTTGAGCAAACACTTGATGTTTGATAAAACAGCAAAAAGTCATCTCACCACTTGTGCATCCACCACATAGGAGCCGTTTATTTGAACACTGTAACATGTTACACTGACCTCACAGAGTGGGAGTAGTGATGAGTCATTTCATTGGCTGCAGGTCAAGCTGCTTTCAGATTTACTGAAATCACTGGACAGTTAATCACAATTATATTCAGGTCAGAAGCAAACATGTCATCAGACAGCCAGAGGGTCATCAGTGTAAGGCACAGAGCTTATAGAGTAGCAGAGTGGGAGGAGCTGATGTTCCAACATCACTGTTCATTCACACAGAAACAAATATTACAACATGTACAGGGAAACGTTCTCACCACTGGTTACAGGTATTTCTGCTTTGTTTCTATGAAATCATGTTACCTTTGGTTTGATAAATTTGAAAATAAATACTGCAATTCCCACCAACTGTAGGAACGTGAATATTTTGTAAATAGGAACCATCAGGGGAAGTGAATGTTTGTCAGGTTGGTAAAGCAGCCGGGCAAAGGAGCAACCGAGCTCCAGAGGTCTCCACTGGTTTAGACCGATTTCACAGAAAATGTGTTTGTGCACAACTAAAACACAAGATAAACTGACAAGAGGGCCTTCAAATTTAAATTCAAGATTCTGAATATTAAAGCAAATTTCACTCTCTAAATGTATTGAGAGAGCTCAACAGGACACAGCTTCTAGCTTCAGCGTGAGATTTTAAGCAGCTAGTTTTTTAGGCCTGCTGGTCAGATGTTTCTTACTGCCGCCTGAGAGTTCTTGAAGTTTTTATGTACTCTATGAAAAGCTGCAATGAGGCCCCATTTTCTCACCTGCGTTGCACTGAAATGACACAAGTACCCAAATCACAGCCTGCCTGAAGCTGTTTTATGGGTCCCACTAGTGAAAACATTTCAAGAGAGGAACTGAGAGGGTCCTAGAGAGAAATATGCAATTTGGAACTAATTAACGGCAACACAGACACTGTGTTCATTTGAGGATTCATTTCAGCTGAAAATTAAACTATATTAAATTTGTCTGCATGTGGTTAAATAATCATGAGAGAGCATACATTTTAACATATGAAGAGAATAAAGTACCCAGTGATAAATATATATTTGATGCGTATGAAAGGAGTTATTTTACTTACTTAATAGTGGCCTGTTTAATTTGCTGGTTCTTTCTTTAAAACTTGAATAAATGAGGGGGTGTTTATTATACTACAGGACCTGTAGTATAATAAATACTACAAGAGTGAATTACTGCTCCCAATCTGCTACTCCATTAATCTAATATCCTGCTTCAAGTTCAGCCACACAAACAAATAAACTTATACAGAACAGAGTCCACAGCCTGTTTATGGTCCCAACAGTTTAAAGAATAAAGAGACAGACTGACATTTATGTCCAGTAACAGCTGGACTAAACCCTAACCCATCAATTTAAGAAATTCTGATTTATTTTTTTTAAACTTCTAATCTAGAAAACGTGTTTTGGCACAACTGCATACAGATGATGAATGAACTGCTTGCGGAGTCTTTGTAAAGGCACAGTGTGTATGTATGTGTGTGTGTGTGTGAAGACACACAGACTTTTGGCTCAACAGATCAGAAGACAAACCATGGCTTAGCAAACAGAGAAGAGGCATCGTAGCCATGGACAGCACCCTGCTTGTTGACAGCACTCTGAGGACCCTCCTCAAGTCCTCAAGTTCATACTCGCTGTGACGCTGGAGGATGCGGACTCAGCTTTAACTCATCAGGAAGCTGCAACAGAGACAACAGGAAATAAGCCAATCCAGCCAATCACAGGGGGTGAGACAAGTCAAACAGATAGAAATGAGTCCGTCTGTGTCTACCTGTATGGGTATCCGTGGTACTTTGCTCTGAAAATGGACAGCAGCCAGCTGAAGAAGAGCATCACCAGACCAATACCTGCTACACACATAACTGACACACACAGACACACACGCACAGGTTTGCTATATAGTATAAATGTGTGCTTGTCCATTCATATTTAACAACTTCATCAGCAAATCAATAAAACCCCTTTTCATTTCAGCAACAGTAATAAAACCGACAGAAGTCGATACTAAACTTATTAGGGTTTTTCAGACCTGCAGTTTGTTTGCTCCAAGAAAATAACACTTGGGAACCTCTATCTAGAGTGTATACGTACAAAAAGGCAGAGGAAAACAAGAATAATCTGTGTGCGGTGTCATACTTTTTCTCTTGCCGATGTCCATGTCAGAGGTAGCAGCCTCACACAGCAGCACCATCCCCATGGTAACCGCAGCATCTGACAGTTATGGTCAAGGTTTAGACAACAAATGTATCTGACGCATGACATCAGTCTCTAAAACCCCACTCCAGGTGTGACAGGTGGTGCTGTGGGGTGATGTCTGGGGGAACAGAGGTGGTGTTGTTAGAATAAAAATACAACAAAGCTAGAGGAGTGAAGAAAATCTCCAACAGGACTGGTTTTTATCTGTCTATGTTATAAAAGGTCAAATGTAACAGAATGTTTGGTTGAATGTGTGCTGACTGTAACTGGTGTGTGTGTGTGGTGTGTGTGTGTGGTGGTGTGTGTGTGTGTGTTGTGTGTATACAGCTGAAGGATACTGAAGAGCAGGACGATGTGCGTCTCGGCCACAAACTGGGCCTGACTGCTGCCGTGGATGTAACTCTGAAAACACACACACAGTTTATTTTAATATTCTGATAGCTAGTTCACATATATTGTGAAATTATTGTGTTTCAGTCTTACAACTTGGCCGGTGCTGGGGTTTTTGTGTGCATAAGGTGGTCCCCTGATGTGGTTCCACATCTGGCCTGAAGTCATGATCAGGACGAAGCACTGTAACACACAGAAGCACAATGAGTCAAAAGATGAGGATATATTCATGAGAAACTTTTCCAATTCCTCCACACTTTTTATATGATGGGCCTGTTTTTTTCTATGAACAAATATTTTGATATCACAACATTATCATATTCATTGCATTTCTCCTTGTTTTCTCAGACAGTGTTCTCAGAGGTGCACATCTGTGTGTAAATTCACAGTAAAGAATCTCACCGAGCAGCTGGGTATTCAATCTTTTGGAACGAAGACACCTCAGTTTGATCTTCACGCCGCTGTGTTGTTAGATATTCATCACATGTATTTGTTGGGATGATGACGATTGATTGATTGATTGATACTTTTGTCAGAACAAGTCTGAACTTTGTCCTGGTAACTCCATTTGCCACATCATAGACAAACATAGCATAGCGTACACTTCAACTGATGTTATTTCCTTTAGGCAGCTGAAATACATTTTGCTGCCAACCCTGTCCACGGCAGTAAAACAACTCCACTTCAAATGATGCGATCCATCCCTTTAAGGGGCTGAATACTTGTGTCATTTCAGTTTTTTTTTAAATAAATTTGCAAACATTTCTCAAATCAAAATGGTCAATGCTGAGACACATTCAGTTTAAAGCAGTCTAGCAGCCTGGTGGTGGGTGGATGTGTGTGTGTCTGTGTGTGCGGGATGTAGTTACCAGTGCAGAGAAGGCCCAGACGTTCTTGTTGAAGAGAAACTCGAGATTGTGTCTCCGTAGATATGCCAGGCCTCCGATCACGGCCAGGAGGAAGCCCAAGAGGAGAGGCCCTGCGTAGTTGGGAGGACGAATGACACGGATCTGAAAACCAGACGAACATTACAGTCAGTGTGACTTCTGAAGCTCAGAGTGGAGATTGATTGTTTTATTTCCTGCTGGATCACATTTAGGGGATCCTGCTCTCTCAGATTTAAAAGGTATGTTCTGCATTTACCTGCACATCAGTCCTGTCTGCCACCCATCTGGCCAGCTGCTCAGCTGCAAAGCCTCTGACCTGCAGTTCGTAGGTATCAGACCTGCGAGGTTTCCCTTTGGATGGGAAGTGGAGGAAGGTCGGAGCAGAGTTCATGTTCAGCTGCAACGCAAACACACAATTTAAGTGAATGGTGACCAGTTTTCAAACAGAAAAAAACAACCAAAAATAAAAGGCCAAGTGGCTGCTGATCTGAAATCAGCTGCTCCAGTGTTTGGTTGGACTCTCTGGACCCTTGTGTATGGACAGCACAGTCTCAGAAAACAAAAGGAACAACAAGAATGTCTCACCATCTGGAAGACGTCTGAACCTTCATCGAAATCCACAGATGCAAAGAAGACTTTGTTGGTAAAGGCAGAGGAGTAACGCCAGGAGTTAGCCAGCACCTGGAACTCCTCGTCAGCTTGTCTGAAATGAGATTCATGATTAATGTCAGTTCAGAGAACAGATTTTAAAAGAACATGTTCCTGTTGCTCGTGCTTCTCACCTGCAGACCCCGCACTGTCTCTGTGGCTGCAGGGCTGTAAACATGATCACCACCGAGTAGTTTCTGGGAGGAGCCTTGACAAAGCGACGGAACTTGTCTCCATTCATCCTGATGACTGAACGCTTGGAGGCCCACTCCATCATCTGAGTCACCTTCTCTGACAGCAGAGTCTGCACAGACGGACACACGAAGACAGCTGATGGTGTTAGACACAAAAACAGAGACAGACATAGAACAAAATACACCCTGATATTGCAAGATTCATATAAGATTTGTAGAGGAGGCTGCACAATACATCCAAGACATTTGTCCACATGACAAAAGATGTCTTTAATGTCACAAAAATGATTATAGCTCATTTTGACAAAAAATGAGGTTACAGCTTTTTCCTTTGTGGGCATGAGTGATGCTGATTAATGATTATTTTAGGAAGCAAAAAGTGTACCATGGTATAATTAAGAAACACCTGCAGCTCCACCACTTGATCCCTGGACTTTTTAGATGTTATGAGAGACTTTATGAGAAACAATTTGTAGATTGTGTGAGGTTCGTCCCTTACATCTCATCACATTAGTGTATTAAAAAGACATTTTTGTAAAGATCATATTTAGGCGATTGTCAAATCTTCGTACAGTTCCTGCAGACTTTCTTTTCTCACACAGGAGATAAAAACTCTGTTGAGTTTGTTAATGTTGAGACACACTTTGGTGTCAAACGTCTTCGCTGTGTTTAGTTGACGTTAGCTCTGACCGGTGACATAAAGACAAGTTGAAGTGGATCCACGCACACTCACAGGACTTGAGACTTGTCCAAACACTACGTCACAGTCAGTACTGCGATGTAACAGACCTCACAGTGTCTATGAGTGAACATCAAACTAGGTTCAAGTCATTTATTGAAAACCAGTCACGTTAGCCTCTCCTGTTAGCTTAGCTTCTGAGACCGGGCGGACGACAGTGAACTTTAAAACACGTCTCGTCGTTTCTTTGTGAACTTTGTGCGCTCGGTGTGATGAAGGTGTGTTACCTCTTTCTTCTTCTGCGCCTCGGCAGCCTCATTGTAGAGAAGAAAGAGGACAAACAGCGAAACGAAAAGTTTTCCAAACATTCTGCAACACCGCTGCTGCCGACCACACACGCTACAGTCCTCTGTCAGCTTCCTATTGGTCACGCCTCAGCCAATCACAGCGAGCTGTCAGTCCTGCTTCCTTCTTCTATCGTCTCTCTGGGTTACATCGGCGTTTTGCTGCCCTCTAGTGTCTGTTTATTAATAAGTACTGTATTTATATGATATTATATATATGTAGGCTACATACATGTGTACACACATATACATACATATAATGCTTATTTGTTTTTCTTGTGTATATTGTTTTTTTTGCTTTTCTCTAATTGTTACTGTGTTCTTTTGTCTTATTTGTGCATACAGTATCACCGAATATATCATACAATACTGTAATTTATGTTACACAGTGTGCACGGTGTCCTGTTTCACATTCCACCCCATCTCTCCTTGGCTGCATTCTATGTGCAAAGGGTCGAAGGTCAACTTTGTAATGTTCAGCTCTGTATCTGTCATCTGTATGTCTCCACAAAAAATGGCCTCTAGGTGAAGACAGCATGTTTCTCACTGGAAATAATTCAAATGTAACTAGTTACATGTAATTAAAATAAATAAATAAAATGAAAATATATAGAAATAAATGTAACTGTAATCCAGTACAGTTACTGAGAAAAAAAATTAATTAAATTACATTTATTAATCAAAACATTGGTGATTACAAAAGCGGGTTACATCCAAATATTCTTTTCAGGCTCCCTGGCAGAAATCTGCACTCTACTGAGTGACCTCTGCTAGTTTAAAGGGACAGTTCACCCCAAAATTTTAAAAAAAGTATATTTTTCCCTGGCCTGTAGTGCCATTTTCCAAGCTCTGAAGATATCGACCACAGAATGTCTGCCTTCTTCTTGATATAATGGACTAAATGGCACTTGTTTTGAGTGCCACAAGCCAAGTGCCATTTAGCCCCATTATACTGGAGAGACTTTGGGATGAACTCTTCCTTTAAGTGAGACTTGGCTCCTTGCAAGTGCTGATCTCATCAAAGCCTTATATCATATCTATTTTTTTATGCCTGCTTATGTATTCCTTAGATGTACACTGTAAAAGTGAATGCTCAGATTAATCAATTGTAGTAGTAAAAACTTCAAATTGGTTTAGAAATTCTAAGAACTTAAAAATGTTGCATTCCAATAGCATTTTCATTTTTGTGTGTTTATTAAACAAACGTTTTTGATTGATATGAAATATAAGATACTTAACATGAAATTTTATTCAGTTCTGCACTGTAAAAACATGCTTACAAAACTCAACATTTCAAGGCAGCTTCTTCACTAGATTTTAGTGTTTTAAATCAAACTCAAACTCTTAAGTTTTGAAATAACATTTTGGAACAACATTTGCCCACTCATACTCTTTTGTTGAGATAATTTACTTTTCTTTTTTAGATAAACTTGAATCTTTGAGTTTTACAACACCCACAGAAATCTATATTTCAAAAACTGTTCTCATTGAACTCTGAACCTGATTTTACTCAACAGTTATTAGTTGTTTAGTTTAGTTTAGTTTAGTTTAGTGTGTGCAATTACACTGATCATTTACAATAAATGAAAACATGGTTGCACCAGATTTAGCGAGATGCTAATATCCATCTGTAGTCCTACACGTAACAAGTAGACGCGAGAAATAAAATTTTAAGTGCACTCAACAATATTTGAAATGAAAATTTAGAGGGGGGTTTGAAAACTCAAAGATTCAAGTTTATCTAAAGTAGAAAATAAATTAACTCAACCAAAGATATTTAGTAGGTTTAACTTTTCTAAAGCTTAAGAGTTTGAGTTTGAGCAGATAAAAAAAAAAAAATCTATTTGAGTAAGTAGCCTTACAATTTTGAGCTTTCTAAACTTTTTATTTTTTTCAGTGTGTGATAAATGAAAGTTGTTGCATTTACTGAAATTATTTCAGTTGGTTAATCGATTATTTTAACTGTAATGAATGACAGCGTTCAACTTTGAGTTAACCAACTTTTTAAAAAAGTTTTTAAATTACTAATTACATTTTACTGTTTGGCCATTTTTCAACACGTATCTTCCGTGTTCATATCTAATATTTCTTTCTACTTTCCTTTTTTTTTTTCCAACCAATCGCGATGAGTGTTCACACTCCGGGACAGTAGGAGGCGCTGTGCGGTTTGACGTCGCTTTGCACTGAGCCTCTAAACACACAGAAGAAGAAGAAGAAGAAGACGCCAGAGAAGAAAAAGTGCTAAAGCGGAGCAGGAGTGTTTCGCCTGAAGCTCTGCTGTGACACAGGATGGATGAAGAGAAGCGGCAGCAGCTCAGCGGCTCTGACAGCAGCTCAGCGGTATGTTGAGGCTGACTCGGCTCCAGTCAGTGTGTCCTCTCCAATGTTTACTGAGCGCTTCTGTCTTTGTGTACACTGTTAGCCGCGGCTATGCTAACTGTAAGCTAGCTTTGACAAAGAGCAGGTAGAACTTTACAGCGTGGAGACGTTCAGCGGGTCTGACAGCTGCGGATCAACGGCACGTCTTTAACGTTAACGTCGGTTCAGTGTCGCGGTGTAGATAAAGCTGTGTGTCTGTGTGTGTCTGTTGTGTGTCTGCTGTGTGTCTGCTGTGTGTCTGCTGTGTGTCTGTTGTGTCTGCTGTGTGTCTGTTGTGTGTCTGCTGTGTGTCTGCTGTGTGTCTGCTGTGTGTCTGCGGAGTCTGTTGTGTGTCTGCTTGTGTCTGCTGTGAGTCTGCTGTGAGTCTGCTGTGAGTCTGTTGTGTGTCTGTTGTGAGTCTGCTGTGTGTCTGCTGTGTGTCTGTTGTGTGTCTGCTGTTGTCTGTTGTGTGTCTGCTGTGTGTCTGCTGTGTGTCGTTGTGTGTCTGCTGTGTGTCTGCTGTGTGTCTGTTGTGTGTCTGCATGTGTGTCTGCTGTGTGTCTGTTGTGTGTCTGCTGTGTGTCTGCTGTGTGTCTGCTGTGTGTCTGTTGTGTGTCTGCTGTGTGTCTGCTGTGTGTCTGTTGTGTGTCTGCTGTGTGTCTGCTGTGTGTCTGTTGTGTGTCTGCTGTGTGTCTGCTGTGTGTCTGCTGGATAACACACATGAAGAAGGGTCGGTGTGTTGGTGATTGTGCGCACAGCTTCACACTGACATGTGTTTACTGTGTAACCTCCGGGCAGCTGCTCCCCTCTGTACTGTAACATGTGCTCACGGTGGCGTTTAAACCAAACATGTGTCTGAAAATAACGAGAATCGGTGTTAAAGTTACCTGACGACACAAAAGTTACTGAGCAGTTCGCTGGTGTGTTGACGGAAGTCTCGCCTTCATTTAACAAACAGCTGTTCGTCACATGCTTTGTTTCTGTAAGTCATGGCATGTGTGCTCACTGACGAGGGCGACGTCACATCCAAACTGTGCAGTAAAATGCGTTTAACAAAAAAAACAAACCCCAACATATATAGTATCCGACCCAGTGTCAGTGTGAGGTGGTGTCTGTGTCTGCAGAGAAACGGGAATGACGACATGGGAATGACTCAACAATCAACTATTTATTTCTGGTGCGTTTACAGACAGCTCAGAAAAATCCTACGTTTAGGCATCGAGACTACTTCTGAGCCAAACATCTGAAACACCTTCGTATTTAATAAGATCTTAAAGGGACAGTTCAAAATTCATTTGTTATCTGCTCACCATCACACTGACTGAAGGTCGGGTTTAGTTTTTTTAGTCCACAAAAACACTGCTGGACTTTAAACAGGGGAACCACACCGAGTGTTTGCGGGAGTGCATGTCGGGGCTTTAGGAGAGACTTTAATCATGCCAGATGGGCAGAATCCCACAATTCCCACACAATCAATGCTCAAAATTAAGGATGTCCCTGGGACCTTAGCACCTGGGACACAAAGATACAGTGTCTGACACAGTAGAGAGTTTATCATTACGAATGAGGTTTTGCTAACATCACCTCATGCTGCCACTAGTGACAAGGGCATTAACGAAAATGCAAAACTAGAGAAAAATCAGTCAGGCAGGATAAGGAGAGAGAAATGGCCTGTGGCAACCACCTGCAAAGTCATTACCTTTTTGAGGGAGTTGTCTTGTTGTTGCCTTTCCTGTCCATCTGTTGTCGCTTTCCTTTGCACCAAAGCAGTTAAAATTGATTCATGCTTAATACTGACAATCGATATCCCGAAGTTATGCTTAGTGTCATAACTGTGAAGATTAAATGTTCCCCTAGTTTTTTTGAACAGTGTATAACACCGTAAAGAAACAGGTATACACTATATTTGCACTGCAGTTGCAATTGTATTGATTATGTGAATTATTTGGGACAATGGTTGTTCAGTCTGGGACAGTTGAAAGTAGAGTTTGGGATAATTGTGTGACATTGCAGAAAAAAGTTATTTTCAAGCCTGCCATAATGCAACTCAGTAGCATTTCTCCATTGACTCTTTGCCTGATACAAACCCACATATTTCAAATTCCATGGCAGTTTATATTAATTTAGGCTTTCTGCTCTGTAAATTTGTAGCATCCTAACCCAAACTGAGAAAACCTTAAAGACATCAGCATTACATCATCATGGATTATTTTTCTCAGATTTGATGGAGCACCAACAAATTTCACAGGCTGAGTAGCAGTCCTTGTGTCTGATGTTCGTGTCTAAAAATGGGGAATTCTCCTTTAAGTGGGGTAGAGCTGAATGATTTTGAAAAGTTTTTGACCCACATTTTGACTTGAACAAATATTGCTCCTCCTGCAAGTTGAAAGTTGCAGGAAGCCATATTGCGATTTTGATAACATTCTGATTAATTGTGCAGCCCTGAAATGGGGCACTCATCTGGTCAGAGGATTCGAATTACAAAGGAATGTCTGCACACCAACTCCAATTCACAAATTATATTTAGCTTTCAAAAACCACACACAGAACTAAAACTGCTCACATGGAGGCTAATTTGGTTGTTGCTTGTTGCTCTCATCTCCACTCAATTGCTCATACGCTCATCACAAAGAATTGTGGATGCCAGAAAAGCATGCTGGCTTGCACGCTGCCAAATCCAACTGGATGTAGGAGGACATCCTGGTATTTTTGGCACCAAGCATTTAACATGCTATGTATAGGGACAAAATCTTTTTCCGGCATATTAAAAAATAGTATGGTAGTATCAGTATTAGAACGCACAGGGAGAAATCAACTCCATCACAGAGTGCAGCAATGTCCTGCTAGCCAGACATTAAAAGGGTGTTCAGATTTAAATGCTGAGGTCGCAAACAGTAACTAGAGACGGCAATTTCTGAAGAAATTGTGGTGTGAATACTGAATGTTGAAAAAGTTGCTGTAAAAGTTGAAGAATACCAATAATCTATGAAAGATGTGCAACATTTTAAGGTTTGTTGAACAGCAGACACTGAACTGAATTGCTGGCTTTAATTTGCATGACGAAGTAGTTGAGGAGTATTTATGTTTGAAAAAATGGGAAAAGGTTGAAGATGCAATATGTACTACAGGCTAGGAGCTAAACAGCCCTGCCCCCTTGAAAGAAACAAAATATTTCATTTGTTATTTTGTGAATTCATCACTTTCAGAGACATTTATGTTCAGGTACCTTTATTTCATATTATATGACATCAGCCCCTGTCTCCTCTTCCCTTACTCCCATTAACTTGTCCTGTTTTGTGATGTGTTTGTCCAGAACTGAGGTTCATGATCTGGAAATAGTCTCCAGGCTGCAGGAGGGAGGAAGTGTGTGCATAGAGGCCTGAGCAGTGATGGGTCCTCGGAGGAAGGCCTCTAAACTCCAGCCTGTAGGGGGCAGTAGTGGAGAGGAACTGGTCCTGAGACCCAGTGAGCCCAAAGACTACATCAATGAGCTGTCTCATGAAGTCCTCTGTCATATATTCAGGTACTATACTCTGCAGCTATACCATCATACTGTGTACTTTACAGTACATTCTGGGGCTGGGTGGCCTTCTACAATATTGATGTTTTTATTCTCATGTATCTTATGTGATGCATGAAGGATGTCTGAAAAAAATGTTTGAAAGTTTGAACATTGTTTGGTTTTGTAGGTACCTTCCCATGAAGGACATCATGTGTATGGAGTGTCTGTCCAGAAAGCTTCGAGAAGCTGTAACTCTGTACCTGCGAGTGGTCAAGGTGGTGGATCTGTGTGCTGGTCGCTGGTGGGAGTATATGCCCTCAGGTAAGAGCTCACAGAACAAACTCTGCATCCTTGACACAGAAGTGACAGTAGGAGGTTCTATCATGTGATGTGGCGGTGCCGCCTGAAAAGGTGTTTTTCAGTCTGTCATGAAAGATGGACAGTGACTCTGCTATACTGACGTCAGTGGTGAGATGAACCCACAGATACAGGAACGTAGGTGCTGTGTTTATGATTTGACGTGTTATACTGGAGTGGTCAAGATACATTATGATGTGCACTGAAAGATGCAGACTTCAGTGAAAAAAAAAAGACAAACTCACTTAACCTATTTTCACAGTGACAGTAGTTGACTACATTACTTAACTACCTTAACTTCCACTGGTACATGCAGGCTTCAACCTATGAATACTTTTAAATATGTTTCCAAGCTGCTGACCACTCTGAGAATGAAAATTGTTTCTTTTCTATTTTAGAGAAATAGACTCCTTTCTGCTGCAGAAAGAAAGAAAGAAAGAAAGAAAGATGCTTATTGAGGCAACTTTTTTTTTTATCAGTGTTAGACTATGAAAACACATTTTATACATACACGCCTCAGCTGCAACTCTGAAGCCCCTGGACTCTTTAAAGTTCTGCCATAAGATTCATTACTGGAGACAGTTATAACACTCATCATTGTGACCTGTATGCTAACGTTGGGTGTCCCTTCTCTTTGTATAAGGCATGACAGACACTGGGTTTTTATTTATTTAAAAAGCTCTTACTGGTCTTTTATCAGTTCAGTGTTGTCTTTTAATGTGGGCTCTTACCAAACTTGGTCTAGTGATTGGATTACGCTGCAGGTGTTGTTTTGTTTTTTTTTTACTAAATTTGGAAAATCTAGGTTTTCATTTTATGCACCTGCAGCGTGGAACAACATGCAGAACAATTTAAAGTTTTCCCATTTTTATCCAAAGGGCAATTTAAATCTTAAACTGCATCACTTTTTACTCCCAGATGTTCCTGTTTTAGCTGATTGATATGCCCTAAAATTTAACTGGTTTTTATTTATTATTGAGGTTTTTATTTATTCTTGAAAATTTATTGTGGCTTCTATTGTTTTTTACTTCTTGTTGCCACTTTTATGTAAATTTCTCTTTGGTGTTTTCTGTGTCTGTGAGCTTTTATTTTATTGTTTTACTCAGCTGCACTGTAAATGAGGTCTCTTCCTCAGTGTTTTTCTGAGTTAAAATAAAGATTAAATAAAATAAATAAATATAATAAACGTTTTTGTTGCAACAGGTCTCTTCTCGGCTAAAAGCTTAAAGTTGTCTTCTACAAGGTTGAGCAGGAAAATGACAACGTGCCTTTGTTTTTTATTTTCTAAACAATAAACTAGTCCAACACAGGTAACACTTCTGCTTTATTTCTGCGATGGCTCAATTTGTTTGCTATGATATTGTCAGTTTTGTGTTTTGACCATTTGTGAACAGACTCGTTTACCATGTTTTGTGTTGGTGTGTCATCAGGGTGCAAATCTACCAGCCACATATTTTACAAGCTTTTGGCTGGTGGCTGGTGCTCATATTGTGCCCTGCATGTCACCATTCATATCTACATGATTATATATAAGCATAAACCATGTTGTGTTTTCTGGTTTAGGTTTCACAGACAGCAGCTTTCTGCTCCTCTTGAAGAAGATGCCAGATCTGGAGCAGCTGTATGGCCTCCACCCTCGATACCTGGAGAGAAGACGAGTCAGAGGCTACGAGGCTTTCAGTATACCTGGAGTCCTGGAGGCACTACAAGCCTGCCCCAATCTGCTGGTCAGTATGTAGGCAGAGAGGTGCACTGATGCGTCACACAGAGCCGAGAGGATGCAGGTTTTCAATCTAACCAACAACTGTACCGTTGCTGGTGTTTTAATCAGTGAAGTAACCCTCTGTATCTGTGTGTGGCACACAGCAGCCAGTCATCACCCCACAGGCTTGTGATAATGTTTTTAGTCTGTGGAGGGTCAGTTTTTGCTCTAGTGAGAGGCTGACAGAAGGACTGTAGATCCTCCTGAGTTAGTTGTTCCATTCAGGCACTTTGTTGCCTTCTTATTGAGATAGCCTGCTTCTAGAGAGATCAGTGTAAACCCTAAACCCTTTTAACTTTGATATTAAACACAAACTGTGCTTTGAAGAGTATGGCCCAGTGCCCCTCCTCAAGCTGTAAACCCTGAACTCTCCTGGATTTATCTGACACCAGCTGGAAGTGCTTGACTGTGAGAGGCTGCTGGTCTGAAAAGGACAGCACTTTGAGACATATCACTTTACCTTTTTTACCTTTTGGGACTTTTTATTTTATGTTTTTCACTGCCTACACAGCCAAGGCACTTAAAGGGATAGTTGACCCAAAAATGAAATTTTTTGTGATCATTTAGAACATTTCTGTTTGTGAATAAAAACTTTGCATATGGAATAATGAAATTCAGATATTCAGGAGTGATGAGCTTCTGGGGTTCCTCTGCTAACCCCATATGTAAAGTCACAACACTTTGAACTGTGGTTAATTTTCCAAGTCTGCAGAAATACAGACTTATAGAAACTTTGGAAAGTGTGCACACAGGGCTCAAAAAGTCTGTCATGGACTTGCGTGATTTGACAGTGGGTCGGCACTTGCAGACTTACCAGGAATGTGCTTCATAGTCTGTGAGTCCATGAGTGTGGACACTGGGATTGAGCCCAAACCTTTTGGCTTGGACCAGCTGTCATACTCTGCACAGGATAATATGGTATATTATGTACTAACCTCTTAGAAGTTATTTCCAAAGCTTTAAACTGCATGTTGGACATCCTCAGTGGATGGTGATGAGAGGCAGGCTCTTGATATCTCGCAGCTAAGCAAACTCCACTGAGGAAACTACAAAACAGGGTTGAATGAAAAGTGACCTTGTCCTAAGATTTCTAAGCTGAATTTGATTTCAGGGTGTGGAGACGTCCCATCTGGAGCTGGTGGAAGCCATATGGAACTACATGCCTCAGGTTCACATCCTGGGAAAGTTCCGCAACCGTAACGGGGCTTTTCCCATTCCTGCTGAGAACAAACTGACCATCCCTATAACTGCCAAGATCCAGACCCTGCATCTAGTGGGTAAGGAGGACAAGACAACACACTGACAGTTCCTGTTCAAGGCAGGAATGTTGCGTCTTTGGCGTGGCTTTATGCCGGCACTACTTTGATTAGTTTAAAAACACAAAGGCGGCATTGAGGCGAGCCTTCATTGCAGTAATATTGCGGGATCTCTGTGTAAAGGGCTGCTGTTTGTAAGTCATCTTCTTCCCTGTTACTGCATGGCTTTGTGATGAACTCACAGGCCAGAGAAGTGGTCATGATGGCTCAGAACGGGCCGCGCTGCTTTAGTTTTAAAAAGACTGTTCATGTTTGAGTGAACCTTACCGCTGTGTGTTTGTTGTAGGTGTGAATGTCCCAGAGATCCCCTGCGTGTCCATGCTGCGCCACCTGTACCTGAAGTGGGTCCGTCTCACCAAACCACAGCCGTTTAAGGACTTTCTGTGTGTGAGCCTGAGAACCTTCGTCATGCGGAACTGCGCAGGGCCGACCAACTCCCTCAAGTATGTCCCCCTGGTCACTGGTTTAGCATCAGCCCGGAACCTGGAGCAGCTGGAGCTGGTGAGGGTTCCCTTCCTGGGAGGGCTGATCCAACATGTGGTGGAGGACAGCTGGAGGTCAGGTGAGGAGAGCATGTGTTCATAAGCAGCCACCTGAGGGACGTGTGTTTTAATGAAGTGATTCAGTGGGTTGTTCTCAGGCTGTGGATCTACTGAAAACACTAGTTAGTAGGATTTATTGTTGGTTTGGTTTGGTCTTGGTATTTGTAACTTTCTAGTTCTTCTCTACAAATATTATACTTTTTATTCCTCTACATTTTTCTGACAGCTTTAGTTTCTTTTGAAATGACAATTTTTCATATCCTTCCAGTCCAGTGCAAACAAAGTTCTTTATCTTCACCTTATTTCTCATGCAGATTACCATGTAATTAACATTTGTATATCAGTTATGTAAATATAAAGTAATGAAACGGACAGCCTGCTATTTACAGAATTTTGACTGTTTCAGTATACAGCATGACTGTTTCAAACACATTTAAATGACTGTACTGTGCATAATTCAACAGTCCAGTGGTGTATATACATATAACTTACTCTTTGCGCAGCTGGAAAATGCATTGAAAAGAAGGCTGTTTTCTGACACCATTAAAAGTTGACTTTATACAGAAATGTGGTTCTCACTGGACAGCCACGCTACAAACATATGATCATCATATTGCTGTAAATTAAACTAGCCAACAGTTTATGTATAGTTGTTAAAAAGAGCTCAAAAATAAAAATATAAAAAAAATATAAAATATATAAATATAAATAAATATAAAATAAAACATATACATTAATGCAGCAGTAATATTAATCCTACATAATAGAAAAACACTGACGAGCACAATGACTACTTTTAATGTTTATGATACGTAAAGTACATTTTGCTGATATTTCGTAATACTTTTCCTTAAGTAACATTTTGAATGCAGGACTTTTACTTGTAGTGGAGTATTATTAGTATTTTTACTCAAGTAAAGTAAGTCTGTACTGCTGTGTGTGTGTCTCCAGGAGGATTTCGGAACCTGCACACCATTGTGTTTGGAGCCTGTAAGAACGCTCTGGAAGTGGACTTGGGCTACCTCATCATCACTGCTGCTCGCAGGTGCTTCTTTAAACTGACACTGGTCCATATACAGCTCATGTTTTTAAAGCAAAATGCTTTATGTGGAATCTTGGGGGCAGATGTTGTGCACGTTGGTCAATCTTGCAAAGTGGCAAATACAGTCAGAGCATCCAAAGTAAGAAGTTCAGTAATACTTATATCTATATATATCTAATACCTACTTTTGCACTGAAGTTCTGTCAATCTTGCAAATATCTGTGGGCACTGCAGTATAATCAGTACACAAAATTATGTCTGAATAATTATCACAGCAGTATCTTGTTATTCATGTATTAGAATATTTACCTACATTGTGTGTGTTTTTTTTTTTAAACATTTAATAGAAAACTCATATCACATATTTTTAACTTCATCTAACAAGTGGGAAAAGGTCAGTTGCAGAGTATTGTTGTAATGGCTTCTTATGAACCGACGTAAATCCATCCATTTAATGACATGATTTCTGTGTTTAACAGGCTTCATGAGCTGCGTATCCAGCCTTCACTGACAAAAGATGGAGTCTTCTCAGCTCTCAAAATGGCTGAACTAGAGTTTCCTCAGTTTGAGACACTTCATCTCGGATATGTGGACGAGTTCCTGCTGCAATGTTAGTCCCTTCTCTAAACTGTCATCTTCTCAGAGAATGTTGGGTACTTTCCCTCGCCTCAGAAATGAGCGATTCTTCTGGGTTCTCCTGTCTGGTTCCCCCTTTTTTTGTTAATATTATTTATCCATATTCATATTTTTTGGCATTTTGCCTTTTGCTCACAGTACAGATGCAGACAGGAAATGATGAGCAGGACACTCCTGCTGCAGGTGGCAGAGTTGAGATAAATTGCCACAACTCTTAAAAATCTAAAGTCTGCTGTAAGAAAGTCTAATTCTGGTTTAATTTAGTTTACTAATGTGTGAAGAAGCACAGTGTCTCATCTGTGTGTGTCTTTGTGTCTGTATTCAGGTAAGATGAGTCATTCGGAGCTGGTGAAGTACGGTCTGGCTGATGTCATCGAGAACCCAGGCATCATCACGGATATCGGCATAAAGGTGGTGAACGAGGTGTTCACTAACATCAAATACCTCCTCATCTACAACTGTCCTCACCTGCACAACCCTCACCACTGGATCACAGGTAACACACACACCCCTGACTCACTGTCCGCACTGTCGCTGTTTGCCAAACTTCAGTCACACAATGTCCACGGGTCCTATTGAGATTATCTATGACAAATAGTAGAGTTGAAGGTTGGGCAGGGAAAAATCTCCCATTTCCTTTGGCTTAGTATGTTTAGAGAACCTAACTCTCTGGTGTTTCTTATTCCAGATATAGCCCATCATCATTTAACATTTAAGTCATTTTAAACATCCCCATGTACACAGTAATATCACTGCAGGAAATATCATTAATATTTAGGCAGCTGGACTAAAAAGTGTAGATCTAAAGAGACGGGACAGTGAGAACTGTCCAGAGGAAACAGGAAATATTTTTTAGACGGCTCTGATGGAAGTCAGGATTTATCAGGAGGACGGCTGTTTGACTCCAAACAGTTTCACTGTATGAACTTAGACTTTTTGGTATGTATAGAGGGAGTACAGAACATTATTTAACAGCTCCTGACTGATCCTGTTAGATTTAAACAGTCATTGAAGTTACCTGACTTGTGGATTAAGTGCAGTACTGTAGAAGCAGAGTTCACGCATGTTGTGAACCCACCGCTGAGCCTTTGTCAATGGTGCATTTGCTTTCTGCTGCCTTCAGATAGCAATGTGCCAGCAGTGCACCTGACCACACCTCATTTTAAGATGAACACACCCATGAACACACAGATAGGCACAAGTACATTTGTTACTTACAAAATTTGGGCACTGGCTGAGAAATTGACAGCTGTGTCGGTCAGAAAATAGCAATGACAGCTGTGCCGTGCTGTGCGCTGCTTTGTGCCAGGTGGATGATAGAACCCCCAAATGTGTCTGTAAATAACAAAGGAACTACTGTAAGCTGAGTAGGACCTTCATCTCGCTGCTGTCTCTCATCTGTGTCTCTGAAAGATGAAGTCATGTGTTTCACTGTGTAGCTGTGATGTTTCTGTCCTCAGATCAGTCCAGATGGAGCCGTCTTGTTGATCTCACCCTGGTTCGCTGTCATGCCATCAAACTGGAGTCCTTCTCCCAGTTCATAGAGTTACTACCCAGTCTGGAGTTTATCTGTCTGGACCAGATGTTCAGAGAACCACCCAAGGTATACACTATGTCCCTAAACACACACACACACAATATTATTTCTTTCAGACTATTAATCATGAATTCATTAGAAATATCTTTAGAATTGATGTGGAATTGTGCTCAATGACCTTGCAGTGTATAATAACTCAAGAATTATTTATAATTACTTTTGCACTTTACATGTGCATGATGTCAGGCCCTGCCAGCTGCTGATTGTAGCTATATTTAGAGTATGGGCCCTGATTAGGGGGACAATTGACTGATTTCCTCCCAGGGATCAATAAAGTATTTCTGATTCTAAGGGAAAAAAGAATCTGTCCCAGGCTGTACTAAGTCAAAGTCACTGTCAATGTCAGGGTGTAACACAGCATATCATCTGTGGTCTCTTTTACATGATTATTTATAACTTGGCTTTGATTGGATTTTGTGTCGTAGGTTTTGTCACATTTTTTGAGATTTCCTCCAGATTCAGTTGGCTCCTTTAAATGAAACTTATAAAGATATAAAGTGATGTTCTATATCTGTGGTTTTTCCTTAAAAATTCTTCATGAACTACTATAACTATTTAAGGTCTACAGGTCCAGAATATATGAATATACAAATATATGTTGTTTCAAATGTTTCATCACCAGGCTCAAGGTGTTTCCTGTTACTAAATCACAGTAAAAAGCAAAAATATTTGACTAAAGTAGGAAGTAAACTATAAATCCAGATGTTAATACATTAGTCCTTTTGGGGTTGGGAATTTTTTCATCTTACTGTTGTTGACAGTTTACGAGATTGCAACTTTAAAATGTACCAACCTCAGTTAAGTTTTCCATATCCTGACCTGAGCGCTGCCATCACATGTGTTCTGTGTAGAAACACACAGGTGTGCAGCTGCTGTAGGGTCACTGGTGTTGTATATGGAGCAGTGAGCTGCTGTGATCAGAGGCGATGCTGCTGCAGCAGCTGTCCTCAGTGCTCACACCACAGCTCCCATTGATTACATGCATGCTTCTGCAGCTCTTCATCTAAACACTCCACCTGTGTGTGACCCTTTTGGCTCCATGTCACTGTCAACATGTCTGCTTTCACAGTGCAGCCTGCCACTACATTTACATCAGATGCATTTATTGTGAAGCACATGTATGATACTTGATGAGTGGTTATGAGCAGTTGTAGTGCTGACTTAGTATCAGCAGAACTGTCACAGAGTCACCAGCCCACCGTAACTGAATGTCATTTATAACAAAACACTGATTTATAATTATAGAAGAAATCCTATCATGTTAAATAATGGTGGATTGTGGCCGATACCTGATCTGATAACAAAGTGTTATGCATGTGTGTGCGTGTGTGTTGTGTGTCAGGGCTGTGCCAGGGTGGGCCTGAGCGCAGGAACTGGCATCGGCGTGTCCTCCGCACTGGTCAGCAACCAAAACTCCAACAATGACAACGACAACAACAACAACCACCATCACCACCACCACAATAATGAAGCCAACCTGCCTCCTGCTCCTCCACCTGTCAACAACAATAACAACAACATCAACAACAACCAAAGGCGACAACAGCAGCAGCAGCAGCACAATGGCAAGTCCCTCCTGAGGTCTCAGTCAGTCATCAGAACACCAGCAGCTCATTACCATCATGGACAGTGGCTTTTAAATTTATCATTTTTTATTATTCATTTCACGCTCAACTTATTGCCAACAATCTTAAATATTCCATAGAAACGTAGAAAGAGCAAACACTGTTGCAAAAAGAAGGACAATAAATCTTGTCTGGGATTATTGGGATTGTAAGGCTTTTTTAAAAATTGTGAATCACAGAGGTCCTTCAGCATACAGTCAAGAATGTGCACAAAAAATGGGCTGCTCGGTCCAGTAGTATGCGAGATTAGCTGCAGGTCAGTTGGTCATGTAGGTAAGGAGATAAAGATGTGAAAGCTGAATGTTCTGCACATCACTTTCAGACATGTCAGCAATTTTTAGACAATCGATTGGGACTGGAAACATAACCTCTATGAATCTAATTCACGAAGTTTTGTTTGTTTCCACAGCACCGGTGGAGGTGAACGGGATGGAGGATGAGGAAGAGGAAGAGGAGGAGGAGGAGGTGATGTTGGAGGAGGAGAACCTGGAGGCGGAGCCTCAGATAGAGCTGAAAGGAGCAGATGAGGAGGTGCGAGTGGAAGAAGCTGATGCATCTCCAGGACCCAGTCGTCCAGCTGCAACAACACAACCTCCTGATGAGGAGCAAGCAGGTTTGGAGCTGCTCTGTTATCCTGATTATCAGAGGAAGAGTTTTCCTCACACTCTTACTCTTCATGTTAGATATCTGTTCTCACTAAGTGTTGATGTCTACTGGTATTTGCTTCCCCCCGTCAGGTCCCAGTGGATTAGTCCAGCAGTGCAGACCAGCTGGTGTCGCTGTTCCCAAGCCCCCCCTGGTCATCTCTGACTCGGACAGTGAGGAAGAGGAGGGCCTCGTTTCAAGGCTAATGCCAGCTTCCTGTTTACAGCGGCCAGCTTCCTGTACAGAAGGTGTTAACACGGCACACAACTAGAGATGTTTCAATACCATTCTCTCCTTCCCAATACGGATTCCGATACCTGAACTTTGAGGTATTGGTAGATACCGAGTACTGAACATCTTAGAGTTCAATCTTAGAGTCTGTTCACAAAAGAAAGACAACTCAAAAATGAATCAAATCAGGACATAAACACACACACATGAAGACGCTGCTCCACATGAAAACAGCAGAAAATGGTCAAAAACACACCTAAATGTTAAGAGTTTGGTTTACCAACCTGGAGTGATTAGAGTGTCTCAACAGTGTAACACAACAAATGTGTGTGTGTGTGCGTTTGCAGGTAAAGGAAAGACTCCTCTACGGCGGAGCAACAACGTGGCGGTATCGGTGGCGTCCTCGGTGGATCAGAAGGCTCAGGTGTCAGAGAGCAGCTGTGAGAAGAGCTGTCAGGTGACCAGTGAACAGATCAAGGCAGACATGAAGGCTGCGGCCGAGAACAGCAAGAGGAGCAGCAGTAAAGGAATCGCCACTGAGGCCGGGGAGACCAGTGCACGACCCGGGGCTGACAGTGGGACAGCACGGGGCGCTGTGGGTGCTGGGAGTGCTGGTGGTGCTGGGACAGCAGCCAGGACTGGAGTGAAGCCAGTGACTGGGTCAGTGGGAAGGGGTGGACCAGGGGGAGCCACATCCAGGCAGGCGTGTGGATGTGGGAGGGTGGTGGCGGGAACCTCCCACAGAGCAACGACGACTGCTGACAGAGCTACAGGAACTGGCAGGACTAGTGGCGGCACAGTGGGCCCCTCTGGAGCACAGACGGGGGAGGCGGGGGTGAGACAGAGCTCTGGTCCTGCTGGTGTGGACAGTCTGGACCCCACAGATGCTCACAGGAGAGCAGCACTGCAGGCTGGACCGGGAGAGAGACAGTCTGTCTCTGCTGGCTCAGGTCCACAGCAGGGTCAGGCCACAGACAAAGACTTTGTTCCCAGACGACCTTTGACCCGATCTTGTACCCGTATGTCCTCTGTGTCCTTGGTACCTGAGACAGGTAAGACTGAAGTTCCACACACAGAGCATGTCTCCACTAAGGAGTCAACTCTTAATGACGTGTTTGTGTTTAGCTGCACCTCTGCTCTCATGTTACTGCAGAACCTGCAGAATATTATTTCATTCTCTTAGAATTTCAGTGAAAGAATTTAGGGCTGCACAGTTAATCGCAATATTATCAAAACTGCAATACAGCCAGGTGCAATACCCAAACTGCAGAACCAAATCGTAATTTTTTGAAAAAACAAAAGAAGAGGAAGTGCATAGCACGGGCTTTCATCACATGGTTGTATGATATTATGCAGCCTGACATTTTTATAGATGTGCAATGCTAAATTGATGGAGTATGCTTTTAACTTGCCTACAGCCGTTTAAATAGTTAACTTCTGTTTGGCCTGTTTGTTGTCTGACAGTTTAATGTGAACACAGTTTGGGTGTTGTTTACTTTTGTATCGTTCAAGGAGACATTTTTTACAATTTCTGTTGTGTAGATCTTTCAAGAGCCAGGCCTCGAGTAGCAGTGAGGAGGAAACGAATGGCTGACAAATCAACCAGCACCTCCGACCCGGTCACTGAGGACGACCATGTACAGGTACACACACACACACACTGTAAAATATTTTGAAGGCTTTCCTCCCCTGGGGGGAGCCAGAGTGTTGCAGGAGGGGCTCAGAGGAACTTTTTTCCTCATGTTTGTTGTCTCAATAATGAAACAAACCAAACAAATGTAGATGTGTCTTTGGTTCCTCTGTTGCTTCTGCGTTAAATTCTTTTAGTGGACATTACATCAGCAACACCAACATGATGTGAGCTCCTCTGAGTCAGGATGCACATGTGAAGGTTAACACTGGTGGTGACAGTTGTATTCTGTGTATCCTCTGTTTGTGTTATTGGCTAAGCTGCTTCTGCTTGTGCAGGTTTTGTCTCTGAAGAGTAAGAACCTGGTGGGCATCACACTGACCAACTGTGGGATCACTGACCTGGTCCTCAAAGACTGCCCCAAGATGATGTTCATTCATGGTAAGTATCACACTGATACTGATGATTTATATTGATGTTCTTCTCACTTTTATTTTTTCATCACTTTGACTAAATATATGCTGTTCCTAAACCTCTTACTGCAGGATATGTTGTATAGTACTATTTGTGCTTTGATTATCATGTTTCACAAATTTTAACATCTTAAAAGTCATTTTATGGCCTAAACTGTCCAAAGTGCAAATATGGAATTGAAGGTTTGTACTACAGGAGAAAGTCTAGCCAACCACAAAAAAAAAAAGATTCACGTCGACCTTAAAACATTATGTTTTGGTTGACATATCACTGACTGTACATCACATATTCAGCTGCTTTATATCCACACACTCTTTGCAGACATAACACAAATTAAGGTTTTAGCTCCATTGCCTTTTGGTTCTGATTTATGTCAGGTGCTTGGATATTGAATGTTCACAATAAAGGAATAATAAATAAAAATACCAAAATGAATAATAAATAAATAAAGCACTAAAATGTTGAAAAGAATGACAGCCTCTTTATAGAGAGTCTAAGTTACTGAATTAGCCTTTCATAAGGGGACCTAATATGGTGTAAACTTCTGTAAATATGACTAAATGCAGCCCCCACTCTGTCTGCCATGTTGAATATCCAGTGTAAACCTTGCAGCTGCCTCAGTACTGACAGCTTGGTTTAGTTCAGACATATTTGTATCCAGCTGCAGTAACCTGTGATGATATAATGAGTCAAACAACTTCATGTTGAGCTTTAAAACACAACTACCAGCTGTTTACATTCAGTCACAAACTGCTCTGTCTCTTTGCGTCATCCCTCTCTGCAGCCACCAGATGTCGAGTGTTGAAGCAGCTGCGGGTAGAAAGCGCTCCCATAGTGAACAGGTTCGATTATGCTCAGTGTAAGAAGCTGGACATGGAACAGGTCCTGGATCAGATACTGAGAATGCCTCCTGAGAGGAACCGCATCATCTACATGCGACCTATGCACCAGGTTGGTAATCTGTGATGTCATCTCTTTTTCCTTAGAAACTGCTTCCAAGTCATGAATGCGTTCAGACAGCTGAAGTGTGTGGCTGTGCTGCTCAGTCTTGCTGGACACCTCAAACTGCAAACAAGGTTAATTCTTAGTCTTAGCTCCTCATTCATAAATGTAGTAAATTAAGCAGATTTTCCTTCAACATATGTAGTGCAGGTATAGTAAGCTTTCCATAAGGTTGAAATTGTTATATTAAAACCTGATTGTCTCTTGTCTCAGTGTCTTTGCCCCGGCTGAACACTCCATGTCATAATTTCTCTCTCTCCTCCCTTCAGATCGACTCAGTAGCGTTGGAGCGTCAGCTCTTCCAGGGGCCCTACCCCTACCACATTGCTATAGTGCACGAGTTCAGCAACCCGCCAAATATACGCAATAAGGTTCGCATTCGCAGCTGGATGGACACCATCGCCAACATCAGTCAGTGAGTAGTATCTCTGTCTCTCTAACACATTTAATCACTGAACAGACATGTTTTCACTGTCCACTTGAAAACAAATGGACAAGGAAGATGCTTGCACGTTCAAACACTAAAGAGAATAAATCAAACAGGCTTCATATGTCTGGTGGAGCTTTGACGATCCCCTCCATTTAAAACTTTTTTTCATGTGTTTATGTCCCTAAAATGTCTGCTCTGATACAAAGTCAGTATAGTCAAGGTCAAAGTTTGTCACTAGAGAGGTGTTTTCACATTCCTCAACTGTCTCTGCACTTCCTTGAAATGTGAGATTCAAATGTACCCCAAATTCAAAAGCCAGTTGCTGTAATGGCAGGCCAAAGAGACCTGAAAAGCACAGAGGGACTGTCAGTTTTTTTAATTTATTTGGCATAACCATGTTAAACAAAATAGCAGAGTAGTACTGATGTGAGTTAACAGTAATTCTCTAATTTAATGTAATGAAATGCAAGTGTAACATTTTACATTGTCCAGGAATAATTATAAGGCTAAATCTTATGTCTTTGTCTTTCTGTATGTCTTTGTCTGTCCCTCAGAGAGTTGATCAAGTATGAGTTCTTCCCAGAGGCCACCAGGACAGAAGAGGATGTGAGGAAGTATCCCAGATACCCCTGGGGCCGGGATATCTACACACTGGAGGGTAATACACTCACACCTTGCATTAACCAACGCAGATTTCTCGTTTACCAACCAGACATTTGTTTTGCTTTGTAGTCAGTAACACATCTAGATGATTTAGGGTGCTTTCTGTTTTGGATTTGAACTGAAACAGCTTTTATTTAAATTAAAAATGACCTGTCTCCTCTGATGTGCAGGAGTGGTGGACGGTGCTCCCTACAGCATGATAACAGACTTCCCCTGGCTCAGGACTCTGAGAGCAGCTGATCCCAACAGCTACGCTCGCTATGACTTTGAGGACGATGAAAGCAGTGAGTGCAGCCATTTGTCCTATCAGCATGTGCTTGTTCCCTGAATGTACACAGCTGTTAGTATCTACCTGCCATACAAGTGTTCCTGTACCAGGAGGGATAGGAGTGTTTGAAATGTTTTCCTCTCTGTTGTGTCAGCCACCATCTATGCCCCGCGGCGGAAAGGCCAGCTGTCAGCTGACATCTGCATGGAGACCATCGGGGAGGAGATCTCAGAGCGCCGACAGAACAAGAGAGGAGTGTTTCAGAGGGTGGTGGTCGTCTTCCTCCATCACTGTGATACACCTGGAGAACCTGTGGATGATGACTACATCTAGACACCACAAATCACTCCGTCACGTGAGGGGGGATCCCGGCAGACGACAGTCCTGCTGCAGCAGTGCCTCAGCTCCTGACTGTGAAAACACACAGAGAGGTTTATAGTCTGTATGCTGTGGAAATGTGCAGGTCACAGATGTGTTCTTACACACTGACACACACACGATGATTCAGAGACTTACCTAGCTTCATGAAGGAAGGAAAAACTACAATCCAGTGGAACTGGGGGGCGCTGCCAAAGATGATTTGGACTATGGAAGTGGCCAAAACTCAACATGTTGAAGGCACTTTGCAGAAACTCTTCCAAAGAATGTACACACGTGATTTGGTTCATTAGGACCAGATTGGAGGCTCAGTCAGTTTTCACTCTTTTTCAGTTTCATGGGAAAATAAATGGATCATCTAAGGTGTGTTTGGAACATTTAGATGAGGCACATGACACATTGGTTTTCTTTTTATTTGAGCAAAATCTTCAGGCGTGTGTGTAAAAGAAAAAAACATTGGGTCATATATACATATACTTTCCACCACAGATTATGGCTCAATGGTAAATTCTGCCTCATGTACATTTTCATTAGAGAAATGAAAATATTGGCTTTTAACATGAGCTGGGAATAAAGGCCTGTCTCTAATATAGACCTGTTCCAAATAAAGGCCTGGCTCTGTTGGCGGTCGAGGCCACGACCGACAGCATAACCCCGGTTGTCTGAGCAGCTCGTGTTTCCAGCTGCTTTTCTCGTCCATCATGCTAGCTCCGAGAAGCAGCAGAGAAACGGCTGCGCTCTCATCTGATTTTTCCATCTGTCCACTGCCACTGTCTGCCTACCTCTGCTCCACTCCTGACCATCAAATAGAAATGGCCTTAGACAGAAATGTCACAGAAAGTAATGCTTTTTAATTTAATTTAATTTCCCTTTGGATTTTTTTTAAACAACAGAACTGCTGCAGAGTTCTACAACACTGCCTTTGTTGCAGTTGATCAGTTGCAACCTTTTCCCTAACCCTAACCCTACAGACCCTTTTACAGTTTATAAGCAATGAGTAAGCTGCGAACGCAACAGAAGTATGGCGGTACACAACAGCTTGTCAATGGGCGCTGCAAAAATGAGCCGTTTTGATCTCATCCTCAGTCCAGTCCACACGTTTAAAAGCTTGCAGCCATAGATGCCGCAGATTTCTTTAAAACGGTCATGATCCTGTTGGAATTCTGTATAACTTAACCAAAAATAGATTCTCCCGTATCATATACGCAACAACCAGACATTTTGGTGCAGGTAAAATCTTTAATTTAACATTTGCAGGTTGATAACTCGTCTGGATGACTGGGGGAGGCCGAAACTTCTGTTGCTGAAATGCACAAGCAGCTTTTTCAATGACATCGGCTGTAAAAGGGTCTATGATCAAACAGAATCCTTCTGGTTTGATAGTTCAGTCCAGATCAGACTGAAAACACACAAAAGAACACAAGGTACAAAGTATGGTACAGGTACGATGTTGCTAGTTAACATCTTGCTGGTCAGTCATGTGGATACTGCAGAATAAGTTCTTTTTCTTGTCATGTATATTTTGTTGTTTTTGTTTTTGATCCATGGCGAGTTTTAAAAAAAAAGGGTGAGAACTAGGACCCTGTGGAAAAATTTGAGTTCTGACATGAGGCTGAATTTTCAGGAAATAAATGCAGAATTCTGACCTTGTCAGTATTTAGACTTTTGCCCTCAGACTTTTCCATGTTTCCATTTTCATGTGGCTCTACTCTGACTCCCCCGCAGCGATTGTACAAGCTGGACGGGTCAGTGTTGTCACATGTGAGTTCAGACAGTTTGTCTCACTGGGATGCAACTGAGGATAATCTGACAAAAACTTCTCAAAGCGTAGAAATTAGAACAATCCAGCGAACGAAGACAAACACGCTGTAATACACAAAGATGGAAACTGACAAAATGACAGTGTTTAACTGTACTCGAAGTCTGCTTTGATCAAAGAATCCTCTTTGCTCACAGCAGCTGAGTGCTCAGTCTGTCTCCTGGTGCTTCTCAAAGTCTCCTTCTCCACGTCTGTGTGACGCCGTCATGGGTAGAAGTCGGACTGCGAGGTTGAAGTTGTGTATATTATGACAAGTATTCCTGGGTCAGCCCTTAACCTCTCCTGTCTGAAAGGAGCTGTAACAATAACTGAACCATCAAACGATTTAAAGCCTTGAGAAATTAGATTTCATATTTTTTATTTTCCGAGTTTATCGTCATTGCCAAGGATTATTTGCCCAAAATGGTCTGGATTGTGTTTTCCCTCTAGCTTCTTGAAGGAAAGAGATAATTGGTTGGCTTCTGAAGGAATTCATTGGTCATCGTATGGTCAGCTCCGTCATGTAGGACTGCAGAGCAGTGGATAGAATTGACTGTTCCCAGTTCAGGATTTGTTTTGAGAACGATGAACAACGTCAGTAACTAACAGTGAATGTTAAATTGTGTTTGCAGGTTGAATGGACTGGATGTGTCGAGTCCAGCCTTCTGTTTGTGTATTGACAACTGTACAGATGTCATGGAGGATAATACGCTTCCATGGTGTTTATATGTTTATAAGGAAAGAAGACTATTTCACATACTGAAAAATAAAATAACGGAAAATAACTTTAGGTGTCTTTGTTTTTTTACACGGCCTCAACTCTTATTTTCTACTTTTGACTGTGGAATTTAATATTAGATTCTAATATTGCCATAAAAATGGTGCCCTGACAGTGGTTTTAAAGGAAGGTGGTCACGAGACATAACGATTAATCCACTAATGACAATGGATCATTATTTGTTAACAATTGGTGAACAAAGTGGAGGTTATAGAGTCACAAAGAGCAGTAACAGGCTGTCTGATCAGTCAAAAGAATAACTGACTACATAAACAGACTGCAGGAATATTCAGATATATAAGTCCTTTGTAATCAGCACTTTCATTAGTAACTTTAATTTAATTAAATATACTTTCAGTAACTCTAACGGATTCTAATGGACACTGTTACATACGCTGCTTATGTTCACTACATTCAGCAAACAAAATAAACTCACAAAGTGTCAAGAAATTAAATATTCTCACCTGGTTTCCCTTTTAAAACGGAGAAAAATGACCTACCTACCTTCTGCATTTAAATTTCTCTCTTTTACTGAGCTAAGACAAGCTTAATTGGCTCGTTAACTCCTCGTAAAACACACTTCATTCAAACTTGACAGAAAAGCCTGTAAAACTCACCAAAACCATCTTTTATTAGTCTGTCCAGTCTTCCAACAATAACCAGCTCTGGTTTGGTTGAATTAAATCCTTAATTCAGCGTGTGAAAAGAGTGTTAAGAGTCTGGCTCTGCAGGCTGTCTTTCCTCTCACTCTCTCACCCAGCTCAGAGTGCTCATGGTCCGGCTGAGAGGGTGTGTCCTGAGCCACTGGAGACCATTACATTAGCAAAATAACATGACAAATATCGCCACAAAAGAACAACTGGGGATGGATTCAGCCCCAGTTGACTAACCCTAGTGACATCCATGTTTTTAGCCTAGCAGTTGTTGACTTGCAGCCATTATACAGCATCGATCACCACAGCCATGAGAGGTCCTTGAGCATACAGTCATAATTTACAGTCATAAAGGCTGATGGGTCCATTGGTTTGTGAGATTAGCAGCAGATCACATGATCTCTTCCATCTCCTTTACTGTTCTTTATTTGTGTGTTTACTCCCAGAATTTCCAACCTAAATGAAGCCAGAAGATAATCATCAGTCTAATTTCTTCAGCTCTCACCATCTCTGCCGTTATCCATCATTTCACTGCCATCTGTTTGTCCGTCACTGATCGATCGTCTTCTCTAGACTACATTATCTGTTTGGTGCGTCTGCTTTCATTGCATCCGTCTGTTTCCCAATCTGATTGATTGTTTTCCCTCATTGAAAACGTATTGAGTATTGGTACAGGCATTATACAACATGACCTCACACAGAGGGTTCAGTGTGTCGAGTGCTGTTCACAATCAGCCTCAAACTGTGTTTTACAGGAGACATAAAGTTGTATACAGTGCAGTACAAAAGGAACTTCTTAACCCTTAGACGCAAAAATAGGTCAATAGTTCATTTTCTTGCAATAACTTTGAAATGAAAACAAGTTTTAGTTCCAATCTGGCAGTCACAAATACTTTGAAAGTAATATTAAACTGATATTTTAAGGGATTAACTCTATATTAATCAGTGCTGAGGTTTATATGGATCAGTGTCTGCTATACAAGTTTGATAACATAGTGATGCTGATTTAAATGATCATATTTATGTGATTTCAAAACTTTCCCTTCATGTCATTCTGTCAGACTTTTTTCTATCACTCAAAACACACCGAGGACACAAACTGTTGAGTTTGTTAATGTTGCACTTTGTGTGTTTGACTCACACTTTGGGGTAAAAAGCCTGGACTGCGTCTGCAGGTCAAACCGCTGAGACGTCGGCGTTGTGACTTGCTTTGAGCCTGTTCGTGATGAAGTTAGCGAGCAGAGCAGAGCTGACAGAAAGCAGACACAAGCAGCAGGACGGTGGACACACAGCAGATCTACCTGAACACACTGTTCTAACTCTGCCTGCACTCATCTCTGCTCTTCCTGCTTTGACAAGTTGGAATACAGCAAGATGGAGGAACACTCGGTCTCTTTGTCACACACACACACACCCCTACAGTGTTCCAGTGAATCAGTCAGTGAATGTAAACAGAGTGAAACAGGCCACAGCCTCCTGCTGTTCACTGGCCTTCCTGTGACACTGACCAGCTTCTGTTCTACTCAACACACTCTGGTCTGATGTTTGGAGTGTATCAGTCCCAGGACCATGTCAGGAGTTCATGTCACGAGTTGTTTAAAGTGAGTAAAGGGCACCGCTGGAGGTCAGAGGTCTCTCGTGTTAGTAGATGTCCTCAACTCTGTTTCCTCAGGTACAAACACCCTGATCTAGTGTATTTCTTCAAACACCTGATACAAAATGGAGTCATTGGCCTTCTCACAGGTCAGCCATCCATTTCTACTCCTCTCTACTCTACTGAACTGAACTAAGTCTTACCCACAGCTAAATGATGTCCAAATAATCAATTATTTGCATTTAGATCACTGAAATGTCTTTTAAAATAAGTTTGCCTTTTCGTGTAACATTCTTGTTTCAGTATCAGTCTGCTATATGATCACATGTGTACACATAGTACATCATCCATAATTAGTGTCACAGCAACACAACCCTAGAGAACTTGGCACACACTCATTGTGCACCAAAGCCCTGGAGGCCAGATCTCAGGACCAATCGTGGCCCCAGATTCTAAATGTACACATTTAAAAAACTGAGAATGTCTCATCGCTGGAGGTTTCTGGGAGAAGCACAGGGAGAAAGCTCTACCTGGAAGCCACAGTTCAGGGCCTAAAGAGCCCACACCCCAGCTGCAGCAGTGAGTCTGTTTGTTCTAAAGATAATACATCAGATGTTGCTGTGCGCTCTCCACACCCCTCATACATTAGAAACCCTTCAAAGGTTCTTGTCTTGTGCTTTGCATGTAGCAGATGAACAGATGTGAGTTTACACAGTCAGTGGGCAGGACTCGTCTCCATATGAGGGAAAGACTGGAGAGATTTATATCAAATTTACTCCTGATGTGGACTCATTGTACGTTTAGTGAAGACTAATGTCAGGCTGTGTGTGTGTGTGTGTGTGTGTGTCTGTGTGTGTGTGTGGGTGTGTCCATGCTTGGTTGCCATCACTAATAGCCCGGTCCTGTCAGCTGCTGTAAACAGTGAACCATCTCCAAACATTACCTTATTAAGACACAAGAGACAGGACAGACAGAGGAGAGTTTAAAGCTGCTCCATACCTGCCCCCCCTCTTTCTCTCTCTCTTTCACACACACGCACACACACACGTCTTGCATACACATCTACTTTAACTGAAAAAAAATTATATTAATATACTGACTGATGACTTATGAGCACCATTCTTACCTGTTAGTCTTTAAAACGTGTCACTGACATAAATCTGCAGTGATATTAAACACATGCATGAAACAATCCTGAAGCTGATTCAACCAGGAGAGACGAAAACTCTACAGGAGTGTCCTCGGTCACTGGTTCCCAACCTGAGGTCCAGGCCCTCCTTTGGGCTGTACAAATAAAATTAGATGAGTTGATTTGATCATGAGTGGATGATTATTATAACCAATTTTTCTTTCTCTGTATCTCTCATGCAGATTGCCATCTAATTGATATTTGTGAATTTATAACATAATTATGAAATAAAGAAACAGAGAGCTTTGCTAGTTTTTCCCTCACCAAAGGCCTGCTGGAGAGGGCAGAACGTGGCCGTGTCGTTGATGAGGCAGCTCGACCCACGGTGCTTTTCCCCGTGAGCGTTCATTTTCTGTTCTCACCGACTGTTTCTGTTGTTTGACTTCACAAGGCAGCCTCAAGTTTTACTGCTGTATCTCATCGTTTTTTGTTTTTGCCAGTTTGTGATAAGCTTTGAGGAGACAATTTTTTTTCATTGAGAGAAAATGTCTTTCTATGTCCTGTCATATTTTCAATATGCAGCAGATTGAATCAGTTGGATTTCCACAAGTAAAGCATCCTGGGAGTAAATGTAAAATAAAAAAAAAATCTGTTGTTTTGTGCTGTCTGTATGATGAGAGCCAAAATGAACACTGTAAGTTAAACAACTTACTATAAGCAAATTATTTAAATAGCATTTGTATAGGAATGATTTGTCCAAATCTCAAGAGGAAACTGCTCTGAAGGGGGGAGAAGAAAAAATTTGTGTGGATACAATCTTTTTATCCCCTCTGAGTGCTGGATGAGAACAGGTCCTGGAGGAGTACAGGTCCTGGGGGGATGGCAGAGTGCAGCAAATCACCTTTTCAGTGGAGTGAATGATGCACCAGATGGTGATGGAGGAGGTGAGGATGGACTCTATGGTGGAGGTGCAGAGATGCAGGTTGAATTTCTTCATACATCCTCTGCTTCATCACCAGGCGACACACACCGTGCTGCAAACATGTTTTCTGGGTGTTTGTAAAATACAAACAATTTCAGCAGAAACAAGCTGGAGTGCATCAGAACTATGGCTGATAAAAACCAAGCAGGGATCTGGGAGCTAAAAAATGAAGCCCGCATGGAAGCACTAAAAACTGCAGGCTTTCATAGACACTGGATGTGTTGGAGCCATGGACCAACCAGGTCCAATCTTAGGTGTCTGATCCTGCACCAGCAATCCAGAGACAGATTTTACACATAAACCACAATTCTATCTGAAGGCACCAAATCATCAGAGGTGCCAAAAATGCATCATTCTTTACTGCTGTAGAAGTACAGATACTTGTGTAAAAAAGACTCAGGTAAAAGTACTGATTCAAATTCTTTACTGCAGTAAAAGTGTAAAATTACAAACTCTGAAATATTGTCAGAGTGTAAAATTAAAAAGTGCCCTTCTGAAGGACATTTCCATCTTTTTTTTTATTGTCTGTGACACGCTCTGATGGATAAACCAAGAAATCAGCTTTTCTGTGTGTTATTGTTCCATCCATTAAGTTATAAAAGAATCAATAATTCTCCTCAAATGCATTAAAACTAAAGTAACAAGCCTATTTTTCATGTGAAGGCCTCATTGGTCAAACAGTCTCAGTAAAAAATTAAAAATGCAAGTCTCCTTCAAAAAAGTTTTTTATAGAATTAACATGCCTTTATTTTACATGGCAAAAAGAGTTCAAAATGACCAGCGTGTATCGACCAACACAGGTCTTCATCAGGGTCTGACAGGAGTAAATTGCACACCTGTGCTGTGTTACACTAATGAGTTGATGGTGAAGGTAGTTTCCTGTCAAGGTGCAACTCTACTGGCCAAGTGAAGTGATACATCATCAAAATGGGGTGGAGGGACAAAGTAAAAGGAGAAAAAATAGAAAAAAGGAAGAGAAATAAATAAAATAAAATAAAATGAGAAAGAGAAGTACAAAATGTAAAAACAAAAAGGAGAGAGAAAAAGGGGGAAGAAAGTGAAAAAAGAAAGAAAAGATTTTTTTCTTTAAAAATGGGGAAACAAAAGAGAAAGGGAGGAGGAAAGAACAGGGGAGGGAGGGGAATGAACGAAAGAACGGGGAGATGAGAGTAGAGATATTTGTGTTCAAATGTAGGGAGTAAAAATAAAAAGTAAATACGCAAGTAAAGTACAGATATCTGAAAAATCTGCCTAAGTACAAAAACAAAATCTTTGTGCTTGGTTACTTCCTGTGCCTGCAAATGACTCTTCACAATGT